>JARHVA010000379.1:3187500-4467927 GCA_037957365.1 Torreya grandis
CACTTATCAAAACTCTAACACAACTTAGCCAAACATCTATAGCTAGGAAAAAATGAGATAATAAGAAAAAAGACTCAACATTATAACTTGCAATGTGAATCCAACTTCAAAAATTCTCATTACATTTTATGATGTTTTTTGCCTCGTATAATACTTGTATTTATTCTCTCTCAATGTTGGACTCCACCAAGAAGCTCAAAAAAATTGGTGTTGACAGTTGGAAGCTTTTGCAATTGTTTCCATTTTCATACCTTATCTCATGACAAAATTATCGATGTATGCAAACTAACTGTTTCAAATATTTCAGGGGTAGTTATGTAATCACCACCTATAAATACCATCAATTACATAACTATCGAGTTAGTTATGATAATATAACTCTGCAAAGAGGGAATTTCCATTATCTATGTTAAACCCCTCAATGCCAAGAGGTAAAAGTTACTAGCTTCCTCACTATGAAGATGCATGAATCACCCATATACTAACTCTACCATTGCAACATGTTTGATTTGATGTTTCAAATATGAAATGTCTTACAATAATATCTTTAAAATATGAATTACATAAAATTAGTCATGTTGGAGACATCTATTACACATGACTAATACATTTATGATCCTAAACTAGATCAACAGAGAAATGGACCGAGTTTGAAAAAATGGATGAAAGATGTTGTGGAAACATGACTTGTACCAAATTTTGGAATCTATAGGAATCTATATAGAAGCATGCATAATAATATATCTTGATAAAAAAAATGCTAGTATATGGTTCATATAAATAAGTTATAAATCAATCTTTAGACGTGGATGAATACAAACTATATGATTCAAAGCTAAAACTATAGGGGACAAAGCTTTAGGACTGTACAGGTGATAGCAGTGGCATTATAGATGAAAATATAGTAGAAGCAATAATTAATGGTGGTGAGATAGCCATCATGGAGAATGAGCTATAATAGTCGGTAGCACTTCTCACAAAAAAGTGGATGTAGGAGTCTAGATAAGAGGAACTCTGATAAAGTGGTAAATGATCTCATGTCATAGATTATTATGTGTACCAATATATGATAGTGTAACTATAAAGGAGTGGAAACGTGTCAAAATAAGTAATAAACAAGTGGCATAATATGATGTCAAAATATCTAAAGATGTATACGTTGAAGCTCATAGTAATATGTGTGAAGTGTTAATCCTAGATGCTTCCAATTCATGAAGTGTCATCATAGAAAGGCATATTATCCTTAATGATTGCATTTGTTATTGGAAACATTTAATGTTATATGATTTGAATGATCAAGCTCAGTTATGTCATGGTTAATATGATCTTAGCATTTGTTTTGCAAAGTAATGCATAGTTTTGTCATGTTTCCATTGATTTTATGGTAGTCACAATAGGCATTTTGTTTTTAAGATCTAGAATATAACATAAAATTAGGAGGTTGAATAGATGGTAACAATCAAGTGCATGTCTAATAGTGTCTTCAATATATTTCCTTTATTTTTGAAAAAAAATTTAAGGATGCAATGACATAAGATAAGCTTGAATTATAGGTGTATCCATAATAAGTGCATGAATAGTGATATGATGTGAGTCCTTAAAAAATATTGTAAGAACCTTAAGTTGAGGTAATTCTTATTTCGTAAGTTTGGTATCCATGACACAAAGATTAATGAATAATTTGTAGTTTTATCGAAATATTTTATCTTTGATAGGTACTAAAATATTATTGGAAAAAATATGTTGCATTTGAGGATCCAATAGAATTGATAAATCAAGGAGTACATATGGTATTGGATTTTAAAGATACAATCATATATATCTTATTTGAGCTTTTCAAAAATATATTGAATGCTCCCAAATATAATATAAGATTCATTATCGGTGATAAATCGATCTAAGACAACTTATTATAAGTAATAGAAAGAATGTAAAGATCTACCAGATAAATTATTAAACCAATTTAAAACATCACCAACCAAAATTCTAAGAAACAAATTTAGTATTACTAAAACACAATCTTCATGATCTTTTATTAAAAAAATATGGAATAAAGGTGTATTGGAGGAAACAAATAATTAAAATGTTAATATAATCAAAGTCATGCGGATAAAGAATAAAAAATATATTTTTAAGAATAAAATTGGAAGGAATAATATTATTTTTAAATTTAATATTAAAAATCTCAAAATAAAGGGAAGTAATATATACATATATATAACTCATTTATGGAATAATAATTTAATACGTAAGAGATTTGTTTATAACACTCAAATGTTTTTTTTGATTTCAAACATGGGTATATTCATAAATGATTGAGTTAATATACAAACTTATTATAGGAAAGCCATTGAGTGGCACATGAAAAGATTGCATTCGTACAACTTTCTAAGACTATAGTTTTCATTTTCCATCATAAGGGATTGTAGTTGGATCATTTATAAGATATAAATTATGTAGAGTGAATTGTTTCTTAGTAAAATTGTGTAAACAATGATCAATATTTTGAATTATATTTTATTTATTGTATTAAAAATAAATTTAAAAGAGATGATCATTTTTATATTAAATTATGAGAAAATGTTTAAATCAATTTTGGAATATAAATAGAGGTCCAATTAATTAATAGAGAAAAAAAAGAAAAATAACTAAAAATAATAAAAAACAAAAAATCGAAAATTACATCATCAATTGCAAAACAAACTTTAATAATTTAAGAAAATATTAAAAAAGATGATAATGTCCAAATAAATTTAGTAGAATAATCATATCTTAATTCTTAATATTAATTAAAGAAGATCTATTATTATTGCAGTTGATATTTTGTATTTAAATTATAATAAACCTTTATCAATCATAAAAATAAATTAGTATATATTTGTTAAATATATTTATTTAAGAAATGTGAAGAGATCAATCTTGAGTTGCTTGTCTTGAATTTATTATATATTATGTTTCTCTCCAAAAAAATTTACTGGAGATATATGGCCTCAATTTTATTGCACCACTATGTCAGACACGAAAAACCTTTTTAAAAAAAGTCTCCAAATTCTAATGTATATCTAAGATATCATGAATTTTTAATCAACTTCTCCAAGTAAAAAAGAAAAAAAATTCATATAATAATCAAATAGTCTCCTCTAGACATGAGAGGAGACTAGCCCTTGCCTAAAGATGAGAATTTGTTTGTAACTTATTTATGGCTTCTACTTTTGTTCTGTCTTTTTGTTGAAGAATGATTGAAAATCTACAAATTCTAATATGTTTTAAGTATTAGCTCTGTTGTTTTTTGAATGATGGGCTTTTTCTATCTATCTCTTATGTAAGGTGTCATGTGATAAATGTGTTTCAGTTTGTTATGTCTTGGACGGATTGATTTCCTTTTGTTCTCCTTGTCTCGTTAGTATTTTTTTCTTGTTTTGGGAACTGAGCCTCTCATTGTGTCCCAGAACTGGTTCATAGTCCCAATGAAAAGTGTTCTACCTTTTTTAATAAAAAAATAATCAAATATCAAATTTAAGGTTAGAACTGTTATAGCATTAATTTGCACCACTGGAGAGGGTTCTTCAAGCTCTCTCTAATAGAGTTACTCTATGGGAACAACCCTAGGTTGTGGGACACCTACGGTGAGGTTGGACCTCTGGAGAAGCCCAACTTCCTCTTGATGGATCATCTAAACTAATGCTACTATAGGGAAAAAGGTTAGAAAGAGGGAAATAGGGATCCTAAGAAAGCTAAAAAGGTGATGCACCATATTTAAATGAGAAATCACATAAGCATGAAGTAAACACTGAGGAAGCATAAGACAATGCTAACTCACACAATCTTATAAAACTTAGCTAGTTGCATAAGTGTTTCATAAACTAGGTTCAGGAAGCAATGAATGAAGGCAAACAGGAGTTCTAAAACTCACTGAGAGTTTCCATCAATGACAAAAATAACACTAACCTAGACCTAAAACTAACTTGAAGACACCTAAGAGTGAGTAAGAAAGGACAATGAGCATGGAAGATTCTCCTTCACAATGCCATCATGCACAAAATTTGTTACACATAATTCAGAGGGGAGAGATAGGTAAAGAAAGTCTGTATTGATTCAATAGGTCTTTCATACAAGTTTTGATAGGGTTTAGCCTTATCAAATGAGAGCCTCTGTTCTTCCATAATTGAGAGAGAGTTTCTTATCAAAAGTGAGTGAGAGAGAGAGAGAGCCCTTGTTAGAATCAAAAATAGGAGATATAGATAAAATGAGAGAGAGAGAGAGAGAGAGAGAGAGAGAGAGAGAGAAATGAACTACCACCACCTTTTAATGAATACTCAACCAAATTTTGATCAAATCAAGACAACATACTAGAAGACAAAATTGTGTTTTGGATGACGAGTCATGCTACTACTAAGAATGAAAACCCTTAGATCTCTTCTAAAAATCCACTAAATGCTCCAAATACTTCTTTCAACCACTAGATCTCCATCTTGGGAATCTACACCATCTCCTACTTGGCTTGCTTATAAGGACAAAATCTTTATATCCATCAACCTAGCTGAACCATAACTATGTCTGTTTTAGATGGTTGAATGTTCTTTTTGAATTGTGGATGATGTGACTATCATAGTTATGCCTTAACATGATTTTTACTACAACCCCTAGACACATATCTACTATAGATGAAAACCAATCCCATTTATTGGTTTACATATAGTCATCATATCTACCAGGGTGTATTTACATCTCTTGAATAGTCTAATAAGCCCACCTTTGATCTTATTTAGACCCAAAAGATTGATTCTACATCTGTAGAGCTTTAATGGCATCGTTCAAAACTGAAATATCTGTTTTGGTTCATCCTAAGATCATACTCAAACTCGGATCTATAAATTCATCTACTTGGGTCTGGGTTAAAAACCACCTCGTTGACCTCTGTCAAAAATCTCCTGGGATCAAATTTGTTCATTGGTCATTGATTATTGATTTGGGCCTATCAAATTAAGACAATTGGTAGCCTCACTCTTGATCTGATCTCTATTAACTTATTGACCTTGTTCATACCATTGATCTTTCTCTCTACGAATGAATATGAGCCATAAAACTTTTACCAGTTTAACGTGCTTAAGACACTTGTTACCCATGCATTTTCTCTTGGGATTCACTGACCTTTTGAACCACTACTCACCATTATATATGCTTTATATGAGTAAATGTACTTTGTTAATCTGCCTAGACCCACTGACTCGAGCTTCATATGTGCACTATTGGATCTAGATTCTACTCCTAAGATTATGCCACTTGTCACTTGCACGTTTACCCTGGAGATCCTTTGAAATATTTGAAACCCAATGGTTGTTTCTTGAGGCTTTAACTTGTCGTCCCCACGTATATCTCCACTCTACTTGTTCAACTTTGAACACTTATATCTTGAAATATACAACTCATTAAGATGTGAAATTTGTAGAAGATGATCTTGGCACTAAATGCATCATTTCCATGTGATCTTTTGGGCTTGAGAGGCTTCCTAAGCATACTTATAAAATGCACAAGCAAACTAGTTTATTCATTTCTCTGTGACGTGTGATGATGGTTTGGTTATTCTAGACTTGTGCTTGAACTGTTGTTTGAATCTCTAAAGCTCAAATGAACTTTCGAGGCTTGTGCAAACTTGCTTCATGTTCCTAAATGCTATGGCCACCACGAAAACTTGCTTTCTCAATTTTTTAAGAACTACACTTTAACTTTACTTAAATTATTTCAAAAGCTTTGCAAGTTGTATGCGATCTTTGAACCACTCATCACATCCAAAACTCTGTTCAACTCATCCATCTAAATATAAGCTTTGTATGTAGGCCAAAATTAACTAATAAAAACTACTCTATAAAGATCAAATAAATATCAAATTAAAATTATTTATTAATCATTAATATTTTACAGACATTAAATCCATCACCACTTTTAATTGTTACTATAAAACATATATCGATATATAAAATAAAACACTCAACTTATTTATAATAAAAATCAATCAACATAAAATCATAACCCAACTCAATACAAAACAAAATCATGTTAACTGAAAAAAGAGCAACAAACAATAAAATCAAAAGCATTCAATAAACACACATTAGCACTAATAATAAAATATAAATATATTATTTTTGAATATACTAAAACCTTACCTAATTTCTATACCTCCAAATATATGATTGTTTTGTAAATGTTCCTTTCACAAAACTATAAGCACTTAAAACATGAAAAAGGATTCGATCAGATTTACCCATTATCCTTATGTGGGGGGACCTTTCACATGTATTCATTCATTGCAACATGTACTCATTTAGTGTTGGAATATCTCGAATGATTCTTGAGAGGGGGGTTAACTTACCTCCCTCCTCTTTATGGATCTTTAAGTTTAAGATATATATGTATGTGTGTGTGAGATGAAATTTTTTAATGTATTTTAGACTAAATTAATATGTGGGATTAAAATAAAATGTAGATCTTTGTAAATATTAATTTATAATTTATGATTAGAAGTGCATAGAAAAAAATGACACATCAAAGGAATGTGAAAATAAAAACTATTTAAATTTAAAATGAGAAAAAAACAAGAAATTATTTTTGAAATTATGTTTGAAAAAATAAATAATATTATAGTTGTGCAATTAATGTCACCATTTGAATTAAAGTTACATCAAAAATCATTTTTTTTTGGGTGTGTTGTGGTTTGAAAATTTTATGTTGATGTTGATGTTGCAAAGTCAATACAACATTAACATGACTAATCATTTTTAGTAGCATAAATTTTGTAACAAATTTTTTGCATCATCAATTAGATCAACTTATTTTAGAGCCTTCCCAAATCATGCAAAATTAAAAAATCAACATTAATGAAATTTACACCAATATATATGTGTGTGTATATATTATTGAATTTTATTACTTATAAATATTTATTATATTATATTATTTAATATATACACACATTTTAATTTTAATTTTTTAAATATTTACAAATATATATTATATGTACACACACACATATCAATCAAACTATAGTATTTTATTATCAATTTATAGTATTTTATTTGTTAATGTTTATGTAGCTCCAAGAATCTAAATGGAACCATTAAGGTTTGGCAGGGGAGTACACAAGGTACTTAAGAGAACACCTATAAGGTTAAGAGGCTCAGGGACACTATGGGATACTAGAGATCTATAGAGGCTATCTAGTTTTTCAGCTTGCACCAAACTATATAAAGACATGCAAACTAGGTTAGGGCTATCATGATCAATCACATAAAGGATGAAAGTATCTCTAACGAGTATAACCATAGTAAAATAAGAAACTAAAATAAGAAATCTACTTGCATGCAAATTATGAAAATGACAATGCTAAATTGAAAGAACTATCAAATGATGCATAAGCTTAAGAGAGAGGTACTTTCAGGCCAAATGAAAGACATTTAAAGAATTAAATACATTTCAAACAAGGGTTTAATATAATGCCTAATCTAAGCCTAAGATAATTATTTACTCTCAACACTATTATTTCCTAATAATGCAACTTTCTAGTTTAGCAAAAGAGGAGATTGTTTATGCAAATGTATAGACTGTTTCGAGCAATTAGGATTCTACTATGCAATGAGAGATGTTTCTAAAGTAATCATATCATATAATGAAAAACATTTTCAATCAATGAAAGATATTCTTAACCAAATACAAATGCATAATCTTCAAAAACAACCCTAGATAATGCTCAAAACAAGCTAAATCACTAAAACAAAGAAAACCTAACAAATACACTACTAAAAATAAATGGGGATTTGACTTTGCATAGAAAATTACCCTCATATCAAGCTCAAAAATATTGTGCAGATGTTCTACCAACCAGGAATCCAAGCTAGGAAGCAATAAAGGAGGAAAACCAAGTTGTATGTGGGTTGAGTCCAAACCAAGAGCCAATAACAATGGAAGAGGTGAAGAAGAAGTTTACAACCATGAAAGAGCCAATGTGTAGATAAAAATAATAGGTTAAATGGAGCTTGAGGTAGCTAGGAGGAATAACCAAGCTTCAATAACACTATAAAGAGTAAAGTGAACCACCAAAATGCACTATAGACCAATAGGGCATCCCCTGTCACAATGAAAGTTCAAGTATCCCAAGAATGAACTAGGTGAGATTTAAGAAGGCACAAGAGCTTAGAGTCTAATGATCAAGAAGGAAGATCAGAGCAAAAATGTAGGAGAGAGAGGGGAAAATGAGTGATAGATAGTCATATATGGTAACCCTAATTTGATAAAAGCCAAAAATTGCCTATTTTTAGCCAATTGGGACCAAATAGGGCCTTTTTTCTCATGTCTTGCCTAGGTTTTAGCCTAGGTTACATATTTGGTAAAGTAAATGTGTGGCTTAGGCCATGGGTTTCCTCCCTAAGCCATGTATTAGGTCAAAATCCCATCTTGGGTGGTCGACAAGCTTCTGAAAGGGCCCCAAGAGGTGTTTGGAAGGCCTGATAGTGAGTGAAAGGGTCTATGAAAGTGGTAAATGTCTCAAAGTAGGATAACCAGGGTCGATAGTCTACATGTGAGTTAATGTGTAACATAGGAAGGAGTAGGGTCACATGAAGTACAATTACATATACCTCCAAGACATAAGAAGTCGGTGTTCAAATGAACAAGGAGTGTTGTGTAATACTTGACAGCCATATAAAAGCAAAAGAAAGCAAGAACTGAAATGATAAAAGAGAAAATTACTTAGAATTACCAAATAAGGTTGGTGATGGAAGAAGTTGATGACACAATCCATGGTGAGAGTGTAAATGCTACATAATCTAAATCCAAAGCCAGCTCCATCTCTAGATCCTACAAAGAAAGGACATAAGTGATATCAAAGCAAATTATACGATCCAGAATGACATTCACTAAGGCACCAGCCCTAGTGTCTCCCTATGAGGGATATGGGTGACCTAGAGGTTCTCAAAGGAGGAGAGAAAATTTCACACCACCTTAAAGAGGGGGAGCAACTCAAATCTAAGGATGGCCTAGGCACCAGTGAGTAGAGACAAGCTAAAAGTGAGTTAGAGAATAATTGCACATAACACGCACCTAACCCATGAGCATCAATCAAGGCATTAATGCTTACATAATACTCGATAGTGTTATTCATCTCGCTAGTAAGGAAGAAACCAACTACAACAAGCTCATGGCCCCATAGATGATCGATGACCTAAGCCACAATAGAAGGTCCTAAGTTTCCCTGACTACCACCATCTATGTGGATCATAACTGAGAGGTGCACCATAATGGGGGTTGAAGATGTAGGACTAGTAGTTGCAGAATAAATCTCTCAAGGTGAGGTGGGGTAAGTGAGCTATAAGGGGATTTAGACAATAAAATTAAGATTCAATCAAAGTGATTGACAATGTTGATCATGTAAAGAGATGATGAGGGAAGGTGATAGGAAGTTCATAGAAGATGAAGATCGATCAGTATATACCATGACAAGTCTTGAACCATCATAATTAAAAATTGACACCACCTAAAATAACCATGATGAAAGAGAGAAATGGGTGTTAGAATAGATCAACTATAGATAAATGACTAACTAAAAGAAGCACAATAAGTAAATTTTACCCCTGGGTGCTCGTGAGATGGGGCACTAGCTTGGGAGGTCCATGTGGACTTGAAAGGGGTCTCGAGGACCAAAAAGGGGAAAGAGTGGGACCAAAGAGGCCTCAAATTGAAAAATGGAATCCACCATAGCACTCATAATGGGTCAAAACTCCTAAGATGGAGGTTTCATGGTCTGGGATGCAATAGAGGGTGAAAAACCCATTAAAAGCAAAAAAGAAAGCCAAAAAGAGAAAAACGGGTTTAAAAGAAGTCATTTTCACACTCATTTTTACTCTAAGATACTTAATGGAAAGGAAAACACCACCAAATCCCAAGTGGAGCATACAAGGATGATGCACACACTGGTCTGGGTAAGTCCTCTGAATAAAACTTTATCAATTTTTTAAGTTTTGGGGTTTGGGAGGCCCAAAGGGTATTTTGATGGAATCTAGACAATTGAATGGATGAATCGAGTAGATTAACTAGTCAAAATGATTGATAAGTAGAGAGGAACACTCTAAACCAAGTGAGAGGCCAAACGGAGGCCCGGGGAAGAAGATATGAGAAGCCTTAAGGCTTTCTAAAGGGCCATGACCAGGCCATGGCCTAAATGGGAAAACCCATGGGTTGGGCCATTTCCATGCCATGGATTTGCCCAAAAAGTCATGGCCTAAGCCAAAAAGGGCCCAAACTTGGATTTGGGGAGCCCTAGAGAGCCTAGAGTAGGACAAAAGAGATCGAAAGGAGGGGGAAAAGATAAATAGTTTAAATAACTTGTTTTTAACTTGACTTATCCATTTCATGGCTACTATAACTAATCCATTTTCCTATTGATTGGTTTTGCAGACATGAAAAGGAGTCAATGCACCAAAGGAGGGAGAGTCATCATAGGTAGGGGAGTGACCAACATAGAGAGAGAGACCCTATGAAGTGACCAACTGAGATAGAGTTCCATCATGGTTGGCCAAGGAGGTTGATGCTCTACCTATAGAGGACCATGATCACTTATAGAGTGTAGGGCTATGGAAATTTGTACATATATTATCATTGCATTACTCTAGGGATCTGGTGAATTCATTATTGACCACATAGGTACCTAAGAGTCATGTGTTCCAGTTGGGACTTGAGTTAGAGGTCATCCTAAGCATTGAGGATGTCTACTAGATATAGGGGGTAGAGCTTACAAAGAAGAAGATATAATTGCCATCAGTGTAGGATATAATCACAGCCAAGGTCTATCTAGTGGGACCCCATCAAGAGAAAAATATCCATGGATTGCAAATCACACAACTATCACTAAGGGCTCCAACACTATAAATAGTTATAGTGGGTACTATGGTTGAGTGGCTCTATGCCAGCCAGTGTATAAGGAGGCTACCACTATCCTAGATAGGAGTTATCTAGAGAGAAAATGGAGGATAGAGGTATTCTTGGGGATAATACATCATAAGAGGACTATACCATTAGCTAGATCACATCTAGTGCACAAGGGTAGGAGGATTGACACAACCTAGCTTACTTCTATCTTGGGCTTAAGAGAGACTCCCATTGACATGATTAAGGACACCATGGGGTAGAGAGGCATACCCTACGCTAGAGGAGGGTGATACATAGGCCACTTGATTCAAAAATAGGGTTAGGCCTATAAAAACCACCTTAGATTAGGATGTAGTGGATAGCTAAGTCCAAGATCCATACAGATCCATGATGTGGATGGAGGATGCTAGAGTGGAGATCCATGTGGGATAGGAGTTCCAAGGTCCACAAGGGCCATATCAACATCTAGGGAGACAAGCACTAATAGCATGAGAGAGATGATACAAGTTCTAGCAGCATGAGAGAGATGGGCGTAGCTTAGGCTAACTAGGGTTTAGCAAGAAGTGTAGCTAAGATAGAGTGAGGGAGATAATAGTGGAGAGAGGTAGCCATGATGACGGCCACTACCATCAGGAGGATTATGACCTACTAGAGGTCCATAAAGACCATCATCATGACTAGGTAATAAAATCATATTTGTTATATAATGTCTTTATTAATCTTCTTTTAGCAAGAGACAATATGTGAATAACATATTTGATCTATATGTGTGTGTAGGAGACTAACTTAGCTGGACTAGGCCATAGGTGGACCTACTATAAAGGGAGTTATTCCCTGATGTGGTAGTAACACTATTCATGAAGAGAGTGCCACACCTACTGATGGGGTAAAATCCACATACTCACTTATAATGGGTAAGTACATGAGCATTGCTTGAGATGATGAGAGCATGACATCAGATACTATGACTAGAAGTAGAGTCAGCATGGCACGAGACATTTGTGGCATGACACAAGATAATTGTGGTATAGGATGAGGCACGACTAGTGTGATCAAAGGTCAAAATTGATTAGCTATGGGTTGAGCTATCTCAAGAGTAGTTTAGAGGAGCGAAGGTACCTAGAGAGAGGGTAGACTGACTGGATGCCCTAGAGGAGACCATGTCTCGACTAGTCAAAAGGTAGAGATCAAGATCTACACTTTTAGTAGGACTTCCATAGATAGATCCTAGTCATAGGTTGACTGGGAGGTATTGTATATGTAGCCATTTATGTGGTAGTTTTGGGGACTATGAGCTCGAGCTTAGAGAAAGTTGAGTGATGTATATAGAAAAAACATCTATTTTTTATGATATATACAATCATTTATCATTATTATCACATGTGTATATGAGTTTATGTGTGATGTGTATGTTTTATCTGAGATGAATATAAGATATGTGTGATTAGATAGTAGGAACTATTAATTAAAAAACCCATATGCACACACATATATAGGTAACACAAAGTTTAGTGATGTGAGAAGGGGGGAAAGGTCTACCCTACCACCATAGGTGAATTTATAGGAGGTCCATGTAGGACCTAGATGTGAAAAATCTTGAGGTGAAACCCATTGATCGGGTGCTACATGGGCTCACATTCAAGAGCTGAGAGATGATAGGCCCCATTCTACAATGAGGTGGTGATTATGAAGGGGCCAAACCACTTGTGTGCAAGTTTGCCCTTCTATTGGTGATCCTTATTAAATATGAGGACCATATCACCTACCTTGAATGGATGTAGATGCACTAATTTCTTGAATTTTTGGGATTGATGATGTTGGTAAGTATGGTTATACTCGAGAGTGTCAATGCAACATTCATTTAATTTCTCAAGCTTAGCTAAGTGAGTGGGTTATTCTTATTCATTAGATAGTGATCCAAACATCTTAACCTACAATGAAGGGATTAAGACCTCCATATGAATAATAACCTCAAACCCATATATGATCGTATATGGGGTTACCCCCATGGCTATCCGAAAATTAGTTCAGTAAGCCTAAAGGGAAAGATAGTGCATGAGGTGCTAGTCACACTTGGATTGGGAAATAATATAGAGAAGCATCCTCTTCAAAGTATTATTTAAATATTCAACTTTCCCATTCCCCTTGGGATAATGGGTAAAGGAAAAATAAAGATTGAAGTTGAAGTGTTTAGCGAACTCATCCATCTTGGGGATTTGGAAGCCTGGGCCATTATCAGACATGATCATAGCAGGGACCCCAAACCTACAAATGAGTTGGTTCAAGATAAACTTTTCCACAATATTCTTGTACATGACATGAAGGGGCATGACCTCAAACCACTTTGTGAAATAGTTAGTGGTAGTGATGAACCAGTGATGTTCATCAGAAGAGGTAAGTTTGAACTCACTGATGAAGTTGAGAGCCCAAACCAAAAATCACCAAGGGTCTGAGACAAAATGTATGAGGTCTACATGGGCATTAATATCATCCCTAGTAAATTGGCCCATTTGCACTTCTTGGTGTATTGGATGGTGTACTTAACAAGAGTGTGCTAATAGTAACCCATCTTGATGATAGACTAAGCGATGGCTTGCCCTCCTAGGTGGCCACCATAAACACTCCCATGAGACTCTTCTAATGTGAGATAGGTGTCCTTGGGTGCTAAGCACTGCATCAACATGCCATCTAGACCTATTTTGAATAAGACACCACCTATGATAACATAGTGGGTGGCAATCTTGAAAATCCAATAACATTCCTATAAAGGGACATCGATGGCATAAGATTGAGTCTCAAAGTAATGAATAATGTCTCGATACTAATCACACTTGGAGACCTAAATCTATTCAATTGAGTAGACCATCTCATCAGGGAAGGCATCATCAACCAATTTTTTAATAAGGTTAGGTAGCAGGCATTCAATGAGTTTCTTCACTATAGATAAACCCTTGGTGGACTTTTGGTTAACAATGCAGAGGTCAAACTCTTGAAGAAGCATGATCCACCTTACAGTTCAACCAGAAAGATGTGTCTTTCTAAGTAAATAATAGATTGGATCATATTTGACAATCAAATTAGTAGTTTGGCCCAACATGTAGTGTCATAAATTTTTTATGGCAAAGATGAGGGAGAGGCATTGCTTCTCGATAGTAGAGTAGTTGAGCTCAGGGCTAACTAGCATGTGAGAGATGTAGTAGACAACACTCTCTTTACTAGTATCATCCTTTTGACATAGCATGACCCTGATGGAAAGATCAATGATAAAGGTGTCCAAGATGAACTTGTAACCCTTGATGGGTGCCATCAGGATGGGAGTGGTATGAATCATGTACTTCAATTTATCAAAATCCACCTAAACTTTAGGGGACCATAAGATCAAGATGTTCTTGTGTAAGAGATGCATGAGGGGTATGGATTTATGCACATAATCCTTGAGTAAATTTCTAATGAAGGACTGCAACTACATGAGATTGTGTAGGAGAGGCATCTCTAGGATCACTTTGATCTTTTCAAGATCCACATTGATACTTCACTGAGAGATGAGGAAGTTGAGAAGCTTTTTGGAAGAGATGCTAAAAATACACTTCTCAGGGTTGAGACTGATGTGATACTCCCTAAGACACTCAAATATGATCCTAAGGTCTTTCACATACTCATCCCACTCTTGGGATTTGCTCAGGAGGTCATCGACATAACATTCCATAATCATGTGGATGAGATCATGAAAAATATGGGTCATGATATGTTGATATGTGGCCCTAGCATTATTCAGACCAAAAGGCATGAGAACATAATAAAAGGTACCCCATAAGGTAGTAAATTTCATCTTATGTTGGTCTTCAGGTGTAATCTAGATTTGATTGTACCTCGAGAATCCATCCATGAGGGACATGATATCGAAACTAGCTGTGGAGTTTATAATTTGGTCAATCAAAAGAGTGGGAAAATTATCCTTTAAACAAGCCAAATTAAGGTCTTAAAAGTCAATATAGATGAAAATGACTCCATTTTTCTTGAGAATATGGATGATGTTAGAAACTCGTCATGGGTAATCAATGACAATGATGAAACTGATTGAGATGATCTTTTTGATTTTAACCCTGACTAACTGGGAGACTTTAAACACCATTGGTCATTACTTTTGGCAAATGGGATGGACCCCATCATCCATAATGAGGTTATGGATAATTAATTTTGGGTCCATTCCCTTCATATCAGCATATTCCCAACTAAATACATCTATAAATTCTCACAAAAAGGTGACCAAGACATCCCATTCCTTTGGAGCAAGGCTAACACTAATCTTAATAATATTTGGCCTTATAGAGGTTCCAAAGTTGAAATATACATATCCTTAAAAATCTATATCATTTCCTTCCTCAAAACACTTAGGCATTGGAGGTAGTAATTGGTCTAAATCTTCAAGCTCAACTGTCATGACATGTATTATGGGGATGCTAGGGGTTGGGCCATTAGAGAGAGAAATATACAAACCTAACCAATCAAGGGGATAATGATGCTTATGGAAAGATTTCATGAGATTTATGTATGCATTTATCTCCATAAATAGGTTACATGTAATAACATGAATGAAATATCACTCAAGATTTCACTTTGCTACTCTAGCAACCTTTGTAAGAGATACATTTAGAGAGCTGATACTCTGATAGGATAAGAATGACATGAGGGGAATCTCAACATTTAGGGAGATGTCTTGAAAGAGGTATCAAGAAGGTAAGAGCTAGCTTAGCATCACAAAACTTGAGAGGGAGTTAGCTGATGCATGCCAAACTCTAAATGAGTGAACACTAATTGATACTCAGCTAGATTATAATGTTCATCCTTGAGAAAGTGAGACTTAGAAGTGGGGTTGTGTGGGAATCCATAGATCCCCATAAAGAGATAGAGAAAACATTGCTTGAGGGATTTATCTTTACATAAAGAAATTCTTAGGGAGCTGGTGCCTCCATGGTATAAACTTCACCTTGGTGCATGAACTAGACCATGTAAAATATGGTCAAGGTGATGGCCTACATGGTGGCCGTTTTAAGGATGGTTGAGGATCATGTTATATGAGAGATCTAAGTCTAACACACAAAACTCAATCTTGACTATATTAGGACCAAACTTGACCTATAGTTTCACTTTTCCCATTGGTGCAACTATGTCATTATTGAAACCAACATAGTCATGGCAAGAATTGGAGAGCTTCTTCCAACTAATCTCAAGCTCATTGAATACATGTATGGGTATGATGTTCAACATGGATATTTCATCAATGATGCATTTATTGACATGAAAATCATTAATAGAGGTCTCAATGTAGAGTGGGAACCTATCCCTCTTTGCAAGAATTAAAGTGTCTAGTAATGAGGTAGGGTTGAAAGACAATGTGGGAGGATGAGGGTGATCACAAATTTTGAATTTGAATAAAAACTCAACATCATCCTGTAATGAACCCTTGTAAGAGAGACCAAGCTCATCAAAGATGAGACCCTTTACTTAGACCAAAGTCAAAAAGGGTCCCAAATGGAGATCCCAACTGAGAGGCCTTGTAACTCCTCTATGATGGATTAAGGATGTTTTCTAGCCTGGGGAGGGATGTTATGCTAAAAGTTAAATCTGACCTTGGGTTTCCCTATTCCTATGGGTTGGGAAAGAGGCCCAACACCTCTAGTATCTCTGACAGGGTCAGTGGTATAAATTGAGCATGTGTTGACAAAGTACTTGTACCTAGTAGAGGCTATGTCGATAGTAACAATGACCTTATTACTCATACGCTTAACCTTCCCTCATGGGTCAGCCTAGGAAAAGGAGTCAAAAGAGGTAGAAGAACAAGAAGGGGAATGATGAGCCTTAGCATTGGACTTCTTATCCTTCTTATTTTCCTTGTCATGGTTAGGCAAAGGCTCTTTAAATGCATTTAATTTATGATTGGGTTCTATAAGTGGATAAATTTAAGGTGGAGGTGAGGCTTGCGTACAAACTTTTGGGTGACATAATTTTCATCATCATGGCCCTTCATCTAATGGAAGTTGAAAAACTTAGTGGGGTCATAAGGGAATACCTCCATGGTTTTATAGTGCCCATTTAATAATCCTTATTTTAATCTAGCCTCTTACTCAGAGAGTTGACCTTGTGGCTATCCTTATTGTCTTTCTCCTTTGGAGGAAAATTAGTAACACCATCACTAGTTATGTTATGATTATGATCGTGTAAAAAGGATGACTTTTGGGTTGGCATAGGGTGAAGGCCCACACGTACCTTGAAGACTTCAATATTTAGACACTCATTAATAGCTTTATCATAAGAGGTGGGTTTATGCTTGAGGACCTCAAAGTGAACCTCTTGACTCAATTCTCAAATGAAAATATCATAAATTTTATCATTCAAGAACCTTATTCTACATGTATGGTTGGTTGAATGCCACTTACGTACAAAATCAAAGTTTGACTCACCCTTGGCCTATTCCATGGAGATATGTGATTGGATTCCAAGGTTAAATGGTATGAGTATATCAAAGTATTGGAGGAAGTCATCCAAAAGGAGCTAGAAATTAGAGAGAGAATCTAGAGGTAGATTCTAAAACCAAATGAGATCTTTAACTCATAAGGAGAAATCAAAGAACTTCAACATCATGCCTTCATCATGTTCTCAGTCCATACACACCATAATAAATTCCATGATATGATCCATATGACTAGAATCATGAGTCCCATTGAACTTAGGTAATTTAGGGATAGGATCAAGAAGGATAATAGCACACACCCAAGGGGATATAATATTCCTATAGAGATCCTCATAGGCATGATTGATAGCAGGTTGGTGATGAGCTTTGGAAAGAGACTTGTGCAGGTTATGATGTTGCCTATGCCAATAGGCCTCATCATAACCTTAGCCATGAAATGGATGATGTTGAGGCAAATCTTGGTATGGGAGATGCTCATGATATAAAATCATCTTTATCATGGGGTGGGGAATGACCATGAGCAAGGTACCATTCACTACAAGGATGATTAGATGACATGGTATGCCCATAGAAATGGTCATGGTAACCTATATCTCCATCTCATATTATGACCTATATCTCCATCTCATATTTTAGGATAAGCATCTCATGGATCTCTAGTTCGTAAGTGGTGATCAAAATCAGTACGCTCATCTAAGACTCTAAAAGAAGGACTAGGAGGATGGGAGGATTTCATGTGATGTGGATGCCTCATCGAGTTAGAATTCTTATGTCCCACAACATGGACACAAGGGGGTTCATACTATAGATTTTACTACCAAAAAAGGGCCAGGGAACTCACATGAGAACTGGTTGAGGCACTCAAAATAGAACGAGTGCGATCTCTATCTCTAGAGGAAGCATATCACCTACTCATAGGGGAGAAGGGTGTACTTCATTCACTTGAATATATCTATGACAATTATCAATGATTGTACATAACTCATCAGGTATCAATCATGAAAGAAGATCCTTATCACCTTAAATAGGTGTGAATTATGGTATGAAACTGAGGGGAATGATCCTCAGATGAATGGAGTTTAAACTGGTGGAAAAGAGATTGAGTTCATCGGTTATAGATCTGCCAATCTTGTTCCTTGTAGAACATGAGAGGGTTAAGGTCAATATGTTGGGTCAAGGGAACCTCTTAGGTCCTACAGTGTCTATGGTGTTCCATTGTATCCTCAACCTACACATGAGTGAGCTCAAGGATAAGGATCTGAATCTGATGGGATTGGCATCCCAAGGGTGGGAGGATGGTCATGGATGAAATGAAGCAAGAGTAACATGGGAGATAATAGAAAATTAAAATTGATGGCAAACTAGTAGGGAGTAGGACACACAACCAAAAAAAGATAAAACAACCAAGGTAAGAGTTGAAACATAACTGAAATTGAATCTTAATAACTAACAAAGGGGAGTTGGCTAAGAGAGTTCTAAATAGGATATTAGTAGTATGAGACTAAATTTTAGGTCCCACCGAGTATTCCATAATGTAGCTCCAAGAATTTGAATGGAACCAATAGGGTTTGGTAGGGGGTACATAGGGTACTTAAGCAAACACCTAAAAGGATAAGAGACTCAGGGATATTATGGGCTAATAGAGATCTATAGAGTCTATCTAGTTTATCGACTTACACCAAACTATAGAAAGACTCATAAACCAAGTTAAGGATAGTGTGATAAAGCACACAAAGGATGTAGGTACCTATAACATGTACAACCACAGTAAAGTGAGTAACTAGAATAAGAAATATACTTGCATGCAAATTATGGAAATGACAATACTAAACTGAGAGAACTATTAAATGATACATAAGCTTAAGAGAGAGGCAATTTCAGGCCAAATGAAAGACATTTCAAGAATCAAATATGTTTTCAAGAAAGGGTGCAAGAGAATTCATAATTTGAGCATAAGCTAATTCTTTACTCTCAACACTATTATTTCCTAATAATGCAACTTTATAATTTAGCAAAAGAGGAGATTGTTTATGCAAATCTATAGATTATTTCAAGAAATTAGGATTCTAATATGCAATGAGATATGTTTCTAAACAAATAATATCATATAATGGAAAAAAATTTCAAGAAATTATAGTTATTATTAACCAAATACAAATGTGAAATCTTCAAAAACCACCCTAGATAATGCTCTAAACAAGCTAAATCACTAAAACAATGAAAACCTAACAAATAGACTACTACAAACAAATAGGGATTTAATTTTCCATAGTAAAGTTCCCTCATATCAATCTCAAAAATATTGTGTAGATGTTCTACCGACTAAGAATCCAAGCTAGAAATTAATGGAGGAAGACCAAGTTGTCTATGGGCTGAGTCTAAACTGGGAGCCAATAGCAATGGAGGAGGTGAAGGAGAAGCTACCAAAGATGAGAGAGTTAATGTGTAGATCACAATAACAGGTGCAATGGAGCTTGAGGGAGCTAGGAGCAATCAACAAGATTTAAGAACACTATAGAGAGCAAGTTGAACCATCAAAATGAATAGTAAAATAATAGGGCATCCCCTATCACAATGAAAGCTCAAGTATGCTAAGAATGAACCAGGTGAGATTAAAGAACGCACAAGATCTTAGAGATTGATGATCAAGAGGGAAGATCAGATTAAAAATTTAGGAGAGAGAGGGAAAAATGAGTGATAGATAGTTATATATGGAAACCCTAATTTGACAAAAGCTAAAAACTACCCATTTCTAGCCATTAGAACCAAACAAGGCCCTTTTTCTTGAATTTTGCCTAGGTTTCAACTTAGACCATAGCTTTGGTGAAGGAAATATGTGGCCTAGGCTATAATTTTCCTCCCTAAACTATGGCCTAGGTCAAATTCCCATCTCGGGTGGTCAACAAGCTTTGAAAAGGTCCTCGAGAGGCATTTGGAAGGCCTATCAGTGAGCAAAATGGTCAGTGAGGTGCAAAGGATGTCTAAGGGATAGATATATGATGTGAAAATGTTTCATACAAGTGGAAAATGTCTTGAATTATAATAAATAGGGTCTATAGTTTGCAAGTGAGCTAATGTGTAATCATAGGGAGGAGTAGGGTCATGGGAAGTATGATTATAATTTATATCAAATAAAATACTACATTTTGACATATACATATATATATATATATACTTGGGAAAGTGATATATAAACTATTGTATTAGATGATAAAATAATGTTGTAGATAAGAAAATAAATAATTTATCATCTATACATAATGACATTAAAGTGAGTGAAATTCATGTATTATCCTTAATAAAATACAAATAAAAAATAACGCCTATCAGTTAAACCTTAGTGTTCATCATGATCATCATATATTATGATATTGCCACAATCACAATATAAAGCTCATTATCTATGTCACATTCATGCATTGGTTGGTATTTGTAGTCAGGATCATCCTCATCATCTTTTTTAAAGTTAGGACCATCAACTATCATAGATGGTTTATTGACCTATGAATAAAAAATTCAATAACTATTCAAATACATGAGGAGAAAAATTGTTAAATAGATATTATAATGTTTAACAATTAAATAATCAAATGTTAATTTTTCTCAAGCTAATACTGAGTAATGTCATACCAAGACTAGGCCATTATAATGAGCCCACTTGTTGAACGCATCAATGTTCCATCTAAGGTATTTTATCTACTCCCAAACTTATGTATTGACTCTAAAGTCATAACACTTCTCATATAATAAAATGCAAATATTAAGTTTAGGTCTCAACTAAAACTTAGAAACTAGTTTATTAAAATAAACTTATGATGATGTGCACAACTTGATCTATGCTTCGGGCCAAATGATGACTCACAAACTTCCCCTAATACTCTTTGAATTTGTGGCCCTTGTATTTGCTACTTTTGATCCCTAAATTAATATGAAAATTTATAAAAGCTTTAATTAATTAATATAATTAAAAAATAATAATCACATGCCATGGTTTTGTTTTTAAAAATTACTTTTAGGGTGATCTCTATTTCATTTTTTTCACCATCGTATAATGTATCCCAAGTAGATGAATTAATTTAGGAAATGACTCAAGACCATTAGATAAGAGTAATAGTATATTTTCAGAAAATTATGGGTTTTCAAAAAATATTGAATAATATAAATGACAACTTCTCGAGGCCTTGGGAGAATTTTTCAAGCTTATAAGTCCTCACCAGACTATTTTAGTATTTTTAATTTCTTTCTAGAAACCAACTTCTAGAAAGGTGAAAGTTATAGAATATCTAGAAAAACTGACCTTGAGAAGGTGGTCTAATTCAGCTAGCTATTATTCGTAATTATTATTCTAGTATATATCTTATTATTTAGAGTTTTCCTATGCACATGCCTATTCATGTTGAAAGGGTATTATTATTTTTTTAATTTTAAAGAAAATTCCTATTCACATGCCTATGCATGTTGAGTAAATGTTATTGGCTATGTTTAACTTTAAACCAATTTAGTATTGTTAATTTTCTTTAGCTATAAGACAAATGAGCTTATCCTATTGTAATTTAAAGTGGACAACTATTATATATTTCACAAAGATCTATTTATTTTTAAAAATTCTCTTATTATCTTACAATAAATCTTTACTTATTACTTTTAAAAATATATGTTAATTCAATATAGAGTAGTTTGGAATTTATTGTCAAATTGTAGTATTTTATTTTGTAATATTTATACCCAAAAAAATACTACAATTTAATGTATACACACACACACACACGGGAAAGTGATATATAAACTATTGTCTTAGATAAGAAAATAATGTCATAGATAAGAAAATAAATAATTTATCATATATACATACATATACATACACACATACATACATATACATACATATATATATATATATATATATATATATATATATATATAACATTAGAGGGAGTGAAATTCATGTATTGTCTTTAATATAATATAAATAAAATAATAATATTTATTAACTAAACCCTAATATTCATCATGATCATCATCTATCATGATATCTTCATGATCATCATCTATCATGATATCTTCATGATCATCATCTATTATGATATTTTCACGATCATAATATATAAGCTCATTGCCTATATCACATTCACACATTGGTTGGCATTCGTAGTTGGTATCATCCTCATCATCTTCTTTAAATTTAGGACTATTAACTATCATAGATGGTTTATTGACCTATGAAGACATAATTTAATAATTATTCAAATACTCAAGGTGAAAAATTTGTTAAATAAATATTATAATATTTAATAATTTTTTTTATTTGATTGGGTAAAATGCTTTTGAAATCGAAGATATGAACCAAGGAGGTGAGGGTTTTGACAATTGGACCCACATCTAGGTATAGTAAAGAGGGTAAAAAAAGGATCCCCCTAACAACCAAGAATAATAAAGAGGGTTTGAAGGTTATCCCAACCTTTAACAAGTGAAGTAAAGGTACCCACGACCTTGGTGAGACAAGAGAACATGAGAGTTTTAAGGGTTCCCACAACTAGGGTTTTAAAGGTCCCACAACTTGTAGTACACAAAGATGTTATAAAATAGTGAATCTCGAAGGGATGTCTCCCTTCATCGTGTCTTCTCTAAGGGTAGTACAAACTAGAATATCCACTAGAAAAGGAGGTCTTTTGACACCAGGGTTTTCTGCACAACCTCCATACAATAGAGTTACATCAAGTTAGTTTATCTTCCCACTAAGATTCATAACCTGTTCAAACCATAACAAGGGAGTTTTAAGGTTCCCACAACCATTAAAAAGATAATTAAAGGTACTCACAACCTTGGTGAAATAGGGGGGTTTTAAAGATCATGAAACTTGGCAAAACACAATAAAAAAAACTATAAAACATAAGTTCAATTGGAAAAGGAGGTCTTCTACCACCTAGGTCTTCTACACAGCTGAATCACAACAAGCGAGATTATCTTCCTACTTATAACCACAACCTTTACATACATTCATACTTTTAGAGTATTCAAGGATGTTACAGAATAATAAAACTCAAAGAGCTGAATATCCTTCGATAAGAATTCCTCAAGGCTTGCTCTACAAGACAATAATCCATCAGGAGCAGAAGATATTCTTTTGCCTGGGTCTTCTACATAACTTCCATGCAACTAAGACACAACAAGTAGGCATTTCATCCTACTAAAACCAACAAAGTGGATTCCTCTATCATCCACTCTAGTAGGATAGGATTTGGTTGGGAATTCTATATCTATCCCAAACCAAACCGACTTGAAGTGAGTAGGGTCCTTCACAAATTAGAACTTTGGCATAGTTTTTTCCCTTCCTTCGCATTGCTTGTATACCTTATGAGAGTAGAAATGTCTAAATAAAACCATAGACCTTGAGGAGGATTCATCCATATCAGATCTAAATCTAAAAAATCTTATGATGCTTACTTAGAATCTTATAATTTGAAGGAACCAAGGTTGGACACCTCAAATATCCACTCTTAAACAATAAAAGGAGGCTATAGTAAGGCAGGATCCTCCTAAACCCAAAAACCAACTTTCCACAAATATTAACACTTTAAGATAAACCAAATTATTAATAGTTCTCAGGTGAGATAAACGGATTTTTCCATTGTCCAAGCCATTATATGGGGTTAAAACATGGACTCCTCTAATATCCATGCCACTCGACAAACCAAGGGAGTGGGTTACTCTAATATCCAACTTACCCTAAAAAAGAATCTTGGGGTGGGATCCTCCATCATCTGCCTCATATAAGGACCACTAAATAAAATTCAATGTTGTTTTTGTTTTTTGGATCAAAATAAAATTTAGACTGTTGAAGGTCTTCCACTCCTTCCATTCTCAAGACTTTACTGGGACCAGGATCTCCTCACCAAAACCCTAGGTAGGTTCAATCCTTACTTGAGTAGGGTCTCCTGAAGAAACACAACAGGTGCTGAGAGAAACTTATCCTCTTGTTTTCTTTTCCAAATTACACCCAAAAACTCCCTTCCACCATACTGTAGAATTGAAACTTTCCCAGCTAGATTTTCATTTAGTCTTAAGGGGGATGTTGCTGATGACATGGACAACCCCCAATCCACTTTGATATTCATCTCCTCTTTACCCTTGTTTTCCTTCTCACCCATGTCCTATTGGAAGGAGTCTCCTTCTGCTCTTAATGTTGAAATTCAAAATGTTGAAGGTCTTCCACACTGAATCTCTCCTACCCAAATTTCCGTTCAAAATTATAGGGGATGTTAGTGGTGGAATGGACTACCCCCAATCCATCTGAAATTGGGGCATATTCATCTCTTCCTTGCCCTTGATTTCCTTCTCATCCATGTCCTAATGGAAGAAGTCTTCTTCTTTGCTTTCCACTCCTTCCACTCATGTTCAGGTCTAAATTAGTGTTCTAATATTTAAATTTAAAATAATTAAATAAGTAAGAGAAAACTATTTAAATTTAAAATGATAAAAATTAAGAGAAATTATATATAAAATTATGTTTTAAGAAATAAACAATATCACAGTTGTGTAATTAGTGTCACCGTTTGAATTGAAGTCAAGCCAAAAATCATTTTTTTTATGGGTCGTGCTTCAAAAATTTTAAGATTTCATGTTGATGTTGACATTGAAAATTCAATACAACATTGATGTAACTAATCATTTTTAGTAGCATCAATTTTACACCAAATTTGTATCATTAATTAGGTCGACTTATTTTAGGCCCTTCCCTAATCATGCAAAATAAAACAACATAATTTCAACGTTAATATAATACAAACACCAATGTGTGTGTGTGTATTACAAGTAACTATATTATATTTATTTTTATTATTTATAAATATCTATTATATTATATATTAATTATATTATTTTATAAATATACACATTTTAATTTTAGTATTTATTTTATATATATATATATATATATATATATATATATATATATTTACTTGGGAAGGTGATATATAAATGATTGTCTTAGATGAGAAAATAATGTCATACATAAGAAAATAAATAATTTCTCATCTATATATAATAATATTAAAGGGAGTGAAATTTATGTAATATCCTTAATAAAATAAAAATAAAAATAAATGACTATTAGCTAAACCCTGGTGTTCATCATGATCATCATCTATCATGATATCTTCATGATCATAATAAATAAGTTCATTGTCTATATCACATTCATGTATTGGTTGGTATTCGTAGTTGGGGTCATCCTCATCATCTTTTTCAAAGTTAGGACCATCAACTATCATAAATAGTTTATTGACATGTGAAGGCATAATTTAATAACTATTCAAATACTTGAGGTGTTTTGTTTTAAATAGCTATTATAATATTTAACAATTAAATAATCGGGTGTTAATTTTTTTCGAGCTAATAGTGACTAATGTCATACCAAGACAAAGCCATTAGATTGATCGTACTTGTTGAATGCATCAATGTTCCATACAAAGGATTTTTGTTAATCCTGGACTTATGTATTGGCTCTAAAGTTATAGCACTTCTCATACAATAAAATGTAAATATTAAGTTGAGGTCTCAAACAAAACTTATAAACTAGTATATTAAAATAAACTTACGATGTTGTGCACAACTTGATCTATGCTCTAGGCCAAATGATGAGTCACAAACTTCCCCTAATCCTCTTTGTATTTGTGTCCCTTGTCTTGGCTACTTTCGATCCCTACATTGATATGAAAATTTACAAAAAAATTAATTAATTAACATAAAGAAAAAATAATAATCACATGCCATGGTTTTGTTTTTAAAAATTACTTGCATGTTGATCTCTATTTCACTTTCACCAATCATTGTATAGTTTATCCCAAACAGATGAATTAATTCAGGAAATGACTCAGAACCATTAGACAAGAATAATAGTCTATTTTTAGAAAGTTATGATTTTTCAAAAAATATTTAACAATATAAATTTGCTAGTTTGCAAAGGCCTTTGGGATAGTTTTTAAAGATTAGAAGTCCTCACCATACTATTTTAGTATTTTTAATTTCTTTCTAGAGACCAACTTCTAGAAGGGTATTATTATAAAAAGCTATAAAATACCTAAAAGAATTGACCTTAAGAAGGTGGCTTAATTTAGCTGGCTATTATTAGTAATTATTCTTCTAATAGATATCATATTATTTAGAGTTTTCCTATTCACATGCCTATTCATGTCGAAAAGGGAGTATTAATTTTTTAACTTTAAACAAAATTCCTATTCACATGCCTATGTATATTGAGTAAATGTTATTAGCTCTATTTAATTTTAAAACGATTTATTATTATTAGTTTTCTTTAGCTATAAGACAAAGGCTTGTCCCATTATAATTTAAAGTGGATAGTTGTTATATATTTCACAAAAAATTATTTATTTTTCAAAACTCTCTTATTATCTTGTAATAAATCTTTAGTTATTAATTTTAAAAATATATGTCAATTCAATATAGAGGAGTTTAGAATTATTATAACATATTAGTTTCCAACAATTAGTGTATTGTCCTTTAGATTAAATCCATAATCTAGATTAGTGGTATCATAGCAAGTCGGATTCTATATTTCCCATAGAATGAGGTTAGGATATCAAAATTTTGGCTTAGAGACAAGCGATCCATATAATTATCTTCCTAATATATGCAAGTAACCACATATGGTTGTAAAAGGAGGAACAACTTACTTGTACCCAATAAAGACAATCATCAAAGAGGTTATTTCAAAGCAAAGATCTAAAATGTTAATCCAATTTGTGTAAATTATCTACCAAATGTTATGAAGCATATTGGTAGCTTCATAAAGAAGGCCCTTTCAACGGTCCACACCCTTTAAGGTACAACTAAGTTTCTATATCCCAATGTTTGAAGGTAAAATAGAAATGAATGCCCTTAAAAAATTGGATCACATAATTAGAGTCATATGTTTTTGTAAACACTTTATCAAGTTTAGAGAAAATAATGTTTACTCTACTAAAGGATGAACCACAAATCCATCAATGTTGAGAGGTTCTCCTTAAGCAATTTAAGGAAGATGTAGAGGTTTGATGTATGGTCATCACAGATCCTTTTTGGAGTGACTGTGTTGATGTTTTTACAAATAAGTAATGTCTAGAAGATGTTTATAAGGATAAGTACATACAATGAAAATCGTTACTACAAAAAAAAGACCAAATATGTGGAATAATACACAAATACATTCCATTCTCTATCAAAAATACTTGGTCTTAAGGATTCTGAAATGCATAGAGTACTCAAACAAAAAAAATGGTATGCATCGATATACCCAAACATAGATGGGGTTATTAACCATTCAAATGATGGGAGTAATCCATCGATATTCAATAAATGTTGAGAAAAATTTGCTATAGAAAAGTATGCATAATCAAATGACAGAGGAAAATCCAAGTATGGAAGTAGGAAAAAGACCAAAGAAGCTTATTATCCTTAGAGATTTTATTTGTTATTGGAAACATTTAATATTATATGATTTGAATGATCAAGCTCGGTTACATCATGGTTAATAAGATCTTGGCATTTGTTTTGAAAAGTAATGCATCTTTTTGTCATGTGTCCATTGATTACATGGTAATTACAAAGGGTATTTTATTTTTAAGATCTAGATATATAACATAAAATTAGGATGTTGAATAGATGGTAACAATCAAGTGCATGTCTAATGGTGTCTTCAATATAATACCTTTATTTTTGAAAAAAATTAAAGGATGAAGTGGTATAAGATTATATGGTAGTTTTCCTAGCTTGAATTTTAGGTGAATCCATAGTAGGTGCATGAATAGTGACATGATGTGAGTCCATAAGAAGTATTGTAAGAACCCTAAGTTGAGGTAATTCTTCTTTTGCAAGTTTAGTATCCATAACACAAAGATCGATTTGTAGATTTATCCAAGTATTTTATCTTTGATAGATACTAAAAGACTATTAGAAAAAGTATGTTACATTTAAGGCTCTGATAGAATTGATAAATCAAAGAATACATATAGTATTGGATTCTAAAGATGCAATCATGTATATCTTATTTGGTCCTTTGAAAATATATTGAATGCTCTCAAATGTAATATAAAATTTATTATCGATAATAAATCAATCTAAAAAAACTTATTATAAATAATAGAAAAAATATAAAAATTCACTGAATAAATTATTAAACCAATTAAAAATATCACCAATTAAAATACTAAAAAAATAAATTTAATATGACTAAACTACGATCTCCATGGTCTCTTTAAAATAAAAATGGAATGAAGATATGTTAAAGGACCTTAATGAACATCAAATAATTAGAATGTAAGTATAATCAAAATCATGTGGATGAGCAATAAAAAAAACATTTATTGAATACATCATAAGTATTATCATATAGGAATATTAAAATACGTTAAGAGATTTGTTTAAAAGGGTCAAATGTTTTTTCATTTCAAACATGGGTATGTTAGAAAAGATAGAAGTAGAAGGTGATCATACATAAATGATTGAGTTAATGTATACAAACTTATTACAGGGAAGCTAAATTTAACCTAATATTTTATCCATTAAAAAAAGATTGCATTCGTACAACTTTCTAAGACTAGTTTTCATTTATTCGAAAGGAAAAGGACCTTTTTTTTAATGAGGCATGATGTAATGTCACCATCATTATATATACCATTTTAAAAGTTGATAATAAGACCACAATTTCATCCATTGATAATAACAATGAATTGATAATAAGACCACAATTTATATAAACCACTCACACTCTTAACCAAATAAATAAACTATATATCATAATACCATAAATACTTTTTAAAAGTTGAGTAGCAGCCTAGAGTCCAACAATGAATGTACACCATAAACAATCCCCATGAAAGAATATTTGATGTCATATCCAATAAAAATGACCTTTCATTTTCCATCATAACCATAAACATCAAAGGGAATAATGATACGTTGCAAATGTTGGGTCATTTATAAGATATGAATTATGTAGAGTGATTTGTTATGTCTTTTTATTTAAGAATGATTGAAGATCTGCGGATTTTAATATGTTTTAAATATTAGTTTTGTTATTGTTTGAATGATGGGCTTTTTCTATCAATTTCTTATTTATGGTGTTATGTGATAGGTGTGTTTCATTTTATTGTAATGTTTTGGATGGTTTAGTTTCTTTTTGTTTTTCTTGTTTTGGGAACTGAGCTTTTCATTGTGTTTTAGAACTAATTCATAACTCTAGTCAAAGACGTTTTACCTTTTCAAATAAAAAATAATCGAATATCAAATTTAAAATTGAAACTACTCTATAAAAATCAAATTAAAATCAACTATTAATCATTAATATCTTGCGGACCTTAAACCCATCACCACTTTTAATTATTATTCTAAAACATCTATGAATATACAAAATAAAATGTTCAACTTATTTACAATAAAAATTGACCAACATAATATCATGCTAATTGAAAAAAGAAAACAATCATGCTAATTGAAAAAAGAGCAACAAACAACAAAACCATAAACATTCCATAAACACACCTTAACACTAATACAATATAAATATATAATTCCTGAATACACTAAAACCTTACCTAATTTCTTTACCTCGAAATACATTATTGTTTTGCAAATGTTCCTTTAACAAAACTATAAGCACTTAAAACAGGGAAATGGATTCGATCAGATTTGCCCATTATAGTGTGTCATTCTCATGTGGGGGGGACCTTCCACATGTATTCATTTACTGTTGGAAAATCTCAGATGATGGGGAGAGTGATTGTTTGCAGAGGGGTGGTAAATTACCTCCCTCCTCTTTATGGATCTCTAAGTTTAACATTAAATAAATTATATGTGATGAAGATTTTTAATGTATTTTAGACTAAATTAATATGTGATATATATATATATATGTGTGTGTGGTTAATGTCATTTTTCATAATTTTTGGATTTTTCAATGAAGTGTCAGATCAATTTTTAGATCTATATGATTTGAAGTGTATAAAAAAAGAAGTAACATATTAGATGAATGAGAAGATTAAAAATATTTAAATTTAAAATGAGAAAAAGAGTAAGAGAAATTATTTTTAAAATTATGTTTAATGAAATAAATAATATTGTAGTTGTGCGATTAGTTAAAGTTTTCCTATTCATAAGTCTATTCATGTTAAAAGGGTATTATTAATTGTTTAACTTCAAACAAAATTCCTATTCACATGCTTATGGATGTTGAGTATTGTTATTAGTTCTGTTTAATTTTAAAGCAATTTACTATTATTAGTTTTCTTTAGCTACAAGATAAAGGCTTGTCTCATTATAATTTAAAGTGGATAGATGTTATATATTTCACAAAGATTTATTTATTTTTAAAAATTCTCTTATTATCTTGCAATAAATTTTTAGTTATTAATTTTAAAAATATATGTCAATTCAATATAGAAGAGTTTAGAATTATTATAACATATTCGTTTCTAACAATTAGTGTATTGTCCATTAGATTAAATCTTTAATCTAGATTAGTGGTATCATAGCAAGTTAGATTCTACATTTTCCATAAAATGAGGTTAGGCTATCAAAAATTTGGCTTAGGGATAAGCAATCCATATAATTATCTTCCTAATATATGTAAGCAACCACATATGGATATAAAAGGAGGAACAAATTACATGGACCCAATAAAGGCAATCATCAAAAAGGTTCTTTCAAAGCAAAGATCTAAAATGTTGATCTAATTTATGCAAATTATCTACCAAATGTTATGAAGCGTATTGGTAGCTCCATAAAGGAGGCCCTTCCAAAGGTCCACACCCTTAAAGTTACAACTAATTTTTGATATCCCAATGTTTGAAGGTAAAATAGAAATGAATGCCCTTAAAAAATTAGATCACATAATTAGAGTCATATGTTTTTGTAAACACCTTTATCAAGTTTAGAGAAAACAATTTTTACTCTACTAAAGGATGAACGCCAAATCCATCAATGTTGAGATGTTCACCTTGAGCAATTTAAGGAAGATGTAGAGGCTTGATGTATGGTCATCATAGATCCCTCTTGGAGTGACTTTATTGATGTTTTTACAAAGAAGTAATGTCTAGAAGTTGTTTATAAGGAGAAGTACATATAATGGAAATCACTACTACAAAAGAAAGACCAATATGTGGAATAAAACACAAATGCATTCCATTCTCTATCAAAAATAATTGGCCTTAAGGATTTTGAAATGCATAGAGTACTCAAACAAAAAAAATGGTATGCATCGATATACCCAAACATAGATGGGGTTCTTAACCATTTAAATGATGGGTGTAACCCATCGATATTTAATAAATATTGGGAGAAATTTGCTTCATGAAATTAAGAATAATTAAATGATGGAGGAAACTCCAAGTATGAAATTAGGAAAAAGACCTGAGGGGCCCCTAATAGAGAAAAAAATCAAGATTTTATATGATAAATCCCATAGATAAACCCCCATTTAATGAGGATATAAAATGATGTGAGAGCCATAAGAAATTACTCAAATTGCAAACAAATGTTTATCCAAGAGGACATCTTTTTACTGAGGCCCATGAATCTGAGCTGATACAAGCATTGGATGAGGATATTCACTTATTTCATCCTATTGGCTCATATAAAAAAATAATGTATTTTAAACCCCATTCCACTATTGGTACAATGTAAGTTTAAATATCATCATTTGAGGAATAAGAAATTCCTTTTCATTCATAGATGTGGGTGGAATCAAAATATCTACACTTTGTTTTAGAAATTTGGAGTAAGAAAAATTGTTCTCTATAGAAATTGTATGAAGGATGAATCTAAAAATAACACTTTAGCCATAGCCATACTCCATCAAATGGCTAAACCAAGGAAAATATATTCATGTCACTCATCAATGTCTTATTACATATGCAACCAAGTTATTCAAAGATGGGTTATTGTGTGATGTGTCACCTCTAGAGGTTTACGATGTTTACTTGGTAACCTATAATGTGTAAATGAGATGGAATCTATCAATTTAAGAACCATAGTTTCATTATCACATTGGGAAAGAAATATTATAGGATACTTGTAGTCCTATCCAAGAAGATAATGGGATTTATTAGTGTAAATAAGTGTAGGTGTGTGGTTGTTCACACTGAAAAGTTTTTGATAATGTTTATTAGGCTAGAGAGCACTTAGCAGGTCATTCTAATCACATAGGCTACTGTAAAATATCAAACTATACAACCAAAATAGGTGGAGTAGGTGTTAATAGATTATACATGTATATTAAATATACCTCCCAGTGTGCCCTGACAATACTAGGTGATAACTATCATTGACTTGATCCTTGGCAAACCCTTTCAAAATGAACCTATATATAAGTGCTCAATGATAAAAAATAAAGAGATCAAGTGACAAATCCAAGAGCTAAACTAGAAAGGCCATATGTGACACCTTGTGGAAGCCTAATCATGCTAGCTCAAAAGAAGAATGGGACATAGTGATTCTATATTGACTATCATGCTCTCAACAAAGTCAATTTCAAGAATAAGTATCCAATCCTAAGCATTGTTGACCTCATATAACATCTCAAGGGAGTTAAAAAATATTGATATAAAGTTAGGGCACCATCAAGTACCCATTGAGGCATCTAATGCTTGGAAGACAATGTTTAAGTCCAAAGAAGGTCTATTTGAATGGCTAGTAATGAATGCCTTTCTACTTGGATAATGTACATTTAGTATTTATGGGGATGATGAATGATGTCTTATGACCATCCATTGATTCCTTTGTGGTTTTATACTTGGATGTCATCCTTATTTTTATTTAAAAAAACACGTGGAAATCATAAATAAAAAAATTGACAAGCTATTGACACTCTATATAGTCATAAACTGTATGCTAATAGGATATGTTAGGAATATTAGTATATGACATAACATATTTGTGAGTGTGTGCATGAATTGTACTAACAACTCACCCCTATAGAATAGTGATTGTGTGGTTATTTGAGATAAGGCATGACTCCATGATTATAAGAACTCAAACCTTATATGTAACTCATAACTTTATGAATAAATTTAATTAAGTCTTCTATGTACATTATAGCCAAAATAATATTTAGTATCAGAGTGGAAAAGTGAGATCTTGTAACATTGTGATGATTGTGAAAGGGATTTTATATATACTTGGCTTCCCCTAGTGAAGAGATTCATTTGATAACATGTGTATAGAGTGGTAGTTTGTGATGTTTTATGTTTCCATTCCAAATGACCCTAATTCATTGAGCCATTTCCTATGCCCATGTTAGTAAAATTGGCTATGATATCCCTCATATCCCATGTGTTAATACAAGTTGGTAGTTTTCAACATATTATATTTGTATATTGAAGCCATGAATTTAAGTATATATCTAATTTCCTGGTTGAATTTTCTACAATAACACCACAACTTTACACTTGATATTTCATGCCGAGCTTAGGGTATAATATTTTTTAGTTTTTTATTTTTAGATGCTATAAAGTTTTAGTTTATTAAAATGTTTGGACTAAAATTTATTTTTGATTATTCTATTATAAATAAACATTGAGTCAATCCTATATAGCATGTCATGTTATTATAATTTCATGTCTATAAATAATAGTTTTTTTGTGGTGTGATTTATTTGTCATATGGATTTATTAGTGGTCAGTTTAATTTCTAATATATAATTTTTAGCTGTATTAGAAATTAATGTTAGATATTTTAGGTTTTTTTTGTTGATCCATAGTTATGTTATAAATTATGTTAATAATCAATGTATGTTGTAAAAACACAAGTCATTGTAAAAATCAAAATTTTATCCTTTTATTGGATGAAATATTTGGTGAATTCAACATCAAATGTATGTGTCAATCTTGTGAGGAGGATAATTTTACTATCAAGTATGACATGTATTGTGACATGGCCATGTGAGCTTAATCTAGGTGGAGGTTGAAGGCAACAGAGGAAGGATGATCATCAACAACCTCAATTTTACCTATAGATCATAGGATGCATACTACAATAGTGGAAACATGCTTGTATAAATCAACTAATGTTGAGAATGGTAATTAATGAAGTGGATATTATTTAAACTATTCCTGATCAGGTGGCAATGATCAAGGATAAAGACTCCAAATGTAAAATTTAGTGATAATCCCAATATTCATTGAAGACAGTAAGGGCCTAGTTTTAATATTTATTTTTTATTTTGAGTATGGTGTGATGAAAATATACCTAATTTCATATGTGATGTGTCTGTGAGAATACCAACACTCACTAGAAGTGAACATTAATATATGGATGTGTTCCTGAATGTGTTAGTGAAAAATCCAGTAGTCACTAAAAGTGAAAATAACAATAGATAAGTATGTCCTTATTTACGTATGTGTATGTAATAATATCAAAATTCAATGCAAGTGAGAGTGTAAATGAACATGTTAACATGGGTCATTACTAGTATAAGATTTGATGTATCTTGTGTTTTTTTGAACGTATGTGTATGTGTTGAGATACATGTTTGTTTCCACTATGTGTGGTGTGGTTCCTTTCCCTATCTTTGCATTAAGGGAGGAATGTTGCAAATATTAGTATGTAGCATAATATATTTGTAAGTGTGTGAAAGAATTGTACTAATAACTCACCCTTATATAATAGGGATTGTGTGGTTATTTGAGATAAGTCACGACTCCACGATTGTAGTATCTCAAAGTCTATATTAACCCAAATCTTCATGAATAAAATTAATTAAGTTTTATATGTATACTCTAACCAAAATAATAGAATAAATTTTCTTTTGTTTTGAAAAGTGTATAATATATAGCATACCATGTAGATAAGGATGGAGTACACATTGACCTAGAGAAGATATGAATCATTAAAGAATGAAAATTTCTAAAAATAATTACATAACTAGGTTACACCCTCAACCTATAGTGTGTCTAGGGATATGTGTGTCTGACTTGTGGCTTACACACCTTCATATTATCATGTTACATTTATCTATGTTCTTAGTATGGTAGGCCTATGGAATAAACTTGGTTAAGTAGAGTATATATATGAGGTAGTGGTTAATATTTTATTATCATATTACAAAATTTGTTCTTATTACATTATTGTGGAAGTTTTCCCTCGAAGTGGATCGATCATAATATTCAAGTATTATTCTCTTTCGACAATTGTTATTGTGGATCTATTCATTATGCTCTTAATTGTGTGATATATAATTCTATTGTTGTGAATCATCTAAATAATTTCATTACAATGGTATCAGAGCTTCAATATGGGCAAGTTTTTGTGACATAGTTCTTTCTAGTTATGGCATCTTGAGCATTAGAAGGCCAAGAAAATATAACTTGTGATCTAGAAGGAATTGATTTTTTCATATCATAATTTTGTTCATGAGTTTTTTTAACAAAAAAAAAACATTTCTTGATTAAATATGTGTGTGTGTGTAAATTTTGGAACTTTTTTTACCTTGTGTAAATGAGTAGTCATTGAATTCATCTCTGTGAGATGATTACAATAGTATATTCTACTGATACACTTTCTTAGGCTAAAAATTTTCACCCTTATGCATATTAGTAGTCATTCAATTCATCTTGGTGAGGTGTTCATAATGATATCATCTATCAATACATTTTTTTAGGTCATGACCCTCTTAGGATTTGTTCATAGAAGGACCTAACATTCATGGTATCAATAAAGGGAAAGAAATTCCTAAAACTCCTCATAAAGATGACGTGGAGGCATAAACTTCTTTACCAATTATTTTGGAGGTAGTTCAACAACTTAAGTTAGAGTTGTAGGGCATGGTGTAGAAAGATGATCTTGATGTAGTTAAAGGGGACCTCATAGGGCTGAGAGGGGACTTAAATAGCTTCCAAGATCAATTGTAACAAATCACTAGGCAATTGGCCAAATTTTCAACTTGGCAATTGTAAAATAACCCTCCACCACTTTAATTTGGTTATTCTCCTCTAAACTGTCACAATGCCAACTCTAGTATGAATATGTTATTACCAAAAGTGGACCTACATAAGTTTGAACATAATGATCCACTCACATAGATTACCAAAAGTGGACCTACATAAGTTTGAACGTAATGATCCACTCACATAGATTACTCAAATTGAAAATATATTTGACCTACATCAAACTCCCTATTCACAAAAGGTGGTCATGGGCTCTCTATATCTAGAACTTGAGCAGTTTATTTAGTATCACTAGTCGTGTGCTCAAAATAAAAAGAAGGGTCTATTGGTTTCTTGGTATATATTTTTTGAAGAGATAAAACTCCATTATCACAATAATTTCTCAAAAAACTACTTCAGCCAACTAGCCAAGTTGTGCCAAACTGGAACGGTAGAGGATTACATTCATTAATTTCAAAATCTCTCCTTATGTAAGGTAGACATCACTAAATAAAATATGATTGAACTATTTTTGGGTGGACTCAAATATAGAATCTAATTAGATGTTCACATGTTTCATCCCAATAATGTATTTAAAGCCATACCAGGGGCACGTCTAGTTGAGGAAAAAGAGTCGATCAAATGAAGACCTTTCACTAATGTGCATGAATACACCTTCCCAATACCATCATTTCCACATCCTACCATATTGAAACCTCACCAAGTTGAATAAAAACATAATAAAATTTGGTGTTTTGGATGCGATAGGAAATGGAACAAAGGACATCAATGTGCTAAAAATAAGTTACTTTACATTGAAGGAGCCAATGAGGAGGAAGAAGATGATGAGGCCTCAGGGGTAGGTCTGGAAGAACCTAAGGATGAATCTGAATATTCTCAACCTAATATTTCCTTTCATGTACTTTCAAGCATTAGTACTCCTCAAACTCTTAAGGTGATGGGTTTCTTGAAAAAACATAAGGTGACTATGTTAATTGACTCTAGGAGTACACATAACTTCACCAAAAGTAAGTTGGCTACTCATTTGAAATTTTTCATTTATCTAGCTCCAAAATTTTAGGTCATGATTATAAATGGTGGTATAGTCAACTATTCTATAAAATTCCATAACATTAAGCTTGCTATGGGATACTACTTTATAGATTACCCTATGTTTTCTATTCCCATGGGAGGAGCTAACATTGTTTTGGGAGTGTAGTGGCTCACCACTTTGGGTACTATTGAGATGAATTTTTAGGAACTAATCATGAGGTTCCATTCAGAAGGTGGGACCTTTAAAATGCATGGATTATGGGCTAAGTCTCCATAACTAGTTAGTTCCCATCAAAGGACAAAGATTCTCAAAAAAGGTGAAGAAGGATTTGTGGCATGCGTGTTTTCCATAGCGGTTCAACCAACCAAAGAGTCTACACATCTTGATTTACAAAGGGTGTTGGATGACCATTTTATTTTTTGGTGACATGTCAAAAGGAATTAATCTAAGTCGTGCACATGATCATGCCATCAAGATCATTCTAAGAAGTATACCACCCAACATCAGACCATAAAGGTATCCCTATGCCTAAAAGAGTGAAATTGAAAAGATGGTGTAAGATATGTTCAAGTAGGAATCATTTGACATAGTCAAAGTGAATATTCCTCCCTTGTGGCCATGGTGCGAAAGAAAGATGACAGTTCAAGGATGTGCTTAGACTATAGATAACTCAATTAGTACACCATCAAAGATAAGTTTCTTATTATAATAATTGATTATTAACTAGATGAATTGCATGGTGTTATTTATTTTACAAAGTTAGACCTCCACTCTGGGTATCATCATATTCACATCCATAATTAGGGCATACCTAAAACAACTTTCAAAAATCATGAAGGCCATTATGAATTTATGGGCATGCCTTTTAGCCTCATAAATGCACCATCTACATTTTAAATTTTTATGGATACTATTTTTAAGTCATTTTTAGAAAGTGTAGATTAGTGTTTTTGATGATATCCTTATCTACAACAAAAATTGGGAAGACCATTTGAATCATGTGAAATAGAGACTTTCAGTTCTAGAACAACATTAAATTTATGCCAAACCTTCCAAATGTGATTTTTGTGTCCAAGAGGATTAAGTAGTTAATATTGTTTCACATGAATGGGTGAACATTGATTCTAAAAAAATCCAAGCAATGATGGAGTGTCAAGTTCCCAAGACCCTCAAGATCCTTCAAGGATTTATGGGGCTAATTGGTTACTATCGTAGGTTTGTCAAAAAATATTGTAGTATTATATCCCACTAACCTATTTATTAAATAAATAATCCTTCTCGTGGATTGATTCAACTACCAAGGCATTTGAACAGTTGAAAATGGCTATGTACACAACTCCAGTTTTGGCTGCTCCTAATTTTTAAAAAACTTTTGCTATGGAGGGTGATGCATTAGGATATGGCATGAGGGTTTTACTCATGAAATAAGGTAGACCATTAGTATTTTAAAGTCACCAACTAAAAGGGAAAAATAGGATCAAACTAATTTATGATAAAGATATGAGGGATATTATGCATGTAGTGAAACAATGGAGACCTTATCTGATGGATCATCACTTTCAAGTAAAGCTAATCTTGATTGCCTCAATTTTTTTTGAAACAATAATTACCATCTAAAAATAAAATGGGGACTAAAATTTTAGGATATGATTTTTAAGTACTTATAAGAAAGGAAAATATAATGTGGTGGCATATTCCCTCTCCTAATTCGATGAAGTAGTTGAGGCTTTGTTATGCACCATGACCATGTGGTAGGGAGATTGGTTAGAGGAAGTAATCACTGAATGGGAGAATGACAGTTATACCAAGGATTTGATTCAAAATCTTTAGTAGTGTTATAAAAAATCTTAAAAATTACATGGAGGGGGAACACATTATAGTATAAAGATAGATTATACCTCTTTAAGCATTCTCTCCTCAAACATAGAATTCTTGAGGAGCTTCATGCCTCTCCACTTGGAAGTCATTATAAATTTTTTAAAACATATCATAGAATCAAGTAGGATTTATTTTGGGAAGGACTCAAGGGCGATGTCTAGAAATATATGGTTGAATGCATGGTATATCAAAAAAATAAAGGTAAAACCATTAAGACCTCAGGGCTTTTACAACCTTTATCCATCCTTAACTAGTGTTTGGAGGAACTTTCTATGGATTTCATTACAAGGTTACCACAGTTTGAGGGTAAATATGTTATCATGTTATTTATGTATCAACTCACTAAGTATGGTCATTTTTATTCTTTATAGACATTTTCATTGGATGGGTTTATTACAAAAATTTCATCTTGTGATCATGTATAAAAAAGGAATTCAGAATAAGGTTGCAGATATGCTATCTAGGCCTCCTATCGTTGTTGCATCTATTCTTTTACAACATGGTTCTTTGTCTCATGAAAGTTATAAAGAACAATATGTGAATGATCTTGATTTTCAGGATGTTTATAAAGACTTGATGAGTAGTAGACAAGTAGAAGAATTGGACTATCATGTACACAATGATCTTTTGTATCATTTGGGTAAACTATGTATTCCTCAAAATGAGAGGGTGCATATGATTAGAGAAGCACATACTTCTCTTATTTCTAGTCATTTTGGAGTTTCTAAAATGGTTGCACATTTGGAAATGTATTGTTATTGGCCTTGTATGTAGGAAAATGTTGCTAAATATATAAGGGCATGTATTCTTTGTGCCACAAGTAAACCTAGTAATAAGAAATTGGGACATTACACTCCTCTACCTATTCCTACTCACCCCTGGGAAAGTATCTCTATGGATTTTGTGGGGGGATTGCCTATGACACAAAGAAAAAATGACTATTTATATGTGGTTGTGGATAGATTTAGCAAAATGCGTGTTTTGATTCCTTGCACTAAGTAGATTACTAGCGAAGGCACTGAATATTTGTTCTTTAAACATGTATAGGTTCATTTTGGTTTGCCTACTTCAATTATTTGTGATCGAGATTCTTGATTTATTGGGGAGTTTTGGTCAACTTTGTGGGGACTAATGGACACTAAATTAGAAAAGAGCACTGCATTTCATCCATAAACCGACAGACAAACAGAGGTTGTGAACTGCACTGTGGTACATTTGCTTAGGGGTTATAACTATAAAAATCCAAAGTTATGAGATAAACAATTGTGTTACATACAACATGCATATAACCAGGCACTTCATTCTTCTACTATGAAATCTCCATTTGAAGTTTATTATGGATACTTGCCTAAATATCCTCTAGATGTTTGTTATGGACAGGATACAGCTTTTGGTGAACCAAAAGAAGCCATTCGAGCCAAGAAGTTCATTGAACAAATACAGCTCATTCATCAGACTGTTCGTACTCAATTGGAGAACTGTCAAGCCAAGTACAAAGCCAAGCATGACAAACATCGTATTGATCACCAATTTGTTGTAGGTGATATGGTATGGCTTCACATTAGTAAGGAAAGACTGACAGGTGAAGGTAAAAAGTTGAAACCAATCTAGTATGGTCCTTTTCAGATAATAGAAAAATTTGGCACAAATGCTTTCTGATTAGATTTACCATCTTACATGCAGATTTATTTAGTTGTAAATGTGGAAAATTTGAAATTGTATGAGCCTCCAATGATCATTGGTCATGATGAAAGTGTATCCATTCCTTCTGTTGATGATTTTTCTCTTGAATATCTCATATAATTGCAGGAAGATACTATACTTGACAGGAATATGTGGACTTCATGAAGAGGTAATGTTGAATATCTTCGTGTTGGTATCAAAGGGATGCACCCAAGCAAGGCCAGATGGATGGAAGTCAGAAAGGTGAGGGAAAAATACCCTCACCACATTACCAATTAATATCAACTGTTGGAGGTCCAAAAGTTCCTAGTGGGGAGGAATGATCTAGGTGGATCCATTTGCTATTCTATTTTTCAAAGTCTTCAAATTTAGTTCAAATCATTTGCACATTATAGTACTCATTGAGATCTTTCTATCACTTTTTGCAGTTCAAAAAATGGAGTCTGAATGCTCAAGATATAACCAGTTGAAGAAATCATGTGATAGGGATGTCAAAAGTGACGTGGCACAATTGAGGAATGCCAGGTGGACCAATCTCCATTTGACACATGGAAAATAATTAGAGGGAAAAAAATTGTTGTTAGGTGTTTTATTTGATGCACATGATATTTGACCTTTTCAAAATCAAAATAGGCACCAAACATCTATGCCACAAACATTAAAGCACCTCCCTCATTATTAGGTGTTTGAACAGGCTAGGTGGCATCCAAAGTTGGCACCCAAATCTTTTCCATTTGAAATCTTCAGCAAGTTTACTATTTAAGGCATGTAAAACAACCATGCCTAGCAAATGTGGGACTAAAAGCCTTGGCCAAAGCGTGCCCATGGAGGAAGGATGCCCTTGCCCGCTTCCCTAGGTGCCTAGAATGGAGGAGGGAGTTTGGAACTTGAGACCTGGCACCTAAAAGGCTAAGGTCTTGATTGTTTCAGCCACAGTGGCTGAAATGTTATAAAAGGGAGTTATTTTTACTTGTATTGACACAGATTTTTGACTGTGTAAAGAGAATTAAGAGGATTAGAGCCTTGTTTTTGCCTTGTACAGCCTTGGGCTTTTGTTTTTAGGTTGAAGAGAAATATTTGTAGGCAAATAAAGATCAGAGAAGGCAAAATTGAATATTTGTAAAGGTTTTAAGCCATTTGTTGTAGCATTTTAATAGAATGGTCTGCACTATTGGGCGGACCCAGAGATGTAGACTATTGAAGCTGAACTTCGTTATCAACTTGCTAGTGTTATCTTTGATTTTCTTTGATTATTATTGCATTTTAATCTTCATTTTAATTTTGATTGTACTTTCTTTATGCAAAATTAAACACAAGAAATTAAAAATTTGAAGGATCTCATAAACATGAACAAGTGATTTTCGAATGTAATACACTTGTATTTTCAGTTTACAGATCAACTAAGTATAGTCCTCACCTAACATAGGTACCCATTTTCCTAACACAATGAAACATTCATAGATATGGTACATAGGTATATTACATATGACAAAGAACTTTATGCCATTATCCAAGTTTACAAGTGTTTTGGTGATAACTACACAATGGGTGAATGATATTACATTAATCATCAAAGAATGGACACTAGGGCATATCTAATTTAAATACAATAAAATATAGTAAATAAATACTTGACCTATGTGCTAAGAGGAGATGAATGAATGTAAATTGAATGATTAACATTTAAAAATGGGGTTTAGATATGCATACCTAAATTCTAACTCACTTGAACTTGAACAGATGTTAAAAGTGTTGAAAAAGGTCCAAAAATAGTGCATAGTAGAATCCCTAAATATTTATGTGATATGAATAAGTGACCAAAATCAAACTTTCCAAATAGAGTATAACTAGTATCAGATTATTTTAATAGTGATAGGCTCATTATAACAATGGTTATGTGGATCAAATCAGTCTAAATCTCTACAAAGGCCTTCATTTTCCCTTTCTTGAGAAAAAGCTCTCGTAAATCAGTGAAATAATGTGTGAAACTACTTTAATTTCCTACCATTTGATCAGGCCTTAATACATGCCATGAATCCTTGAAAAGACATAAAAATTTGTGTTTTTTTAACGGGCCTAACTCACTCAACCCCCTATTTTATAAATTAGGAATCAACACTCATGTATGTCAAAAATCTAATACATGTATATGATAATCCCATCCCTTATCCCTTTTATATGACATGCAAGATGAAACTAAGGAGATTATATATGCCCTTTCACAAATTTGTCTCTTTGTAAAAGTATGAACAAAAAATTATTAGATGTATTAAAATGAAAATCATTAGATTAGATATCTAAATCTCTTCCTTATAATTATGATGTGTGATATGAAAAATATTAGGGTCCTTTTGTATATATAGAATTATTTAATTTATATTAGAAATCTATTTTCTCATAACCTGAAATAATGACATTCTAAAATATGACAAGGAAACATAATGAAATGGATTAAAGGACCCACAACTGACATGACTAATATTGGGATGGATTAACAATGGCTAGATTGATATCATAATGTCTTGATAATGGTTAAGGTTATCAAAGCTCAAGAAACAATGATAAGTAATTTTGTAGGAGTGTTTGAAAGTATTCCTAGGTTAACAAATGTAGATTTGAATATGTTTATGATTTAATGATGATGATAAAAGGTTATATAGGGTCATATACAAATGAAATGTTCTAATAAGAGCCCAATTTGAACCAATGATCCATATGTACAAAACCACCGTAATAACATTTTAATTAAAATTATTGTACAAAAAGTAGGTGTCTATATGATGCCCCATTGTAATGTGTATGTGTATATACATTAAACTAAAAAAATGTGGATATTATTTTTGTTGTGGTAATCTAGCTACCTATAATTTATGGGAAGAGTTAGTTTTGGATATGAAAGTGTTGTGAAAGTCAAAAGGAGGAGATATGTTTTCTTATGTTAGAGTCCAACTCTAGTAACTTGAAAAAGTAGAAAAAAAAACCTATTTCATCACTATCCACTTGGATTCCTTGATTTTAATTGAGGGTCCATAAATGTTCATAAATTATCCCATATCAACATGTCACATATAATTGAATAAAACATAATTTTTTTCAAGTAGATCAATTTTTGAATAAATAAATAAAATATAACTAATGAAATATTTAAAAAATGAAAATAAATAGAAAGAATGGATACTCCTAATGGTTTGAAAATCATGCTAACTTTTCTAAAAATTATGAAACTATCATGGGTCCAACTACTCTTGGCATGTGGAGAAACTTATGAAATATGTATCCTATTAACCTTATCAAGTGATAAAATATTCTTCACAATTAAAGAAGCAAAGATCTAGTACCAACTTATAACCTATTGAGAAACTATGTAACCTATTGAAATATATATAAGTGCTTGAAATAATGTAATTGAAGATATATTTAACCAAATATGTGCCCCCATTTCAAGATGAGGAATATTTATGCATATTACTCATCTCAAAATACAAGGTTATGCATACCATGTGAACCATCAATAAAATAAACACTATAATATTTTTGAAAGTACATTTGTAAAAAATGTATATAACCATATAAATATTTTGTCATCAAATCTTATCAAATCAAAGTTCAAACTCTCATCTATTGGGTCAGAGGAATAATATTGTATTTGAAGGAGTTGAGGAAAGAAATTAGATCACTATGGACTAATAGAAAGTTCCCCATTACTCTCCTCCCTAATAATTTATTTATTAAACAAAATCCAGATGGTTTATAGGCCAAAGAGGCATATTTTTTAAATAATAGTCTTAATATATTAACCCTCTAATTGAAAATAGGGATGTCATTCCTATTTGAGTAAATCTTTATGCTCTCCCCTTAGAGTTTTGGGTTGAACAAATTTTTACTAAAATAGGGGATTCCATTGTAGAATATATATTCATGAATGAACAAATAAAAGAAAATATGAATCAAAAAATCTATATGAGCAAAGTCATAATTGTGGTCTTGATGAACGTGACCATCTTAGGCCCAAAAATCATAACTCCTCAGTCAATTAAGGGATTTTATATTTAATAAATTTATTATGAGAATATTAACATCTAATGCTATGGATTTTAACAAACATTTCATTTAAAGAGGAAATGCCTTCATGATCATGTCAGCAGAGAGTCGATGATAAACCAAACATGATTCAAACTCTTAGATATCTAAATCTCTTCCTTATAATTATGATGTGTGATATGAAAAATATTAGGGTCCTTTTGTATATATAGAATTATTTAATTTATATTAGAAATCTATTTTCTCATAACCTAAAATAATGACATTCTAAAATATGACAAGGAAACATAATGAAATGGATTAAAGGACCCACAACTGACATGACTAATATTGGGATGGATTAACAATGGCTAGATTGATATCATAATGTCTTGATAATGGTTAAGGTTATCAAAGCTCAAGAAACAATGATAAGTAATTTTGTAGGAGTGTTTGAAAGTATTCCTAGGTTAACAAATGTAGATTTGAATATGTTTATGATTTAATGATGATGATAAAAGGTTATATAGGGTCATATACAAATGAAATGTTCTAATAAGATCCCAATTTGAACCAATGATCCATATGTACAAAACCACCGTAATAACATTTTAATTAAAATTATTGTACAAAAAGTAGGTGTCTATATGATGCCCCATTGTAATGTGTATGTGTATATACATTAAACTAAAAAAATGTGGATATTATTTTTGTTGTGGTAATCTAGCTACCTATAATTTATGGGAAGAGTTAGTTTTGGATATGAAAGTGTTGTGAAAGTCAAAAGGAGGAGATATGTTTTCTTATGTTAGAGTCCAACTCTAGTAACTTGAAAAAGTAGAAAAAAAAACCTATTTCATCACTATCCACTTGGATTCCTTGATTTTAATTGAGGGTCCATAAATGTTCATAAATTATCCCATATCAACATGTCACATATAATTGAATAAAACATAATTTTTTTCAAGTAGATCAATTTTTGAATAAATAAATAAAATATAACTAATGAAATATTTAAAAAATGAAAATAAATAGAAAGAATGGATACTCCTAATGGTTTGAAAATCATGCTAACTTTTCTAAAAATTATGAAACTATCATGGGTCCAACTACTCTTGGCATGTGGAGAAACTTATGAAATATGTATCCTATTAACCTTATCAAGTGATAAAATATTCTTCACAATTAAAGAAGCAAAGATCTAGTACCAACTTATAACCTATTGAGAAACTATGTAACCTATTGAAATATATATAAGTGCTTGAAATAATGTAATTGAAGATATATTTAACCAAATATGTGCCCCCATTTCAAGATGAGGAATATTTATGCATATTACTCATCTCAAAATACAAGGTTATGCATACCATGTGAACCATCAATAAAATAAACACTATAATATTTTTGAAAGTACATTTGTAAAAAATGTATATAACCATATAAATATTTTGTCATCAAATCTTATCAAATCAAAGTTCAAACTCTCATCTATTGGGTCAGAGGAATAATATTGTATTTGAAGGAGTTGAGGAAAGAAATTAGATCACTATGGACTAATAGAAAGTTCCCCATTACTCTCCTCCCTAATAATTTATTTATTAAACAAAATCCAGATGGTTTATAGGCCAAAGAGGCATATTTTTTAAATAATAGTCTTAATATATTAACCCTCTAATTGAAAATAGGGATGTCATTCCTATTTGAGTAAATCTTTATGCTCTCCCCTTAGAGTTTTGGGTTGAACAAATTTTTACTAAAATAGGGGATTCCATTGTAGAATATATATTCATGAATGAACAAATAAAAGAAAATATGAATCAAAAAATCTATATGAGCAAAGTCATAATTGTGGTCTTGATGAACGTGACCATCTTAGGCCCAAAAATCATAACTCCTCAGTCAATTAAGGGATTTTATATTTAATAAATTTATTATGAGAATATTAACATCTAATGCTATGGATTTTAACAAACATTTCATTTAAAGAGGAAATGCCTTCATGATCATGTCAGCAGAGAGTCGATGATAAACCAAACATGATTCAAACTCTTAGATATCTAAATCTCTTCCTTATAATTATGATGTGTGATATGAAAAATATTAGGGTCCTTTTGTATATATAGAATTATTTAATTTATATTAGAAATCTATTTTCTCATAACCTAAAATAATGACATTCTAAAATATGACAAGGAAACATAATGAAATGGATTAAAGGACCCACAACTGACATGACTAATATTGGGATGGATTAACAATGGCTAGATTGATATCATAATGTCTTGATAATGGTTAAGGTTATCAAAGCTCAAGAAACAATGATAAGTAATTTTGTAGGAGTGTTTGAAAGTATTCCTAGGTTAACAAATGTAGATTTGAATATGTTTATGATTTAATGATGATGATAAAAGGTTATATAGGGTCATATACAAATGAAATGTTCTAATAAGATCCCAATTTGAACCAATGATCCATATGTACAAAACCACCGTAATAACATTTTAATTAAAATTATTGTACAAAAAGTAGGTGTCTATATGATGCCCCATTGTAATGTGTATGTGTATATACATTAAACTAAAAAAATGTGGATATTATTTTTGTTGTGGTAATCTAGCTACCTATAATTTATGGGAAGAGTTAGTTTTGAATATGAAAGTGTTGTGAAAGTCAAAAGGAGGAGATATGTTTTCTTATGTTAGAGTCCAACTCTAGTAACTTGAAAAAGTAGAAAAAAAAACCTATTTCATCACTATCCACTTGGATTCCTTGATTTTAATTGAGGGTCCATAAATGTTCATAAATTATCCCATATCAACATGTCACATATAATTGAATAAAACATAATTTTTTTCAAGTAGATCAATTTTTGAATAAATAAATAAAATATAACTAATGAAATATTTAAAAAATGAAAATAAATAGAAAGAATGGATACTCCTAATGGTTTGAAAATCATGCTAACTTTTCTAAAAATTATGAAACTATCATGGGTCCAACTACTCTTGGCATGTGGAGAAACTTATGAAATATGTATCCTATTAACCTTATCAAGTGATAAAATATTCTTCACAATTAAAGAAGCAAAGATCTAGTACCAACTTATAACCTATTGAGAAACTATGTAACCTATTGAAATATATATAAGTGCTTGAAATAATGTAATTGAAGATATATTTAACCAAATATGTGCCCCCATTTCAAGATGAGGAATATTTATGCATATTACTCATCTCAAAATACAAGGTTATGCATACCATGTGAACCATCAATAAAATAAACACTATAATATTTTTGAAAGTACATTTGTAAAAAATGTATATAACCATATAAATATTTTGTCATCAAATCTTATCAAATCAAAGTTCAAACTCTCATCTATTGGGTCAGAGGAATAATATTGTATTTGAAGGAGTTGAGGAAAGAAATTAGATCACTATGGACTAATAGAAAGTTCCCCATTACTCTCCTCCCTAATAATTTATTTATTAAACAAAATCCAGATGGTTTATAGGCCAAAGAGGCATATTTTTTAAATAATAGTCTTAATATATTAACCCTCTAATTGAAAATAGGGATGTCATTCCTATTTGAGTAAATCTTTATGCTCTCCCCTTAGAGTTTTGGGTTGAACAAATTTTTACTAAAATAGGGGATTCCATTGTAGAATATATATTCATGAATGAACAAATAAAAGAAAATATGAATCAAAAAATCTATATGAGCAAAGTCATAATTGTGGTCTTGATGAACGTGACCATCTTAGGCCCAAAAATCATAACTCCTCAGTCAATTAAGGGATTTTATATTTAATAAATTTATTATGAGAATATTAACATCTAATGCTATGGATTTTAACAAACATTTCATTTAAAGAGGAAATGCCTTCATGATCATGTCAGCAGAGAGTCGATGATAAACCAAACATGATTCAAACTCTTAGATATCTAAATCTCTTCCTTATAATTATGATGTGTGATATGAAAAATATTAGGGTCCTTTTGTATATATAGAATTATTTAATTTATATTAGAAATCTATTTTCTCATAACCTAAAATAATGACATTCTAAAATATGACAAGGAAACATAATGAAATGGATTAAAGGACCCACAACTGACATGACTAATATTGGGATGGATTAACAATGGCTAGATTGATATCATAATGTCTTGATAATGGTTAAGGTTATCAAAGCTCAAGAAACAATGATAAGTAATTTTGTAGGAGTGTTTGAAAGTATTCCTAGGTTAACAAATGTAGATTTGAATATGTTTATGATTTAATGATGATGATAAAAGGTTATATAGGGTCATATACAAATGAAATGTTCTAATAAGATCCCAATTTGAACCAATGATCCATATGTACAAAACCACCGTAATAACATTTTAATTAAAATTATTGTACAAAAAGTAGGTGTCTATATGATGCCCCATTGTAATGTGTATGTGTATATACATTAAACTAAAAAAATGTGGATATTATTTTTGTTGTGGTAATCTAGCTACCTATAATTTATGGGAAGAGTTAGTTTTGAATATGAAAGTGTTGTGAAAGTCAAAAGGAGGAGATATGTTTTCTTATGTTAGAGTCCAACTCTAGTAACTTGAAAAAGTAGAAAAAAAAACCTATTTCATCACTATCCACTTGGATTCCTTGATTTTAATTGAGGGTCCATAAATGTTCATAAATTATCCCATATCAACATGTCACATATAATTGAATAAAACATAATTTTTTTCAAGTAGATCAATTTTTGAATAAATAAATAAAATATAACTAATGAAATATTTAAAAAATGAAAATAAATAGAAAGAATGGATACTCCTAATGGTTTGAAAATCATGCTAACTTTTCTAAAAATTATGAAACTATCATGGGTCCAACTACTCTTGGCATGTGGAGAAACTTATGAAATATGTATCCTATTAACCTTATCAAGTGATAAAATATTCTTCACAATTAAAGAAGCAAAGATCTAGTACCAACTTATAACCTATTGAGAAACTATGTAACCTATTGAAATATATATAAGTGCTTGAAATAATGTAATTGAAGATATATTTAACCAAATATGTGCCCCCATTTCAAGATGAGGAATATTTATGCATATTACTCATCTCAAAATACAAGGTTATGCATACCATGTGAACCATCAATAAAATAAACACTATAATATTTTTGAAAGTACATTTGTAAAAAATGTATATAACCATATAAATATTTTGTCATCAAATCTTATCAAATCAAAGTTCAAACTCTCATCTATTGGGTCAGAGGAATAATATTGTATTTGAAGGAGTTGAGGAAAGAAATTAGATCACTATGGACTAATAGAAAGTTCCCCATTACTCTCCTCCCTAATAATTTATTTATTAAACAAAATCCAGATGGTTTATAGGCCAAAGAGGCATATTTTTTAAATAATAGTCTTAATATATTAACCCTCTAATTGAAAATAGGGATGTCATTCCTATTTGAGTAAATCTTTATGCTCTCCCCTTAGAGTTTTGGGTTGAACAAATTTTTACTAAAATAGGGGATTCCATTGTAGAATATATATTCATGAATGAACAAATAAAAGAAAATATGAATCAAAAAATCTATATGAGCAAAGTCATAATTGTGGTCTTGATGAACGTGACCATCTTAGGCCCAAAAATCATAACTCCTCAGTCAATTAAGGGATTTTATATTTAATAAATTTATTATGAGAATATTAACATCTAATGCTATGGATTTTAACAAACATTTCATTTAAAGAGGAAATGCCTTCATGATCATGTCAGCAGAGAGTCGATGATAAACCAAACATGATTCAAACTCTTATGAAGATGACTCAAATTATGGTTTCATACTAGAGCAACAAAATTCCCATCCTTCCTAAGAGGTTTAATTGAGTATCCCTCACTTGAAAGTGAAGGTAGGTCTGGTTTCTTCAAAGGCCTCACTTTTGAATGATTGTACTCCAAGTTTTCCTATTAAGGAACCAAAAAGAAAAGGAATAATCTCTATCTAATTGTCAGCTAGATGGGTTGGAGACCTTCCATGTCACAAAGGGCCCAAGTAATCTCCCCTAAAAGGTCAAGGATAGTTTTCAACAACATTCAATTTCTATATATTATGTACAACTTTTCGACAATAACTCTGAAGTAAATCAAAAATTTCTAAAACTCCAAGATAATTTCTTCAAATCTTGAATTACAAAAATGAATTTTATTATCTTATGTCTCTTGAAGAATAGATTATTTTTCCTAGTAGGAAGAATAATCACAAGAACCATTAAGTGTAATATTTGTATCTTCTCTTGGTTATTTTTATTTGGTGAAGGTTTGATACCTTCAATGATTTTTTGTTACGTCCTTTGTTTGGGCTATTTAGTAGCCCTATCTTGTCATTATTCCTTTCATATTCATTATTCCATAATTATATTTTATTGTAGCAAGGGTTTGGGTCCTTTCAAAAACCCACTTTTAACCTTAATAAAAGAAAAAATCATCAATAATTGAATATTTAAATGTTGAATAAAAATAAATATAAACTAGGGAAATGGAAAGGTATGGGCATGTGATATTCCTTGATGAAACAATAAATGATAGCAAATTTATAAGCTTTAATGTAATAATAGACCCTAATAAGGACAATATATAAAAATGAAGTACAATAATATTATGCCTCATTAAATTCATGGTAGAAATAATGGAAATGTAGGAACCAAGCATATAATGTAGCAAGTAATAACATGTGTGATGTAGATAGTATCACACAGTATAGTTAAGAAATTTAAAAACACACAATCTTGTAACCATATAAAGTGAGTGAAGCCAAGAAATGAAACCAAAGTGATCAAAAGCAAACAAGGTAATCAATCACACATAAGTGACACAAAATATACAACTAGAGGGTCCTCTTTAAATAAGATGAGAAAAAACATGCCAAGAAACATGCACAAACATGAACAATCATAAGAAATCATAGGACAAAAAAGATATATACGTAATGTATAAAGCATGCAAAGAAATATAAGGTACTCAGATAATTAAGCATGCAATATACACACTAAATAAAGATAAATATATAATTAAATATAAATCTCACTATGATAATGGAAAAATAAAAAAATTAAAACCTGAAGCACACTAAAAATTCCCCTAATGTAAGCATTCCCTCAATGTAAGCATGCCCTTGGTGTACCCTTAATGAAGATGCGAAGCAACTGTAAGTCCATAATCACATGTAATCCTATATATCCTACATCTAACTTAATTATACCATTAATAACATGTGTGTAAACAATGTATATTTAAAAACTCTAATGATAGGTAGATAATCATGATATGTAACAATATAACCCATAAAGATAAAGGCAAATAAATTTTTATTTTTATTTTATCAACTTTAGAATAAAACAAACAATAAATAATAAGTAGAAATAATAAAAATATCACTCAATCAAGTCATAATACAAGAGGTTAAAATTAGGAGAAGCAAACAATAAGAGGATCCCTACTAACCGAAAGTATGCCTCAAAACTATGTGTGCACTAGGGTGGATGACCTCAATATGTATGTGTTATCATAATTTTGAAGGTCATGTAGGATTTTGGGATGATAGAAAATAATCAAAGGGCTAAATAAATAATATAATAAACTTAAAGTGAGAGGTTATAATAATGACATAAAAAACTAAAACATATGAAAGAAGAAGGTAACTTCTAATTTGAAATAAGATAGATGTCAGAATTAGAAGAATCAAGAAGTAATGAAAAATTCAAGAGAGAATAACAACATAATAGAAGGATAAAAGGACACATGATGAATCCAAAATCCATACACAACATAAGAGATAAATAAAACACTTGGAGATACATAAAAAATGTAGGAGACTAGAAATAAATAAGCTATGAAAAAAAGATTTCTATTTTGATGTACATCATATTTGCAAGCAATGCTTACTAATAATCCCATCTAGTGACAATATCATAATAAACTACCAAATTATCTACATGATCAAGATCAATGAATCCCATAGATCATGAATCTAATTTTTTAGATGTATCAAATTCACTAGTGTCATCATTAGTATGATATTGATTTGTATAGTTAGTATAATCACTGTCACTACTATTATATTCATTATCATTATGATTAGCTAGGATAGTTGTTTTATCCTCTTGTAAAGGAGAAATTTTATTAGTATAAGTGGTATTTCATATGGTTTAACCCTTTATAGGTTTTTCATATTGAATAGATATAAATTTCATAAATTATATTACCTTAGTGCATGGATGATTAGGTACTTGAATTATAGGTGTAGTCATTTGAGGTTGTATAATTTGTTAATTCAATAGCTATTCATTTGAGGTTGTATAAGTGAATCATAAGGAGTGAATTGAATATTAATCACTTTTTTATCATGATCAAACTTTAAAAATTGATGTATTGTTGATAGGATGACTCTTATTTTATAAAACCATGGTTGTCCATGTAATACATCATATGCCCTATTTCTAATAATACATGAAACCATACTTAAATAGTGTTAAACCTATGATAACAAGTAATGTGATAACTGAGAGTGATTTACAAGTAAGGCCATCATATCCTTTAATAAAAATGGTTGTACCATATAAATCCTTATGATTATATCCACAACCAATAACAAAATGCATTGTGCACATTTTAGAATCAAACCATTATCAATCATCAATCCTTTTCTTAATCTTGAATAAAAATATATGAAATACCATATGAATAATGGTCCATTATTAAAATTATATTTTTGGATATTGTGGTCACATAATGTAAATTAAAGAATCTCTTTATTTGCATTTGTGATAATACCTATGAAACGATCTAAGGTATGAACATTATAAACTAGAAGAGGTTGTTTTGGAGGTACCATATGAATTCCTTATTGATTTTTATTATTTTTATTCGCATGATTTGGAATAGGATTATTAAAGACTTTCAAATATTGCTTAGGTTGAGAAAATGATTATTTTAAAGTACTATTATGTCCTTCCATTAGTATTTGGTTGTCATCAATCAAGCCTTAAATATTATGCTTAATTTAAAAAAGTTTATTTTTAATATGACCCAAGGCTATGAACATCATAATATCATAATTATTAAGTAAAGGTTGAGATGAGGGAAGCTCATGTTGTGGAGGTAAAGATATCTTATTACACTCAAGAAATCATTGAAGCATTTCATGAGACTCTCCACTAATTATGTAAATCATATTTGATATTATGGTGGAAGGACAAGATTATCATGTGGTTGAGTTACCATATTGTTTAAATTATTGGCATCATTATTATATTGAAAAATATTATCATTAGTCTTAGATTTAAATGTTGTTTTACCTTAGAATTTAAATTCTACTAAACATAGGGGCATTAATCGCATATTTAAACATGTTTTCCTATAAATGATTAATCTCATAGATCTTAACCATATGAAAAAATTCATCACAATATTGAAAAGAGTTGAAAATCACTTTATCGTTGATAGGATGAAGTAAACATTGAGATAATATGCTTTAAAATTACATATCAAGTAATTGGTGATTCATATCTCTAAGTATTATTTTAAAATTGAGTACATTCTCACTAATAGGTTTATTAAGTCCTTGTTTAATCTAAGTTAGTTTATGAAACAAAACCATTTGGATAATATAAATTGAAAATTAAGCTAAGAAACTATGAGTGAAAGAATTGAAATTGTACATGAACACCGATGGTAGGATGTAAAAATAATTCAAGACATACTCCTTTATATTTTTAGGAAAGAGTTTAGTCAAGAATATTAATATATCATTTTACATGAAATAAAGACATGAAGGATAATAAGCTTTGATATGATGTGAAGAATCACCCTTGCCATGGAATAATTCAAAATGAAGTTCTATAAAACTAGTATGATAAACTAGGACTTCATAATCCAAAAAATTGATAGATATATGATGAGAAGTAACTATATGAACTTATATTGAATTTTTCGTTGCATCTATTACATGGTTTGATTAGGTTATTTAAGTATCATATATTGAGAAGTAGGAACCAAAAAATAGCTAACATGTGTAAGAATAAATATTTATAGATACTAAAATATCATTTATGTAGTACCCCAATGTTGTTGGAAAATATCTATCATGGCGTACAATCAAAAGGCTCACATTCACTATCCCTTTGTGCCTAAATTGATTATCTCTTAGTCTGACCATTGTTATTCTAATAACTGGGCCTTATATATTATACAAAAATCTCAAAACCTAATTAGTATCCTTCAATGCCAATTCTAGACCTATACCTATTTTCTAGCTTCTTGGACACTTATGTCCCAATAAACACATCATCAACGCAAGTGTCGACTTTTATTACAAAGTGTTCAATGCCAAAAATTCATCCAATTTTCAAAGGAAATGTATCTTAAAGGTTAGTTTTAAGTGTTTTAGTGTGATATATTTCTAAAAGAGATTGGTATATATACAATATCAACCCATATTCATAAATCACATATAACTCACAAGGCTATATGCCAAGAAAAACTCTATAATATTTGGCTAAGATAGCCTAGCAGGATTCTAAGTCCTAATGGAATCAATCTTCTACTAGATATTGAACTTGAAGAATAAATTGTATTATATTAAGGAATGTAAAAATAATGCAACATAAATGCATTAGAATGGAATTGATTCAACTAGAATCAAAGGTTCCACATTAATCCACATTACATGTCACATTGTTGCATTTCAAATGATGCATTCTATATTATATCACATTACAAATGTGATATTTTATTATCCAATATACAAGAAAGAGGGAGTGTGGTAGACAACCCAAAGTTGGTATATCAACACTATGTGCACACACCAAAGTGGGAGAGAAATGGTAGACAACCCATAGTGGAGTGTGATTCACTCATAGTGGAGTGACTAGATTGTGCACTAGAAATATATGCACATAATTAAGCATATAATTATGCACTAAACATATGTGCACACTATTAAGTCCTGAGTAAGCTTAAAGTGAAGAAGTGTGAAAGGAACCCAAAGATAAAACAAATTTTGGTGAGAACTCTTTTCACACTAACACCCCCCTTAAGTGTAACTTAGGAAGAAAGAAAACTAAAAACATGTAAAAAATAATGGGTCCCAACAACAAGGCTTGACAAGGTATCCATGTACAAAATGACCCTAAAAAACACAAAAGATAAGGAAAAAACCCGTAATAAAAAACCTCCTCCCTATGAGAGGATGATGCAAGAAGGTCAATTGACTCTCTCTAAAGTAGTGATAAAGCTGAGTGTCCATATGGATGCCAATCCATCTTACCAAAGTGAATGAATGTTAACTCATTATAACTAATAAGTGATGTAAGAAATGGTTCTAAATACATGGATCAATCAAAGTAAAAACTAGATTCCAAGGTAATGGGTAGTGAAATGAAGCCAAAGAAGCATTGCTTGAACACCCCCCTTAATACTAAACTGGGAGAAGGTAGAAATGCATATCTCTACTGATGGAAGTGGTGACAAGTGAACACAAAAATGGTGTCACTAAAAAAAGGTCACCAAATTACAAAGGACTTCAATGTTTAAGGGATCTATAATGTGGATAGAAAAATTGTCTTGAAAACCTAATAAAAAACCAAAATAATGCCAAGAAGTACAAAAACCATTATATGTAAGAGTGGACATAACCATTATTCGAAAATCATCTTGCAAATACTCCTATCACTATGAAACTATGGAAGTTTGATGATAGGTTTGATTGATGACGAAGATATAATAAAGTAAAATACAACTAAAAATACACCAATGGGACATGAAATGGTCCTCATATGGGTTACGACATACAAGTGCCTGACAAGATACTCATTTATAATGGAGGGGTATTTTTTTTTATCATGAGAAAATTTACAAAAAATCTCAAGGCACTAACAAAAAGACTTTGAGATGTTTCCATTTAAAAATGCAAGGTAATAAAAAAGGAGCCTTGAGGAGACATGAAATATGTAGAAATGCATTGAATAAAGGATGGTTTGGTAGAATGTAAACACTAGATGAAGTTGATACAATGTCAAATAGGCATGTAGATGAAACATGAACACTGATGTGGAAAAAGAGTTTTTTCATGAGGGGGTCTAACCACCTATTAAAGTGGGTCTCATTCATTAGGCTTTATCAATGAAAGGATGTGTCATAGAGGGTAGTCATACTTTACACCATAGGTGACTGAATGCGGTGGCCTGTTGTGCAAGTTTATTTTTCTCATGATAAAAAACTATTAAAAAAATCAAGGTACAATTTTAGTTTTGTGTGAGAAAAACCTATAAAAAATTATTTTTTTAATGAGAAAAAATAATAAAGAACTCACATTTTTATAGTAATTAGTAAAATTATGATAACTTCTGCATTAGACATTCATAAATGAAAAAAATATATAGAAATATGAAAATAAGGCACACAAAACCTAGAAAATTTAATGAGTTATTATTTATAATTAGAGACCTATGTGAAGAAGAACAAACATGTTTTTTTGATAATTTTTTTTGAATAGTACTAGAGTCAGTAAGAATAAAACAAATTTCATAGGTCATAACGAAATTAAAAATTCAAACTTTTTTGGAAAGAATAAAATGAGGCGCACAACACCTAGAAAATATTTAGAGTGATTGTGTACCATTTTACAACAATATGAAAAATAACATTCATGTTTTTTTAGAAAATGGATTTACATAAAAAAAACTTGCATTCAAATGTCCAATTGGGATAAATCTGGAGGCAATATGTGTTTATTTGATAATTTGAACATGGTGGTGAGATTTTATGTGCTTCTAAAATTTCCAAAATGTACCTACAATAAAAAAAACATAAAGAGGAAACCCCCCCAGAAACTAGAATTTCTTGCACACCTTTCTAATTCTTAGGACCATCCAAAGAGGATGCAAGAGAAGGGCATACTTATAGAGACAAGAAAATACCATATATGTATTTATATATCTCTAAGAGGCTAATCAAAGGCTCTTAACCTAATCTAATACCATGTAAGATTTGGATAAGATAGCCTAAGAGGATTCTAAAGCCTAATAGAAGCACTCTTATGCTAGAGATTGAACTTGAAGAATAAATTATATTCTATTAAAGAATGTAAAAATCATGCAACACAAATACATTGGAATGGAATTGATTCGACTAGATTAAATGGTTCCACATTAATCCATATTACACATTACATTGTTGCATTTCACATTAATCATTTATATTATTTCACATTATATTCTTTCATATTAAAAATGCACTACTAGAGTGCCCAATATATAGGAAAGAGAGAGTGGGGTAGAAAACCCATATTAGGTATGTTAACACTTTGTGCACGTAACAAAGTGGGGGACAAAGTGGTAGAAAATCCATAATGGAGTGTGGTACACTCATAGTGGAGTGACTAGATTGTGCACTAAACATGTGCATATAATTAAGCATCTAGTTATGCACTAAACATATGTGTACACCATTAAATCATAGATATGCTTAAAGTGAAGAAGTGTGAAAGGAACCCAAAGGTAAAACCAGTTTGGGTGAGATCTCTTTTCATGATAACACACTCAATCAAATATTTAAGTGAGTAAACCTTCTTTATTCATCCCTATTTCTATATCAGTCATAGGATTAGTATTCCCACATTTTTAAATCATTCAAAGAATAATTCACAAGCCATTTTTTCCAAATTACATGATAAGTCACCATATGTCTTTGCTTATCACAAATCACATCCTTCTACACACACAAGCTGACATGTAAGGATGAACTACATAAGTTTGAGTCTCTCTTTAGAGTATTGGCTATGTAGGTAACACCCATTGATAGAGGGGTCTTTAGAATAATTTGACACCATGATCCCACTAACCCATTTTTTCATAGTTAGTCCAAGGGTGAAGAGGCTAGGGTTTGATCATATGGAAAAGAGTGAAGGCCATGCATGTGATATGTATACATAAAAATAAATGTGACATAAAACCCATGAGTTTTTAGTTGGTCACATCTAAATCTAGTCAGTATTCCTTATAGGACTCCTACAATAGGGTTAGACACCTACATTGATGCAACTATCCATATCTGACACAAGCATTCAAGGCCACATAATTTTTTTTCCTAAAGTCTGATGACTATTCAAGGACCATTTTTTGGTTTACTTCCAACTTGTTCCAAACTAAACTTACACAATTATATTAAACTATCTCAATATCATTTAATTATGATACATTGCAATATATATCAATAACTATTATTTATTATTTTTAGAATTCTTAGTTGTATAAGTTTAGAATACTATTTTTTTGAGTTTTCTTTTAATTTTCCTATTCATTAGGTTAGTTCACAATCCTTGTGTGAAATCTAATCTAATACCCCTTAACCCTAGATAATTAAACATACTTAGTTTAGGGTTAAATGTTTTGTGAGTCTAATGCAAACAATGAACATGAGAAAATAGATCAATAGTAAGTACAAATTCTTGTTATATTTTCAAGAGTGAATCTATCAAAACCCACAATATCTTGATGAGATCCTAGAAACCATATTATAAACTCAAAAAGAAACAAGCATAGAGGAACAACTAGGTACATTTATTGATTATGTTATTAGGGCTATGGGACATCCCCATATTCATATAACCATCCCCTTGAGCACATCATCACTTCATACATATAATGGGGGCATAATTTATGTGTTTACACTATTATTCCCCAAAACAAATTCAACTATTATTACATCCTCCATGAGAAATGTTGGCACTTTAACCCAGTTATTGGTTTCATGCCTATATCAAATCAAACTATGGGTACAACTTCTTTGGTGACTTCCCAAACTCCAAACCTTAATGATCAAAATGTGCAAGATCTTGGCCAAACTATAAAACTTTTGCGAGTTAAGGTTACAAATATTGGGAATATATATATGAATTAACCTTATTCTATTGATTCACAAGAGGCGTTTCACCAAATTATTGCACCTAAAATATATTTACTCCCCTTGTTGAGTTTTACACCTAAGTTCACATTTTTGTATGGAAAGGGTGATCCTAAACATCATCTTCTATATTTTTATCAAAAATGACTTGATTATGAGTCCAATGATAAAATTTTGACTAAACTATTTCTAAGGAGCCTCAATGACTATGTGTAAGGTGGTTCTCTAATTTACGAATCTAATCTGTAAAATAATTTAAACCTATTGTGGATCATTTTTTGGCACACTTCTCTATCAACATCATAAAAAATGTATCCTATTCCCAAATTAAGAAAAATCAAACAAGGAACCAATGAACCTATCAATTAATATGTCTTAAGATACATGATAATGGTCAAAACAATGATAAGCTAAATGGAAGATAAACAACTTCAAGACATCTTCAAGAAAAATTTGCTTGCCTCATTACATGAGTCTATTGTTTTCAAAAATTTCAAAGATTTTGATAACTTATGCCATATTTTTAGAGATCATGAAATGAAACTTATTTCATTGAATAAACTTAAGTATTTAGGTAACACACCAACTACATCTAGTACCAAGTTTCATATCAAAACAAGCTATAAGGCCAATCCCAAAAAACATAAAAATGACACAACTAAAACTATTAATGCAGTGTCACAACAACTTAATCATTTTTTCATATCCAATGTACCAAGGAGATAATTTACATGATTACCAATCTCTAGCTTCACTACTTAAGAAGCTTATAGATTGTCATCTCATATCTCTCCCTCCACCCATAGAGGTTGATATGAATAAACTTATACCCCATGGATATGATGGCAATGCTTATTGTGACTATCACTAGGGCCCTGAGCATTCTACTAACTGATGTTATACCTTGAAGCATAAGATACAAGACTTTATCGATAACCAAAAAATTATATTTAATGATCCTCCCAAAGATTCAAGGTCACAACCTGATGACCATCATAACCAAAAGATGTTTAGTGATCTATTACAAGATCATTCTAAGAAGAATCCAAAATAAAAAATGGCATATATAGCATATCCTCCTTAACTGCATTATGGGAATCCATTAGATGGGATTATTGGTACTTATAAATGGCACACACCTCCTATGATTCAAAGATCCTCTATTAATTTTGATGATAATGAGATTATAGATGATGACTTAGATATTCATTCATTATTTATGCAAGCTTACATTGATCACTATCCTATTACAAATGTAATGATAGATAATGGTGCTAGTGAAAATGTTTGCACCATGACATTACTTACACATTTGGGATATACACAAGAGGATTTGCACCATTTGACTAAAGTAGTTATAACATTCAATGGGACCTCACAATGGGCACTTAGTGAGATTGAATTACCTTTATAGGTTGGCCCAACACATGTGGTCACTACCTTATTATTTATACCATACACAAGAGTCTTTGTTATTTTGTGCCCTAACACACACACCCCATTTAAAAAAATTCAAATGGGGCCCCATTATTGTTGAAAATCCTTATTTAGGGTCCTATAAACCTTAGGAATCCATGATATGAATTTATTCATGAAAAATACTAAGGTTTCCTTTAGAGGTATAAAGTTACAAGAGTTTAAACTATGAATTTAAATATTGAATAGATATTTTAAGTTATTTTAAACCTTAGGTTTTAATATTTCCCTTCAAAAAATTGGCATTTTTTATTTATGGACTAATAGAACTAATGTCTTTTGTCCTAGTATTTCCTATGCTTTATAAGTTTCTATGACTATTAATGATAACTTAACAATAATTCATGGGTTGTAGACTTGCATTTATTCATGAGAGACATGGATAGATGGTGTTACCACATCACCTAGAGCCTTAAATTTTCACAAAAAGTTTCTAAGTCCTCGAAGTCTCTAATCTCTGATAGTTTGATAGGTGGTATTCATATGTTTCATAGATCCATCCAAATTTAATTTAATTTCTACTTGTGTTCAAAGTATTTGTGCTCAAATAATAAGCTAGGTGGCATGTTTATGTGAACCCAGAACTACATAATATTTAAAATTAAAGTTAATCATCTGATGGTTTCAAGTTCCCACAATCTAATGATTCTGATCTTTTGAGTTCTAAGAGTTTGACAATTGACATATTCTCATCAATCCAAAACCATGGAAAGACTAAAATAGTCTAATGTTTTTGATATTATGAGTTTTGAGTTTCTGACATTTGGTACATTTTCATTTATTCAAAACCACAGAGGGATTAAAGCAAAGATAGTCATTCAATGGTCCCATGCCTTTGAGTATCTGTGCCTCCAAGGCCTTGAGATCATTCCATGTGTCAAAATAAAAAATAAAAATATACAAGAGACATGAAAAATAAAAAATTGACATTGTCTCAAGAAGAGTACATCAAGAAGGTGTTAGTTAGATTCAATATGCAAGATGTAAAACCAGTGAGTACACCTTTGGGAGGGCACTTCAAATTAAGCTAGGAATAGTGTCCTAAAACATAGGAAAAAATCAATTACATGTCTAAAGTGCCCTATGCTTTAGAATTTGGAAGTTTAATGTATATTATGGTGTGCATGAGACTAGACATTATGCATGCAATGGGAGTTGTTAGTAGGTTTATGAATAATATTGAAAAGGAGCACTTGGATGATGTCAAGTGGATTCTCAAGTACTTGAGAGGGACCAGTGATAGATAGTTGTGATATGAAGGGTTAGATGTTACCTTAATAGGATATGTTGATGTAGACATAGATAAATATTTAGATGGTAGGAGGAACACTATAGGTTATGTATTCAGTATTGGTGACACAACAGTTGGATTTCAAAATTATAGGAGATAGATACTTTGTCAACTACAAAGGCTAAATATGTTATAGCTATAGAATCAAGTAAGGAGATGATATGGATGCAATGGTTCATGAAAGAGTTGAGGGCAGAAATAAGAAAATTTCAAGTTATATATTGGTGGCTAGAGTGCGATTCATTTATCAAAAAACTCAACATTCCATTCAAGAACCAAAAATATACGACTTAGGTATCACTTCACTCATTCAGTTTTCGAGGATGATCAACTAAAGTTGTAAAAGATCCAAACGAGTCAAAATCTTGTAGATATGTTAACAAAGGTAGTCACAAAGGAGAAACTAGAGAGTTTGTCAACTTCAATAGGTCTTCAGGCATAATAAGGAAGATGAGGAACATACTAGGGTCAAAGTTAAAATAAAATCCTAAAGAAGAGTTATAGCAGTGGAATTACAACAATTTGTCTCTAAGTGGGAGATTGTTGGATGGTAGGCCCTGATCTTATTATAATGCCCAATTCTTGACATGGGGGTGTGGGGGGTCAATGCCCCCTACTAAGGTTGCCATGGGAGTCCAGGGGGCAACACCCTTGAAATAATTGTTTTTGAAAAATACATTGTAAAATATTGTAACTTCATAGTAATTTAGGACCATTCACTATTAGCTCATAGATATAATAGTATAAATTATGTTGGTGCATTTTTGGCTTAATATGTAACCCTCCTTTTATATGAGGGGCATTGCAATCATGGTGACACACTATGTTTGAGTGAAGAGGAGATTGCAGTATATGTATTTCAGGTTTATCCCTTCATTTTTTGGATTGAATAAGAGAAGACCTATCTATTTTTGTGTGGACGTAGCCTATTTTGGATGAACCATGTTAAATCTATGTTTCTTTTGTGTTGTATTTTTTTCATTTTATTTCTATCTTTATTTCATTAATATTTATCTATGTTCTATATTCCTAACAAAAGGTTTAAAATGATAAGAATAAACTATACAAATAATACATTAGATAATTTTAAAAATATGACTATGATCTAAAAAATGACAAGAATAAAACTATCGCAATAGAGGCTAGCTAGTATCAAAATGTTCCAATAATGATAGTTTATCTCAAAAGTGGAATTTTTAGTTTTGAAAGTGGCTATGTTGATTATATCAGTCTAAAACTTTGTGAATCACTTCATCTATGCCTAATATATGGAAAAATATTAGCTATTAGTGAATTCATGTACAAAACTACTTGAATGTATTCTCCTTTGATCAAAGAATAATCCTTGTAATGAAGCCTTGAAATACATAGAAATTGGGTTTTAATTTTATAGGCCTACCTCAGTAAAACCCCAAATTTTTTATAGGCTAGAAATCAACACTTATGCAATTCAATAATTATATCTATGTATTTAATAATCCCATCCATTATCCCTATGATATAATATGCAAGATGCAACTAGAGTAATTCTATATTATTTTTCACTAGTCTTTCTCTTGGTAAAAGTATGCAATAATAATTCTTTAATGCTACAAAATTAAATCAATAGATACAATATATTTATGTATTCCTTGTAAGTGAAATGTGTTTTTATATCAATGTGGGATATGAAAATGTATTAAGGTGTGTGTGTGTGTGTGTACTTATTTAATTTAAAATTAGGACCTTATTTGAGCATAATATGGCATCATGGAAATAGAAAAAATGATGATCATGGCACAAAAAATACATAGTGAAATGGAACAAATGATCCACAATTAACATGACTAATATCATGATTATCCAATATTGGTCAGAATAATATTAGACTATCCTAACAATGGTCATAGTGATCAAAGTTTAGGAAATAAAGATAAATAAGTTTTTAGGAGTGTTTTTTAAGTATCTCAAATTATATATATATATATATATATATATATATATATATATATATATATATATATATTAATGAGTGAGTGATGACGATGAAATGTTATCAAGGGCCAAACACAAAGTAAATGGATTAATAAGATCCCAATTTGACATAATGATCCATATGTATGAAAACACAATAGTAAAATTGTAATTACAAGTCTTGATCCAAAAATAGGTGCTTACATTAGGAAATTAAATCATTTCATTCTTAGAATGGAGACCATCATCCATAAAAATTACAAGCTTATAAAGTTCATAAAAACTTAGGTAAGTTTACATAATGATCTCCATAAAATTTCTATACCTACATGCTTAAATTTCACCTTAATATGAGGCACAAGAAAGTTAGTTCCAATTAGTAGTTAGGCTACATACTGCTTAATTATTCCCAAATTGTAGTGCTAACAAAAGTCCTATATTAATATGGACACAAGAATTCTAAATGGTCCATGTTGTATGGTAGTGATCTTAGGTTTTTCACCATATATCATGCACTAAATATGGGACAATAAGCTATAAACTTCCATCTATAAGAAGGTATTTTACGTCACTTGGAAAAACTATGTGTTTTGATAGTAGAGCATAAAAAGCTATTTTTAGAGGTTCACTATGGTCAAGGTGTTGGATGCTTTGGGGTGGAAAATATATTATAATTTATCCAAAAATAATTATATTAGATGAAGTTTTTTCATGATGTTAGCAAATACATTTAATAATGAAAACTATATGTAATAACAAAACCAACCAATAAAAAATAGTTTTTATACACACCTCTACCAATTCTTAATTGAGATTTGGAGTCAGTATCCATGAATTTAATGTCAAGGATTCCCATGACTAATCATTATCATGATCATGTGTGTGTTGTGGTTTACAAGTTTTCCAATATGAAAATGTTGGTACCTTATAAAAGGGGGATCAAATCTAAAGACACTACAAGGATCTACTTTAAGCATGCATGGGTCCACTTCATCTTACCAAAAACTATTGTGTCATAAAATGATGCTAAGTTCTTGAGTAATTTTTGGTCTAAATTATGTTCCATTATTGACACTAAGGTGACCAAGTCCACCTATTTTCATCCACAAAAAAATGCAACAGTAACATTGTTTAACCATATAATTGTGCATCTAATCTGGATATGTAACTCAAAAAATTCATAAAGATGGGAATACAACTTACCACACATCTAACATAACTACAATAGATCATCCATGGCTCCACAACACATGGTCATTTTGAGGGTTTTCTTGGGTTTAAACTACTAACCCCCATTGCTATGGAATTACCTATTATATTGAAGGAAGGATCTCACCATGCATAAAATTAATTTGACAAGGTTGTCAGATTTATTGAATAAATCTAGAAAATACAAAATCAAGTGAATGAAATCTTATAGAAAAATATCCAAAAATAAAAGCCATTCCATGACCAATATTGAGTCCCTCACTAGGTTGGTGGTGATAAGGTATAGCTAAATTTATAGAAAGAACATTTGAAAGGCCCAAATAGGAAACTCATGCATCTTTGATACAATATATACACAATCATGAAGCAAGTAGGCACTAATGAATTTGAGATAAAATTTTCACCTTTTCTTGGGTTATATTCAATTTTCAATGTGGTACTATACAATTCATATTTTACACTTCTCTTAGACACTTATAGTTTTCAATAGTTATAGGTCACAAAGTTAAACCTTTATTATTCAACATCATTTAGTACTGATCAAGTCATAAATACAATGGTAAAATACACCAAACATCAACAAATTATATTATATTGAGTGATTACGGAAGGGTAGTTTTCTCACTAAGGAAAGCGGTTAACTAGAAGTTATATTAAAAAAACTCCAAATATGGTTAAAAACCTAGATGCATGGGGCCCATTTATTCTCAAGGTGGGGTGAATGATCCTAAAAATGACTTAGGACTACTACATAAGAGTAATGGTTTATTTTTAAAAAGTTATGATTTTACATTTTAAAAAATAACACAACATAAATGATGGTTTTTATAAATTTTCAAATCAAATTTTTGAGCTAAAAAACCTCACCACGCTATTTTCATGTTGTTGTCAACATTTTCATAGAAATTCAAGATTTTTGGAAAGGCATAATAATATAAAATAAGATAATACCCAAAAATTATACATATTTCATCCTATAAATTATACATACATTTTTAGTGGTAGATGGCCCATCTTCAATTTTTTTCCCTTTTCCTACCTCCCTATTACTTTATTTTTGATGCTTTCCTTTTCTTTGCCTCATTATTTTAATTTAATATATATTTTGTGATGTAAATCAAATCAATTTGCATTGGGTTTGTATTTATTTATTTTTGAGTAAAAACTAACTATTAATTTTTTTAAATAATGTTAGGAATTAAGTTTTTTAGGGATAAAGGGGACATGAAAAATATAATTAAGTTAATTTATGAACATGGAGACTTTATAAGGACATTAATAAGAGACTTAGGTTAACTTTTAGATGAAGGATAAATGAGTAAGGGAAATAGGCTAATTTGAGACAAAGGGGATAGTATAGGGACTTGGGTTAATTTGGGGAAAAGGAGAAACTAATAAGTGACTTAGTTTAATATGGGGCAAGGAGGCAAAGGGGACAATAATTTTGGGTAAATGGGGGCATTGTTGAGGGACTTAGGCTATTTTGGGGATAAGGGGTGCATTTGATAGTATATTAGTATATATATATATATATATATATATATATATATATATGAATATATATATATGAATGTTAAAGTATGGATATATTAACACAAACAATTTTATAATATTAAATTATATGTTTTCAAAAAAAATCATACAATATTACAAATTTAAATTTCATCAAATTGATGTAGAAGCAATTGTATCCCTTATCGATGCTCTTCAAGGAAGTCAATTTATGATTTTTATAGTTTATGGAAATACTTGATAATAGGATATATATATATATATATATATATATATATATATATATATATATATATATATATGAATGTTAAAGTATGGATATATTAATACAAACAATTTTATAATATTAAATTATATGTTTTCAAAAAAAAATCATACAATATTACAAATTTAAATTTCATCAAATTGATGCAGAAGCAATTGTATCCCTTATCGATGCTCTTTAAGGAAGTCAATTTATGATTTTTATAGTTTATGGAAATACTTGATAATAGGATCTATGATATAAAAAAAATGGTGCACATAATATCAATGGCCCTAAAAAATAATGTTTCAGGAGGAGATTATATGTTTTATAAGGTTGATGTATTGATCCAATTGATATTATATGTGGTTGTAGTTGTACAAGAAGTTTAGAGATCTGATCATGTCATCTATGTGGTGGTGGTGATTGAGATGATGGAATGGGTGGTGAAATAATTATTTTCATGGGGTTATAATCATCATGAATATTATGTGATAATGTGCTACAAAAAATAATTTTTTTATTAAAACATAACTTGTCTAATAATTGTAAAAAAAATTATTATATGACATTCAATGAATTATAAATTACATATAAAGTAAAATCTATTACAATATCCATACATTTTAAAATAAATAATGTGTAATAGAGTGTTACTCATCAAAATAATATTCTATATAAATTAAAATACATTGTGTATAAAACACATCAATACTTAATGGACCATGTACTTTTTTCCCTTAAAATTATAGATTTACAACTTTGAATAGATAGTTAATAAGTTCTTTACCAACACTTAAAATTAATTATATAATGGCATAATGAGGTAAAATTATAGGCATTTCCTCTTATTTTTCATTAACACACTCCATGTATTGATAATTTAGAGATAATAAATTTTGGCATCCATAATAATGTTACTGGAACCAACTATATTTTTAAATGCCTAGGACAACCATCAATGCATGTATGCTCATGCATCTTGTGGATTTACTGTGAGTTAGTAATAATTCAATCTTCAATCATCCTTACATTATATAACATATCATATATTGACATACTAAATTTGAACTTAACCAAATAATTCTAATCTTTGAAGGTGTTCATTGGGTTGTAAAATGGAAATATCAAGATTTATGATTCAAGTGTAGTACACTGATGTAGAGAGGCAAAAACCTACATTTATGATAGTTTATGTGAATATCATATAAATTTTACTAGGTTAGTAGTGGATTATCCATTTTCCATGTACCATAATATCACCAATTATTACATTCAAAGTTATATATCTTCAAAATTTGATATGAATTTTCTTATCATTTTTGTAAACATCACCATAAATTTTAATCTTAACCCTCACCTTACCTTGAATAAATTTATTCAAAATTGATGACATCCTAATTCATATAGTATTAATTTCTTTGGGCCTCATTTTCAATCCATTTTATTTAATCATCATCTTCAAACATGCTATCTTCATATTCTATTGTACCAGATAACATGAGTAAGAAATAAGAAGATGGTTTTTATGGAATTGACATATTTAAAACAAAATAAAAAATAAATTAAGATTGAAATTAATATAAAAAATATAATATAACTATATATATCCTAAATGTTTAGTATTGTTGGCTATTCTATCCACCCTTGGATGTTAACACTTGACATGCTTGGAGAGGGTCATTTTTTGCCAAGATCTACTAAGTAAAACCCTTGAAAGCAGCTTCATGATGACTAGGTTGGTTCAAGAAAAGGTATACAGAAGTTATTACGGTTCCTTGTGATATCTTGCTCCAATGAATGAGTCTTATAATCATTTTTGGAGTCATGGTTTATATTAGGCCTATTAAAAGTCCTCTTAATGAAAAAAAGTGTCTTAAGGTCTTATAGGTATTGAGTAATCTTGTTAGACCTCATTTCATTCCTCAGAGAATTCAATTTGATGTCAATATAATATATTTTTTAAAGGTATTATAAATCATATTAAGTTCATGAAAGTGATTATTAAGACATAATTATAAATCAACATTACTAACAAAGCATTCATGAGCTTCTAAAGGGGTTCAAAGAGGTCTTGTTCACTCATTAAGTCATTTTGAGAGGGTAAAATGTTATTTAAAATTTAATAAGGTCATATTAATTTTTTAATACCCTCCTTCATCTCTCCCATCTATACATTGGTCAAAAGTGTGTTGAATTTAGTTATTTCCCTCCATTTTGTTCCTTAGTGACATTTAATTCTCCCCATCATGAGGAAAGTACACTTGAATATCACAAAACCATTAATCATACTCAAGCATGGTCATGGTTTCAATGCTCTATAAATTATTTTTAAGGTTTGATGAAGATATTCTCAAGGTCAAGCCACCAAGGTCAAAGTTTTCTCATGATTTTAGGTTTCCTCAAACTATGGAGTTGCAATAATCTTTTGTAGCTTTTTCAAAGTTACAATGGAGGAAAAACCATGATTCTAAAGTGGTTATGGTATTAAAACCTTGTGTAGGTTAATAAACTATGGTAATATACATTCATGGAACAAATAACAAGTTTCAAGCTAGATCACAAAGAAACAAGCCATGAATGAGGCTGCAAATCTTGATTTCAAGTTGTAGGTCTAGAAAAAAGTGCAAGTTTTGGCCTTGAATACAAAGTTGCATGGGTTATGAGAGTTTAATTCATGTAATAAAGTATCACAAACCTTAATTCAATAACTTAAAATTTTCATTTATCCTCTTTAATGCTTTAACATGGAGAATAAGGCATAGAAAGCCCTGAAGCATAAAACTTTTCAAGAGGTTACAGGTTTTACAAGGCTTTCTTGAAGGTTTCATGTCCACTCTGAGATTTAAGAAAATAAATATCATTAAAATAGGATCCCTATAATAGTTTTAAAACCTTAACAGGCCTTCAAGGATTTATAAGTAGGTTGTAGACCTTAAAACAAGGCAAAACTGATTCAATATCTCACTCGCAAGTACCTATAGGAAGTCTTAAAGGATGTACCATCTTTGCTCATAAGTTTCATGGATCATTACATCCATTGATGATAATTGATTATCTATTTAAGGTTCATATCTATGTGTTAGGAGACAATAATATGGAAATATGTCTATGAACCATCCTTAACAAGCCTAAGATTGCCTGTGAGCAACGTGAGAGGAGCATGGTTTAAGATTTGAATGAATTTATCTAGGTGCATGTAAAATAATGGGTAATGGAAGAGGTTTATAGTTATATTTATCATCATCCTTTACCATAAAAATATATCTAAGAGCTTTTAGTCATGTCAGATGTCCTAAAAATATAGGCAGTCTTAAAACCTAGTTAAACCCTAAGAGCCCAAGAATCTACCTTTTGATGTTTTCATCTTGATTAAGTGAAATTAATGGATATAGAAACATCTATATGTAATTAAAATACTCAATAATATCCCTCCAAGGAATTTTTAGGTCATGGTAGCCATTCTCAAGATTTCAATGAAACTCAAGCTTAAAGATGACATTAGTAGGTCTCTATAAAAGTGTGAGGGTTTTAATGTGTTTATAGCTGTTTATATCTTAGTTACAAAAATAAGCATGAATTATGAAGATTAAGATACTATATTACCTCCAAATACATTTCCAAGAATGATTGTAGACATATTGATGGTAATAATAATGTTTTAGGCTCCTATGTAGACTTATGTTCTCCAAGAAGGTTCTCAAGGATTCAAGAGAGAATAAGATTTTTAAATCTAAGGAAAATTAACAATAGGCTTGAAGTATTTCCAAAAGGATCTTCATGATGACCTAAACCATTTCAATAAGGATACAAGCTTCTGCACTATCTATGATAGAGTGAAGCTTTGAAGAGGGTAGTAAGGCACTTCTAAGAGTTTCACCCTCAAAAGGGACTTTGCAAGCCTATAAAACCTTTTTTGATGCCTAAATGTTTTCCAAGGAAAGGGGCAAGTTAAAAACATGAAAAGATATTAAAAACAATCATCATCTATAACAAACCTTTTTCATAGGCCTAAAAGGCAAGTAGATAAGGAGTTGTAGCCTTGAGAAGTCTGTATGTTAGTTTTAAGGTTTCAAAGACTATTTTAGGGCATGTAGACTCCATATATGGTTGGTTTCTTAGTGACCTAATTAATTATAAATAAGGTATATACAATGAGATTGTATTGTCCCAGGGTCTCCTAAAAGTGACACAAGGTGGGAAGATAAAGATGTTTACAAGAATCTCTAAGAAGTTGCAAAGAGGTTTCAAGGAGGAATTGAATAACAAGGAAAGATTATATATGAGATTTCATTGAATAATAATGTAGGCCTCCCAAAAAAAATTATAAAGTTTCAAACATGTTTCATGAATGAAACATTGACTATAAGCCTATGGCGAATTTCATCCATGATCCAACCTCAAGGGTTGTAGGTGGTTCTTCAAATCAAACATCTCTAGATTGTAGGTCCACATAATGTCTTATGGATAAAATGAGGTCTTCTTAAATATTAAAACATGTATATAAGAGTTTTTAAGGTTATGAGAGTCTACATGTAGGCTAATAAGGACCTTCACCTATGTTTTATGACTGCAATGCTTTTATGACAAGCTCACATGCGTAGAGGCCTCTTCTAATTTATCAAGGCCTTGACAAGCCTAAATGTTATTGTAAAAAATTGGATATTTTAGGATGGTGAAGGAGTGAACCTCTTCAAGGTATCAATCATGATCTACTAAATTACAGACCTACAAGTGAAAGTTACCAAAGAGAAAGGTAAAATAGACAAGCTTCTCTAATTCAATCCAAGTCTATAGACTTGTATCATGGATTGAATGCAAAAAAAAGAGTATATGTAAGATATATATGTGATATAAGTAATAATAAACAAGTTTCAAGAAAATGAGCAAAGAATAGGAGTATATTTATAAGATACATGGACAAGATCAAGGATCAAAGGTGAGTGTCAAGTCCTGACATTCAAACATGAGAGGAAACTCACATTCAAGCTTAGAATAGTGTTTAAGTTTTAATAATACCTAAATAAATGAGGACACAAGTATTAAATGGTATTCAACCCTTTTAAATTAATCTCTAAAAATCTTTAAACAAAGATTAAATGCAAAATAGACAAGCTCTTCCAAGACAAATAAGAGGTATATAGGTCTGCAACATGTTCTTTATGCTCTCATTATAGGATTATGTTTTAACAATGTTTTCAAACTCTTGATCTAAGAGGATAATAGGCCATATATATTTAACAAGGTTTCAAGTTCATAAAACCCAAAAATAGGTTTGCAATAGTCTTGTGATGGTTTCATGAGGATGCGAAGGCTTAGGTCTAGAATGCAAAGGAAAGATAAGACGTACATGTCTTAAGAGAAAGATATAAGGCCTCCAATAAGGTTAAAGTCATGCATTTAATTTTTACATGTTTCCATAAGAATTCAATGATAAAATAAGCTTGAGAAGTTTTTCATTAAAGTTTTAAGAGCTAAAACCTATCTAATGATCCTATATCAAAAAGGGTCACAAAGTTTCAAGTTCAAGAATATTTTCAAGATTTAAAATCCTATACTAGAAATTAGAAAGTTTATTGATGATTTTTTAACTAAAATGATAAGGTATTATGATCTAAATACCCTAAAAATCAAGTGAGGATCATGTTCCTCAAGGTTACAGGTATGTGGCTGAATGTAGAAGACTTTATGATGATAATGCCAAACTTGATAGGTTTGTTCAAGGATTACATATCCTATGGGCATCGTGAGGAGAATTGTCTAAGGATATTTCAAGGTCCTAAGTTAGGTTTTGTATTCTTTCATGTTGACAGAAGGATTTTAATCTCTAGATACCTCCTAATCAAGTAATGAAGGTAGAATTATCAAATCCTAGATATGAAATACAGGTTTCTTGATCTCTAAAGAAGTTGTCATAAGCAACCAAGATGCTACACCAACTTCTGTACATCCCCTATAAAAACTAACTTAGATTTCAAGGTGAATTTCAATTTGATTATGCTCTTATAGCCTATCAAGTATGAATAAGAGTGGAGATCAATGATTATTAAGAGCATGGTGAGGACATGAGGCAATAAAATTGATCCTAAAGTTGTGTATCCTCCTCCATTAAGTTTTCATCATGAGAAGTTAACCTTAAATGCACTAAATGGCATAGGAGGTCTATTTTCAAGTCAACCATATAGTAATATTTAGCATTCATGTGTGGAGAGAGAGAGGTGAGTTAAGACAACCAATGCAAGAGTTTATCAAGTTTATCATCCCTAAAAGAGCATATTTATCATCTTTAATCACTCCAAAGGACAAAAATGGAAAAAATTAATACCTCTCCTCCAGTTCCATGCCCATATTTCATGAGAGGCCATCAAAGTGGTAGGCCTATCACATTGATGAGACATGAATGGTCATATTTCCACTTGTTTTTTCTCTTGGATAGGTTGAGTTATAATGTAATATACATAAGTATGTAGTTTGGTAGTGATTTTATCCTCTCTCTTAGCTCTCAATTCTTATAAAAAAGGATAAAAATGTCTTATTTTGTAATCCCTCTATTGGGTATAACAAAATTCTACTTTTCCATTCAAGTCTATAGCAGGCAAAACTCTACTTCTCCATCTAAGGCCTTAAGACAACATATACTCCTTGATTTGCATTCAATCCATGATACAAGTCTATTGGGTATAAAAAAATGTTGGATTAAGGCCTTTAGATTAATATAAGGCTGATTTTTAACTTATCCATGTTTGTTTTTTTATGTGATTTAAGTATTTTTTTAATCTACACTTGTGGTAGAGAGTGTTATCCCTTATGTATTTCCATTTCCCTTCACCTTGGTGCAACAAGGTAATTATTTTGTAGGTCATATGTTGTGTTACATCTAGTTATGTAAGTGATTGGTTGTGTAAACTTACTAATTATGTTTTATGCAGGACCTTTTAGCTATTCCGTCTAGTTATATCATAGGCCACCACCTCCTTATGAAATACTTATGCAAGAGATGCCTAATTTAGAGATTGTGTAATGCAAATTAAGTCTTTATCAATCCTATTGTGTTTTTTTAGGTAGGCAAAGGAGATATTCAATCTTGGTGCATCACCTCACTTTTAAATTTTCAACTTCTCTCTTTCTCTTTTCATGAAAAAGTGTCTTAGTGTATCTTCGGTAGGCCTATTTAGTGTATAGGTTTTAGTACTACAACCTAATCATAAATTAGGTGCACTATGGTTTGAAAATAAATTTTCCTTATTTAGATATTTAATTCTATCATAGGTCACCCATAACCTAGGAGTGTTTCCATTATTTCAATCGAAACAAGTCTTCAGACTTGATAGGGTGTATTTAGATGTGATAATAATTTTTCTCATGACTAGTAGTAGTACTAATTTAGAGGATTGAAGAATTTTCTAAAAACTTGATGTTTCTCTTAGTAATTTGTATCTATTTCACGCATATATTAAGCACTTAGAGACTCTGAAAGGCACTTAGGAGATCCTAATTTTAGATTAGTACCTAGTATTTATGCCAAAACTAACAAGGGCATATTCTAGAGGTAAAGAGGTTGATTTTGTTAAATTATCATTATGTTAATCTAAAATTAATATATTTCTAAGGTATACTCCATATTATAGACCCTCTTTTGTTTCCAATTCCTCCCAACACAACCTAGTACCACCTCAAATATTTCCCATGGTAGCCCAAAAGAATCAATTATTTGTAAATTTTAATAGAGGCATCCCATTATATCTCTAATAGTATGATGACATAATTTTTGTATCCCTAACGAACATCCCATCCTTCACTTATGAGGACACTACACCTATTGAGCACATCTAGGATATTGCAAACATTTTTGTAGTCCAAAACATCACCCATGATAACATAGCTATGAGGCTTATAGCTACATACTTGAATGGGAGAGATATCTCATGGTATAGAGGTATATAACTATGTTATATACATAATTGATATGAGTTGGGAAAAAGGTTTTGTCAGGAGTTTGAGGACAAGAGTGACCACCTTTCACTCATGGAGCAACTAGATATCATCAAGAGAGATCCACATGAGTATATGGTAAACTTAAATTTTATATTCCAAAATACTTAGGATAGGATCAAATAACTGGTGAAACCCACTCCAAACACATATTTCTTGTACTACTTGATATCATTGAGTAGTTATATTATTATCATGATATAATCCATGGGAGGCACAATGTTACTAGTTGCATGTGATATTTCCATAAGGGTTAAAAATAACTTAATTCAAACAAGGAAAATTGTTCTTAGGAATCCAATGCCTTTATTCCCAGAACTTCCATCATCATAACCCAATTTATCACGTATTCTAGTAGTAATCATCTACGAGCCACACTTGTTTCCCCTATCAATGAACTACATGAGGTGAAATCACTATTACAGAGTGTTAGAAATCCTACACTTAAATCCTAAAGCTAAATTCTCTAAACCAAGATAAAATGAAATAAAAAGATAAGATGATGATATTTCTTAGCTTGAATCAAAAATTTGACATAGTGATGTTGTTTGATTAATGATTGTTGATTATTTATTCATAAACAAAGATTCAATACTTGGTTACTAGTTTGGCATGAAGACTCTATAAGCTTCCTAGATTTTTTTATTAAACATGGATATGGAATAAGAATTAAATTTAGATTTCATGGAATAAGATTATTGTTTAAATATATTTTAGAGTGAGTAATCAATGGTGGAGATTTTAAGTTGGATAGGGGAGATCAATGGAGGAGAATTAAAAGGAATTTAAAATTTCTTAGAAGCCTTTACATTTAGAGGCTTCTATAGAGGATGGGTGAGAATAGAGAAGTTTCTATATTTGGTTATATAATCCTTATTATGGTTAATTATATTTAGATTGGGTATTATATATGGATTAGGGACTAAGGATGTAGGAGAGACTAAGTATAGGCTAGTAGGTGGGTCATTGGGAATTTAAATTCCCAAATAATAGGAAAGTAGGATTAAGATGGGATAATTGGGATTTAGGATGAATTAATTGATTGGTGGGGTAGAATAAGGTTATAAGATGATTAATAATAGAAAAGGGGACATTATATAATTGATTAAAAAAGGGATAAATTAACAGGATTAAAGGGGATAAATTAGATAAGCAAAATTAGTGTCGACTAATAGGAATATTAGTGACATCAACTAAAGTGAGAGGATTTAGATGCATACATTTTCCACTTATTTGAAATGTCATTTCAAGTGAATAAATGTGGAAATAGTAATGATATCTCAAATAAAAACCATGTCATGTATGAATGTTAGTAAATGACATTAGTGGATATGATGCCCTCTTGAGGGGACATGCAGGGAAGAATGAGATGGATGGTCACTCAAAAAAAGAAACAAGGGGTGGGATTAAATGGATAAATAATGGTATGGGATGAAATATCTTGGAGTGAGGATGAATAAGAGAATAAATTACACTGGAATAATAAGCTACAAATTGATGATGCCCCTGGTAAAGATGTATGCAAAGGAAGGGGAAATAAATGCATCACATTTGTTGACACATCCCAAGGGGGAATCAAATGTGACATGATGATAATAGGGTTAAAAATCCACAAGGTTTATATGTATCCCAAGTAGGGATGCATGCAAGGGAGATCTATAGGCAAGATAGACAAGGATTAATGATGGATGTAGGTCAAAGCTAAATTCAATTGATATGATGAAGGTGATGATAAGAGAGAATAAATAATGTGATGGAGTGACCAAAAGACTGAGGGATGGGGATGTATGATAGAGATAGTGTGCAATCTATACTTGGGTATTGAAACATGACCAAGTGATACCTACATAATCTGAAAAGAACTTAGGCTGATGTAGTTCTGACTAGAGGATAGACGATAATGATTGATTAGAGGATAAAGATAATGAATATGATTAGTGATTAGAGGATATTATCTAGAGATAAGTTGGAGATAAAATATTTGATATTAATTTAATGGATCACGAGGATTAAATTAGTGATGTGGATAATGATTATTAGATAGGGATTAGGGACTAGGGGTGTAAGAGAGCCTAGGTATTGGCTAGTAGGTGGGTCATTAGGAATTTAAAATTCACAAATAATAGGTAAGTGGGGTTAGATTATGATAAATATATGATTAGGTGAATTAATGATGAAGTGGGATAGAATAAGGTTTGTAGATGAAGAAATATTGAGGGGGGACATTAGATTAATGATTAGAAAGGGGGGATAAATTAGCAAGATAAATTAGAATAAATGGGATGAGCATAATTAGTGTTGACTAATAGTAATATTAATGAGGATAATTTAGGTGAGAAAATTTAGGTTCATACAATCATAATTAGATAAATTGTGTAAATGGGGTTCTCAATCAAGCCTTGATGGTGAAACATGTATCAATTTCCTAAGGATAATCTAGTGAACTAGCTCCACAAGATGAAGGAGGGAATCAACTAGCTCATTCTTAAGGTGATTTTAATCTTGTGAATTGGAAATAAGTGGAATTTTATGATATGAATTAGAAAGAGTGTTAAAAAAAATCAAACAACCATGTAGCATACAATACAAGGTTAAAGAAAAGGGCAATGAAGGGAGATCCACCTTCCTTGATTGGTCAAGTTGGAGATCCACATGCTTCTCAAGATGTTGATAAGGGAAAGATAACTATTGATCCACCTAAAACATAAGAAAATTTGGCTATTCAAAGGGAAAATCAACCTCAAATTAGTCAACATAATGAAGAGGTGGTTGTTGTTCCTAAAACCAATCCATAAGAAGTGAATTTTATCCTAAGGATCAACCCCAATCCAATCAAGTTTAAGTTGTAGCTATTTTTCCTAAGGTACATCCAAAGTTAGTGGTGTTCCTTTCAATATCATTAAGCAATTAAAGAGTAAAAATTCCAATATCTCTATGTGGGAGGATATATCCATCCCATAATAAAAAGACTTGTCAGAATAAGCCTTGTCCAACCTTCACCTTCCAGTTAGACCAACAAGGGAGGTAAAACCAATCATTACTAATGCATATCATCATAATGGAGAACTTTCAAGTGTAAGTGACAAACCTCTTCCTTTTTACCTTTATTTGATCATAGGTGAATTCTTGGTTCATAACTATATTATAAACTCTAGTGCAAGTAGTTATATGATGCCTAAGCAAGTGTCTAATAAACTAGGCTTGAAGCATGAACCAAAAGCTACGGGAGTGTTGTAATTAGATGGTAAAACCACAAATATAGTTGGTGTGATTAAGGGATTTAGTCTCACTTTTCATGATTGTCCAAGTGTCTCTATTGTCAAATAAATTTTAGTCATTGAATTACCCCCATATTTTACTTTATGCCTATCACGTGACTTACTGCTAATCTAGATGGATATTTATCCTCTAATTGGTCTCACATATTGTTTAGGATAAGGTATAGCACTAAAGTCACCATCAAGTCTGAAATAATTACCAAATATCATATAGAACCTTATATACCCAATGGTTCAAACATTAATTGCATAATTATTGATCAAAAAGAGTATGTCCTAGATGATGAACTATACACACATATTAAAGGCATACCTAATCTTTTACTTGGTGAATGGGTAGCTAAACATCATGAGTATAACCCCTATAATTTCATTTAATAAACTAGTTTAGGATTTTACATATTACATGAGGAATATGATACTCATTAAGATGCTACTACATTAGTAAAAGAGGTTCTTGATTATTCATTTGATGATTAGGATAAAGCTTTTTATCAGTTTGACCCAAAAACATGTAGGCTTAAGCTCCTATTGTATGCATGAAGAAGGCACCTTCATACCATCTCCCATGAATCCAAAATAAAACCTCGATGAAGTGTGTCAATAATTCTTTGATATTAATGAAGAGTTTGAGGTTGTCACCAAGTAGGATGCAGACATAGATAAGGTTATATCAAGTGAATATCAGCTTAACATGCCCAATATCACCATTATACCTAGTCTTGTAGAGAATCAAGAAGAGCCTAGTGAGGTATGGCAGTAATGTCTTGATCTTCTTGAAGAGCTTAAGGTTGTCACAAAGCAACATGAGGATACCAATGGACTTTTAGTGGTCATATCTTAGTTGGATAGGCCCAAAGACATCATACAAGATCAAGATCAACTTGTCAAACCAATGGTAATATCAACTATCCCAAGCAAACAATAAAGGTTACAAGATATATTTGATGATCGGGCTATGAAATTGAATTCTAATGAGTTACTAGATATCCTTATCAATATAAAAAGCATTTTTGAACCAATTGAGTGGTTGAAAAGAAAGACAATGAGAATGGTGATCAAAGAGGGAAATAATGGGCTAATAGTCATTGCCATGGAACCATTATTAAGAGATAATATGTAAAATAGTCATCCTACAAAGCTATATTGTACTTACCCCTATCAACCACATGATGATTTACTTGCATGGAGAAGAAAAGATCTCAGGGGGTTTTGATTTGATCTAGGTTGAGTGAGTCACTTATATAGCTTTCATACATAGCAGGTTAGTTTTCCCATTCTTCCAAGTGTTGATAGCACATTGTTTAAGTAGCCTAGTTGTTCTTCCTTTTCCCATAAGTGTTTTTGCACATGTCATAGTTATTTTTATTTCATTATTGTGTGTGTTAGAGGTAGTTTAAATTATTTCAAGGCTAGTCCAACAAGTTGTAACCATGGTTGTACCTTTAATAGTGATTTATGTAAGGGGATTATATGACTCAATGCCCAATGTATTCTTAAGTAAACTAGTCTTAGTGTTTAGATAGGTAAACACCCCTCAGAACTTGCCAAAATGTTGGATAGTCTATCCACCCTTGTAATTTGACATTTGACATGCTTGGAGATGGTCTTTTTTACCAATATTAGCTAAGTAAAACTCTTGTAAACACCTTAATGATGATTAAGTTGGTATAAGAACAAGTATGCATAAGTTATTAAGGTTTCTTATAATACTATTGCTCCATTAGATGAGTCTTACAATCACTTTTGGATTCATGGTTTGTATTAGGCCTATTAGAGGACCCCTTAATGCAAAAAAGTGTGTCTAAACGTATTGTAGGTCTTAATTAATATTATTATACCCCATTTCATGCCTAGAAGCATTTAAGTTAATGCCAATGCAATATATTTTTGTAAATTTTGATAAGTCATCTTAAGGTCATGAAAGTGCTTCTTAAGACAAATTCATAAATCAAAAGTCCTAACAAAGAATTCATGAGTTTATAAATGGGTTAAAATAGGTATTGTTCACTCATTAAGTCATTTTGATTGGGTAAAATATTATTTAAACTTTCATAAAGTCATATTAATGTTTGAATAGCCTCCTTTAACTCTACCATTCATAAATTGGTCAATAATGCATTGAGTTTAGTTATTTCCCTTCATTTTGTTCCTTAATGGCATTTAATTCTCCCCAATGTCAGGAAAGTGCACTTGACCATAACAAAATTGTTGCTCATTCTCAAGAATGATTATGGTTTCATTACTATAGAGATTTTTTTATAGGTTTAATGAAGGTATTATCAAGGTCAATCCACCAAGGTCAAATTTTTCTCATAATTACAAGTCTCCTCAAGGCGTAAAAATTCAAACTATGGAGTTGCAATCATCTTTTACAAGTTTTTTAGAGTTATAATGGAGGAAACACCATGAATCTAAAGTGGTTATGATATCAAAAAAAAAAAAAGGTTAATAAATTAGGTTAATATCCATTCATGGAAGGAATATCAAGTTTTAGGCTAGATCACAAAGAAATAAGCCATGAATGAGGTTACACACCTTGATTTCAAGTTGCAGGTCTAGAGAAAAGTGTAGGTTTTAGACTAGAATGCAAATTTGTAGGGGTTATGAGAGTTTTATGCATGTAATAAAGGATAAAAAAGCTTCATTAAAGCACTTAAAAGGTGTATTAATCCTCCTTAATGCTTTAACATGCATAACAAGGCATAGAAAGCCTTCAAACATGAAAAAATTTAAGAGGTAGGTTTTGCAAGGATTTATTGAAAGATGCAGGTCCACCATGAGCTTAAAGACACCAAATTAAATTAAGATAGGATAAATATAATCATTATAAAACCTTAATATTCCTTCAATAATTTTTAGTCAGGTTGTAGACCTCAAAACAAGGTAAAATTGATTCAATATCTTACTTGCAGGCACATATAGGCAATCTTAAAGGACATCCCATATTTGCGCAAAATTTGCATGAATTATGAGATCCATTAGGTATCATGGAGGTGATATTAAATGTTCATATCCAAGTGTTAGGAGACAACAAGAGGGAAATATGGCTAGGAATTGTCCTTAATAATCCTAAGATTGCTTATAAACAACTTGAGAGATATACAATTCAAGATTTGAATGCATTTATATAAGTACATGGAAAAGAGTGGGTAATGGATGAATTTTGAGGTATTTTTATCATCATACTAAAAAATAAAACTATATGGAGGATCTTCTAATCATGTTAAATGGCCCAAAAACCACAAGCAATTTTAAAAACCTATTAAACCCTAATAATTAGGAATCTACCTTTTGATGTTTTGAGCTTGTTTAAGTGAAATGCATGGATATATAAAGGTATATAAGTAATTTTAATACCACTTGGGATCCCTCCAAGAAAATTTTAGGCCATGGAATCCATTCTCAATATTTCAATGAGTCTCAAGCTTGACCATGACTTTTGTAGGTCTATAGAAAAGTGTGAAAATTTCAATATGTTTTAAGGTATTTTTGTCTTAGTATAAAGTCAAAAAATAAGAATGAAGTATGAATATTAAGATACTCTCATTACCTAAAAATAACCATAAAATAATTATTGTAGGATATTGATAGTGATAATAATGTTGTAGGCTCATATGCAGATTTGTGTTCTCTAAGAAGGTTTTCAAGGATTCAAGAGAGAATAAGCTTTTTAGACTCAAGGACAACTACCAATATGCCTACAGGATTATTAAAAGGATATTCATGATTAACTAAACCATTTAAATAAGAATACAATCTTATGCACTATTTATGATATCTAAAGTGAAGCTTTCAAGAGGGCAGTGACACCCTTCCAAGGATTTTACCCTTAAAAGGGTGTTTACAAGCCTATACAATCTTATTTGATTCATAAAGGTTTTACAAGGAATGATGTGAGTCATAAACATTATAAAATCTTAAAAATAACTCTCAATAATAAAAAATCATTATCACATGTCTATAAGGAATTGTAGTCTTGAGAAGTCTATATGCTAATTTTAAGATTTCCAAGGTTGTTTTAGGGTCTACAAAATCCCAAAATGGTTGGTAACTTAGTGACCTAATTAATGATAAATAATGGATATATAATTATATTATAATGTCCCAAGATATCATATAAGTGACAAAATTTGAGAATACATAAGATGTTTGTAAGACTCTCTAAGAAGTTGTAAAGAGGTTTCGAGGAGGAATTGAATAATAAGGAAAGATTATTTATGAGATTACATTAAAAAATAATGTAGGCCTACCAATTCAAATGATGAATTTTCAATAATGTTTCATGAATGAAACATTGACTATAGTCCTATGGCAAATTTCATGCATGATCAAACTTTAAGGGTTGCAGGTGGTTCTTCAAATCAAACATCTTGATATTGCAAGCCCACATAATGTCTTATGGATAAAATGAGATCTTCTTGAAGCTTGAAACATGTATACAATATTTTTCAAGGTTATGATATTTTACATGTAGGCTAATAAGGACCTTCACCCATGTTTTATGGATTTAATGATTTTGTGATGAGCCTATAGGCTTGAAGGCCTCTTCAAATTTCTCAAGGCCTTGACAAACCTAAATGTTATTGTATAGAATTAAATATTTTAGGATGGTGAAGGAGTGAACCTATTTAAGGTCTCAAACATGATCTAGTGACATACAAACCTGCAAGTAAAATTTACCAAAGAGAAAGGTAGAGTAGACAAGCTTATCTAAGTCAAGCCAAGTCTAAGTGTTATGAGTAAGAAGAATTAATCTACAAGAAGAGTAACCAAGACTATGAAGATGTTTTCAAGATATTTTGTCAAGATCAAGGATCAAACATGAGTGTCAAATCCCAATATTCAGACATGAGAGGCAACTCACATTCAAGCTTAGATCAGAGTTTAAGGTTTAAGAAGACCTCAAGAAAGGATGGATAAAAGTATTAAAATGTTGAAATGGTATTCAAACCTTTCAAATTAATCTCCAAAACCTTTCAAAAAAATATTTCAATTAAAACAGATAAGCTCTTCCAAGCCAAATATGAGGTCTATAGGTCTGGAACATGGTTTTTATGATCTCATGATGGGATTATGTTTTGGAAGTGTTTTTAAACTCTTGATATAAGAGGATAATAGGAAACATATATATAAAAAGGTTTAAATTTCATAAAACACATAAATATGTGTGCACCATTCTTGTGATGGTTTTATGAGAATGCAAAGTCTTAGGTCTAGAATGCAGGGGCAAGATAAGTCTTGCCGATCTTAAGATAAAGATATAAGGCATCCAAGAAGGTTGTAGGCTTGTGATGAAGTTTTCCATGTTTATATTAAAATCTAACACTTAATGAATCTTGAGAAGGTTTCCATCATAGTTTTGAGAGCTAAAACCTATCTAATAATCCTATATCAAAAAGGGTCACAAAGCTTCATGTTCAAAAATCTTCTCAAGAGTTCAAATACTCTACTAGTTAGATGAAAATTTCTTGATTATGTTTTAACATAAATTATAATGTCTTATGATATAAATACCCTCCAAATAAAGTGAGGAGGATGTTCCTCAGGGTTGTATGTTTGTGGTCATTTGTAGAAGATTTTATGATGTTAATATCAAACCTACTAGGTATGTTTAAGGATACTATATCCTATGGGGATCATGAGGATAATTGTCTACAGCTCTTTCAAGGGCATAAGACAGGTTTTATAGGCTTTCATGTTGATAAAAATATTTCAAGCTCTATAGACTTCCTAATCAAGCAATAGAGGTAGAATCCTCAAAGCGTAGGTATGAAATGTAGGTTTCTTGATCTCTAAAGAAGTTATCATAAGCAACCAAGATGCTAAAGAAATTATCTACATCCCCTATAGATAATCACTTGGATTTTAAGGTGAATTTTAGTTTGATTATGTGCATGTAGCCTATCAAGCATGACTAGGAGTGGAAATCAATGGTCATGAAGAGCATGGTGAGGACATGAGCCATTAAAAACTAATCCTAAAGGTGTGTAACCTTTGTTAAGCACGGGATATACTAAGAGGGGGGGTGAATCAGTATATCATATATCTTATAAATCTTTCCTTTAACCAAATTCCACTTAATCAAACATTCAAGATATGCAATAAAACTCAAACAATAAACATCACACAAGATAGAAAGAGACACCAGATATAACGTGGAAACCCAATCTGGGAAAAACCACGGAGAACAATCTCAAGTATATTCATGAGAAAAAACCCACAGGAGCACCATACCCCTTTACAAAGTACCAACCTCAGCTATAATTCATGAGCACCAACCCATAGGATCTTTAAACCCCTTTTCTGAGCACCAACCCAGCTATCATTCGTGAGCACCAACCCACATGAGCATCAACCACTTTGTGTATACCACACACCTATCTCTCAATGTTGCTATATCAACAAATGATAATTAAATACAACATGTCTTTCCTCTCTCTCACCTTTGCTCTTCTAAGCTAGATATAACAAATACAAATCATATTCAACTCCCACAATTGCTCTTCTAAGCTAGATAATACAATATCAAATTAACCTCACACTTCCACATTATAAATGGCTACTCAAGCCTTTATTTATAGCTTTCCAAATGACCTTTTGCCTTCCCCCTTTGTGACCCTTCAATCCTCATGGAAAATGGTGCCAATCTTGGATGACCCTTCATATTCAAGCCTTTGAAAAGTCATGTGGTGACCCTTCATGATCAAAAATGTCCTTCCCACTTTTGTCCTTATCTTTGGTGACTTTTTGTATTCCTCAAAGTGTCCCTTCATGAGAAATTGCACCCTTACTCTTTTGTCTTCACATGGTGACTCTTGGTATTCCCCAAGATGACTTTAATGGGAAAATGCATCCCATCCTTCTTTTGTCTTTACCCTGTGGCTCTTTGACTTATCCATGGGCCCTTCTTTTGTCTCATATGCAACCAAAAATATATTTGTTAATATTAAATAAATATTAACTCATATTAGCCAAGATATATTTATTACAAACAACATTAAATTCAATGGGGCCTTTATCACTAATAATGCTAAACCTTTGACATCAATGACAATATTTCCAACAACCTCTTCCATGAACTGTTCATAATTACAAATCAAATTTAAAGGGTCCAAATTTCATATGAGGTCTATTTCCAAGTCAAACATGCAAAAATATTAGACATGAGTTGAGGCAATCAATGTAGGATTTTATCAAGTGTAGCATCCATTTAAGAGAATATAAATCATCTTAAAGCACTAAAAATTAAAAAAATGGCAAAAATGAATTTGTTGACCATTTTTTGCCAACAGGCCAAAAATTGGTCACCTTTTACCCCTGTTGTGCTAGGCCATTTTCATTTTTTGATTTTGCATGGTTTCAGCAATTTCTACGGACTCAGCAAGTTAGTCTTTGGTGCACAAAGAATCAGTTCCAGAGAGAGTGTTGGGTTTTACAAGGATTCTTTAGGCTCTGGTTTGAATAAAATCACAAGAAAAGTTAGCATGGTAAAACCAATGAACCAGTCTAATCATTTGGTTCAACGCCTGGTTTAATCGGCAGTTCATCGCTTCATTTTCAAGCCTTGGTTCAACGCTCCAAACTTAGCGCAAAGTTCATCAGCTTTGGTTCATGCCTTAGTTTAACACCTTGGCTCAGTTCAACCAATTATTTCAATGCTTCAACCTTGGTTCAGCAGTTAAAGTTCAATGAGTGTTTCAACTGAACGGTTCAAAGGCAAGTTCAAAAGGCTTGGTTCAATGGGCCTCAGTGCGCAGTGATTGAACTGTTGAACCAATTTTAGTTCAATGGGTTGGTTCAATAGCTTGGTTCAAGGGTATACCCTATAGATATAGGGTAGTTCAAGGTTCAAATGCCCTTGCAGAGGGTAGTTCAAAGTCTAAAAAACCCTTGCAGAGGGCAAGCACTTCAAAGGAGAGGCCACCAGTTCAAAGCGAAGGAGCCCACATAAAAGTCAAAGCAGCCAATTCCCATAGACTTTTTATCTATGGGAAAAGGCTCAAAACAAAAAACCCATGGGAAAAGGGCCCAAAACAAAGACCTGATGACTTTTGCTGAGGATAGTGACATCCCAAAAGCCATCAAATTTAAGCAGATGAACTAGCCATTGGGTGACAGCCACGTGAACGTCAAATTTAACGCAGTGAAATATCCATTTTTTAAAAACTATTTGATCATCAAGCATGGAAAAAGCCCAAGGAACATAGTGACCCACCAGAAGATCACCCCTGAGGGCTGAAAGAGTAGGAAGAAGACAAGGAGCAGAAAAGACAAAGCATCCAAGTGGCAAAGGGAAAGTGAGTTATTGCAGATAAGCGGCGTGACCTATTTTCTATAGTTGGCATTGATGAGGGGATAAACGATAGTCTATTTGTAGAAAAGAGGCACGGCCATGCTCTTTCATTAATGTTTGAATGCCAAAGTCAATTTTGGTGATTATACAACATGGTTCCAGCAGGCCTCTTCCAGAAGAATGACATCAGTAACAGTGGTTTCCTCTTCCCAAGATTCAGAATGCACATGGGACATTGACAAAAAATGAGTGCCAAAATCTTTCCCAAGAAGTGCCAAGTTCTCTTCCTCTTCTTATATATTTTAAACTTCTCTTTTGAGAAGGGACCCGCTCTTAGCTTTAAGGCAAAACTTTGCCCAAAAACCTCTCGAGCTTGTAAGGCAGAGCTCTGCCAAAAATTTACCTTGAATCGAAACACAACATTTTTACCTCCATTCTGAGTTTTTTGCATCTTTAGTGTGTGTCTATGCCTTGATTCTATATTAAGTCATTTTCTTAACTCTTTTATAGAATGATTTCAGCACGTTTGGTGAATTTTTGAATTTTCCTTTTACGGGTCTGTCAGAAGTGTCCCTAGAGGAGTATAGGTGAAGTGGATACGCTGTTGCAACGTGTCTCAGAATGCCTCTAGTAGTTATTTCCTCCTTGTATCTCCACGTACCCCTGACCCACTTATGCAGAAGGTTTTCTCATGACAGATGAAGTGTATAGGCACTAGTTCTCGGTGAAAAGTGTATGTTCGGGCCTGAGTGGGTCATATTTTTCTGGTGTATCACCTTTTAATTTTTAGGCTTAGGCTTTGTTTTCAGCATCTCTCTCTCTCCCTTTTCATCCCCCCTTTTAAATTTTTTGTTAGCAGTAGGAGAAACTAGGGCCTAAATGATACATCAGAGGGAGCTAGCCCTTATCTAGAGACTCTCCCCTCTAGCTTTGCCAGTCCCACAGGCGAGAGGGGAGTTTCCATTATTGCGTGAAGAAGGCAGGGGCTCAGCCTCCTATCATGGGTGCAATATTCTACATCAATAGTTTCTGGCATGCCTAATGGGACCAACTAGGACAAGTTGTGTCTAAAGAGTTGAAGAATTTTTGGTGTGTTCTTTAACTGACCAGCCTTTGGAGGCTCTTGCATCAACACCAATGGTGACTCTGAGTTGAATCAGTTGGTTAAGCAGCCTAGTGCCATTAAGAAACCACCTTTGTATGTATAATCCCTCTACACAAAATCATGGACCTTGTTGTCCTTCCTATAATTTTGATCAAGCTCAACCTTTTTATGGCATCTCCCTAAGCAACCCTCTTAGTCACCCTTCAACCAAAAGGGCAAATTCCAATTCTGAGATCTTTCACCCTGATGGCAACCTCCTGACTTAGAGGGAAATAGTGGAATCATGGGGTAGGAAAGAGGAGAAGAAAGGTTTTGCTCAAAACCTTAAAAAAGATAAAATTGCTCCTACCCATGATTCTTATAATCTCCAAGAAAGGCTCTTCCAAGAAGATCTGGCTAGGAGAATTGTAGAGTTAGAATCCAAAGAGAGATTCCTCAACTAGTGTGTGATGGATGGTTCGGACCCACTGGCACATTCTATGTCTAAACACACCCCACCTACACATTCCCAAGAGAGATATCAGGCTGCACCTGATATTGATGAAGTGTTAGCCAAGTGGAAGGAGGAGAATCATTTGATTCTAGCTCAAGGACTGCCTCCTCTTCCACATGTTTTTTCCACTTCACCCCTTCTCAAAGAAGAACTTGTTCTGTAGGAGGTGAGTAAGGAGCAGAAGATCTAATCTATAGTTCTTCAAGAGGCTATCATGGGTAATAACGATGAAGAAATCATCATCAATGCTCCTTATGAAGACCTTATCAGCAATGGAGAAGATGTTGGTCATGCATAAATGAAGATGTTCCAGCAATATGAGGAGGAACAAAAGCATGGTGAGCTCTCTTCCCCTCTATTTGATGAACTTCCTTGTTGTTTTGATGAGGAGGATGACTACGCTAAGGATCCTAAGTTGGAGGAGGATCAGGAGAATACCTTTGAACATCTAGAGGTCTTGATCTTTGAGGAGGAAAAGGACAGGTCTATCTTCCTGGAGGAATGCCTTAAAGAAGAAAGTTTTAAACAAAGAGGTGAAGTTCTATGGGATGAGAAATCAGTTTTTGATTCCATTTCAGACATCACAACTATCACCCTTCTTCAAGAAAGCTAAGAGGAAGCAGAGGATGAGTCTGATAGAGCCTGCAACAAGGTAGAAGGAAACAAATCAAACCATGATGCATTGTAGAGGGAATGTGCATATCAAAGGGCTTATGGCGATGAGCCAATAGCCACAGATTTCTTGGTGAAGAGCACCAACATGAAGGACCAACATTCAACAAGCCTCTAGGGACAAGAAGAATACATGTATGTTGGAGGCATGTTTGAATTTGATCCACTCAGATACTAGCCAAACCAAGTGATAGGCAAGAGGAGCAAGTCACCAAATCTCCTTTTCATTTAGCTACTTGCCTGCCACCATAAGTCTTCTTTCCATGAAGGGGACTTAAGAAATTTCCCCTTTAATCTAGGGAGGAAGCAAATATTCTTAGTTAGCTATATATAGTAGTTTGCTTTCAATTTCTTTCCTGCTTTCCCTAAGTGCAGTTTGCACAGGTAGTGTTTTTTAGCCTTTTATGTTTCCCTTTGTATTTGGGGTAAGAGGCTCTGTGTTTGATTCTTGGATATTTTGGGGCTGTTGTTAACTTTGTTCAAGTTGCATCTGACTCTGTGCCTAATGGACTTCAAGGCAACTGGTCTTTAAGCATAGCAGGCATGCTTCCCCTGGGAGTCACCAATCTATTGACCATTTTTTTCCCAACAGGCCAAAAATCAGTCACCTTCTACCCCTGCTGTGCTAGGCCATTTTCATTTTTTGATTTTGCATGGTTTCAACGATTTCTACAGACTCAGCAGGTTAGTCTTTGGTGCATGGAGAATCAGTTCCAGAGAGAGTGTTGGGTTTTACAAGGCTTCTTCAGGCTCTAGTCTGAAGAAAATCATAAGAAAAGTTGGCATGGTTGAACCAATGAACCAGTCCAATCATTTGGTTTAATGCCTGGTTTAATCGGCAATTCATCACTTCAATTTCAGGCCTTGGTTCAACACTCCAAACTCAGCGCAGAGTTCATCAGCTTTGGTTCATGCCTTGGTTTAATGCCTTGGCTTAGTTTAACCACTTAGTTCAATGCTTCGGCCTTGGTTTAGTGGTTAAAGTTCAATGAGTGGTTCAACTGAATGGTTCAAAGGCAAGTTCAAAAGGCTTGGTTTAACAAGCATCGGCGTGCAGTGATTGAATCGTTGAACCATTGAACCAATTTTGGTTCAATAGGTTGGTTCAACAGCTTGGTTCAAGGGTCTGTCCTATATCCAGAGGGTAGTTGAAGGTTCAAATTCCCTTGTGGAGGGTAGTTCAAATTCTAAAAAACCCTTGCATAGGGCAAGCACTTCAAAGGAGAGGCCACCAGTTCAAAGCAAAGGAGCCCACAAAAAAGTCAAAGCGGCCAATTCTTGTGAACTTTTTGTCTGTGGGAAAAGGCCTAAAATAGAAAACCTATGGGAAAAGGGACCGAAATAAAGACCCGATGACTTTTGCTAAGGATGGTGACGTCCCAAAAGCCATCAAATTTAAGTAGACGAACTAGTCGTTGGGTGACGGCCGCGTGAATGTCAAATTTAACACAGTGAGATATCCATTTGTTTTTGAACTATTTGAGCGTCAAGCATGGAAAGAGCCCAAAGAACGTAGCGACCCACCAGAAGATCACCCCTAAGGGCTGAAAGAGGAGGAAGAAGACAAGGACTAGAAAAGACAAAGCATCCAAGTGGCAAAGGGAAAGTGAGTTATTGCAGATAAGCGATGCAACCTATTTTCTACAATTGGCATTGATGAGGGGACAAATAGTAGTATATTAAAAAAAAGAGGTGCGGCCATGCTCTTTCATTAATGTTTGAATGCCAAAGTCAATTTTGGTGATTGTACAACATGGTTCCAGTAGGCCTCTTCTAGAAGAATGACATCAGTAATAGTGGTTTCCTCTTCCCAAGATTCAAAACACACTTGGGCCACTGATAGAAAATGAGTGCCAAAATCTTTCCCAGGAAGCACCAAGTTCTCTTCCTCTTCCTATATATTTTAAACTTATCTTTTGAGAAGGGATCTTCTCTCATCTTTAAGGCAAAACTCTGCCCAAAAATCTCTCGGGCTTGTAAGGCAGAGCTCTGCCAGAAATTTACCCTGAATCAAAACATAGCATTTTTACCTCCACTCTAAGTTTTTTGCATCTTTATTATGTTTCTATGCCTTGATTCTATATTAATTCATTTTCTTAATGCTTTTGAAGAATGATTTCAGCACGTCTAGTGCATTTTTGAGTTTTCCTTTTACGGGTCTGTCAAAAGTGTCCCTAGAGGAGTATAGGTGAAGTGGATAGGTTGTTTCAGCGTGTCTCAGAATGCCTCTAATAGTTATTTCCTCCTTATATCTCCATGGACCCCTGACCCACTTATGCAGAAGGTTTTCTCATGATAGATGAATTGTATAGGTGTTGGTTCTCAGTGAAAAGTGTATGTTTGAGCTTGAGTGGGTAACATTTTTCTGGTGTATCACCTTTTACTTTTTAGGCTTAGGCTTTGTTTTCAGCATCTCTCTCTCCCTTTTCATCGCCCCCTTTTTTACATTTTTTTAAGCAGTAGGAGAAACCAGGGCCTAAATGATACATCAGAGGGAGCTAGCCCTTATCTAGAGACTCTCCCCTCCAGCTTCACCAGTCCCATAGGCGAGAGGGGAGTTTCCATTGTTGCATGAAGAAGGTAAGAGCTCGGCCTCCTTCCACGGGTGCAATCTTCTATGTCAATAGAATCCCTCTCCTCCACTCCCATCCCATCTTCCATGAGAGGCCATCAAAGTGGCAAGATTAGTGCATTGATATGAGGTGAATGCTCTAATTTCCACTTGTTTTCTATCTTGGATAGGCTAAGTTATAATGTAACAACTACATTTATGTATTTTGTTAGTATTTTTCCCCTCTCTCTTGCTCTCATTTCTTATAAAAAGGGTTGGAAATGCCTTCTTTTGTAATACCTCTACTATGTATAACAAAACTCTACTTTTGTAGAGAGTTGTAAATGTTAGCTTAAGGCCTTTAGATTAATTTAATACTAGTTTTTACCTTCTCCATGTTTGTATTTTGTGTGATTTCAATGTTTTATTGATCTACACTTGTGGTAGAGAGTGTTTTCCCTTATATATGTCCATTTCCCTTCACCTTGGTGCAAGAAGGCAAGCCTTTTACAGGTCATATGTTTTGTTACAACTAGTTATGTAAGTGATTGGTTGTGGAAAATTATTAATTATGTCTTGTGTAGGAAATTTCAGCTATCCTCTCTAGTTATAACATAAGACGCCACCTCCATATGAAACACTCATGAAAGAGATGCCTAATTTGGAGATTATGTGGAGAAAATTCAATCTTTATCAGTCCTATTATGTTATTCTAGGTAGGTAGAGGATATACTCAGATCTTGGTGCATCACCTCACTTTCAACTTCTCTATTTCTATTTTCATGAACAAGATTCTTAGTGTGGCTTAGTTAGGCCTTGCATATAAGTTTTAGGACTACAACCTGATTTAAATAAGGTGCACTATGGTTTGAAAAGGAGCTAACCTTCTCCAAAGATTCACTCCTATAATAGGTCACCCATAACCTAGGAGTGTTTCCATTGTGTCAGTTGAAACAAATCTTAGGACCTAATATGGTGTATTTCATCATGACAATAAGTTTGTAATCTATTTCTTAAGAAATAATAATAAAAAATTAACAATCCATATTATAAATTCACTAACTAAATTAATATTTTAGGATAAAAATAAAATAATAGTAAAACATTTTAAAAATGTCTAATCTATTAATAGTATTAAATAAAATTAACTAATTACTTTACACTTAACAGGTAAAAAATAAAAAGTAAACTGACCTTCTCATTCATTGAAAATGACACTTGACTCTTCCCTTCTCTTTGAATTATTTCTCTTATCTTAAACAAGTTGAAAAAGTGAATATGACTTTCCAATAAAGAGTTACATATTAGTAGCTTTGGGTCACATGTAAAAATTTAGAAACGTAAACCAAACATTATTTTAGTAAAGATTTAGTGCCATGTTTACATTATTTTTTGTCACCATTGGTTTTTTGGTAGAAAACAAAGATAAACAAATGTTGGTGACACAAATCCAATCCAATTGGCATGTATAATTGCACCATATATATTAGTGTAAATGTGGAAAATCAACAACCCAATTTACTAAATTATAGACATTTGATTTTATGGACGTTTAAATTTTTTTTTTTAAAACACTAAAATGAGATTGAAAATCCTAATTTAAGAGTTCATAAACCAAGTTTTGATTGAAAATATTAGAATAATTATGTCTTATAATATTATATATTGGGTATATTAGGAGAAATTAAGCTTCATCCTCATTTTCATTTGATTTACACAACCTATAGGTTCTTTGTTCCCATGGTATTTTTGGTAGAGTCCATCTACAAGTTACACTATGAAGCTCATGTAATTATTTTTGGTAATATAAATGAGGGTAAAAAGGGCCATCACCTAGGTAAATAGATAAAATAATAAATTAAACATTGTACTAATGCAAAAAATAAAAACCCATCCCAAGCTATAAGATGAAATCATAAATACTAGTTACATAATGAGCCATAATAGCCACTAATATAAACCTCAAATTATCTATATTAAAATTATAAGCAAAAATAGCATATAGAACCTCAAGGTAGATTAGAATATAAGTGATTTAGAACTACTCCCACCAATATGTTACCAGAAAGTAGGTCCAAGAGATAAACCATTCCAAAGTCTATCAACTTGGATATGTTGAAAATGAGATATTAAACTAGAATCTTCTGCACCATTATGCCATGGATGGTCATTCAGATCTCTAAAATAATAAATTTTAAATGACATCATTTGAGAATGGATACCCAAAACCTCTATACATTCATCAAGTCCTTATAGTACTACCTAGAGTAACCAATAAATTGGGAATCACTTTTAAAAATATGGATGAAAAAGGTTGTGTTTATCTACCTCAAGAAGATAAAATAAGAGTGGCCTTATAGATAGACCGACCTCATCTATAATGGGTACCATAACATTATTTGGATCAGACTAACTAGACCCTTCAATGTTTCTACTATTTAATCAATGTCCTATAAAGCTAGTGAGATTGAATGATTTAATCACTCCAACCTATAAATATAGTGAGTTTTAATTATTTAATTACTTCAACATATAAAATGAACTAATTACTAAAATATAAAAGGCTTGATAATAATACATCCTAGAGTAATTAGTGCATACTAGTGAGCAATATAATTGGTAAATTTTATATTTTTTTGGTGCAATAACATGGAATATTTACCTCTAATATTTCTAAGCTGGAGTGTATGAATCATACATATGAAAAATTATGTTTCAAATATATGAAAAATTAGTGCAATGTATATGATTCTAATCCAAGTGTATATTTGAATCGTGGAGCTAAAATGGAGTTTGTGCAAGTGTGGAAGTCATGTATTTGTGGTATGCCCTCATTAAAATTTGGAGATTAAGTGTGTAAGTGTGGAGGTAATGTTTTTATAGTATGCCCCCATTTAATTCTATAAACTATGAAAAATGTGAAGGTCATACTTTTATGACATGCCCCCACTAGAATCTTAAAACTATGAAAAATGTGGAGGTCATGATTTTGTGACATGTCCTTATTGATATGCCCCTCTTTTGAGGTGAAAGAAATAAAAATTCGGTAGGTACCTTAACTCTAAAATAGAAAGTAACTATATAATATGTGTATGAATTTTGTAGCATACATGTATATCATGTTGAAGTAGATACATCATTGAATCTCATAGTATGTGATCACATTAAGTCCTAAAATGCATGATATAGATCATGACAATGTCTAGAGAGTAACAGTAACATTGTGGATTGTATGTGAAAAAATGTAATCTATGATAAGCATAGACATGTAGTGACCTATTTTATAGCTTGGAAATTATGGCTCATGGGATGCTTTTTAAATGCTTCAGACTAATGAAAATATTGCTCCTATGATTGATAAATAAATAGGGATGAATAAGATAGGTTTGCTCACTTCAATGCTTGATTGAGTGCTTCTTGGTATATTATCTTATGAGTTGTATGTGATATATAGGTGAGGAATGAATGATGGTTGATATTTTATACACACCAATCCATTTTGTAAATATCTCACAATAAATCACTTAGGTCAACCTTCATTCATTCCTCTACTATTTCTTACATATATTCACCATTAACTCAACAAAAAATCAAGTACACACATAAGAGAACTCAATGTAATGCAAAATAATGGTCTAAGGAGACCTCATACAAGGGGTATGTTTAAATTTCACACAAGAGAAAGTAATGACATATTCAAATGTCCATATGATGACATATTCAAATGTTCAATCACATACGATGACACATGGGCTAATAAACAAGGAACATATATAAATGTTCCACATGCAAGACAATAACAAACAATGTAATACACTCAAGTAAGTGAAAAATATATGAATCATAAGCAACCAACATAAACATAGCATACTAGTCCCTGCATATATGTGTTATTAAAAATGTTAGGTTACATAGCACATCAATTAAAATGTGAAAAATATGAGCACGAATATGTATACATGTGTAAGCATTAGTGGATAATCTCAAACATGATAATGTATAAATAATTATAAATTATATGTAAGCTTTATCAATCATGATCAAATAATTAGTTGCTCTAATGTACTATATGATGTGGGTAGAGGAAAGGTCCAACATCTGTAAGTGCATATATCATTTGTCTGGGTGTGCCTAGATCACACTCAAAGTATGCATGGAATATATGTGTGTATAGAAAAGAATGATATGTTATCTATAACTAAAAGCAAATAACATATATGTGAAGGAGATAATAAATCATGGGAATGTGTATTTTATTTTTATTTTTTATTTATTTGAATGTTTTTATATTTTCTTGGAATTTTTTTAGATCTTTCATGTTTTGTACTTTTTTGGACTCTCAAAGTTTGATAAAAATGAAAAGACTTGAGTCCTCCCATTTTAAAGATAAAGGACTATTTGATGATCCTCTTGGACCTTTTTTTTCCACCATTGTTTATGTTTTTTCATTGCTAGTTTAATGTTTATAGTAATTTGGTGTTAGTTGCTATTGATATGGGCATATCATTTTACCCATCATGTGGAACAAAAATTTATTTATCTTCAAACTATAAAGTAAGGCACATATTTGTAGTATGTATTCATATCGGTTAACTAATGCTACCTGAGATGAAAGGTTGAGCTAAATTTTGAATTCATTACCCATATGATGGTATGAAATATCTATGGTCCACATGTTATGTGTGGTATAATGTAACCAAGATATTATAGTAGTAGTGGAGAGTAGTTTAACTCATTTATGTTATGTCCCAACTATTGGAAAAATATGGTGATATAAATTGTATCCCAATTATTTATATTAAATTTGAGTTATTGACAATAGAACCCATCAATATTTGCAATAATAATAATAATATATTATATGGGTGAGAATTTATAAGTATGACCCATTGCACTTTTTACTTTTGAAATATTGGAAATTAGAGGTATTTTTTACCGTTTAGGTATGGTCATTTTATGTCCTTAAATTTTTTACTTCTGAATTTGGTTTTACAATGCCTCACATTGATTTGTATTATAGACAGTGATATGATGATAGTTACAATATGATGACCCCTATTTATGAATGACTCTACTCCCTGATTGATGTTTGTTAGGAGGTAAGGATATCATGCTATGCTCAAGTAACATATAAAGTATTGTATTCAAAACATCTTTGTATACTATGATCTATAAAATATGTAATGGATATTTATGAGAGAGTTCCATGTTATTCACATGATGTATCTAAATTTATCCCTTGTAAGGTTGGTTCAATGTTTTTATCTAAGAGGTATGGATTGAATAATAAACATTTACATGTTTATCTCCTAATTTTTCCTTGCCCTTATCTAAATGTGACTTTGTATCCTTGGGTGATGAGTTTGAATTGTTTATATCAAGACCTATTGGTGTGAATGGGTTATGAAAAGATTCTCAAATGGATCAAAATTTAATTTTTATATTTATTCATTTGTCATATTACGAGGAAATTAATTATCACTATCATAGTAATCTTAAAATTTGCAATCTTTATGCTTGATATTAACCAATAAAGGTAGCTCAAATGTTGGTTTCTATTATTGTTTTTGGTATTATTATCTCCTTTGGTAATGATTATTGATCTAATTTTTCATCCATGTGCACCTTAGTAGCTAATGCTTTATAAGCATCTTGAGGTAAGAGATTTATTTTTATTGATTGTCCCATCTCATAGGTTGGTATTCTTTCAAGTGGAATGTATTACTTTGGTGGTATTAGTTTAGGAATCCATTCCATGTCAAAATGTATCATTTGGAAAAATCTGAAGGGTTCATCATCAACAAACATTATCCATAATTCCCCATCATGTATTAATTTGAAACATCAATGTAATGTAGATGGGACAACCTCCATCATGTGTATCCAAGGCCTACCCAAGAGTAAGTTATAATGTAATATCTAAGACATTAATTGAAATGTAGTTGATACTATGTTTGGACCCAATATCACATCTAATGTGATTTGACCAATTTGTGGGCTATAAGAGTTATCAAATCCTTTGATATGTGTATATAATTTTTGGATAAGGTTGCTATTAATGCCCATTTTTAAAAAAAAATCTATGCTACAATGTTTAGGCCAGATCCATTGTTGACTAAAAATCTTTTTATTCCTTTGTTACATACTAATTTGTATGAATAAAGGAAAATATTAGTTAATAATATATTTTATGGGAAATATTTTGGATAAAAAATAATAGTATTAGCATTATTTTTGAGATATTACAAAATATATACAAAGTAAGCTTATTCTAAATCACTTGGTACTTTTTTTAATAGATATTGGGGTTGAATGGGTCCCCTACCCATAGATAACATATAGAAAGTAAACCCAAAAAGATGGTCAGCTCAAATATTAGAAGTTGCTTATCAAAGATTTAGACCAAAACCAATGCATAGCCAATTAGATGGAGTACTATGCAACAAATACATACAAAAAACCAACATACAAAAACCCAAAAAATGCCCAAAAAGGCTGATGTCTAGATAACTAAGAAATAAAGTAAAAATAGAATAGTTACAGTGACTAGATCAGAAAGACACATAATAGTCATATTGTTTCTTCCTTTTTATCAAGCACTATCACCACATTGTTAAAATCTCCATCCATTGAAGAACTTGCAGAAGACAAACCTTTATTCCTCACCCCCCAAATCCAAAGTATAATGCCATTAAAATAAGTTGTAGCTTGATTAATCTCAAAACACCCCTACATCACCATAGTAGACACATTCCTGGGAGCCTGTGACAACTAAAGGGGTGTTGTATTCATGCCATAAATCACCATCCTAGTCAGGAGTTTGATAACATCCACACATTTTCTATTATACCTATCTTCCTTCCACATCTCCATTTCTAGAATAAGACTCTTAATTTAAGCCAAAGGTGGCAAGGTTAGAAAATGTCCTTTTGGAGACTCATTTTCATAGGCCTTCCATTGTATTTCTTCCACGAACCCAACCATAACCACAAACCTAATTTTGAGCACTCTGAATGTAGAGATTAGCACCAAACTAATATTGTTAGAGCCTAAAAATGGTAGTTTGGGGGATGGGCCCAATTCCACCCTTATAATATCCTCTATAATCCCTTGATAGTGGTTTGGAATCACAAATAATGCCACCAATTCTCCAACCACTTCATTTTCCACCATAAAATCCAAAACATTGTTTGCAAACATGGCCACCACCTCTGAATTGAATCTGTTACGGATGCTTTTTGACACATATTATTTTCCCAGGACTACCAAAATAGCCTTCAAAATCTCCTTAGTAATATCCCAATTTTTTTTTAACTAAGCCCTAGAAATACTACCTTTGAATACCATTTCCCTCATTAAGATGCTTCCAAAAACTACCAGTGCCCTAAGAGCCAAAGCCACCTCATGATCCATCATGACAAAAAACTAGTCAAAAAAAAATTCTTACACTCCACCCTAGAACCAAAAGAAATGTGTAATCAAAGTCAAGACATGTTAATTCACACCCATCAACATAAATGATGTTGGTCACCACCTTCATTCACATGAGCTAGGCAATAATTAAAAAGTGACCTAACCCACAATCCAATATAATAGAATTAAAACCACTTAAGGCCTTTGCCAAAAATAATTATAAGAATAATCATGAATTTTTAAAGGCCAAAATTGATGGTAAAAATCCCAAGAAGACCTTTGGTTGTCCATATGTAATTCCTCTCTTTGATCAATCCCATAATTGCCTAAAAAAATATACGACTAAATTGGCTTCTCTATAACAATGTTTGTAATCCCAAGATGAGAGACTATCCAAGCTTTCCCAAACTTTAGCTAAAATGTTTTCCAATTGTTAGGAGATGGCTGAATTTTTATTGAGAGCATAGATCAAGATTTGAGAGTCACCTTCAATGAGAAGTTTGTCAATTTTACAATACAAAGCTAACTCAAGCCCAGTTGAAAGATCCTAAGCCTTAGATTCATTATTCATGCCATCCATTAATTTCATATAAACAACTATGATAATAAAAAAAAAAAACCCACTACAATCCCTTATGATACAACCTACTCTGGAAGCACCTAAATTTCCCCTTGAGGCTCCATCAAAATTCATTTTAAACCACCCTAGAGGAGGAGGAATCTAGGAAGCCTTTTCCTTAAACTTTTAACTAAATTTACTATCTCCCCATTAACAAGTGGATGACTAATGAGCCTCTATTTTGTGCACATTTTCATATCCCATGATGAAATATATCCATTCATATATTTGATCTGGGAAGATACAACCTCCAAAATAGCAACCTCTAATTCTTTGAACATTGTAACAAGAGTTCTTTCTTTCCCTTCAAAGATTCATTGGTTTCTTTATAGATTGTCCACACCAAAAATATAAATATTAACTCTCCATAAACTATAAATTAAGTTTTTAAAATCACCAATAGGCCAAGAAGTGAATACATTAAATAAAGAGGAGGTCCAAGCCCAAGACCATTATAGTTTGTAGCATAACCAAGCCCAACACCAAGCATCAAAGGGGCAAGCATAGATAATATAATTGGTGATTTCTTCCTCTACTTTGCAAAGAATTAAATGGGAAGGGCCTAGAAATCCAAATTTCCACAACCTATCTTACATGAGAATATGATTCTAAACTTCAATCCAGGTGAACACCTTTGCTTTTTGAAGCCCAATCTTGTCCCAACACAAGAATATCACCCAACTCAGCTCATCATCAATAACTTATGACATATGATATCCAAGGATCACTATATAAATTCCTAATTTGGCCAATATAAAATGAAGTGAATCCTCTTTGGAATTTAATAAAACCCTTAAGATTCCTCAAATAATCTCTCAAATACATGCACTGGTCTGATGAAATCTCTAATGCCTCAAAATTCTTCCAAACCCATGATGATAAACCATTGATCTAATGCAGTTCCAAATAATTATCAACTAAAACACCCCACACATTAGTGAGAATATGTTTATCCTCCTCCAAATGTAGAATATCTGATAAAGGTTTATGCCCATTCCAAGAGTCCTCCAAGAATTTCATTGTCCATCCATTATTGATGGTCTAGGAAACATATTCTAATATCAAAGACCTACAATTCACCAAAAAAATCAAAAAAGTGTGAACCTTTTTGGGGGTTATTAATATAAATTATGCTTTAGGGGTTATTTAAATCGAGATATTTTCATCTCAAAAGCTTTCACCACACTAGTTTATAAATAATTCCCCAACTTAGTTTAGCTCTAAGAGCCCTATTTTTGAGACTCAATTTTTTCACACCTACTCCCATGTTATTAAATTTGAAAACCCTTTCCCACTTCATCAAGGGGATTTTATTCTTGATTTGATTTCCTTGACATAAAAAATCCTTCATAATTTGATTCAAAAGTTTAACCAAATGACTTGGTGGTTGAAGAACTGAGAGACAATACATGGGAAGAGAGCTCAACTAACTTAATGAGGGTAAATCATCGCACCAAGGAAATCCATCTTCCTTTATAAGAAGCCAAATGAGCCTTAAATGAGTTAATCAAGCCTTCTCAGTGAATAATTTTTCCCATTTCTAAAAAAAGGGGAAATTTTAGGTATTTGGATATAAGTTTTCCAATATTAAAACCTAGAACTAAGGAAATAGCTTGTTGTTCTTGTTCAAAACAATTGATAATTTTTTTTTATTTTATAACATTCACCATTTGTCCAGAGGCATAATCATAACTAGAAAGAATATATTTAAAATTTTGATTTTCACATATAAAATCTAGACCAAAAATAAAAGTGTCATCAGTAAATTGCTGATGGATGAGATTTTTCAAGCCTTCCAAAACTTGGATACCTTATAACCTTAAATCCTTATTAGCTTTCTTCATATCATGACCCAAGGCCTCAACTAATAGAATAAAAAGAAAATGAGAAAGGGGATCCCCTTTCCTAATACCTTGCAAAGACTAAAAAACTAATCATACTTCCATTGATCAAAATAGAAAATTTAAGACCAGAGATACAACTGAAAACCCAATCACATCAATTTTTTCCAAATTTTAATTTCTCCATAACTTTGATCAAAAATTGCTAATTAACCCTGTCATAAGATTTTTTGATATCCAACTTGAGCATCATACCCTTCCTATGAGTAACAGATAGACAATGAACAATTTCATGAGCAATGATTATACCTTCTTGAATGTTCCTACCTAGATCAAAACTACCTTTTTCTTTCAAGATCAAGGAATCCAAAAAAAGTCTAAGTCTAGCCACCATTTCTTTAAAGATGATCTTATAAATCATATTTCATAAATAAATATGATTAAAGTCACCAAAGTTTTCTTGAAAGTCTCCTTTAGGAAGAAGAGATATGAAAGTAACATTTAGATACATGAATACCTTTCTTCTCCTTCTTGATTCTTCTACCATTTGAAATACCTCTTCACCCATAGTATCCTAAAATGATTGAAACAAAGATGCAATAAACCCATCTGGACTAGGTGATTTATCATTATCCATAGCAAATTCCATCAGAATAACCTCCTCCAAAGTGAAAGGAGCCAAGAGTTTCTCATTTTGCTTTGAAAAAACCAATCTAGGAATGTACCCAAGGTTATCATTATGATCCTAAAGATCAAACACCTTATCATCATTGAGAAAGTTATTAAAGAAACTAAAAGCCTCACTAACATCTTTCCCCTAGCATAATGGATTTTTGAAATGCAAGAAACATTACACTTAATTCTAAAAAAATTATGAAATAAATTAAAGTTTAAATCGCCTTCTTTAAGCCAATCTATTCTCAATTTTTATTTCCAAAAGATTTCTTCTCTTTGTAATAGTTCCTAATACTCAGCCATCAAATGCCTCTCCAACTAATAAGAGGTTTTATCCATCCCTTCTCTAAAAATTATCAAATTGAGATTTTAAAGATCCATTTCATCACCAATTTTTTCCTAAAAAATGTTTTTAAAATAGTTGAGGTTACAATCTGAAGATGTCCCTTGATGAATTTAAGCTTTTTGGCCATCCTAAACATCAAAGATATAGATTGAATATGATAATTCTTCCAAAAAATTTCCATAATACCTATAAGAAGAGATCTCAAAGCCAAAAAATTTCAAATTTAAAAGGACAAATATTGGGAGGGTGTTCCACATTGATACAAAAATCCATAGGAAAGTGATATGATCCTGAGAAAGGAAGAATGAAACTTTCTAAGATATATTTTTGAGACAACCAATTAGATGATACCAAAAATTGATCCAATCATTCCACAATGTTCTCCTCACCACTTATTTTATTATTCAAAGTAAATAACCTTTGATTTGATTGGATATCTAGAAACTCATTTTTAGAAACAAATTGAACAAAATGCATATTAATAAAAGTTGAAACTTCCCTTCCACCTTGTTTCTCCAAAGGAGAGAGAAAGGAATTAAAGTCTCCACCCATCACAATATCCAAACCAAAAAAGTGACACAAGAGGGTAAATAATTGATGCAGAGGCATGGGTAGAAATAAAAAAACATTCCTTATCTACCTGTGGTCTTGAGAAAGATCTCCCTATCTTGTCATGCTTACCTTATGTTCCTCTAACTTCATACTTGTCTTTATATTTTGATCACTAGGTTAGGTGATTTCCTTACTTAGTTATATGTTTATTTGACATTGAAATAATACCCTTTGATATATTTATGTCTTTTTTTCTCACTCATAATTATTCATCTTGCATACTATTCATTTACTCACATAATAGCCCTTGATCTCTTCTTTAGCTTAACTAAGCATTTTCCTTGTTCTAAATGTCAATTTTTGATATAGGAATCAAGCCAAAAAAATTTCATTATATATGGTATTATCTTATCTCATCTCACTTTCCTTAGTCCTTTTCAAGGGCTCAATCATGCTAATCCACTCCTTTTTATACCTCAAGGTCATAATGCTTTAATAAGGCTTGTATCCCTATTTTTTGTGTTTTTCCCTTGGTTTACTAACTATGTAAAGTTTCTTATATAAAAAACCTCACTTTATAGTACCCTATATTATATTTAATCTTACCATGAAGTTACATGAACCAACTCCTCACCTATTTGACACTTAAGTAATTACCCCTCTTTTAGGCATATTTAGCCCTATTTTCTTGACTTAGTTCTATAAGTCCATAAAAAATGTAATTTTTCACTCCAAAATAACTTGAATATATTTTTAAATGATTATATGAGTAAAATGACCAAGTTTGGTATTTTTCTAATAGTGGGAACTCTTTGTTTTGGCCAAACCCTATTCTAGGGTTTCCTAGCTCCCTACACGGGCTGAGAGCTTGTTAAAATCCATATATTATGTTTCCCAATGAATAAAAATTCCATAATACCATTTAATAGTTATATATTCACCTTGTGAAACTTTTCCCATAATTTGAAACCCTTTACTTCACTCTTACTAGTTCAAAATACACTCAAATACAAAATTTTGAGCTCATTGGATGACTGTACAGGACAGAATGGTTATCAAATGCAATGTATGAAACTCTAGATTTTATTAAAAAAATTTGAAACCTTTATTAGGTCTGGATGATCCTCCAATCACTCTATAATAACTCTAAACTCCACTTCTTGGTAGATGTTATTGATATCTCATCAACCCTCAGTTTCTAATGCCTTAAACAGGACTGTGACAGGGTTTTATGATCCATTCACTTTCCTAGAGTTTATAAAGAACCAATATGGTTCATTGAGTTTATTATACATTTTATTGACACACTAAAATCCACTCAAAATATTTTCCACTCTATTCCTTATTCTTATTTACTTCTTTCACAAGCACTGCCTGTGTTAAAAAGGGTATAACAAAATCTTGGTTTCATTGATTCATTAATCCTAATCAAAGATAGTATTTCTCTACCAAATTTTATCCAATTACCTATCAATTAAATGAAATTTAACCTTCACAAACACACATATAATCACTATGTTGCATTATATTGTTCCATAAAGGATTCTTGACATTAAGAACACTAATAATAGGGCACAAATTATATATTTGTTTGGAACTTGATTGTATTTACATTTTGACCTTATTACTATGTCTTTATCTCTAGAAAAACACACAAATAACTTATTATCACTATCTCCAATCCTTTCACAAAATTTTTGAACCATCCAATACTATCTAAGACAGGGAACCTCAACCTGTATGTACAAGATTCCTTCTGAAACAAGGTCTACTTTCCTTGGTCTAACTAAGCACCTTTTATAGCACCATTATAAATTTAAACACTTCACTAAATATCCTGATCAACATATACATGCCATTAGATCATTTTTTATAATATAATAACTATAAAGGAAGACTAATTACCTTCATTTTCAAGGTTGTCACCTACAACCATTCTTTAGTTATGACCATCCACCAACTAAGAACCTATAATCTTACAAGATATCATCAAGAATAGGTCTCATGTACCTTAAAAATACAATATGATATTCATGATAATTAAATTCTTGTTCAATAATGGTAACACACATAAGTCTTTCTTTTCTTATTCATGAAAATTTGTTCTTTATTACAAAATAGTCTTGTCATGGACTTTTGATCTTTCTGAGGAGTGCACTATCATTTCAAACTTTTGTTTTCTCCTCCTTTCCTTTGGATGTATCTTATTCAACAATCCTATTATTTCCTTTCTATATGCCAACCTACCTCCAAAATGACTATCTCTTTACCATTTCAATGTAGGTGTTTGGAGTTGGTTACACCAACTTCTTTACTCTAACTACCTCAACATACAAGGGTATTCTTACCTTGGTTTAGATGACTTGATTTAAGAATTTAACATGAAAATAAATTAAAATACCTTCCTCATGAATTGAATGTACCTCACACACTAACTTGTTCACTTGAATTCTTCAACACATGCATTCTACCCTCTTAGACTCAATTGTAATATTTGAATTTTCAAATTCTTACTTTTGGAGGGAAAATAGCTATAGCATTATAACAAAACTCTATGACTCAAAATGAACATTCAATGCACAAATGGACCTAATAAGGTCCTTACACACTTTGGCATTCACTTTGACCAACTGTTGACCTCCACATTAATAAAAAATGAAATGGTGTTTCTTGGCTTAATGCTCCTACATCAATAATTCATTCCATAACAAAAGCTTGATATTAGAGTCATTTGGACCATACAAATTACATAGTAGAAAAATAAAATCTATCTTGAGTCATGTGATTATACAAAATTACCAATTCGTTCCATCCTTTAGCTTTTTCACTAGGAATTTAGAGGTAACACAGAGAATATCCAACCCCTTAGAAGGTCCAAAATCTTCAATAAGGGAGTTACTCCATCTCTTCCAACTAAGTTCCATCAAATTAGTATCTTTAGCCAAACTTAATTTTGTTTATTGGATAAAAATAACATTAGGGATTTTGAAAAATAATATATGCTTAACCAAGTGTCTTTTGTTAGGGTAATTAAGGCCCCTAACATTCCAAGATAAAATCTTTATGAGGACTAAGGGAGGATTTCCACCTCTCACTTATCAGGTCCAAAGAATTTGGAAAGAGTGCCTTGCTTTCCCACTAATACTTCCCATACTACACAATCTTTAGCCTATTTTATACATTGTTTCTTAGCTTTACCACAGTTAGGATTCTAAAGGGAAATTTGATATTGAGAAATAGAGAGAATTTCTCTAGAATTCAATTCTTCCTCAGAATCATAATCCTCCAAATCTAAATCACTATTAAGAGCCTCAATCATAGGATTATCATCCTATTTATCTAAACACTCCTTTAAACCAACTATAGGAACCTTAGAAATTTAAGAAAAAAACTAAAGAATAACTCTGATAGTTTGATACTATTTTGAGATAAAATCATAACCTTTTATCAATGAAGTAGGAGACAACTCATCTCCCTTATCCAATTTGTCCATTAGGGTATCAGTTTCTAAAATTTTGATGCATGAAGCATTATAAATAAAAAAAATTAGGTTCCAAGTATACTTGAGATCTGCAGGAATAAAACTAGCTTGAGCAATAGCCGGATCCAATTTCACATTCTTGCATTTCTTAAAATGACTTTTACTAGCCTGCTTAGACCAATAACTACCATCATTGTGTAATTGAAAATCCATGGATGAGGATGCCACTAGTTTTCAAACCCTTGAAATATGCCCCAAACTTGAAGAATAAATTGATAAGGCTCTCATACAAAACTTCTGAGTGTGTCTAGTGTTGGTTGAATATTTTGTTGATCAACATACTGATAAACAAAATAGGTCTGATCAGCCAAAGTAGAAAGACTGGTCGTCCAAATGTGTAGTCTTTACCACATCAAAAGGAGACTGATCTCTCCTCTCATCAAGGGGAGGTTCCCTATATATATATATATATATATATATATATATATATATATAAACAGAAAATAATACTCAAGGGTAGGACAAATCATCCATCTCTCTTTCTTCAAAGATAATGCATGTAGATCACAAGAGAAACTCAAGGAAAATGACAGAAAACACTCCTCTTCTTTCAAAAGTGCTATTCAGCAAGGCACAAGAATAATCTAGGTAGTAATAGTAAAATAAAGCAAAAGATGTAATAACTAGCAAATCGAGATGCAGCACAAAGTCTTCACCTGAATTACTCAAGAGTAAGATACGAAGAACAATGAGGGCACAAAGTCTTCCCAAAGTCCTTTACATAGAAATGTAAAGAAAACACACTGAAAGGCAATTATGGGGGCACAAAGTCTCTCCATATTTAACTCTTCAGGACACCTTTCTGACTAATTTCACTAATCTTGCTTGTTAAATTAAAGGAACAAAAAATACATCAAGGAAAAATACATAAGAACAATTTCCTCAACAACAAAGATATCACAGTACAAAGTCTGAAAAGTCACTTGCTTTCTTATTCCAGTAACAAAATATGATCAACAAACTAAGCTCAAAGTCTCAGAAGTGCCTTTCAATTTGGGCAGAGTTTTGTTTTGATTGTCAAAAAAGAGATATATTTACAATAGAAGAGAGTCCTTTATATAGCCACTTCAAGGACTCAGGAAAAGTAACACATCATGTTGTGTTGGAATCTATTAAGAAGATACGCTGGAACTTATGAGCATTTACCCATTTGATTTTATCAATGCAGGGAAATAAGTCACGCTTATTGAAAGTTTGCAACTTTCAATGTCCACCTAGCGATCTGATCTTACCTTCATCATTCCTCCTTTTTTGGTTAATTGAATCGGGTCCTGGATTCAATTTGCTTTTTGGTTCTTTCCTCACTTTCTGCTGGTCTTGACATTGAAGTCTGTGAATGCATTCAGATCTGTAGATTCAAAGGATCAATGGTTAGTTCGTTGTCTTGAATTTCATGTCTTCAGGCGTGTCACCCCTTAGTCTTTCTTTGGCTTTTCTATTTGGACTTTCCTAGATTGAACTTGCCCTTTCAAGCCTTTTTTATTCTGGCAGGTCACTAGAATTCTTCCTTCAGATTTATTATTTCATGTCTTCCCAAAGGGAAGGTGATCCTTCAGCTTCAGAAAAGTGTCCTTTAATTTGGCAGCTGAGAGTCCCCCATAAGGGCACCTGCCCTTTAGGGTCCTTCGGCAGCCTTTTCTTTAGTGGACTATTCATCAGGCTTTCCTGCAGATAATTCCCATGGGTATTTTCCCTGGGCTTTCTCTGTGGGCAAATTTCCACAGACAAAAAGTCTGGGGACAAATTTTCACAGACAAAAAAGTTCATACAAATATCTCGCAGAAAAATGTCCACAAAAATTTTGTTGCCTTTGTCAAATCCTTCGAGTTTTTCTGCACCCATAGCCGGTTCTTGAATTCTTTCAAAAAAAAATTCCGAAGGAATTCCTTCAGACAAAAAGTCCAAAGGAATTTATGCCTTTATCTACCTTAGTCTTTGTTGAATTCCTGAAAGAATTACCTTTGCGGCCTTTTCTTTAAAATGACCCTTCTGAAGGGTACTTTCATTGACCAAGTGCCCTCCACAAGGACACTTGTCCTTCGGGAGGCTCTTTGAACTTTTACATTGGATCACTCCTTTGAACCAAGCAGTGAACCACTCTATTGAACCAAGGAGATGAACCATCTGTTGAACCATTTGATTAAACCACTTGGTTGAACCAAATGTTGAGCTGCTTGGTTGAACCAAAATGGTTCAAGCTGACGAACCCTTTATTTGAACCAACCGTTAAACCACTTGATTGAACCAATCAATTGAACCACTTCATTGAACCAAAATGGTTCAAGTCGATGGTTCAAGTTGATGGTTCAATTGAATGAACCAAGTCGATGAACTGCTCCATTGAACCACAAGACGTTGAACCTCTTTGTTGAACCAAGGCATTGAACCTCTTCGTTGAACCAAGGTTTTGAACCAAAATGGTTCAAGCCAATGGTTCATTTGATTGAACTGAAGTGATGAAATAACCATTGAACCAAAAGATGTTGAACCAACCATTGAACCAAGTTTTGGTTCAATGGTTCAAACAAAGCCTTGAATCAACTGACGAACCAAAAGATGAACCAATCTTGAAAAATGACCAAGTGTTAGAAACTGATTCTTTTGGTTGAATCTGCCTGTAGAAGCCTTTGAACCTATAGAATTGAACCTACCTATAGAGTCTGTAGAAACCAAGTTCATAGTTTTCTGTAACCTTGAAAGAGTCCATAGATTTCAACCTGTAAAGCCCATTGAACTTGACCTGCAAAGTCTGTAGATTTCCTCTTCCTGCTGAGTCTGTAGATTTTCTCTTCCTACCGAGTCCGTAGATTCAAGCCTACAGAGTCCATATATTTAAGCCTGTAGAGTCTGTAGATTTAAGCCTGCAAAGTTCATAGATTTTTGAGAAGCTTGAAAAATGAGGAATTTGAATGCCCAAGACAAATTTTGAAAAAGAGAAGAGATAATTTTGGTCTGTAGGACCAAAATAGTTCAAATGTTGTCCCAAAAATGAGTGATATTTTTTGGGGGACAACATCTAGTACATATACATTTAAAACATCTAAAAGGAAGGTTTTCAATATCAATCCACTAAGGCTAGGAATGTCGTTATGTTTTAATGACAATTTTTTTAGGAATAACACCATCTAGATCCATTAAAGCCCTAATCCTTGCATAATGTTTCACTAAATTTTTTTTATTTCAAATCTAAAGGAAAATAGAAAAGAATGATGGGGATAAGTGATTATAATGAACCAATATTGGTTTGCATGCCATATCTAGACATATGAGAACTCCTCTTTGTCTAGGAAGGACTACCTACAAGTAAAAAATCACTACCACAAGATGTTTGTTAGTAGTTAAATGAGTGGGCTACCAAGCTACGTGCTTGTTCTAGGAAGTGTGAAACTTTCTTAGAGATGATAGTCCACTTTTGAGAGATAAAAGAGTAATGAATAACTAAAAGAGAGGTAAAGAGAGAGAGTGAAAGAGAGATAAAATTACCATTATTAACATGTATGCAACAGATAGTCATAGGGTGCAGGTGGTGTATTTTATTTGTGTTTTAGAAGTTTTTTGGGTAGGTTTTGAAAATATTATGGAATCCATATTCATCAACATCGAAATGGGAGTGACTAATATCAGTTCTACTATTGAGGTCAGTGGTGAAGGTGACTAATGTCAGCTAGGCTGCCAAGGTCAATAAGGGCAATAATTGTCTAGGAGCTTGTAAAAACTTTTTTGGGTCTAGAAAATGGTTTTGATCAGGTCTAGGAAGTTGGGGAGAGTTATGGGAGAGAGAGTATGGTTTGGGTAGATCTGGTCACAGGTTTGGTGTCTTAGGCTAAGGGGAAACAAGTGAGGAAGCTTTGTAACTCCCTCATGGGGGTTCATTTATAAGTGTCTAAAGTAATGCATAATAGATAGAAAGTGATAGTAGAATAAATTTTTAAAAGACTTATAGAATAAGTGATGTACTTAGATATGGTTATTGGATGATAAGTGCTAGATTGATGATCCCTATCAGGGAGTCTAACGTTGAATACCTAAATAGAGAGAACAAACAGGTGTTATTGGTCCTCAAGAGCTCAGTTCCTAATCGTGATTGACTTACATAAGATGATAGTAAGGCAGGATGTCTAAACTAGAATGTTAAAAGCTTGAATGTAAGTAAGAATAAATTTCTTGATTTTAACTGACCTAAACTTTAGGTTAGAGTTTGGCTTATATTACCAATGTTGGTGATCCCATCGACATTAGCCATGGGTTGACCAACATCAACAGCCCAAGAATAGGTAAACCTTGCTATTTTTGGTCTATTTTCTATTGTTCTTCATGCCAAGTGTGGCACCCATTAAAAAATGGTAAAAATAAGAGGTTAAGGAGGTAGTTGATTAGGAATTTAGTTTGGAAATGGGAATAAGTCTTGGGTAGTTAGGATGAGGGGACCAGGTCTTGAGGTGACTCATTAGGTGAGAATTAGTCATAGGATGATGTGGCTAGGTAAGGTGGAAATAGGGGATTTTAATTAACTTAACTAAGTATTTTAAATTAATTACATGTGTGAGGGGTAAAAGCATGGATTAGGGAGGTTAATTGTTATTATTGAAAAATAGGTTAAAATGGGTTTCAGCATTGGGAGTTATGCATGTGTGTATGATGTAATTTTGGTGCCTATATTTTCCCCTTTTTGTCTTGTAATTTGTACTAACAATTTTTCAAGAAAAAAATAGGAGTTAGATGTTCTAAGAAATTAGATGAGGTATCCCCCCTCAAAATGGAAATCAATGGAGGAGAAACCAAAATCAGGTACCAATTTGATAAAAATGTAATTGGGTGAGTGGTGAAGAATTGAGTATCACTTCATATGCATATACTACTATGATTTATAGTTGACAAAGTCAAGAATAGGCAAGGTTGAGGAGGACTCAGATAGAAATAACCAAAGAACAACTTATAAGTGATAGCTGATAGGTCAAAACAATCAAAGGGTTGAAGGTGACAAGATGAGCTTGGTTGCCATCTAAAACACCTAAAATACATGCATGTACACAATAGTCAACTATAGCAAAATAACATAAGCTATCAAGATAAGCAATGCGAGGTTGGTGTAAAAGGGTCAATGAGTGAGGAGATATTCATGATCTCTATGCAAAGTCATCATAGGTGAAGATTTAAGTGATCTCTAATGGCATTTATCATGGTTGGGGAGATATATGTGATCTCTCATTGCCCTAGTGTATGGGTAAAGTCTAAAAATTTGGGGTTACTTTGTTGGGGTAAAACATTATTGAAATGGCATGACATCAGTGACATTACCGATATCGGTAATAAAAAGTGTCGATGTCATAAAACTAGGGCAATATTGCTAATGTTGGTATGCATAAGCATTGATGTTAGGAGATTAGGTCAAGAATGCCAACATCAGTGATTGATTAAACCTAAAAAAAGGGGATTTGGTGGATGAATAAACTCATTTGCAACTTTGTGATTAGAGAGAAAAAATAGAGTTTGAGAGTGATTGAGATGGCAGAGCAAGGAGGGGACCCAGTAGGAGGTGCACCACCACAAGAGCCAATTATACCAACTAGGAGGAGATGGAGAGATGAGGTAAGAGTCTCTAATAGTAGGTTTGAAAGTTGATTTGGGTATTTTTAGTTTTTATGCTAATTTAGAGGTCAGGGTATTGAAAACATTAATATAGGGGTAGAAAATAGGGTAGGTTAGTTGTATGATAAGTTAGGGGGTTATTTGTGTAGGTTGTTAGGTTAAATTTGTAATGTTAGGTTTAGGTCATTTAGCCCTAAGGCTAAACTAGTCACCAACATTGATGAGGTTTACTAACATCTATCGACATGGCATCAAGGTTGACAAGTGTCTACCTAGGGCCTTATGCTAATGTAGTTCTCCCAAAGCCTAGGGGAAAGATCTAAAAATGTATGTTAGGGGAAATGGGTAAAAATGTAGGTTGAGATAGGTCAAGAGCTTTAGGACTTAAAAGATTGGGCATTGTGTCAAGGGTCAGGGATATAGGTCGTGAGGCCTAGAGTTGTGATAGGTAGGTAGGCCTAGGGTGGAGAGAGAGAAGAGGCAGTGAAGCCTAGGGAAGAGAGAAAAGAGTAGGGTAGTTAGTTAGGTGGGTATATGGCTAAGATAACCTTAGAAGACCTCGTGTTGATTGATTGCTACCTACATAGCCTAGTTTAGGGCCTCAAACCAATGTAGTTCTCCTAAAGATAAGGGAAAAAGGTGATGATAGAGTATATTAGAAAGTATGTGACTTGAGTTGCATGTGTATGGATGCAGGTAAGGATAGAGCTGACATTACGAGATCATCTACCAAGGTTGTTGACATGTATGAGGAGGGATGTCACCCAAGATGAGTGGGAGCACATGGTAGCCATGGGGTTAGTAAGAGTGCAATGATATTGTTGAGTCACTCGAGATGTGTCCCTACTGATAGCATTGATTGATAGGTGGGATCACACCACTAACACCTTCTATTTGTTGACTGGAGAGTTGATAATGACTCAAGAGGATGTTTATAAGATTTTATGGCTACTAGTATAGAGTGAGGAGCTCTTCACATGCTTGAGAGAGGAGCATGATATACACATGGTCACATTATATGGAGAGCATGTTAGTGAGGTGACCTACCATTCTACAAGTTTTTTGTATGAGCCACTTTATATGGCTGATGAGGAGCAACATCAGCTAAGCATCTTGATGATGATTGGGATCATGGTGTATGCATTATCAAATATAAATGATGGTAGATTTTTTATTGCATTGATAGGTGTGCTTGTATAGAGGTTGAGTAGTAGACTATTTTTGCTTGGGGTCTAATATTTTTAGCATAATTATACAAAGGGATGTGGGGTTTGAGACTATGATGGTGATATAATTTATGTGTCATCCATCTACTATATTATTGGGCATACAAACACATCATGGTGACATGACCATTAGGGTTACCTACCCTGATCCTAGCGAGCTTTAGGGTTGGTTTTAGATGGTAAAGAGAGGTCATGGCATAGAGTCAAGTATACGGCATGGTTTTGGATATTACCTACTATAGTTGCATGATTGAGGGCTTGATCCCTATTGATATTTTATGGAGAACCTACCTAACATACCTAGTTTTCAAAGGATAGGTACAGTAGCTTGTTGGTTTTCAGAGCTCACTATGGGTCAAGGGGAGATGAGTTGGTGAGTTAAAGATGGTACCCATGACATGGGTTAGGAGGAAATTTGGTCTAGTTTAGGATATTCTGCCTACCTTCCCTTGATATAGGATATTCTACCTACCTGCACCCATACCATTTCCCCAAGAGATAGATGGGCTAGATTTTGAGGAGCTACTAGTAAGGCTAGGTGTTGGAGACCTAAGGTGCATAGTGGCATATATGGCTTGGTGGGCAAGTTTACATCCCATGATGGAGGTTAGGAGGCCACCACAAAATTTATAAGGGTTGGTGAGAGAGAGGGATGCAGTGATATAAGCCTAAGATGTAGCAGTGCAAGCTCAAGATACATCCTAGGCATAGGTATTAGCCTTATAGGTGTAGGTGGTGATGTTGTAGGGTCAAATTAGGGTACTATAGGGCTTGGTTACATCACTACAAGGCTAGGTTACAATTTTATAGGGTCATGTGACTATAGTGACAATAGAGAGAGACAATCTGAGAGCAGTAGGTTAGGTTGCTCTTCCTCCTCCACCACCATAAGGACTAGTATAGGTTAGGACATCATCAGGTGATATGGGACCTCCACAGATTGTATCTCTGGTAATATATTTAATGACCCTAGATGAGAGGGAGATTAGAGAGTTTTTGTAGATTTAGAGATATTCAAAGTTTAGAGAGCAGGAGTGGTCTATGTCACGTGTCATGGCTTCTAGCTCATGCAGATGTAGATGGGTGGAGAGTGGTGATGACACTTCTTCCTCATGACCATGTGGAGAAACTTGAGGACACTGAGTGTTAGAGTTTTCCATTTTGATTATCTATGTTATATGTATACCAGCCTATGAGCTTAAAATGTGAGATTTATATTTTGAGAGAGAGAGAGAGATGTTATTATGATGATGTAGTTATGGACATGTATTTTGATCACACACACACACACACACACACACACACACACACACACACACACACACACACACACACACACACACACACACACACACACACACACACACACACACACACACACACACACACACACACACACACACACACAAAAACACACACACATGAACACACACACACACACACGAACACACACACACACACACACACACATGAACACACACACACACACACACACACACACACACACACACACACACACACACACACACACACACACACACACACACACACACACACACACACACACACACACACACACACACACACACACACACACACACACACACACACACACGAGATGTTAATTTATTGTGTTTTTGAGATGTGTGTATTGTGACTATGATGATAGTATGGATGATGATTATTTATATGATAATTTTATGCTATGTTAATTTTGATGTTAATCATGATCATGTTAGTGGAGTTAGACTAGACTTTTCCCAATATGTGATGGTATATGCATAGTTGGTTGGTTAGTTTCATCCTAGCATTTTTCCATATTTTGTGATGGTGTATGCTTAAAATGAATAAATTGGCTATGTTAGTTTATTTCAGCATTTTTCCATATTTGTGATGTTGTATGCATAAAATAAATTGAGTAGTCTTTATTAGTGTTGGTATGACATTATTTATTCATCTCAAATAAAGAGATCGACATGTGATGTGGATGGGAAAATAAAGAGGTAGAATGCTCATGCACCAGCAAAGACTATAATTAGAATATAAATAGGCTCAAGAAAATGAGCCTTTTTCATGCCTTATATCTTTGAACCATTGTGTTTGTTAGAGAAGCATCATTTTTACCTTATGTTAAGTGAGTTTCACAGTCCCTTGAAAGAGTATGAGGGAAAAAAAGTAAAATGAGGAAAATGTTTGATTAGCATAACCTACAAAGTGGGAATGAGGTGCCCTTTTTTGTGGGTGACCTGAGAGCTACTATAGGCAAGTCCATGACGTAGAGCTTTTTTATTTTTTTTGTGTGTAAGTTGATCAATGCAGGAAGCATACAATGGGATTTCATATGGGTTAAGGTCGTATAAAGTTGAGCAATGTGAGAAGCCTTTTTCATTTCTATTTCTTTTCGAGAATAAAACTTGGCTTAGCCATCCTTCAAGGGAGTGATCTAAGCATTTGTGTTTAATTTTTAAATAGCTATCCTTCAAGGGAGTAGTATACATTGAGAAACATGACATGAGACTTTATAACTTTGTCACATATCCTATTTTTTTTAAGCTTTTAGGAGTTTTCCACTTTGAGGGCAAAATCATGCCACTACGTAAGTTAACTAATTGTATAGGAGTAAGGGTGAAGAGGAAGGGAAATGAATGTAATAGGGATTCTTAAGGGATGGTCTTGATTTAAACATGAGGTAAAGCGATGCTTGTTTAACAAAAGAATGGTCATAGGTGTAAGGCATTTAAAGGCTCAGGTTCTAGCCTCCCTTCAAGAGAAGATAAGCGATAAGTTATTGAGTTGTACTTGTGATTTATGATATAAGGTCCAAGCCAATTATGAGAAAACATACCTCATTTGTTTTTCTCCATGTTCATCATGTGTTGATTTTATTTTAAGATGAGATCTCTTATATTGAAATCTCACTCTTCAAGTTTTTTTTTATAAGCATGTTTGATACACTCTTGATATATTTGGAGGTGGTTGAGGGCTATGAGATAGTGCTCATCACGTAATTAAAGTTGAGCTAAATGTTCCTAGTGAAAGTCATCATTAGTAAGTATGTCTTATAGAGAAATGTGAAGAAAAGGAATCTAGACTTCAAGAGGCAAAAAAACCTCCATCCCATATACCAATGAAAAAGTTATAGCACCCATAGGGGTTCAAATACTAGTGTGGTAAGCCCATAAAGTAAAAGGAATGTGTGTGTGCCAATCCTTGCCCATATTGTTGACTACCTTCATGAGAATTTTGGTCAATGTTTTGTTAGAATCTTCTACCTATCCATTAGCTTGTGGATAGTATGGTGATGAGAAGCTTAATTTGATTCCAAATGTATCACAAAGAATTTGAAGTCTTGTTTTTGAAATATTTGTCATTATCTATTATAATTTTATGATGGACACCAAAACGATAGATGATGTGATGGTTGATGAAGTCAACAATTTTATTAGCTTTAATGGAGATGAGAGGGATGGCCTTGACCCACTTGGTGAAGTATTCAGTGGCAGTAATGATAGAATGATGATGGAGGGATGAATGAGGGTTAATTTCTCCAATTAGATCTAAGCCCCATTAGGAGAAGGGCCAAAAGTCTTTGGTGACTTGTAATGCATGAATAGGAACGTGAATGAGGTTGGTATGTTATTGACACTCGACACAACATTAAACATAATTAGCATAGTCTTGATAGAGTCTAGGCCAATAATAGCTAGGTTGAAGGATATGCTTGGCAACTGTGTGACCATTGAAATGCCCACTAAAAATACCATCATGGACTTCTTTAATAGTGAAGGGAGTCTCATTACTAGTGAGACATCTAAGGAGAAGACCATCAAAGCCTTGTTTATAGAGAAGTCCCCCTAGTATGGTGTAACAAGCGACACATTTTATGAAAGCATGTTTCCCATTATTAGAGAGATTATAAGGGGTAATAGAGAAGGAAATATAATCTATGAGTTGCTTGTACCATAGGTCATGTGGGTTGGTTGTTACATTTTTGGCAAAGATGATGTTAGCTTGGACATAGGAGGGTAATGTTAAGCAATGCATGGTGACATAGATTCTGAAGGAAGAGGATGAAGAGGGTATGTGTGAAGCAAGTGAAGCCATCATGTCAACAAACTTGTTTATAGATCGAGGAATAGTTTGTAAGAGATAAGAGTCAAATGATCCCAATAACATATCTACATGATGTTTATACTATTACAAAATTTTGTTTTTGCATTGGTAGGAACTATTAACCTAGTTAACCACTAGCTGAGAATCACCAAAAATGGTTATGGATTTGATACCCAAGAAGATAATTATTTAAAGTCCTAGAATCAAAGCCTCACATTCAACCATATTGTTAGTGCATTCAAAATATAGTATAAATGACAAAGGCATAGGCTCACCATCTAGAGGAATAATAATGACCCCCACACCCCCACCATGTTGACATTTATATCCATCAAAGAACATCATAATTTGATAGGAGATGCCACCGGTGGAGCGCATTGTAATGGATTCATTAGGGAATTCAAGGTTTGAAGGTTGATTGTCAGGTAAAGGGGTAGCAACTAATTGGTCAGCTATTATTTTCCCCTTAATAGACTTTTGTTGAATGAACTCTAAGTCAAATTCAGCAAGAAGCATGAGCCACTGAGCCACATGTTGGTTATGATATGGCTTGGAATGCATGTATTTAAGGGGATCAGTATGGGTGGCTACATAGGTGATTTAGGAGATAATGGTGAATCTTGGAGGTGGAAAAGACAAATGCAAGGCAAGTTTTTTAGTATGGGTATATTGAGTCTCATAATCAATAAGTTTGTGGCTTATGTAGTAAACTATCTACCCTTGATGTTGGTCATCTTAATGTGCAATCATAGCACCTAGAGAATGGTCTGTTGTAGAGATGTATAGGTAGAAAGGTTGATTTTCCTTAGGTGGAATAAGAACTAGTGGGGAAAGGAGATATTATTTAAGTACATCAAAAGCTTCTTGGCAATCTATATTCCAATAGAAAGAGACACCCTTTTTGAGGAGATGGTGAAAAGGTTGGCAATGATCTAACGATTGGGAAATGAAGTGATGAATTGACTAAAGTTTGCCTTATAGGCTATGGAGTTGTTTGATATCATTAGGTGGAGGCATCTCTAGGATTGCTCTAACCTTAGCAGGATTGTCTTCGATACCATAGATGAAAATGATAAAACTTTAGAGTTTACCAAAAAAAACTCTAAAGACATATTTATTTGGGTGGGTTTAATGGAATGTTGTATTAGAGGACATGAGTAAATATGGTTTTGAGAATTGTCAAGTGGTCTTGATGAAGTTTAGACTTGTCAAGTAAGTCATCCACATAATCTTCCATAATTTTGTGTAGGAGATCATGGAAAATGTAAGTCATGGTGTGTTGATAAGTGGCACCAACATTCTTCAAACCAAAAGGCATGACCCAATAATAGAAGGTACCCCATGGGGTAATGAAGGTTATCTTATGTTAATCCTCAAGAGCAAATAGTATTTGATTATATCCAGATAATCTATCCATAAGTGATAGTATCTCATGGTTGCTCGTTAGATCAACAACTTGGTCGATACTTGGCAATGGGAAGTCATCTTTTAGACAAATGAGGTTTAAATCAGATAGTCGATGAAAATACAGATCCTCCTAATCACTTTTGTGATAGGAACAATATTGGAAATCCATTGTGGGTAGTCGATGGGTTAGATAAAGTTAACAAAAAGGAGGCATTGGAGCTCTTCTTTGACAAGGAAAGCAATACAAGGATGCATCTTACAAAGCTTTTACTTAACATGTTTAGTATCTTGATTGGTGACAATATTAAGGGTGATGATAGAACGGTCAATACCACGCATTTCATTATAAGACCAAGTAAAGGATTTTCTATGGTCATTAAGAAATGTGGCATAATCAACTTGTTCAGAAGAATCTAAAGCTTGGCCAATCTTGGGGACACGAGGGTTATCGTGAGAGGGCAGGTTGATGTCAATGGTTGATTAATTTAACATAGCATGTGTTTCAAATGGGAGTGATAATTGGATATAAGAATCATCTACACCCATATATGTGAGAATTACATCATCATCTTGACATTGGATAGTGTTAATAGTGGGAGAGTCTTCATCAATTATTTTAGTATGAATGAGAGGAAGGGACCTTGTTTCATTACCTTAATAATAGGTGAGAGGCCCCAAATGGATGGAATTTATTGAAAAACAACTAGGAGGTATAGATACCTCTAATTTGGTAGGTGATGGTGGAGAAGAAGGTGGAGAAGGAGAGACTAGTTCTTCAATAATTGGTACATGGGAAGTCTTAATGAGTTTAGTTAGTTCATCATATCCCACTCCGTGCCTCTTTTTAGTATTTTCAATGGTGTTACTAGTGGGATATTCAATAGGCATATGAACACCTTGTTCATAACAACCCAAACCAAATCCTTTCTAGGCACATTTATAGAGACAGGTATGAGCAAATATAGGGTTACTCAGGAAAGAGAAGTCACAGGTAAATGGTTGTTGCAAAGAAGATGGATTGCTGACAATGGGAACTTGATTAATTCCCCCATATGTAAAATTGGTTTGAAGGTTAGGGGGCCCATAAGGGATGACCATCCCAATATGAGGATCATAATTTAGGTGCATGTGAAGCCTTCCATACTCTTGTGGAGTATAGAACATGTCGAGAGTCAACAAATGATATTCATCGAGTGACAAATGTTGAAAGGTCTCCTCGATGGCATCTTTGTTAGTAATTTGTGTTATCAGTATCTATGTAATTAGGGGAGTGGAGCTTGTGGAAGCTTCAAAAGTATCATCTAGAGAATATGATGTTTTCAATGGAATGATAACATCATTGGGACTATAAGTCATGTTGCATGTTTTAAACAGAGGTGGGTCAATAAGTATGACATGTATTTGTCTATCATGTTCAAACTTGACACAGTGATGCAAAGTTGAGGGTACACATGCCATAACACATATCCAAGGTCATCCAAGTAGTATGTTATATTGTAACTCTCCTTCCACAACATAGAATAGCTCGAGAATAGGGTGGGGAGCTACATGGATATGTAAGACAATAGTGCCCACCATAGTAGCTATATTATAATTAAAGGAGTGGAGTACCACATCAGTTTGAGACATGTAATTATTGGGAAGGGATAGATATTTGTAGGCATGGGTGGAAATAATATTAATACTAGATCCCCCATCGATCATAACCTCTTGATACAATTTTGATCAATATATGCGGTAATAAAAAGGGCAAAATCCTGATCTTCAAGGTGTTGAAGTGGAATTTTTGAATCACTGAAAGAAATTAGGGAGATGGAATTAGGGGAGCTAATAAAAGATGTAATAGGTTGGGGATCATTCAATTTTTCCTCAATTGCTTGTAAAGCACTAATCAAAGCTTGATGGTGTTGGGATGAGTTTGGGATTAACTCATACAAAGACATTTTCACAGGAGTTTGGTGAGTTGTTTCAATTTTGAGACTTGAATAACTTCCAAAGATGTTATTTTAGGAACACCCAAGATGGAAATCTTAGGATTAGGAGGAGGAGTGTCTTGGTGAAGGGATGAGCCCAAGGAGTAGCAACCTTTTCTTTAGCTTTATCTTTTTGGTTTTGTGACCATGTGACCACATTAACTATGTTGATTTGAAATGTTGGTGAAGGAGGTGGTAAAGGGGTTATGATGACATATTTAGGTTTGAATTTAGGTGGAATAGTAGGAGACACTGGAGATGCCAAATGTGTAATAATAGGAAAGCTAATGGTAGTATCATCAAAGAGATTTTTGACAAAGTGTTGTCAAATGACTACTATGAGGGCTTTACAACTCTCAGTATCATGTCTAAGTGAACATTGATATAAACACACTTATGTATCATTAAACCAAGATGGCTTCATTCTAAGAGGACTATAAGGATTAATGGGAGGAAGAGTTATTATGAAAGATTTCAATAATTGATGTAGGAAAAATCTTTGAGATCCTTCAAGTGGGCTCATACTTATTGTGCTAATAGGAGTGGACACTTTCTTTTGTTTTTATGTTGGAAATGTAATTTTATGTGGTGCTTTGTTTGGTGACGATGGAGTTACGTGTTTTGTTATTACTTGCCTAGTGTTAGATGTGAAAGGTATACCAGAAGGCAAAGGCAGGAGTGGAGGTAGCTTAACATTTTATTTTTCTTGGTTAGATAATATTCCAACTAAGGTAGAGTGGTGTGGTCCTAAAATGTATGGTAAAGTTGAGGGTTGAATAAGGGATCAGCAAGATCTAGGAGCTTAACATTTTTATGTAATTTAGGTCATGAAACTTGAACTTGTGGTGAAGGATTTAAATCTAATTTCACTTGTAGATGAATTAAATTAGAGATGGGGCATATGCCTAAGAGTCTGATCTACTTAATGTGATAGATTCTTGTGAAGGTGAGGGTTATGACATAAGTGGCTAAAATTTAAGTATTTTTGGTGAAGAAGCTCTAGATTTATCAAATACTTTGGGGTAAAGGGTAGTGATAGGGTTGGCGGTAAAGGTTGAAATTCATTATGTTGGATAAGGAGTTTTAAGTTGGTCCCAAAATGCCGCATGGTCTAGTTTCATGGAGTCAAGAAATTTTAGACTTTTTACCAACTATTAGAAGGGTTTAGATGAAATTGATGTAGGTTTTATGATTGTTTCTTTAGAAGGATACATTTTTTGGGAGAGAGGTAAATTATTGGTTTTTTCTACTTTGGGCCAAAGACAAGAAAGAACCATAACTGGGTCTTCTTTGACAAATATGGGAGAAGAGACATAGTCTACCATGGGTGGAGGGGAGGTAGGTGAAGAAGGTTACTCAAGAGGGTAAATATTAAGTATTATGGCTCCCTCAATATGTGGGTGAGGCCAAGGTAAATTATGATCCTTCATAGGTAAAATAAGGGGTAAGAGTGGGACAATTGGAGTAGGCACAATAGGTCTCTCATCTATTATAGTTCTCTCATCTATAGGTGGAGGAGACGTAGGTGAAGAAGGTTACTCAAGAGGGTATAATGTAGGAATGATGTTACTTTCAACATGTGGGTGAGGCATGGGTAGGGTGTGTTCTTTAAGTGGTAAGAGGATAGGTAATATTGGTGCAAATGAAGTTGGCATTACAAGCTCCTCAGGTGGAAAAAGAAGTGTTGAAGGAGGCTCTTCCTCTCAAGGGAGTGAAACAAGTGAAATAGGATCTTATAATTGAGGAGGAAGAATGGTAAAAATAGATTCTATTGAATATGGAGGAGGATTCGATGAAATAGATGTCTCCTATTGAGGGGAAGGTTGAACTAGAGGTAAAGGAAAGACCATGTTAACTATATGGATATTATGATCACCTGAGTTAGTTGTGGTCTGAACAATATTTTGATTCAGTGAATGGTTAGGAAAAGGGTGTTTAAACACATCCATACTTTGATTAGGGGTTGCATTAGGATTATCCAAAATGAGATCACCTCTATCAAGCATATCTTGAACAATGTTCTTGAGTTTCTTACAATTATTAGAATTGTGGCCTTTAACTTGATGGTAACCATAAAACTCATCTCCTTTGTACCAAGTTGGGATAAGATGGGAAGGGTCAAAATGTATAGGAGGTTTGATTTGAGGAAGGGTTATGGCACCTTATTACAATAGTTTCTCCAAGATAGATGTATATGACTCCCCAATGGGAGTGTATTATCTTTGTTCAGACCATTGTTGGAATTGCTTGGTTGGATTTTGGGAAGTTGAGGAATTTGATTGGTTTGTAGTTGTGGAAGAGGTTGACTTAATGACCACTATGTTGGTCTAGCCTTTAGATTTTTGGTTAGAGGGAGAAGTTTTAGAGGAGGAGTCATTTGATTTAGAATTGGGATTTTTACTGTGCAACTTGACTTTGCCTTCATCTATAGTACAAACCTTGAGTTTTTGTGCCATTGTAAAGGCCTCATCAAATGTGAAAAAAGTTTATATCTAGAGTGTGGATGAGATGTGATTAGCACATGCCCTTGAGAAGAGCTCAATAATCTCAAGTTAGGGTAAGGAGAAGGAGAGTTGATTGATCAAGCTTTTCGAATGAGTGACAAAATCTGCAATAGACTCATCATCAAATTATCTGATAGAATAAAGGTCTATTATAGAAACCTTGTTACAAATGTTAATAAAGAAATGGTCCAGGAAGATTTGTGTGAGTTGGGTGAACAAGAAAAGGGAGTGCTGAGGTATAGAGCTATACCAATCCAAGGTAGCACCTAAAAGAGACATAGGGAAAGTGTAAAGTAGTAACGCATCATCATGCCCTATTAAATAACAAGCATGTCTAAATGCTTGCAAGTGTTGTTATGGGTCCTATTTACTCTTAAAATGAGTAAATTTAGGGAGTTCCCATTGACTTAGATAAGGGTGAATAGGCACAAAAGGATGTATTGGTTTGTTGCATATCTGATCATAAGATAACACATTCTTTGAACTAGAAATGGATGTCTCTAGATTAGACATCTTATCCATCAACATCTTAAAGAGGTCTAGAGGGGGATTAGTTTGGGGGATACCCCTTAAGTTATAGGGAATCTGATAGGAAGCAAAGGGACTATATGACATAACTTGTTAAGGTTGTGTTGGATCAACATAAGGATAATGAGTCATAGGCTAGGGTGCAGAAAGAAAAGTGGCTTGTCCCATTAGGTTGGAGACTATGCCTTGGTTGGTTGGTTGTTATTGTAGGTTGTATTATTGGCATGGTTAGATTGGATGAAGGGTGAGTCATAACTTAGGTAATTATAGGCTCGAGGGTAGATGGAATAGGTACCACTAAATTTTGGAATAGGGTGTGACTTGTCTAAACTGGTTGTGGTTGTGAAAGTAGGGAAGTCACACTAGGGTTTAGGTGGGATTGGGTAGTTAAAGATGCTACACTTTGGACATTATTTATAGTTGGGTTACCCGTTGAAGTGGTGTTTTGGGTAACTATAGGGAAAATAGTGGAGGCAACTGAAATTAAGGTTGTCTCCATTAGAGAGGTTGGCATACCAAGATTGGGTTACCTGAAGAATTATGGGTTCGGTTCATAGCAAGGCAATGCTGAAGGGATGCCACATTATGATCAAAAAATCTAACAACATATTTATCTCCCTCAGGCATAATGAGAATTTGGTTGGGGTTGGGAGTATGTTCTATATCTGAAGTATGATCCATGATAGAATCAAAAGTGAGAGGTAAAGGTGGAAGTGGTTACTGAATTGCATAATCAGCAAGAATTTTGGCTTGAGCTCATGTCAACATCATGCAAGAGGAATTTTAAATAGTCTTACTACCTTGTATTTGAAACAAAATAATGAAAAACCAAGTTTGAGTGTGGGTAAGTTAGTTATTTTAGCTTGCTATTTTGAGCTAATGAAATTACATAGTCATCAAAGTCGTTCACTTGATCGATGTTAGTAGAAAATGTTTGCTGATGTCAATGGATTAATCGATGTTAGTAAGTAAAATATATCGATGCCGATAGGGTTAATCGATGTCGATCACTGTGATATCCTATGAGATGGAAATTCTAGTGTTTTAAGAAACTAGAAGTTGAAACTAGGTAAAATAATGGATGTAAGAAGTCTTTCTAAGAAGGAAGAATACTCAAAAAACTTGAGATAATAGGTTATACAAATTGAGTATTAGAAATAGTATTGATTTTGTGAATTAATAGGAAAACATCCTTACTAAATCCAAAATATAGAAGGCAACATAAAAAAGAACATACAGCCAACAACTATTAATTCTTAGAGATTAATTTTTAGTCTCATGTTGGCTTATGCCTTAATCAGATAATGAGAAGAGAATTTGGTTATCAAAGGTACTAGAAAGTAATCTAGAGCTAGTTTTAGGTTAGTTTTAGTGCTCAAGAGGAAATTTGTGTTAGACTAGGTACGTGGCTTGTTATAGGAGCTTGTTCTCTGCACTTCACAGACCTAGAGCTAAGCCGAGCCCCTTAGCCAAAATATACCTTCTATCTAGAGTTTATACTCCTCCAAATAATGGAGTGGGTTCTCCCCTTGGTGGTGAAATCCAAGTAGGATAGCTAGGTAGGGTAAAGTGATCTACCAGGTGATGAAATCCTGATGGGCATTTTCTCAGATGAGTTTAGATGTTTGTTTATGTGAATGTGATTTGGCTGTGTAACATAGGTGCACTACAATTTATTCAAAATTCTTTTAATTAACTAGGTGAGATAATATGTAGCAAGCAAACAATGAAATGATGTAAGTTTTAAACCCAAATCTGAAATGTTTAGATTCAAATGAAAATAGAGATGAAATAGGAATAGAGTATGAAATTCACTATCCTAATTTGCATGCAAGAAGTAAAGAAGAGATTCCTTTTTTTTTTAACTTGTAAAAGAAAATGATAAATTGCTTTTAGAGGCAAAGAGAAAATAAAGAATTTTTTTAGTTTAATGTTTTTTAAACAGAAAATAAAATATTGAATTTTTCATTTTAAGAGAAAAGAGAAAGAGGAAGTGCAAGAAATGAAAATTTCACTATAATGCACCTATATGAATGCTTAAAACAAGAAATGAACCCAAGGAAAACTCTAGCGTCCCACTGGGCATGCCAAAAATGTTTCACTAAATTTTGTCTATTTCAAATCTAAAGGAAAATAGAAAAGAATGATGGGGATAAGTGATTAGAAAGAACCCAAATTGGTTTACTCACCATATTCAGATGTTGTGAGCACTCCTCTTTGGCTGGGAAGGACTACCTGAAAGTAAGAAACCACTACCACAAGATGTTTTTTAGTAGTTAAATGAGTGGGTTGCCAAGCTACAAACTTCTTCTAGGAAGTGTGAAACTTTCTTAGAGATGATAGTCCAATTTTGAGAGACAAAAGAGTAATGAATAATTAAAAGAGAGGTAAAGAGAGAGAGTGAAAGAGAGATAAAATTATCATTATTAACAACCTATATGCAGTAAAGAGTGATAGGGTGCAGGTGGTGTATTTTATTTGTGTTTTAGAAGTTGTTTGGCTAGGTTTTGAAAATATTAGGGAATCCACAGTCACTGACATCGGTATGGGAGTGATCGATATCAGTTATACTATCAAGGTTGGTGGTGAAGGTGACTGATGTCAGTCAGGCTACCGAGGTTGGTAGGGGCAATAATTGTCTGGGAGCTTGTAGAAGGCTTTTTTGAGTCTATAAAATGGTTTTGATTAGGTCTAGGAAGTTGTGGAGAGTTATGGGAGAGAGAGTATGGTTTGGGTAGATCTGGTCAGAGATTTGGTGTGTCAGGTTAAGGGGAAACAAGCGAGGAAGATTTGTAACTCCCTCACGGGGGTTCAGTCAGAAGTGTGTAAAGCAATGTACAATAGATATAAAGTGATAGTAGAATAAATGTTTAAAAGACCTACAAAATAAGTGATGTACTTAACTGTGGTTACTAAATGATAAGTGTCAGATTGGTGATCCCTATCAGGGAGTCCAAACCTGAATGCTGAAATAGAGAGAATAAGTAGGTGTTGTTGGTCCTCAAGAGCTCAGTTCCTAATCATGATTGACTTATACAAGATGATAGTAAGCTAGGAAGTCCAAAATAGAATATTAAAAGCTTAAATGCAAGTAAGAATGACTTTTCTTGATTTTTGCTAACATGAACTTTAGGTTGGAGTTTGGCTTATATTAGCGATGTCGATGATCTTGCCAATGTTGGTTGTGGGTTGACCGACATCGGTGGTCTTAGAATAGGTAAACCTTGTTATTTTTGGCCTATTTTTTATTTTTTTTCATGTCAAGTGTGGCATCCATTGAAAAATGGTAAAAATAATAGGTTAAGAAGGAGGTAGTTGATTAGGAATTTAGTTTGGAAGTGGGAATAAGTCTTGGGTGGTTAAGATGAGGGGACCAGGTCTTGAGGTGACTCATCAGGTGAGAATTAGTCATAGGGTGAGGTGGCCAAGTAAGGTGGTAATAGGGGTTTTTAATTAACTTAATTAAGTATTTTAAATTAATTACATGTGTGAGGGGTAAAATCATGGGTTAGGGAGGTTAATTGTTATTATAAAAAAATGGGTTAAATAGGGTTTTGAAATAGGGAGTTACACACGTGTGTGTGATGTAATTTTGGTGTCTACACATAAGAATCCAAAAATCCCTTCTAAGTTATGGGATCAATTTACAAAAAGGACCCTAACAAGTTTCCTAGGGTTGATAAGCAATTAAAGCCCCAATATTCTAGAGGAAGACCATACAGTCTTATCTAAACTGGATAACTACCCTGTTGCACCAAAAAATGTCAAAATTTGGTTGCCATATTTGAATCCAAAGTCCAACACATCTCATGGACCAAAAAGGATGGTTCAACACCCTATTTTTGAGTCCAAATTGGGGAAGATGATATTGAATAAACCCTTGGGCAAAAATCTTACCTTGATATTCTTCCCATAACACTCCACCCTAGACTTAATCTCACTAATTATCGATTATTTCCTTGTAAATTTGCTAATAAGAGCCCACTCTTCCATGAGAGAAATAACTTGAGAGTGCTTAGATGATTCCCATAGGAGTTATTTATCACCACCAACCTTGAGTCTATCCCACGAGTGAAATATTGATCCACTGAAACTATCTTTGACTTTATCCACTATCTTTTCATCCTCCTCAATGTGATTAGGAGCCAATGCAGTGGGTTTCACTCTGTTGATCAAAGTCTTTCTAGTTTGTAACTCCTTTACCCACACCAATTCTTCTAGAACCTCTCAAGACTCAGATTGATTCTTATCTTCTAAACCCACCACTTATTCAATAGTAGAAAACCCTAACCAGTCATTCATTGCCTTGATTTCTTCCTCTAAAACCTATTGATTAATATTTAAATACTTGTGCCTAATCCCCACCAATAGTGTTAGGTATTCTTTATTCTTTTTTCCCTACTCACATGCCATTTTTATGTCCCTTTACAATTTCATTAAATCACTTGGTACTTATGTTTCACGTAGAGATTCATATAAAATATCATTATAGATAATAAATTATTTTAAGAGCTCTAAAATCTAAATCTTAACATGTGTATTACTCAATTGGTTGAATATATCATATAATTTATTTTTGATTATCAATTTAGGCTTAGGAGGAACCTATTTTATATTAATAGATGGAAGGATAGGTTGGGCACCCTTACCTTTTCGTGTAGTGACAATGTGGATTATAGAATCAAACATAAGCTATGGGTGAATAATGGGAGTGGGATGGTAGTTGTCACCCAAATAGGATCCAGGAATAACAAAGGGTTAGGAGCACGCATGTTGGTACATAGATATCGACTCCATATTATTAAAAAAATAATTGTAAGAGAGATTAAAGTCTGATCTCAGTTTAAATCACTTTTTTTCTTTTATACTATCCAATTTAGTTATTCTGCTTGATTATATTTTTGATTGATTTGGTAAGGTACGAGGCATAACCAACAAGTGTTATCATCATTAATTATGCCATGACATGAATAGTACATGGATCTATACTAAGCATGAATTTAGGAAAGGAAAAATTGATTTTTAAGGATTCAATATTTTGAAATAAAAAATTAGAGGTTAGAAAAAAAAAGTAAATCAGAAGACCCTAAGTCAGCATAGAGTTTTGAGACCAAAGGTTGGGTTCACCAAATGTTTAAACCTAAATTTTTAAGTATACAAGATAGGGTTAAGAATATATACATAGTTCAAACACAAGGGTGATAAACTAATCTATAACATGCCAATTAATTACAAACTCAAATCAATGAATATTTTGAATTATAATACTGAGATATGTTATATATAGAAAGTAATGAATTTGAAATATATTCAATTGATTGAAATACAAAAGAGAAATGATACTTACCTGGGTTTACTATGTGCAAGAGGATACAGAATGGAAATAGATATGAAGTACATAGAATCAATATTATTGATCATTCATTAGATTCTAGAAATTATACCATCAGACTTGAACACTACCATCGATGCTAGAATATGAATGTGACATGGGTGTCTAGTATGGAATAATGATTGGATATTGATGTGGCTAATTTTATTGTTCTAGTTTTTTTATCACCCTTTTGTTGATGTATCCATATCTAAGATATAAACTCTCTTTTTCCAATTAATCAAACCCTAGATCTTCATCCTTCTTCATCTTTAGAATGAGTTTTTAAAAAATAGGTTAGTAGAATCATGGTATCAAGATGAATGCAAATACCCCTATATCAATGGGTGATACCTACATAGTCAATACTCTGAGGATGGCCTTAGACTTATGTAGTTCTCCCATATGTATGAGAAAGTGTGTGCATAAAGATGCAATATAGTATATGAAAATGCATGAAATGATCTAGTTTAAAATTTGATAAATATTACTCATGGGTTGATCTTTGAATAATTTAGACCTGTAATATGACTCCTCCTATAATTGATATGAAAATAGGGATGAATAAGACAAAATAGCTTGGTTTTATGTTTGATTAATTGAGATTTACTAAGTGTTTTCTTGGTATTTGATATATGAACAATGAGAAGGCTTAGACTTGTATTTATACCACACATTTTAAAAATATCTCATGATAAAGTTTAATAAAACAAATAGGCCAACCCATAGGTTTTGAAACATTTAAAATTTGGATGAATTTTGGTAACTAGATAGTAAATAAGGATCTAGACACTACCACTGATAGTAGTGTCTCTCTGTGGTCAATAGTATCTAGAAAGCTAGAAAATAGGTATAGATCTTAAACTAATAGTGAATGATGTTTGTTATATGTTAAGCTTTTTATACAGTGTATGATACCTAGATCATCATAATGATATGGATTGGATTAAGAGATAAGCATTAGGTACAATGAGATGATAAATGTGAGTCTTTCAATAGTATAATAGTATAAAACTAAAGAATAAAGCCATGATTGATATTTAACAAATGTACAACACTGAGATGTTATAAATATTTAGTTTTTATATCTATATTGTGTATGTATATATATAAACACACACACACACACACACACACACACACACACACACACACACACACACACACACACACACACACACACACACACACACACACACACACACATGATGTAGATTCAAAAACTAAATATTTACACCATCCCAATCTTGTACATTTAATAAATATCAACTATGTGATTTATATATATTATAACATTAGGGTGTCTTTCAATTCTTTAGATTTAATGCATTGGTCATTATAGATTTATTTATTATTATTATTAATCTATCTTGAATATATGTTTGAATTGTTTGTAATTTTTATAATAAATATACAAAAATCTTCAATCAATAAAAACTTGAGATATATTTATATGAAAGAAATCAATATTTAAAACTGATAATTATACAGTGCAAAACCCTAACATTTTATTGGAAATTATTGTTAATTATGCTTAAATGCTAGAAACCATTTGAACAAATATATTGAAGGCACTATATCTCTAATAAAAAATCCATAAAATTATTAAAATCCATTCAAAAATTATGAAAGTGCCTAAATTTTAAAATAATGGAAATTATAGCCCTTGTTTATATTTACAATCTTTTTATGTTTCATTGTACATAATGATGAAATCTTCATCTAGTTATTTCTTAAGACATTGAAATCCTTTCATGTAATTATTCATTAGGACTTTGATAAGTTGTGATCTTAAATGATATAATAATTTACTCTTAAAATCACCTCCAACTCTAAAAAATCTCAAACTTTAGTTAAGTTTTTCTATAAGTTTTTAGCAATTAATATTGGCCATAAAGTTTCGTGCATCCATTGCATGATTTATTTATGTGTTTTAAATTCAAATAATAAATTTATGTTCATGCATAATTCAAACCTTACTTTCATCATTAAAATTCTAAATTATTAGAGGATAAATATTAATATCAGCTTTCAACATAAGGATGGAAAAATGAATTGAGAAATAAATAACCAAAATAAAATTAGAGTTCAAAATATTATAATGCAAGGAATAAATAATCAAAACATTTCTCCAAATATTATATTAGTTTTAAAGATTAAAATGTATGAAAAATATTATTTAATTGTAAAATAACTTTAAAATGTCCAAGAAAAATATATATCTTTGAATTACTCAAAAAGTTAATAATTTATAAAGATAATATTTATAAGAAATTATTTTACAAAGTGATACATAATATTTTAATTTTTTAAATATTTAAATATTGGAAAAGGCCAATAACTTCCAAGAATAAAGAAAGGCCTCTAAGTAATGTTATAGGTAAAAATATTCTTTTGTACATAAAAATGTTTATTGATAGTTAATTAATTAAATAGATGTTTATAAATAATAGTTATAAATAAAGAAAATATGATTAAAAATAAATATAATTCAATAAGACATTTTCATAGTAAATAGTAGAAATTATGTTAGAAATATTGTTTTATAATTAACTTTGGGAAAAAAAGATTAAATCCTTTTTGCATTGTGATACTTAAAAATATAATTATAATATTTTTATTAAGAGACCTTTATGTTATGATTGATTTAAATTTTACTAAATATATGGATACTTAAAACTTCAACATAAATGTATTGTGCATAAAATTTAAGTTCATGATAAGCCTTGTCAATTTTACAAAGTAGTTGAAGCTCAAGAGAATCTTGTGCCTAAGAGAATCTTGTGCCTCGATTTGATAGAATTTCTAAAGTATTAAATTCTAATTAAAAAAAAGAACAAATTAAATTTGGGTAATAAAAAACTTAGAATACAAGAGTACAATATAATAGAGTCAAATTATTGTTGAGACTAAGTAAAAAATTATAATAAAATAAGAATAAAAATTAAATTTAAGTAAAATGATGATAATAAATAAAAAAAGAGGAAAATAATAAATTTAATGATATTGATAAAAAAAAATTAGAAAACAATATCTTTAAACCAATAAATCTATGAGTGTATATTTTAAATATAGATATATTTGACATTTATTCTCTCCATACAACTCCTCAAGTTTAAAGAAGGCTAAATTTTACTTTAATAGTTATGAAAAAACATAAATTAAAAATAAAATAAAATAATCAATAGAATATAATTTTTATTTCATAGGTGATAATGGAAAAAGAGCTAAGCTCGCATCAAATAAGTTAGAGAAATATGGATTTAGATTGAGATATACATAAAAGTTAAGATGCAAAGTAAATAAACTAGAATAAGAGAGTAAGATATAATATATTCTAATTATTCAATTTAAATTTTTAAATAGATAAAGAATTGAATACACTACTACTATTTATTTTGTCCATGTTTATGATGAGATATATAATGATTTATATGAGGATTTTAAGTGTGATGATATATGTATGATCTCTTATAAAGAGAAGAAGTGTGAGCTCAAGAATATTATTTTTTATATAATTAATTTTTTCATAGAAAATGAGACACCATATGTTGATATTTTAACAATAAAGTCTTAGCTGAATTTTAGGAATTGATGCAGATTTGCTTTCATATTATCATAAAAAATGTATTTACTTTTTATGTAAATTAATGTACTTACTTTGGTAAATAAGAAACTTTCTATAGTGGTAATTATGGTGTAACACTTGATGATTTAAATGCTTTTCCTACATTACTTTGAGTGAAAGATAGATTTAATTTATTTAATGAAGATACAATTTATTAAAAAAATATTTGTATATTTAAAAATATTAAAAATTGATGTTTCTCTAACTTTCAAAGAACATCAAAGATATGTTTATTTATTAATTAAATAAAAATATATTTTTTCATGGTTTCTTCTGAACAAGCTCCTTTAGTCAAGTTAGAGGATAAAATAAAAGACCCTCATTGACCTAACAAGAGATCATGGGTAGACAGATTGATTAGTAAGAGATAACAGTTCTAGGAAGGATCCACCTCAACATTGTATTCCATTTTTATAAACAACTAGGTATGCCTCAAAATCCTCGATTCCCTACTTGATAGAGATAATAGAAAGTTAGGTTTGTCTTTAGTTAGAAAATTTTAAGAAAACAAGCCAAACATTGACAAATTTAGAGAATGGGCCAACCAAAAGTGGAACCCCAAAGGGCACATGGAGATGGTGGCCATGTCAAAATAATTTTTCCTTATCACCTTCTCCATTTCAGAAGATTGCACCAAGGTTCTAATCGAGGGTCCAGGGTTCCTTGGGAAGTTGAACCTCTACTTAAGGAAATGGAAACCATGAATAAATATCAATGGTGATATCATCTTTGAAACATCTATGTGGATCAACTCACCTATCCTCCCTATGAAATTATAGAAGGAAGAAATCATTCTAAGAGCTGCCAAAGACATAGACCAACCTATTGCTTCAGACCTTGTCACCCGATCAAGGCAAAGGATTTTATAAGCCATATTCTGTGTTTATATCTCCTCAAAAAGACCCTCCCAAGAATGATTGTTCTACAATCAAGGTATGACACTTGGTCCCGAGAAATAGTGTATGAAATAGCTTTAGATATCTAACCCATTTGACACATGTTTGGACACAAGGAATTTGCTTTCTATGACAAAAAAATAGAGAGATCCAAGGAGAAAGATAAATCCATTGTTGAGATGGTAAAAGAACCAACCAAGGTTGAATCCATCTTTGAAAAAGACACCCAAAATACGGAAGCAAGGAAGGATCCCAAAAAAATGTAATCTTGGAATCCATGGTTGCCTCCTCTATTGATCAAAAAATTACTTCTCTAGCCCCCTTAAACACCAAAAAAGGTTTAGAAAGAGAACCTTTTTCTCCAGTAAGATCATTTTTAGTGGAGATCTTAGGCTAAAGGAAGGACAAAAATGTTGAAGAACCAGATGAAGAAGAACAAAGGAAAACTTCCCCAATATTAGAGGTCGATAACACACCTTCAACTTGACCTTTCAATGTTAGGCTAACCCGAAACAAAGTCAAGAAAATTATCCTATTGAAGAAATCAAACGCCTCGGTAGACCTCCAAGACAAACAAGTAGAACCAAAGAAACCTTATAAGAGTTTGCTAAAGGAACTCAAAGAAACCTAAAAGAAGGAAAATTTAATAAGAAGAAACCATCATGGAATAACCCTAATCAAGTTATTTGACTACACTCGTCAATTTGAAGGTATTAGTATTGATGATTCAAGATCATTTTACAGAAGTTTTGTAGAAGTTTGTGGTTGTAACGGGTCTTTACTATTCTACACACCAAACTCTTATGTTTGTTCTTAACTAGTTAGTTTACCCATTTAGTTCTTGTGTTCTGGATTAGGGAGCCATCTAAAACCCTTTGTTGTTCCTCTATGTCCTTTTTTGGGGTATTGATACAATTGTTAGTATGTTTTATCTCTAGTTGTGTTTCTTCTCTTACTTTTCTTTGAGGTTGGGGGACCTTGATTCAAAACCCTTGTGTTTGGTTCATAGCTTCAGTTTCAAAATTATTTTTACAAATATATAATAAATTTTTAATGGTCTAATACCGATATGTATGGTTATATGCACAATATGTTTATTCATCTTAATGCTAAACCCGTGAAACAAAAGGTTTGAACAATGATTTTAAAAGTTTTTATTTTAACTAAAGAAGAAATTTAAACACAATTAATTGCATATTTTATTAAACCAATTAAATATTCTGCATGAATTTCAAATGTTGTACCATATGGAAATTAAATAGATATCTTAGAGTGTGTATTGATTTCTTTGATATTAATAAATCATGTCCTAAAGATGATCTTCCTTTGCCTAATATTGATATGATAATCAATTTTGACATAAAATACATTCTTTTATGGGTGGTTTTTATGGTAATCTTATTTACCTCAAAATAAAATAATTTAATTAATTATTTATATATTTAAGCTCTTAATTATTAAAAAACATGATGGGTGAACGAAGTTTTGGTGTGATCATTTTATTTAACTCAAAATAAATAAAATTAATTATATATTTACTATGTGGGAATATATGATAAGTAAATTATGTTTATTGTTGTGGTAATTTTATTTACCTCAAAATAAAAATATTAAATTATTTATTTATTTATTTGATCATAATTATTTAATAACACAATGAGTGAATTATAATTTTATTGCAGTAATTTTATTTAATTTAAAATTAAAGAATTTAATTATTTATTTACATTTATTATATATATATGGTCAGAATAATGAACCAATACTGGAATATAATAAAAGTCAAGTGCTAACAATAAATTAAAGCGTCGACAAGATGACACAGTATATATATACTCAATTATTTTTAAATTATATATATATATATATATATATATATATATAAATAATTAATATAAATTTTATTAATTATTTAAAATTTAAAAATAAAGTAAAAAAAAAGAGTTTTGAAACTTATCCTTTTTAATGTTATTGATCCATATTTTGACTTGACACTCTTATCTCAAATCTATAATAGTTATACACTACAAACATATCTTCTTTCTCCACACAACAATATTTAAAATTTAAGGAAAATAGATTAACTTTTGAGAGCCTCCAATAAATTGGGTGAATAGTAAAAGTATCTTGGTATATATCAAACCCTCAAATAATGGATATCATTCTAAAAATAGATTAAAAAATATAAATTTAGTTTATACTAGTTTATATAAGCATACATATCTTAGATAAATTTATGTAAAATACATCCTCGAAAATGATATGTTCGGTATATTTTACATAAATCTATCTAAAATATGTATACTAATTATTTTAAACTTAAATTAGTCTACTAGTTTATATTAGTTAATTTGGTTGAAATTGAGTACTATGGAACCTCTTTTTGACTTCCACCTTGCCAAAATTTTCCACTCTTTATCTTCACCTTATCTTATTTTTGAGAGCCCCTTTAACTTGGGTATTCATGTGCCTCTCTTTCAACCTTTTTAGACCCTAATATTTAGGGTTGATATGCATGTTATTATTATTTTAATTGATATGCAAATAACATGTATAAATAGACAAACATTACATTTAATTTAGTTGGAGTATCTAATAGGACATAAAAAATTTAGAAAAAATTATATAATCATTAAAACATTCATTATTATTTAAATTAGAATTTCTAATAAACCATTTTTGACTCATAACCCTAGAATTTACATATAATTGGGATGATTTATATTTTTTTAATCTATTTTTAGAATGATATCCATTATTTGAGGGTTTGATATATATCAAGATACTTTTCCTTAAATTTTAAATATTGTTGTGGGAGAAAGAAGATATGTTTGTAGTGTATAACTATTATAAATTTGAGATAAGAATGTCAAGTCAAAATATGGATCAATAACATTAAAAAGGATAAGTTTCAAAACTCTATATATTTACTTTATTTTTAAGTTTTAAATAATTAATAAAATTTATATTAATTTTTTATATATATTATTTAAAAATAATTGAGTATTCATATTAAAATTTGGTATGTATATATATATATATATATATATATATATATATATATATATATATATATATATTATTTTTTTAAATTTGACAAGGTATAATGTTTTTGGTGAGAGTTATGAACCAGTATTGGGGTATAATAGGGGTCCAATTCTAAGAACATATTAAAAAGTTGACAAGACAAGGATATAGAAAAGAACCACGATAAATAAGATATTACATTAAGGGAACGAACAACAACAAAAGATATATCGTTCAACCAAAAAATAACAATTATTGTTAAAGCATAATTGATTCTATAAATCTTCAATGAAATCGCAACAAAACAAAACCCAATCAAAAAAAACTCAAATAAAAATACCTCAATCCTTATTCGCAAGTAAAAACGTATCTTCTTTTTCATCTAGAAAAAAGTCTTTTATTATCTTATAAAAACTATTTCACACTAAATCTTTTACCTCCAACCACAACTTTTCCACTTCAAATTTTCATTACATAAATTAATTAAACATTCATAATCAAGATCCACAATGATATAATTATAAAAATTTCCTTTTTTCCTTTTCTTTGGACAATAGTCATATAAATAATGCCATTAAGGGGAAGCCCTCAATTTATTGTTGCATATGATTGCTAAGTTTGACAAAATTGGTCTCAAGTTTCAAAGTTGCCTTTAAGCTTCATATTTGAAATGATTATATCTTTAATATCCCCCACATGTATATGATTTTTTCCCATCTTCATATTTGACAATCTAATATACTCTCTACTCATAGACATAATTTACTATCAAATATCAAATATCCAATGGAAAAATTCTACTCATAGACATAATTGACAAATGGTTCCATCACCATATTTAATTTGGGAAATTTATAAGGCAAAGGATTACAACATATCTTTAAAACCCCAAATTCTAGGTGTAATATGGTACATGTGGTACTATATCATACTTTTTTACGTACTTTAAAATTTGTCCTTCAAAAGTGATAATATTTATCAGGGCTTGCATAGTAGGTACTATTGTATTGGACATCATGTACAATAAAAATTTGTTAGTTTTTAAAGTTAATGGATTATTAAAAGATTTTATATTGTAATTGGATTAGATTTGTTTATTTATTTTTATTTTTTTTAATTTAAAAGAAAATTGTTAATTTTCAATTAAACAAATTCAAAATATTTATATTGTTTAATTACTTGCTAGAATTAAAATCGAACAAAAGTTTGAAAATTAGTTTTATTTTACTGGACTATTCCTAATAAATTATGTATAGTTAAAAAATAAATTTTAAGAATCAATTTGTAAGTCAGTTTTTTGCTACACATTAATTACTATTTTATCATGATAAAATACATAATATAAGAGATATAGATAATCGTCGCCATTTTTTAGTATTATTTTTTTGAGTAGTGTCGACCATCAATGCTTGGCTAATCTAACATGCAAATGAAAAGCTTCAAAATGGATGATGATTTTTTTAATGACTTATATGTTGTACTGTATGAAAATTAAATAGACATCTTAGAGTGTGTACTGATTTCTTTGATATTAATAAAGCATGTCCTAAAGATGATCTTCCTTTGCCTAATATTGACATGATAGTCAATTCTATTGCCCGACATAAAATAGTTTTTATGGTTCTAACATATCAAAATTAATCCATAAAATCAACATAAAACTTTTTTTATTGCAACTTGGGTTACCCCTTTTTATGTTATAATGAGTTTTAGACTAGAAAATGTAGGTGTTACTTTTATTGATAAATTATTATTTTTTTAAAAAAATTGTAGATTTTTAGGTGCATTATACTTTTTTTTAAATATCCAAGCATTCAAAATTTTGTATCCATACCATGCCTTCTTTTTATTTTAATATGTATACATACACATACATGTTTCAAAGTGGAGAAAATATAGACACTTAAAAATGGCCCAGTGACATTATTTTTTTCACTGATAGGTGTTCCTTCATTGCCATCTAAAGTGGATAATTTTGTGTATTTAATTATTTTAAAGTCGACATAAAAGAACTTATACCCACTTTTAATTTATTTATTTATTTGTATTAAAAAATATTTAATAAAGAGACATGTGAATTATAATTTTGGTGTAGTAATTTTATTTAACTCAAAATAAATAACATTAATTATGTATTTACCATACTGGAATATATGATAAGTAAATTATATTTATTGTTGTGGTGATTTTATATACCTCAAAATAAAAATATTAAATTATTTATTTGACCGTAATTATTTAATAATAAGTGAATTATAATTTTATTGCAGTAATTTTATTTACTTTAAAAGTAAAGAATTTAATTATTTATTTATATTTATTATAATATATATATATATATATATATATATATATATATATATATAAAATAGCATACATATTTTAGATAAATCTATGTAAAATACATCTTCGAGAATGATATGTTAGGTAAATTTTACATAGATTTATCTAAAATATGTATACTAATTATTTTAAACTTAAGTTAGTGTACTTGTTTATATTAGTTAATTTGGTTAAAATTGAGTAATATGGAACTTCTGTTTGACTTCCACCTTGCCAAACTTCTCCACTCTTTATCTTCACCCTACCTTATTTTTGAAAGCCCCTTTAACTTGGGTATTCATGTCCCTGTGTTTCAACCTTTTTAGACCGTAATATTTAGGGTTGATATGCATGTTATTATTATTTTAATTGATATTCAAATGACATGTATGGATAGACAAATATTACATTTAATTTAGGTGGAGTATCTAATAACATAAAATTTTTAGAAAAAATTAAATAATCATTAAAACATTAATTATTATTTAAACTAGAATTCCTAATGAACCGTTTTTGACACGTAACATTAAAATTTACATATAATTGAGATGATTTATATTTTTTAATCTATTTTTAGAATGATATCTATTATTTGAGGGTTTGATATATACCAAGATACTTTTACTATTCACCCAATTTATTGAAGGCTCTTAAAAGTTAATTGATTTTCCTTAAATTTTAAATATTGTGTTGTGAAGAAGAAGACATGTTTGTAGTTTATAACTATTAAAGATTTGAGATAAAAATGTCAAGTCAAAATATGGATCAATAACATTAAAAAGGATAAGTTTCAAAACTCTTATATATTTACTTTATTTTTAAGTTTTAAATAATTAATAAAATTTATATTAATTTTTTATATATATTATTTAAAAATAATTGAATATTCATATTAAAATTTAGTTGTAATGTGTGTGTGTGTGTACTTTGTCATCTTGTTGACACTTTAATTTATTGTTAGGATTGGACCTTTATTATACCCTAGTGTTGGGTCATATATGTGTGTGTGTGTGTGTGTGTGTGTGTGTGTGTGTGTGTGTGTGTACTTTGTCATCTTGTCGACGCTTTAATTTATTGTTAGGATTGGACCTTTATTATACCCTAGTGTTGGGTCATAACTCTAACCAAAAACATTATACCTTATCAAATAAAAAAAGATAACGAATATATATATATATATATATATATATATATATATATATATATATATATGATTGATTAAATATATGATAAATCTTTAATATCCCCCACATGTATATGATTTTTTCCCATCTTCATATTTTACACGAGTGACAATCTAATATACTCTCTACTCAGACATAATTTACTAGCAAATATCAAATATTTAATGGAAAAAATCTACTCAAGGACGGTACAATTGCAAAGCATTGACAAATGGTTCCATCACCATATTTAATTTGGGAAATTTATAAGGCAAAGGATCACAACGTATCTTTAAAACCCCAAATTCTAAAGGTAATATGGTACATGTGGTACTATCATACTTTTTATACTTTTTTAACTTTAAAATTTGTCCTTCAAAAATGATAATATTTATAGTACTTGCATAGTAGGGACTATTGTATTCGATTTGGCGGATCATATTTAATTTGGGAAATTTATAAAGTAAAGGATCACAACGTATCTTTAAAACCCCAAATTCTAGAGGTAATACGGTACATGTGGTACTATCATACTTTTTTAACTTAAAAATTTGTCCTTCAAAAATGATAATATTTATAATACTTGCATAATAAAGACTATTGTATTCGATTTGGCGGATTAATTTTGTATTGGACATCCTACACAATAAAAATTTGTTAGGTTAATGAATTATTAAAAGATTTTATATTGTAATTCAATAAGATTTGTTTATTTATTTTTATTTTTTTAATTTTAAGAGAAAATTGTTGATTTTTAATTAAACAAATTCAAAATATTTATATTGTTTAATTACTTTGCTAGAATTAAAATCTAACAAAAGTTTGAAAATTATTTTTATTTTATAAGAACATTCCCAATAAATTATTTATAGTTAAAAAATATATTTTAAGAATCAATTTGTAGGCCAATTTTTTTGACAAAATAGCTACATATTAATTATTATTTTATCATGATAAAATACATAATATAAGAGATATAGATAATCGTTGCCATTTTTTTGAGTATTATTTTTTTGGGTAGTGTCGACCATCAATGCTTAGCTAATCTAGCTTGCAAATGAAAAGCTTCAAAATCGATGATGACTTTTTTAATGACTTATATTTTGAGGAGCTTCTCCCCTTTTTTAGTCTCAGCGTTGCTTCTATTTCCCTCATTGTTACTTCGGATGTTGGTGCTATTTGAAGAAATGAAGCATGGCTTATAAACTTTGTAAAATATTTTATATGATAGATTTCAAACGTGTATAGGAACTGTTCTTAAAAAATATTATAACTACTTAATAGAATAAATTTTATTTATAAAATACAAGGTTATTTTGAAGACCCAAAACCATAAAAAAAATTGTAGGGGCTTGCAACATGGTTTAAGACTTTTTAATAACATATCAGTATGCAATTAATATTAGCCATCCTAGATCCCTTTAGATTCACAGATAGATGTCAAAAACACCAATAAGTTTGTCATAGGGTTCGATATTGACGCAAGCCATTTTATTTATTTTTACAACTATACTAAAAAATGTCTATGGTTTACTATTGCTGGTATGAATGACATTTACTTTGAAAAAAAGCTAGGAATATTTTGTTTGCTTTCAAATTGTAACAACTAATCTCAAACTAATATTCAATGAGATTATGCGATGTGAGCGGTCGGCTTTGCTATCTGTAACCACAAAATTTAGCCATGTTACTAATAGATCACTAGTGGGTGGCCATGTGGTTAACGAAGCAATTTTTTCTATGCTTTATTGATAGCCACATCACTATAATGCCCATTTAGAGAGCTCCTCTCCTATCTTTATTTTTTAAATTTGATTATTCTTAGATTGTTGTTGCTAATAATAATTTGGATGATAATATTATTTTATTATTTTAACATATTGTATTGTGTATCATACATATTTATATTAATATTATATTTCATTAATATTGTATTATATTATAATATAGTCATTTTTATGATATTGTTCTCATCATTAACGATTTTATTAAGTTAAATTAATATCTCAAATATTCATGTACACCTATTTATTAATCATCTTCTTTAATATCTTGCTTTTGTGTGTGTGTGTGTGTGTGTGTGTGTGTGTGTGTGTGTGTGTGTGTGTGTGTGTGTGTGTGTGTGTGTGTGTTTTGGTTCAAATTTTAGCAGCAAAAAATTTAATATTTTTTCATTTTTAAGAATAAATATTACGGTTAATAGCTTTCAAATATTTTATTTAAAAGATTGAATGTTGAATTAACTCGATTTAAAGTAAATATTAAATTAAATCATTCCAAATTTAGCTTTCAATTTTTTTTATCGGTTAACAATAACAAAATAAAATAATAACAAGCACTATAAATTTTATAATAGAGACACCATTTGTCATTGAACTGCCCTTTGTGTTTGCCAAGAGTGAGCAACCTTTGTGAGAAAGTCCCCCTTTAACTATGTAGCCATACACTTGTTAGGATATATGCTAGCGAAATTATAGCCTCTATGAATTGCAAAATGAGAGAAGCTATAAAACATAAATTAAATCAACTAAAATAAATGTAAACCATTCACAAAATGAAGACACCAATAATATATGGTTCACCAATTTGGCTACGTCCACGGAGAAATTGTCCAGCCTTATAATTGTAGCAGTTACAAGAGAATACAACTCTTCTACAATCTCTCTCTATCTCTTTTCCTTACACACTCAAGCTTTCAACCAAGCTTGTAACAAGACTTCACTAAGTCTTCACACCTCTTCATCTCTTTTATAATAATGCAACACAATGCATCAGCTCTTACTTAGCTTCTTTCCTCTCTTACTTTTTCTTACTTTCTCAAAATATAAAGGAGAGAATAAACATTTATAGAAAATAAAAATGAGAGGGAGAAAGCAAGGAGAGATAAATAATTTCAACCCATATCCATGTGGGCCAAAGGAATCACTATTAGGCATGCTTGAATCCATGTGCTTACTTTAAAAGGTAGGTGTCATCATCATGATGCCCCTTGACTTCCTCCATGTGCTTCCAAAATAAGTGGGAATCTCTTTTCTTATTTATCCCCCAATTCAATCAAGAATAGTGACTTGATGCCCCACTATCCCATGTGCACATGCATGCCTTCACAAGATTCCAAACACCTTTTGACTTATTCAAAAGGACTTCACATGCCATTTATTCCTTGTCTTCCATTATCACCAAAAGACAAAAACATGTGAATTTAAAATTAACAAAAATTGTCACATTATGGAGTGGTATGCCCCACTCCATCATATGGGCTTTATCACATGTGGAATCCTACATGGAACATTAAACATCACCAACCTCCATGTCACTTTCATACCATCTCGTCATTCCACATCACCATGAATAGTACTTGTGAATAATGACTCATGAATAATGTTTGTGAATAGTGACTTCATACTTAATAATTCTACCAATTGAAGTTAGTGTTCATAACATTCCATTATTAATTCTGCTGAACCAATTTCTCATTCTAATCTTCTTCATCCATGAAGACCAATTAAATTTGAACATAATTTCAACTTCACTTTTACCACCACCTTTATCATCATGTCCACAAGATTCTCACAGGTATGAATCTTCTCTAACTTCAGTTGCTCCTCCTCTAATACTATTTGAATTAAGTGATACCTCAATTGAATGTGTTTTGTCTTGAAGTGAAATGCTGAGTTATTTGCTAAGTGAATGACATTCTAACTATCACTAAAAAGTATCCTTCTTCCTTGTTGGTGTTTCAACTCTTCCATCAGCCTGTATAGCCATATCATCTCTTTGCTTAATTTTATATCAACAACATACTCATGTTAAAGTGTGGAGCTAAAAGCTTCAACTATTTGCAGACACAAGGAAGGATGCTGAAGAACCAGAGGCACTGGCGTCGACAACATGACCGACGTCGGTCAGATGCAGTGGAGAAGGAGACCGACGACGGCAGACAGTTGGCCGACGTCGACAGCACCAGACAAGCAGGGACTGGCGTCGGTCACCTGTGTATTTCTAGAACTGCTGTTGATGAACAGTCAGTTAAGTGAAGTGAGTGTTTGCATGTCTAACGACTAACTATAGTCACGAGCTGCGTGTCTAATTATTGTAACTTGAGTTCTATTTTTGTAAGCATGGGATCCTATTTAAAGACCCATAAGGCATGTATTGTAATAATTCAAAAGAAGGCAAGTAAAAGCATTGAAGCTAGCAAGGTCAAGGAGATCAGCTGAAGCATTCAAGGAGGGATAGCAACTCAGGTTGTTATTGAGTTGGTTTTGTGTTGAGCAAGAGAGAGAGGGAAGAAGGTCTTGAGGTGTGGCAAGCCTTTGAGGTGGAGGAAGAAGTGGCATCTTCCTTATTGTATTTTCTTCTAGTAATATTTAATACAAGAGTGTGTATTGTCTCTCAAATTTTTTGCTGTCTCAAGTTTCTAGCTACTTTATCATTCTGGTATAATTCTGTGTTTAATTGCTAATACGAGAAGTAATCATATGTGCTCTAATTGGTAGAGCTAGATCCCCTAACAAGTGGTATCAGAGCTATGGTTTGCAAGAAGTAGGGTATTGTTTTTTATTATAGGTCATTCACAGAGTTTTCTGATTGAGTGTGAGTTCAGCAATGGCAGAAGAAAGTAAGCTAGGAATGGAGAAGTTTAATGGCAAGAATTATCAACACTGGAGGATGCAGATTGAGGACTATCTGTATCAGAAGGATCTATACTTACCATTGGGTGGGGTTGCATGCAAGCCCACAGATATGAAGGATGAAGAATGGAGTGTTCTTGATCGAAAGGCTCTCGGTTCCATAAGGTTGAGCTTTGCATCATTTGTGATTTCTAGCTTATCACAGTGTAAGACAATGAAAGAGTTGATAAAGTCCTTGGCAAATTTATATGAAAAGCCCTCGGCTTCTAATAAGGTATATCTTATGAAGCAGCTATTTACTTTGCAAATGCAGGAAGGTGAATCGGTACATACTCATCTCAGTGATTTCCATGGTTTGGTAAACCAATTGGCTTCAGTCAATATTATTTTTGATGATGAGGTAAAGGCTCTCTTGATTTTATGTTCTTTGTCTGAAAGTTGGGACGGTTTGGTTATGGCAGTAAGTAATTCTGCATCTGCTTCTAAAATCTTAAAAGTTGATGATGTTGTGAGTGTGATCTTGAATGAGGAAATATGTAGGAGAAGCACAGGTGAATCATCAGGGAATGCTCTAAGTGCAGAAAGTAAGGGATGGCAAAGGGAGAAGGTTGAGCAAGGGAAATCAAGGTCGGGAAGGAGATCCGAGTCCAAAGGTATTACCTGCTGGTTTTGTGGAAAGAAAGGACATATGAAAAAGGAGTGTTGGTTGAGAGATAAAGAGAATCAACATGCAGGTATGGAAGAAGCAAAGGATGCAAATATTGTGGTGCAGGACGCTCTCATACTTTCTTCGAATAGTCAGGTAGGATCATGGATTTTAGATTTTGGTTCATCTTTTCATGCATCCCCAAACAGAGATTTGTTCTATGAGTATGAACAGGGAGACTTTGGAGTGCTCTATTTAGGGGATGGTACGCCTTGTTAGATAGTTGGCAAAGGGAAAGTATAGCTGAGATTGCAGATTGACAACACATGGGTGTTGAAAGAGGTCATGCATGTTTTGATTCTGAAGCAGAGTTTGATTTCTGTAGGAAGGTTGGGAGATGAGGGATGCACAATAACCCTCATAGCGGATTCTTAGAAGGTTACCAAGGGAGCACTTGTTCTAGCAAGAGGTAAGAAAGTAGATACTCTTTATTTGTCTACTTGTATTACTGATTCTACTTCTGGTGTAGACTCAAAGATGTGGCCTAATAGGCTTGGTCACATGAATATGAAGGGAATGGAAGTTCTTGATTCAAAAGGTATGTGTTCAAATTTAGAAAGCATAGATAGAGTTCATTGCAGAAAGAGGAAATTTGATGCTTTTGACAGGAACAAAGAAGCCTTGGTGTTTATGGAGGAGATGAAGGACAGAGATCAGTCACAGGGGCTGAATAAATCTGAGCAGGGCAGCATGGATAGAGGTTTGATCCAAGAAGAGCTCGCAGATGAAAATTTCATCACTTACAGGAACACACAGACACCGATGTTAGTTGCTTGGCACCGACGCCAGTCATCCAGATACCGACATCGGTCATGTGCAGACCAGCAAGGTCGGTAGGTCAGGCAGGAGAAGTCTGACGTTGGTCATAAGGACCGATGTTGGCAGGAGGGACACTGGCGTTGGCCAGGGAAATGACGTCGATAGTCAGGGTCAATGCAGGGAACCGACATTGGTCGGGAGCAGACTGGGAGATGGCCTAAATCGGTCACTGGAATGGATGTTGGGTGAATTAATAAGTCTCAAACACCCATGTGGAGGTCAGGAAAGGTATGTGAGCCTCATATTCGTTGTTCACCTTATTTATATTGCTTACTGATAGTCATGAACTAGGAAGATGGAAGAAGCAATGCAGGTAGAATCTAGAAATAGTGGGAGCTTGGCATGGATGAGGAGTGTGAGTCCTTGAGTAGAACCAAACAGGTATTTGTTGGTAGAGTTATCAGTTGGAAGAAAGCACTGGATAGAGGGATGGATTCCCATATTAGAGAAGAGAGTGGATGGACGCATGAGATAGAAGGCTATGGTATATGGTCTTGTTTAGGCTGCAGGCAATGGAGGTTTGACCATTGTATTTTATCTTTACCAGGTTGGATAATATTAGCTACATTATCCTGTTACTGTATTGTGTTACTTGTTGCAGGGTTTCATATACAGGGAGTTTTCTGAGCTAAGGGTAGAGTTAGTTCAGAAGTATGTCATGGAGAATTTGGGAGTAGCAAAATTTTTGTGGCATAAGATACAGGTATTGCATCACAGGTTTGCGTGGTGGTTGGTCTTCAAGAGTGACATTGAAGAGGGATACAGAGCCTAAAGAAAAAAATAGATGGTGTACAGGTATAGGTACAAGTTACAGCTATTTATCTCCAATGGGAGATTGTTAAGGTGTGGAGCTAAAAGCTTCAACTATTTGCAGACACAAGGAAGGATGCTGAAGAACTAGAGGCATCGGCATCGGTAGCATGACCGACGTCGGTCAGATGTAATGGAGAAGGAGACCGACGATGGCAGACAGTCGGCCGACGTCGGCAGCACTAGACAAGCAGGGACCGGCGTCGGTTGCCTGTGTATTTCCAGAATTGCTGTTGATGAACAGTCAGTTAAGTGAAGCGAGCGTTTGCATGTCTAACGACTAATTATAGTCACAAGCTGCGTGTCTAATTATTGTAACTAGAGTTCTATTTTTGTAAGCATGGGATCTTATTTATAGACCCATAAGGCATGTATTATAATTAATTCAAAAGAAGGCAAGTAAAAGCATTAAAGCTAGCAAGGTCAAGGAGATCAGCTGAAGCATTCAAGGAGGGATAGCATAACTCAGGCTGTTATTGAGTTGGTTTTGTGTTGAGCAAGAGAGAGAGGGAAGAAGGTCTTGAGGTGTGGCAAGCCTTTGAGGTGGAGGAAGAAGTGGCATCTTCCTTATTGTATTTTCTTCTAGTAATATTTAATACAAGAGTGTGTATTGTCTCTCAAATTCTTTGCTGTCTCAAGTTTCTAGCTACTTTATCATTCTGGTATAATTCTGTGTTTAATTGCTAATACGAGAAGTAATCATATGTGCTCTAATTGGTAGAGCTATATCCCCTAACAACTCAACCTCTATGGTAAAAAGTGCATCATTTTATGTAGACATGATATCTAACTCACCGTTGTACCACCCATAGTGAAAACATATTTGGTAGTACTCCTCCTACCATCCAAATCACTTGATATGTTAGAATTAACATAACCCTATAGAGTAATGTCTGATCCACCATAACATAATACTGTATCTATAGTCCCTCATAGATAACAAAGAATCCACTTCACAGCCTGTCAGTGTTATTTTCTTGGATTACTCATGAATCTATTCACCAATCCCACTACATGGGCATTGTATGGCCTTGTACACACCGTTTCATACATTAAGTTGACAATCGCTAATGAGTAAGGTGTCTTGGACATGTGAATCTTCTCTTCTTCTGTCTTAAGACATTGCTTCTTTGTTAACTTAAAGTGGCCCACCAAAGGTTTCCCAACTGGTTTAGCATTCTACATGCCAAACCTCTCCAATACTTTCTTGATGTACTCTCCCTATGATAGTGTCAAACTCTGATTCTTTCTATCTTTGGATATTCTCATCCTAAGGATCTATTTAGCAATACTTAGATCCTTCATATCAAAAGAATCTCTCAACTATATCTTGATTACATATATATCTTGCATGTTATAACCTACCACTAACATGTCATCCACATACAAAAGTAGGACAATAAAATTGCCATTATCAAATTTTTTAAAATACACACAATGGTTAGAAGGACATCTAGAATATTCTTGATTAAACAAAAAATTGTCAAACTTAATATACCATTGCCTTGGAGCTTGATTAAGGCCATACAATCTCTTTTTTAGTTTACACACAAACTTCTCCTTACCCTTGAATTCAAAACCTTATGGCTGCTCCATGTATATCTTCTCTTCCAAATCCTCATGAAAGAAATTAATCTTCACATCCAACTATTCTAGATGCAAGTCCTCTGCTATAACTATACTCAAAATAGTTCTAGTAGAAGTCATTTTAACAAAAAGAGAAAAGATATCATCAAAATATATACCTTTCTTTTGTGTAAATCCTTTTACCACCAATCTGGCCTTGTATTTCTTTTTATCACCATCATCCTCCTTCAACTTGTATACCCACTTGTTCTGTAATGCCTTCTTCTCCTTTGGAAGCTTCACCAAATCCTATGTCTGGTTTGTCATGAGAGATTCATACTCTTCATCCATATCCTACTCCCTCTTCTTCATAGCTCTCTGGCTCACCATCATTAATAAGTAACAAATAATTTAATGAAGGGGAAAAATGTTTAGATGGTCTACTTACTCTAGTAGATCTTCTCAAAATAGGGGTTTGGGGTACCTTTTGTTTTTGCACATTTTTCACTAGTACCTTTGGCACATCTTCATTTGTGATGTCCTCTAACACTATGTATTCTTTCTTGGCTATTTTTTCTTTATTTTTAAGCAACTATTCCTTGTACTTGACTTTTTTTATTGAAGATAATATCTCTACTCCTGATGATTTTCTTATCTTCCTCATTTCATAATCGAAATCCAATGTCGTTAGTACCATATCTAATGAAAGTACATTTATGAGATTTAGCCTATAACTTGGACCTATTATTTTTGTTATTATAAGCAAAAGCTTCAAAACCAAAAAAAATTAGAAAAGAACAATCAACCTTTTTACCACTATGTGCTTCTTCTAGTATGCCACCATCCAAGGTAGTTACAGGTCCTCTGTTTATTAGGTACACAAATGTATCAACAACATCCACCCAAAATTATCATGGTAATCCTAAATGCAATCTCATGATCCTTACACATTACATTATGGTTCTATTCATTCTCTCTGACACAACATTCTATTATGGTATTTTGGAAAATGTTTTTTGCCTACATATTCCATTTTGTGAATAGTAGTTGTTAAAATCCTTGCTGCAGTACTCTCCACCATTATTTGATCTGAGGCACTTGAGATTTAAACTTGTTTCATTCTCAACTAAAACTCTCCATCTCTTAAATGTGTCAAATACATTAGATTTTTGTTTAATGTAATAGACCCAAAATTTTCTAATTATATCATAAATAAATGTGACATAATACCTTAAACCACCAAGTGAAGATACATGAGCGGGTCCCCATACATTCGTATGCACAAGCTCTAACTTCCTCATCTTCTTGATTGGTGTAACTTTAAAAAACCACACACTTTTTTATTTCTCATAAATACAATGCTCACACAAGTCTAAGTTAAATTATTTTAGACCTATAAACCTCTCCTTTGAGTGAAGGATGTTCATTCCTTTGTCACTCATATGACCAAGTATATAAATCCACACATCTAAATATGTATTTGAAGCATCTAAATCATAGTATGCATTAGTACTAACAATGGCTAAATACAAAGTGACAACTTTCTCACCTCTTGATACCACTAGAGCATCCTTAGTAACCTTCCATGAATCACCAGTAAAAGTGACCATACAACCATCACTTCCCAAGTATCATGTAGAAATTAGATTTCTCTTCAAACTTGGGATGTGCCTAACATCCTTAAGCTCCCAAGTGTTCTCATTCTACAATTTTACATGAACACTTCCTTTTCCATCAATGTTGAAGGGTTCATCATCACTAAAGTAAACATGTCCAAAATTCTCTTGAAAATAATCTCTAAAATAATGTCTATGAGGAGTAGCATGAAAAGAAGCGCCAAAATCTAAAACCCAAGATTCATTAGCATTTTATAACACATCACTTGTTACATTTGTCTCTTTGTTACCTTCTAGGTTTTTTCTCTTGGTTGGTTTTCCAACTTTTCCTTTTAGGAACCAACAATCTTTCTCTTTATGTCTTGGCTTCTCATAGTGTCAGCATTTTAGTCTACTTCTTGAATTTGATCTTGACCTCCTCTTTGATTTTACATGATTTTCTCTTCCTTTGTTCTTTTGTCTCCCTATAGACTCCACCATTAGTGCATTCTCAGATGTGGAAGTTTCACCATTGCTTTTCCTTTACATTTCTTTGCTTAAGATCACACCCATAACATCTTAAAACTTTAGTTTGGTGTTGTTAGAGATAGAGTTACTCACCATCATGACCAAACTATTATAGCTTTTAGGTAGAGAACACAAAATAAGGAGAGCCATGACTTCATCATCAAATTCAATATTAATATAATTTAACCATCTTGTAACCATGTTAAAATAATTTAAATGATTTGCTATTGAACCATTTCTAGACATTCTCATATTAAATAATTTATTCATTAAGAAAACTTTATTAGAAGTGGAGGATTTTTCATATAACTTCCTTAGAGCATTCATAATACTTTGTGTAGTCTTTTCTTGAGAGATATTAAGTGCTACCATTGATGGAAGACATAGTCAGATGGTTATGAGTGCTTTCTTATCCAACAACTCTCACTCTTCATTTGACATTGTTGTTGGTTTCTTAGTTTTGTCTTCCAAAGGAAATTAGAGGTTTTATGGAAGATTTAATCTTCTATTTAAATCTTCCATAATTTGAAGTTATGTCAATTGAACTTTTCCACCTTTGATTTGCTATCATCTGCCATAGCTCCCACTCAAGCTATAATCCTTAGCTCCTGCAATTCAAACATTAGTAATAAATAAAATTTTATCTGATACCACTTGTTAGGATATATGCTAACATAATTATATCTTTTATGAATTAAAAAATTAGAGAAGCTATAAAACAAAAATTAAATAAACTAAACAATGCAAAACATTCACAAAATGAAGACACCAATGTATGTGGTTCACCAATTTGGCTACATCTATAGAGAAATTATCCAACCTTATAATTGTAGAAATTATAAGAGAATACACCTCTTCTACAATCTCTCTCTATCTCCTTTTCTTACATAGTCAAGCTTTCAACCAAGATTGTAACATGACTTCACTAAGTCTTCACACCTCTTCACCTCTCTTACAAGAATGCAACACAATGCATCAACTCTTACTTATCTTCTTTTCTCTCTTACTTTTTCTTGCTTCCTCAAAATACAAAGGAGAGAATAAACATTTATATAAAATAAAATTAAAGGGAGAAATCAAGGAGATAGAAATAATTTTGACCTATATCCATGTGGGCCAAAGGAAACACTATTGGGCATGCTTGAGTCAAAAGGTAGGTGGAATATTCATGATGCCCCTTGACTTCCTCCATGTGCTTCCAAAATGAGTGGGAATATCTTTTCCAATTTGTCTCCCACTTCAATCAAGAATAGTGACTTGATGGCCCACTATCCCATGTGCACACACATTCCTTCACAAGATTCCAATTTTTTTTTGACTTATTCAAAAGGGATTCACATGCCATTTATTCCTTGTATTCCATTATCACCAAAAGACAAAAACATGTGAATTTAAAATTGACAAAAATTGTCATATTATGGAGTGGTATGCCCCACTCCATCACATGAGCTTTATTACATGTGTAATCCTACATGAAACATTCCACATCACCAACCTCCATGGCACCTAATCATGCCACATCAGCATTAATAGTACCTATGAATAGTACTCATGAATAGTGTTTGTGAATAGTGACTTCACACTTAACAATACTATGAGATTATGGACTTAGACTTCAATCCTTATCCTCTTCCTCCTATGCATCTAGATGTTTTATTGACTTGCCTTTATTAAATGAAAGTAGATTCTATATTCTGATTCAATCCTAATGAGCTTGATGTGCCTGCGATGCTATGTTTTGCACCCTGAATATTTATGTTAAAGGCATAACCTTGTGGTAATATTAAACACCTTAGATATCATGTATAAAATTTGGTGCTTTGCTTGAATTAATTTTTCATATATACTTGACCTTCTAGTGGACCAAATTGCTCTCTTGCTCCATATTGGAGGATAATTGAAATGGAATAATAGATATATACTATGAAAAGTCTCATATGTTTGAATAACTTTATGTTTAGTTTTAGGACAAATATCTCCCCTGATAGCAAACACTTCTGACATGTGAAATAAGCTTTTCTATTTTCCATGCTTCCTTTTTTTGTACATGGTAGACTATTGTTCATAGTGAAAAATATCATATGCTTTCATCTTCTCCTTTTTACAATGAAAGGCTTCATATGGTCCAATTTTTTTAATACTTGAGCCAACAAATATATAAGATCAGGAAAAAGACTAAAACTAGATTGGATACTATATTTAAGTAATAAGAAATAGAATCAGATTTGTATATGCTTAGTCTTTAGTGGTAGAATGTATAATTCTTATAGTTATAGTTTCGTATAAAATTTAGTGAACAAATAAACTATAAATATCTTTTAGACCACATTTAAGAAATAAATTAATAACTTTGATTGCATGTTGCCATACAAATTCTTTTTGTATACTATGAAAAATTGAAAAAAAGTTATTTTCATTTGGAATTTTGTATTCTACTTATTTATGCCCTCACTTTCATGGTTTTGAAACAAAGGAAAAAAGAAAGGACAAGAAAAGATGAAAAGATAAATAAAATACAATGCATTGGATACTTTAAAATTTTAAATTGACATTGATGCATATGAGTTACAAACTAAGAAATGCTTTAGAACCATTGACGATGTTGTAAATCATGAAAATACATTTAGAATTGCATCATTCAATTATAATGTAGGTGATTATCTTTTTGACACATTTCAAGTCTTATTGCATTTCTGTTACACATCAATCATGATTCAAATTGGGATCATTGACTATTTTTTAAACTCTTTGAATAATGGTGATGCAGAAGCCATAAATTCATATGTTCATTAGTTACACCTAGATGTCTTGTATGATTTGCATTGTATACATAATAAGCACATTTTTTTGTAGAATGAGAATTTATGTAAAATAAATTATAGATCAATGTGAAACAAGACTTTTGGGTGATATATTTTGTATTTAATGGCTATGAAAATGGTTGAAAATATCAATTTGTGTTTGGTATTTCACAAAAATAAAAAATATTTGTATTTCAACAAAGAAATTTTTATTCCAGTGTATTAAATATTATTCCATGATATGAACCCAACTCATGGCCATTTTGAACCATTTTTCTACAAAAAAAATGCATTGAAACTATGATCTTCAGTAGAAATCTATCAAATACTTGTAGTAATCTTTATTTGTATTGGAACGTTATCATTGATGAAATACAGACATATGGCATACATATAACAACTACATTCAAATCAGACTGTGGATAAAACTTATTCAATGCCATTGCTTTCTTAAGCAAAGAAGAACTCAATGGTCATGCACTTCACCGCTACATGGCTCATTTTTTTTTGCAATGAAATTATTGGAGTGAATAACTATCCAATGACTTCATTGATAATTTTAAACTAGGAACTAGCAAAACTAAACTCTAAAACCATTTCTAATTGGAGAACATACATTGGTACAATTGGAATGCCATATGAGGAAAGTAAGATTGAAGGTAATGATTTTTACTGTTCATGGGTTTCAAGCATCTTATAGACAAAGATTTAGATATGGTAAAAAAAACTAAAACCATTTTGAAATTATTTTGTAATTGTCATCAAACACAAATGATGTACACCATTATTTATTTTGAGACTGATACTAATCATATTCATTATGAGCCATTACAAATAAATTGTGGAACTAATGTTGTGGCTAGGATGGTTTGTGCGATTGATAGGAACTTACCACATAGTGACACGTTGAAGACTTTTTAAACAAAAGGAACATTTTATACATCTATCATAGACCATACAAATGATAAAAATCCTACAACTATACCTCGCACTAGGAACAACTATGGAAAACCATTGCACTTTATAAAACAAAACATATGTAATAGGAACAAAAAATAACACATAGCTAAAACATGTAATGAAAAATATAGGAAAAACATTGACACAAACAAATACAAAGTATCATTGCACTCTGTAAAAGTAATGATACACATTTGAGAATCTAAGTTTTTACATGCAATTGACAAAATTAGTAAGCTAAAAAAGCACAAATGCCTATCTAACTTTAATCAAAGGCACACATATCCATGATTTTGTGCTTTGTGAATTTTTGCATTTTAAAAATGATGTTTTCACAATTGATAGTGTTATTATGAAAACATTTAATTCTATTTCTACTAACTTAGTGTTTAAAAAACTTTTATTATGACAAAAATATGCTAGATTCCAGAAGATCTATCGATACTGAAATTTTTTGGCACTAGTTGCTCTATTCAACATTAAAAGAAATGAAAATCTAAAATTTGTGAAAAAATTTACATTTTTAGAAGAGAGATTAGTTGTATTGAGAATGCCCTTTATACATATACGTGAACTTAGCTATAAACATTCATAATGTGGCTTGAATGTTACAATTATAAATATTCTAATTGATTTTGATCGAATATAAAAATCATTACCTAGATAATTGAATCAGACTAAAGCGATTAAAAATAAGATGAAGAGCAAATTTATTACATTCCCCAATTTCATCTCTTGTAATTGGTAAGTTCCTTACAAAGTAAGCCCAGATGGGTGGCTTCAGAGTAAATTTTCTAGTTGATAAAGTATTATTCTTAAAAAGTAGTCATGTTCTACACCAATATGATTTCCTAGTATGATTTACTTTTCAAAGTGTTTAATGTCTTGGAAAGAGGGACGAAAAAACTCAAACCAAAAGATATCTATGTTCAAGTCATTGGTAAAACTATGATTGTCTTATTATTTAAAAATATGTTGATAATAGATAACTTGGTCAAAAATTTTATAAGCTCCTTTTGGACCTCAAAAAGGTATACACACATAAAATTTGGAATCATAAAGGTTTACTTTTTTTAAGTCAAAAATAATAAAATGATTAAATAAAATCCATAAACATGATTTCAATTGTAGAAATTATTTCACTTTGACAAAATTGACCTTCCTTACTTGTGATGACTTTAGGGTTCTGCATGGTTGCAAGAGCCACTATTGCACCACCTGGGAGTAGAGGTGGAAAAATGGAATTCATGTCTATTAGGGAAGAGCTATTGCACCCAACAATAAGAGATTACTTTTGGTTGCATTTTGTGAGCAAGATATTATGTCCAACCATAGGAAGAGGGTTTTGTTTGTAGAAGGGAAAGATATTTTGACTACATTGGTCATTTTTTATGGATGCCCATGTCATTTTTATAAAATATTTTAGGCATTTGCCATAGGCTGGGAAGCAGTGACCCCAAAGACAAACTAGCATACTAATGGCAAGTCACCATCCTTTGGTTAAAATATTTATGCATACTAAGTTTTATAGTAGTAGGGTAATTAATTTAGTTGATTATTAGGATATATTCCCAAAGATCCTTGCATAGACAAACACATCTGAGCCTATGCCCCAATATGGGGCAAGGTATGTAAGTAGTATACTACAGATTTTGGGTTATGATGGAATGAATTAAATTCTTGTTGTACACGATTTGGTAATTGCATTTGCTGAAAAAGTTACCCATTTTAATGTGCAAGATGGTTAAATTAATTTACCTTTTTATGATATTATTAAATGCCTAAATTTTTCTTATTATCTCCTTGCCTGGGCTATGCCAAATAATTGGTATTCTACTTATGAATTATTATAAGGGTTTTATTGAGATAATAACATTCTATATTATCTGTTATCCTTCATTAACATGGTGGTGGCTATTCTTGACAAAAGGATTTAGGGGTTTTGGCAAATAAAATATTTTGTATCATTATGAGTTCGATTTATTCTATGGAAAATAAATTGCAAAATTTCCTTGTGTGTAGTTTTGGAGATTGCTTGGTAATAATTATGGCTTTTATTAAATGATTTTATTGTATTAAGACCTGATTATAGATGTATTTTTTTAATTGTTAACTCTCAAAAAAGGGTAGCGTAATAGTATTTTTATGGATGGAACCCCTAAAAAGGATGATGAAAAGATTGCTCTAAGATAATAATATTTGTCGGATGAATGTATGGGATTTTTTATTCTAATCAACCCATTTTCCTTATGGCATGATGGTCTTATTTTACCCTACTGACCTGGTGTGAATAGTTGTGGTTTTGTTGTTTTCTTTTGGACTCCCTTTATGGCTTTTTGAAGCAACTAAATGTTTAAAGTAAACTTAGCCATGATGGTTTTTGGGCATAGTATGTGTAAATGACTCTTTCATATTGATACATGATTGATTTTTATTTTGGGTTGTGGTGTTTCAAGCCCTGGTGATAATGTTGTGTTCATGATTGTTTTAAAGTTATAAATAACTGCATATAGGCTTTAGGGTTATTATTGTAAGAGATCTAAAAGTCAATTATTGGCTATACATAACTATCTATATTCTAAGTTGTACCCTTTTTTCATTAGATTTTGTTGGGAATTGAAGGTAAGCATTCTTAAAAGTAATGAATTGAGTTCTCTTTATTTTGGTGATTTTTATTCACTGAAAGTAGTCTTCTAACTATTATAGACTACGCTCCTTGTTAATTTAATCCCTTGGATTTATACTAGAATAGAATAGTGTGTTAAAAATTATTAGAATGGTTTGATTTAATTATATGAGATTTCTCTAACTATTGAAAAAGTTCTTTAAACTAAACAAAATACTTGGGATGTTCTCCAAGTAACATAATGCTGAAATTTGTTAGTTTGGGAATTATTATTTGTTTATTGAATTTTGAATTATACGTCAAATGTTTCTTGAAAACTTGTTGACTCACTAGGTGAATACACGCTCCTTATATTGAAGGGAATTTTCCTCCTTTAAGTAGTTGGATAGAAAATGTTATGTTTGTGTTCCTTGTTGTGGGTTGTCATCATCATTTTGATGGACTACTTAAAAACCTGTGTTGGATAGGTGTTATGAATAAGAATTTTCCATTTAGAATTTAATTAATAGGGTGCTCATGAGTTCTAGGTAATGACAAAGGTCCCTTAGAACTTTTTATATTCCCTTGTGAATGCTAGTTCTACGTATTGTGTAAATTTCCAAGTATAGGATTGACTAGTGTATTTATTAATGCAATTTTGGTATCAAATTTGTTATTGGCTGATTAAATCTATCTTTTTCTTTATGTATGGAAATTGGTAAAAAATAATCAACCTTGAGTGGTGTTTAACACCTAACATAGTCTTCATGCTATCCAAGATGGTTCCTTTGAATGGATACAATTTAATTCCTATCGTTAAAAGGATTATATGTAGATAACAATATATTAATGACCATTAATTCTTTTTTTTAGATATATAATAGATGTTGGTTATAAATTATGTTTATTAGCATTGGATTATAAGTAAAGAAGAGTATGAAGATTACTCTTGATTAATATATTCAGCCAAGTGAAAGTCAAACAAATGCACATTCTATTGCAAATAGAAACAAATGTGGTATGAAATTAATGATAGGTAAGGTGGCTATTTAGGGTAAAATTATAAGAGGGATGTTCATAAAAATTTTATGAGATGAAATTTAACTTGTATGATAACTATAAACAACTGTACGATATTAAATATTTACTAGTTTTTGGAATCACATTTCGTCACAGTGGATAGATGATAAAAATATTGGTATACTATCCATAACTCTACGCTATACCTATAAAGTAGATTCACTTTTTTTTAACCCAACATTTCAATTAAAATAATTATATTTTTGTTATTTAAATTGGTATTTTAAGAGGGAGATGACTTTCCAGTTTTATGTTGACATGGGTCTTAACATGTTTTGTTGTAGGAAAAGACTTGTCCTAATTTACCGTTAGGTGATCATTTTATGAAGTTAATGTTTTGTTTGGATCTTGTATGTGTTCACACTATGAATCTAATCAAAAATTTATTAGATAGACGTCCTAAATAAATTTATAAGATTTTATAGCTCTTCATTCATTTGTGTCTACTTTATGACATTTCCATTATTGTTTGGTCCATTCAAATTTGACAGGACAGGTATTTATATTAAAATATATGTTGAAAATGCATTTGTCCTTCATTGATATCTTGTAACACTTGGATGTTATAATGGAAAAATAATTATATTCCATAATTTTGATAATGTATTTTCCCAATAGTCTTATTTGGGTGTTTATAATTTTCTTTTTCTTAAACCTGTTTGAGTTATTTAGTATACCTGTGTTTTGTAGATAAATTAAGGATATATTCATGGCTTCAATAATTAGTGTAAAATATTCTAGTCTTGATAAGAAGCTTCATTATTGGATAATACTGTATACATCCAATTCCTAACACCATTATTTTTAAATTGTCAATCTTACTTGAAATTTATGAAAACACACAATTTAGGCCAAAATCATGTAAACACGATAAATGGTTTGAGATTTTCATATATAAGTTTTAATTTAGGATAATGGATCCCTAAATGGGGAAATACATTTTATATAATTATTAACTGTTTTCAAATCATTTTGATTCAAAATGACAAAAATGCATTTTAGTGCTCTGGATCACTATTTTCTTCTAATTCAGAAGCACACAACACATGCATGTGTTATTTTGTGTCAACAACATCTTAAATGGGATATTGGTCCATAAAAAATTAACATCACCTTCTAATTCCTCTCCAATCAAATTATGACCTAATAATATGATATTCTGACCAATTTGATTAATAGTGTGCAACCAATTTCCAAAGAATACATAAAGGTGAATTAATTCAAATCAAGATATTAAGTGGAAAATCCATGGAATTTATTGAATATATTTTAGTTGGATTTTGATTCCTATTATCTACATAATCAAATGACATCATTTTTGGGGTGGCATCCATAAGCCATAAATGCAATAAATATCAAGCTTAAGGCCTCCCATGCCTCTTTACTGCCCCTTCCTTCTAGATATTTATGAGGGTATTTATGGATTTATTATACAAAATTAGATTAATCCATGGCCACACATCTTGTTCTCAAGATGGATAGTCATGTTTGATCCTAATAAAATTCAAAATTTTATAAATAGGAGGGCCAAGACAACCATTTTTACGCTTCATTTATGTAAACTTATTATGCAAAATCTTCTTCACAAGCCATATGTGTGTGATGTTTATTATGATTAATTTGAAATGGGATAGCTTCAAGATAGGCACAACCTTGATTTTCATATCATGAACCTAGTTTCATTGGTGAACAAGAGATGATGGAGAAGTTTTGCCTTGCATCATTGCCAAAGACTTGAGCACCAAATCAAAGGGGAAAACCATGTTTTGAGATGCATTTAGGGGATGGGATGATCTTGGGAAGGTAATGTATGTGTCTTATTTCATTTTCTCTTTATTGTCATTTTCAAAACCCCATTTGAGTGAGTTAGTTTAGCTAGTTATGTTATTATGTATTTTATTGAGTTTTCTTGACTAATGTTTGATCTAACCACCTTTCTAAAACATCTCTACATCTTGGAATTCTTGGTGGGGCCACAAAATCCATTTAAGAAAGGAAGACACTTTGTCATTTTTAAAAAATATGAAAAGTCATTAAAAACCTTCAAAATCAAATTTGTCTCATTATTTTTCTGTGTTTTTAAAAAATTTATTGATACACAGGTCATACAATGATCGACGTTGGTTCTATGTAACCGACATCAGTCCTGGATAATTGGAATTGATTAGGTTGTAGGGAAAACATGGAGAAAAATCATATTTTAGAGCTTTAATCAAAATTACATGGTGTCATTTTGAGTTTTTGATTCTCTATCTGAACAAATATTTGCATGATCCATAGCTTTTCTAGAGATTTTATTCTAACTTGGGCTAACAAGTTTTTTTGTCAAAATGTTTTTTGCCTAAGGGTTCATAGGTGACTGATATCAATCTTTATTGACTAGTATCATTTATTTTATGACCAGCATCGGTCTTTCTATAACTAGTGTCGGTCACTATTGACTGACATCGATCTCTGTGTTTTAAAATAGAGAACCGAGAGCAAGTTTTTAAAACTTGATTGATTCATTATAAATTATGCTTCAAAGTAGGGGAAACTCTCTAACTGTTGTAGGAATTTCATGGAAAAGTGACCAATTTGAGCATAATTAAGTCTTGAACCTTTCCTTTGGTGTTCAAAAGGAACTTAGATGGTTTGTTTAATTATTTTGTGAAGTTTTTCAAAAAATTTACAAAGGCCAAGGGCCTAAGAACTTCATTCAACATTTCAATTTGGTAATCAAAACTAACACTCACTTAAATTATAAAGCTTTCAAAAGTGTGTTATTTTATGTTAGATCATCTATTACGTATTTATTTTTTGTACAAAATGAATAGTGCACGTATGCTCTCCCCCATTCCCTTTAGGGAACTTGGGTGACCAAAAACATATTTTCATTATAATTGTGCCTTTGTCCAAGGCATGAAAATAAATTTGTCTAGGCTGTCCCCAAAATTCGTATAGTTTGGGTGATCTAAAATCAACCTCTAAAGTCTTTTCACTTAGTTTTATTTTATGCAACTTGGCTTGTGAAGAGGAGTTCATAGCTTCTTCACAAGTTTTCTAGGGAAGATTTGACCCAGGGTTTCATCTCCTAACATTATTTCAACCTCGATCCATGGTGGGGTATATAAATTAGATTACACATATTATGAGAGCCACGGGGTTGAGTGATTAACCTCTTCTTTCATAATGAAACCCTAAGTTAGGTTTAGTTAACCAAAGGATTCCACTAAGCAGTACATAGATGGAATCATTATACAAAGGAATAAGCCTTTACATACTAAATTAATAAGTATGAACTCAATTGACATGAGGCATCTCTAGCATTATCCACACTTGGAACCATCTAGATGGTTGAAAATTTAAGTTTTATAATAACCCCACTTTTTTCAAACACATTATTGATGTAAGGTGAATAGCCTGAAGGTACATGTCATCATACAATCTCTTGGTAGAATGAGCAGTGTAAAAACCCTACTGCTTCATACGCTTTTATTTTTGGATTAACACTTAAAATCCTCCCAAAAGCACGTATATAGATGGATTTTAACAATATGATGAAAACTTATCAGTTTAGGGCTTAGGACAATTTAATTAGTTGTATTTGGTCTTTTACTTTACTTACTTTGTCTTGATTTGGATCTAAAAACTTGTTTGTAAACAAAACACATCATAACCAAATACATGTGTTGTCCACCATTTCTTGAACAAGAAGTTGTTACGTTGGTTAAATCCAAATCATCCTTTGTATTGTTGAAAATCCTCATATTAAAAATTATGTTGGTATTATTTCAAAAACATTGTTATGCTACCCATTTGAGTCTAAACATTTTCCAAAAAATCTTTAAGTCCTTCACTTTTTGATTCAAATTCAAAATCTCACCTTTCTAAGTTCTAGGCCAACATGTTAAATTGGTTCACCATTTGCACTTGGTTTGAGTTAACTTGGGTACGATTTCCCATTTGGATTGAAGGCCATTTATAGACTCATCATCATCTAATCATTATGAACTTAGGTCATCTAGCATGTCACTTATAATCTAAGTTTTAGAACACATTTTAATCTACCTCTTATTACCATGTGGTGACATTGTGCTACCCATTTGGTCTTCATTTTATACTTATAAATTATTGAATGTTACAACTCATCAAAGTTGAACTAGCTTTTACAGTATTGACATATCTCTAAATCTATGTTTGGTTTACAAGTTTACACTTAGGTTTCTAAGTTATCATACCCTATTCCAAATTATGCAATTTCAACTCTACCTAAGGTTGAGAAAATTTGTGAACATTTATTCTAATTGTGTGGTACTATGCCACCTCCTTTTTATTATAGTCTCATTATTACTTTGTCTCTTGTTTAGAGAAAATCAAAACACACCTTGTTAAAAGTTTGTAAAATATTTTCCAAATCTTAACAAATGTAGAGAACCTATCTTCTAAACATGAATCAAAGGTACACTCATAGTGTGGTCTCTTATGGCCCTACCTATGAGGAGGAGAAATTCTATGATGGACAAGACAATGTCATGGTCTTTGAATACATTTCCATGACTGTAGGATCTGAAGAAGATTATTCAGAATATCAACCTAAAGAGGAAAAATATGAAGAACTCCTAAGGTTGATTAAATCAGGTGCTAGATTTCCATCAGACTTTACTATGGAATAATTGCATACTTTAGTTAGGGTAGAAGAAAAACAACGATAATAATTCCTCACTAATATTACAAAAACAAGCATTGTTTCTTCTAGTAAAGGAAAGGAAGTTCTTATAGATTCAAAGCCCAATTATCAAGATCGTGTCACCAAGATAATAAATATAAGTTAAGGATGTACAAACCAACTTATCATAAACTTGACAAACTCTTTAGTTGCCACTTCAATACATAATGATGCTTTCAAGGAGAAAAGGAATGTGGTTAAACCAACACAAATCTTAGTTAATAACACACTTACAATGGATCAAGATTTCTCGATTGAACAACCTAAGTCATAAGAGGTTATGAAACATGCTTCATCAGACATGAAGCATACATTTTTTAATCATCAAGATCCTCTTATCCCTTTGAAAAAATAAGGACTAAAACACTTAGTGTGTATTGAATAAATTTTATAAAATAATTTGGTTAGTTCATCTCAACCAACATGTACTTTGGTGAATAGACCATGGACTCCCAAAATCAATAAAACATTTACAACTCAAGATGGCCGACTTCAAGGAATGTTAACCAACATAGAAATCAATGGCTCACTTACTCAACTCAAGGAGTGAACCAAAACAAAGTCATGGATCATAGGGTGTATATCCATAAAAAATACACACAATAGGTGAAAATACCACCCCAACATAATTATGTCCCACCCACGAATGCACAAAACATGTAAGAGTGGAATTCCATGAAAGAGATTGTATCACAATTAGAGATAGGAAATAGAATCAAGAAGTACAAATTTTATGAGATATGTCCATATCCATTTGATTTGAGTATTCCCCAAGTCTCCTTTCTATCTCATTTTGAGGCACCTAAATTTGACAAATATAAAGGAAAGGGTGACCCTAGTGACATTCTAGATTTTTTGTATTATGCCAAGAGATGTCTTATAGTAGAATTTACTTGCTTCATTTGTTTCCATAAAGTTTAGTGGGAAAATCTTTCGATTGGATACTTAAGTTACCCAAAAGATCGGTTGTGGATTAGAATGACCCATCTAAAATATTCATCAACCATTTATCATACAACATTGATCATGAATTGATTGTCGTTGACAAGTGAAAAGCTAAATAGTAAGCTGGAAAAAGATTCACAACATATCTACAAAGGTGGAGAACATTAGCTGTTCACTTTAAACACAATTTGCTAGATAAATAGTTGGTGGATATTATTGCATAAAATTTACACCCTAAGGTAGCGTAAAATCTATGACTTGCTTGTGTAAACACATTTGAAGAAATTATAGATAAAGGGGTGTAGATTAAGAAGGTTCCTATTACTAAAGGCCTTGTCAATATTTATGTGTAGGTTCAAACATTAAATCAAACCCAAACACTATTTTAAATAGTTGAAATAGATAAACCTAAGGTTTTCAATAAGAACAAGAAAATATTAGGGAATAAAGTAACTAAATCAAGACACATATAAATGGTGTAGGCTCTGCCCTCTCCAAATGTGAAATTAGCTCCCCCTAATCCATTAGCCAATTTGTAAAGAGTCCCTCCATGAAGGACATTCCAAAATCAATTCAAAGTCTTCAACAAATTAGGAGAGCCTGTTGAGGTAGTGTTTCAAGAGATCATAGTAGCTAATTTGATTGTATGGCCTATCCCAAGGCCATTTCATACATATCAACCCAAGCTAGATTAGTATTGGTAAAATGAATTTTTCAACTTCTATCGTGTTATTGGTCATGGTGCTTATTTTTGCATCTAATTGTGACATCGTATTAAATATTTGATCAAGTGTGGTGAAGTTGAGATTAAACTTGCTCCATAAGACACTAATCAAGATATGTGAATTTACATATATCCATTTCCTTAACATAATCAACAACCACTAAGGAATAATCAAAACCAAGGACAAAATCAATTATAGAATCAAAATCAAAATTAAGGTCATAATCATAATCAACATGATCATAATCAGGATCATAATAACCATGCTAATAACTTGGGTTACAAAAACATGCTTTAAGATTACAAAAACATCATGGGATGTATTTATATAAACCACATTACCATTGTCATTGTTAAATCCCATGCACCATTATGTACTCCTCATAGTACTAGACCCATTATTATAGGGTCAACACTATCTCCCTCTAGTAACTCTATGTCAAGTTCATGTAATTCTATTGTGCCTATGTTTGCATGAGTTGCTATTTTCGGACCCCATCCTTCCTCTAATTATAGTGGCTCCTCATCGACTTGAAATTACTCTAATATAACTAGATGCTCATGAGTCACCCTCCAAGGCCCTTTGCCTTCATCCTCTAATTATAATGGCTCATTACCACCTCTAGATTGTGCAGTCCTAACTAGATGATCATGAGTTACTCTCCATGGCCCTTTTCCCTCTTCTTCTACCACTAAAACCAATGTGAACATTTTGACTTTGAATCCAAAGCTGAACACTATGCTAGCCAAGGCTAAGTCATCTCGTTCTACTATTGAGAAGCCTTATAGTCTATCGAACCAACTGAGTAAAACCCTTACACAAATTTATATTTTATATCTCTTGTGTACATCTGAAGTCTATAAAACTATTTTGAATAACCTTTTACAGAAATCCACTATTCCTAAAAATATTAATCCTAAATAATTCCAAACATTAGTGGGACATTTGTCTTCATTTCAACAAGTTCATTTTGATCAAAAAGACATGTCCACTCTAGGTCTGAGCCATAATAAACCCTTGTATATTGAGGTAGTCATTAAAAACCATAAGATCAAGTGTGTTCTTATAGACAATAGTTCAGGACTAAACATAGTGTCCCTTAAACTGGTATAGAGATTGGGTTACACTATGAAGGACAATCAACCAGAGATAATCACCATAAAAGCTTATGATATTGCCATGAGGGAATCTTCTAGTATAATTTGTTTGCCAATCATTGTGTTGGGTGAATATTTTGTCGACCAGCTAACTGGTGAGCAAAATAGGTCTCTTCACCACAGCATAAGGAGATTGGTCAGCTAGGTGTGTAGGTTTACTACATCAACAGGTGACAAATCTCTCCTCTCATCAAGGGGAGGTTCCCTATAGGTATAAAGGGGGATATATACTATATAAATAAGCAGAAAGTAACACTCAGGGGTAGAATAAACCATCCATCTCTCTTTTTTCAGAGATGATGCTTTCAGATCAAAGGAGAAATCCTTGGTGATTGGTGAAGGTGCTTCTCTTCTTTCAGAAGTAACATTCAACCAAGAGCCAGATCCCTTCCTAGGTAGTAGAAATATTGGTGAAATGATAGAAGGCACTTCTCTTCTTTCATAAGTGCTTATTCTTACAAACAACATGAATCTTTTTGGTAACCAGTGACCAGTAACAGAGTATAGAACAACCAAAAATCTAAGCTGTAGCTCAAAGTCTCCACTTTGACTACCTGTAGACACCGCAAATGTGTCTACACCTTGGTTCTCCCCCCTTTTCCACCTCACCCTTGCCACCTTGGATCCTCCCTTGAATCCCTCCACCTTCCCCTTAGCATTTATTATGCAAAATCTCCTCATTATCTTTCCCCCCACGCCCATTTAAGTGTCCTCATGACCGTTCTTCCCACAATCCCTCGCCCAGCAGCGTGTAAGAATGGGCAGAGGCTATTTTTAGCCTCTGTCCCCATTCTGCCACCACCGACGTCGGTGACCCTTCGACCGACGTCGGCGAAACTGCCAGCGTCGGTAGCCTTCAATACCCCTTTCTGCATCTATTACAGCCCCTGGACCCTTGAGCTCGCAAACAAAATCCTCTCGGCGTTTTTGGCATTCGACTCTCTTCTCTCTGGACCTCGTGCAACAGCAGCAACAGAGGCAGGGACTTTAGTTTCTTTAGTTTCCTCTTGCAACAAGTCTTCTGTGGCTCCAACAATAGCTCCTCCGTTCTTCAGTCTACAAGCCAAAAGGTAAGCAATTTCATTATGTTATTTCATTCTTTTCTTTAAGTTTTCAGTTATCTACTGTCTTCTACTTGCTGTGTCCTTCCCTTGAGACGCTGAAAAGCCTTCTCAGACCCTGTCCCCTGTCCATCTTCCTCTTCCCTATCCCCCTTTCAATCTAGTCCCAGACAACTTCCTCGTCCCTCCTGCCAACAAAAGACCCTGCACAGGGCACCCAACCTGACTAAGACCATCCTCAAACCAGACCCAGAGCAGACTCAGACCTTCATCCACAGAGCCCTCAAACAGAGACAGACTAAGCCTTGACCAAGACCCTGACCAGACCCGTTGGAGGCCATTGCCCCGACCGACGCTGGTCATTACCCTGACTGACGTCGGCCACATAATCGACATCGGCACCTTTGACCACTGACACCGGTAGGACCACCAATGCCGGTGACTGCAACCATTTCGACAGCTTCTTCCAGGTAAGCCTTTACTTCCTTTTCTCTTTTAGTTTGCTATCATTTCAGTCTATTTTAGCATTATGTCATTTATCAGTCATTTATCTTTTATCAAAATAGTGGGTTGACCTCCCTCAAGGAAGTTCTCATACTTCTGGGAACAAGCTTTCGCTTGGCAACCCACCGCCTATCCATCTAACGCCTTTTTGTCCAAGTTTTCTTCTTTGCAGGTGTCATTCCTCCACAGCCAAAGAGGAGTGCTCACAAATGTCTGGATTACAGTGCGCGATCTTCATCCAGGTACTTCACATGCCTTGTCCATTATCTCTTTAGTTTCTTCTCTCTCTTGAATCTGAAAAAGCAAATTTTGAATAGAAACATTCTGGCACGCCCGGTGGGACCCTAGGTTCCTCTTGGGTTCCTTTTCTTCTTCATTCATTTAGGAGCATTAGGTTCTTACCTTTCCTCCTTCTTTCCTTCTCAATGACACTATAAGCAGGAATTTAAAAAGAATCTTTCTTTTCTTTCTTGCACATTCTAGACTAGTCCAACATCATACTCTCAACCCTTTCTCAAACTTGTCTTCATAACAAACATCACATTTCGACTTGGGCATTAAAACACTTTGCATTCATTTCTGCTTGTGCTTGCATCTTCGTAGTCCACATCTAGTAACTTAGACGCATATTGAATAAATCGTAGACACTTGATGTTACACTACCAAACCACATGCACTAAAACGAACATAAAACTTACTTGAGACAAGGCCCGACTGGGATTTCATCCCCCAGCGGATACCTTACCCGTCCCGGTGACTCTACTTGGATTTCATCACCAAGGGGGAAGCCCACTCCGTTCTCTGGCAGAGGATAAACTCTAGGCGAGGTATATCTTGGCTAAGCGAGACCAGCTAACCACTGGAATCGTGAAGTGAGGGGAGCTTGCTCCTTAGCACCAGGCCACGTACCAGACCCTAACACAAATTTTTGAGCACCTAAAACAAGACCCGAAACCAGCTCTAGACTGCTTCTTCTAGGACCTTCTTGACAGCCAATCTCCCCAAACATTCATCTAAGGCATAAGCCACAACTTCTAAAGTTAATTCCTAGGATTTATCGCTTAGGCTTGTCTGTCGCTCTTTATTTTCCTCTTCTCATCTGTTTGTTTGAGTGAGTGAGGATGCTTTCTTCATTGTTTTTCCAAGAATCTTAAAATCTTTTGGTTCTCTGGAAAACACAGTCACCGGCATCGGTTCTGCCACCGACGTCGACTTTCCCCAGTCACCGGCATCGGTCTTGTCACCGACGTCGGCTTTCATCTCTTACCGGCATCGGTTATCTGACCGACGTCGGCTATCTTCCTTACCGACATTGGTTTTTAAACCGATGTCGGTCTTTGTCACTGTCTTTTTTTTCAAAACCAGCAACCTAAAACCTGTCCCTTCTCTGTCAAAAACTCCATTCTAAGTTTCTGGAACTGCAAAAACATAGTTTCTGAAATCTGACCCTCCTTTTTGACCACGCTCCCTCGTCCCTAACCAGTCCTATCATGGAGTTCCACTCGGAGACTGAAAGAACTCTTACAGGACCGACCCTGACCCTGACCCTGACTCAAATTCCCATCATCCCTGAAGGGGACCCAGATTTCGAGAGATTCTTAGACCTCAATACCGCAGCCCTCCAAAACTATCTCATGAGAAACCCAATGCGAGACCTTTCAGGTGACGTGGCGACGACATCCACACCATTCACCACCCAACCCTTTATGACTCAGCCTTTCACCTCAACTATTAACCCAATCATGGCCAATACGCAAAGTTTGGCCTCCCTGTCTATTTTTAGACCGACCTCCATCGGGGTTCCATTACCCCCTCAACCACCTGCAATTCAACCAAGTTCTACATCATATCAGAACTTGATTGTCTCGACCCCTCACACTCTTGCGCCCACAAATGTAGGAGTGCCAACCTCCCTTTCTACCAGTGCCGCCATTCAACCACCTTTGGCGGTACCTAGTCATCTTATGCCTTCTACCTCCATGACCCAACCACCTTTAGCCTCCACTTCTGCCCCTGCGACTAATCATCCGTACATTGTACAACCGACTATGTCGCATGCCTCCTCTAGCCTCTTCCAAGTGCCTTACAACCTAGGGGGCGCTCAACCCACCAATCCATCAGCAGACATCATTAAGATGCTGATGGATAAAATGTCCAGTCTCGAAGCCTCCATTTTTGGCTCAAGCAATGTCCTGTCTTATGACCAGATTTGCAACGAGCCCATCCATCCTTCCGTCCCTATTCGATCATATCCTAACCATTGGGAGCTTCCTAAATTCACTTGCTTTCAGAGTAAGGAAGACCCATAACAACATCTATGGGCATTTAGACATGCCTGTTATCTTATGGCCCATGATGATGCGTTACTTTTACGCACGTTCCCTATGTCACTTTCTAGCCCAGCCCTTGACTGGTATAGTTCTCTTACCAGACACTCTATCTTTTCATTCATCCAACTCGCCCAACTATTTCTTGACCATTTCTCAATCAACATCACCAAACAAGTCTCAATCACAGACCTTTATTCCATCAGGCAATTTGACGATGAATATGTAGTTGATTTTGTCGCTCGTTGGAGAGGCTTGATTAACCAGCTCTCCTTCTCTTTGCCTCAACCTGAGCTCATCGAGCTCTTCTCTCGAGCATGTGCCAGACACATCTCTTCTACTTTGCGGATTCAGACATTCTACACTTTTGACGAAGCTTTCATCATGGCCTAAAAGCTCGAACTCCATGCCCTTGAAGAAGATAAGGTCAAATTGCGTAATACCAACGCAAAATCTACTGGCCATTCTTCTTCCAGACCCTCTTCTTCTGCCAATTCCGAATCCAAAGGAGTGGCCAACACTGTGGTCATTAGATCACCATCCTCAACAACAACGAATTATTCCCAACCTTTGACATCTTCCAGCATTACCAAACAATTCCAACAACGGTATATCCAGCGTTCTTACACTCCACTTGGAGAACCATACGCTTCCATTTTGGAAAAACTACTCAAGCAGGGGGTCCTCAATCTCCCTACAATCCAACCACTTCAATTTGACCCCTCTAAAGCCCTCCCTACATGGTATAGAGAGGCCGACTTCTGCCACTTTCACCGCATCCAAGGCCATGACATTGACAACTGCCGAACTTTCAAAAACATCGTCCAAGACATGATCGACAAGGGGGATCTTGTTTTAGATAACCCAAATGCCCCACCTAACCAACATATTGACATTTTCAAACAACCATTTCCAAATCATCCACCTACTCAAAACAACGTCCAAACCATAACCAAAGACCCTCAAGACCATGACATTCACACGATTAACACTATCTTACCTCTTGTCTCTGACCAATCTCTTTCACAGGTAGAAGAGTCTTCTTCTCCTATTCGTCTATCACAAGATGAAGAACCCTCTTCTCCTATTAGTCCTCCATCTATTTCTCCCATATTGGAGGATGCCTTGACCACACCTACACCATTAAGCCCACCTCCATCCGAAGACCCTACCTTGCCTACTCCTCAACTACAAGCAGAAGGCTCAATCATCCCTGCCTCCTGCCATCTGGACGAGCCACACTCTCCTATTTCTTCTCCACCAAGAGAAGGACCAGTCTCTTTACCCGTTTCAATCGAGGAAGACCCAGTCACAGTTTCCTCTTGCCCTTTGCCTAAGATTGTTACATCTCACTCACCTTCGTCCACATCCAAACCCAAACCCACATCTAACCTTGCCTCACACAATAGTAGCCCTCAACCCAAACTAACGAAAGTCACTAGACCACATCGGAGAACTCCTCCACCTTCGTCATTACCTTCAATCTTGGGCCCGCATCCGTCCACTTTAATAGGAGTACTGCCTACTCCCATCCTTCATAGAGGCACGTCGCCTCCATTACTCCCTCAACCCATCAAACATATATCTCCCTCAAACCATCGACCAACGCCTCTTATGCCTCTCAAACCAAAGTCATCAACCCCTACTGCAATAAGACATCTAGACCCATTAGTAGGTTCTTATACCTTGTTTTTACGGCAACTATTGGAGTCATCTCGTATCGACCTCCCGCCTCTCAGACCATATCAATCTCTCAGACCAAAACCACCCTGGTTCGATGACACTTGCATTTTTGCATATCATCGCACACCTGGACACGACACGGAGCATTATTGTGCCCTCAAGGTTGCCATTCGCCAATGTCTGGCGAATGACACCTCTCTTCTCGACCACGTTATCAATAAACCCTCAACACCGCCTCTCTCATCGACTCTCAGATCAAGACCCTCTTGGTTCGACAAATCTAAATTTTGCAACTATCATCACACTCCAGGACATGACACTGAGCATTGTTGTGCTCTCAAAGCTGTCATTCGTCAACAATGGAGAAATGATTTCCTTCTCACCAAGGACCCTCTTGACCACCTCTTCGACAAAACATCAACCCCGACTCATGCCTCTCCAACCTCATCACCTAAATCAAGATCCCCACACCAGACTGTGGTCCCTTTGCCGCCTTTGACCCCCTTATTCGACATTAATACCATCCATCTGACCACTAAACCTCAACCGACCTTAACCAATCTTTCAAACATTCTCCCTACCCGCTGGGGGAATTCATCCTTCGTCCAAACCTCGACCAACTTTTCAACCCAGTCTCTACCACATATCAATCACTCATTTAATCTTAAATCTCGACCAAGTATCCATTGACCCAACCCCTGACCAATTATTCGACCAGTCTCAACCAAACTTCAACCAAATATCAATCAACCAGACCTCTCGACCAAACATTCAACCTTTTTCAACCAACCAACGACAATGTCAACCAACTTCACGTCCATTAATCAACACCTGACCAATCTCGAAAGAGGCAAATTGGGGCAAGTTTGCTTCTAATTGACTCAGACCTTAACGCACTAGCATGGCCCAGGGACTTATCAGACCTTGAGCCCCCCTTTCTGTCTTGCATCTTCGACCATTTCTACTGTTAGTCGAGTGTTCGATCACTTGACATTTTACTTGAGCTCGTCCCTTGAGCAACCCCTTGTCATTGTCATTCCTTTTCCTATCAACCCTGCTTCCTAACACTTGTCAACCCTTTTATGATGCATGGATGCTTTGTCCTAATAAAAGGGAAGTCCTTGAACTTCTACAGCCTTGTCCGTGACTCTAATCAAAAAAATCAAAAAATTAAAAAATATATCAAGATGTCAAAATATAAACAAGGTCACAAAATAAAATCAAAAAGACAGACTGCTCCTTCGAAGGACAGCTGTACTATCATTGCTGTAGCTAATAGACTGATCCCTCGAAGGACAGCTATTCAAACATTATAAAGCAAAAATATAGACCACTCCCTCGAAGGATGGCTATCAAACAACAACCTTTCTTAGAAGCTTCCCGCATTGATCAGCTTTGCAACATGACCACTCAATTAAAAGACATCTCTATGCAAGCTTCCCGCATCGATCAGCCTGCACCAAAAAAAAAAAAAAACGAGTCATGGACTTGGCTTGTAGTTGTCTCAGGGTCTCCTATAAAAAGGGGCAAGGTTATTCCTGCTCTTAAACTGGGTTACCCTATCCACCTCCTATCACCTGCTCAGGGGACTTTGAGCTCACTTAATGTCAAGTGATTCGACTATTTCTCTAGCACAACACTGGTCAATGGCGTAATGCATGAACGGGGCTTTTGTTCTAATAACCCCTATCTATGCTTCCTTTTTGGTCCTTGTCAATGAAAGAGCAATTTGCCTTTCATCTTTTCTCTACACTTTGGTCACATTTAACCACATCAATTGTCGACTCATCTTTAACCAAGCTATTTTCATCATTTTCAGCTGACATCATCCTAGTCCATTTCACATAGTTTCTATGGACACCAATACACATGGAAATTACCGACCAGACCCAATTTATGTTAAGCATAAACCAATACTTGCTGAAGCATAAATAGACTTCCATTCATTTTTAGCATACATCCATCACGACTATGGAAACTTGCTAGAGATGAAAGCCTCTCGACCAATATGACATCCGTAGCATCATCTTACCCTCATCATTTTGACACTTGACCACATCCAATCATTGATCAATCAGACCTTTTGTCCGAACTACATTGGTCTGAGGCCCCATGACCAGGGCTATGTAGGCAGCACTCAGATACCACATCTTCTGAGGTTAGCTCGACCACCCCCATTTGTTCGTCTCTTTAATGGACAAACCTTCTCTTCTACGACTTTGACCAAGACCAATCAATCTCTCTGACCATTCCTCCCTTTTAGGGAGAACTACATTGGCCTGAGGCCCTTAACACAAGGGCTATGTAGGTAGCACTCAGATCACATGACGTTTTTTGAGGTTAGCTCGGCCACATCCTTTCGTCCATCCGTCCCCTTGACCAATGACCATTGGAGATCATGCGTATCTCCTTCGACCTTCGACTACTTCCAAGCCAATGTTGTCTTGGTTGTTTTTGCGTGTGTGCTACCTCATGGCTGGTTAGCAGAATTGTCTGCAGACACTATTTTTTGACCCTTCGCAAGTATAAGATCGCAAGCCGGTTGATCCCTACTACCTGTGACTTTTTCGTGTCTCTGGGAGCACTTCCTGAGCCTGGGATACCTGGAACACGATGACCATTTGGAGCTTCAGCTTAGATTGAGTGACCCGATCAGCAGACGACTAAATGTTGGGGCCCGGTTACTTCAATTTTGGCACTCCTTGACCCTCGACATGTGATAATTTGACCTGACCCTCCCGTGAAGTGGACTACGCGCAATCACGACTACTACAACATTTTCACTCACTCTCTTCTATCCATCTCTCTATCAAATCGACACTCGATCCTCGGTTCCCTTTTCTCGACTATCGCTTTGAGGGGGGAACACCTCAACCTTTTCCTGGGGCAACCAACTCCTATTTTTGTCTTGCAGTTCATCAAGAACAACCAACAAGACAAAAAGGGGCAAATGTAGACACCGCAAATGTGTCTACACCTTGGTTTTCCCCCCTTTTCCACCTCACCCTTGCCACCTTGGATCCTCCCTTGAATCCCTCCACCTTCCCCTTAGCATTTATTATACAAAATCTCCTTATTATCTTTCCCCCCACGCCCATTTAAGTGTCCTCATGACCGTTCTTCCCACAATCCCTCGCCCAGCGGCGTGCAAGAATGGGCAGAGGCTATTTTTAGCCTCTGTCCCCATTCTGCCACCGCTGACGTCAGCGACCCTTCGACCGACGTCGGTGAAACTGCCAGCATCAGCAGCCTTTAATACCCCTTTTTGCATCTGTTGCAGCCCCTGGACCCTTGAGCTCGCAAACAGAATCCTCTCAGCGCTTTTGGCATTCGACTCTCTTCTCTCTGGACCTCGTGCAACAGCAGCAACAGAGGCAGGGACTTTAGTTTCTTTAGTTTCCTCTTGCAACAAGTCTTTCGTGGCTCCAACAACAGCTCCTCCGTTCTTCAGTCTACAAGCCAAAAGGTAAGCAATTTCATTATGTTATTTCATTCTTTTCTTTAAGTTTTCATTTATCTACTGTCTTCTACTTGCTGTGTCCTTCCCCTGAGACACTGAAAAGCCTTCTCAGACCCTGTCCCCTGTCCATCTTCCTCTTCCATGTCCCCCTTTCAATCTAGTCCCAGACAACTTCCTCGTCCCTCCTGCCAACAAAAGACCTTGCACAGGGCACCCAACCTGACTAAGACCATCCTCAAACCAGACCCAGAGCAGACTCAGACCTTCGTCCACAGAGCCCTCAAACAGAGACAGACTAAGCCTTGACCAAGACCCTGACCAGACCCGTTGGAGGCCATTTCCCCGACCGATGCCGGTCATTACCCCGACCGATGTCGGCCACATAACCAACATCGACACCTTTGACCACCGACGCCGGTAGGACCACCGATGCCGACGACTGCAACCATTTCGACAGCTTCTTCCAGGTAAGCCTTTGCTTCCTTTTCTCTTTCAGTTTGCTATCATTTCAGTCTATTTTAGCATTATGTCATTTATCAGTCATTTATCTTTTATCAAAATAGTGGGTTGACCTCCCTCAAGGAAGTTCTCATACTTCTGGGAACAAGCTTTCGCTTGGCAACCCACCGCCTATCCATCTAACGCCTTTTTGTCCAAGTTTTCTTGTTTGCAGGTGTCATTCCTCCACAGCCAAAGAGGAGTGCTCACAAACGTCTAGATTACGGTGCACGATCTTCATCCAGGTACTTCACATGCCTTGTCCATTATCTCTTTAGTTTCTTCTCTCTCTTGAATCTGAAAAAGCAAAATTTGAATAGAAACACTACCCAAGAGTGAGGTATGAAGAACAATGGGGGCACAAAGTCATCCCAAGGTCCTTTACATAGAAACAAAAAATAAACACACACTGAAGACAACTATGACAACACAAAGTCTGAAAGTGGCTATCTTCAGGACACCTTCCTTATCACTTCCACTAGTTCTGCTTGTTAAATTGTATAAACAAGAATACATTTAGGAAATAGACATAAGAACAATCTCCTAGAATGATACAAGCTATAACAACATAAAGTCTATGAATCACTTGCTTTCTCATTCAGATAAAATAATATGAAATACAATCTAAGCTCAAAGTCTCAATATTTACCTATCAATTTGGGTAGAGTTTTGCTTCTGTGGTCAAAAATATCTCCTTTGCATCAAATGAGAGATTACATTATATAGAGGCCAGGAGAGACTTGGCACTTTGTCCCATGGAGTGACCCATGCTGCACAATTAATGCCTTAGATGCATTTTTGATTCTGTCAGGGAGGGCCATGCTGGAGTAGGGAAGCTACCTTAACTATGGCATGTTTATTCATCTCTAGTGTCTAATCTCAGCCTGAATCACTCATTCCATCACCTGCTAGCTACGTAACTATCTATTCAGCCTTTATTCCAAAAGAGACAAACAGGCTGCGCTTTCAATGTTTACAAGCCCCAAATATCTACTCAATGAACTGCTTCACTATTGGAATTAACTCGTGCTAAGTTTCCCTCTTTGTCTCTTCTTCCTTTGGCCCTAGCCTTAGGGTCCTTGAATGCATTCAGGTCCACCTTTTGAGCTTGCAAAGATCAATAGACACTTCATTGTAGCAAATTTGATGTTTGTAGGTCTTTCCTCTTTTGAAGGTTAACGGCTAGCCAATTGCCCTAAGTTTGACGTTTGTAGGCCTGTCATTTTTTTGTGACACAGGTTAGGACATGTGGCAGCATCCACAACTTTGAAGTTGGTAGAGACTGTGTCTCAGCTTGTGACACTTGGCATCTTTTGCTACCTTTTGAGGCTCGACCCCTCCTAAAGGGAACTTGCCCTTCAGGGTCTTAAACAGGGTCCATTTCTGAGTGTCGAGTGTCCCCTTACAAGGGTACCTACCCTCAAGGATCATCTAAGTGGCCTTTAGGATTTGATTCTTTCAAAAGACTATGGTCTCTTTTATTCCCTTCAGACAAAATGTTTGAAGAAATTCCTTCGAATAATTTGTCTAAAGGAAACCTTTCCTTGGCTCTGTGTCTCTATGTTTAAGGGTGCTCCATCTTTGACACATGGCACGTTCCACTACTTTAAAAAAGTGATATGTGGCATCTTCTACCAAAATAGGCGAGGACATGTGGAAGCATCCATTGAACTCTAGAAACACATATAGAAATAGTCAGGACTCACTTTAAATTCACACAGAAGATGACACTTGTCAGCTTTCATCGATCCTCACCAAAGACACGTGGCATCTTCCACTTCATCATATTAAAACCCTCTACCATTGACACTTGACACTTTTTTTAATACCATAGAAACATTTGGGGCTCATTTCGATTCTCTCAGATGATGACACTTGTTGCATCCCATTTGTTTTAGTCGCTTACCTGGGACCCACCATGGTCCTTACTCAAAACTATGGAAAGAAAGGAAGGGACTGTAGAATTTGACACTTGGAGGCTTTCGACAAGCTTTACAAGGGACACATGGTAGGATTTTATGCTCTTAAAAACAAAGTATAAGGTGTCTTGGTAGATGACACTTGGAAACTTTCACTCATCCTTTTCTTTTGCACACTCCTTTCCTTAACTGAGGTTGCCTTTAAACCTTTGAACCCGTGAACCCATGAACCTATGAAGTGGTTTAAGGTTCAACAGTTTGATTGGTTCATTCTTTTGATTTGGCTGAGTCCTTTTGATATCTTTGAACCAAACGTGATGACCTATTTGGACATTGAACTTGTTAAACCAATGAACCAAAATGGTTCAAGGTTCAACGGTTCAAGCCTTTAAAACTCGTTAAGTGTTTGGAGCCGTGGAACCTTTGAAATGGTTGAACTTTGAACCTCTAAAAAATGCACCTAGCTCTTGCTGATGCCATTGAACCTTCAAATCCATTGAACTCGTTGAACCAAAATGGTTCAAGGTTCAACAGTTCAATCCTTGCTTAGATGCTTGCCGATGGACATTTTTTATTGAACCAAAGTGCTAAACCAATCTTGAAAATGACTAAGTGTTGGAAACTAGTTCTTTGATTAGACTCACCTGCAGAAGCCTTCGAACCTATTGAACCTACTAATCCCTTTACTGAAAAAGCTTGAAAAATGAGAAATTTGAAAGCTCAGAACAAATTTTGAGAAGTGAAGAGAGAAATTTTGGTCTTTTCAAGGCCAAAATAGTCCGTAGGTTGCCCCAAAAATGAGTGACATTTTTGGGAAACAACAACTGGCTCCAGTTGGGGAACTTCCTTCAGATGAAAACTTGGAACCACTGAGGGGAGTAGAAACTAGAATCTTCGGTGCCTTGAAGTGTGTCATTGGGCTATGGAGTCATGCTACCCAAAAAGAAAGGCTCCAAAAGAAACTGATCTAAAACTTGAAAATCTTTGGTTGAAATATAATTCAAAAATAAGAACAACACAATTCAAATAATGCTATCTCTGAAAAGAGATGTTTTATTTATCAAAATTGCAGACCCAAACATATGCTTATCTCTGAGAAGAGATGTATGGTTTCCATTTTGGGTTACATCTTCATTTATACATGTTTTGAAGGTGTGGGGAGGATATGGAAGGTCACCAATCTCGAGGGAGATGAATTGGTTTGACTTCCACAATTTACAACAATACAGAATTCAAGGAATTACTATTTTTAGAAACTTACTATTTTTAGACTAGACTACTAAAATTAAAATTTGGGACACTTCTGTCGGGTTTTATTGGGTCAAAATTCATTAATCAGATATCAATTCCATCTCATGACATTCCCCTCATTATTACCTTTCCAACGGTTCAAACAGTGAGTCAATTGGAGCTACGGTGCAAAAGTTATGGCTCCCAGAAGTTCCGCCATCAAATGGGGTGGACCCATCACCCGAATTATCATCTGAATTGTTGTCCAGATCATTCCTCCCTCCTTGAGAAGCAATGGTCCCCATTGCATCAATATTTTTCATCAAGTGTGGTAGTTTTACTTTGATTTGATTCCTATTGTATACCTGATTGTTCACCTTTTCTGTCTGACCATCAGTATGTGGATGGAAGGTTGTGAACTTCTTCAGCTTGATATCTATTTGCTTCTATTGTTGTGTTGTTTGTGTAGTCAGGGCTGTAATATCAGCCCTTTTAGATTCATGTGGCTTGACCACCATGAGAACAAATTTCTTGGCACTAATCAGAGAGATAGATGTAGAAGGTGGTACTTCGGTACCCTGTAGCGCCATGTTCCAAGAGTGAGAGTGATCCTTCTAGTTCTTGATTCATATATACCATGTCAGTCATACATAAATGGTTGACCAAAGAGTACATCACAAACATCTAGATTGACCACATCACATAAGACCTCATCTTGGAAAGGTTGTATTGCATATGAAAGAAGACATTGGTGGGTGACACGAAGGTTTCTCCCTGGACTCAACCATCCAATATTGTGTGGTTTTGGGTGAGGCTTCATAGATAGATTTAGGCTTTTCACAACATCAGCAGAGATTAAATTCTTTTGACTTCCACTATCAAGAATGAAATGTAGAGGCTTACCTTTCACCACAAACAACACACAGTAGAAACAAAAACTATACAAAAATATATATGTATAAGTGAACTTATCTGATACTTCAAGAATTAAAGCACTTCAGACACTGTTCATTATGAGACAAAGAAAAGGGGATGCCATCCTGATAAACCAATAGGAAACCATTTTGTCCCTAGAATTAGTGATGGGCAAATGGAACTCTCCACCAAGAATCACATTTTCTGTGCATTCCTCTTAGTTCTTTCTTCTTTTTGCCAGATGGCAAGGCATGGTCTTCTATCTAAAAATTGTAACTCCTTGCTCTCTTGGTGAAGAGTTCTTTTTGCTGACTTTAGAGTACAACAGTATGGTCCACCACCATAGCTTGTTATTCTGCTAGTTCAATCCAGCACATGCTTTGATTGTCCCCCTCAGACCCCTGACAAACCACTGGTTCATCATCTTCTTTGGTGTGAATGAGTTTGACATCTTGGTCTTGAGCAGCCCTCAATCTAAGCAACAGAGATTCACATTCAGCTGTGTTGGTGTTGCTGAACAACAACTTTCATGAAGGAAAAATATCTCCTTGAGGAGATATCAACACAGTCCTGGCTCTAGCATTGGTAGAAGAATTTATACCATCAAATTCTAGGATCTAAGCATCATCAGAAGCTAATCTTCTATCATATTTCTCTTCATTGGAGATGGAAGATCCTTCTTGATTTTAACTACGCCCTACCAATTCTTTTGATGCCTTGTTTGGATCAAATCCTAGATTTTCAGCTACGGGACTTTCATCAGCTGAGACATGAGCATCCTCTATGGTCAAGAATTAATTACCCCTGCCTGAAGGCTCAAATAGAATTTGAGTTTCAGGGGCTATCATTTGGGTGACCACATAGTTTGCCTCCTTTTTAGGGAGCAATCTCTTCATTACAGCCTTGACAGGGATCCTTGCCTCATACAGGTCCATACTTAGTTCTCCACCAATGTCCAACTGCTCAAGATTGGCTTGTAGGAATTCAAATTTAGTCATTTGAATTTTTGATTTCTTGACATGATCAGTTATGTCTAATGACTGAAATGGACTTGGAAGAGGGGATGGGAGTTCATCCTTTTGGTTTTTGGGAGGGGGAGGACTGGTCTATGAATTTGAAGTAGAAGGTGAAAAAATGTTTGATGTACTTACCTTTTTGGCAATCACTGGGTCCTTTGACTAGAAAGGAAGAGGGGTACTCTACTTAGCAATTGAAATTGCTAGTTAGGGTCGCTCCTCTATCTTTTCTTTGTCAGCCTGCTGGGCTGACTGATTCTTGGACTAGGTGAATACTACGTATGATCCTTCGACTACTTCATCTTCACTTTTGGGTTCATTCTGGTAATTTAGGAAACCAATGTGGGAGTCGCCAGCTAATTCTTCTTGATCCTTTGTGAAGAGACCAGCATCATTTTCTTGCTCAAACTCAGGTTGGAAAGAGAAAGCATGTTCTATTTCTAGATATCCAACTGCTGAGTTAGTTGGAGGTGCTTCAAGGGCAAGGTTCCTCTATGGGGGAGGAAGATGATTTGGTTGCCCTTGACTTCTGGCAGCATTGCCTTAATATGGTTGATTGGGGAATGTCCTCCTTGGTACATCTCTATATGAAGGAGCAGAAGACATACCTTGTGCCATTTGCCTTTTCAAGGCTAGTAATTCATTTGCCAACTTTTGTACCATTTGATCAGTGGTGGCTATGGGTGAGTATTCAGAAGATGAAGAGGGTTTACCTCTATTAGGATCTCTCCTTATCTTTTCTACCAAGATAAGGTCATCTTCAACCTTAGTAACCAAGCCTTGAGTAGCAGCAAGGTCTATGTGGCTAGCATGCCTCAGCAAAAAACTCACTTCAAGTAGCTATGAGTTGAAGAAGCATTTGAGGTTTTTAGGTGTTAGCTGAGCAATTACAGGAATCCTATTTCTCAGCTTGTCAAACTTGGCAATGAAATCCCTCATAGGCTCATGAGGCTCTTTCTTCATTTGGGTGAGTTAGGCTAGCAAGGCATGGGCATCCTCTATGGGCTTGAACCTTGCTTCAAACTTGGCTTTTAGGGTATTCCAGTCTGTCACTGATCGAGCCTGCAGATGGTAAAACCACTCTGTAGTAGCACCTTGTAGGGTCTCCACAAAAAGCATGACTACCATGTCTTCAAATTCCACCCCTATCACATCACTGGCTATGCTGAAGGCTGCAATGTGTTCATCAGGGTAAACTCTCCCATCTCTAAAGAATTTAGGGAAGTTCATTCTTGAGCAGCGTGGAAGTTCATGCAAAGGTGGATTCAAGTTGAGTGGGACAAATGAGTTACCCCAAGGGCCTTGAACTGCCATGATTTAATTATGAAAAATAGGGATAATAAATTTGGGTGGAGTGACCAGATTACAGAACAAAAATGGAAAAGAACTGGCCCTACTTCAGCTTGAGGCTTGAGGCTTCAAACTGTGCACTCTTTCCTAGCAGCTTTGGTTTTGCAGACCAGATAAAATAATGGAGATGGAGGAAAATGGTAAGGCTATAATGATAATGGATAAGACACAAAATGGAGTCACTAGAGTCTATAATGGATAAGGGTAGGGACTACTTCAATCTGAAATTTGAGGCTTCAGATTGCATGTTCATCCCCAGCAGAGTCATCAAAAATTGTTGGGTGAATGTTTTGTCGACCAACTAACTGGTGAGAAAAATAGGTCTCTTCACCACAACATAGGGAGATTGGTCAGCCAGGTGTGCATGTTTACTACATCAACAAGGGACAAATCTCTCCTCTCATCAAGGGTAGGTTCCCTATAGGTATAAAGGGGGATATATACTATATATATAAGTAGAAAGTAACACGTAGGGGTAGAATAAACCATCCATCTCTCTTTTTTCAGAGATGATGCTTTCAGATCAAAGGAGAAATCTTGGGTGATTAGTGAAGGTGCTTCTCTTGTTTCAGAAGTAACATTCAACCAAGAGCCAGATCTCTTCCTAGGTAGTAGAAATCTTGGTGAAATGATAGAAAGCACTTATCTTCTTTCAGAAGTGCTTATTCTTGCAAACAACAGGAATCTTTCTGGTAACTAGTGACTAGTAACAGAGTACAGAACAACCAATAATCTAAGGTGTAGCTCAAAGTCTCCACCTTGACTCCCCAAGAGTGAGGTATGAAGAACAATGGGGGCACAAAGTCATCCCAAGGTCCTTTACATAGAAATAGAAGATAAACACACACTGAAGACAACTATGACAGCACAAAGTCTGAAAGTGGCTAGCTTCAGGACACCTTTCTTATCACTTCCACTAGTTCTGCTTGTTAAATTGTATAAACAAGAATACATTCAGGAAATAGACATAAGAACAATCTCCTAGAATGATACAAGCTATAACATCACAAAGTCTGCAAATCACTTGCTTTCTCATTCAGATTAAATAATATGAAATACAATCTAAGCTCAAAGTCTTAGTATTCACCTTTCAATTTGGGCAGAGTTTTGCTTCTATGGTCAAAAATATCTCCTTTGCATCAAATGAGATATTACATTATATAGAGGCCAAGAGAGACTTGGCACTTTGTTCCATGGAGTGACCCATGTTGTGCAATTAATGGCTTGGATGCATTTTTTATTCTCTCAGGGAGGGCCATGCTAGAGAAGGGCAGTTGCCTTAACTGTGGCATGTTTATTCATCTCTAGTGTCTACTCCCAAGCCTGAATCACTCATTCTATCACCTTCTAGTTGCACAACTGTCTATTCAACCTTTATTCCAAAAGGGACAAACAGGCTGCACTTTCAATGTTTACAGGCCCCAAATATCTACCCAGTGAACTGCTTCACCTACTGTAATTAACTCCTGCTAATTTTCCCTCTTTGTCTCTTCTTCCTTTGGCCTTGGCCTTAGGGTCCTTGAATGCATTCAGGTCCACCTTTTGACCCTACAAAGATCAATAGACAATTCATTGCAACAAATTTGATGTTCATAGTTCTTTCCTCTTTTGAAGGTTAATGGCTAGCCAATCACCCTAAGTTTGATGTTTGTAGGCCTATCATTTTGCTGTGACGCGGGTGAGGACACATGGCAGCATCCATGGCTTTGAAGTTGGTAGAGACTGTGTCTCAGCTTGTGACACTTGGTAGCTTCTGCTGCCTTTTGAGACTCAACCCCTCCTAAAGGGAACTTGCCCTTTGAGGTCTTGAACAGGGTCCATTTCTGAGTGTTGAGTGTCCCCCTGCAAGGGTACCTACCCTCTGGGATCATCCAAGTGGCTTTCGGGCTTTGATTTTTTTGGAAGACTGTTGTCTCTTTTGTTCCCTTCAAACAAAATGTCTAAATAAATTCCTTTAGATAATTTTTCTGAAGGAAACCTTTCCTTGGCTCTGTGTCTCTACATTTGAGGGTACTCTGTCTTTGACACATGGCACGTTCCTCTACTTAAAACAAGTGATACATGGCATCTTCCACTGAAATAGGTGAGGACACGTGGAAGCATCTACCAAACTCTAGAAACACATATAGAAATAGTTAGGACTCACTTTAAATTCACGTAGAAGATGACACTTGTCGGCTTCCGTTGATCCTCACCAAGGACACATGGCGTCTTTCACTGCATCGTATTGAAACCCTCCATCATTGATACTTGGCACTTTCCACTCTTGGGCTTTTGTAATACCATATAAATGTTTGGGGCTCATTTGGATTCTCTCAAATGATGACACTTGTTGCATCCCATTTGTTTTAGTTGCTTGCCTAGGACCCACCACGTTCCTTGCTCAAAACAGTGGAAAGAAAGGAAAGGACTGTGGAATTTGACACTTGGAGGCTTTCGACAAGCTTTACAAGGGACACATGATAGTATCTACCACTCTTGGAAACAAAGTATAAGGTGTCTCAGCAGATGACACTTGGCAGCTTTCGCTCATCCTTTTCTTTTGCATGCTCCTTTCCTTGATTGAGGCCACCTTTGAACCTTTGAACCCGTGAACCTATGAAGTGGTTCAAGGTTCAACGGTTTGGTTGGTTCATTCTTTTGATTTGGCTGAGTCATTTTGATATATTTGAACCAAATGCAATGAACTATTTAGACGTTGAACCCATTGAACCAATGAACTAAAATGGTTCAACGGTTCAAGCCTTTGAAACTCGTTAAGTGTTTGGAGTCGTGGAACCTTTGAAACGGTTGAACTTTGAACCTCTAACAAATGCACCTAGCTCTTGCTAATGATGTTTAACCTTCAAACCCATTGAACCAAAATGGTTCAAGGTTCAATGGTTCAATGGTTCAATCCTTGCTTAGATGCTTGCCGATGGACATTTTTTATTGAACCAAAGTGCTAAACCAATCCTAAAAATGACTAAGTGTTGGAAACTGGTTCTTTGATTGGACTCACCTGCAGAAGCCTTTGAACCTATTGAACTTGCTAATCCCTTTACTGAAAAAGCTTGAAAAATGAGGAATTCGAAAGCTCAGAACAAATTTTGAGAAGGGAAGAGATAAATTTTGGTCTGTGCATGGCCAAAATAGTCCGTAGGTTGCCCCAAAAATGAGTGACATTTTTGGGGAACAACACATTATTAGGTCTATGTCCCATCACACATTATTACATATTGTGGATATTTAGTTTCCTTATAACATACTTCCTAGTCATCCTTAGATCCATGAATTATAGGCCATTATATGCACCTTACATCAATGCCTTAAGTTTCCCCATAATGGGACCAAGTTCAGCATTCCTGTCGATCTATATCTTTATCAGTATTACAAATATTTATAGGTTGATTTTCATAATTATAACTATTATCCTGGTTCTAAATTTATTTCAAAGAATAACAAGGATATAGTTTCACATCTACCAAAATCCAATTATGTCAAACCTAGTGACCTTGTGTTCACTTCAACTGATCCATTTCCTATAACTCTTGCAAAACATATTGTTATAGAAGATGTGGGAATTTACACATACCGTCTTAAGGATGCCTTCTATATTACTAAGTTACTGAAGTTTCCCCAAACATTTGTTAAACCCAAACCTTCCAAAATCCCCACATAGCCAACTTAGTTTGGAAACAGAAGAAAGAACAATGAAAACCACCTATGATATTTATACCTACTACTTCACTAAAATAGGATCAAGAGTCTTTCAATAAAGGAGATTGGTTATATTCTGATAGCATTGTTGATTATTTTTAGAATCCAAAATATCTTATCCCTAATTGGATCATGAATAATTTTGATTATACAGGAAGAGGCCTTGGCTAACATGCACAAGGAATCTTGGAACCTTTATCAAGTGAAATACCTAATTTGAATCATGGTCTCAAATTTATACCACCTAGGGGTGACCTCATGACTTTTGATAGTAATTCCTATGAATTGACTAGCGATGAGACTCCTGATAGTGATGTAGCATCCCATTATAGCCTTTTCGATGAGATTAATGACTCAAATTTATTTGATTCAAATTCCATTATAACCTTAACACCCCATTGTTCCCTATGCCTTTCTCACCCTAAACTCATTGAATAGGACCAACAAAATTTGGTCATATGCCTTGATGAATTCCATAATGAAGAATTAATTATAGAGTATATGGGCCTAAGAGATGGATTATCCATTAGCAATCATAAGCAATGTTTGATTTTTCATTGGATCCTTCTGCCTTATTTGGAAGGCAGACAAACTTTCTTGGTCATGAAGAACATAAAACATTGAGATCTTTGGGTGAAACCTCTTTGAGGCACTCATTGGTCAAAGAAAAAGTAAATAAAAGGACAAGGCCTTGAGTGAAAACCTATTTCAAGTGCTCTTGGATAGGAAAGCTTTCTCATCCCTAAAGGACACTCAAGATCCATCAAGTCCTATATTTATACCTATTATTAGCATCACACCAAAATAACAAGTCTTTGAGCATCTCACTCTTGACTTTCCTAAGATCTTTGCTAGTTGGGCATTATCTAATTTAGCATATTAAAATTCATTACATTATCCAAATATTTGGGAGGAACAACAAGAAATTATAGCAGAACAAGATGATCATGATCACATATTACTTACTATTTTTGAATATGGTTCTACACTTCTATTAGAAAACACTGTTGAAGTGAACCTGGGAACATATGAGGATCCAAAAATTGCTCACCTTGGAGCTTCCATTATTGAAGCATAACGAGAACACATTATATCCATTTTGATGGATTTTATTGATATTTTTGCATGGGCATACTTTGACATGTCAGGATTATACCCTTACTTGGTTATGCATCACCTTGTTGTTCATCTAGATGCCAAGCTAGTCAAACAAAAATTGAAGATACATCCACACATCACTCTATTGGTAAAAGCAAAACTAGATAAATTATTAGGATCAAGCTTCATTAGACTACTGGACTATTCTAAATGGATATCAAACATAGTTATAGTCAGCAAAAATCCATAGGGCATATGTCTTTGTACCAATTTTAGAGATATCAGCAAAGCATGCCCCAAATATGATTAACCTCTACCCAACATCAACATGATTGTTGAATTTACTATTGGGTACAAGATGTTGTCCCTCATGGATGGATTTTTTAGATATAATCAAATCAAGATATCCCAACAAGATCAACACAAGACTGTGTTCACCACTTTGTGGGGAACATTATATTATCAAGTCATGTCATTTGGCTTGAAGAACACTAGATCCACTTATCAATGTATTATGACTATCATCTTCCATGACATGATGTATGATATTATTGAGGACTATGTTGATGACATCCTAGCTAAATCAAGAACATGTGTTAGACATCCTAACATTCTACAAAGAATCTTTGAGAGGGTTCATGAATATATAGTCCACTTAAATCATAAGTGTGTCTTTAGCATCACTTCAGGGAAATTACTAGGGTTTATTATATCATGAAGAGGGATCAAATTTGACCCTACTAAATTTAAAGCCATTATAGAAATGCTTCCACCTTCAAATCTTAAATAGCTCTGAAGCCTACAAGGAAAGATCTAGTCTATACGTAGGTTCATTTCTTAATTGGAAAATAAGTGCCACCCATTTACATATATCTTAAAGATAGGGGTCACATTTCAATGGGATAAAGATTGTTAATTAACATTTGTGAAGCTTAAGACCTATTTGGATAACCTACCAGTCTTGAGACTATCAACACCTGGATAACCATAACTTCTTTACATTTCAACAACTAAGCATGCACTAGGGACACTTTTTGACCCAACATGATGATCATAGTAAAGAGCATGCAGTTTATTATTTAAGCCACACATTGGTAGATTATGAACAAAATAATATTCCTATTTAGAAGGTGTGTTTAGCTATGGTGTTTTTATCTCAAAAGTTGCAACATTATATGCTAAATAATAAAACCATTGTTATCGCTAAGGTGGATCCTCTCAAATTTTTATTATCTAAAGTAACCTGCATAGGTCACGTGGAAAAATGGGTCACATTCCTAATTGAATTTTATATTGAGTATCATAATAAAAAATCTATCAAGGGGTAGGTTATTATTGATCAACTTATAGAAGCCCCTATTATCGACATTCAATGACTCATATTTGACTTTCTAGATGATTCTATCATGACAATGGAATAAGTGCAGCAGGAACTTTAGCAATGAAAGCTATATTTTGATCATTCCTTTACATCTCTTAGATCTAGGGCTGGCATTTTGTTGATTACACCATAAGGGGATCTGATTATCAAAGCATTTCATATCAATTTTAATTCTACCAAAAATATGGTTGATTATGAGGCACTTACTTTAGGTTTGCATCTTTCTATATTGTGGGATACCAACACTTAATGGTCTATAGTGATTACCAATTGATTATCAATCAAACCACTGATCAATATCAAACTAGAGATGACAAGCTTGTTCCTTACAAGCAAATTATGGATAATATCAAGATTCATTTTAAATCTCTTTAGTTTGAATAAGTACCAAGGGCCAACAACAAATCTATCAATGTAATGGCAAGAATTGGGTTTATGATACCGATTGATAATAGTGCTAAAGAGTATCTATTTATTATTGAAAATCTTTTATAGCCTGCACATGTATTGCTAGATTTAGAAAGGGTATGTGCCATTAATAGTCCCAATCCCACACCTAAACTGCCTTGGTATCATTATTTTTATAATTATTTTTGTAGACATCCAATTCCTAACACCATTTGTGTTGAAATTGTCAATCTTACTCGAATTACGTTCAAATGCACATTTTAGGTCAAAATCTATAAAAAACTCTAAGTGGTTCAAACTTGTCACTTACAAGTGACAATTTGGGTCAAAGTATCCCTAAATAGGGAAATGTATTTTATGGGCCAGCTAACTTTGATTAGATCATTTTGAGTCAAAATGACAATTTTGCTATTTAGTGCTCTGGATCACTCTTGTCTTCTAATTCATTGGTACACATCACGTACCTTTGTTATTTGGTGTTGGAAACATCCTAAATGGGAATAAATCTCCAATGCATCTAATATCACCTTCCAGTTCCTCTCCAGTCAAATTATGACCTAGTAATATGACTTTTTGACCAATTTGATTAATTATGCACCAATTTCCAAAGAATTGCACTAAACTTGATTAAACTTACTTAAGATAATTAATCCAATTTAAGAGCTTAAGTAATAATTCCATAGATATTTTTAAATATCTCATTATTGTAAATTTATTTTGAATATCTACATCACCTAGTGACCCAATAACAACAAAACTAGGGGCACATTCCACCCCAAAAATAACAAAACTAGGAGCACATTCCACCTCAACAACAACAAAACTAGGGGCACATTCCACCCCAATAGAGATGAAACCAGGGGCATAGTCCACCCTAAAAACATCTTATTCAATCCAAAAATGCACCAAACATGCAAGAATGGAATTTTATGAAGGAAATTGTTTAAAGATTGGAGATGAATAATAGAGTCAAAAAATACAAATTTGATGAGATATGCCCATATCCATTTGATTTATCTATTATCCAAAACCCCTTTCCACCTCATTTTGAGGTACCCAAATTTGACAAGTACAAAGGAAAAGGAGATCCACATGATCACATACAGGCATTCTTCATCTTATGTCAAGAGGTTGCTTATAGTAGCAAGTACTTACTACAACTATTTTTGTGAAGTTTAGTGGGACAAGCTCTTGATTGGCTACTTAAACTACCCAAGGGATCAGTTACAGATTGGAAAAACTTATCATAAAATTTCATTAACCATTTCTCATATAACATGGTACATGAATTAACCATTGTTGACTTATTCAAAGCTAAGCAGTGTGATGGTGAAAGTTTCATCACATATCTGTAAAGGTGGAGAGCATTGGCAGGTCGCTTTCAACATAACTTGATAGACAAATAGTTGGTTGATATCTATGCACAAAATTTGCATCTTGAAGTTGTGCATAATCTATGCTTAGCTTGTGCTAACTCATTTGAAGAAATTATTGACAAGGGAGTGCAGATTAATAAGGCTCTTATTGCTAAGGGCCTTGTTAAGATTTTTGTGCAAGGTCAATCGTCTAACTAGACTAAATCACCAGTTCAAACAATCATACAGGATAAGCCTAAAGGATTTAGAAAAAATAAGAACATGGTTGGAAATGGGGTAACTAAAAAAATACATGTACAAATGGTGCAGGCCATGCCTCTCCCAAATGTACAATTAACTCCTACAAATCCACTACCTACTTTATAGAGACAACCTCCACAAAGGACATTTCATAATAATTTTAGAGTCTTTAGCAAGTTAGGAGAATCATTTGAAATAGTGTTACAAAAGCTCATTGCAGCTAGTTTAATTATATGGCCAATATCAAGGCCATTTCCTAAAAATCAACCAAAACTAGATTGGTACAAAGAGAACAAATGGTGTAACTTTCATCATGTTGCTGGTCATAGTGCATATCATTGTGTTCAATTATGACATATTATTGAGGAATTTATTGAAAGTGGTGAACTCAAAATTAAGTTGGCCCCTAATCAGGACTTAAATTAGGATATGGGAATCTACAAAGACCTTTTTCCTCGAAATGATCCACCACCACCAAGAAATAATCAAAATTGTCACAATCAAGGATAGAGGTAGAACTAGAACCAATAGCAAGGTCAGAATCATAATGAGTATAATCGAGATCATAATGCCCATACTAAAAATGTGGCTTATAACAACATACCTTATAAATATAATAATACTTTGGGACACATTTCTATAGCCCACATTACCACTATTACTGTAAAACTGCATGGCTAATCTCATGTTCTTTGCAACATAGGACCCATCATTATAGGGTTAACACCCTCTCCCCCTAGTAGTATCATGTCAAGTTTGCACATCATGTTGTGACTCTATTTACATATGTTACTAATCCTGAACAACACCTTTCTTCTAATTATAAAGGCTCTTCATTTACCTAAAATTGTAGCAATATAGTTAGTCACCTGTGAGTCACCATCCAAGGCCCTTTGTCTTCCTCTTCTAATTATAATAACTCCTTACCACCTCTAGGTTGTGCAGTCACAACTAGATGCCCATGAGTTACCATATAGGGCCCTTCACCCACTTGTTCCATAAAATCCAATGAGAACATTGTGCCAATGGTTCCAAAGCTGAATATTGTCCCAACAAAGACTAAAATAGTTCAATCCACAATTCAAAGGCCTTATAGCCTAAAATATCAATTAGATAAAACCCCTACACAAATTTATATATTAAAACTCTTACAGACATTTGATTTCCATTAAACCATCTTCAATTTTTTTTTTCAAGAGTCTATTATGCCTAATGATATAAACCTTGATTAGTTCTAAAACCTAGTTGGACACTTATCTTCATTTGGGCAAATCACATTTGATCAAAAAGACATGTCCACCCTTGGCCCAAACCACAATAACCCACTATACATTGAGATAATCATTATGGATCACAAGATCAAGGGGGTTCTTATAGATAATGGTTTAGGGATAAACATCATATCTCTTAAATTGGTACGATGATCGGGCTACATGGATAAAGACATTCAACTAGAAACTATTACAATCAAGGCTTACGACAACACTGAGAGGGAGTCATCTAGTATAATTTGGTTGGTAGTCATGGTTGGGTCTATTTCTCATCACACATTATTCCATATTATGGATATTGATCTTCCTTATAACATACTTCTTGGTCATCCTTGGATCCATGAAGTACAAGCAGTTCCATCTACTCTTCACCAATGCATTAAGTTTCTCCATGATGTGATCAAGGTTACTATTCCCATTGATCAGTAACCATATCAATATTGCAAACATCTTGAAGTAGATTTTAATAATTATAACGATTTCCTAGGTTCTAAATTCATTGCAAAGAAGAATAAAGACATCATTTCTCATCCATCTCCATCTAATTATATAGACCTTGGTGATCTAGCCTCCACTTTAGTCGATCCATTTCCTATAGCTCTATCCAAGTAGGTTATTATTAAAGATGTAGGCATTTCCATGTACCATCTGAAGGATGTCCTCCATCTTAAAAAATTACCAAAATCCCCTAAATCATTTGATAAGCCTAAAACTTCCTAGACTCCTAACAGACCTGACCAGATTTGGCAACCAAAGAAGAAACAACCAAAACCTCCTATGGTTTTTGTACCTACAATCACATCGAAGAAAGATCAAGAGGATTTTACCGAGGGAGATTGGTTATGTTATGAATGTCTTGTTTATTATTTTCAAAATCCAAAGTATCCTATCTCTAACAGGATAATGGATCATCTTGACTATAAAGGGAAGGGCCTTGGCCCATAGGCACAAGGAATTTTAGAACCCTTATTAGCTAGAGTTGTCAATTGGAATCATGGTCTTAGATTTAAACCACTAGAGGATGACCTCATGATATTTGATAGTGACTCTTTAGAAGTGACCAGTAACAAGACTCTTAGCAGTGACACAACTTCCCATTATAGCCTTTTTGATGAACTTGTTGACTCAAATTTGTTTGATTCAAATGCCATATTGACCATAATGCCTATTAGAGATTCCCATCCTGAAGCAAAAACCCATCCTAGTGGTAGTTCCCTTCTTGAAGTAGGACATTATATATTTACCATTGGCACTTCCCATCCTAAAGTAAACCCTCACTATAAATTATGCCTTTGCCATCCTAAACTCATAGATTGGGATCAGTAAAATTCAATCATATACCTCAATGCATTTCAAAATGAAGAATCGATTGCAAAATACATGGACCTATGAGATGCATTCCCCATTAGTGATCATAAGTAGCGTTTTGATTTTTAATTGGATCCTTATACCTACTTTGGAGAGTAGGCAAACTTTCTTGGTCATAATAAATAAAAAACATCAAGATATTCAGGTGAAAACCTCTTTGAGGCACTTGTCGATCAGGGAAAAAGTTAAGAAAAAGACAGGCCTTTGAGTGAAAACTTGGTTTAGACACTCCCAAATGGGAAAGTTTGCTCATCCCATCAAGATGTAGAAATTCCATCTAGCCCAAGTTCCATAGCTAGTACATGCATCTCTTCAGAATAACATCAAATATTTTAGCATCTTGCTCTTGAGTTTCTAGAGGTTTTTACCAATTGACCTTTACCTGAGAAGGTAGATTTTGATTCTTCATATTATCTAGATCTTTGGGAGGAACAACAAGAATATATAGCAAATAAAAATGATCACAACCATACATTGCCTATAATTCTATAAGATGGATCCACACTCCTTGTGGAGAACACAACAGAAGTGAATTTGAGAACCTATGAGGATCCCAAAATTGTTTATCTTGGAGCTTGCCTTACTAAAGCAGAATGTGAACATATTATATCCATTCTTAAGGATTATATAGACATATTTTCATGGGCATACTCCAACATGCTAGGCTTGGACCTAGATTTAGTTGTGCATCATCTTGTTGTTTACCCTAGTGTTAAACCAGTCAAGCAAAAATTAAGAAAGATGCATCCACACATCGCCCTTTTGGTTAAGGCTGAGTTAGAAAAGTTGTTAGGATCCAATTTTATCAGACCATTGGACTACTCTAAATGGGTTTTCAACATAGTACCAATGAGTAAAAAAAAACCCAGGCATACGTATTTGTATTGATTTCTATGATATCAATAAAGTATGCCCCAAAGATGATTTTCCTCTACCCAACATCGACATGATCATCAACTCAAATACTGGGTATGAGATGTTATCCTTGATGGATGGATTTTTTTTACTATAATCAAATCAAGATAGCCCCTGAAGATCAACATAAGACCGTGTTCACCACTCTATAGGGGACATTCTATTACCAAGTCATGCCATTCGGTTTGAAGAATGTTGGAGCCACATATCAATGTGTAATAACTACCATTTTCCATGACATGACACATGATATTATCTAGGACTATGTTGATGATATACTAGCAAAGTCAAGAATAAGAGCTAGACATCCTGACATTCTATAAAGAATATTTGAGAGGCTTCATGAATATAAAGTCTACTTGAATACTAAGAAATGTGTCTTTGGAGTCACATCAAGAAAACTGCTAGGGTTCATTGTATCATAATGAGGGATAAAAGTTGACCCTGTAAAGGTCAACTCTATTATGAAAATGCCCCCACCAAACAATCTTAAATAGCTGTGAGGTCTACAAAGAAAGATCCAGTCTATACATAGGTTTATTTCTCAATTGGTAGATAATTTCTACCTATTTACCCATCTCTTATAGAAAGGAGTAACATTTTAGTGGGATGAATATTTTCAGATAGCATTTGTAAAGCTTAAAACATACTTGGCCAATCCATCAGTCTTATGACCTCCAACACAAGGAAATCCACTACGTCTTTAATATCAGCCACAAAACATGCACTAGGGACACTTTTGGCTCAACATGATGATCATGGTAAGGAACACACTACTTATTATTTAAGTTGCACATTGGTAGCCTATGAACATAATTATATGCCTATTGAGAAGGCATGTTTAGCTATGTTGTTCACCACTCAAAAATTGAGACAATATATGCTAAATAACAAAACTATTATTATCACCAAGGTAGATCCTCTCAAGTTCTTCTTATCTAAAGCAACTCTTCAAGGATGCATGGCTAAATGGATTATGCTCCTCTAATAGTTTGATATTGAGTACCAGAATCAAAAGGTAATCAAAGGACAAGTTCTTGCTAACTAACTTGTAGAAGCTCCTACTAAGGCCACTCAACCTCTCAACTTTGACCTTCCAAATGATTCTATCATGACAATATAACAATCATCACAAGAAATTGAATAGTGAACACTCTATTTTGATTGATCTTTCACATCTTGAGGGTCTAGAGCTGGCATATTATTGATCACACCATAGGCGGATCTGATCCCCAAAGCATTCCATATACAATTTCATTGTACAAACAATATGACTAAATATAAGGCATTGGTTGTAGGGCTCCATCTTGCTATACAGTGGGATATTCAACTCTTAAAGGTCTATGGAGATTCATAGCTAATCATAAATCAGACAACTAACTAGTATCAAATAAAGCATGAAAAGCTTGTTCCTTACAAGCAAATTATTGATAACCTCAAAACACATTTTAAATCTCTATAGTTTGAGCAAGTTTCAAATAGATCTGTCGATACCAGCTAATAATTGGTTTCATGATTCAAATGTATGATAGTGCTAAAGAGTATTAGTTCTTGATTGAAAATCTTCTTTAGCTAGCATAGATTCTATCAGATTCAGAGAGGATATGCACCATTGCTGATCCTAATCCCTCACTTGAGCTACCATGGTACCAAGATTTTTATAACTATGTCCATAGTCATGTATTTCCTACTGACCTTTCCAATAAGCAAAAAAAACTATTCCTTCATCGCTTAACATGTTATATCCTCCTTGGAAACATGTTTATCATAAAGGCTATGATGGAATGATTCTTCATTATTAATCTTTGGGAAAATCTAAGCTAGCACTAAAGGAGGTTCATGAAGGAATGTGTGGGGCCCATACCAATGGTGTAGTCCTAGTAAAGAAATTTTGTAGAATAGGCTATTATTGGCCCAAAATGGAGAAAGATGCTTGTAATTATGTAAAGAAGTGTGTTCTTTGTTAGTAGTATGGAAATTTGATACATGTACCTTCCTTACCATTGCAGCCGATCACAACACCATGGCCATTCTCAACATGGGGTCTCGATCTCATTGGTAAAATTAACATAACATCTTCAAATGGCCATAAGCACATTTTGATTGCAACTGAGTACTTTACCAAGTGGATTAAAGCCATTCCTCTCACTTATGTTACTAGGAAACAAATAACCAAATTCATTCATTAGCATATCATCTATTGATATGGAATCCCAACCCATATTATATCAAATAATGGTGGATCCTTTGTGAACCAAGATGTGAAATCTCTTTGTGCAAAATTCAAGATCAAGCACAAGAAATCCACTCCATATAACTTGTAAGGCAATGGACAATTTGAAGCATTAAATAAAACCATTATAGCCATCTTAAAGAATATTATTAAGGATGCTGGCCATAATTGGCACTTGCAACTCTTTCCTACCCTTTGGGATTATAAAACCAATCATCACACCCCAACTGGCACTACTCCATACTCCCTTATTTTTGGCACGAAATCTATCATCTCGATCAAGATTGAGATCCCATCATTAATAATCACTGGAACACATTGAATATAATGAAGACTATAGAGCCTCTTGATTGCATGAACTAGAGCTTCTTGATGGTAAGCATTTGGTTGCCCTAGAAAATTTGTCGGCCTATTAGAATAGATTATGGAGAATCTACAAAAAATGCTTTCTTCCTTGAGAATTTGAGATTGGTGACATAGTTTTGAAATAGAACCAAAGGAATATGAATACTAAACCCAAAAATAAAGGAAAGTTTTAGCCTAATTGGTTAGGGCCATATATTGTCACAACAAACTATAGATTAGGTACATATCAATTGGCTAAACCTAATGGTGAAGAAATTTTAGAGCCCATGAACATCATACACCTTAAGAGGTTTTACATATGAAAAGCTTTAAACTATTGTCTACAAGACCCCTGACTTGGGGGTAACTTATGCTGACATAATTTTATCCCACCCTTTTATCTTACCTTGAATGTTATTTATACAACCCTAGTCCACTTTTCATGATTCTCGACAGTAAAGGCTTTGAATCCTTGGCACTCTAAACACAGTCTTCATCCCATTCTAGATTGCTCTCTTTGAGAAGCATATTCTTTGTTATGTCTATGACATGTTATAATCTTGAACACTTTTTATCCCTTGACCAATTATGATCTTGATTATATCTCATGAACATCCTCAGCAGTAGTTTTACAAAGTAGTTCAGCTAGGATAGTATTGTACAGCTTTAGACAAGTGAACAAAAACATCTTCTCAGTTCTAGACTGTTGATACAATGTTATAGGTAGGTGAATGTAGATACTTAGTTTTTACTTTAGGTTGCACATTATTCTATATCACATTTGCTACTCTTTATTATTTTATCAAGATCCTCGCTCTCACTAATTTGTGAGCATGGGCTGTTGCAATTGGCTTAGCTATCTTATTGGAACCTCTACTCTCAAGATGTGCATCTCCTTGATTAGATGGTCCCACCTTGTGCATATTTTATCCTAAAAATACAAAAAACATTAGAAATACTTTGAAAATACCACAAACATCAGAACATGATCCACAAAAGAACAACACACTTGCTATTTTGCAAGCACATAAACACCAGCTCATTTTATCTTGTCCCACACACTTTCCATTTTATAAGATCATTCTTTCTTGTCTCATCAGCTTCTTGTTTGCTAGACCATTCTGGTTTATTTATCTTATCTTCCATTTATTTTATAACATTAATCATTATGGTCTATAAATCATTTTTCTTCTATCCCATTTCCTGGGAGAACTACATTTGGCCTGAAGTTAATGTTGGAACATGCATCTATGAAACTATGTAGGAAACATCCACTTGTTTTATACATCTGGAGTTAGCTCAGCCAACCCCTTCCTTTTCTTTTATTCCCCCATTTCTTCTGTCATTGTTCCTCTTTAATTAGGGAACAATTGTCATGTCATTGTTCTTTGTTATGATGTGGTAGAAAGTAATGCCTCTACCACAAATGCATGAACATTTGTATTTAAAGTGCACTAACTTGGTTTTTGTTTGTGTGTGTTTATTTGAGTTTTATTAGTGTTTTCTTGTGGTTTTACACCTCTCCTTTTATTTCTTCTCCTTTTCTCTTTTTTTAATTCTTGTCTCATCTTGGTCTTGTGTTTCCTTGATTATTTTTTTTTATTATCTCTTTTATGTTTCAACACATCCTGATGATTCACATGGATCTTGATTGTTTATATCTTGATCCTATGATATTACATTGTTCTTGGACCATTTTGTTTATTTGATTGTTGTTGGTGTCTTATTTTCCTTGATTATTTTTTTTCTCTTTATGTTTCAGAACATCTTGATGATTCGCATGGATCTTGATTGTCTATATCTTGATCCTATGTTATTACGTTGTTCTTGGACATTTTTTTTTATTTGATTTTTGTTGGTGTCTTATTTTTTTGTTTGATTTTGCTTTTCTATTTTTGTGTTCAAGAATACCTTGATGGTCCACATGGATCTTGATTATTCATATCTTGGTCTCATGTCGTTAAGACATTTTTGCCTTTTATTTTTAAACATTTTTGTTCCTACTTAAGATCATTTATTGATTTCAAGATAGGTTCATTTATGTTTATATTTTTCTTTTTGTTTGTCTTTTTTTTTTTGTTGTTGTTTTTTAAATATAAATAGCTGTAACTCTAGTTTTGGTAATTGTTTTACCATTATCCTTAGTTATAGGTATTCATGTTTAAACTAACTCAACATAATTAGAATCTTATGTCATTCTAAGTTATTCATACTTATGATGCCTAATTTATTTTTCTATAGCAAGTACTTTGTGCTTAGATCTCAAAGTCTTAAACATCAACATCAGCTCTGATGAATGATTCTCAAGAACACTTTCCAAAACCTAGGCTCATTATATGGAATTAGGCTTCTAGGTAACATGCATTTTAGGCTTCTTTGTCTATGATTAGATGTGAATCTCTTTGCATTAATTGTAAGTCTAATCAAATTCTTGGTCATTTTTCATCATTCCCCATTCCATTCTCTCCCAAACTTGGGTGAACTACATTGGCCTGAAGTTCATGTTGGAACATGAGTCCATGGAACTATGTAGGTAGCACTTAATTTCTATTGAGTTTATCTCATCTATCTCCATTCTTCTTTTCATCTCTCTCATCACTTTGTGCATTCTCATATGCTTAGTTTTATATGGCTTTCTACGCCATTACACCATCGTATGTATGTTTGCCCCCACTCACTTTAACCTATCTTTTAGATTATATCCTTGAGCTATTTTTGCTTTCCAATTGCCCATGTTGGGGCCCACCATCTAAACCACATCCAAATCAAATCATCTCTACGAGGGCAAAGTCATTCTTTATTCTTTATCAATGATCAAAATTTTCCCTATTGGGGTAAAACTATTTTATCATGATCACATTTGCTCTACTAAAGTACTTATTATCTTCTCTTTGGAAACACTGTTCTAGTGGTGCTTCCCTTTCTGAAGCAAAACACTCTCTCTTTTCCTCTAATTCCAAGCTCTCCACACTAATGCCCATTATGGTAATACTTTAGTGTGCAACTTGTCTCAGGATATATTGATGTTATAAGCGTGTAGCTTGTACTCTCAAATTGGGTACATTTAAAGTGTGTCCCTTACATTTATGGATTATATCTTTCCCATTTCCCCCATTTTTGGGGCCTATTATAACTCTAATTATATTTTGATCATTGATGATAATCACGTGTATAAGAATTAACTCATCTAGATGTGATCTATTCCATGGGTTAACCTCTCATTTTCTCTCTCTTTTCGAGAGTCCATCCTTCTCTTTCATCCTAGTATGTCCTCTCAAAGGGGCATCATGGGTCTATTCTAATTTCTTCTTGACAACTCTTTTCTTTAAAAACATGATGATTTGCATAAATGTCTCACTATTTCATCTTAAACAAGGGAAAAATGTAGACATCCAATTCCTAACACCATTTATGTTGAAATTATCAATCTTACTCGAATTGCACTCAAATGCACATTTTAGGTCAAAATCCATAACAAACTCTAAATGGTTTGAACTTGTCACTTACAAGTGATAGTTTAGGTCAAAGTATCCCTAAATAAGGTAATGCATTTTATGGGCCAACTAACTTTGATCAAATCATTTCAAGTTAAAATGATAATTTTGCCATTTAGTGCTCTACATCACTCTTTTCTTATAATTAGTTGGTACACATCACGTACCTTTGTTATTTAGTGTTGGTAACATCCTAAATGGGAGTATAACTCCAACACATTTAATATTACCTTCCAGTTCCTCTCCAATCAAATTATGACCCAGTAATATGACTTTTTGACCTTTTTGATTAATTGTGCACCAATTTACAAAGAATTGCACTAAACTTGATTTAAATTAAGCTAATTAATCCAATTTAAGAGATTAAGTAATAATTCCATAGATATTTTTGAATATCTCATTATTAGAAATTTATTTTGAATATCTGCATCACCTAGTGACATCATCTATGGGGTGGTATCCATCAAGCCATAAGTGAATAAAATATCAAGATTATGGGTCACCCATCTCTAGTTAATGCCTCCCATGCCTCTTTAATGCTTATTTATCATGAATATATTTGAGTTTAATTTCAAACATTAAGATTATCCATTGCCACACATCTCAATCTTGAGGTGGATGGTCATGGTTGATCCTGACCAATCTCAAAAATATATAAATAGAGAGGCCATGGACATGAATTTTAAGCTTGATTTATGTAAAGTTATTATGTAGAATTGTCTCTACAATCCTTTGAAATAGACCATTAAAATTAGTTACAAGCTTCATTAATAGACTAGTTTAGTGATTTGGAATCATGAGCCTAGGTTTTATGGAGTGTTCTTGAGACATTGGAGGAGTTTACCACCTTTGTTGACAACGACAAGGATGCTTGATCAAGGGAGAACATGCTTTTGAGCAACATGGGTATGGTGAATCCATTTGGGAAGGTAATATGATGTTTGCTTTATTTTATTTTTTTCTTTCTACCCTTTGTAATTCCCATAGGAATATATAAGCTTAGTTAGTTAGTTATTTATGCATTTTTTATGATTTATGGACTAATGTTTGACTAACTTGCTTTGTAATCCTCTACAATTGCCATGATCACATTTTTCCACCTGACCTTTCCAAAAACCAACAAAAACTTTTCCTTCATCACATAGCTTATTATACCCTCTTTGGAAACACACTTTATCTCAAAGGCTATGATGGAATGCTACTTCATTATTTATATTTGGGAGAATTGAAGCTAATGTTGAAGGAGGTTCATGAAGGAATGTGTGGGACCCACACCAATAATGTAGTCTTAGCTAAAAATCTCATCAAAATAGGTTATTATTGGCCAAAAATGGAGATGGATGCTTGTAATTATGTGAGGAGGTGTGTTCCTTGTCAACAACATGAAAATTTGATACACAAACCTTCCTTGCCACTATAGCTAATCACTACACCATGGCCATTTTCTAATTGGGGTCTCGATCTCATCAAAAAAATAAGCCCAATATCTTCTAATGGCCATAAACATATTCTAACTACTATTGAGTATTTTACTAAGTAGATTGAGGCCATCCCTCTCACTTATGTTATCGATAGGCAAATTTCCAAGTTTATTCATTACCATATCATTTTTGATATGGCATCCCAGCTTGCGTTATATCTGATAATGGTAGATCCTTTATAAATAGAGATGTTAAGGACCTTTGTGAAAATTTTAAAATCAAGCACAAAATATACACACCATATAAACTACAAGGCAATAGATAAGCTGAGGTGACAAACAAAACCATTATAGCCATTCTCAAGAAGATTTTCAATAACACTGACTGTAATTAGCACTTGTAAATTTTTCCTACTGTTTGGGCTTATTGAACCAGTCATCGAACCCCTATAGGAGCTACTCCATACTCCCTTATTTATAGCATAAAAGATATTATCTCAATTTAGATCGAGTTACCTTCATTATGAGTATCTTTGGAGAATATTGAAGATGATGAAGATTATAGAGTCTCAAGGTTGCAAGAGCTATAACTTCTTGATGGTAAGCATTGGGCTACCCTATAAAATTTTCAAGCTTATCAGAAAAAATTATAGAGAGGATACAAAAAACACATTCTCCCATGGGAGTTTGATATTAATTATTTGGTATTGAAAGAGAACTAGAAGAACATAAATGTTGAATACAAGAAGGGTAAGTTCCAACCCAATTGGCTTGGCCCATATGTTATCACAGTGAATTATGGATCAGGGGCATACCAACTAGCTACTCCAAATGGTGAAGAACTTCTAGAGCCCATGAACATTATGCACCTTAAGAGGTTCTATGTTTGACATGCATTTGAAGCATTATCTATCAAACTCCTTACTTGGGGGGTAAATTATGATGAAGTTATTTTATCCTACCATGGTATCCTGGACTATCCTATTATTGGACCATATTCATTTTAACCTACCCTAAACCATTCTTTTGAGAACCATATTATTTTTATGACTCTAAATAGTTAAAGCATTGGATCATTGTTACTTTGAACTCATTTTATCCCACCTTGAATTGTCTTTTTTTGGACCATATTCATTTTAGACCATTATTTTTAAAGAACCACATTCTTTTCATGTCTTGGGCTATTGTAACCTGAACATATTTTATCCTTGACCAATTATGATCCTGATTATGACTCATAGGCATTATGGACATATTCAATGCCGGTTCTACACTGGAGTTCAGCATAGACAATATTTTTTAGCTTATTCTACAGACAAGTGAACACAAATGCATTCAACTCAAGATCTTTACCTACTGGATGGTTCTTTAAAGTTATCTCATGTTACCTATTGTTATATTGTTTTGGCTTCATTTGGTAGGAATTGTTGCCTTAACATGACCTTGCTCTCATCGATTTATGAGCATGTGTCATTACAAACAAATTTAGCTATTAATGGAGATTCTAATCTTGGATGAGTCTCCTTGGTTGGTTGGTTCCCTATTCCATTATTTATATTCACGATCGACTATTGTAACTAGTTTAGCTATTATTTAAACTCTTACTTGTGGACATGCATCTCCTTAACTAGGTAGTTCTCTTGTGTTGGGGATCAACCAAAAATTTGATTACACTTATGAAAGCAATAAACCACAGAATTAAATCAGATAGATAAGTAACTAGAATGATAAATAACAAAGAACAAGAGATACAAGAAACCACCCTGAAAACTTGTATTAAACTCTTTATAGAAGGAATACAATTGAAGAAACTCTTTCTTCCACACCTCTCTCAAATGTATAGATCTCTCTCTAGATCTTTATCCCTCAAGAGCTCTCTCTCTCAAGTACAATCAACTCCAACAACCTGGAATGATTCACCTATACAATTATGTACTATTCTTTCAACATTCACTTACAATAAGCTAAGAAGATCGAATTCTACATATAGAATTAGGAAACTTGAGCATGTATTTACAACCAACAATTAAGCCTCTTGAACAAGGGCTCTAAAAATAGTCTTACTAATAATAGAGACGCGGACTTAAGACTAAGACTTAAACTCATCATGCAAACACTCAGTTCTGTCCTCAAAAATAGCTCTCTGGACGCACAGGTAACCGACGTTGGTTCCTGCTTGCTTGCCTGTGACTGATGTCGGTCGATTCCCTGCTGACGCTGGTGTCTCTTGAGTTGCACTTGATCGACGTCATTCGCTCCTGACCGATGCCAGTGACTGTGTAACTACTGCAACTCTGCAATCCACTCCTTGGTGAAGCTTTTAGGCTCCACACCTTAACACCTTGGACCTTTTGTTAATATTTCATTTTTATTGCTTATACTAAAAACATAAAACATTAGAAAATGATTAACAAAAGAACAAAAAAATTGTCTTACATTTTTGTATATTCTAAGTCCCACACTCTTATTATTTTGCAAGTAATTATCCCACTAGCTTTCCATTTTGCAAGACCATTCCCATATCCTTATTTCCTCTACAACATCAATCATATTTTATGGTCATCACTCTTTTTCTATCCCATTTCCTAGGAGAACTACATTTAGCCTGAAGTTCATGTTGGATTTTGTATCCATGAAACTATGTAGGTAGTGTCTACTTATTTTGTACATCTAGAGTTAGCTTGACCACCCCTTTCCTTTTCTTATTTTCCCCCATTTTTCTTCTATGTTGTTTCCCTATCACTTGGGGGAAACTTTGTGTCCTTATTCTTGTTAATTTTTCATAGAAAGTGATGCCTCTACTACATGTACACAAATGATTATTTTAAAACTACATTAACATTGTGACTAACTCTTGTTTGTGTGTGTCTATTTTATTTTTTATTGGTGTTTATTTGTGCTTTATTGTCTCTTCATTTATTGATTTCTCTTCCTTTGCTTTTTTTAATTTCTTCTTGGTATTTTGTTTTGGTATTTGGTCTTGTTCTTTTGTTTTGTTTTCTAGGAACATCGTGATAGTCACATGGATCTTGATTATTCATATCTTACTTTCATGTTATTTATTAAACTTTTATTGCCTTTTTTTTAATACATTTTTGTTCCTACTTAAATCTTGATTGTTCATATCTTGAGTATAAGTTAGGTTTATTTATGTATTGTTTTTCTTTTTCTTTGTTTTTGTTTAAATGTAAATAATTGCAACTCTGGTCTTGGTAGTTCTTATCATTATCCTTAATTATAAATATTCACATTTGAACTGACATAGTATAATTGAAATGTAATGTCATTATAAGTTATTCATACTTATGATGCATAATTTCATTTTTCTATAGCAAGAACTATGTATTTTGGATCCAAGTCTCAACATCAATGCAACTCTGATGATCGAGTCTCAAGTGCACCAATGAAACTAGGTACCAATGGCTTATCTTGCACCTAACTCTATGTAAGATGTGCATCTCTTAGAAAACATTATGATCCTAATCTAATAGTGGTCTACTTTTATTTTCTTTTTTCCATTCCTCATTTCATTTTATCCCACTTTTGAGCGAACTACATTGGCTTGAGGTCTATTTAGACTATGTAGGCAACGCTTAGATACATAATGTATCTTGGGTCAGCTCATCCACCTTTATTATTTTGTTCATCTCTTTCATCACTTTGTGCATACTTGTATGCCTAGTTCTTTTTTAATTCTTTAGTCATTTATACCATTACATCTATGTTTACACCCTCTCATATTTAATCTATACATTAAGTGATATCCTTGAGTTATGCTTTCTAGTTTTCCCTATTGGGGCACAATATTTAACCTAGTCACATATCTAAATCAGCCCTACTGGGGTAATATTAATTATCAGTGATCAAAATCAACCGTATTAGGGAAAAATTAATTTATCAACTGATAAAATTTGCTTTATTGGAGCACATTATTATTCCCTTTCTCTGGAGACATGATTATCCTATTTATTTTAATTCTAAGCTCTATAAAATTTTTCCCTCATTATGGTAATGTTTAAGTGTGTAACTTGTCTCAGGATTGATCGATTCCTAAGCACATAACTTGCACTCTAGATTTAGGTGTGTTCAAAGTGTGTCACTTATATTTTTGGATTATATCCTTCCCATTCCCCCCATCCTTAGGGACTATTATATTATAATTATATTTTGATTATTGATGGAATCAACATGTGTAAGCATTATATTATATGGATTTAATTTATACCATGGGTTAACTTTACTTTCTCTCTCTTTTCGAGAGTCCATCCTTCTCTTTCATCCTTGTATGTCCTCTCGAGGGGCATCATTGGTCATTTCCTTATAACTTTTTCTTGAAAACTCTTTTCTTTGAAAAGATGTTACTTTGCCTAAATGTCTCACTACACCTTCTCAAACAAGGGTAAAATGTAGACATCCAATTCCTGATACCATTATGTTGAAATTATCAATCTTACTTGAAATTTGTGAAAATGCATAATTTAGGCCAAAATCATGTAAATGCACTAAATGGTTTGAGATTTTTGTATACAAGTGCCGATTTAGGCTAATGTATCCCTAATTGAAGCAATGTATTTTATGTGATTATTAAATTTTCTCAAATCATTTCAAGTTAAAATGATGAAAATGCATTTTGGTTCTCTAGATCACTATTTTATTCTAATTCAGAAGCACATGACACGTGCATGTCTTATTTTGTGTCGATAATGTCCTAAATGAGATATTGGTCCATATGCAACTAACATCACCTTCTAATTCCTCTTCAATAAGATTATGACCTAGTAATATGACATTCTGACTAATTTGATTAATAGTGTGTAATCAATTTCCAAATAATTGCATAAAAATTAATTAATCTCACGTAAGCTAATTAATTCAAATCAAGAGCTTAAGTGAAAAATCCATGGAAGTTATTGAATATATTTTAGTTGGAAATTGATTCCTATTATCTACATCATCAAATGACATCATATGTGGGGTGGCATCAATAAGCCATAAATGCAACAAATATCAAGCTTAGGGCCTCCCATACCTCTTTAATGCCCCTTCCTTCTAAATATTTATGAGGGTATTTATGGATTAATTATACAAAATTGGATTAATCTATGGACACACATCTTGATCTCAAGATGGATGGTCATGGTTGATCCTAATCAAATACAAAAATCTATAAATAAGAGGGCCAAGACCTTAAGCTTCATTTGTGTAAACTTATTATGCAAAACTCTCTCCACAAGCCATTTGTGTGTGGTGTTTATTATGCTTAATTTTCAATAGGATAGCTTCAATATAGTCACAACATTGATTTTCATATCATGAGCCTAGTTTCATTGGTAAGCAAGACATGATGGAGGAGTTTTACCTTGCATCATTGCCAATGACTTGAGCACCAAACCAAAGGGGAAAATCATGTTTTGAGACACATTTAGGTGATGGGATGATTTTGGGAAGGTAATTTAATGTATTTTTTTTTATTTCATTTGCTCTTTATTATCATTTTCAAAACCCCATTTGAGTGAATTGGCTTAGATAATTATGTTCTTATGCATTTCCTTGAGTTTTCTTGACTAATGCTTGATATAACCATTTTTTTAACCCATCTCCATAGGTACAATTCTAAAAGTAGGTTTGTTTATTTACTCTTCAAAATAATATGGAGTCTTGTTGAGTTATTCATTCATACTTGTTATGTTATGGTTGGGACTTCTATTTTGAAAGGAAATCTTGCATGTTAACAACTACTCATTTTCCATAACGAGTCATAGTGACTTAGAAAAACATTAATAAAATATTATCCTTGTATATAAGTTCATCATCTAAGCTTATGTTATAATTATTTCCTACATAGAAGATGAACTTGCAAGTCTCAGTTTCCTAAACTCCATTATGCTTAAGGATTAAGGTCTTGTAACATGATTATCCTTTCTTAAAAAAGGATCATTTATCAACTTGTTAAATATGGTCTAGATAAATAATCCAATAAATATTGTGATTCTAATTCAATAACAATTCCTTTCATCTTATAAATGGATGATCTAGATAATCTGGGGTTAAATTATCTTACCACTCTCAAAATAGATTTCAAACCTTGAAGGAAATAAAAAGATCCAAACTTTGTTGGCAAAGGAATGGTTAGGTGAATACCTTAACCTTAGGTCATCATGTTGGTTAAGTTATTATCTACCCTTCTCATGGCTCATAATGTCCATGAATGTCTTGGTACGTCCTTAACATGGAAGTCATATTTTAACCACTTAGAATAGCATGGTAATTGGAACCTAATCTATTTGGGTTATAGATAAGTAGTGGATTTTGAATCCATTTAGGAGATTTTTTCTTTTGTTCATGTAATAAAATTATGAATTATTATTAGGTGGTCAAGTAATTCCAATAAGTTGGATTATTCCCTTCAAATTTATTTGGTATAAATCAATAATTAGTAGTGCTCTTTAATCATTTCCTTCTTTTCATAATGCTAACATTATATTAATTACATTTATAATGTTCAGTGGAGCTTTCATAATACAACTTGTGAATGAGATGAAACTCTCAGTATAATAAGGAATAAAGAGCTAAAGTATGTATTCTTTGATTCTATAGAACCTCCTTGACAATTTGGTAAGGATTACCTTAACTCTATTTTAAGGATTGGGATCCTTAGTGATTTAAAAGTTATTTTTAATGATCTAATAGCAATGATTACTCCTTGATGAGTTTAAAGTTGACAATAATCCTTTTAAAATGGTCATTAAGTGCACTTTCAAGACTTCTGATATTTAAATTAAGTCCCCAAATAAAAAATCTTCTTGTGAAATTATTCATAAGAAATTTAGTGTGATCTAGTTGGGTTATTTAATTTGGTATCAGAGTCTATGCTCTAAATATTTTCCATAATATGCTGATCTCCATGGCCTTATCTAAATTTATCCCTATCTAAATTCAAATTTTGGAAGGTGGATTTCATCTAACCTATCTAGATGGGTCAATATGAGTCAACATGATCAAATTCCATTATAATAATTAAGGTGAATACTTAGTATCTATTGATGATTAAAGAAGTAAGACATCATAATATTCTTAGGATAATAAATCTTTGAAAGGGCTAAGGGTGTGACCTTCAAATGGAAAGGCTGATTAAGGGGAGAACAATTGATTTAAATGGGTAAATCATTTGGTTTCAAAAATATTCACTAGTAAAGAACAAGATTTAGTTTGGATGCTAGGCATGAAAGAGGTTGTTGTGGAATTTTAAGGATCATACAATAGAAATCATCTCTAGGCTAAAATACTCCTACTTTGCATCTAAGACTTCCCACAAGATAATTTGTCTTCCCTTCATGGAAACCCCTAAACAATGGCTCCTTCAAATATAGATGTAGCATAATTATGAGTTGTAATAATGCGAAAATTAATTTTCCTCTCTATTGGATTGAAATTAAGGTCATATTTAAAACAATGGATAATTCCCAACCCTTCCAAAATTTTAGTAGGCAGGGTTAGCCAAAACAACTTTATTTTGTAAAAAATTATCATTAGGCCTCAAACTAAGTCAACAAGGATGACTTAGTTCTATAACATGTGTCATAACATTCATAACAAGTTTTGACCAAGCTGATTTTATTTGTAAAAATGGGTGACAAGGTTGACCAAGCTAACTTTGTAGGAAAATTTTACCAACCTAGTGAGGGGATATTGAGAAGGGAGGTTACTTATGGGAATGGATAAATGGTATTTGTTGTGGGTTTAGGTAATGATATTAGTTTTAGGTATGATTTAATTAACCAATAATCTTGTGAAACATCAATGTTACACCCACCCCTTTCTTGGTGCACCCTTTAAAGTGTGCACTCAAAGAGATTGAAACTTAAAAATTTCTTGCAAGAGAGAAAATGTTAGTAAATGATAAAGTTTAAAAATATTATGTGTATACAAAGTAAACTTAAAATGAAGTGAAATTTCAAAATTAAAATTAATTCAACTTTCCAAATTCAACTAAAGTTAGGTTTAAAATTAAGTCAACTTTGAAAGCCAAAATTTGAATCAAAGTCAAGGGTTAAGTTGAAATCAATCATATTTAAATATTGTGAGATCAATTTTGGTCAAGGCATGATAATATATTATATTTGAAATTTTTATTATTTTAATACAAATTTTTGAAAATAATTCAAATCAAACATTGTTCTACTTTGATATTTTACTTTGACAACCTTGAATTGGAGTTTCTACCTTGACCAAGAAGTATTTCAAAAATCTATCAATATATAAATAGAATTCAAAGACATTTATCAAATATAATAGTCAAATTCAATTTGATAGGTACAAATTTACATTTTTCAATCCATTTAATTCAAACCTCCCATCTTGATTCAAGACGAAGATCATCAACTCAAACATGCCTAGGTACACATATAGTGTGGATTATTATAACATTGCTTTAGACAATAAGTGGTCTTATGATCCACTTAGATATTTATGACATAATGAAAAACTTATATATGGGTAGGAGTTACATCAAATCGTATATGATGAGGTGCCACTCAGAACAAAATAAGGTCATGTCCATGTTTGAATACAAGAGATACCTCTAGAATCAACTTCCACTCATGAATGGGCCCTTGTGTAAACTTTTGATCAAATTATATAATCATCAAATAAATTAAAATGGAAAATTTTATAATCTACCTAATATGGTCAACTCATTATTGCATAATTATAGTAGACTAGTTAGATTCTAGCCTCTTTGGCTGCCTCCCTAGCTGATCCTTTTTTAAACAATCCCCAACATGTGGATCAAAATCTGCCAATTAAGAAACAATAACAAGATTCATTGATTAATCCTTTATCAAGTGTGGATCCATTAATTTATCTTGAATCAAACCATCTCATATATCCATTACTACAAGATATTATAAATCCACTAGAAGTATTCCCCAATCCACATCAAGTACTTCCTAGTTCAAACAAATATCTTCTAGTTCCAAACCACTTGCTTCTAGTTCACAACAAGTTCTTTTGGACTCCAAAAAAATATCTCATCTAAATAAAAATATTAATTTACCAATAATCCCCAATAATTTATTTCTAATCTGCAACAAGTTCCTTTGAACTCCCAACAAATTCTTCCTAGTTCCCATCTTACCTCTTCCAATTCACAACAACAATTTATCAATGATCCTCCATAATAACAAATCAAAATTAATATTCAATAATAAGTTGTAAATATTATACTAAAAAATGCTTTTATTAATCCCCAAAAAATACCTATTAATCTACAATCCCTAAAAAATAAATTCCCACTTTCAAATAACAAGACCCTTTATAACAAATTCCCACTTTCTAATAGTATCTCCCTTTACAACATGTTACTACTTTTCATAAATAAATTCCCCCACATAAAAAAAAGATTACTCTAACCAAATAGTGTGTTTTTAATCCCCTTTCCAATAATAGTTAGTAACAAGTACCCTATCAATAATATAATCTCAAATATAGGATGAATAAACCTAATAACTTAGCCCAAAGGGTACCCATTCCAACCTATTTTTATCCCAATCCACCTATTTATCCAAATAAAGATAATTCCCCTTTGAAAATTCATAAAAATATGCTTCTTCCATCCTATAATGTTCCCACTCTCCATGAATTTCAAGAGATAAAGAACATTGTTCTTTAACTTCAAGAAATAAATCAGGGTAAAAAGTACAAATTTGATGAAATATGCCAATACCCATTTGCCATGAATTTTATTCAAGTACATTTTTCATCCAATTTTAAGGTGTAAAAATTTGAAAAATACAAGGGAAGGTGATATCCTAGAGATCTCTTAAAGGAATTATTTGTGGCATGTCAAGAATTGGCCTATAGTAACATCTATCTACTTCACTTGTTTCTGTATAGTTTAGGTGGACGAGCCTTAAAATGGTTTCTACACTTAACAAAAGGATCCATCACCACATTTTATGACTTATCTATAAATTTTGTAAAGAAATTATCCTTATAACATGAGTTGGCCATGATTGACTATGTAGTGCTAAGAAAAGTAGTGGGTGTAGACTCCTAAAACTAGCCACAACTAGCTTCTGATCAAACTTCGGACTGATTCCTACCAACCGTTGGAAATTAAGCTTAGGAATCAGTAAACATCCAAATTCACTTGTGCATCCTTCATCAAAGCTTATAAGCATGTTGAGACATCCTTAATTGGGGTGTTATATTATATGTAACAATAACCTCTCATAGATTCATCCCTAATCACCTTGTGGCATCACAATAGTCAATTTGGCCTATGGACCTATTAAGTGGGGCACTTGCACACTTAAATCAAATATTGAAAGAGCTAAATGGCTAGTTAGAATTAATTAAAAATCTAAGCCAAATTAAATTCCTAGTTAAATTATCCATTTAAAATTAGTGAATATCTAAAAAAAGGAAATTCAAAAATTTTAAATATCATAGCCTTTCATAATTGCCTTTATGAGTTGTCAATCTCTTTGAAAATACCCTAAAATATCTATTTTGGAGACCCATGCCTAGTAATTGAAAATCATGATTAATTGATAATTATTAACTCTACTGGGGTTATATTTAACTCACCTAGGTTAGGTTTGAACCCATTCTAAGCCTTAACTCCACCCTAACTCACCTTGGGTGAGAGTTAAATCCATTTTTTATAAATACAATGCCATGCCTCTTCATTTTAAGATCTCATAAGCCAAAGTTATAATGCAAATTTGGAGAGAGACAAGCCATTTGATATAGTGTTATAATTCCAAAATTTCCATGTAAGTAGTGGTATAATGCCAAAATATTGAGCCAAAGCAACATCAAGTTACATCAAATCCATATGGTGCCAAGGAGAGAAGGAGCCAACAAGATTCATTTACCAAAGACTTCTTGATACACAAGTTGATCAAGCCACTCAATAAAGCATTTAGAGCTCCCAAAGAAGGTAAAGGATTTGTGTCTTTTATGTTTTAGTTGTGTTCTCATTTAGTCTTTTGTTACTATCTCTCCCCAAGTTCTAGGCTAGGAGTGTAAGTGTTAGTGTATTTTTATTTGAGTTTTTCTTACTTGAACTAACACTATACTAACCTCCCTTCTTAGATTCCTATGATCATAAATGGCACACTCGATGGGACCTCAAACATCCCATGTAAGCAAGGAGACTAATATGTAGCTTTTAGTTTTTCTAATGAATACTTGACAATCTTCTAAATTCAAGTTTTAGATTTATTTTTCATGTATTATATTTTTTTAGTGACACATAGTTTACAAAAAAACTAACATCAATTCTAATAGAACTAACATCGATCCTACTCAAACTAATGTCAATCGACTCATAATTGACATCGACCCCTATGTGTAGAATAAAGCATGGTAGAAACATGTTTAAATGAGTTGTTTATCAAGATTTTTGGTTTCTATTCTATTTTTTAAGCGCTTGAATGTTGTTTTAATGACTATTTACTTACATGATCTAGCATTGTTTGTTGGTTTTATGCTCATCTAGATAACCATCTATTTTTTAAAATCCATATTATGCTTTTCTATGTTTTATAAGAAACCAACATCGATCTGTGCTAACTGACATCGATCTTTTTGTGACTAATCAACATCAATTTATAAAAACTAACATCGATCTCTGAGATAGAAAAATAGAGAAACCTGAGCTCAAATATTTAAACATTATTTTCTCATTCACATTTGGGCTTCTAAGTAGGAAAAAACCCTCTAAAAATTATAAGATCTAAGCTAGAAAAAGGCAAAATTTTGAAAGTGGTTAAGTCTTGAACATTTTATTTGGTTCTTAAAAAGAATTTAGTTGTTTTTATGCTTAGTTGTTGGTGAAATGTTTTTGAAAGTTTTTAAAATAAAGCCAAGGGGATAAATTTCATAAACATCTCACTTTGGTGCAATAAAATAAGCACTCACACTTAGATACATACTCTTAAGAGTGTTTTGTTTATTGTTTGTTCTTTCAAAGTTGTTTATTTTCATAAAATGATTGATGCATGTACGCTCTCCCCCCATCCCATTTAGGGAACTCAAGTGACCAAGAGCACTCTTTATTTGTCTTGTTGATTTAGACCAAAGGATGAAAATAATATCGTTAGGGCCCTCTTCAAACCCTTATGGTTTGGGTGATCCAAACATGACCCTAAAGTCTTTTCAATTATATTTTATTTTCATGCATTTTGGCTTGTGAGTGGGAGTTCATCACCTCCTCATGGGTTCTCTAGGGAAGCATTTACTAGCATCATTTCCACCCCACTCCATGATGGAGTATACAAATTAGGGTTGACTTACTTGGACATTTGTTTGAGTGGTTAAATAAACTCCATTAGTAAGATTGTGCCTCGAACTATAGGGATAACTCAAACATCACACTATACTGAGCAAGTGAAGGATGTAGTGGTTGTGAAAAGGAAAAGACATTTTCACAACAATTTGGTTGATGTGGATCTAAATGATGTGATCATCTCTTATGTTATTCACACTTGAGATCATCTAAAAATAAACAAAAATTGATAAATTAGAATAATCCCACTTGCCACAGACATATTATTGATGTAGGGCAAGTAGTCCAAAGTTTCATGTCACCATACAATCTCTTAAGAGGGGGTCGAGGGGGAGGGCAGTGTAAAAACCCTACTTATTCATGTGCTTTTAGTTTTAGATTAACACTTAAAATCCTCTCAAGAGCAAATATAAAGATGAAATTTGATAGTACCATGCAACCTTATAATTTTTAGGATTTAGGAAATTACACTTAGGTTTTCATATCATTTTATCCTTTCTCTCTTAGTTTTGAGTCTAGCTATTTATTTATTTTCCCATGTCAAAACAAGTTTTGTCTACACATCACTCCATTTTTTGAGGAGGCATTACACCATCTATTTGGCACCATGCCTTTTTCTTTAGTCTTTTGACAAAACTTCATGTGTGTCACTTGATTGGAAAGGGTAACGTTACATTGCCCAATCCATTTTAAGTTTTATGCCTTGGAGTCTTGAAACAAACCATCAATCATATCTTCAGAGTATAGTAACGTCATTAAGTTGATTGAATCATTTCATAGACTTGTTTGCTTAGTGTCCAAATTTTTAAGTTTGTAACTATGCATGTATTTTAGATCTTTACCTAGTACAGTTATGTCATTCATCTTTATCTAACTTGTCATTTGTTGTAAAGAGTCTAGTTTTCTAAGTTGAGTTTGATATTAACCTTAACAAGTTCAAATCCAAACATTGATTGATTTTTTCCTATACCTAGCATAATTTTGGCCTAAACATTGATCTTTCTCTTTTGGGTTATGCAATTTAGGTTAATTCTTTATTTAATTCAAAAACTATTGTTTGTGCCTAGGTTTTGGGAGAAATAGCCTATCTTCCATATGCCTTTTTTTTCATGCCTTATACCAATTGACCAAGTTCATGTCTAAAGTAAAATGCCTAGTTTATACCAAAATGTTTTATATTTGTAAGATCAAATCTCTCACCTTATTTTTAAAGTCTAGATTTTGTGCCTTATTTTTCCAAAAAACCTATCACATGCCTATTTTGAGCCTAGATTTTGTGCCACATTTGGCTAGAAGACCTAGAAACTTTTGTTTTCTTAGATTAGATTTGTTTGGAACTATTTGAACCTAGAATTTAGCATTCTAGTTTTATTTCATCTACTTGACCTTTTGTGTGAGACATTTTATGTTAGACATTTGACGTTAGGTTGTTTTGTACTAAGTTTTAGTATAGACCCTTTTTGGAGATAAAAATCCATCATTTGACAAAGTTAGACCAAATTCAAACCATTTGTCCTTTAGACATTGATTTTAAGAGTTTGTATAACTCTAAACCTTTTTTTGAAACATTCATAATTGATTTGAATATGTCTCACTATACTCGTAGTAGAGCCATGTACAATCTGGGATATGGTAATGTGGTCGCACAGGGAGACTTTGTTTAAGACCCTTATACTAATGACGTAGTTTATTAAATGGATCCTTATCCACCTTATAACACTTAATCAAGGGAATAAATCCAAGATCATTTATCTCTCTATTTGGTTAACACACCTCCATACTCATAGTAGGACCAAAAACAAAGAGTGTAGTACTTAGATAGAATACCTTCAATTGTAGACCAAACTCAATAACAATCATACTACATTATGATGACATTAACATAAGATGCTTATTTGTTTGATCATCACTTGATTACAAACAAGGACAAATTTTTAATCAGAGTTGCAGAGGTAGGGGCTAAGTTTGCATCAGACTTCCCCCATAAAAATTTGCTAAGTTTATTTAGAGTGACTTAAAACATGTCTTACAATCAAACCAACAAACATGCCTCTTCTAGTAATCCTCAGGCTCTAGTGTCAATGTTGTATCAAGACCCATTTATGATTGTCATAGGAAAATTCCTCATAGATAAACACTTTATACATATATAGATAACATACTAGACCTATTTGAACTTAGTGCATAATTTCAGTAACATGACCATGTCAAATGCTCTTCTTATTGATCCCTCTCCTTCAACAAGAGTCTTAATTGAATTGATAAGCTAATAAAATTAGGGTATAGACCCATTCACACAAATCACTTCCATTGGTGACATGTTCAATGCCCCAGCTATCAAATAAGTGTCTATTGCTTCTATGTAGAATAGTAATCCAAACACGATGGATAATATGAAAGTATCATCCAATCTAGAGTAAAGGGTGTAACTGTACAAACAACTAGTCCAAAATAAAATGTGAATTTAGTTAATACCATGAGTGGTTCATAAATGTAGGGGGTAGGAACTTCTACCTCCCAACTATAAAAAACTACCTCTAATCCTCAACCAGTTGCTTCTTCAAGCACATAACTGTAAGGATTAAGTAGTCAAACACTAACCAATGCCTTAAATCAACAAAACATGACAAACTCTACTCCACCACAATAGGTGATGAATAGCATTCCATAATAAAAGGCATAATCTAGTATACCCGTGTAATATATATCAAATATTATGCCACCTCAACAAGGGGAAACCAATTTTCTACCTCATCAGGTAATGATGAATATGCCTCTTCAGTCACAGACCAACATATCATTACAATAAAAATGGTGTCTAACTAACAACATATGTATATTGGTTAGTGAGAAATGTTGAACCTTCAATAAGCATCTACTTCTCAACAAGTGTTTGCACAACTAAGAGGTAATAATATTCCACAAGTACTGGTTAGGCAATAATTACCTTTTGTTCCAAATGTGCCGAAAATCCAATGACATGGACTTGCTTATTAACAAATTCCCCTTATTCAACTAGGTTTGACTAGTTGACAATAAGTCCCTATTCAATTGTAGCATGCATGATACTTCACCCAAAGCCATAACCTTCCATCCCAGCCATAATTTATCCAAAACTAGGCCTAAATACCAAATCCTAACTATAATATCACACCACAACATGTGTAATTTCAATAATCACATCCTAATCTATTTATACATATTACTAGTCAATTCCCTAGGCAAACCAGCATTCCATAGCAAACCATGCCCCCACTATACCCTGGTCAAAATAATCCACTTTTGACCACCCAACCTCTACCTGAGGCCAATATTCCATCTAGTTTCTTAACCCAAGAGCTGAAATAAATGAAAGATGCAATTTTTACCATTCAAGCTGGGAAACATACCAAGAATTTTAAGCTGGATGATGTGTGTTCCTACCCATTCAAAATGGGGTATATATAAATACCATTTCTTCTAGGGTATGAACAACCAAAGTTTGACAAATACAAGGGTAAAGGATACCCCAAGGCCCATTTAATTGAATTATTTGTTGCTTATCAACCAGTGGCTTAAAGTTACATATACCTCCTACTTTTGTTTCCTCATAGTCTAGCAAGATGGGCTTTGGAATGGTTCTTGAAATTACCAAAGAACTAAGTGTCTAATTTTGATGACCTTTCAGACAAGTTTGTATAACACTTCTCCTACAATCTTAAACATGAGATTTCATTGGTAGATTAAACATAATCCAAATAGAAGGCCAGTGTAAGTTTTACATGTTATTTACAATGATGGAGAGCACTTGTGATCCATTTCACTCACAATCTACTAGACAAGCAATTAGTTACTGTATTTGCCAAAAATTTACAAAAGTTATCTTACCATTTGAAGCTACAATTTGCACACACTTTTAATTAAATCATTGGAAAAGTTTTGTTGATTGAAAGGGCCCTTATTAACAAAGGGATCATCAAGATAACCTTATCAAATTAGAACTAGAATCAAAACCAAAATAATGGCCAAAATTAGAGCCGTAACCAAGTCCAAGTGTAAACATCACAACTAGCTCAGACCAACAATTATGAAAAGTCCAAGTAGTTTAACTACAACAATAATTTTATTGGGAATGAAGTAACCTATTCATGACATGTCCAAATGGAGAAAACACCATATTCTTAGCCTATGCCTCAAATGCAAAATTAATCCTCACCAACAACCTATTTAGTAAGTGTAGCCTTCACAGTAGCCTAGACTAGCCCAAAAAAATGTAGTAGCCATTACCTTTATAAACCCCTCCTCCAAGGCAAAATGGACCTACTCACTGAGTTTTAAACAACCTTGGAAAGCCTACTAAAGATGTGTTTCAAAAATTAACCACCATTAATATGATTAGTTATCCCATTATGAAGCACTATCTTGAAGGAATTCCTTATCTAGATTGGTATAAGAAAATGAGTTTTGTCAATATCATTGGGTTAATAGGTATAATTTTCACCATTGTGTGAAAATCAAACATCTCATTCAAAATATGTTGGTAAAGGAGGAGATATTATTGGATAATAGAGCTTATGCATCCAATCAAAACTTGGGTATATACTATAACCCTTTTCCACAACATAACAACCAATAACAACACCAAAAATAAGAATAACAACAACAACAATATAAACAACTAATACAACAACAAAACCAATAGAAAAACCAATGTCAACCAAATGGATAGAACCAAGGCCAAAATAATGCCAATAATCAATAGACTTATCATGCATTTTCTCATGACTACAATAAATTTGTAGGTCATATTATGGGAGGTCTTATTTCTACCATATCCATTAATCTAAGACCAAGTATTAACCAAGTAAGACTATTGACAATTAATTCAAACCAACCAATCTATGTCAGTGATCCTTCCTTGACCTATGATTGCATATAGACATACCAACAATCAAGGATTAGTACTTTTGGACATTATACCAATAACTCATCATTAAATCACGACCACACACAAGTGCACCAACAATTGAGACTTATCCTATCTAGTCCCCCTCCACCATCATTTGCTAGTAATAATGGTCTTGTATCTAATCTCGATTATGAAATCACAACTTGGTTGTCAAAGATCACCATACCAGGCCCATAGCCATTTTCCACTCTACCAATCCAACCCACCATTATGGTTAAGACCAACCCATTTCCCATTTTATAGTACAAGATGTTTTATATCATGGAAAAACTTTAGAAGATTCTTGCAAAAATTTCCATTTTAGATTTGTTGTATATGTCAACTATCCACAAGAACATCTCAATAGAAAAACATAGTCAATCCTAAGTTTCAAATGACACAAGCCTAGATAAATTTCAAGCCTTGGTCAAACATTTATCCCCAAGCCATCAATTATCCTTCAACCAAAATCATATGTCATCCTTTGGCCCTCTTCATAATAATCTATTGTACATCAAAGTTTTTATATACAACACAAAGTAAAGCATATCCTCAAAGACAATGGATCAGGCCTAAATATTATGTCTCTAAAGTTTATCAATCATCTTGAATACATAAAAACCAATATTTAGTGAGAAAATATCACAATCAAGGCCTATGACAATGAAGAGCAAGAATCACAAGGCACCTTCATCTTGTTAGTTATTATTGGGCCATTGACCCATGGTAAATTATGCCATGTGTTGGACCTAGACTTGTCATACAATTTACTCTTGGATAGACCTTAAATATATGATATTCCTTCAATCCCATCAACATTGCACCAGTGTATTAATTTCTCCCATTCAGGTATGGAGGTCACTTGTAGACATTAGAAAACCATACATGTCAATTATAAATATTTTATTGACCCTTAAACCACCCCTGAACCCCCTTGAGACCACTTCACAACCTTTCAACTACCAAACCTAGTCAACATGACTGACCCTAAGAATTTTACCTTTGCCCTCTCGACCACCCATGGTCAACCCTAACCACCAATGGTTATCCTCAACCCCTGATGGTTAAACTTTAAACTACCTCAAGGGTTAACTACCACTCAACTATAACTTGTTCTTTTATTTTTAGCTATTTGATCCATGTTCATGAACAATGTATGTTAACGATAAAATTAGATAGCTTGTTGAATATATTGTTGAACCTCTTATTTCACCACTCCCTTTTTCTATATAAAGAGAAGAGGAGTAGGTAAAAAGGGAGGAAGAGTCATTAGATTCTTTTGCATCAGAGCTCCTTGTGTAGGTATTCTTCTAGATTTAAGTGACCAAGATAGAGATCAAAAGTGTTGCACATCAATCAAACAACCAAGCTATCATCATTATGTTAGAATTGCTTTAAAATATACAATAAGTTTTTAGCCACTCACCTCAACATTATTCAGACTAAAAAAAAATATAGTTACCTATTTTTATTAATTAATTCCTTTTTTTCTATCCATAACTTCTCTCTAGCCTTCTCAAACAAACTTCTTTTACCTAAGCCAAACTTCATAGTAATCATCGATGGTCACTTAATCACCGATGGTTTACCCCTATTAATTGATAGTCACCTGATGTAGGTGCATCCCATAAGGACCCCAAAATGGTTTCATTTTTTTTAGGTGGTCTAATAGTTGGTTTATAAGTACTAGAGTATTAAGTAGTCTATATGTGAAGTCTAGATGATCCTAAAGTGCATGAAATTTGAATTACCTATTTTCCCACTAAAATGCATTGTTTGAATATTTAAATCTCATCAATCGTTTCTAAGTAATTTTTTGAATTTCATGAAGGTGTAATATGTATTCAATATATCTAAGGGTTTAGGTATATTGAAGGTCCTATGTCATGGGTCTCGATATGTCATATTGTGTGAAAACCAAGCAAATGCAATGTAACCCACAAGACCTTTACATGGGAAAGGTGGAAAGATTCAGTTATGCACTTTTTCAGGAGATAGGAGTGAGTTTTATATTTTATAAGGACATTATATTTGATATAGATGAATGGATAATGAATGAACAAGTTGGTTTGAAGGGGAGAATTGATGTTTGAACCCCTATTTTGTAATGAGTATATGCAGACCCTACTATGATCATTTGTTACAGATGATTGTATGTATAATGTTTTTGTTTTGAAAGAATGAAATGGATGGTTGATTTTCAATTGTGATGGATGGAAATATTATCATATGTGCTTTAATAGTAAACTTCAAAAAGACAAAGGTAAGGAAGAACTCCTATTATAGTGGTAACAATACAGACCATGTTCATGTTTAAGTGCTTGATTTTTAGATTATCATTATTTGAATGTCATATAAATTATATTAGTAATTATAATATGTGATGAAATTATAATATGAATTTTTTATATTCTTATTTTTTCCAAGGCATAAATGAAAGGAAACCCTGAATAAAGAATATAAGTTCTAACTTGGTTTTGAGTTGTTGAAACTACATACAGACTAGGTATGAAAATATCACTAAGTAGAAATAATTGGAAATGGGTTGAAGAAGGTTATTGAAGGGTGATTGAATATTTTTTGAAATTTAAGTCTCCACAAACAACCAAGAACCTCTATTTATCAAATAGTATCATGAATAGACCCCTGTTATGGTTGTTTCTTTTAGTATGCTGACTATGAAATATTATTGAAGGACTTAAGGACTTAAAGATAGTATTATCACAAAAATCATAAATTATATTAACCATTTTTTGATTTTTCAAGGTTCAAAAATCTTAAATAAATTTTGATAGTCAATCCATCCTATGATTAGACCCTATTTTCTATGATGAACTTTGGCTAAGTGGATTGAGAATTTGGATTCTTGAATGGAATGAACAAAGCATCAAGTTGATGGGATTTAGAAGGTATTGGTAAGTGTTTATGATTCTATTAAATTATGTTAATACATTTTTTCAGGTCATATAACGTGGTAGAAGGCTCAAAGATTGACATAGGCCTATAGAATGTTAAATTTTGTGCACAGTCAAGTTTGTTGTGAGGTATAAACCTTAGAGAGTGGAAGGATAAATGACATACAGGGATTGGAGAATGAGGAAAAGGTAATATAGACTAGATAAACTAAATTTTATCCTTTTAAACCATTCCAACCATTCTTTATTGCATTTTAATAGCTCTCGACTGAGTTAGAGAACATGTAAGCCCTAACCTAGGGTTTTGGGACTTTAGAGAGATTATGCCATACAAACTAGGTAAAATTTGGTAAAAAGCTTATTAATAAGGTTAGTGAAGACATTTTGGAGTTTTTTTGTGTGAATGTAATTTTAAGTACATAAATTCAAGACGGTGTGCAAATTGGACCCTAGGAGGCCTAAAGGGCTAAACAGAGACCTAGAAAGGTCTAAAAGGGTTATCAAAATGTGGAGTTATTTCATGAAACTTTAGGATTGACAAATATTGGATAGAATATGTTGAAATTTTTGAATGGTTTTCCTTTAGTCATCCGTACATACCATATAAACCAAATAAATCCCAAAAATAGGGCTAAAAGGATAAAGATAAAAGAGGACAAAGTGGTAGATGTGAGGAGTTGAGTGTTGTAAGGTGTTTGTGAGTTGAAGAGTGAATAGGGAGGACTAAAGAGACTTTGTAAATCAAGACCAAATAATATTAAGGTACAAGGTTATCATATGAATTAGTAAATCATTGCATGAGGAATAGAGCCAAGAAACCATTGGCAAAGGAATGTGATTTTAAGTCAAGAGAGTGATCATTTGGTATATGCTCTACATCATTTTAGTATTGAAAAAGAGAAGGATGTGAGCTATATGCATCAGTCCCATGAAATCACTCAAGGAGATGGGATAGTAAATATGAGTATGCAGTTCATGGATATGCAGGAGAGTGAAGGTATTCAAGATGATGTTGATATACAACAATAAATCAAGAATGTACATAAGAATGAGGTATGTAAAGAACAAGAAGAAGTGGTGCATGAAGCAGAATGGGTAGTACAAGGAGCATTGGTGAAGGAGGAAGAGGAATTCATACTTTTAGAAGTGATGAATGATAGAGATAAGAAGAAGAAGGATCAGTTTGTAGAGGAAAAAGATTGGTATACACCTGCCAATCAAGAAGGAGATGGTAACAACTATGTTTTACTTAACAAGTTGGTTTCATGTGCAGGTATGATATTGAAGGAAATGAAGAAAAGGAAGCCTAAATATGGGTCCCAAGAGCATGTTCACCTCTATGAGAGTCTCATGGAGGCAAATACATTCTATGAGGAGGTTTAATGTATTCAGGTAACAACATATGCCAAGTGGATTACTCAAACATATATGGAAAAGATCTCTCAACTTGGTAGTATGATGTAGGGACATCCCATGAGGACCCCAAAATGGTTTAATTTTTATCTATATATGGTTTAATAATTTGTTTATAATTACTAGAGGTCTTAAGTAGTCTATATGTGAATTCTAGATGATCCTAAAGTGCATGAAATTTGAATTACCCATTTTCTCACCAAAATGCATTATTTGAATATTTGAATCTCATCAAGACTTTCTAAGGAATTTTGTGTAATTCATGAAGGTGGAATATGTATTTAATATTTCTAAGGGTTTAGGTATATATAATGTCTTATGTCATGGGTTTCAATATGTCATATTATGAGAAAAATAGGAATATGCAATGTAACCCATAAGACCTCTACATGGGAAAGGTGGCAAGATTTAGTTATGCAATTTTGTAGGAGATAGGAGTAAATTTTAGATTGTATAAGGACATTATATTTTATAAATATTAATGGATAATGAATGAACAAGTTGGTGTGAAGGGGGAGAATTGATGATTGAACCCCTATTTTGTAATGAGTATATGCAGACCCTACAGTGATCATTTGTTGTTGCAGTTGATTGTGTGTGTAAGGTTTTTGTTTTGAAATAATGAAATGGATAGTTTATTTTAAGTGTTATGGATGGAAATATGCTCAAATGTGTTTGAATAGTAAACTTCAAAAAGACAAAGGTAAGGAAGAATTCTTGTTATAGTGGTAACAATACAGACCTTGTTCATGTTTAAGTGCTTGATTTTCAAATTATAATTGTCATGAATGTCATATAAATGATATTGGTAATTTTAATATGTGATGAAATTATAATAGGAAGTTTTTATAGTCTTATTTTTTCCAAGGCATAAATAAAAAGAAACCCTGAATAAAGAATACATGTTCTAACTTGGTTTTGAGTTGTTGAAACTACATACAGAATGGGTATGACAATATCACTAAGTAGAAAGAATTAGAAATGGGTTGAATAAGGTTATTTAAGGGTGCTTAAATCTTGTTCAAAGTGTAAGTCTCCACAAACAACCAAGAACATCTATTTATTAGACATTGTCATGAATAGACCCCTGTTGTGGGTGTTGATTCTTTTAGTATGTAGACTGTGAAATGTTATTGAAGGACTTAAGTAATTAAATATGGTATTATCATAAGCATAATAAAGTATATTAAGCATGTTTTTATGTTAAAATTTTCCAAAATATTTAGGATATTTTGATAGTCAATCCATATTGTGATCTGACCCTATTTTTTATGATGAACTTTGGCTAAGTGGACTAAGAATTTGGATTCTTGAATAGACATGAACAAAACATCATGTTGATAGGATTGAGAAGGTATTTTTAAGTGTTTATGATCTTATTTAATAGTTTTAATATGTTTTTTTAGGTCATATAACATGGTATAAGGATTAAATATTGACACAAGCCTGTAGAATGTTAAATTTTGTGCATAGTCAAGTTTGTTGTGAGGTAGAAACCTTAGATAGTGGAAAGATAAATGAAATCCAAGCATTGGAAAATAAGGACAAGGTAAATACAGACTAGACAAACTAAATTTTAACCTTTGAAACCATTCCAAATGTTCTTTATTGCATTTTAATAGCTCTTAGCTGAGTCAGAGAACATATAAGCCCTAACCTGGGGTTTTGGGATTTTAGAGAGATTCCACCATACATGTTAGGTGAAATTTGGTAAAAATATTAGAAACAAGGTTAGTGAAGATATTTTGGAGTTTTTTTGGTGTGAACGTAATTCTAAATATGTAAAGTTAATATTGTGTGCAAATTGGACCTTAGGAGGCTTAAAGGGATAAACAAAGACCTAGAAAGGTCTAAAAGGGTTATCAAACCATGGAGTTATTGCATGAAACTTCAGGATTAGAAAGTATTGGATAGAGGGTGTTGAAATTTTTTAATGTTTTTACTTTAGTCATCCATACAGACTATACAAACCAAAGAAAGCCTAAAAATAGGGCTAGAAGGATAGAGATAAAAGATGATAGAGTTGGTAGATGTGAGGAGTTGAGTGTTGTAAGGTGTTTATGAGTTGAAGAGTGAATAGGGAAGACTAAAGAGACTTTGTAAATTAAGACCAAATCATATGAAGATAAAAGGTTATCAAATGAATTAGTAAATCATTGCATGAGGAATAGAGCTAAGAAACCATTGGCAAAGGAATGTTGTTTTAAGTCAAGTTAAGTGAGTGATCATTTGGTATATGATATGCATCATCACCCAACCACTGATGGTTTACCCCTAACCACTGATGATCATTTTTCATCAATTCCAACAATAAGCTAATTCTACCTATCAGACTCTAACCAAACCTCACTTTCTAACCTTTTTTTATCATAAAAGATCACCCTATTTTCTAAACCACATATAATTTACTTAGCATTGATATATAATTTTTTATTACTTTAATTAGGAAAATTCATCTCTTTCAAGAACTTATGTATTTGATTTCAATATATTCTATTATTCATGCAAGTAATTTATCTTTTATTTTCAAAACTTGATTATTTGAAAGTGTGAATTGATAGCCTCCAAGGAAACTTGTGCTTCTTGGATCTAGCTGACTAGGAAATCCACCTTACTATCTAAATAATCAACCTTTTATTTAGTGATTTCTTATCTATAACTCATTCCTCCCTAGACAAAGAGGAGTATCTACAACTATCTTGATCACAGAGCACAAACCAAATCCAATTTATACTAACCTCACCCTTCTTTTAAGTTTTACAACTTTCTTCTTAGAAATAAAACAAAATTTATGTGAAACATTCTAGAATTTCAAGTGGGACCCTTCAGTGTTTTCTTGGGGTCATAGTTGTATCTAGGTGCTTCTTCTTCTTATTTTTTGCTCATATAATGAAATCAAAATTTTACTTTGGGCTTGAAATTGACTGCATACATTATTTGCTTGCTTATTATAGCTCACATAGCTTAATTAATCAAGTGAATAATCATATCTTAAATATTATTACACACACAAAACCAAACCACTTACACCTAATCAAGTATAAAAATATTGACATAATACCTGACTGAGATTTCATCACCTAGCGATCACCTTTCCTGACTATCCTACTTGGATTTCACCATCAAGGGGAGAACCAACTTAGTACGCTAGCTGAGTATAATCTCTAGCAACTTGGTATATTTTGGCTAAGCACTCAACACCCTTATCATTGGAATGTGTGAAGTGAGGGGTAGGCCCCAATATCAAGCCATGTACCAAGTTCTAGTATAGATCTTGAGAGCCTTTAACTACCTAAAACCATCTTTAGATATCCTCTTATAATACCCGATCTACAAGCCCAAGTTGGTCTTCATAACTGCATCAAAATTAAGGCATAAGCCACAAGAGAGACTAAAAGGAACCTTAGGATTTAACATGCTCTAGTGTTTTTTTCATTTCCTTGACTTTTTCTTGTCTTTTATTTTTTGAGTGGTGAGATTGATTATATCTTCCTTTTTCCCTTATTTGCATGGTTCTAACTAGGTAACAACTGAGAAACCAATAAAATTAGGATCCACCTCCTAATCATCTGTCTTCCTCTTCTCCTTCATCCAAGGAGTACATCTCATATGTAAAAATTTGTCCCCATCCTTTAGGAAGTCCTAACATCCCTCAAATGGTTGCCCAAAGTGAAATGGATTTCACCACCTTTCTAGATAATAACCCCATAGCCATCCAACATTATATTAATACCATATTCTACTGTACCCTTGCTTTGGTTCTACCTATTTACCCATTGTATGGCATGCCATCCCACATTATGAGCAACACTACCATTTCCACCCAACCTTTTTTCACCTAGGCATCATATTTTACCAATAATTCCGCCAATACCACCATCCAAAACCAGCCCACCTAACCAACAAACACCCAAACACATTTTACCCCAACTAACAACCCTTCTAGTATAGGACCAACCCAACCTTTAGGCACCAGTACTCTGCTTACCATGGGAGTACCCTCTACTAGTGTCAGTGTCACCACCCTTCTTTGTATTTCCAACCCACCTACCTCCACTCCATTCCAGGGCTTGGTGGTACCCATACCTTCTATCCTTCCACCCATCAATACCAAATTTACCACCTATCCTCTATCTACCAACCTAAATATACCTCTAACCCAACCTACGTCAGTCCCCCTATAGTTTCCCATTTCACAAAACCTTAGCTACATCCCTAACCCACAAGGGTATGTACCTCTAACTTCTACCCAACCACCTATCTCCATGTATTCATATGTGGCATCATCGCAACCACCCATGTCCACATACCAATATGTGGTAGCTTCTCAACCCCCCACCATCTATTCATATGTTGCACCTACCCAAACCCAACATAATCTACCTTACCACTATGGGGGTGCACAACCACAAATAGATCTTATCAAAATGTTAATAGATAAAATGACTATTTTGGATTCATCTATCTCTGGTGCCCATAACCTCTTATCTTATAAATAAATATTCAATGAACCAATTCATCCATCTACCCCCATTTGACCTTATCTTCCTTAATGGGAACTTCTAAAATTTTCAAAATTTCAGAGCAAGGAAGACCCTCAAAAACATCTAAGAGCATTTAGGCATTCTTGCTATTTTATTGCCTATGATGATGCTCTCATTATCTATACCTTTCCCATGTCTTTATTAGGTCTGACACTAGATTGGTATAATGTTATTACAAAGCACTCCCTCATTTCTTTTTCCCAACTAGCTTAAACCTTCTTAGAACACTTTTCCATAAACATCTCTAAGAAGGTTTCTATTACTGATCTCTACTCCATTCAAAAATTTGATGATGAGTCCATATCTGACTTTGTAGCCCATTGGAGAAGTTTGATAAATCAACTCTCTTTCTATTTACCCCAACCTGAACTGATTTAACTCTTTTCTTAGGCTTGTACCATACACATTCCCTCCACTTTGTAGGTTCAAACTTTTAGGACCTTTGATGAGGCTTTCACCATGGCATAAAAATTAAAGAATATATCTATTGATGAGGGGAAGTTGAAATTGAGAAATAATAATTCCACCTTTAAATTAAATGAGGCCCCCTCCTCTAAACCTAACAATCAAACCAACACTAACACAAAAAATAAAGGAATTGTGAATGCAATTGTCCTTAAAATTGTTCCTCCACCAGTTGTTAACCATTCCAACTCCTCTGGTTCCTCCAATCATAACACTAGAAACCCAAACCAAAACAACCAAAATTAATTTAATCTACTAGGGGAATCATATGCTTCAATCTTGTAGAAGTTGTTGAAATCAAATATCATACAACTTTTGTTGATCAAACCTCTACATCAATTCGATTCCTTTCATCTCATACCTAGTTGGTATAAGGAAAATGAATTGCATTCCTTCCATTGTGTCATTGGGAATGATGTTATTAGGTGTAATACCTTCAATAACATCATCCAAAATCTCATCGATAAGGGAGAACTTGTGTTGGATAACCCCAACACACCCCCAAATCAGTCACTTGACATATTTAGATAGACATTCCCCAACCATGCCCCTTCCACAAATAATGAAAACAATAGATAAAAATCCTCTCAAAACCATGAGGTACATATCATTAACATGATTCTTAGTAAACTTGTTATTGAGGAAACCATTTTCAAAACCACATTTCCTTCCCCTCTACTTATTGAGGTAGTGGAATCACTCTCCATTCCTTCAGAAAATGAGACCAAGGAAACAACAACTCCCCTTTTTCCACTTAGCGAGGTAGTGGAGTCACCCACTTTTATTTTGAAATACATACCAAAATAAGCAATCATTACCACCATATCCTTTTCTTTCATCATACAACAATCCACTCTTCCTTTGGAAAGCATCCCTAAGGAAAAGATCAATCTACCCACCTCTCCTATGGGAGGCTCATCTTCCCAAATCTTAAACCCTTTGATTAAAGAAAAATATGAGGTAACCACTCCTCTCTCTCCACCCATAAGGTTATCCTTTGATATCAATATCGAAGGGATCAAACCCATCTATAAGCCCTTTTCTAGACTGGTTCAAAACTTAGAGTACTTATCCCAATTTGGCATGATCTTGGACTTCCTTGTTTAACTAAGCAAGAGACCTTAACCACACCATTGTCAACCCAACCTTCCACCTCCACTATAGAACCCACCATCACTCTAAACAAACCTTTAAAAACCTCTACCCCTTAAGCCATAGTTGAACCAACCAAACCAACTCCACCTAAGATATCCCAAGTAGCCTCCCTCATCATAACCACACCTGTAAAAAACCTAAGCATGCTACCTACCTAAAGCCTTACTCACCCATTATTTAATTTGGATTTAAGACCACCAAACAAATCCCAGGCTACACCAATAATGAGGTTAAAACTACCCAAGATCCCATAAACTAAAACTCTGCCTCCCATTTGTACTTTGCCTTCTATTTTGGGACCTCACCCTTCTACTTTAGTAAGGAAACCAACCATCCTAGAAAAAACCCAAACCCAACCACCACTTTTAGTTATTCCATCACTCCTACTTTCATCCACACCTATTTTCACCAAACCCTTCATAACCAAGCCACTTACCTCTCAAGCATCTACCTCAAAACCTCTTAGCCCCAAGCCATCGACCTCTATACCAAAACCAAAACCATCCACCAAAAACACTCATTCACCCAAAGCTCCTACCATTAAGCCTACTCCTAAAAAGTCTTCCCTCTCAACTACCAAACCTAAGACCCCCATTCCCTTGCCACCTTTAATTGAGTCTTACTCAACCATTTTGCAAAGGTTCTTACAAGCTTCCTACTTAGCCTTACCACATATCAAACCATTTGACCCACTTAGTGCTAAACCATCATGGTATAATGACAGCTTGGTATGATCATACCATAGAACACCTAGGCATGATACAAAGAACTATAATGCTCTCTAAGTCTTAGTCCATTAATTATATCAAGAGGATGAATTATTGTTAAATGAGCCTCCTATGAGCCCAACACTGATATAAGAACTAAGAAACATCAGCTAATACTTACCTACTCCCCCACTCTCACCTTAGAGTGAAGAGGAACTAAAATAATCCTCTATCCCAACTCTTTTCCAAATCCATACCATCCATGTGGTCACACGATCACAAGCTTAACAAAAGGATAAGGGAAAGGCAAAGGTGTCCATTCTATGTACATCTACCTCTTCCACCATCCACTCACCCATCCAACACCAAGCACCCTTACCTTCCCCAAAACCCAAGATATCCATCTTGGGTCCCTCTCAATCCAACCCTTCTAAGTCAATCCAATGAGTAGTTCTAAAATAACTTCACCAAATACTGATGAAGATGAGTTTGTATGAACTAATAAATACCTCAACCCACCACCACCAAGTGATGATAGAGGATTTGCAATCTTAGAGTTTAAATGAGAAGACCCACAACCTTTAACAACCTTTGTCATAACTCTTCAACTTTCCAACTTTATTACCTTCAAGGATTCAAAAATACCCTCCATCCATCCAGATGATCTATATCTTCCCTTCTTCATTATCGTATACATCAACCAAACCCACATCAAGAGGGTTATTATGGATGGGGGAGATAGCATCAATATTATATCTTCCCATGCATAAAAATAACTCAAATTACCTAAGAACATTTTATCAAAAAACTCAGTGGTGCTCTAATCATTTAATGATACCATGGCCACAACTTTAGGAACTATTGTCCTTCACATTCACCTAGGACCTCGCATGCTTCTTGAGCTCTTCTATGTAGTAGAAGGTGATTTCCAGTAAAACATTTTATTGGGACTCCCTTGGATTCATTTCATGGTATGTGTGACATACACCCTACAGTGATGCATCAAATTTGAACATGAAGGTCAAGTTATTACCATACAAGCTAACAATAGTCCTTTTAAATCATGAAACATGATGTACCAACCTAATGACATTCTCTTTCCTCCATCCAACAAGCCTTCATCAACAAAATATGAAGCCCCATCTCCTTTTTCCAAATAATCATCCACCATTTCATTCATCCCTTCCACCTAAAACCCCACAATGGACCCTTTGGAATCAACCTTCTAGTGTCTTTCATTGGGGGAGTATCACCTTTTGACACTGGACACTTTTTATAATCCCCAAGAGTATGAGAATCTTGACCAAAAACGTAGCTATGACCCCAATAAATGATCCATTGTTCCTTTTGGGACCTCAATTTGTCAAACCAATTTCATATATGGGGGACTTGGTAAACCCCTTGACACTTCTACCACCTCATTTTCACCTCGACCATTCACCTCCAGTTTCTTCTATCTAGATAAACCAGAGTTTTTCAAGACATATCTTTATAGGTGTGTTTAGAAGGGATTTGGTCTAGGTTAGTATGAACATGAGCCACATGAGTTACTTCCAATCAAGACATGAAAACCTCACAAAAATCATGGTCTCAGTTTCATGCCACTTAAGAAGTAAACCAACCCACCTCCTATTACCATCATTGATGAAGAAATCCCATCCTCATCATCCACTCCACCATCAACATCTAAAGATCTTGACATCACCCCCTAACTTTTTTCCATCAACATGATTAGCTCAGACCCCTAACTTATCAAAAGAATGGGGTAATTGTGACTATTCTTCTAACTCATCTTGAGATGGTAGTAGATGACTCTCCTACCATTAATATTGTTCAGTGTTAGGATGATGATTTCATTCTTGACTACCTAGGCATTGAAGATTCCTCTATCTACAAATCTCTCCCTCCTAAAACTTCAACTATCTTGAATGAATACACTGTGGATATCAACTTGGCTACTCTAGATAACCTACACATTATCAAAATCAGCCAATCATTAAATTTTGAGGAGCTTCAGGGCTTCCCCCTCTTCCTACAAGATCGTAACATAACATTTGCTTGGTCTTATAGTGACATGCCAGGAATTGACCCCTCTATTATTACCCACAATATATTCACCAACTATGATGCCAAACTAGTTAGGCAAAAACTTCAAGGAATACACCCTCACATAACCATTCTCATCAAATAAGAGCTTTAACATCTCCTATCTACCAATTTCATCTAACCCATTGATTATCATTAATGGGTCTCAAACATTGTACCTATCCCCAAAGCCATAGAGGGACTTCATATTTATGTAAACTTTCATGACCTTATCCTTTCTTTCCTAAAGGATGACTTTACTTTGACAAGCATTGACCAGTTTGTTGATCTTACAGCTGGCCATGAGATGTTATCTCTTATGGATAGGTTCTCAAGCTATAATCAATTCTTAATTGCCCTAAAATATCAACACAAAACCAACTTTATCACCCCTTGGGGAAATGTTTGTTATAGGGTCATGCCTTTTGGTTTGAAGAATGTTGGTGCAACCTACCAACATGATATGACCTACATCTTCCATGAACTTATATACAAAATCATAAAATATGATGTTGATGAACTTCTTTGGAAATCCAAATGTCATAAATATCATTTGGATATTCTTAAGATTATATTTAAATGACTCATCCATTACCATGTTTGCCTTAACCCTAAGAAGTGTATCTTTAGGGTCTTGTCAGGAAAGATCCTTGGATTTATCATGTCCCTTCTGAGAATTGAAGTCAATCCTACCAAAATCAAAGCAATCCTCAACATGCCTCCTCCCACCCACCTCAAGTAACTCTATAGCTTGTAAGGGAAGCTCCAATCCATTTGTCACTTTATATCTCATCTCTTTGATTGATGCCAACCTTTCCACCACCTTTTAAAGAACGATATATCTTTTAAATGGAATATAGACTATCAAAAGGCCTTTTATTCACTTAAAGAGTACCTTCTATCTTCACCCATCCTCATTCCTCCCAAGGAAGATCAACCTTTTTAACTTTATATTTCTACCATTGACCACTCCTTAGGGGCAATGTTAGCTCATCAGGATGAGTGGCATAAAGAATAATCCATATACTACATAAGCTACATGCTTATAGAGTACAAGACTCGATATACCCATACCAAAAATATTTTTCTCACCCTAGTCTTTGTGGCCACTAAACTTGACCATTACCTCCTTAACCATAAGACCTTTATCATCACCAACACTAACCTTCTCAAGTATATGCACTCCAAGCCATACTAAAATCAATGTATGACCAAGTGTCTCATGATTTTATCTAAGTTTGACCTTGATTTCCTCTAGTATAAGTCAATTAAATGGTAAATCACTGCCGACCAATTGGCTAAAGCACAATTAATAGACAATTGGCTTCCTCCTCTCAATTTTTTAGATGAGTCCATCATGACCCTCTCTCAAGTCGACTTCACATATCAAGTGACCATTGTTTTTGATGGATTGAAGTGTCAACATGGTGGGGGAGCTAGCATCATCCTTATCTCATTTCATAGTGAACCCCTTCCTTTATCCTTTAGGGTAGATTTTGAATGTACCAATAATATGGCTGAGTATGAAGCCCTAATGATAGGTCTCCAAATTGTATTAGCCTTGGGAGTCAAAATGATAACATTTTCAATGACTCTCAACCTATGGTAAATCAAATAAATATCTCTTATCAATGCAATAATGGTGTTTTTAAATAGTATAAACAACTTGATGATGTAATCTTATCATCATTTAAACACTATCATATCCAAACCACTCCATAATCTATGAACAAGTTTGTTGATATGATGGCTTCTCTCACTTCACAGATCCCATCTACACCCTCTAACTCTAAGCTATCTATCATTATACATAGACTTACCAAGCCTTCTTATATCAATATAAACTCTCCTACCATCTTCAATGTGGAGGAGACCCATCCCAACCTTTGGTATCAATAGACCTTTGACTATCTCAATTTTTCCATCATCCCTTCCAACCTTTCTAGGAATGCTCAAAGAGCATTTATTCAGAGCACCTCATGTTATACCATAATAGGAAGAATTATTTATAAACATGGATTTGATGGTCTCCTCTTTTGTTACCTACATAGTCATGAAGCCTCTTGTGCTATTAGGGAAATGCATGATGGGATTTATGAATGACACTTTAGTGGTCTAGCTATCGCTAAACATATCCTTTGCCCTGGCTATTATTAGCCCACCATTAACCAAGATTATTTTGATTATGTGAAAAAGTGTGTTAAATTCCAACAACATGCCAATTTACATCATGCACCTAGCCATAGACTCTAAGTATACAAGGATATTTGGCCTTTCTTGCAATGGGGCCTAGATCTTATTGGTGAAATCAACCCCCATTCTTCAAAACAACATCATTTTATCATCACTGTGACATAATATTTCACCAAATGGGTAGAGGCTATTCCTCTTATCTCAATCAAAGCCAAAAATATTGTTTATTTTATTAACCATCACATTATCTATCATTTTGGTGTTCCTCAAATTATCACTGACAATGGCAAATATTTTTTTTTTAAAAGTCCAAGGTCTTTGTGATGCATTTGGTATCAAGTTAAATTTATCATCACCTTATCATCCATAAATAAAAAAATACGTCAAATATTATAATAAAACTCTCAATAACATGATAACTAAAGTGGTTAATGCATCTAGTTGGGATTGACATTTTCACATCCCTTTTGCCTTATGGGCATATCGTACTAGCATTCAAACCCCTAAGGGTGCTACTCCTTTCTCTCTTATTTTTGGAGGAAAGGTTATCTTGCCTCTCAAATTCAAAACTCCCTCTCTTTACATATCCCTAAAAGATATCATTTTTGAAGATGATTATCATCAAGAATGTTTATACCAAATTGAGCTCCTTGATGAATGTCATTTGGCCGCACTTATTCATCTTCATGTCTATCAACAATGAATCAAGAGTTTTTATAACAAACACATTAAAGTGTGATAATTCAACATTGGAGACCTCATCTTAAAGGAAAATCAACATGTAACCAATATGGAGAAAATCAAGCAGGGCAAATTTACTTTCAATTATCTTGGACCTTAGATCATAATGCACAAAGTATGGATCAAGCACTTACTAGTTGTCCTCCCTTGAAGGGAAATTAGAACCTGAGCCCCTCAATGCTTCACATAGACATCCTTTCTTTTTTTAATAGGATTGAACTCACCTTTTATCTAACTTAATCTCATCCCTTGTTTTCACTCACATGCATCCCCTTATTTTAAGGATAACTAATTAAAACTAAATCATGTGATTATCCGTTATAGCCTTTTACCTAATATTGAATATATGTACCATGGATCTACCCATGACATGATTCTTATGGTTCTTTCTATCCCTTTATAGGATGGAATCTAATGGTCATTGTCACTTAAACCTCTTTTACCCATCATCCACCTTCTTTTGCTCTAGTTTTTCCTTCATGTAGGTGAATTTTTTGAGCTTATTTAAGCAAATCCATGTCAATAGAAATAAAAATCAATCAAAAAATCACAAAATAACAAAACTCATATGGGTCATTCCAATCATTCATAAAGTTCTCCCTTGAAAGACAACTGCCAAAACCAATCAAAACTGTGCAAAGTAAGGTAGACTACTCCCTTGAAATATAACTATCAAAAAGCCTCAAACAAAGCTCATAAACTTAGACCACTCCCTTGAAGGATGGATGAGTAAAGCATTTGTCAAATCATAGCAATTTATTTGAAGCTTCCCATATCGATCAAATTCTCCATCCCTATAATAAATAAATAAATATCAAAACACCCATTATCAAAATTTAAAAAAGCAACAATAATTTGGAAGCCGCAATTGGCTCTCATCATTAAACTTCCTGCATCAATCAGTCTACACCTTATATGACATGGATTTGTTTATATTGGCTCTTTGGTAACCTGCATAAGAGGCATGTTAGTCTTTAAACCTTTTAACCAACAACTGCTCATGCAAAGCATTTGAAGGGCTTATGTTCATAAGCCAATCTAACTTAAGTTTGTCTTGGTCTTTCCCAATGAAGAATCATCGTGCCTTCTTATTATTCTCTCATATCTACTTGTTTATAAATTCATTATGATGCTTGCCTATCGATTATATTATCTCTCTCACATTTATTTTTTAAATCCAACTTAATTTATGTTTATTTTCATCCATCTCCCCTTTATACCTTCTATAAATAATGGATTTTGAGCTTACTTGACACCAAGTGGTCAAAAAACCTTTTAACCAACTAACAACTGCTCATGCAAAGCATTTGAAGGGCTTATGTTCATAAGCCAATCTAACTTAAGTTTGTCTTGGTCTTTCCCAATGAAGAATCATCGTGCCTTGTTATTATTCTCTCATATCTACTTGTTTATAAATTCATTATGATGCTTGCCTATCAATTATATTATCTCTCTCATATTTATTTTTTTAATCCAACTTAATTTATGTTTATTAAAGACTCAACCACCTTCATCTAATCATATGCAACTCATTAAAAACATTTAAAATTTAGTTGTGTTTTATCATGTGTTGTGCCTTGTTTAAGTGTTTTTAATCAAAAGAACATCTTTACCATCATGGTTGATCATAAAAACATATAATCATCACAACATTACCTTTTATCACATCATAATTCAATAAACATCACATACAATCTACCTCAACATGTCTCTACTCAAGATAACATCATAATCATCTCATCAAAATAACCAACAACACTAAATAATCATGAAGCATCTATCACTGTTTAATCATACATCATCCACATATGTTATCCATTACATGCCTATCTAGGTAAGGAAGAAAAGATTCATTAATTCAAAACATCCACATATGCAACAAAAAATCTCATCATAATAAACATCATGAACATCACATCACCTAATCATACCATCATAATCATCTTACCATCTATCACATCCATATAACTATGATCCATAAAATATAACCATGTCACAAAAATTAGTTACATCATCATAAGCATAATAGTGTCATATCAACATCATAACATAATAGACATAATCATCATGAACATCATCCTCACTAACTATGGCCATTATCATGATCATAACACCAAATCCATATATATATATAAAACATCGCAGCATCTACTAACAAAATCACATAATCTAATAATAACATCACATCATCTAATCACATATATATAGTTGATAATCATATAAATGACATCCATCAATATCAAATATCATCATGAGCATAAATTAAATAGCCACACCATCACATGCCTAGCTAGGTGAGTACACATAAACCATAACATCATAACATCACATCATCACATAGACAACATCACATCCATAACCATCAACACAAACCATAAATCATGACCACATCTATATATCATGCGCTCATAACCAATATAATGATCATATATATAATAATGTACATGTATCTCAATGGATATATACATCTTATTACATCAACTTGTAGGCTAGTATCAAAATCACATAATACATCAAAAGTACAAAGTCTTACAAAAGTTTAAGACCCTAGAGCACCACTTCTTCCTAGAGCCTATCCACCTCCTGACCCTACCTATCCCACTATAAATGTAGCCCACTAACCTAGTGTCACACTGGTGGCCCTTTTAGTGAGCCCTACTCTATACTCACCCCATCTAGGCTCACCTCAAAGATAGTGAATACCAAGGACTCATAATAGCATAGCTCCTCCACTATCACAATATATCTCACCATGGAGATAGTCCTTGGTGATCCTATAGGTGATAGTACTCACCTTCCTACCTACTAAGAGAATACCTCTCCTATGTAATAGCAACTAGTTGAGCCTTAGCCTAATCCTTCTCTCTAGTAAGAGTGACAACCTAGCCCTGTACTGCATGCCTCTCTTGGGTCACAAACACTAAGGATGATTATGTTGTGTCTAGTGCCACTTGTGCCTGATCCCTCTCAATAATTAATGCCTATCTATTTAGGGCATCCCCCTGCATATGGTCTCCACCATCTATATCCACATCCATGTCCTGCTAGCCAACATCACCCCAAAAAATGGCTACATCATAAGGAGCTTAGAACCATGTAGGGTACCCATCAGTAACACCTACAACATCAACCTCAACCCTTGCTAGCATCTCCTTCTGTAGACACTCAAAAAACACCCCTTGACTAGTCTTCAATGTCACCTTACCTTAGACCTATTCTCGACTTGAGTTAGCTAATTTACCTTGTTAACTCACCCTAGTCACCTAATAACACCTAGACACCCTTATTTAATAAAAATTCTTAAGCATATTGATTTTGATCCATTTCAAACCTTTTACTTCCAGGGATCGACCATTGACAGTTAGGTCTCTACCCCTGCAAAACAAAAATCATCTAGTTGCAAGATAGGCATGCATGGATAAAATGGAAACTTTCCCATGGACACCTCATAGCCTTCTTCCCCTTTGAATTGGCATCTTTATCCTCACCTAACTTGATCATTTTCTCTCTCCTCACCTATCAAGTTTGTGTTATAAATATAGAGCTCTTAGAGGAATGAATGATCCAAAATTTGTATCCAAGCTCTCTTTTTTTCTTTGTGTAGGTACTTAGCATCCCAAAACCTTATCCGCATTACCTTTTAAGGTTCAATAAATATTATGCTCCCCAAATTTCTTCAAGTTCTATCAACTATCATTCACTTGGCATCACATAGGTACCCTCTTTTTGTTTTTAGTGTTTTCTTTTCTTATCAAGTTTTTCTACCTTATTTTTCTCACCTGTACACCACCCCTCACCCCAAATATCCATACTCTAACTCTTACCCATCAGAAATTTCATCTTTAGATCCATCCCAATTTTCACAAACTTCCACAAGTAATTGTTTCTGATTACCCTAACCATCATCGATCAAACCCAACTGTCGCTAGTCACACCTAAACGCTGACGGTCACTATTAGAAAAAATAATAGATTGTTATTTTTTCCCCTTTTCACCCAATCAAACCCCTATTTCTATTCTTGACCTATCTATAGACCCTACCCAGACCCTCTAAACCTAACTTTAGTACACTTGTGCATGGTATTGACCCACCATGCCATATCTTCTATCGAAAAGGTACATTATTTATTTTCTTGCATATTTACTTTCTTATCATTTGAATGCAAGTATATTTATTATATCATTTTTTACTTAATTATCTTAAAAGTGGATTAACAACCTCCTAGAAATCCTTTTACTTCTTGGATATAGCATATGCTAGGTAATCCACTCAACCTACCATCTAACAAATCCCCTTCTAGTTTTTTTGTGATTTACAAGTTATCCTCCCTAGCCAAAGAGGAGTTCCCACATTTATCTGGATCAACATGCACATTATACCAGGTATTCATCTACACACATTAATATTCACTATATTTTATCTACTTCCAAAACTAAAAAGTGAAGGAAATAAATTGAAACATTTTGGTACGCCTGATGGGACCCAGTTCCCTTTCTTCCTTAATTATTTGCTCATTAAACAAAATCATTTATTTTGGGGATTAAAAATCAACCATTTACATTCATTGATTGTTTGTTGATTTTAGTTTATCTAGTAACTTAGGAGGCAAAGTAATCTTATCATAGTATTCACACTTGTTATCACACACAAAATTGAACCACAAAATAATTTACACATCAAAACAATACTTGAGACAAGGATCAACTAGGATTTCATCACTTGGTGGCAACCTTACCCCCTCCTGGCTATCCCACTTAGATTTCACCACCAAGGGGAGAACCAAATCAACTCCCTAGTTGATTATAGACTCTAGACTCAGTATATCTTGGCTAAGCACCCGACACCCTTATCATTATGGGATCGTGAAGTGAGGGGGTAGGTCCCAACACCAAGACATGTACTGAATTTCAACATAGATCTTCCTTTTTAGTGCCTAAACAACCTAAACCCATCCATATAATTCTTATTTAGTACCCATTTTGTAAGCCAACTTCCCTTATCACACTCTTTAAGGCATAAGCCAAAAGCGATTTAAAAGTAATCCTAAGTGTAAAATGTAATTCTTAGTGTATGTATTGATTACTTTTAAATTATTTTGGATTTTCTCTCTATTTGAGGTGTGAGTGTGGTAATAACATTCCCTATTTTATCATATGGTTTTAACTAGACAACAAGTGAGAAATCAAAACAAACAACCACCATCTTATTCTTCATCCATGGCTTATACCTCATATGTTGACAAATCTCCTCATGCTTCACCTCACCATTCTCCTCCACCATCTTCTCCTTGCAAAATCAAAATCATATCTGAAGGAGATCCAAAATTTACTACCTTTCTTGATAATAATCTAGTTGTTTTACAACACTACCTCAATACCTTGGCCCACTGTGCCCCCTCTACTTCGGTTTCATCTTCTGATCCTTCTTTGGGCATACCATCCCATCTTATGATAGGTACCACTTCGACTCAACTATTGACTAAGGAATCTTCTAACATCTCATCCACCCAAGCCCAAACCAACATTCCACATCCCAATTAAACACCTCCTACCACACCCCATGTGGGTTCAGCCTTACCATTAGTCACCTATGCCCCATCTATGATGGTATTATCTTCCACTCTTACTTCTATCTTCCCTTCAATTACCACCAATTCCTTGGTCATAGTTCCACTTCAAAACTTAGTGCTCTCTATGCCTCAAATCCTTCCCCCAATCAACACTAGGGTCACTACCCAACCTCAACCTATCCAACTTCCTCTTACCTACACCATAGCAACCACATCTATTTCTAAACAAGTGCCTATAATAACTTACCATTATGTCCCTAACCCACATGGGTACATACCACCCTCCACCCAAACTTTTATACCAATTAGTTCTTATGTGGCACCATCTCAACCCCTTGCCACCACCTATCAATATGTGGCTTCTGTAGCACCATCTACCACTTATTAATACATTACCATGAGCCAACCTCAACAAAATATTCCTCTCAATTATGTGGCTTCTCAACCCCAACCAAATCTAATCAAAATACTGATGGATAAAATGACTAATTTGGAGTCAACCATCTCTACCTCACCCAATCTTTTATCCTATGACCAAATTTATAACAAACCTATTGACCCATTCATTCCTATTCATGCTTACCCTCCTTAATGGGAATTGCCTAAATTTTCTAAATTCCAAGTTAAGGAGGATCGACAACAACACTTGAGAGATTTTCATCACACTTGTTATTTGGTCACTTATGATGATGCTCTCCTCTAAACTTTTCCCATGTCATTATCTGAAACTTCCCTTGATTGGTATAGTGCCCTCCCCACTCACTATATCTTTTCTTTCTCTCAATTAGCACAAACCTTTTTATAACACTTTTTTGTAAACATATCTAAAAATGTATCCATTACTATTTATACTCCATTAAACAATTTGAATATGAATCCATTATTTATTTTGTTGCTAGATGGAGGGACCTCATTATTCAACTCACCTTCCCCTTACCCCAACCTGAGTTAATCAAATTATTCTCTCGAGAGTGTGCCAAACATATTGCTCCCACTCTCCAAGCCCAAACCTTTAGGAATTTTGATGAAGCATTTACCATGTCATGCAAATTAGAAAACCATGTTATTGATGAAGGGAAGTTGAAGCTTTAGAATAAAAATTCTAGTTTCAAATCCATTGAATCATCCTCCACCAAGACCATGAACCCAACCAACTCTAAAGCAATTGCATCAACACACTTAGTTATTCTCAAAACCACACCAACTCCAACCATCAACCAAACACCTCAAACCAATAATTTTTCCAATCACTAAAACTATACCCAAAATTGGGTTCCTTCAAAACCATTTACCCCAATTGGAGAATCATATGCATCAGTTTTGGATAAGCTACTTAAAGCCAATCTAATCCAACTTCCACCCATCAAGTCCCCTCAATAATTTGATATTTCTCATTCCCTTCCTAGGTGGTACAATGAGAATGATCATTGTGATTATCATTGGGTCATTATACATGATACTGATAGATGCAATACCTTGAAAAGTATTACCCAAGACCTAATTGATAGAGGGGATCTTATGTTTGATAACCCAAATGCTCCTTCAAATCAATCTCTTGATATTTTCTAAAAACATTTTATAAGTCATTCACCTTCAACCCAACATCATGAAATCAAACTCAAGTCCTCCAACTCACATCAGGCACATGTAATTAATGTCATCAGTAATGTACCCACTATTGAATAAGTCATCAACTTTACCACCCAAATAGAGGAAGCCAACCCACCATCCATTCCTTCAAAAAACCCAATTGAGGAATTAACTACCCCTTCCTATTCCTTAGAGGAAACCACTATTCCATCTACCCCTCTTATGGAAGAAATATCCAAGGAAATAACCATTCCATCAACCATTTCATCCACTCCTCTAATCCAAGTAGAAGAGCCACTTACTTCTTTGTACAACCAAACCAAGGAAGGAGATATACGTACTCTTCCACTTGAAACCACTACCCCTTTCTCTCCTATTATAAAACCATCTATACCTCCCTTGGAAACTATTTACCATGAGATGATCTCCTTATCTATCCAATCATCATCTTTGAAACATTTCACCAAAGATAGAAACTCTAAAATTGCTCCTTCTTCTTCCCCAAAGGGTTTACACTTTGAAATTAATGATCAGGAAACAATTCCCATTTATAAACCCTTTTCCTAGCTAGTTCAAAGTTTGGAATTTACCTCCCAACTTAACTTTGATAAGGCCACTTTTTGGCATTGTCTGGGACTCCCATATCAAAATAAAACTAAGCCTTCCACTTCACTTAACTCTACCATCAAGCCTGTTGCTGCAACTCCACCAACTACCCCTCCTAAAGTTACCAATGAACCATCTAAACCACTCTCATCCAAAATTGTCAAATCACCCTATGCTTCTTTCATCAAGCCAATCAAAAATTTATGGATCCTTCCCATGCCTAATCCTTCTCACCCTCCTTTATGATTGGACTTAACCACATCAACCCAACCAGAGCCAAATCCAATTAAGCCCATTAAGAAGGAAGGGTTGCCTAGGCCACAAATTCTAGTTAAGTCTATAACAACTCCATCAAATCTACCTTCTATTTTGGGACCACATCCCTCCACCATTCCCATTACCTACTCTTCTTCCAAAAAACCATCTCCCTTTTCTCCACCTATCACAACCCAATCCTCCAGTTCATCCTCCTTTCTTAACAACCTTTCTTCATCCACTTTCCCATCTATTAAATCTTCATCATCTAGACCCTCAATTCCCAAATCAATTATAACTAGGCCAATCCTTTCTAAACCACCAACCAAGCTCAATCCACCAACCACACCTTTTGTCAAGAAATATTTGCTCAGTAAGGTTCTTACCCCCAAAATCCAAACTCCACCACCTCCAACATCTTTGTCAAAATATTATACAACTATTGTACAAAGGTTGTTGCAAGCTTCTACCATTATCTTACCACTAATCAAGCCTTTTGACCCCACTCACCAAAATTTAACCTGGTTTAATGATAGTTTGATTTGTCTTTACCATAGGAACCTTGGACATGATTGAAGAGATATAAAGCTTTCTAATAAATTGTTTATGGCCTTTTAGAGGAAGATGATCTATTAGATGAACCTTATTTAAGCACCTTACCTCTTCTACCACCTATCCAATCCATATACCAATCATCTACTTCTTTGATTCCACCATGAAGTTAAGAAGAGGAACTAAAGCAAGTAACTAGTCCCCTTATCCATACCATTCATATAGTGACTCAGTCTCAAGCCTAGTAAAAGGATAAGGGTAAATATATCCAAAAAAATGAAAAGGGCAAAGATAAGGTAGCCATTCTATGGTCTTACCTTGCAACTCCTCAACCATCCTACCAAAACTAAGCAATAACACCTTCACCTTCACCCTCACAATCATCCAAGCATAAAATTTCCATTTTAGGAGATCTTTCTTCTTCTAACACATCTTCATTTGTCTAACACTTGGCTTTAAAACAAATCCATCAAACACCAATCAAAATGAGTCTTTATGACTTAATTAGCACCTCACCCCAACACCGTCAAGTTTTAATCAAAGCACTACATTATATAGAGGCTCAACCAGATGATCCACAACCTCTTACATCTTTGATTGGAGCCATCCAACATGCTACCATGGTCACCTTTCAAGAATCAAAAATTATTACCATATCATAATGAAGACCTTGATACCCTTCTTTTCATCATTGCATCCATCAATCAAACACATGTCAAGAGAGTTATGATTGATGGCAGAGAAATTATTAATATCATCTCCTCTCATTCTTATGATCAACTTTGATTACTTTAAAAAATCATGTCTAAAAGCTTGATAGTTCTTCAATCATTCAATGATACCTTGGCCACCACTCTGGGAATAGTTGTACTCCACATCTATTTGGGGCCTTGCACTATCCCTAAAATATTTTATGTTGTAGAGAGCGAGTTTCAATATAATGTGTTACTCACTCACCCTTGGATCTATGCTATGGGTTATATCCCTTCCACCCTTCATCGATGTGTCAAATATGAGCATGAGGGATAAGTCATTATAATCAACACTGATCTGATTCCCTTTGCTTCTTGTAATATGATGTATCAACCCAATGATGTTCTCATTCCACCTCCATCTTCTTCACAACCAACCTCTAGCCAAACCACCACATCAACCCAAGAAACCAACACTTGTATCTACAACAATGATGAAGCATCCACCAGTTTAACCATTTATTCATCTCAAATTCTAGTCAAAGACCCCTTGTAATCCACATTTTAGTGTCTCACATTGGGGGAATATCGACTTTTAGCTTTGAATTCTCCCCCTTCTCTGCATGAATTTGGGAATCTCCAAAATGATCCATTTTATGATCCCAAAATTAGTACCCTCATCCCTTTTGGCCTTCCCAACAATAGAACATATTTTGTCTATGGGGGACTTGATAAACCACTCTTTGCTCCTACCACCATGCTATACATCTGGCCATTCACTTCCAACTTTTCTTATCTTAGCAAACCAACCTTTGCCCAAATGTACCTTCATCGATGTGCATATAAGGGGTTTGGTTTTGGCCTTTATGAACAAGGACCTCACAAACTTCTCATTATCAAAACTCAAAAACCTCATGAGTTCTTTGGCCTTGGGCTTGATCCCCTAGAGGAGACCACATCACCAAAACCATTTCCACTACTTCTAAAGAACCTTCATCCTCCCCAGCCCCATCTTCCCAATCTGAAGATACAAACATCATCCCACCTAACTTTTTTTTATCAACACCATTAGTTTAGGCCCCCTAACTTATCAAAGGGAGGGTCAAACCAAAACCATTCCTCTCATCCACCCTAAGATGATTATATATGACTCACCTACCATTAATACCATCCAATGTTAGGATGACAATTTCATTCTTACATTCCTTAGTATGGGGACTCTTCTCTTCAAAAATCCCTTACTCATGAAAACCAAACAATGCTAAATGAATTGACCATAGATATTAATTTGGGAACTTAGGAGGACCCTCACATCATCAAAATTGGCCAATCTTTAAGCCTCAAAGAATAACAAGACTATTCATCTTTTCTTCAGGACCATAGCATAACATTTTCTTGGTCTTATTAGGACATTTCCAATATTAACCCTTTTATCACACTTATAACATTTTTACCCATCTTGACACTAAGCCAATTCAGTAAAAGATTCATCATATGCACCTTCATATTACTCTTCTTGTTAAAGAAGAACTCTAGCACCTTCTATCCATAAACTTCATCCAACCCATTGATTATCCGTAATGGGTTTCTAATGTTTTTCCCATCACCAAAATCATGGGAGGAATTCACCTCTATATTGACTTTCTTGACGTTAACCTCACCTTCCCTAAGGATGAATTTCCCCTACCTAACATTAACCAACTCATTGATCTCACTATTGGCCATGAAATGTTATTTCTCATGGACATTTTTTAGGATACAACCAAATCTTGATTTCCCCTCAAGATCAACACAAGACATCCTTTATCACCCCATGGGGAAATTTTTTCTATCGTGTCATGCCCTTTGGTATAAATAATGTAGGATTAACTTATCAATTGGCTATGACTAATATCTTTCATGACCTTATCCATAAAATAGTTGAGGACTATATTGATGATTTGCTCGATAAATCCAAATAGTACAAAGATCACCTTGTTGTTCTCACTATCATCTTTGAAAGGATAATCCATTATCATGTCAGGCTCAACCCAAAGAAATGCAGCTTTGGTGTCTTATCAAGAAAATTTTTGGGCTTTATTTGTTCCCTCCATGGTATTGAAATATACCTTGAAAAAGTTTGAGCCATTTTGGAAATGCCTCCTCCTAATAACCTGAAATAACTTTTTAGCTTGGAAGGAAAACTTCAATCAATCTACCACTTCATTTCTCAACTATCTAATCATTATCAACATTTCCATCACCTCCTCAAGAAAGATACCTCCTTTAAATAGACCAAAGAATGTCAACAAGCCTTTGATGCAATCAAGGAGTATCTTCTCTCTCTACCAATCCTTATTCATCCAAAATAAGATCAACCCTTTTATTTATACATATCTTCCACTAATCATTCTTTGGGATCCATGCTCACTCATCATGATGACAAAAATAAGGAGCAGGCCATTTATTACATCATCCACACCCTCATTGACTATGAAACTTGATACACCCATTTTAAAAAACTTTGCCTTGCGTTAGTTTTCATAGCCTCTAAACTTCATCATTATCTTCTTAACCACAAAACTTACATCATTACTAACACTGATCCCCTCAATTATATACACTCTAAGCCATATCTTAACCAACCTATGGCTAAGTGGCTCATGCTTCTAGATAAGTTTGATCTTGATTTTCTTTCATAAAAGTCCATTAAAGGATAGGTCATTATGGACCAAATAGCTGAAGCTCCTCTTCTTGATAATCAAACTCCCCCTCTTAGCTTTCTAGATGAGTCTATAACCACTCTTTCTTTGGATGAGCCCACCTATCAAATGATTATGTATTTTGACGACTCTAAATGTCAAACTAGTGGGGGCATTGGCATAATCCTCATTCCCATTAATGGGGAACCTCTTCCCCTTTCTTTTGTACTTGATTTTGAATGTAATAATAATAATAATATCACCAAATATGAAGCCTTGGTCATAGATCTCCAAACCACTTTTGCTTTGGGAATTAAAACAATTAGTATCTTTGGAGACTCTTAACATATCATCAACCAAGTCACATGAGCTTATCAATGCAAAAATTATTTTTTTTTGAAGTACAAATAACTTGTTAGTAAACTTTTAGCATCATTTGACCACTACACTATCCAATTAGTCCCTTGTTCTACTAATAAATTTATGAACACAATAGCTTCTCTTACATCCCAAATTCCGTCTCAACCTACTAAATCTAAACTATTTGTCACCATCCACCACTTTATCATGCCATCTTACCTTAGATCTGATATTCCTACCATTTATTGAATAGAAATGTCACCTGTAGACATTTGGTATGATCAAATTTTCAACTATCTTAATGTCAGTGTCCTCCCTTCTGATCTTCCAAGAAATGTTCCTAAAGATTTCATACAAGGTACCTCTCACTACTTCATACTAGGGGGAATTCTTTACAAATGATTCTTTGATAGTCTCCTCCTTCATTGCCTCCATATTTATGAGGCTTATTATGCCATTAAAGAAGCCCATGATGACATTTGTGGTGGGCACTTCAATGCTCTAGTTGTTGCCAAATGCATTCTTCATCTAGGCTACTATTATCCCACACTCAGTTAGGATTGTTGTGACTATGTAAATAAATGCATCAAATTTCAAAAACACACTAACCTTAATCATTCACCTCCTCATGGTATTCAAGTATCAACTGACTATTGGCCCTTCTCATAATGGGGCCTTGATCTCATTGGAGAAATAAATCTAGATTCCTCATAATGACATTAGTATATCATCACTACCACATAATATATTACCAAATGGGTGTAAGTCATCTTGTTAATCTCAATCAAATCTAAAAAAATCATTGATTTATCAACCACCACATCATCTGCTACTTTAGTGTTCCTCACAAAATCAACACTAATAATGGAAAATCCTTTAAGAATAAAAATGTCTAAGATCTTTGTGACACTTTTGGTATCAACTTAAGCTTCTCCTTGCCTTATCATCTATAAGCCAATGGATAGACCAAGGCTTTCAACAAAACACTCATCAAAATTCTCACTAAGGTGGTTAGTGCTTTAGGTAAGGACTGACACCTTCATATCCCATTTGCTTTATGGGTTTAACACACTAGTATCCAAACTACCACAAGAGCTACACCTTTCTCTCTCATCATTGGCGCTGAGGTAGTTCTACCTCTTGAAGTCCAAATTCCATCACTTTACATATCCTTGCATGGATTCTTTTTGAAATTGACTATCATCAAGAATGCCTTACACACTTAGAACTTCTTGATGAACATTGACTTACTACCCTTAATCACCTTTGCATTTATCAAAAGTGTATTAAGTGCACATATAACAAACATCTAAAAACACAAGAGTTCAACATTAGAGACCTCATCCTCAAGGAAAACCAACACATCACTAATATGGAGAAAACTAAAAAAGGCAAGTTTACTTTTAACTAGTTAGGACCTTACATTATAACCCATAAGTATGGATCAGGGGCTTATCACTTGTCTTCTCTTAATGGCAAGCTAGAACCTGAACCCATTAATGCTTCGCATTTGTGACTCTTTCATTATTAAAACAAGGATCAAACCCACTTCCATGTCTAACTTAATCTCATCCCATTAGATCATTAACCTTCTTCCACCTCGTTTCCTTTTTACCCCTTTTGGGATCGATTGATTATATCAAATGATATGATTCCTCTCTCATAGTCATATCCCAATCATATGTATGGGTACCTTGGCTCTACCATAGCATGGTTCTCATGGATACTTTTCATCTTTTAATTGATGGAATCCCATGGTTAATTATTTCTCTAAACCCCTTCCTTTAACGCACCTTATGTGCCTAGGTCTTGCTTCTACATGGGTAGACCTTTTAAACCTTACTAGACTTATCCATGTCTAATTTCATTTAAAACATATCCATATATCTAAATAAATAGTAGACTACTCCCTCGAAGGACAGTTACCTCATCAAATCAAAAGTTTCTTAAAAATAGACTACTCCCTTAAAGGATAACTATGTGTAATAAATTATTAGACCACTCCCTTGAAGGATGGATAAACAATATTCATTAGAAGCTTCCTACATTGATTAACTTCAGCAATTTTAACTAAAAATCAAAAATAATAAGCACAATCAATAAGTAAGCCACAATCAGCTCTTATATCTACCATTTATAGACTTCTCGTATTGATTAGTCTACCTATTTATCTAAATTAAGCCATAATCAGATGTCATATATGGCATGAGTAGACTTCTCATATTTATCATTCTAACCATTATAAGTATGCAAAAGGCATGGACTTATTTATTAAGGTGCTTTGGTCATTGATGGAAAATCCAATGACTCCACTTCAACATTTACACCCTTATCTATCATCCAAATCCTAATCACACCTAAGGGACTATGAGCTTACTTGGCATGAAGTGGTCAAGATACATGTTTTATTAACAAAAGCACACTCTTGTGAAGCATTTGATGGGTTTGTGCTCACTAAGTTAGTCCAGTTATGGATGCTTATTGTTAGGTTCTTGTTAGCAAAAGACACAATGTTTCTTTTTCTTATCCAAAACAAGTGAACATGAACATTTCCTTTTCCCTATAAACTATCATTTTATATCATCATATGCATTCACAAATCATAATCCATATAATCATCTTAAAATTGACATTCTCTTATAACTATCCTCATTATTCAACTCAAAATTAATATAATCCACAAATGACATAACCAACAACATTAACATAACATAACATGATCATCACTAACATAATAAACATCTTCATTAAAATTCTTAGCATAATTAAAATAGTAACATCATAATCAATAAACTCATAACATCATAAAACATCATCATAATCCATACCATTAACATCATAATCAATGACCTCATAAGATTAACAACATTAATTACATCATAACATTATCATACAAACATCATTATCATAATAATATCATAATCAAATCACAACATCATCCTATAAGCATCATATCATAAATAAAAAACATATACCTATATTATGCAAGACAATCATCAACATCATAATTCCTATACATAAGCATTCATCTCATGAGACATGAACAACATAAAATCATCTCAATCATCTCAAAACATCTATATATATATAGATGTTTTGAGATGATTGAGATGATTTTATGATTTTATGTTGTTCGACTAAGAGTCATATCATAAATCAAAAACATATACCTATACTATGCAAGATAATCATCAACATCATAAGTCCTATACATAAGCATTCATCTCATGAGACATGAACAACATAAAATCATCTCAAAACATCTATATGTGTGTGTGTGTGTGTGTGTGTGTGTGTGTCAAAAAATGTACATATCTCTTGCTCATAAATACATCTCACATCTTGACACATAGGCTAGTGTTAAAATATCAAAATACATCGCATGAGACCTCTACTCATGAACTTAGAGCACCTATACCTACACATGAACCTATGCCTACACTTGCACCTGCACCTATCCTAGGTAGAGGCCCTACTAGCTGATATGCTACCATAACCCACTAACCCGAGACTACTATGACCACTCCACTGGCTAAGCTAACCTAGTACTCTCCCCATCTTGGCTCATTAGGACACTATGCTAGGACAATGCCCTCATAATATTATAACTCATGTATGACTACTAGATATCTAGCATATTTAACAAAACCTAGGGGTGTTAATGCTGCTCTAATAGCCCACCATAAATATTTTGTCTCCTATGTCACTATATCAAGTGAGACCCTCACCTATTCCCAATTTCCTATCATTGTAGAAATTTTCCCTTATAAAATAGTAACCTGACCCTATAAAGTGGTGACCTATGCCTGGGCTTGATCTCTTTACATTGTCACCCCTCCCATATTGAGCAAAATTAAGAGGGATACCCTATACAAGCCTAAACTAATGCCACACTTGATCAAAGGGGATGCACTCTATCTCACCATCTTGCCTCCCTTAGGCCCATCTCCAACTTTGTAAAGATAGGGTGTGGTACCTATACCCCACCCATACTAGCCAAGTTTAATATGGCCTCCAGACTATGTCACTAGGAACTAAGACCTCCAAGGCTCCTCTAAACTAATCAATATCCCTAGAACCACTACCAACACCTATCACAGCCCCATCTCTCATCCATAGATAAAAGTTGACTACATAATCTATTAGTTGGTATCCCTCTATTGAAAGGCCCAAGCGTCTCAGCACCCACATATGTTTATAGGCCCAATAGTGAAATATAAATCCCATGCTAATCCCATAGTGCTTGTGTGCTCTAAACCCCCATAACTTTTTATATATCTAAACCAATAAAACCTATGTCCACCCAAAAATAATACCACCTAAAAATAGCTCCACCAACACCCTCAAAAACACACTAGGGTATCTCCCTACCATAAAATTTGGTAGTGCATAACATGTAACTACTAGCTGTAACATGGGTAGTAAATGTCTCTCTCTAGGATCCCTCTAGTATAGATGCTTAATGTTAAAGCCTCCAGAGTGGAATTATGCATCATCATGGTCATCTTCATACAACATTACCATGTACTCATCTATCTAATCCCCATCTATATGGTAGATGGGTAGACATGTAATCTGATGGAAATCCTCTAACAAGATGCTCATCTCTCTTATAGACAACCAAAAGGTATTAGTCACCAGGTCCCATCTCTCGATGAGGGTGACTGTCATCCTAGCATCCCTAGGAAGGTGCTAGTAATTCCATATCCCTCTAATACCCACCACCTCCATGTGATTCTAGTCCTCCGTAGTCATGACATCCCTCACCTTGGCAAAAATCTTAGGAAACTAATCCCATAACTAGATTTGATCCCATGCCTACAACCACAAACATATCACAAATCAAGTAAGCCACATATCTCAACTATAACCTATTACTACCCACCCATTTCCATAATGATACCTTATCTAAACCCTATCAATGCTTATCCTAACCTTCCTAACTCCTCACAAATCCATCCTAACCCCTTTCACTAACTCTTCTACCTCTTCCCACTCTTCTACCCCAAATCCTTACTTGTACCCTACCTAACCATCATTAGTTTTGACCTAACCATCGATGGTCTCCTTGGGTAAATTTTTCCCTAGGGTCAACCATCATTAGTTGGCTCAACCATTGATGATCACTATTTGGTGATCATAAAAAATGAGCCTTAACCCCTTAACCTCTTCTTACACACCATAAATTCATCCCTACCACTGTAACCTACTTTCTACACCCTTCTACATCCCTCTCTAACTCTATCTAGATTAGACATCCCACCCAAACATATATTCTTGTTCCACACATGACTAAAATACCCAAAACCCTATCCCCATAACTCAAAAACCCATCATTCCATAAATTTAGCATACTTGCTTCTATTTTTACAAGTTCCACTCACACATCTCAGATTACTTCTAAATTAAGACATCCCCTACCTCATTTCATGATTAGTGGCACCATCGCAATCCATACCCAACCACTTGTCCATGATCATCTCCTACATCCATCTCAACCCCACCATCACTCTCACCCACCACAATCTTCTTGATGACTCACTTCCCTTCCACCCACCCATGATTAATCCTTGTATGAAGCACTCAAACAAGATAAATTACAAACTCTCCAAATTCTAAATGAGGATAAAATGGGCCTAGTTAACCTTTTTTACCATTGATTTAGGGTTTCTACCCAACCATCAATGGTTATCAAACCATCAATGATTGACCCTAACCATCAATGGTTACCTAACCCTCAATTTTTGACCCTAACCATCGATGGTTACCTAACCCTTGATGATTTACCCTAAAAATCACTAGTTAACCATAACCATCAATGATTTGAATGCCTTTTTTTATTTTACCCCTACACACCTACACTTTTCCTACTTCACCCAACACTCTTAATGCATCTTAGTATGGCAACCTAATTATTGTCACCCTTATACCTACCTAATATTTACCTTCTCCCCACCCACCAAGAACTACATTATGCCTGAAGTCCATGTTGGATCAACTATCCATAGGACTATGTAAGCAACGTCCTTTTGCCTAGCGCATTAGGAGTCAACTCAACCACCCACTATCCACCCAACTACCTGACCCATTTAACTTCACCCACCTTGATGTTGGTACCTATTTGCATACTTTGTGATGACCTTGATTTGGTCATTATGACTACCTTGACCAATTTTTCCCTATTAAACTTTTGTATTACACACCACCTCCTACATGACCTAACCCATTGTGTTTTTTCAGGAGTACTTCCTACCCTAGATACTTGAGCAAACATTAACCCTTTCAAGGACACATGATAAGTGTGACCTGATCAACTATGCAATGTTGGGGACTAATTACCTTATCACTAATCCTAGTACCTAACCTCATTTTTACCAACATGGTAATTTTATTCCTTACATTATTTTAACTATCATAATTAGTTGTATTTTGTGTGCATACTTGAATCTCAAATGTCCAAACTTGTGACCTTCATTATACCTTTTATCAAACCCTGACCCACTTCACCCTTTACCTCATTGATTCCTATTTTAAGGGGGAATACCCTCCTCCCATACTCAGGGCAATTGGACTTAGACTAGTCAATATATCATTTTTGTTCTATGACTTATTGACATAAAGTTATACAACAAAAGGGGCAAAATGTAGATAATCAAAAACCACCCCTTGACTAGTCTTCGATGTCACCTCACCTTAGACCTATTCCTGACCTGAGTTAGCTAATTAAACTAGTTAACTCACCCTTGTCACGTAATAATACCTAGATACACTTATTTAATAAGCATTCTTAAACATATTTATTCTGATCCATTTCAAACCTTTTACTTCTAGGGGTCAACCATCGATGGTTGGCCTAACCATCGATGGTTAGCCTAACCATTGATGGTTAGGTATCTACCCCTACAAAACAAAAATCATCCAAATTTAGGACAAGCATGCATGGATAAAATGGAAAATTTCCCATGCACACCTCATATCTTTCTTTCCCTTCAAACTGGCATCTTTATCCTCACACAACTTAGAAACTTTCTCTCTCCTCACTTAGAAAGTTTGTGCTATAAATACAAAGCTCTTAGAAGAGTGAATGATTTGAAATTTACATCTAGGCTCTCTTATTTTCTTTACACAGGTACTTAGCATACTAAAACTCTATTTGCATGACCTTTTAAGGTTCAAGTGTTGTTATGCTCCCCAACTTTCTTCAATTTTTTTCAACTATCATTCACTTGGCATCACACAGGTACCCTCCTTTTGTTTTTAGTGTTTTCTTTCCTTATCAAGTTTTCTACCTTGTTACACACACCTACACACCACCCCTCACCCTAACTATCCATACTTTGACTCCTACCCATTAGACATTTCATCTTTAGATCCATCCTAATTTTCACAAACTTTCATAAGTAACCATCGTTAGTTACCCCAACCATCGCTAGTTCCCTAATCATCATCGGTCAAAACCAACCATCACCGGTCACATCCAACCACTGACAGTCACTATCAAAAAAAAAGAATAGATTATTATTTTTTCCCCTTTTCACCCAATCAAACCCCTATTTCTATTCTTGACCTATCTATAAACCCTACCCAAACCCTCTGAACCTGAACTTAATACACTTTTGCATGGTATTGACCCATCATGCCATATCTTCTATTGAATAGGTACATTATTTATTTTCTTAGATATTTACTTTCTTATCATTTGAATGCAAGTATATTTCTTATATTATTTTTGAATTAATTGTCCTAAAAGTGGATTGATAGCCTCCTAGAAATCCTTATGCTTCTTGGATCTAGCATATGCTAGGAAATCCACTCAACCTACCAACTAACAAATCTCCTTCTAGTTTTTTTGTGATTTATAGGTTATCCTCCCTAGTCAAATAAGATTTCCCACATTCATCTAGATCAATGTGCATGTTATACCAGGTATTCATCTACACACCTTAATATTCACTTTCTTTTATCTACTTCTAAAAATAAAAAATGAATGAAATAAATTGAAACACCTCAAGATCAATAAACACATCTTTAGGCTCTGATGTAGGTAATGGGAACTCTACATCCTGTAGCCTATATCTTGAGAAATCCCCTAGAATATCTTGGATAAGCCTAAACTTCCTCTTCACCCTATCAAATGGGATAAGCTCAACCTCATGGCCTCACCTCTTAAACACCCACCTGTAGCTCTATAATGATAAAGTATGTTTGATGTAGCCCACCCATACTAGAAATATAATGTATGGATGCCAAATGAACCCACCCTCAACCAATGCCTCTAGCCTATCTATATACCAATCTACGTCCCAAGATCTTCCCCCTGGTCTGGTGAGTGTATAATTACCCTCCATTGCATATAACCAACCTTAAAATCCATATGGACAATGTCCCTCGAGTCTCAGTACTTTGGTGTGCTCATAAGCCCAATAATGTAACACAAAACCGACACTGATCCCATATCTCCTATGTGCATGGAATCCCCATAGCTCAAAATATATCTAATCTAATAATACACGTGACCACTCAAATACCATGTGATCTACCACATCTGCACCAAAAACCCCAAAAACAAGTATAAAAATCTCCCACTACTAGAATCTGGTAGTGCATAACATGATACAACTATTATCATCAACATAAATAGCTATCTACTATCCCTATCCAATTAGTATAGAGGAATATAATGGAATCCTCTTGAATTCCACCTTGTGAGCACAAGGTCCTCTCCATACAAGTGATTCATCTACTCATCTCTCTCATTACTATTGATATGCTATATTGGCTCACCTCATATAGGTAACTGTAATATTCATTAGATGTCCTCTAGTAAAATGGTGGTCTCACCTATTGATAGTAAGAATGTGTTAGTGGCTAGATCCCATTTCTCAATGAGTGCCACTAACATCATTGCATCCTGAGGTCCATGCTAATAGTACCTCATGCCTCTTAGGCCCACCTCAGACATATGATCCCAATCTATATCGATCATGCCTTGGTATACCTTTTTGAGTATTTGGGGTACCCTATCACACATTTGTATCTTCTCCCTCACTTGTATAGTTATACTAATACCTTAGTTTACCTATTTCATCAAAATTTGCCTAGGAATTTTACCTATTACCCCTACACCCTCCTTTATCTTACTCATCTCAAATATGAAAACTATGCCTAATCTAACCTATACCTAAGACTTACCTTCACCTTCACCTATTATACCTACTTACATAACCTTTTTTAATTTGCCTAAAAACCTTAATTTTCTAAACCAAACTTTATCTCATGCATCAACTGTTAGTGGTCAAGTGTTGAATGGTGATGGTTCATTTTGAAACCATCACCAATCAACAATCATCTACTAATGGTTAGGTCATCAACCATTAATGGCCTACACATAAGATTCTCCACATTACCTATCGATTGATGATGATCGATAGTTACCATCAATATTCCATACATTGTCTACTTGATAATCACTTGTCGACCATGGATAGTCGATAGAAACTAATGATAGTCACTATGTGGTGACTTCTAGTGAATCAACCCTAACCCTAACATCCTAATCTATTAAAACATCAACCAAAATAAATTTAAAACTTATCTAAACCAATCTACCCTCATCTACTTACACTACCACTCCAAAATTTAGCCCCTTTTCTACCATTTTCAACCCCAGATTACAAATCCCTAACCTTATACTTAACCCTAGACCTAGGTCTACCTCTCCCATAATCAAACAAACAAACCATTTATTTAAAGCACAAAATTCCAAATTTAATTTCACATCCTACCTCATTCCATGATCGCCACTATGGAGGAGCTCGGGGAACCACTACCTCTTGGCCTCATGCTTTGCCTTATCCTCTCTACATCCTTGATGGTCACACCTCACCTAATAAATTTTAATCAACCTCACACACTCAACTCACTCCACATAATCACTCAACTTGCATCCGCAAACCATCATCATTCTTTTTTGCTCAAGTTAGAGTGTAAGCATCATGGGTTACCATTTTTTAAATAAACAACTAAAACCCGTGATGGCCTTTTACCATCACCCTTTTAGGGATGATGTAAGACCACTTATATTCAATTTGTGACTACTAATGATCTATCACAATCATCAATGGTTGATCACTTTTGGATTTTTCATTCCCACCCACCATTTTCCAAACAAATTCACGTCACAACAATAATCCCACTGCCAACCATTAGAGTACCTATTCTCCACCAACCAAATAATTGATAATATAAACTCAACATTGGTCATTTTGGAAAAAAAAAAATCATGTTTTATGTCAACCTTTCCTTGGTCACTTTGACTTCTATGAATATATTACCATTTTGAAAAAACATGAACTCACACTACTTTTGTGCACGACCCTAATTATGTCCTCTCAAGAGCTCTTCTTACCTTGGATACTTATGAATATATTGACCTTGCCTAAGAAACTTGCATTTAAAAATACAACCATAATCACCATGCCTAAATATGGTCACTTGGTCTACTTTTCACTTGTCCTTGTAGTTTTGACCTTATTTTTACCCAACTAACTCAACTATGGCAAACTATTCTATCCTTGATATGTAATATCACACTTAATCACATTTTATGTGTATGTTTCAACCTTGATGACCAATATAAGTAACATTATCACCCACTTAAATACTTATCAAACCCACAACCAATTATGTTTTACCTCATCGATTCCCAATTTAAGGGGAAACACCTCCTCCCATACTTGGGGCAGTCTAACATTGGACCTACCATCCATTTTTTGTTTTGCAACTTGCTGATATAAACTACACAATAAAAAGGGGAAAAATGTAGATATTAGAAAACTATACATGATGGTTATAAATGTTTCACTGACCCTTAAACCACCCCTAGACCCCCTTGGGACCACTTCATAACCTTTCAACCACCAAACCTAGTCAACATGATTACCCCTAAGCATTTTACCTTTGCCCTCTCAACCACCGATGATTAACCCTAACCATCAATGGTTAGCCTCAACTATCAATGGTTAACCTTTAAATTACCTCAAGGGTTAACTACCATCAACTACATCTTGATTTTTTATTTTTAGCTATTTGATCTATGTGCATGACCAATGCATGTTAAAGCTAAAAGTAGATAGCTTGTTGAACCTCTTATGTCACCACTCCATTTTTCCTATATAAAGAGAATAAGAAGAGGTGAAGAGGGAGGAGTATTCATTATAGTTTTGTGCATCAGAGCTCCTTGTGCAGGTATTATTCTAGCTTATAGTGACCAAGATAGAGATCAAAAGTGTTACTCATCAATAAAACATCCAAGATATCATCATTCTATTAGAATTGATTTAAAATAAATAATAAGTATTCAACCACTCACCATAACTTTCTTTAGACCAACAATAAAGCTAAGTACCTATTTTCAGTAATTAATTCCTTTGTTTCTATCTAGAACTTCTCTCTAGCCTTCCCAAATAAACTTATTTCACCCAAACCAAACCTAACATTAGCCATCAATGGTCACTTAACTACCAACGGTTTGCCCCTAACCACCAAAGGTCACCCAACTACTGATGGTCACCTAACTGTCAATGGTAATTATGTGTCAATTCTAATAGCAAGCTAATTTTACCTATCAGAACCTAACCAAACCCCACTTTTTATCTTTCTACCTGATCATAGAACATCACCCTATTTTTTGAACCACATCTGATTTATTTAGCATTAATATCTAATCATTTATTTCTATAATTAGGTAAATTCATCTCTTTTAAGAAATTCTTATAGTTGATTTCAATATCTTCTATTATTCATGCAAGTAATTTATCTTTCATTTTTAGAACTTGATTTTTTAGAAGTGTGGATTGGCAGCCTCCAAGGAAGTTTGTTCTTCTTGGATCTAGCTCACTAAGAAATCCACCCTATTATCTAACTAATCAACCAATTCTTTAGTATTTTATTATCTGTAGGTCATTCCTCCCTAGACAAAAAGGAGTATCTACAGCCATCTAGATCATAGAGTATAAACCAAATCCAAGTTTTACTAACCTCACCCTTCTTTTCAGTTTTACAACTTTTTTCTTATAAATAAAGCAAAATTTACATGAAACATCACCATCCATGGGGATTTGCATCCATACAAACATTGTAAACATTCAAAGGTTGAGTATAAAAGTTATTGTTGACCAAATTTGACCCTAAAAGTTAATTTGGGACCCCCTATAGGTAAAAAATTGGTTTTTATATGTTTAGGGGCCTAATATTTTGTCATGAATTATGTTATAGTCCATTTTCTGTAATATAATGCCTTTTTAGCCTTACTCATGATCCAATTAGTTTATATGTCAACTTGAGTCACTTAGTAGGCTTTTAGGGGTCATAAATACAAGTGGCATAGTTTTCAAGGTGTCCAAGTGTCTTGATTTCATTTCAAACATTCCAAAAGTTACATTACCTATCAAGAATGCCAGTCCCATCTGAATCTTGTAGGCTATCTAACTGAAATTCAAGAAACCAACTAAAAAAGGGGAGTTTGTCACTTTTATGGCCCATGCGAGAGGGTGACACATGGGAGAAGGTCATGTAATGTCTCTTAATCTTCCTCAGACTCATCTCAATTCTTGACATGCTTTGTAAGTTCTAAAAAATGCCCAAAACCATTATATGCCTTCTTCACACTTCTAAACACACATAAGTGATTGGCGGGTTCATGCTTGGTATGTCCAGTAGAAAAGGTTCCAATTCAAACTCCTTTGGGAGGTGGTATTAAACTTAGAGAGATTAATTTACATAAAAATATTTTAAGGATTGGTCAACCATGCTTTATGAATTATCTCTAACAAGTTGACTATGTTTTTCTACTAATTATTTTTTGCACCTTATAGGTTTTGATCTATTTTAGATAGGTCTGTACAATATAGCTGGTGATGTTGACTTTAGCTGATGTTGGATCTCTTTTAAAATTATATTCATGCTTATTTTCATTTTTCATGGTGTTTTCATGAGTAAGTCATCTCATGTTGCAAGAAGGTGTCACCATGTGAGGTCTTAGTCAAAGTTTTCCTTGTTTGTAGAATGTTGGTTCTCTACATAGGTCTCATGTATATGGAATATGATTTTATCCATGTCTCAAAGCCATTTTATCACCTCCTTCAATTCTTTGTTTCATCACACCATGATTTGATCAAATATTCAGCGTTGCCATTCTCATAGTCAACTCTCCACTCACTCTCACTTATAGTCACATGTATAAAACTTGCCTAGCTTGTTCATGGAATTGTAATCAGGTTGTATCAATTTTTTCAAGTCATCAAGAGCTGAATATAGTTCATTTATATGTTTGAGTAAATTTATGGTTGGTTTTACGCTCATGCACCACACCAATTAGTCACTAGTTATCCCTGTCTGCTCTGTAACATGTGTTTGCAAGAGGTTTTCATGTTAGAATAGATGTTTTGGAGATTGTATTAAGATTTCATTAATTAAAATCATGCATTTGAGGGATTGACAATGATTTTAAGTTGTTCATGAGGCCATCCATCTACACATATTACTCCATTTCATGTTCACTTCCTGCATACAACTCATACACACCTACAAGAGTCTCCTTAATGATGTCATACTGAGATGGAAAATTTGATAGGTGTTTCAATATTTTAATATTTTTAAGAGTTCATTGGAATACATGGTGAAAGTATAGAACTGATCATAAGCATATGTACCTTGTATACTACCTGTATGTGAAAATACTCACCTACATGTGACATTATAGAGCTTTGAATGTCCTTGTATGGAGAATTAGAAACATTATAAAAACTTCTTTTGGATTATAGCATGTGAGTTTACATTGAAGACCTATATGAAGTGGAAAATGGACAAATGGAAAGGTAGATCATATTTCAGGAAGCAAGGACTGAACTCAAGGACTTTTTCCCTAAAAAGTAAAAATAGAGGTCTAGGGCATTTTGTGAATATCTTATAGCAAGAATATCAAGAGATTTGGAGCATCTATATGACCATATCTTGTAGCCTCTATCATGGAGAAGAGATATAACAAATATGAATCTAATAGGATTAGTGGAAGGTGATTTTTAGGGGCCTCAAATATACCCTTTTAAGCACTAAAACCATGCATTAACATCTATAAGATTTGAGTTTTGAATGACTTTTGACATCCTAAAGAGCAAATAAAACATACTCTCATGGTCAAAATTTCCCTATTTATTGAATGGTGTACCAATGATAATAAATATCATTAGGATAATGTTTATGTATATTGTTTCAAACCTCATGAACACCTATAGGTGTCCCTTCATAGGAAAATGCTCACCTACAATTGAGTAGGCAGACAATAAGCTAAGCATGGTGTCTTGAGGATGTTTTAGCTTATACAAGGTGAACAAAGGTATAATAAGATGATAAGTGACCTTAAATATTCGTTAAGGGTCTTTAAACATTATGATCAAGGTCCTATTAGATAATTATGCACCTATAGGAACCATTTTAGTCAAAGAGGTAGGGTATCATAGCCAAGAGATAGAACTCAGTCTTATGAGCTCAAGGTGCATGTAAAGGGTATAAGGAGTGATTTAAAATTATTCATGATATGATAATAAGGTGTATCACACAATGCAATAACTATTTCAAGTTGACCATCTACACTTCATATTATCCCAAGGATGACAGTCCGTACAGTTGTACTAAGAGACTCATGTTGCTCAATGGGTAAGGATGAATAATCTAAGGGAGAAGAGTGGTTTTTGTGAATTTAAACCTTATTGAGAATGAATTTAAGGTGTATAAAATTTTTAAGAAACATAATCACATTGGTTTTATCCTTGAGAAGTCATTCTTAGGTGGAAGTGAAAAATGCAAAATACAGTCCTTTTTGGAGGTCTTTTTTGGGCAAATTGAATTGGTTAGGTGACTAAATGGGTGAGTATGATCTAAAAATTTGGTAAATAGATTAATTATGAAATAATAAAACTTATAAAACCTTAATTTTTCCTTTAATATAAGGTTTATAGCTCACTATTTTATCTCATAAGTCATCTAGTCAGGAAAATCAAAGTTTTGGTAAAACAAGCAAATGCAGCCAAAATGGTTAAGGGACCTAATAATAAGTTTTTGTAACATAAAATAAAATATATTGAGGTTTATTTAAGGTAAATTTATGTTATTAAACACTAAATCACTCTAAAACTTCTCAAAATGGTCAAAACACTCTTGCACATAGCTCAACCAAGCAAGCTCTAATTAGGCCCAGTTGGTGAATGAAAAGAAGGAATGATAAAGAGTGATTAGAAAGTTGTGTGATGAATTTGGGATATTTAATTAGGTGTGTTAAATCATATATATTTCAATCGAATCAAATAAAATACTCTATGAAGCAACTTACATAGTCTACATCTTACACCCTACATAGTCTATCTTAATGAAGGTTTGTTTTAGTTTTTAGGAGAGTTGGAAGGGTAAATGGTTTGAAAAAGGGATGAATTTTGGTGTATAAGGTCCTCATTAATTGATAAAACTCATCCACTACTTTTTTTTCTTGTAAAATATGGGAATTTCCATCTATTTTTTCTCAGATAGAGGGCACTCCCTTCATGCACAAACCCTAGATTCTTGAGGAAGGAGGTTGATAAGATGAACCAAGAGATATAGGAATAATAATAGGAGGTTTAATAATTTGGGTTGAATATAAAAAAACATGAAAAATCAATAAAAAAATAAATAATTTTAGTAAAATGGTCTAGGACTCCAAAGCTACAGCTAGGCTTATTAGGCAAGGTTTAAGCCCAATATCCAAATGGGGGGATGATGTCAGTTCTAGAATTAGGTGGTAATTATATCATATTTTATCATTTTTTTGGGGTCACTAAAGATGTGATAAAGATTTTTAAATCTATAAAATTTGTAAGGGAATCCATTTTTGGCACAAAAGTAATATTATGCATATGTAGATGAAAAGAAAGACTCAATAGGCTAATTTTGAAAGCTTACATATCCTCTAAAGTTTTACATGGGGGTAAAATAATTTTTTAGGTGTTTAAAATGGTCTTAAACTTTAAATTTTTGGAATTTTTTTTGTAGTTCCAAAATTAGAGCTTTATGAACAAAGCTTAAGAGCCTAGAAGACATAAAACATTTGCTAAAGCCTAGATAAGGACCCAAATGATAAAATAAGCATGGAAAGATACTATAATGGGCCAGAATTACAATTAAATTTATTTTATTATGTATAAAACTCTTCAAGTCTTACCCCCATCAGGTTTTGTGTTGACCTATCTGTACAAAGTATAGAATTGGTTCTTTTGATTACTTTTTGCATTGTGTAGGTTCTTGGAGGTTTCAAGAGATGAAATAAAGTTTAGGAGGAATATAGAGACTTAATATAACTACCCATTTCCATTTAATGATTCATAAAAACTCTTAAGTGTTCTTACTAGAGCTCTCATCTCAGCTAATCAAAACTGGCATAGTGAACAAGATAGTGAAAAAGGTGAAAAGCTTCAAGTAAGTTATTTTTAAGGTGTTATTGAGGCCTATAAGGCCATGGAAATTATTTAAAAGTTTTGTACACTCCCTTGTATTAATTTTCATGAGAAATTTAATCTATTTTGGAAGCCAAGTGTATAAGGTGTGTGAAAGAGCAATTTTTTGTACTACAAGTAGTCATGGCTCACTTCTTAGAAGATTCTAGATGATTAAGAATGTATCCAATGCATGGAGAATCATGTATGAAACCCTTACCTCTCATTTTAAACATTATACATATACCTATTTAGTTTTGGGAGTTTCCAATAGAGCTAGATGATGAAATCAATTTTCTAAGCCAACACAAAGAATTTCATGCAACATTCCAAGAGTTTCATGGCTTGGATTGACACTTGTAATTTATGACCTTACATGGTCCATTTAAAATATTCTTCTCATTCATATGTAACCTCTTTTATCAGCTTGATAAGTGTCTAAGTGACCTTTGGTCTTTCCTTGTCTCGCCCCTCTCCCAAATGCTATAAGTAGTGACTTTTTGGGTTCTTTTGAGCAACCTCCATTGGTTAATGGTGAAACCCTAGAAAATTTTGTATTTGAATGCATATTAAACCAATAAACAATAAAATTTTCCTAGTTACATGCTGCATAATTTATTTTGTTTGAAAATCTTACTGATCTTGTCTAGTAAAAGATAGTCTTTTCTAGCATGTTGTCTTTTATTATCCACCAAGTATGCAGAAGATTAATTATTACGGGTCTTGGTTAGTGTTTATTTTTATTTTATGAGAGTTTTATAAGTGGGTTATTACTATATTCTCCAAATTATAATTCATTATCCCTCCTAAACATCAAATATACCTCATGAACCTAGCATATGAAACATTGATGTAACAATCTGTCTTGAGTTGTGATTTATGTGTGAAAGAAACTTTGATTTGCTCTAAGTAGTATAATTTTAGTTAATAGTATGAAATTAAATATTGGTTCATTACCTTTTAGCTTTCTAATTTTGTCTTTTTAACCCTTTTCATGCAAAATTGATAAATGAAATAGCACTTAATAGATTGCATCAAGGGAACTACCCTTCTAGAGATTCATCTCACTAATTGATTACCCACATCAAGTGAGATGTTTCCATTATGCCACTTGGATGAGGAGATATGATACATCTCCTCAAGGGGTTTAAATCCAAGTGAAAATAGTTTTTGGCATGCTTGGTGGGACTCTAAGTCCAAGAAGATTATCTAAGATTGATGTTAGTCTTGGCATATTTGCAGTTATAAGAAGATCTACATTTATAACCTAGAAACTCTAATAAGTTTTAAAATCTTTAGTTGATGATTAGTCCTTAATTTATATGCCAAAGGTGACCACTAGGTCTACTGCTAAAGGTATACCTTTTGATTTTGTGCAAATTACTTATTATTCTATCAAAAGGTTTAGATTTATGAATACTCATCCCTATTCAAGGGAGTTGGTTTTTAACAAGTCCAAATTTATACTTGGTTCAACCCCTAATACTCATAATCTACTTTCCAATATTTCTATAAACCTTCCTTTTGTAGCCTTCACCAGATCATCTCTTTTAAATCTTGCTCAATATGACCAAATTCCTACAGTAGCACTTAAGAGTGTTCCATATTTTAGTTGAGAAGGTCTTACCACTACCATTTAACACATTATAAACATGAAAAACTTATACAAAATCCATAATATCACTTAAGATAATGTATCCATCAGGATATTGGCATTGTCTTTTAAATGGAAATCTTTAGATTTCTATGAAACTCTACTTCATGCTTCCATTGATTCATGGGATGAACTAGGAAATCTATTATTTAAGAGGTTTGAAGAGAAGAGTGGTTATTTGTCACTAGATGAGAAATTGAATACTATCAAGAGGGCTCCTCAAGAGTTCATGCAAGATTTTAACCCTATATCTTAAAAGACATGGGATAGGATCTTAGCCCTTGTGAGACCTACTCCAAATTATGCCTTCTTGTATTACCTAAAAGCATTGAATAGTGATATAGCCATGATGATCCAATCCATGGGTGGGAATACACTACCTATTTCCTATGATATATCTATTAATGTTGAGGATTATCTTGTTCAGTCAGGGAAGATTTATCCTATACCACCAATGCCATTATTCCCTGATTTATAACCTCTTAGTCAAATTGCATTACCTACCATGGTTCTTTTGCCTAATAGTCAATAAAATTATGCCCTTGCCCCCACCAATGAGATTCATGGATTTAATATTTTGATTCAAAGTTTTAATAATTAATTGGTTTATCTCAAAAGAAAACAAGTGCAAAATAATAGGCCTTATCAACCCTACAATTAGTTTGGACAAGCAAGTAGGCCTCCTTTTCAAGGTAATGCTCAAGGACAAGGTCAAATAACTCAAGCTAGACCTTACCATAGTTTAAATCCTAATTCCCCATAATATTATATATCTCTTTTTCCTAATCAAAACAATTTTGTTTAAGAACAACCATACTACCCTTCAAATGACCAAAATCAAGGCCAAGTTGCATATGTTAATGAAATGCTTAGTCAAGACATGACAATTCAAGGTAATCAAGTACCTCAAGTTCCCACTTTTTAGGTGCCAATGTAAAATATAATTTAAAATATACAAGCACAATCTAATTTTAATCTTATGAATCATTTGGAGGGAGAATTTTGTGTCATGAATCATTTGGGGGGTTCAAATAGTGTGAATGCTAGTGTATCTTCTAACTAGATCTAAGAAAAGGGTTGTTGAAGAGGCACAAGGGGAAACTAAAGGACTTGTTTTGATTCCACCATCACCTCTAATAGTATGTGTTTCTAACTCATCTCCTAAGGTCTAGGAAAAACAAAAGTTTTAGAATGCAAGGCTAGCTCCTACACATCCATCTTCGCATGCTACACCACAAGGTACTAATGCTTCTAAAGAGCAATTCAAGATGAATAATCCTTATATCAACGTTTTGGATTAAATGAATAATTTACACATGAATATTTCATTTTGGTATTCATTCACAATACTGGGACAAAATGATATGCTCTAAAAATAATTGATTGGACTAGGTAAACAAGTTGGATCAGCTAGGACTGAAAATGTTGTTTTGGTGAATGGAACTTAGCCCATTGATGGAAAAGTGAAGAAAAATGATAAGAATCCTCATTTTTATCTATCCTTGATCATTGCTGGTTGTTTTATTTCATAATTTCATCATAGATAGTGGGGCTAGTAATTCAGCTATGCCCAAGTTAATAACAGATAAACTAGGCCTCAAGTATGAACCGATGGCTAAAGGAGTTCTATAATTGGATGGGCCACTAATAAAGACCTTAAGAGTAGTCAAGGATCTGAGTTTGATTTTACATGTTTTTCCTAATTTCTCCATACCTCATGATGTGGTTATTTTAGACTTACCCCCATAATTTTCTCTTTATTTTTCAAGAGAGTTTATAGCCAAGATAGGTGGATACTTGGCAGAAAATTGGTCATTTATGGTTTCCAGAACAAAGTATGGTACCAAGGTGAAGATTGAGTCAGAACCTATTCATAAAAATCATTTATATCCCTACATTCCTAAGGTTTCAAATGTCAATTATTTTATTCTTGATTAGGAAGAGCTTCACATGGATCAATCTCCAACTTTTTCTCTTGAAGGGGTTGCTGAAATACATCTAGATGAATGGGGAGCTAAACACTATGATCATTAACCTTATAAATTCATAGAGGAATCTAGTCTTAGAGTGTATTGCCTTCATGAATAAGACTCTTTCATGCCAACCTTGATGAAGCCAAATGAAACTATGGATGGTCTATGGAAGCTATTCTTTGATGGATCAAGAAGCAAGGTTAGATCAGGTGGTAGAGTAATGTTAGTTTCTCCATCCAAGGAAAGGTATTACTCTACTTTTATATTTCACTTCAGTTGTACTTGTAATGTGGCAGAATATGAGGCCCTCATTCATGGCCTTGAGTGGGCTAGAAAGAGAAGTGTGAAAGAGTTATAAGTTTATGGTGATAGTGAGTTGATTGTGAATCAAGTGAGAGGTCAAAATATGAATAGTAACTCTTTGAAATAGTCCTATAATAATAGAGTGTGGGACCTTGTGAAATATTTCCAAGCCTTAAACATTCAATCTATACCAAGAGAGGATAACAAAAATGTTGATAGGTTGGTAGCAATTGGAATTTATTTTGATGTTCTAAAGGGGATAAGAGAGGACAAGAACCAACCTCATCTCAAAGTGATTGTAAGGCCCTCTATACTTGATAATGTCACTAATTATAAAGTGTTTGATAGTGACCAACAAATAGCACTTTTTCTACAAGAGGAGGCTGAGTTTTCCTCTAAGAACTATTCCAAACTACAATAGCAATATGGAGTGAAAATTGTACAATTGAAGACAAACAAGCTCCCTAAGGGCTTAGTCACACTTGAGATTATTTTCAATGATGATGATCAATTGAATAAGGAAAATGTAATCATTTCTACTAAGTAAAAAAACTATGAAAGAGTAAAAATCTTAAAATATAATTTTCTTTCTCTTGGGAAGGTATGTACTAGAGAAGAAATATATGCTTTCATTGAATTATGCAAGGAATTTTTTGATGTCTTTGCATGAGAATATAGTGATTTAAAAGGATTTGATCTAAACTTATATCAACATACCATAGAGATAGATGAGAATTATAATCTTATCAAGTAAAATCAAAGGCCAATAAATCCTAAGATTGAGCCTCTCATGAGAAAAGAGCTTACAAAGTTGATTGAGTCTAAGATCATTTTTCCTATAAAGCATTCATCTTGGTTAGCAAACTTAGTCCTAGTAAGGAAGAAGAATGGGGAGATCAGGTTATGTGTTCACTTTAGAGATTTTAATAGAGTTTTCTTGAAGGATCATAATCCTCTTCCTTCCATAGATCATATTTTTCAAGTTGTGCTAGGTAGTGAAAGGTTCTCACTCCTTGATGGATATTCAGGGTATAATCAAATTTTGGTAAAATAAGGAGATCAATACAAGATAGCCTTTACCACTAAGTGGGGCACATATGATTATAGTAAAATTAATTTTGGCTTATCTAATGATAGTGAAACCTTTTAACATGTAATGAATATGGATTTTTAAAGTCTAATAAATGATATAGTGTTGGTTTATCTTGATGATATCATAGTTTTCTCTAAGGATGCAAAGGACCATTTGAATCATCTTAGGTATATTTTTGAGAGATGTAGAGAGTTTTTAATCTCTATTAACCCAAATAAGTGTGTATTTTATATCCATGAAGTTAAAATTTTGGGACACATTATCTCAAAGAAAGGTCTATCCATAGATCTTAAAAGGGTGAGTGCAATCTTGGTATTGACTTTACCCAAACACAAGAAAGGTTTGCAAAGTTTATTTGGGAAAATAAATTTCATAAGGAGGTTTATTATATATTTTTATAATTGATTAAATCCTATAACCTCTATGTTAAGAAAAGATGAGGTGTTTACTTAGACAAGGAGAAGGAAAGAGAGTTTTGAAGATTTAACTTGTAAACTTTTGGAAATGAAGAGTTAATATCTACCATGCTCACTAAATCAAATGAATAAAACTTGTAGTAGCCTATTGTCTTCTTTAGTCAAGGATTATAAGGCTATAAGGTAAGGTACACTTATGTAGAGAAATAAGTACTTTTAGTTGTTAGAAGTCTAAAAAATTTTAGGCACATGTTGTCTAAAAACAATATTCATATATTGGTACCTAATCCTAATGTCAAAGATTTAATTTTGAGTAGATATTTGAATGAAAAAAGCGCTGGTTGGATTACAAAAGTAATGGAGTATGATGTAGAAATCAAGATAACCAAGCTAGTGAAAGGAAAGGGATTATGTCAGTACCTTGATTTAGACTTAAAGGAACAAAAGAAAGTTGTTTTAACCCTTCAAGATGATCCTATGATATTTTCATCTTCACCAATGAGGAATTGGACACAAGAAATGATCAAATTTCTTCAAACCAATGAGTGTCCACATGACCTAGATAGATCCAAAAGAATGTACTTCATATTACAATATATTCCTTATGTACTTATTGATGGAGTGTTTTTTATGAAAGATTTATCAGGTGTACTATCAAGATGTGTTGAATTAGATCAGGTTGAGAAGATATTATTTGAGTTTTATGATGGACCAATAGATGGCCACTTTTCTCCAAGGACCACAATTGCTAAGATTATGAGAGCTGGATATTTTTGGCCTAGTTTGTTTAAGGATGTTCATGACTAGGTAAGGAAATGTCAAAAATGTGCTCTCTTTTATGGAAAAAAATTCTTTCAACCCTACCTCTTCATCTAATATAAGTAGACCAACCTTTTATGTAATAGGGTCTAGATTTTATAGGCCTAATCAACCCAACTTCTAGTTTTGGTCACAAGTGGGTGTTAGCTACCACATATTAATTGCTTTATAATATGGGTGGAGGTTGTATTTCTCAAGGAAGAAAATAAAAGTTTAGTTTTAGACTTCTATGAAGGCATAGTGACAAGATTTGGGGATCCTTCGATAATCATTTCAAACAATGAATTAGCTTTCCTTAGAATGAAGACAACTGAGTGGGATTTCAAACATGGTATTTATCTTAGTAATTCCTCCAAATATTATCCATAATTGAATGGACTAGCTGAGTCTACTAATAAGAATCTAATTAGGATTATCAAGAGGACAATGGAGGAAAACCAAAGAACTTGGCATTCTAAGTTGAAGATAGCTCTTTAGGCTGATAGAATCACCCCCAAGAGAGCTATTGAAAACTCACTATACACACTTGTTTATGAAAGAGAAGATAGACTTCCTATTTCACTTGAGTTACCAGCTTTGGAACTCACTTACCAGCTGGATTTGATGGAAAATTAAATCATGGATGTCAGATTATGTGAGTTGATGGAGCTTGAAGAAATAAGGGATTAAGCTATGCAAACTATGAGAGCTCATCAAGATCAAAAAAAGATATATTTTTATAATAAATCCATGCCAAGAAAATTCCAAGAAGGAGACATTATTCTAAAGTTGGATGATGATAGGGATAAGCCTAGAAAACACACAAAGTTTGATGCTTTGTGGAGTGGCCCTTATGTCATCCCTCAATGCAAATAACACAATGCTTTCTAACTCTCAAAATTGGATGGAGAGATGCTTCATATCCCAGTAAATGGTATATATCTTAAACATTGATACAAAGGTTATCCTCTCTCCTTATACATAGATTCTATTTTTCTTGTTTTCCCTAAGTTCTTATGCACATGTGTGAGTCTTGTTGGTGTCTTATTTCTTTTTGTGTTTTCTTCATGTGTTGTGGTTATTTTGTGTGTATTTTAGTCAATTCATTTATATTTGTCTTCAATAATTCATTGACTCCCTTATCCCATAGATAAGATAAGGCTAGTGATCTTTAGTATATCAGGCATACTACCCCTATGAGTCACCAATTTGTTCACCAAATTTGACCCTATAGGTCAAATTGGGACCCCATATAGGTAAAAACCTAGTTTTTAGATGTTTAAGGGAATAATATTTTATAATTAAGTATTTTAAAGTCAATTTGATGTAATTTTATGCCTTTTTAGCCTTAGTCATGGTCCAATTAGTTTATATGCCACTTTGAGTCACTTAGTAGGCTTTTAGGGGTCATAAATGCAAGTGGAATGGTTTTCAAGGTGTACATGTGTCCTACATTCATTTAAAACATCTAATAATTTATATTCCCTATTATGAATGTCAGTCCCATCTGAATCTTTTAGGTTATCTAGCTAAAATTCAAGAAATCAACTGAAAAAGGGGAGTTTGGCACTTGTATGGCCGATGAGGGAGGATGACACATGGGAGAAGGTCATGGAATGTATCTTAATATTCCTTAGACTCATATTAGTGATTTATATGATTTTTAAGTTCTAAAAAATGACCAAAACTATTATGATCCTTTTTCACCCTTCTAGACACATAGAAGTGGTCAGTAGGTTCATGCTTGGTATGGCTAGTAGAAATGGTTCCAAGTCAAACACATTTATGAGGTAGTATTAAACTTAGAGAGATTAATTTAAATAATAATATTTCAATTATTTGTTATATATTTTTTATGAACCATCTCTAACAAGTTGACTATGTTTTTATGCTCATTATTTCCTATACCCTATAGGTTTTGCTCTATTTGGATAGGTCCATATAATCCAATTGGTTATGTTAAATTTAGAGGATTTTGGATCTCTTATAAGATGATATTAATTATTATTTTCATGTTTCATGGTGTTTTAATGAGCAAATCATCTCATGTTGCAAGAAGGTGTCACCATGTGAGGTCTCAATCAAAGTTTTCCTTATTTGTAGAATGTTGGTTCTATGAAAAGGTCTCATGTAGATGTAATATTATGTTCCACATGTCTCAAATAAATATCATCACCTAATTTCGTTCTTGGTTTCATCACACCATGCTTTGAGCAAATATTCAGCCTTGTCATTCTCATAGTCAACTCTCCACTCACTCTCACTTGCAATCATATGTATAAGACATGCCTAGCTTGTTCATGGAGTTATAATCAGGGTGTATCATTTTTTTTCAAGTCATCAATAGCTAAATATATTTAATTTGTATGTTTGAGGAGATGCAAAGTTGGTTTCAATCTCATGCACTGTACCAACTAGTCACTAGTTATCCCTGTCTGCTCTATAACAGGTGTTTACAAGAGGTTTTCACATTGAAATAAATTTTTGGAGCTTGTATTAAGATATACTTAATTAAAATCATGAATTTAAGGGATTTAAAATTATTTTAAGTTGTTCATGAGAACATCCATCCACACATATTGCTTCATTTCATGTTCATTACCTGTATACAACTCATACACACCTACATGAGTCTCCTTGATGATGTCATGTTGAGATGGACAATTTGATAGGTGTTTCAATATTTTAAGATTTATAAGATTGAATTGGGATAATTTTTTAAAGGATATAAATAATCATAAGCATATGTACCTTGTATACTTCTCATGTTTGGTTTATTGTCTGTATGTGAAAATACTCACCAACAAGTGACATTACAAAGCTTTGAAGGTCCTTTTATGGAGAATTAGAAACATGGTAAAACTTTATTTTGGATTATAGCATGTGAGTTGAAATTTATACCTATATGAAGTGTCAAATGGAAAAATTTAAGGGTAGATCATCTAATAATAAGAAAGGACTAAACTCAAGGACTTTTTTCCTAAAAAGTAAAAAAAAGAGGTCTAGGGCATCTTATGAATATTTTATAGCAAGTCTATCAAGAGATTTGGAGCATATAGATGACCATATATTGTATCCTCTATCATGGATAAGAGATATTAAAAATATGAAGCGGGCCTCAAAGATACCCTTTTAAGCACTAAAACCCTATATTAACATCTATAAGATTTGAGTTTTGAGTGACTTTTGACATCCTAAAGAGCAAAACAAACATACTCTCATGGTTGAAATTGCACTATTTATTTAATTGTGTACAAATGAGAATGAATATCATTATTATAATGTTTATGTATAAGTTTTCAAGCCTCAAGAACACCTACAGGTGTCCCTTCACAGGAAAATGCTCACCTACAACTAAGTAGGCAAATAATAAGCTAAGCATGGTATATTGATGATGTTTTGGATTGTAAAAGGTGAAAATTTGTATAAGGATATGTTATGTGACCTTAAATATTCATTAATTGTATTTAAACATTATTATCAAGGTCCTATTAGAGAAATATACACCTATAAGAACCATTTTGGTCAAAGAGGCAGGGTATCACAGTTAAGAGATAGAACTAAGTCTTATGAGCTCAAGGTGAATGCAAAGGGTATAAGGAGTGATTGAAAATGATTAATTATAGGTTAATAATGTGTCTCACATACTCCAAGACTTATTTCAATTTGACCATCTACTCTTCATACTAGCCCAAGGATGACAGTTTGTACAATTGCACTAAGAGACTCATGTTGCTCAATGGGTAAGGATGAACAATCTAAGGGAGAAGAGTGGTTTTGGTGAATTTAAAGATTATTGAGAATTAATTTATGGTGGATAAAAATTTTAATAAACCTGATCACATTATTTTAATCCTTGATAATTCATTCTTAGGTGAAAGTGCAAAATGTAAAATACAGTCCTTTTTAGAGGTCATTTTTGGGCAAATTGAGTTGGTTAGGTGCCTAAATGGGTTATTCTAACCTAACCATTTAGTAAAGATATTAATTAGGACATAATAAAACTTATAAAACATTAATTTTTCCTTGAATAGGATGTATATACCTCATTATTTTATCTTAGAGGTTAGCCAATCAGGAAAATCAAAGTTTTGACAAAATAAGCAAATGAAGCCAAAATGGGTAAGGGACCTAATAAGAAGTTTTGAGAACATAAAGGAACATATTTTTAGGTTTATATAAGGTAAATATATTTTAGGAAACAATAAATCAATCCCATAACTCTCAAAGCGGTTAAAACACTCTTGCACATAGCTCAAACAAGCAAGTTCCAATTAGGCCCAGTTGGTGAATGAAAAGAAGGAATGTGAAAGAGTGCTTGGAAAGTTGTGTGATTACCTTGGGAGATTGAATTAGGTGTTTTAAATCATATATATTTCATCAAAATAAAATAAAATACTCTATGAATCAACTTACATAGTCTACATCTTACACCCTGCATAATTTGTCTTAATGAAGGTTTGTTTTGGTTTTTGGGAGAGTTGGAAGGGTAAATTATTTGAAAAAGGTCTGAATTTTGGTGTATAAGGTACTCATCACTTGTGGAAACTCATAAAATACTTGGTTTATTTATAAAATAATGGAATTTCCCTCTATTTTATCTCAAATAGAGGGCACTCCCTTTATGTACAAACCCTATATTTTTTAGGAAGGAGGTTCATAAGATGAACCAAGAGCTATAAAAACACTGCTAGGGGGTGTGATAAGTTTGGTTACATCTAAAAAAACAAGATAAATAAATAAAATAAGAGTTAATCTTAGGAAAATGGTCTATTACTCCAAGTCTATAGCCAGGCCTATTAGGCAAGGTTTAAGCCTAATATCTAAATGGGGGGTCAATGTCACTTATAGCCTCATGTGGTCATTATAGCCTATTGGATAATGTTTTTGGGGTCACTATAGATGTGATAAAGATTTCGTAAGGTAGATAAGTTACATGGGAATACATTTTTGGCTCAAAGGCAATATTAGACCTATGTAGATGAAAGGAAGGACTTGATAGGATAACTTTGAATGCTTACATCTCCTATAAAGTTTTGCGTGGGGATACAAGAGGTTTGGAGGTGTTGAAAAGGGTATTAAAATTTACACTTTTGGAATTTTTTGGCAGTTCCAACATCAGATCTTCATGAATAAAGATTAAGAACCTAGAAGACCTAAAACCCTTGCTAAACCTTGGATAAGGACCTAAATGAGAAAATAATCATGGAAATATAATATAATGCTCTATAATGACAATTAAAGTGATTGGATGATGTATAATACTCTTCAAGTCTTACCCCCATCAAGTTTTATGTTGACCTATCTGTATAGACAGAGTATAAAATTGCTTCTTTTGACAAAATTTTTCATTGTGTAGGTTATATGAGGTTTCAAGAGATGAATAAAATTTGGGAAAATTTTAGAGACTTAAGATAACTCCAAATTTAAATTTAATGCTTCTAAAAACTCATAAGCATGCCTACCAAAGCTCTCATCTCAGCTAATCAAAACTAGCATAGTAAACATGATAGTGAGAAGGGTGAAAAGCTTCAAGTAAGTTACTTTCAAGGTGTTAGTGAGGACTATAATCCCATGGAGAATATTTAAAAGTGTCATCCACTCCATTTTACTAATTTTCATGAGAAAATGAATCCATTTTATAAGCCAAGTGTGCAAGGTGTGTGAAAGAGGAGTTTCTTTGATTGCAGGCAATGATGGCTCACTTCAAGAAGATTCCAGATGATTAAGAATGCATCCAATACATGGAAAATAATTTATAAAACCCTTACCTCTTAGTCCAATAATTATACTTTTCCCTATTTATTTTTGGGATGTTCCAATAGAGATAGATGATGAAGGTAGTTTTATGAGCCAACACAAGGAATTTCATGCCACGTTCTAAGAGTTTTATGCCTTGGATTAACACTTTTACTTCATTAATTTGCATGGTCTATTTAAAATATTGTTCTCATGCATATACAACCTATTTTATTATATTTTCAAGTTTCCAAGTGACCTTTGGAATTCCCTTATCTCGCCCCTCTCCTAAATGCTATAAGTAGTGACTTTTCGGATCTTTTGAGTAGCCTATGTTGGTTAATGGTGAAACCCTCACCAATTTTTTATTTAAATGTCTCTTGAAGAAATTAAAAATTGAATTTTCCTACTTACATGATGCATAATTGAGTTTGGTTTCAAATCTTATTGATCTTATCTAGTAAAAGATAGTCTTTTCTAGCATGTTGTCTTTGATTTTCTACCAAGTATGCAAAAGAGTAATTATTACAGGTCATATTTAGTGTTTGTTCTTAGTGTATGAGAGTTTTATAAGTGGTTTATGAATTTATTCTCCAAATTATCATTCATTATCCCTCATAAAAATCAAATATACCTCTTAAACCTAGCATATGAAACATTGATATAACAATATGTCTTGAGTTGTGAGTTGTGTGAAAGAAACTTTGATTTTATCTAAGTAGTATAGGTTTAGTCAATAGGAGGAAATTAAATATTGGTGCATCACCTTTTATCTTTATAATTTTTTATTCTTAACCCTTCTCATGAAAATTTTATAAGTGAGAGAGTGCTTCAAAGAGTGCATCAAGGGAACTAGACCTTCTAGAGATTCATCTCACCAATTGATTACCCACAGTAAGTGAGATGTTTCCATTATGACATTTGGATGAGGAGAGATAAGACATATCCTTAAGGGGTAAAAATCCAAGTGACAACAATTATTATTACCACTTTGGTTTAAATTAAGTTCCCAAGACAAATAAGTAGAAAGAAATACTTGTTGATTCACTAGAGACCAATTATATTAACCCAAATACCCTTGATTCACTTTCCCATATGACACCTCCTGAAATGTCCAATCATTTTACTATCATAACTAATGGCCCAGGAGAATATTTAACCCATGATATAGTCTACATTTACAATATTCCATATAACCCCAAGTCTTATGGAAGACCTAAAGCCAAACTACCTTGCATAGAATGGCAATGGAAGGGCAAAGGTAAATAATATTGTCCAACACCTATCATTTTCACACTGGTCATTGGCTAATAATAGGACCCAATTGTAGATGATGAATCATATTTATACAATGAAAAACTAGCTAATTTTTATAAAAATTCAAAATACCCATTCCTAATAGGATCATGGATAAACACACCTATGAAGGAGGACACCTCAGACCAAACCATCAAGGAACACATGAGCCAATTTATGCCACTTGGTAGAAAAGAACAAATGGTCTTAGATTTAAATTTATTGGGGGTGACCCCATGTATCAAATTATGTTCCAATGCTAACTACTACTGATGATGATGCCAACAACAAAGTAGAGTCTGATTATAGCCCTTAAAAAGACCTAGACAGTACCAATCCATTTGACACTCATGCCATTTGTACCCTTAAACCAGTTATTCACCATAATCTAATTCTTATATATCATCCTCAACTTATAGCCTAGGATCATCAAGAATCCATAGTGTATATCAATGAGTTTGATAATGATGAGGCCTTTTGTGATTTATTAGGCCTAAGGGATAATGTTATATTGGGATACCATAAATAAGGGTTCTCAATCAAACTAGATCATGTAGCCTATTTTGGAGAATGAGTGAACACCCTTAGCCATAAATAAATAAATAAAACATTGAGGTAATAAAGTGAAAACCTCTTTGAGGCACTTTTATACTAGGGTAAAAGTAAAGAGAAAGGCCAGTATAGTGGTGAAAACCTATTTTAGGCTCAATTAGATGGGGGTGCTCAACCTTCCTCAAACATACCTCAAGAGACCACCAACAATGAACTTACCTATGGGTTCGAGTCTAATTCTGATGAAAACCAAGATTTTGACCCAATCATTCAAGAGTTTCCAATAGTGTTTGTCACATGGCCATACTTACCATTGGGATATTTAGACTCATCTTACCTAGGGGAACTTGAAAAGTTAGTTGAAAAAGAGGATTTTACTATTGCAAGCCAATTCAAATCAATGCCAACCATTATCAAAGATTGTTTGACTCTACTTGTAGAGGAAACTATAGGAGTTAACATTAGGAATCTAGATGATTTGAAATGGATTAAATTAGGTGCATCCCTTATGAAGGAGGAATGTGAAGTCTTTACAAGCCTTTAAAGGGAATTGGTTGACATATTCACTTGGGCCTATTCTGACATGCCAGGTTTGGACCCTACCTTGGTTGTATAAGATATTGTTGTAAATCCTAATGCTAAACCTATGAAAAAAAATTGCACAAGATTAATCCTCACATTTTTATATTAGTGAATAAAAAGTTGGAATAACTCTTGGAAGCAAGATGTATTTGATCGATCAATTACTCAAAGTAGATCTAGAATGGTATTCTAGTTAGTAAGAAGCCTAAAAGAATCAAAATCTACACTAATTTTAGAGATATAAACAAGGCCTACCCAAGGATCAATTTCATTTGTAAAACATTAACATGATTACTGACTCCACAACTAGGTGTGAAATGTTTTCACTGATGGATGGATTTTTAGGATACAACCAGATTTGGATTGCACTAGAAGACCAACATAAAATAGCATTCACCACTCTGTGTTGAATGTTTTGTTATCAAGTTATGACATTTGGTCTAAAAAATGTTGGGGACAAATACCAAATATATATTATTGTCATATTTCATTATATGATGTGTGATATTGTTGAAGACTACATCAATGACATATTGGCAAAATCAAATAGTAGGGTTGATCATCCAGAAGCACTATGAAAGATATTTGAGAGACTATGTGAATATAAGTTCTGACTCAATCCTAAGAAGTGTGTATTTGGATTAAATTCAATCAAATTGATATGCTCCATTATGTTTTGCATAGGCATTGAAGTCGATCTACTCAAAGTATAAACCATTACAGAGATGCCACCACCTTTCAATTTGAAGTAGCTTCATAGTTTGCATGATAAAATTTAGTCTATTAGATGTTTCATATCTCAATTGGCCAATAAATACCATCCATTAACACACTTATTGAATAAGAGTGTCATGTTTCATTGGGATGATGAATGCCAAAAATCCTTCTAGCATTTAAATGACTATCGTGAAACTTTACCTATTTTGTTGCCACCAATTCTAGGAAAGCCACTCTTATTGTATCTATCTACTACAGATAAATTCCAAGGGTAAATTCTCACTCAACATGAAGATAATGGAAAATAATATAATATTTACTATTTAATCCATACACTGGTCACATATGAACACAATTATATGCCCATTGAAAAAGCTTGTCTAGCTATGGTTTGTGTAGCTTAGAAATTGCAACATTACATGTTAAATTAAAAGACCATGGTCATTTCAAAAGTAGATATGCTCAAGTATCTACTATCCAAAATAGATTTACAAGGCTACTTGGCCAAGTGAATCATGCTTCTAAGTGAATTTGAGATAGAATATGTCAATTAAAATGTTATCAAGGGACAAGTACTTATATATCAAAATATTTAAGCTTGCCTTATAGATACAAAACCTCTAACATTCTTTTTTTAGATGAATATATTATGACCATCATTGAAATACCTCTTAAGGAGCAACATTGGTTGTTTTATTTTGATGGATCATTCACAACACATGGATCAAGGGTAAGCCTTTTGTTTATTACACCACAGAGGGATCTAATCCCTAAATCATTCTATATCAGCTTTCCTTGTACCAACAACATGGTTGAGTATGAAACACTTGTTCTAGGGCTTCACCAGCAAGTATAATGGAATATTCAACATCTTATAATTTATGGTGATTCTTAGTCAATCATCAATCAGGTTATCAACCCTTTTTATATCAAAGATGACAAGTTGGTGCCATATAAATACATGGTCGACACTCTCAAACAACATATTGCTGACATACAATTTGAACACATAATTAATTACCCAGTGGTGGGAATCAATGATGAGAATGAAAAACATGAGTGTGTTCACCATCAACCTGATCCTCTCGCTACATTATATCATTTATTAATTAATGAGTTTGCTCCTCTAGTTGGCAACTGAGAACTGGAATCAAAGAAATGGCTTCTCAAAATGGAGCTCTGTGATCTGAAACAATTTGATGCTTTTGCCAAAATTGATGAAAGTAAAATCCTTAGATCCACTAAGATCAAGCTAAAATTTTTGCATGCTTTGCCTTATAATCTCATTGACAAAGTTATTTCTTACATAGATCTCAAAGGCCTAACCATTGAAAATCTATCTCTTTCTGATGTCATTAACTTTGGTAAAAAATAGGCCATGCAACTTGTCTCAGAGACTAAAGCCATTCAAAAGATTACAAATCATTAAGCCTCTCAAATAGCTCCTATTTTCTTGAAACAACCCCATTTGGCTATTGGCCATTTGTTCAACCCCATAAGCACCAAAAGTAGCATCACTCACACCTTTCTTTCAAGCGCCGCTCCTTTCCTTGCAAGCATTCCTATGCTCCTCAACATTTTCTAAATAAATGCCATACTCCATGTCCTCAAGGTAAGTAACCCATCTGCTATATTTGTTAAAATCCTGGCCATATCACCCCGCAATGCCATTGTAAAAACCCTACTATCAAAGCCATTTTCACCTCTAATGCAGCCACATGGTAGGATATAGTTGACTCTGATGAAGATCTTTACCTATAGGATGACATCTATGAACCAATTCTAGATGATCTCTCCATTGAAGACTTTGAAGATGATGAAGATGTAGATGCTCTCGAGTTATTAGCTGATGATTTGGAGTAACCGCTCACTAATATGCAATGGCCATGGTACCATGGCTATTCACAGCTTCCATACGAAGCACATGGCAACTGGTCTCGACACCACAAAGAAGTCCTTGAATGAGACAACCAGCCAAGGAATAGAGGATAGAATAGAAGCCAAGAATTGACTTGAGGGAGAAAACCCTCTATGCCAAAGATACCACCAACATTGCAAAGGCCCTAGCATCCTCCTTTGAAATTTTAGAGATCTTTCAATCCCAGTACCTCTTGGATAAAGGACAAGTTCACCATTATAGAACCTCTAAAAAATACTAGCATAAATAATATAGCCATAGTGGGATGTCTTATTACCCACATAAAAAGAAGAAAAGGATGAAGAAGTAGAAAGCTCTTTTTACTCAAAGATTACTGCCCAGGTGAATGTAGTAATATAAGAGAAGAAGAAGAAGAAAAATTCATCTACTCTAAGAAAGCTATTGTACAAGACCCATGGAGACAAAAATTGGTGTGTACTAGTATTCCTCCCTTATAAATTCATCAACCAACTTACCTAACTCAGTTGATTAATGGCAAGTTTTCCCAATTCATAACTTTAGAAATCAATGGCAGACTAGTAGATGCACAAATAGATACTGGAGCTTCTATCTCTTTTGCAAAATCATAGATCATCCATGATTGGAAGACATTGGATGAAACCCTAGCTTATAAGAGCCTAGATGTCTAAGAGAATAGCTTTTTATGTAATAAGTATAAGCACCAGCAAACCCTTCAAATCTAAGATAAAATCTTCCAGTGTGATTTTTTTTGCTTTAGATAGAATGCCTATATATATTTTAATAGGTGGTGCTTTTATTGATAGATACTCACCTTATGGATTAACTACTAAGAGTATCAAGTTCACCATAGATAATAAAAGGCTTAGGATTCCTCATCTTATCTATGCTACTGAGCAATTCGCAAGCTCAATGACCCAAACACTTGAACTTGTAATTCCTACTGAAATACAAGCCATAGGAGAAAAGATTAAAACCACTATCTGTTCTGATAACCCTCATCAATTTTGGTCTAAGTCTATACTTGAGATGGATATCAAGCTCATCAAAGGAAAACACATGAAGATTGAGAAAAATATTCCCATACTAGCACATGATTACAATGATATGGAACTACAGATTAAAAAATTACAAAGTAATAGTTTTATAAAGAAATCAACCTCTCCTTATTCCTATTATGCTTTCATGGTAAATAAGCATTCTGAATAGAAGAGAGGAAAAAAAAGAATGGTCATCAATTACAGACCATTAAATGCCATTACTTAACCTTTTCCATATCCTATTCTAGATAAAAACTATCTTCTGGAGAAAGTAGCAGCATGCAAATACTTCTCCCAGTTTGACTGCAAGTCCGACTTTTATCAAATCAAGGTCAAAGAAGCCGATAAAGAAAAGATATCATTCAGCTGCCCATTCAGCCATTATTAGTGCATTGTTATGCCATTTGGCTTAATGAATGCTCTAGAATTTTATCAAGCCCACATGGATAACATTTTTAAAGGCACTTCTAACTTTTTGTGTGTATATATTGATGACATACTAATATTTAGTAATTCTCTTACTGACCATTAATTCCATTTCACCCTATTTTTAAGATGGCAGAAGATGCAGGAATTGTCCTTTTAGAGACAAAGATTTAGCTCTACAAAACTGAATGCAATTTTCTTGGAATGATTGTTAGTTTTCTAAACAAACTCAGCAAACCAAAACACTAAGCATTTTTGAGATTGTTAAATTATTTAAATAGCTTTTATCCTAACTCTAGTGAAGACAGGTTCATACTTCAAGAATTTCTCCAGAAAAAGAAATCTTTCTAATGGAAGGATGAACACACAGCAGCCATCCAAAAAATCAAGCTCAAAGTGTCTCTACTTCCAGAACTTCACATCCCTTAGATCAATTTCTAGTTTATACTGATGCCTTCGAGATTACATGGGGAGGAGTATTTATTTGTATATATCAAAATAAAGAATTCATTTGTGAATTATCTAGTGGAGTGTTTAGTATAGATGTTCTCAAGTGGATCTCTTCTGATAAAGAGATTTACACTGTAAATAAAATCTTAGACAATTTTATGTTAAAACTTTTACATCTACCACATTTTATTGTAAAAACTGACTATACTAGATTTATGACCTTTACAGAAAAAGATCATGGTTAGAAAGATGGTCACAGTAAATATATTAGATGGCAGGCCTTCTTTACTTAGTTTAACTTCTTTGTAGAACATATTAAAGGTACTAACAATATTACAACAATTTTGCTCAGTTGACATCTGCCTGCTACTCTGATGCATCAACCTATCCCTCGCTTCAATTTAACCAAGATTTATAACCAAGGATTTGCCTCCATGAACATCCTCATCCTGGAGTAGATTCTTTGAGAAGGATTGCATCTGAGATATACTCGCATATCTTAAGCAGCATGACCAGATCTACAAATGTCCACAACAAAAACTATTCAAGTATACCGTCATCAAAACACTAGTGTCATTACTGTTGAAAGACTCAATAGTGAATTTCTTTAACACTAGTTCACTAAATTATTGAAGCGTCCACTTTGGACATGGCTAATAAAGATCAGGTCATCTCATAATGATCATCTCTATCAATGGATAGCCCAATATGGTTCACACCATATTAATGAATAAAAAAACCATGATCAAGACACGATCATTCATACGATCATCTGAAGATAGCTAGAATGGAAATCATACTTCTACATCACTCCTCATTGTCATGCATGTGAAGCTGGACCCCAGCACTAGCATCTTTCTAGTACCTTCCAGCTAAGGTGTCTTTTCCAACCAATTAGTGAAGATGACTTGCCGACTGAAGAAGAAGCAATATTGGACCCACCAAGCCAAACATCCTCATCCAGTGCATCCAACAACATATCACTGTAGCCCACTTTTGAGCTATAAAGCATGATGGGACATGACACTACCTTGGCAAAGATTCCAGGTAGGACCTCTCAAATGCTATAAATAAGACTCTCCTCTATATAGTTTTCATCGAAAAACTTTCTAAGCATTTTAGAAGTCTTGTAGCTTTGTTCAAAGAGTATGCTCTTCTCTTGCCCTTCTTGAAGGATCCTAAGAATCAAAAATTCAAACAAATATTTGTGTAACAATTTTGAGTGATAATAGTGAAGCCATAGCCATTTGGTCCCTACCTATTGTATCATGTTTTCTTTTTAACAAATTGCTAAAGATTTCTGTGAGGAGGAAGAGTCTATTGACGTAAAAAGATATAGATCTAAACTTGACTTCTTAACATCCTCAATTGTGGATTGCGATAGAGAGGTTTAGAGAGTTTAAATATGCTTTTATAAATATTTCTAGTGTGTATAATATGACAAATGCTAATCATCCTAAAATTCTTGAGAATCTCCCTTATGCCCACAGACTTAGTGCAACCGTCTAATTATAAAAAGACTATATAGAGTCTGTCAAAATCTCTTCTGACTGGAAGCTTGATTGGCTTAAAATTGTTTCCCCAAAAATGAAAGGCCAAGACACAATGCATAAGATTGATGGTAAAACCATCAATATACTTCCTATATCTCTCTCTATGAATAATTATTCCATTCTTTCTCCTTTTCAACCCTCTACCTCTTCTTCCCCAAGATCTATAAAAATAGGTCACATCTTGATTGAAGATGAAGAGATTAACCAAGGACCTGATCTAAAAGATTAGTTATCTTGTACTTTAATGAATCTTCCCAGAGAAGATAATTTAGAATTCTATACAGAAAATAAGGTCAGTCTATATAGAGGTGGAAGGTGGCCTCCACACAAAGGAATGTACAAGCAGACAAAAGGAACTGCTCAGTATTTTTTTGCAGCATTCCAAGGAGATGTTGAACCATCAAATGAGTTCAAACATAGAAACTCTGTTTCTAGATTTAATTCTCATCTCTTTGAGAATTTTGATGACCTTTGTAAAGATGTTCTATACATCAAAAATAGTTTAGATAAACTAACTATTCTTGAAGACAATACCAATCAGGTCTATACAAATATATAAAACCAGTTGTCTTCCATTGATTCTAAATTTGTGGCATTAGATGAGAGCCTTGACTGGTTAGTCAAGCAAGATCAGGAAACCAAAGCGCAAACACCAACATTAACATATGAGGTCAATTTTGGTTCTAGTTTCAGACCTCATAAGAAACATCTAAGTACCACTATGATGTAAAGGACTCATGTATAGCTTCAACCATGGTACCTAAATATTGATGATCTGCTAAATCCTCTAAATGAGATATCTACCTGGTGTAACTCCATGCAGGTTATTATAGTCAATTCTCATTTAGACCCAGTAAGTACTACAGTCTTTGCCTCAAAATTCTTTTTGGGGATTGTTACCCAGTGGTGGGAATCAGTGATGGAGAATGAACAACATGAGTGTGTTCACCATCAGCCTGATCCTCTTCCTCTATTATATCATTTATCAATTAATGAGTTTGCTCCTCTAGTTGGCAACCAAGAAATGGCTTCTCAAAATGGAGCTCTATGATCTGAAACAATTTGATGCTTTTGCCAAATAATTCAGGGAATCCTCATATGAAAGTAAAATCTTTAGATCCACTGAGATCAAACTAAAATTTTTGCATGCTTTGCCTTATAATCTCATTGACAAAGTTATTTCTTACATAGATCTCAAAGGCCTAGCCATTGAAGAACTATCTCTTTCTGATGTCATTAACTTTACTAAACAATAGGCCATACATCTTGTCTTATAGACTAAAACCATTCAAAAGCTTATAAAGCATCAAGCCTCTCAAATAGCTCATATTTTTCCTAAAACAACCGCATTCGGCCATCGACCATTTGTTCAACACCATAAGCACCAAAATCAGCATCGCCCGCACCTTTCTTTCAAGCGCCACTCCTTTCCTTGTAAGCATTCCTATGCTCCTCCTTAACATTTTCTAAAGAAATGTCATACTCCATGTCCTCAAGGCAAGCAACCCATCTGCTATATTTTCTAAAAGCCTGGCCATATCACCCCACAATACCATTGTAAAAACCTTGTTGTTAAAGCCACTTCACCTCCAACAAAGCTGCATGGTGGGATATAGTCGACTCTAATGAAGATCTTTACCTCTAGGATGACATTTATGAACCAATTCTATATTATCTCCCCATTGAAGACTTTGAAGATGATGAAGATGTAGATGCTCTCGAGTCATTAGCTAATGATTTGGAGCAACCGCTCACTAATATGCAATGGCCATGGTACCATGACTATTCACAACTTCCATATGAAGCACATGGAAACTGATCTCAACAAAACCAAGAAGTCCATAAACAAGACAACCATCCAAGGAATAGAGGATAGAATAAAAGACAAGCATTGACTTGAGGAAGACAACCCTCTATGCCAAAGATACCACCAATATTACAAAGGCCCCATCATCCTCCTTTGCAATTTCAGAGCTCTTTCAAGCCCAGTACTTCTTGGATAAAGGACAAGTTAACTAGTATAGAACCTCCAAAAAAAATACCAGCACAAATAATAGAGCCATAGTGGGATGTCTTATTTCCCACATAACAATAATAAAAGGATGAAGAAGTAGAAAGCTCTTTCTACTCGGACCAAGATTACTGCCCAGGTGAATGCAGTAATATAAGAAAAGAAGAAGAAGAAGAAGAAGAAGAAGAAGTCATCTACTTTGAGCAAGTTGTCATACAAGACCTAGGGAGAAAAAAATTGGTATGTACTAGTATTCCTCCCTTAGAAATTCCTCAACCAACTTACCTAACTCAGTTGATTAATGGCAAGTTTGCCCAATTCATAACTTTAAAAATCAATGGCAGACTAGTAGATGCACAAATAGATACCAGAGCTTCTCTCTCTTTTGCAAAATCATAGATCATCCATGATTGGAAGACATTGGATGAAACCCTAGCTTATAAGATCTTGGATGTCCAAGAGAACAACTTTGTATGTAATAAGTATAAGCACCAGTAAACCTTTTAAATCCAAGATAAAATCTTCCAATGTGATTTCTTTGCTTTAGATAGGATGCTTGTATATATTTTACTAAGCAGTGATTTTATTGATAGATACTCATCTTATGGATCAACTACTAAGAGTATCATGTTCACCATAAATAATGAAAGGCTTAGGATTCCTCATCTTATCTATGCTACTAAGCACTTCCCAAGCTCAATGACCAAAACACCTAAACTTGTAATTCTTACTAAAATACAAGCCATAGGAGAAAAGATTAAAACCACTATCTATTCTGATAACCCTCAATAGTTTAGGTCTAAGTCTATGCCTAAGATGGACATCAAGCTCATCAAAGAAAAACACATGAAGATTGGGAAAAAGATTCCCATACTAGCACAGGATTACAATGATATGGAACTGTAGATCAAAGATTCCATATCATTGTAATCTTGCACTAGTATGAGAATCTTTTTCCAAATCTTCATGTGTTTTCCTTCGATGAGCTTGATGTCCATCTCAAGAATAGAATTAGACCAAAACTATTGAGGGTTATCAAAATAGATTGTGGTTTTAAGCTTTTCTCCCATGGCTTATATTTCAATAGGAATTACAAGTTCAGGTGTTTGGATCATTGAGCTTGGGAATTGCTCAGTAGCATAGATAAGATGAGTAATCCTAAGCCTTTCATTATCTATGGTGAACATGATACTCTTAGTAGTTGATCCATAAGGTGAGGATCTATCAATAAAAGCACTGCCTTGTAAAATATCTACAGGCATTCTATCTAAAGCAAAGAAATCACACTAGAATATTTTATCTTAGATTTGAAGGGTTTGCTGGTGCTTATACTTATTACATACAAAGCTATTCCCTTAGACATCTAGGCTCTTATAAGCTAGGGTTTCTTCTAATGTCTTCCAATCATGGATGATCTGTGATTTTACAAAAGAGAGAGAAGCTTCGATATCTATTTGTGCATTTATTAGTCTACCATTGATTTCTAAAGTTATGAATTGGGCAAACTTGTCATTAATCAACTAAGTTAGGTAAGCTGGTTGAGGAATTTCTAAGAGAGGAATACTATTACATACCATTTTTTGTCTCCCTAGGTCTTGTACAGGATCTTGCTTAGAGTAGATGACTTATTCTTCTTCTTCTTCTCTTATATTACTGCATTCACCTAGGTAGTAATCTTAGTCTGAATAGAAAGAGATTTCTACTTCTTCATCTTTTTCTTCTTTTTATGTGCGTAATAAGACATCCCAATGTGGCTCTATTATTTGTGCTAGTTTTTCTCTTGGAAGTTCTGTATTGGTGAACTTGTTCTTTATCTAAGAGGCACTAGGCTTGAAAGAGCTCTAAAATTGCAAAGGGGGATGTTGGGGCCTTTGCAATGTTGGTGGTATCTTTGGCATAGAGGGTTGTCTCTCTCGAGTTGATTCTTGTCTTCTATTTTGTCCTCTATTTCTTAGCTAGTTGTCTCATTCAGGGACTTCTTGGTGGTGTCAAGACTAGTTGCCATGTGCTTCATATGGAAGCTATGAATAGTCATGGTGCCATGGCCATTGCATATTAGTGAGCGGTTGCTCCAAATCATCAACTAATGACTCGAAAGCATATGTATCTTCATCATCTTTGAAGTTTCAGTGGAGAGATCATCTAGAATTGGTTCATAGATGTCATCCTAGAGGTAAAGATCTTCATCAGAGTCGACTATATCCCACCATGCGGCTATGTTAGAGGTGAAAACATCTTTGACAATAAGGTTTTTACAATAGCATTGTGGGGTGATATAGCTAGGCTTTTTAAAAATATAGAAGATGGGTTGCTTGCCTTGAGGATGTGGAGTATGGCATTTCTTTAGAAAATGTTGAGGAGGAGCATAAGAATGCTTGCGAGGAAAGGAGTGGCACTTGAAAGAAAGGTGTCGGTGACACTACTTTTGGTGCTTGCGGGGTTGAACAAATCGCTGAAAACTAAATGGGGATGTTTCAAGAAAAATAGGAGCTATTTGAGAGGCTTGATGCTTTGTAAGCTTTTGAATGGTTTTAGTCTCTGAGACAAGTTGCATGACTTGTTGTTTAGCAAAGTCAATGACATCAAAAAGAGATAGATCTTCAATGGTTAAGCCTTTGAGATATATGTAATAAATAACTTTGTCAATGAGATTATACGAAAAAACATGCAAAAATTTTAGCTTGATCTCAGTGGATCTAAAGCTTTTACTTTCATATGTCGATTCCCTGAATTATTTGGCAAAAGTATCAAACTGTTTCAGATCACAGAGCTCCATTTTGAGAAGCCATGTCTTTGATTCCAATTTTTGGTTGCCAACTAGAGGATCAAACTCATTAATTAATAACTGATATAATGCAGTGAGAGGATTAGGTTGATGGTGAACATGCTCATGTTGTTCATTCTCTGTCATTGATTCCCACCACTAGGTAACAATCCCACAAAATAATTTTGAGGCAAAGACTGTAGTACCTCCTGGGTCTAAATGAGAATTGACTATAACACTCATGGAGTAACATCAAGTAGATATCTCATTTAGAGGATTTAGTAGATCATCATTATTCAGGTACCATGGCTGAAGCTGTATATGAGTCCTTTACATCATAGTGGTACTAGGATGTTTCTTATGAGGTCTGAAACTAGAACCAAAATTGAACTCACATGCTAATGCCAACATTTGCGCTTCAGCTTCCTGATCTTTCTTGACTAACTAGTCAAGGCTCTCATCTAATGTTGCCAAGTTAGTATCAATGGAAGACAACTAGTTTTGTATATTTGTACAGACCTGATTGGTATTGTCTTCAAGAATAGTTAGTTTATCTAAACTATTTTTGATGTATAGAACATCTTTACAAAGGTCATCAAAAAATTTAGAGAGATGAGAATTAAATCTAGAAATATAGTTTATATGTTTGAACTCATTTGATGGTTCAACATCTCCTTGGAATGTTGCAAAAAAATACTGAATAGTTCCTTCTGTCTGCTTGTATATTCCTTTGTGTGTAGGCCACCTTCCACCTCGATACAGACTGACATTATTTTCTATATAGAATCATAAATTATCTTCTCTGGGAAGATTCATTAAAGTACAAGGTAACTGATGTTTTGGATTAGGTCCTTGGTTAATCTCTTCATCTTCAATCAAGATGTGACCTATTTTTATAACTCTTTGGGAAGAAGAGGTAGAGGGTCGAGAAAGAGAAAGAATGGAAGGATTATTCATAGAGAGAGATCTAAGAAGTATATTGATGGTTTTACCATCACTCTTATGCACCGTGGCTTGGCCTTTCATTTTTGGGGAAACATTTTTAAGCCAATCAAGCTTTCAGTCAAAAGGGATTTCAATAGACTCTATATGGCCTTTCTATAATTTGATGGTTCCACTAAGTCTATGTGCATAAGGGAGATTTTCAAGAATTTTAGGATGATTATTAATTCTCATATTGTACACAATAGAAATATTTATAGAAGCATATTTAAACTCTCCAAACATATCTAGACCAAACTGTTTCTATACGATTTTTGCTTTCACATTCAAAAAGGAAATGAGAAACTAAGAGAGATGGTCTAAGGCTTGTATGTACCTGGATGTAGTCTTGTGTACCAAATTCAGACATCGTGAGAACTCATCTTTGGTTGTGGAGGATGACACCTGTAAAAGAAAGAGACTAAAACACAGAAGGCGTTAGATGAGGAGATGGTGGGCTACCAAGCAAAAGCTTGATCCCAGAAGTACAAAGACTTTCTTAAGGGATGTCAACCCACTGATTGATAAAAATAATGTTTGATAAAAGGCAGAATGATAAAAGACTAAAATGATTAAAAACTGAAACAAAAATGGAAGTAAATGCTTACCTGAATGTTGTTGTCAGCTTGGTCACAGTTGCTAATGTCGGTTAGTCTGCCGACATCGGTTGGTCAAGTCTGCCGACGTCGGTTAGTCTACCGACGTCAGTGAAGGTAGTGGTCTCTGTGGCTGGTGTCATTCAAAGCAGTAGTCTTTGGATGAGGTCTGGTCAAGTCTAGATAGGTTTATGGTCTGTGGACGGGTCTGAGAAGGGCTCTAGGTCTAGTTGAATGGTCTGAGAGTCTGGGTCTGGTTGGATGCTCAGGGTCTGGGCAGAGTTGCAAGGACAATGGACAGAGTGTATGTTTTGAAAAAGAGGATAGAGGTGATAAGGATATGGGAAGGCCTCTTAGCCTTTCTGGGAGGGAGTCAAGTCTAGTCTAGCTGAATAATAGATAGATTAAAAAGAGAATACTGAAATGAAAATAGTAGCAAACACTTACCTCATACCTGCTGGAGAAGGAATGTTGCAAACTGGTTGTACCTATTACTAGTGCTACTGGTGTGAAGGCCCTGTTGCTGGTGGAATGGCTAATGTAGAGTACTTGTTGTTGTTGTAGCTTGTTGTGTGCCTGAGAGAGAGAGAGAGGGGTCTGATGATTGGGATGATTGATGAAATGAGGAGTGAAAGATCAGATTGCTGAAAGTCGAAAGGTCGAACTGAAAGATTGAGAAAGCGGATCATGCATTCGGGTCAAGAACGCAGTTATGAATGAAATCAATGCTAGAAATATCACCGACATCGATCGACAATTGATCGAAGTCGATGGTTGAAAGTCAGGAAAAAGGCTAAAATTAGCCTTTTATCAATTTTCCCAACTATCGGGTCAGCGAGTCGAGGGAAGAAACGGTCGAAGGTGGATTAATAGGCATGGGAAATGAGTAGGATAAGGGAAATGGGGTCTTAAATCATTTAAGACTTGGCAAGGGGTAGTGGAGGGCAAGTTGGAATAGGTCATAGGGTGATAAATGAGGGTATCCAAGGGAAAGGAATCCAAAGAGAGGAGAGGTGGCATGGATGAGGTGGCAAGGGGAGAGAGAGAATTATTAATTTAAAATAAGATAATTATTTTAAATTAATAAGACATAGGTGGGTTATGGTTAGAAGTGGAAAGGGACCAAGGGGGGGAGTTGACCAAGGGAGTAGACACAATTTCGGTGTCTACACAAATAGAGAGGTAAATAAACCCTATCAATTTAAAGATCCAAACTTGACTTCTTTACATCCTCGATCATGGATTAAAATAGAGAGGTTTAGACAAAATTCAAAACAAATAACTTCATCATTTAAATGGCCAAGACTAGATAATTGATAAGCATGTTTAAAACCGACTTGGTGTCTATCACACAGAGCTAAATATATAACAAGCTTTATATTACTAGGAATCAATGGAGTAATATGTATACATATGAGACCAAAATGAAAAAACTTGACATCTTCATGAGACCTAATGTAGTTGATTTCAAGTTCGGGTAACAAAAACAACAAATTTGTTTGGAAATTTATTTTGGGCTTATAACTCAAAGTGAGTTCAACAGATATGATTCTTGGTTTAACAAAAGACAAATAAGTAGACTTACAAACAAACTTAGACTTTAAAAGCTCAGATTTCTTTTAGACATGTGAAGCTTTAATAGTCGGAGGTTTATACAGGCTATTTTTTTTCAAGGTTTTCTTCTGTAATTTATATATCAGGACTTTTAGATAACTAGTCGGGAACAAAAGGAGGAAGTTCATACATTCCTTCTATTTCAGATTCATTAAGAATTTATACTGTGGAAAACATTTGGGATTTACCAAATTCTATTGTGAAGAGATTAAGGTTCCAGTAAGTGAGAAAATTTTGGCAAGGAAAATAAAGATGCAAGGTAAAAAGGGCCTATGACAATTAATAATAGCCAGGGACTTGATGCAATAACTTTCCCAAAGAATTTTTCAAAGCAAGGAAACTTAAAATTCTGACAAGAAATTCTTACATATATATTCAATAGTAGACCACTTTGGCTCTGATACCAATCTTTTTACGTCAACAAACGCTTCCTCCTCAATTTTTTTACGTCAACAAAGGCTTCCTCCTCATAGCAATGTTTAGCAGTTTGTTAAAAGAAAACCCGCAACAGTAGGCAAGAGCTCATTGTCTATGGCTTCACTATTATCACTTAAAATTATTAGACAAATATTTGTTCAAATTTTTTATTCTTAGGATCCTTTAAGAAGGGAAAGAGAAGAGCATACTCTTTAAACAAAGCTACTAGACTTCTAAAATGCTTAGAAATGTTTTTGATGAAAACTCTATAGAGGAGAGTCTTATTTATAGCATTTGGGAGGTCCTACCTAGAATCTTTGCCAAGGCAATGTCATGTCCCATCATTCTTTACAGCTCAAAAGTGGGATACAGTGATATGTTATTGGATGCACTGGATGAGGACATTTGGCTTGGTGGGTCCAACATTGCTTCCACTTCAGTCAGCAAGTCATTTTCACTAATTGGGTAGAAAAGACACCTTAGCTAGAAGGTACTGAAAATATGTCAGTGCTAGGGTCTAGCTTCACATGCATGACAGTGAGGAGTGATGTAAAAGTATGATTCCCATTCTAGCTATTTTTCGATGATCGTATGAATGACCGTGTCTTGATCATGGTTCTCTTCTTCATGAATATGATGTGGACCATATTGGGCTATCCATTGATAGAGATGTTCATTATGAGATGACCTCATCTTTATCAACCATGTCCAGAGTGGATGCTTCAATAATTCAGTGAACTGGTTGAAAAGGAATTCACTATTGAGTCTTTCAATAGTAATGACACCAGTGTTTCGATGACGGTCTGCTTGAATATTTGTTGTTGAAGACATCTGTAGATCTTGTCATGTTGCATAAAATATGTGAGTATATCTCAAATGCAATCCTTCTCGAAGAATCTACTCCTAGATGAGGATGTTCATAGAGGCAAATCCATGGTTATAAATCATGGTTAAATTGAAGCCAGGGATAGGTTGATGCATCAGAGTAACAGGGAGATTTTGATTGAGCCAGTCTCCTGTAATATTGTTAGTACCTATAATATGTTCTTAAGAGAAGTTAAATTGATTAAAGAAGGCCTGCCATCTAATATATTTACTGTGATCATCTTTCGACTATTATCTTTTTCTCTAAAGGTTAAAAATCTAGTACAGTCAATTTTTATAATAAAATGTGGCAGATGCAAAAGTTTTAACATAAACTTCTCTAAGCTTTTCTTTACAGCGTAAATCTATTTATCAGAAGAGATCCACTTGAGAACATATGTACTGAACACTCCACTAGAGAATTCACAAATGAATTCTTTATTTTGATATATACAAACAAGTACTCCTCCCCATGCAATGTCGAAGGCATCAGTATAAACTAGAAACTGATCTAATTTTGGGATGTGAAGTTCTAGAAGTAGAGACACTTTGAGCTTGATTTTATGGATGGCTATTTTGTCTTCATCCTTCCATTGGAAAGCTTTCTTTTTCTAGATAAGTTCTTAGTGTATCAACCTGTCTTTACCAGAGTTAGGATAAAATCTATATAAATAATTTAACAATCCCAAAAATGCTTGGAGTTTTGTTTTGTCAAGTTTTTATGGAAAATTGATAACCTTTTATTTGATGTGTGGCTAGATTTGTAGTTTTGAATCTTGGATAATCATTCCAAGAAAATTGAATTCAGTTTTGTAGAGCTAAATCTTTGTCTCTGAAAGGACAATTTCTACATCTTTTGCCATCTTAAAAAATTAGGTGAGATGGGAGTAATAGTTAGTAAGAGAATTACTGAATATTAGTATGTCATCAATATATACACACAAAAAGTTAGAAGTGCCTTCAAAAAATTTATCCATGTGGGCTTGATAAAATGTTGGAGCATTCATTAAGCCAAATGGCATAACAGTCCACTGATAATGGCTCAATGGGCAGCTGAATGTTGTCTTTTCTTTGTCAACTTCTTTGACCCTGATTTGATAAAAGTCAGACTCACAGTCAAATTGGGAGAAGTATTTGCATGTTGTTACTTTCTCTAGAAGATAGATTTTATTTTATAATTCTTTGATCTATAATTCCATATCTTTGTAATCATACACAAGTTTGGGAATATTTTTTTCAATCTTCATGTGTTTTCCTTCGATGAGCTTAATGTCCATCTCAAGCATAGACTTCGACCAAAACTGCTGAGGGTTATTAGAACATATATTGGTTATAATCTTTTCTCCTATGGCTTGTATTTCAACAAGAATTACAAGTTCAGGTGTTTAGGTCATTGAGCTTGGAAATTGCTTAGTAGCATAGATAGGATGAGTAATCCTAAGCCTTTCATTATCTATGGTGAACATGATACTCTTAGTAGTTGATCTATAAGGTGAGTATTTGTCAGTAAAAGCACTATCTAGTAAAATATCTACAGGCATTCTATCTAAAGCAAAGAAATCACATTGAAAGATTTTATCTTATTTTCAAAGGGTTTGTTGGTGCTTATACTTATTACATACAAAGTTGTTCCCTTGGACATCTAGGCTCTTATAAGCTAGGGTTTCATCCAATGTCTTCCAATCATGGATGATCTATGATTTTGCAAAAGAGAGAGAAGCTCTGGTATTTATTTGTGCATCTACTAGTCTGCCATTAATTTTTAAAGTTATGAATTGGGTAAACTTGTAATTAATCAACTAAGTTAGGTAAGTTGGCTAAGGAATTTCCAAGGGAGGAATACTAGTACATACCAATTTTTATCTTCCTGGATCTTGTACAATAGCTTGTTCAGAGTAGATGACTTATTCTTCTTCTTCTTCTTCTTCTTCTTCTTCTTCTTCTTCTCCTCTTATATTACTGCATTCACCTGGGCAGTAATCTTAGTCTGAGTAGAAAGAGATTTCTACTTCTTCATCCATTTCTTATTTTTTTGTGGGCAATAAGACATCCCACTGTGGCTCTATTATTTTTGCTGGTATTTCTCTTAGAGGTTCTATACTGGTGAACTTGTTCTTTAACCAAGATGCACTAGGCTTTAAAGAGCTCTAAAATTGCAAAGGAGGATGCTGAGGCCTTTGCAATGTTGGTGGTATCTTTGGCATAGAGGGCTTTCTCCCTCAAGTCAATTCTTGTCTTTTATTTTGTTCTCTGTTCCTTGGCTAATTGTCTCATTCAGGGACTTCTTAGTGGTGTTGAGACTAGTTTCCATGTGCTTCATATGGAAGCTATGAATAGTCATGGTGCTATGGCATTTGCATATTAGTGAGTGGTTGCTCCAAATCATCAGCCAATGACTCAAGAGTATCTACATATTCATCGTATTTGAAGTCTTCAGTGGGGAGATCATCTAAAATTAGTTTATAGATGTCATCTTGGAGCTAAAGATCTTCATTAGAGTTGACTATATCCCACCACATGGCTACGTTGGAGGTGAAAATAGCTTTGACAGTAAGGTTTTTACAATGGCATTGTGGGGTGATATGGCCAGGCTTTTGGAAAATATAGCAGATGGGTTACTTGCCTTGAGGACATGGAGTATGGCATTTCTTTAGAAAATGCTGAGGAGGAGCATAGGAATGCTTACGAGGAAAGGAGCAGCATTTGAAAGAAATGTGCAGGCAACGCTACTTTTGGTGCTTGCGGGGTTGAACAAATGGTCGATAGCCAAATGGGGCTATTTTAGGAAAAATAGGAGCTATTTTAGACGCTTGATGCTTTGCAAGCTTTTGAATGGTTTTAGTCTCTGAGATAAGTTGCATGGCCTATTGTTTAGTAAAGTCAATGACATCAGAAAGAGATAGATCTTCAATGGTTAGGCCTTTGAGATCTATGTAAGAAATAACTTTGTTAATGAGATTATAAGGCAAAGCATGCAAAAATTTTAGCTTGATCTCAGTGGATCTAAAGCTTTTACTTTCATATGCTAATTCCTTAAATTATTTGGCAAAAGTATTAAATTGTTTCAGATCATAGAGCTCCATTTTGAAAAGCCATTTCTTTGATTCCAGTTCTCAATTGCCAACTGGAGGAGAAAACTCATTAATTAATAAATTATATAATGCAGTGAGAGGATCAAGTTGATGGTGAACACACTCATGTTGTTCATTCTTTGTCATTGATTCCCACCACTGGGTAACAATCCCCCAAAAGAATTTTGAGGCAAAGACTGTAGTACCTACTAGGTCTAAATGAGAAATGACTATAATAATCCACATGTAGTTACACTAGGTAGATATCTCATTTAGAAGATTTAGTAGATCATCAATATTCAGGTACCATGGTTGAAGTTGTACATGAGTCTTTTACATCATAGTGCTCCTGGGATGTTTTTTATGAGGTCTAAAACTAGAACCAAAATTGACCTCATATGTTAATGCCAACATTTACACTTCGGCTTCCTGATCTTGCTTGACTAACCAGTGAAGGCTCTCATCTAATGCTACCAATTTAGTTTCAATGGAAGACAACTGGTTTTGTATATTTGTACAAACCTGATTGGTAGTGTCTTCAAGAATAGTTAGTTTATCTAAACTATTTTTGATGTATAGAACATCTTTACAAAGGTCATCAAAAAATTTAGAGACATTAGAATTAAATCTAGAAACATAGTTTCTATGTTTGAACTCATTTGATGGTTCAACATCTCCTTTGAATGTTGCAAAAAAATACTGAATAGTTCCTTCTATCTGCTTGTAAATTCTTTTGTGTGGAGACCACCTTCCACCTTTATACAGACTGACCTTATTTTTTGTATAGAATTTTAAATTATCTTCTCTGGGAAGATTCATTAAAGTATAAGGTAACTGATCTTTTGGATCAGGTCCTTGGTTAATCTCTTCGTCTTCAATCAAGATGTGACCTATTTTTACAACTCTTTAGGAAGAAGAGATAGAGGGTCGAGAAGGAGAAAGAATGGAATAATTATTCACAGAGAGAGATCTAAGAAGTATATTGATGGTTTTACCATCACTCTTATGCACTGTGGCTTGGCCTTTCATTTTTAGGGAAACATTTTTAAGCCAATCAAGCTTCCAGTCAGAAGGGATTTCGACATACTCTATATGGCCTTTCTATAATTGGATAGTTCTACTAAGTCTATGAGCATAAGGGAGATTCTCAATAATTTTAGGATGATTAGTATTTGTCATACTGTACATAATAGAAATATTTATAGAAGCATATTTAAACTCTCCAAACATATCTAGACCAAATAGAGAGATAAATAAACCCCAATAATCTAAAGATCCAAACTTGACTTCTTTACATCCTCAATCGCGGACTGCAATAGAGAGGTTTGAACAAAATTCAAAACAAATAACTTCATCATTTAAATGGCCAAGACTAGATAATTGATAAGCATGTTTAAAACTAACTTGGCATCTATCACACAGAGCTAAATATATAACAAGCTTTATATTACCAGGAATCAATGGAGTAATATGTATACGAATGAGACCAAAATGAAAAAACTTGACATCTTCATGAGACCTAATGTAGTTGATTTCAGGTTCAAGTAACAAAGACAACAAATTTGTTTGGAAATTTCTTTTGGGATTAGAACTCAAAGTGAGTTCAACAGATTTGATTCTTGGTTTAACAAAAGACAAATAAGTAGACTTATAAATAAACTTAGACTTTAAAAGCTCAGATTTTTTATAGACATGTGAAGCTTTAATAGCTGGAGGTTTATACAGGCTATTTTCTTTTTCAAGCTTTTCTTTTGTAATTTCTATATCAGGACTTTCATATAACTACTCAGGAACAAAAGGAGGAAGTTCATACATTCCTTCTATTTCGAATTCATTAATAATTTCTACTATGGAAGACATCTGGGATTTACCAAATTCCATTGTGAAGAGATTAAGGTTTTGGTAAGCGAGAAAATTTTGTCAAGGGAAACAAAGATGCAGAGTAAAAAGGGCCTATGACAATTAATAATGGCCAGGGACTCGATGCAATAACTTTCCCAAAGAATTTTTTAAAGCAAGGAAACTTAAAAGTCTGACAAGAAATTCTTAAAGATATATTCAATAGTAGACCACTTTAGCTTTGATACCAATCTTTTTACATCAATAGATGCTTCCTCCTCACAATAATCTTTAGCAGTTTGTTAAAAGAAAACCCACGATAGTAGGCAGGGACCAAATAGCTATGGCTTCACTATTATCACTCAAAATTATTACACAAATATTTGTTTGAATTTCTTATCTTTTTATGTCAATAGACGCTTCCTCCTCATAGTAATCTTTAATAGTTTGTTAGAAGAAAACCTGTGAAAGTATGCATGGGCCGAATGGCTATGGCTTCACTATTATCACTCAAAATTATTACATAATTATTTGTTTTAAATTTTGATTCTCAGGATCCTTCAATAAGGGCAAGAGAAGAGCATACTCTTTGAAAAAAGCTACAAGACTTCTAAAATGCTTTGAAAGTTTTTTGATGAAAACTTTATAAAGGAGAGTCTTATTTATAGCATTTGGGAGGTCTTGCCTAGAATCTTTGCCAAGGCAGTGTCATGTCCCATCATGCTTTACAGCTCAAAAGTGGGCTAAAATGATATGTTATTGGATGCACTGGATGAGGATGTTTGGTTTGGTGGGTCCAACATTGCTTTCACTTCAGTCAGCAAGTCATCTTCACTAATTGGTTGGAAAAGACACCTTAGCTGGAAGGTACTAGAAAGATGCTAGTGTTAGGGTCCAGCTTCACATGCATGATAGTGAGGAGTGATGTAGAAGTATTATTCCCATTCTAGTTGTCTTCAGATGATCTTATGAATGATCATGTCTTGATCATGGTTCTCTTCTTCATGAATACAGTGTGGACCATATCGTGCTATCCATCGATAGATATGCTCATTATGAGATGACCTAATCTTTATCAGCCATGTCCAGAGTGGACGCTTCAATAATTCAGTGAATTGGTAGAAAAGGAATTCACTTTTGAGTCTTTCAATAGTAATGACACCAGTGTTTTGATGATGGTTTGCTTGAATAGTTATTGCTACAGACATCTATAAATCTTGTCATGCTACATAACATATGCGAGTATATCTCAGATGCAATCCTTCTCAGAGAATCTACTCCTGGATGAGGATGTTCATGGAGTAAAATCCTTGGTTATAAATCATGGTTAAATTGAAGCCAAGGATAAGTCGATGCATCAGAGTAGCAGGTAGATTTCGATTGAGTTAGTCTACTGTAATATTGTCAGTACCTTTAATATGTTCGATAGAGAAGTTAAACTAATTAAATAAGGCCTGCCATCTAATATATTTACCATGACCATCTTTCCGACCATGATATTTTTCTCTAAAGGTCAGAAATCTAGTACAGTCAGTTTTTACAATAAAATGTGGCAGATGCAAAAGTTTTAACATAAACTTCTCTAATCTTTTTTTTATAGCATAAATCTCATTATTAGAAGAGATCCACTTGAGAACATCTGTACTGAACACTCCACTAGAGAATTCACAAACAAATTCTTTATTTTGATATATACAAATAAGTACTCCTCCCCATACAATGTCAGAGGCATCATTATAAACTAGAAACTGATCTAATTGTGGGATGTGAAGTTTTGGAAGTAGAGACACTTTGAGCTTAATTTTCTAGATGGTTGTTGTGTGTTCATCTTTCCATTGGAAAGATTTCTTTTTCTGGAGAAGTTCTTAGAGTATGAACCTCTCTTCACTAGATTTAGGATAAAAGCTATTTAAATAATTTAACAATCCCAAAAATGCTTGGAGTTTTGGTTTGTCAAGTTTTTCTAGAAAACTGATAACCTTTTCTTTGATGTGTGGCTGGATTTGCAGTTTTGAATCTTGGATAATCATTCCAAGAAAATTGCATTCAATTTTTCAGAGCTGAATCTTTGTCTCTAAAAGGATAATTCATGCATCTTTTGCCATCTTAAAAAATTGGGTGAGATGGGAGCAATGGTCAGTAAGAGAATTACTGAATATTAGTATATCATCAATATATATACCAAAAAAGTTAGAAATGCCTTCAAAAATGTTATCCATGTGGGCTTGATCAAATGTTGAAGCATTTATTAAGCTAAATGGCATAACAGTCCACTAATAATGGCCGAATGGGTAGCTGAACGTTGTGTTTTCTTTGTCAGCTTCTTTGCCCCTGATTTGATAAAAGCTGGACTTACAGTCAATTAGAAGTATTTGCATGCTACTACTTTCTCTAAAAGATAGCTTTTATTTTCTAATTATTTGATCTTTAGTTCCATAACATTGTAATCCTTCATTGTTATGGGAATATTTTTCCCATTCTTCATGTGTTCTCCTTTGATGAGCTTGATGTCCATCTCAGGCATAGACTTAGACCAAAACTACTGAGGGTTATCAGAATAGATAGTAGTTTTAATCTTTTCTCCTATGGCTTGTATTTCAGCAAGAATTACAAGTTCAGGTGTTTGAGTCATTGAGCTTGGGAATTACTCAGTAGCATAGATAAGATGAGGAATCTTAAGCCTTTCATTATCTATGGTGAGCATGATACTCTTAGTAGTTGATCCATAAGGTGAGTATCTATAAATAAAAGCACCGCCTAATAAAATATATACAAGCATTGTATCTAAAGCAAAGAAATCACACTATTTTATCTTAGATTCTAAGGGTTTATTGGTGCTTATACTTATTACAAGCAAATTTGTTCCCTTAGACATCTAGGCACTTATAATCTAGGGTTTCATCCAATGTCTTCCAATCATGGATGATCTATGATTTTACAAAAGAGAGAGAAGTTCTGGTATCTATTTGTGCATCTACTAGTCTACCATTGATTTCTAAAGTTATGAATTGGGAAAACTTGCCATTAATAAACTGAGTTAGGTAAGTTGGCTGAGGAATTTCTAAAGGAGTAATACTAGTACATGCCAATTTTTGTCTCCCTGGGTCTTATACAGCAGCTTGCTCAGAGTAGATGACTTCTTCTTCCTCTTCTTCTCTTATATTATTGCATTCACCTGGGTAGTAATCTTGGTTTGAGTATAAAGAGATTTCTACTTCTTCATCCTTTTCTTCTTTTTTTATCGGAAATAAGACATCCCACTATGGCTCTATTATTTGTGCTAATATTTATCTTGGAGGTTCTGTACTAGTGAACTTGTTCTTTATCCAAGAGGAACTAGGCTTGAAAGAGCTCTAAAATCAGAAAGGAAGATGTTGGGGCCTTTGTAATGTTAATGGTATCTTTGGCATAGAGGGTTGTCTCCCTCGAGTCAATTCTTATCTTCTGTTCTATCCTTTGTTCTTTGGCTAGTTATCTCATTTAAGGACTTCTTGGTGGTGTCGAGACCAGTTGCCATATGCTTCATATAGAAGCTATGAATAGTCATGGTGTAATGGCCATTGCATATTAGTGAGCAGTTGCTCCAAATCATTAGCTAATGACTTGAGAGCATCTACATCATCATCTTCAAAGTATTCAATGGGGAGATAATCTAGAATTGGTTCATAGATGTCATCCTGGAGGTAAATATCTTCATCAGAGTCGACTATATCCGACCATGTAGCTGCGTTAGAGGTGAAAAGGGCTTTGATAGTAGAGTTTGTACAATGGCATTGTGGGGTGATATGGCTAGGCTTTCAAAAAATATAGCAGATGGTTTGCTTGCCTTGAGGACATGGAGTATGGTGTTTCTTTAGAAAATGCTAATGAGGAGCATAGGAATGCTTGCGAGGAAAGGAGCGGTGCTTGAAAGAAAGGTGCGGGCGACACTACTTTTGGTGCTTGCAAGGTTGAATAAATGGCTGACAGCCAAATGGGGCTATTTTAGGAAATATAAGAGCTATTTGAGAGGTTTGATACTTTGTAAGCTTTTGAATGGTTTTAGTCTCTGAGACAAGTTGCATGGCCTATTGTTTAGCAAAGTCAATGACATCAGAAAGAGATAGATCTTCAATGGTTAGGCCTTTGAGATCTATGTAAGAAATAAATTTATCAATGAAATTTTAAGGCAAAGCATGCAAAAATTTTAGCTTGATCACAGTGGATCTAAAGCTTTTATTTTCATATGCCAATTCCCTGAATTGTTTGGCAAAAGCATCAAATCGTTTCAGATCACATAGCTCCATTTTGAGAAGTCATTTCTTTGATTCCAATTCTTGATTGCCAACTAGAAGAGAAAACTCATTAATTAATAAATGATATAATGCAGTGAGAAGATCAGGTTGATGGTGAGCACACTCATGTTGTTCATTCTCTGTCATTGATTCCCACCACTACGTAACAATCCCCTAAAATAATTTTGAGGCAAAGAATATAGTACCTACTGGGTCTAAATAAGAATTGACTGTAATAACCCACATGGAGTTACACCAGGTAGATATCTCATTTAGAGGATTTAGCAAATCATCAATATTCAGGTACCATGGCTGAAGCTATACATGAGTCCTTTACATCATAGTGGTACTGGGATGCTTCTTATGAGGTCTGAAACTAGAACCAAAATTGACCTCATATGTTAATTCTAGTGTTTGCGCTTTAGCTTCCTGATCTTGCTTGACTAACTAGCCAAGGCTCTCATCTAATGTTGCCAATTTAGTATCAATGGAAGACAACTGGTTTTGTATATTTATACAAACCTGATTGGTATTATCTTCAAGAATAGTTAGTTTATCTAAACTATTTTTGATGTATAGAACATCTTTACAAAGGTCATCAAAAAATTTAGAGAGATGAGAATTAAATCTAGAAACATAGTTTCTATGTTTAAACTCACTTGATGGTTTAACATCTCCTTGGAATGCTGTATAAAAATATTAAATAGTTCCTTTTGTCTGCTTGTACATTCCTTTGTGTGGAGGCCACCTTCCACCTCTATACAAACTAACCTTATTTTCTATATAGAATTCTAAATTATCTTCTATGAGAAGATTCATTAAATTACAAGGTAACTAATCTTTTGGATCAAGTCCTTGGTTAATCTCTTTATCTTCAATCAAGATGTGACCTATTTTTACAGCTCTTCAGGAAGAAAAGGTAGAGGGTCAAGAAGGAGAAAGAATAGAAGAATTATTCATAGAGAGAGATATAGGAAGTATATTGATGGTTTTGCAATCACTCTTATGCATTGTGGCTTGGCCTTTCATTTTTGGGGAAACATTTTTAAACCAATCAAGCTTCTAGTCAGAAGGGATTTCGACAGACTCTATATGGCCTTTCTGTAGTTGGATGGTTCCACTAAGTCTGCAGGCATAAGGGATATTCTCAAGAATTTTAGGATGATTAGTATTTGTCATACTGTACACAACATAAATATTTATAGAAGCATATTTAAACTCTCCAAACATATCTAGACCAAACAGAGAGGTAAATAAACCCCAACAATCTAAAGATCCAAACTTGACTTCTTTACATCCTTGATTGTGGACTGTGATAGAGAGGTTTGGACAAAATTCAAAACAAATAACTTTATCATTTAAATGGCCAAGACTAGATAATTTACAAGCATGTTTAAAACTGACTTGGCGTCTATCACACAGAGCTAAATATATAACAGGCTTTATATTACCAAGAATCAATGGAGTAATATGTATACAGATGAGACCAAAATGAACAAACTTGACATCTTCATGAGACTTGATGTAGTTGATTTCAGGTTTAGGTAATAAAGACAACAAATTTATTTGGAAATTTCTTTTGGGCTTATAACTTAAAGTGAGTTTAAAAAATTTGATTCTTGGTTTAACAAAAGACAAATAAGTAGACTTATAAACAAAGTTAGACTTTAAAAGCTCAGATTTCTTATAGACATGTGAAGCTTTAATAGCTAGAGGTTTATATAGGCTATTTTATTTTTCAAGGTTTTCTTCTGTAATTTTTATATCAGGACATTCAAATAATTGCTCAGGAACAAAAGGAGGAAGTTCATACATTCCTTCTATTTCAGATTCATTAAGAATTTCTATTGTGGAAGACATCTGGGATTTACCAAATTCCATTGTGAAGAGATTAAGGTTCCGCTAAGTGAGAAAATTTTGGCAAGGGAAACAAAGATCCATAGTAAAAAGGGCCTATGACAATTAATAAGGACCAGGGACTTGATGCAATAACTTTCCCAAAGAATTTTTCAAAGCAAGTAAACTTAAAAGTCTAGCAAGAAATTCTTACAGATATATTCAATAGTAGACCACTTTGGCTCTGATACCAATCTTTTTACATCAACAGACGCTTCCTCTTCATAGCAATCTTTAGCAGTTTGTTAAAAGAAAACCCATGACAGTAGGCAAGGGCCAAATGGCTATGGCTTCACTATTATCACTCAAAATTATTACACAAATATTTGTTCAAATTTTTGATTCTCAGGATCCTTCAAGAAGGGAAAGAGAAGAGCATACTCTTTTAACAAAGCTACTAAAGATTATTGTGAGGAGGAAGCATCTGTTGACGTAAAAAGATTGGTATCAGAGCCAAAGTGGTCTACTATTGAATATATCTGTAAGAATTTCTTATTAGACTTTTAAGTTTCCTTGCTTTAAAAAATTCTTTGGGAAAGTTATTACATCGAGTCCCTGGCCATTATTAATTGGCATATGCCCTTTTTAATCTACATCTTTGTTTCCCTTGCTAGAATTTTCTCACTTATCAGAACCTTAATCTCTTCACAATGGAATTTGGTAAATCCCAAATGTCTTCCATAGTATAAATTCTTAATGAATCTGAAATAAATGGAATGTATGAACTTCCTCCTTTTACTCCTGAGCAATTATCTAAATCTCTTGATATAGAAATTACAGAAGAAAACCTTGAAAAAGAAAATAACCTGTATAAACCTTTGGCTATTAAAGCTTCACATGTCTATAAGAAATTTGAGATTTTAAAGTCTAAGTTTGTTCATTTTGGTCTCATATGTATACATATTACTCCATTGATTCCTGGTAATATAAAGCATGTTACATATTTAGCTCTGTGATAGACGACAAGTCAGTTTTGAACATGCTTGTCAGTTATCTAGTCTTGGTCATTTAAATGATGAATTTATTTGTTTTGAATTTTGTCCAAACCTCTCTGAATTTATTTGTTTCGAATTTTTTCCAAACCTCTCTGTCGCAGTCTACGATCGAGGATGTAAAGAAGTCAAGTTTGGATCTTTAGATTGTTGGGATTTATTTACCTCTCTGTTTGGTCTAGATATGTTTGGAGAGTTTAAAGATGCTTCTATAAATATTTATGTTATGTACAGTATGGCAAATACTAATCATCCAAAAATTCTTGAGAATCTCTCTTATGCCCACAGACTTAGTGGAACTGTCCAATTATAGAAAAGCCATATAGAGTCTGTTGAAATCCCTTCTGACTGGAAGCTTGATTGTCTTAAAAATGTTTCCTCAAAAATGAAAGTCCAAGCCACAGTGCATAAGAGTGATGGTAAAACCATCAATATACTTCCTAGATCTCTCTCTGAATTCTTCCATTATTTCTCCTTCTCGGTCATCTACCTCTTCTTCCTAAAGAGCTATAAAAATAGGTCACATCCTTATTGAAGATTAAGAGATTAACCAAGGACCTGATCTAAAAGATCAGTTACCTTGTACTTTAATGAATCTTCCCAAAGAAGATAATTTAAAATTATATATAGAAAATAAGGTCAGTCTGTATAGAGGTGGAAGGTGTTCTCCACACAAAAGAATGTACAAGAAAGATAGAAGGAATTGTTCAGTATTTTTCTACAACATTCCAAGGAGATGTTGAACCATCAAATGAGTTCAAACATAGAAACTATGTTTCTAGATTTAATTCTCATCTGTCTGAGAATTTTGATGACCTTTGTAAATATGTTCTATACATAAAAAATAGTTTAGATAAACTAACTATTCTTGAATACAATACCAATCAAGTCTGTACAAATATACAAAACTAGTTGTCTTCCTTTGATACTAAATTGGCAGCATTAGATGAGAGCCTTGACTGGTTAGTCAAGCAAGATCAGGAAGCCGAAGCACAAACTCCAGCATTAACATATGAGGTTACAAGAAAGGATTTGACTCATAAAAGGATTTAAAAAAATACTTGACACTAGACTATAAAATAGACCAAAGTGTCTAAAAACTTGATTGACAACTAAATGCTTTGAGTTTGAGTGTAAGGTTATTGGTAGATTTTTACTGACTAAAAAGATTTTTTTTCACTCAATGTTTATTTAGCACATGGTAGAGAACAAGGAAACAACAAATAATTCCTAATATAAACACACATGAAATTTCACAAAAAACTGAAAATCTAGGCAAAGGGACTTGGATAATTTGTGGGATTTCCATGTCACTTGCTTGTTTGTTATATTAGGTATGGCCTTATATTTCAAGACACTAACCTTAGAGGATGCTAACATTCACATATCCCACTAAGTCCAATTTCAAAGGTTTATATAAATTAAATTACATAGGTATTACACTCCTCTTAGGTGCACCATAAATTAGATGGATAAAATGGTTTACCTAGGCTTAAGGTTTGCACAAGATTTTTGAAGGGGGAGTCCTTGAGATAGCTTTCAATACAATAAGGCCCAAGACTATATAGGGAGTTATTAAAACCATATATATTAGAGCATGTAATCCCTTCACATCATGATGTTCATAAAACACAAAAACACTTAGGCATTTAAAATATTTGATCCTACTATTTATACTCTACTGGCACACAGAGTTTGGCCTACTGCATGATGGTGAAATCCATAGTCAATAGAGCCCCTATAAAAAGATATAAAATTTAATAATCATTTTTTATTTCCAAGTATTATCACCAATGTTGGAGAGTTTTAAATGATGTCATAAAGGTGTGAAAGTGAGTGGATGAAGTGCCATAATAGTCTATGTGATAATGAAAAAATGTGCAATATGCTTGTCCTAGTATGCTTGGTTGATCTTCTATTTTGGCATCATTAGAGATGTTTAGGGATGAGTATGGAGTATTGAGCATGTGAAAAAGGTCTCTAATATTTTTTATTAGATTTTAGTGCTTGTGTGCATAAGTGGAATTCATATGGTTGTCCATAGTTTTCATCTAGACACTTTGGGTCCAGTGGTAGAAAATCTATGTAGATAGTTTGATGACATCACCGTTGCCATGTATGGATGAGTTAGGAGGAAATGGTCACATGAGTTTGTTTATTATTGTGATTATTTATTATGCACTAAATCTTAGGTCATGAACCTAAGTGATCAAAATATATGCAAGTGCAAAGTTGGGCTCCCAGGCTTTTTCACAGTGTTTTTCCATAGCCAAATTTACATCACGCAAGAAAGAGACGAGTAAGAATTTTGACGCTAACATATCTCACATGTGTGGAAATTTCAAGAGAAGGTGATCATATAGGTTTGTTAATTTTTTTGTCTAGTTATTATTGACCAAATTAAAGGTCATGGGATGTAGCATGACAAAATATATGCATGTGAAAATTTGGGCTCTTAGGTATTTTGACAGTCTTTTCTATGTTCAAATAGAGTCAAGTAAGTAGTTTTTTGATGTCATATCTTTAAAATTTGAAGGTTTTAAGAGTAAATTGATATATAGATGGATTAGCCTATATTATAATATCTTATGTGATTAATTTTAGATTATACAACTAAGCACAATGAAAGTTATGCAAGCACAAAGTTGGCCTTCCAGGCAAGTCCAAGCATAGTTGGCTCTATGCAAGAAAATTCTAAGTGAACATGTTGATGATGGGATATCTCACACATGTGTGGGTTATAGGATAATATTTTTATATGTATGGATTCTCCTATGTAATTATATCATATGATCCAAAAATTGAGATCATGCATCTAAGCATAGTAAAAGTTATTGAGGTTCAAAATTAGCTTCTTAGACAAATTGCAATGGTCCCCATACTTAGTCAAATATGCAAGAGGTAAAGTTAGAGAAAGTCTCAAGGAGATTGATAGAGTGAATTTAATCCAAGATGTTAGGACTAATTGATATCATAAGAATTACATATGGTTTAATGATTGAGAAAAGGTAAAGGATAAACATCAACAATGAGTGCATGATCGTATAGTTGAAGATCTACAGTACGTGGTAAGTCAAAGTGGTCAACATGTTTGATGTTTAATGACCTGCATAGAATTTAAAGAGTGAGAACATTACAAGAATATCAATGGTGAGTGATTGTCCAATCTGAGTGAGACCATGAGATGAATTCAAGTGGTCGAGATTTAATTGTGACCGTTGGCATTTGAATATTTGAATTTAACAAAGGAAAAACTAGTGCTTTGTATTTCATCCATAACTTTTGATCTAGGAAAAATTTATTTATTAATTAAAAATAAAATATGAATAAGACTCCATGGCACATCTATTTAACCTATTTATATGGTTTGAATGTTTGTATAGTCAAAATTATGGTGATGTAAAGTTGACTATGTGTTTGACTGTGTTCTGCAAGTGACCGGAGAAGGATGTTTGATATTATTTTGATATATATTGATGAATTATCTATTTGGGAGTGTTGTAAACTCTATAAGGATTCTATTTTTTCATTTTTAATGTTTTAAACATTGTATGTAGTATGAACAAAGCTTAATATGGTGATTGTGTGTTTGTTCATGGTGACTATGTGCACAAAATGTTATTTGAGCTTGTACAAAAGAGTGAAATGATGACTATAAGCATTTGAAGATGACTAAGGGTTTATGTAGTGTGTACCTATACATTTTTAATTGGTCCTATGTTATGTTTTTTCTTTATAATGTGCTAATTGGTTTAATAGGTCTCCATGAGACCTATAAGAACTACAAGGGCCTTATTAAAAGGTGTAGCTGCTTAAGGGTGACACATAGATGCTATGGATGACTTATGAATATTATATTGAGATATGTCTCAATGATATATTTTCCTTAATGGTTAATGAATTCCTAATGTCCAACCAAGGTTTTGATTATCAAGTATGCTCTATAAATAGTAGAACCAAAGATGATGGCTTCTAGACTTTAGAAGAGAGATTTGGGGGAGTTTTGAGAGAGGCTTGTGTGTGTGTTATAGAGAAAAGGAGGGGTAGAGTTCCCTGTATATGATTTTATGATTATATCATATTGAGGACTATTTTTATGACATATAGGTCATAATCATATTGGTAGAATAGTGTTCTTGTAGATTGAGTGCGAGCAAAGGTGAAGAGTGATAAGCAGAGGTCCATCATCACATGTTGAACACATAAATTCATAGGTGGATGTTTTCATAGGTGTTATTATGGTAGCTCAACATATAATGTGGTTAAAATCTCCTTACAAGGTGAAACTTGTTAAAGTTCTAGGTATTATTATAGCTCAGCTAGACAGGTGTTGTAACACCTTATGGGATTGTAGTTCCTTGATCAGTTGTAACTGATATAAATTAGTTATTATTATTATCGGATAGTAGTCTAATTACATGTTATAGTGTATTTTCTCCCCCAAGAGGGTTTCCCATGTAATTGTATGTCATGTGTTATTTTATTGATCTTGCATTGTCTCTCATGCTCATTGCTATGAATGATGTGTATGCTTTATGAATGCTTATGGTAACTAATTAAGTGTTTGTAAAGATCAAAATTGAAGTTGTACTATTTAAGCTCATTGATTCACCCCTCCCCCTCTTAGTGATTATACCTCTAACAATTGGTATCATAGCAAGTCTTTTGGTAAAGGCATAATAACTTGAAGGTGATCCAAGGTATAATATGGATAGTCATCAAGGAGGTTTCTCTAATAAGCAAGCACAGATGTTCAATAGATCTAATTGTGATTTTTAGAATGCAAGGATGAGGACATACATTATGTCCCTAGGGTTTGATGTATGTTAATCTATTCTAGATGGTTATGTTGCTCCTACTACTCCATCTAGTGATGCATACAAGAAGTTATTTGAGAACAATTCCAAGGTAGTGAATGTTATCACTTGTGGTCTTTCAGAGATTGAATACACCAAGGTAATCCATTATAAATCTGCTAAAGAGATATGGAACAAAATGTAGAACATTTTTGAAAGAAATTCAAAGGTCAAGCTTGCTAATTTGTAGACTCACAAAAGGAAATTTTAAAGTCTCAAGATGAAGGAATAATATTTTATGGCATCCTTTCTATAGAGAGTTGATGAGACTATGAACATCATTAGAGGTATTGGAAAAAATATTGAAGAGGCTACTTTAGTCCAAAAGGAATTAAGGTCTCTATATCTCAAGTTTGATCCAAAATTATCTGCTTTAGAAGAGAGTCATGATCTTACTTAGTTGAAGATGGATCAATTGCATGGCACCCTTATTACATATGAGATGAGAGTAAATGATGATATACCACCAAAGAAGGAAGCTACATTCAATACAGAGATGAAGCCTAAGAAGATGTTTCAAGGTAAGAAACCCAAAGAGGATGACATATTTGACATTGATGAGGATGAACTAATTACTTTGATTACTAGGAAATTGAATACAAGCTCGAGGAAGTATAAGGGTAAACTACTTTTCAAATGTTCTAATTATGGAGAGATAAGACATTTTGATAGTAAGTGCCCTCATAAGCATGAAAAGATTGATGATGAAGACCATGGTGAAGGTCAAGATGAAAATAAGAAGACATATAAGAAGAAAATATTCAAAAAGTATAACAACAAGAAGAGGTCCTTCAAGAACAAGAAGAGTCTCTACACTAAATAAGATTACATCTCATTAGATGAGAGTGAAGACAATGACTCAAAATATGATCATGAAGATGATGGTTTTGTTGAAGATGAATCTCTATTCATGGTTAAGGAAGGAAGTTAAACACATTAGAAGGAGCCTACTGGGAGTGAATTAGATGATGATGAAGATGAGATGGACTATGAGACTGCATTGATAAATGCTCTTGAATAACTAAATATTGAAAATAAGATCAATAAGAAGATGAAATATAAACTCAAGGACTATGAGGAGCAATTCATTGTGTTAGAGGAAAGATTGATTGAAGACTCTAGGGAACATGAAGGTGCTATCATGTTTCTTAATTCTAAGTTGGAATATATGTTTGAAAGTCTAAGAGATAAAGAAGATGAATGTTCAAGGTATGTTTCTGAAAATGAGTCTTTGAAATCTGAGCTAGAAAAGACATCTAGTAAGGTGAATAAATTTGTGATATTTGAAAAGAGCTCATGTGATCTAGATAATATTATAAGTGGTCAAAAACATGCTAGATATAGAACTGGTCTTGGATATGAAGAATAACAAAAGAATGTAACTCAAGACAAGATGAAGACTAATGTGAACCAGGACAATCATACTTTGAAGATAAATCATCAGACAAAGAATGAAGGTGTTGGAAAAGTAAAGACAAATAAGATCAGATAGGCAAATGCCATAAGGTATGCAAGTTTCAATGGTTACTATTTCACATGCAATCGATTTGTTTATAGGGTTAGAGAGTGAAAAATACCTATTAGAAATGAGTTTTCATGGAACTATGATGGGGGTCATCAGTCAAAAGGTATGAATAGAGTTAAGTATTTTAACTATCTTGTTGTGGGACACTTTACAAACCATTGTCTATATAAGGTTAGACAAGGTGAGTCCTCTTCAAAAAGGGGAGGTTGTTTTGTTTATCATGACAAAGGACATATTGCAAGTTTATATCCAAACACGGTAAGATAAACTATGTTTCCATCAAGGAGTATGGTGTGCTACAATTATGAATAGAGAGGTCTATTGATAGATTCTACAAATAAAGACCATGAAGTCAAAATGAGTTTAATCAAGCTCCTAAGTGCAAGAAATAAGGCACATTAACACATAGAAGCCAAAGGTGACAAGTGTAAATCATGATGATACTACAGGTCCAAGTAATATGTTTCCTTTGGTGGAGAATGCTTCATAAGTTGGAAAGTACCAAGGGTTCTCATTATCTACTCATGTTGTGAGTGAAGAGATCAAACTCAAAGAGAAGACCAAGGTGTTGGTTTAAGCTAGTCCTAAGGTATGTATGGATCCAAGTGAACATATTACTATTGTTGATCATGTATCATGCAAAGAAAATCAATTGTTTGTGCCTAGTGATGAGGTTCCAAGCTACAAGGAAGATTATATAGATGAAAAGGTATGTCATGAATCTATGTTGTTTCCATGTATTGTCAATCCAATCATAGAAGAAAAGGAGAATGTTGTATTGGATGAGCATGTTGCTTCTCTTAAGCCTAAGAATAAGAAGAATAACTATAAGTATCAAATGACCAAGGAGGAGAAGGAATATGAGGAGTTATGGGAAACTCTTGGTTTCACACCATGGTAGAGAATTGTGGTGTAGAGGAGGTTTATGTATATGCTTCTTAAGAGACTCCTTTCAGTGGAGAAGCAAGCATTACTGTGGTATTATTTATAATTTTATAAAAGGTTAGAGATGAATTATTTTTATTAGGAGTAGGTATGTCCAAGTGGAATATATGTTGTAGTGATGTCATGATGTTGATAACTATATATGGTCAGTTTTTAGGGTCAGATTGAAGGTTTTCAAGTGGCAAAAGAGGATTTGTGTTTTGTCAAGAAGTTTTTTGTGCCCATAAAGTTTTGTGAACCTATTTTTTATGTGCTCTAGGTCCTTTTGTGGTCTAAATTATTTTTGTGCCAATTAAATATTTTTTAGTGCTCTTGGTTTTCTCAATTTTTGGCTTAAGGACAAGCATGCCTAAAATGGGTTATAGGAAGTCTATGTTCCCAATGGTGTGGAAGCTCAAATATTGGTCCATAAGTGTATAATGGCTATCTCCAGGTGTGCAAGAATTTCTAGGAATGTGCATTGATTGGAAGGTGTTGTGTTGACCTCTTTTATTTTGAGATTCTAGGGCTTTGGGCTCTACTAGAAAATTGGTTTGCATTATGAGTTGAGGTATAAGTATTTTTAATAGATTGAATCAAACAAATGGGTTGTCAAAAAAATCTTCATATAGATTTGAAGGTTTATGGTTCTCAAGTAATTCAAGTTTTTGTCAATATGGAGGGCTAATTGGCTAGTAGGTTTGTGAAGGAAGTATGTTTTAGAGGATGAAATTGGTGATTAAAATTGGTGTGATTAAGAGGGAAAGTGAGAGTGCTTTATATATGAAGTTTTGGGTCTTGAGGATGTGTCTACTAAAAATTATGGGCTCTACAAGTTTTAGGTATGGTTACAAGAAGGCGAGATAGGCCTAGTGTGAAGAAGAGTGACTTTTTTTATCAAATTATACAAAATATCAAGCCATGAGTATTTAAAGGTGAGTTATCAAGTTGGTTTAGTGAATTTTTCCTGTTTGGTGATTAGCAAGAAGTTTTGTTGGTGTTCCTTGTGGTAGCTTGAGAGAGAAGGCTAGTAAGCATATGTGGTGTTTCTTCATGGTGTGTGGAGATCTAAAGATACTCAGAAGGTGAAATTTATTAGATTTATTATGGAGAGTCTATATTATATTTTTATTTATGTGTTTCATCATATTTATGTGGTTTTGTGTGTTCTTTATTCATTAGTTGCAGTGCTTGGTTGAACAGAGTGTTGGCATGGAGCAAGAGAAAGTTATCAAGGCAAGCAGAAATAGGCTCAAGGTAAGGGGGAGTTTGTATCATCCTCATAATATGGTCCTTTAATTTTTATAATATTTTTAGGTCCTCAGGATTAGTTGGTTCCCATTTTTTCATTGTGTCAAAGGTGGAAAAAGTTCCTATTATGGGAGTGCTTTAAGAGAGAGAAGGTGAGTTGTATATTACTATATATGATGGTTGTTGACATCAATGACAAAGGGGAATATTGTTGGATATTTATAAATTATTTAATGATGATGTCATGAAGGTGTCCAAGTGAGTGGATGAATTTATTTGATAGTCTATGTGATAGTGACAAAGTGTGCAATATGCTTGTCCTAGTATACTTGGTTGATCTTCTATTTTGGCATGGTTAGAGATGTTCAGGGATGAGTATGGAGTATTGAGCATGTGAAAAATGTCCCTAATATATTTTTTAAGTTTTAATTACTTATGTGAATAATTTTAATTCATCTGGTCATCCATAGTTTTTATCTAAACACTTCAGGTCCAATGGTATAAAATCTGAGTAGGCGGTTTGATGATGTCACCATTATCACATTTGGATGAGTCAGGAGGAAATGGTCACATAGGTTTGTTTAGTATTTTTATTAGTTATTGTGAAATAAATATTAGTTCATGCATCTAAGAGAATTTAAATATATGGAAGTGCAAATTTGGGCTCTCAGGGTTTTTGACAGTGTTTCCCTGAGCTGAGTAAGTGCATAAAGTAAGAGTCGAGTAAACATTTTGATAGTAGTATATCTAGCATGTGTGGATGTTTCAAGAGAAGGTGATCATATGGGTTTGTTTAATTTTTTTCTTAGTTATTATGAACCAAATTCAATGCATGCAATGTAACATGAAAAAAGATATGCATGTGCAAATTTGGGTTCTTAGGCATTTTGATAGTGTTTTCTATGTTCAAATAAAGCCAAGTAAGCAGTTTATTGATGTCATATCTCACATACATGAAGGTTTAAAGATAATATTGATATATGTATGGAATGACCTATGTGATAGTATATTATGCACTAAATTTTAGATCATGCAACTAAGTTTAATGAAAGTTATGTAAGAGTAAAGTTGGCCTTCCAGGCAAGTCCAAGCATAGTTGGCTCTGTGGAAGAAAATTCTGAGTGAGCATGTTGATGATGGAATTTATCACACATGTGTGGGTTATAGGATAATATTTTTATATGTATTTATTATCCTATTTAAGGAGATCATATGTTCCAAATTTTATATCATGCATATAAGCACAATAAAAGTTATTGATGTTCAAAATTGGCTTCTCAAACAGATTGCAATGGTCCCCATACTTAGTCAAATATGCAAGAGGTAAATTTTGAGTAAGTCTCAAGGAGATTTATGGATAATTTTTTCTCCAATATATCAAGAATAATTGAGATGGAAATAATTTCATGTTGATTAATGACTGAACAAAGGTAAATGATAAAGATCAGCAGTGAGCATGTGATTGTACAGTTGAAGATCTACAGTGCGTGATAAGTCAAAGTGGTCAACATGTTTGATGTTTAATGACATATGTAGAAGTTAAATAGATAAAACTTTATAATAAGATAGATGGTGCATGATTGGCCAAGCTGAGTAAGATTACAAGATGAAGGCAAGTGGTCTAGGTTTAACTATGACCATTGGTATTTGAATATTTGAATTTAACAAAGGAAAAACCAGTGCTTTGTATTTCATCCATAACTTTTGATAAAATGAATTTCTTGATAAAGTAAATATAAAATATGAATAGGACTTCATGTTAAATATATTAAACCTATTCAAGTGGTATGAATGTTTGTATAGTCAAAGTTATGGTACTCTAAATTTGACTATGTGTTCACCTATGTTCTGCAAGTGACTTGAGAAGGATGTTTGAGCTTGTTTTGTTATTGCTTCAATATCTATTAATGAATTATATATTTGGGACACTGTATACTCCATGAGGATTCTCTATGTGCATTTTTAAGTTTTGACCAATTATATATAGTATGAACAAATGTTAAGATGATAATTGTGTGTTTGTTCATGGTGATTGTGTTCATAAAATGTTGTTTGAGCTTGCATAGAAGAGTTCAATGATGAATGTAAGAATTTGAGGATGACTAAGGGGTCATGTGGTGTGTACCTATACATTTTTAGGTGGTCCTATTTTTTTTTCTTTATGATGTGCTAAATGGGTGAATAGGTCTTCATGAGACCTATAAGAGCTACAAGGGCCTTGTTAAAAGGTGTAGCTACTTAAGGGTGACCCATAGATGCTATGGACGACCTATGAATATTTTATTGAGATATGTCTCAATAAGATAATTTATTTAAGGGTTACATCATGCTTAATGGTCGACCAAGGTGTTGATTATCAAGTATGCTCTATAAATAGTAGAACCAAAGATGATGGTTTCTAGGCTTTGGAGGGGAGACTTGGGAGAGTTTTGAGAGATGATTATGTGTGTATTATGGAGATAAGGAGGGGTAGGGTGACATATAGATGATTTTATGAGAAGATCAGACTGAGGATTGTTTGTATCACTTGTAGGTCATAATTCTATTGGTAAAATAGTGCTCTTGTGGATTGAGTGTGAGCGAAGGTGAAGAGTGATAAGCAGAGGTCCATCATTAGATGTTGAAGACATCAATTTATAGGCAGATGTGTTCATGTGTTTTATTGTGGTAGCTCAACATCTAAGGTGGTTGCAGCCTCTTTTTAAGATGAAACTTTCTAAAGGTCTAGTTGTTATTATAGCTCAACTAAATAGGTGTTGTATCACCTTGTGGGATTGCAATCTCACTAAATAGGGATTATAGTTTCTTTATTAGTTGCATCTAATCTAAATTGGTTATTTATATTATAGGACAACATTTCAATTGTAGGTTACTAGTGGGTTTTCTCCCCCAAGAGGGTTTCCTCATATGTCATGTGTTATGTGATTGATATTGCATTGTCTCTCTTGCTCATTTCTATGAATGATGTGTATGCTTCATGAATGCTTGTGATAACTAATTAAGTATTTATAAGGATCAAAATTTAAGTTGGATTATTTGGGATCATTGATTCACCTCCCCCCCTCTCAGTGATTGTACCTCTAATAACCAATGTGATGCTAAGGAAAGAGCATATATAAGCACAACTTGGGTAACACAAAAATTATGAAATTGTTTTTTATTCTTGAGTATCATCACCAATGTGACACTAAGGAAAGAGCATACATAATTTCATAACACATACAAAATATTATAAAAAATAAAATAATTAAATCTAATAAATTAAGTGTGAGCTAATTACTATAAACTGAAAGCAAAATGAAAATGAAATGTTATTAGAAAAATAGATATATTCTTTTAGCCCTTTTGTGAAACTTATTTAACTATCATCTTGCAAATAATTTGTTAGAGAGTTTGTTTTGGCTTATAGTAAATGAAACCTATAATAAAATAAGAATAAACCATAACAACAAGAGAAAAAAACAAAAATCAATTGAAAAATACTTCTAAATGCAATTATGACAAATATACAAAGAAAAAGATGAGGAAAGTTCCCATCAAGCGTGCCAAATATGTGTGTAGTAAACCTAGAAATGCTAATTAAACTAATAAATCAAATAATAATGAATTTTAATCTAAACTAACCCAAACTATGATAGAGCTACAAATGAAAGAAATAATACAAAATTATACCTTAGTACAAAAATAAGTTTTCTTTGTTACGATGTGAATTCAATTTGCTCTCTTTAAATTATGGTTGCTCACTCTTCCAATACAAGGGAAAATAGGCAATGTTGTGGTATGAAAAATCTTATAATATCATCATGATAAACCTATAATGAAGAAGCTTTTTGAGATATGATAGCATAATAACTTTCAAATAAAGAAGCTTAGCTAAATCAGAGGAAGAACCTCCAATTTATAGAAATTAGAAATGGATGTGAACCATTCATCTTGAGATGAAAATCAAGGATTGAGAATAAAAAGTACATTTTAATTCATAATGGAAATTTTAAATTAAAAATTAGAGTAGATAACATGTGAGATTCATAGATGAATATAAAATTCAATTTGGGAGAAATATATGATATAAAATTTGTAAGTGGATGTGAGGTAGATTATTAAATTGAAAAAAATTAAATCATGCAAGATAATGGGAATAAAGATAGATTTTTAAATTAGATCTTGGAAGACAATGGGAATAAAGGTGGATTATTAAATTATATCATAAAATACAATGAGAATAAAGGTGGAATATTAAATTGGATCATAGAGGACAATAGGATTATTAAATTAGAATGGTGGGGAACACATGGAGCCTTGGGGCATGTGAGGATAATTTTGATTTTTTTGATTTATAAAAATTATGAATTTCCAAAATCCAAGAAATTTTTAATTAGAAAAAAATTAGTTAATTAAATTTAGATTAATTTAGGGATAATAAACACCGAATAATGAATGGTGTATAATGAATAGCAAATAGTGAATAGTGATGATGAATAGTGATTAGAAGAAATTAAGGATGATAGAGATGATTAGATATTTAGTGAAAAAATGTTAAAATCAACATGAAGTGTTCAATTTTAAGTGTCTACAAAAGGTGTGACTGAAAAGGTAGTAACCACATGTGTGGGACCAATCTGTAAAGGTAGGTCAATTTTGCAAAGAACCTTCTGGGAGGTCCTATCGAATACTCTAACTGAAATAGTATAAGGATGAAAATAATTATGAGTATAAGCCAAGTGTTTAAGTAAGGTCATGGTGAATATTTTATCTCTTTCACCATTATCAATCTTAACACTACATATAGGGTGTTCATCAAGGTATGCTCAAATGAATAAAGAATGAAGATCGTGGTCATTATCTTTAATCTCATCGTCATCAAAGGTAATAAAGGGTATCTAAACTAAAAGAGGTATATGTCATTTATAAGCACCAATAATCCCATCTAGTGGGTACCCATAATGTGGTGGAGGGTGTGCATTATATGCCATTTGTACTTATGGTTCTTTTTTATAATGTTTTTGTAAATGATTGTTGAATATTTTAGGTTTGTGGTGATCACTAGGTTGTGATCCTAATTCCTTTGGAGGATCCTCAAATGTAAGCTTTTGGTCATCAACAAGATCTTAGATCTTGTGCTTTAAGATATAACATCTGATTGTATAATTTCACGGTCCCTAATGATAATGAGAATAAGCATTCACATCATATCCTTTAGATAAAGGTCTAATCATATCAACTTCAATAGGATGAAGGAGAGATATAAGCTAACACTCTAGTAATCATAGGAGTAATGAAGTTGGGGACTCAGGTAAATAGAACTGTCTCCTTAGTGTATTGGATAAAACAAGCCAATTAGTCTATTGTTAAATTGTGTTAACCGTGGTGGTTGTTTCCTTTTTAGGCTCTAGAGGTTTTACCTTATAACTTGGTTTGATTGTAAATTTGGTACTATATGTAGATGCAACTAGTGTGTTTGCTACATAATTGATCTTATTCAATTAAATAAGATTCATTTCATGGTCCCATACAATATGCCATAAATCATCGAAAGATTTGAACTTCTTAAAACTAATGGACTCATATAACAGAGCAAGAAATTTTTTCTTGAATATGTCTTACAACTCCTTATCTACAATAATAGTGGTCATTTAGCTAGCATTGTCTTATATCTCAAGACATATTCATTAATAGGTTCATTGGTTCCTTGTTTGATTTTGGCAATTTGAGCATAGGAAACCTTTTCAGGAATATTAATGGAAAAGTGTGTTAAAAAATGGTCTACAAGTGGTTTGAATGTTTTCGTATATTGGAGAGGTAAATCATACAACCATATCAAATCATAGTCCTTGAGGATTCTTGGAAATAATTATGTCAAAATTTTATCATTGGAGGCATAGTCAAGGCATATCACATAAAAGGATCGAAGATATTGTTTAAGATCATCTTTACGATATAAAATGGAAACTTAGGTGCAACAAAACTAGTTGGCAAAGGGTACAAAGATATCTCAAGTGCAAGAGGGTTATGAACCACATCTTGTGAATCAATAGCATGAGAGGATTTTAAAGCATTTTGTTTAATGTTTGTAACCTTCTACTCGAAGGCCTTTACAACTTGAAGGAGTGTTTGAATTGTAGATCCAATGGGATTTAGATTAGAAATTTGAGTAGTCACCAAAGGAGATGTAAACATGTTTTGAGTATTAATAGGAATTAAAACCAAAATTTATGTTGAAACAAATTGTAATTCCATTATATATGTGATAATAGTAGGTTCAAGAAACAAAGGTTTAAACACATAACCCGTGACCCCACTAGATGTATTATGTTTTAATGTGTTCAAGGGGAGGTATGTTTCAATTATATTTTTTGAATTTTTTTCTTCCAGTATAATTTTTAAGATCTCATCAAAATATTTAGGGTTTTTTAAAACATGCTCACAAAATAATTTAATTGCTTGCACTTAATCATGGTATATTTTCTCATTTTCATTGTTTCATGGTTTTCATTATCAGAATTTTCTATGATAACCCTATTAGTATTTTTTTATTATCAACATGGGTGTCATCATGATATGAAGTATGAGATCCCTCATTGGTTTGAGATATATTAGATGGTAGGAGGGGAAGCTCAATATGTTCAGTAGGCACACCTCCCAATCTAGGGCTATGCCTGGGTTGCATGTAAAATAGTAGAAATAGGAAATAAAAAAGTATAGCAATCTAAAACCCTAGTTGGATTAAAACCCTAATAACCATAAAAAATTTGTATTCATATAAATTGGGTTCACCAAATATTTAACCCTAAAATGGATATAAGAATCTGAAATTAGTGTTAACATGGTTATAAATATATAAATGACAATGTACAAGGGTGATAATTAGATCTACAGTAGGCTGATTAGGTGTTAAACTCAAATATAAACATACACTAAATTTATTATGATAAGAATATGTTAAATATATAAAATATAACTAAGCTATGTATATAAATGAAAAATAAGTGATATACTTAGTTGATTATGATGTTAACACAATGTTAGATCTATCATGGGGAAAGAAAGATGGAAGGAAAATTTAGAATAGTCATCAGATTATAGATTTGACACTTTTAAAACTCTAGACACTAACATCAGCCTGGGATGGTTGTGTTGATACTACTATTTGGGTTTGATGCAAGTGTCCTAAATAGAATACATGTTGGAAAAAGATGCAACCACCAGGATGTTTTTGGGTTTGTCTTCAACTTCACTCTAGTGCATTCAGATCTAGGTCATGGACTGTCACTCCTCATGAATTTGAAAACACCTAGTTTTTTATCTTCATTGTGACCTTAAGGAAAAATAGGTTAGTGGGCACAAGGTATCAAATTAGCCTCAAATATCACTCTATTAGTGAGCATTTCCTACATAGCCAATACTCTGAATAGGGTCTTAGATTGATGTAGTTCTCCCCTATGTGTTGGATTGTGTGTGAATCATACAATATGTGAAAATCAAGTACAATAGTGACCTAACTTGTAACTTGGAAAATTAGATTCTTGGGTTGCTCCTTTAGTACTTTAAACCTGTAGATATGTTGTACCTATGACTAGTATGGAAATAGGGAAGCTTTGTTCAATTAAATGCTTGATAGAGTGCTTTTGATAAGTTGCCTTGGTCTCTTTTAGTCTTTGCTAGGTGAGGAATGAATGAGGGTTGATCTTGTCTTTATATCAATCCCTTTAAAGAAATAACTTGCATTAAAGCACTTAAACCAACCATTAGGATATGTTTCACTTGTAAAATAAATGACTTTAGGGCACTAAACATTTACATCAAGTCAGGACACTAATATCAATGCTAGTATTTGTCCTAGACATTAGTGCTTAGGGAACAAGAAAGTAAGTACAAGCTTAGAACTTGCTGAGGTGGAAGATAAGTACATTTTAAGAATTTTGGGCAAGATATAAGGCTTGGGTTATTAACATAAGACTAGTCAGATTAAGAGATATAGGCCAAGGGGCACAAGATAGTACAAATGTGAGATTTTCAGAAGTGAAAAAGGTCTAGAACTAAGAGTAATAACCTAGGTCTAAGTTTGTCAAGTGTACAAGATTGATGTGCTATATAATCCTTAAATATCATCTAAACAAACTTACATGAATGATAATTTCCAACTTGTCATCAAATATGGGTTTGACTAAGGTTGGCCTGTCATAAAAACACCAATTTGTTTATGTCCTTATAAGGTTTCTTAAGGTGGATTAGGCCTAAGTCAAAATATAAGGAATTTTTATAGCTTCACACATAAACTTGCTAATCTAGGATAAGTTTCTATCAAGTAAGTGTTAATGAATGAATTCACAGAGTATCAGACTGATCTAACTTATTCTTCTATAATCACATATAAATTTCCATTATTGGGACATGGAAAACTTAACACTAGAAGAGGCTATGATCAAATAAACTATGGATGTCTCTAATATTATGTTTGGCAATGAAGTCTAGGTGGTTATTCTTGACAAAATACAAGGCCATGGACTAGAAGATCAAAATTATACATTTTTTTCACCTATTATGAGGATGTAAAATCCTATAATTTGTTTGACCTACATTTTCCTAAGTAAAATACTTGATAAGTTAGATATTCAATTTGAGGAGCACTCTTTGACCTATGATTTTGCATCTTCTTCTTCTCCTCATTTTAATTCTCCCATTGTATCAACTTATACCATCTATCCTTCTGACAATGATGACTCATTAGATGCTCAAGTGTATAATGGAAATCTTGTTGCACACTAGGATTTGGCATCTTCTTCTTCTCCTCATTTTACTTCTCCCATTGTATCTACTTATACCTTCTATTCTTCTAACAATGATGACTCATTAGATGCTCAAGTATATAATGGAAATCTTGTTGCACACGATCCTCCTAGACCTCTTGTTGTATAATTACTTCCAAAATTTATACGAAAGATAAGAGAAATAACATACACTTTAGTGGATGATCCCACTATCATTCATCAAACTAGATTTGAGAAGGATATTATGGGTCTTGTTGTTGATGTTCAAAAGTTTGAAAACCCTAAAATTTTCAAAGATGTAATTGTTAAACTTGAATGGGATGAAGCTATTATAGCTAAATATCATTATTTGATTAATAAAAATACTTGGGTCTTATTTTTCCTTCTTGAAGGAAGAAAAATAGTTTTGTTTAAAATTACAAGTCTCACCTTAATTTAATTTTATTATCCCAATTTGATGGGGTTGAATATTTAAATGCCTTTGCACTATCTCCAAAGATGAATTCCATACATCTTTTCCTTTCTCTCATTGCATCACATGGTTAGAAAGTGCACCACATGGATGTAAAGAACATCTTTCTGTATGGAGATTTGTAGGAAGAATTATATATGGATTAACCACCATGGTATGGTCAAGACTATTTAAAAGTATGGAGGATTCAAATATCTCTCTATGGTATCAAACAAGCCCCTCATGCTTGGTATGAGAAGATGGACTCATTTTTTTTATTATTATAACTAGCTTCTCCATGTGTCTTTCTTACCACATTATTCACATAAAGAAGATTTATGGTGAACTCCTAATACTTGTATTTTATGTTGATGAATCATTCACCATTATATATTCTTCCTCTACGGTATAAAATGTGAAGTCAAATTTCATGGAGCATTTTGAGATGTCACCCTCAACCCTTCTTCAATACTTTCTTGGTCTTCATATATGATAATCTAAATTAGAAATAAGTATTTCTCAAATTATACACACGTGTGTGTGTGTATATGTATTTGTGTGTATGTGTGTGTGTGTGTGTGTGTGTGTGTGTGTGTGTGTGTGTGTGTGTGTGTGTGTGTGTGTATATATATATATATACACATACATACATACATACATACATGTATGTATGTATATATTTACATACATACATATATATATGTGTGTATATGTGTGTATATATATATATATGTATGTATATGTATATATATATGTATATGTATATGTATATGTATATGTATATGTATATGTATATGTATATATGTATATATATGTATATGTATGTATATATGTATGTATGTATGTATGTACACACACACACACACACACACACACACACACACACATACATACATGTATATGTATGTATGTGTGTGTGTGTGTGTGTGTGTGTGTGTGTGTGTGTGTGTGTGTATATGTATGTATGTATGTATGTATGTGTATGTGTATGTGTATGTGTATGTGTATGTGTATGTGTATGTGTATGTGTATGTGTATGTGTGTATATATATATATACACATACACATACACATACACATACACATACATACATACATACATACATACATACATACATACATACATATATATATATATATATATATATATATATATATATATATATATATATACATATAAGTTTTGGGTTTATTATTTAATTTAATGAGAAGTAATATGTAATTGCATAATCGTTTATTGAAATAGAGTATTACAAAACATGTTAAAATTTTTTAATATGTCAAAAATTAGACTAAGTTCAAATTTCAGTTAAACCAATTCATTATTTTTTAATATGGCAATCATAATTTGATTTATATTACTCAAAACCCAAAATATAATTCTAAAACACCAACAAAATTAAAATGTATATACATAACATTTGATAGCTTATTCAAAACTATGATATCAATATTCAATAATGTGCCACAAATAATATATTACAAACATATTCACTAAACCATTAGCAACAACCATGTTACTCCATGTGTTATGTTAGGGATGAAATAATTTATCTCTAAGGGGGATATTATTTAGTTCCTCTTTCTTCACTTTATTTTCCACTCCCAAGTTTATATTAAGAGCTTGGGTGTTAAAATATGTGTATATAAATAAGAAGCTTAACTTGTGTTTTGTAATTTGAGTATATTAACCAAGTTATAATAACTCAAATGTAGTATGCACATATGTTGGGTGGGTTAAGTATGCACTTGTGTAACTTGCCTCCTCATTATGCACATATTTAATTTTTTCCTTTCATTAAGTCAAATTTAATAAAGTATTTTAAAGTTTGGTCACTATTCATTTTAATAAAGTATTTTAAAGTTTGGTCACTATTCATTTGGAAACTTATGTGTACATTTTACACATGTTTTGTCACTATTCATTTAATAATTCATGTGTTTTAGATTGCTCAACATAGACACACATACCTCTCTCAAAATGTTATAAATATAAGGGAACTTATGAGCATCCTCATAAGTATGGAGTCAAAAGTTGATAATAGATTTTTTTTTTTTTTTTTTTTTTTTCGTAAAGTTGATAATAAAAAATTTGTAGGGAATATTTTTTTAAATTAAATTTATTATATTATTTTTCTTTTCTATTTGTAAAATTGAGTTTATTTTTAATTTTTAAAAGTAGTTATGTTGAGTGATTTTAAGAAGTTTTCATGATTTTGGGTTGTAAATTTAAACATTCAATTGGTAATCATAAAAAATATGTGAAATGTGTCACATTTATTCTCTACATTAATTATTACTTCTTAACCTTATACACTAAAATCTCAATATATCTCTAAAAATAATTAATCATTTTCAAATAAAAATATATATTAAAAATCATAATTTTTTAAATTTACAAATATATAATTAGAAACCTAATTTAATAATCTCCACTATCAATAATTCTATGATGAATTTCTTAATTAAAGATGACCTTAATCTATTATATATATAATTAATCTTCACATATTTAACATTAACATTTTATCAATATTTTCATTCTCAAATAAATACTAATCACAAAAAGAAAACATTGCACTTCACATTTGTGAAAATCTAAAATTTAAAGATCTCACAACAAATTATTAACTCTCATCACCAAAAAAAACCCAATGTTTCAACGAGATGGAAAATTTTCTTAAAGAAATTTGATAGTAATAAAATCATCAATAAAACATAAAATAATGTTACTTGATCAATGCCCACTCATTAGACCTTAAAAGAAAAAATAAAATTGCATTGCATTATTTTGCATTACATGATGGTGGTACTCTTTAATCACACTCTTGTCATTAATGGTGTAAATAGTATTTCAATCGATATTAGTAGTCATACATATATTTTCTTCGTTCATCAACCTTCTATGGTTTTTATTCGATTTGTATTAATTTTTTTTACCTTGCATTTGGTAGATGTCCATTTTTATTGGAAGTAATTAATTATCTTGTAATATAATTTTACATTTTTTTTTTTTTTAAGATTTTTGATAATTTATCCAAATTATTTATACATTTTATGAGCATATTTGGAATGACTTTAAACATAATCTAAAATCTATGAAGTAATTTAGATAAAATTTGAATAGACTCTCAAAAATCTCAAAAAATATATAATGTTATTTTATAATACAATGAGTCCAACGTTACTCAACAAACAAAAGTTGTGTAGTTTTAGTACCTGCTAAATAACATTAAAGTTGTTGTCAACCTAAAGAAGCAGGTGGTGTGGGGCTTATGGATATTAGGCTTCAAGTTCTTGCTCTCAACATTAAATGTGTTATCATAGGATTAGAAGATGATGAACCATGTAAGATCTTGCTTTATCATTGTATCTCTTAGGGAGTTTCTTGTGGTAAAAGAACATGGGAAGGCCTTGGGTTACATAATCTTCTCATAATCCTTGTACTTGTTAAAATTAATGGTACTTTTATTATTCAAAACATTTATAAAGCTTGGGAGAAACTCAAACCCCATCTCATTTGGGTGGGGGAGGGTTTCATGAATGGTCTCTCTTTAAACTATCATTTTGTTTAGTGGTTTCTCACATTGAATTTTCACAATGTTCTCTTTGCCTTGGTCCCTTGGACAAGAGCTTAAGGAAAAGATGCGAAAAATATTGAGGATTTATTATATAAGGCGAGTTGTTCTTGGCTTCCTTGACATCTAGTTTAGAATAAATTTAATTTAAATAATGCAAATATTATATCTATTACAGAGATTCAAGGCTCCATACCTGACGCATATCTTCATAAGATTGGAGTTGACTCTCTTACTCCCAAGTTGAAGGATTGACATTGGCCTACGACCACTTCTTTTAATTGCTATTCTTTGGGTCTGGGATATAATCTTTTAGCTCCCTAGCATATTCAAGATGATACTCTCAATCACTGATTGAACCTTTGATCCAGAGATGTGGTCTAGTCCAGAAGATTTACCACTATGTGGGTTGCTCCTATTAAGCCCAAAAAGGCTCATTTCCTTTGGTGTATTCTTTATCAGGGTTTGCCTATTGGTGACCGGCTTAAGCACATGAAGGTTTCAAATCCCATTTGCCCAACATGCCATCACCCTGAGACAATTAAGCATTTTTTTGGTTTTACTCCCATGTCGAGTTTGTATGGCATTAGATCCATACCTTTTTTAGCCTTTCAAGCCAAAGTTTTTTATGTGGAAGATCGCTCTCTTTGAGGACTCTACCTTGCTTCCTTCAAGATACAATAGATTTTGGTATATTTTGCATATTGATATTCTATTTTAAATCTAGGAATCTAGAAATTATGCTTGTTTTAATCATGAGGAAATGAAATGCAATTTTTTTGTTACTAACAAAGTTACTATCATTGAACTAGTGATATTCCCCAGATTCAGAGTCAAACTAATAAAGTTCAGTTAGAACTTGATCATCTCCAACATTTACTTGATCAGAGGGGAATGCCCCATGTGCAATTAGTCATGAGTCTCTAGAGTTCCATGTTTCTAATTACCCCTCGTGAGCAAGGGCGTGGTATACATCGCCATCATTATAGGAACTGAAACAAAAGCCTCTCTTCTCGTCAGTCACCCCGTCATTGGGCATCCCATTAGTGTGATTGGTCTCATGGATCTAACAGAGGAGGAGGTGTTGGAATGGTTTGGGGCCCTCCTCTACAGGACAAGTATTTATCCCTGGGTCTTGCTATCTAACCCAATTGACACAATGAAGAAAATGATAATCTACAACAAAATGATGGGTGGGATCCTTTACTTATGGATGAAGACCTCTTGCTCAAGAGGGATTGAGAGACAAGCTGCGGGGTCCGCTTCCTCTTCTACCCCCTTTGACCACCGTGATCATTGTTGTAACTTAAATATTTTCTTTGTTGCTTGTGTTCTCATGTGTACCTTATTTTGTTGTCACGTACTTATGTCAATTTGACGTGACTTTCTTTAGGTGTGGTCATTATTGATCCTCTATTAGACTTGCTCATTTCTTATCTCAATATAACTTTACTTGTGAAATGTGACCTTTTCCATTTTTCTTATTTATTTTTTATGAATATGAATAGGTTTTTCAATCAAAAATCACATTTTGAAATAATATGAAAAATATATAACCCAAAATTTAAAAATTCAAACTATTGCACCCTCTTCATGGATTTTTTAAAATTTTACAAATAACCTTTGTTGTATTAAAACAATAAACTTCAGTATGTATGGGAAAACGAACCACATGCTAAGGCAAAAAAATATTCGAAAAGGGTTGCCCATATTTGAAGGGGGCCATTATTTTGACGTTTTGTGGATTAAATATTCTTCAATAAAGTGTTGATTAATAATTTTGGCCCCTTTATGTAAGGAAAGTGTACCTTGCCGTCCATGGTGCTTGTCATTTCTCCCATCGCGAATCCCACCATATCTTTTAAGAGGACTAGGGTATAGTGGAATGGGTATTTATTTGAGAGATTTTTTAGTTTTTTTTTATAATTCTAATGGGAATTAACAACGCAATTTTACTTATAGCATGTAACTCACTATTTTATCTGTAATTGTGAAATGTAATGAAAATAAGTTTGAAAAATAAATTTATTAAATTAATAATTATAATAATATATTTACATATTATATATTAGTAATGGTTTTAAAAGTGTAAGTTATTTTGGAAGGGATGGATTTTTTTGTTTTGATAAAGTGAGGTTTTGTAAAGCGAAAGTATGTGAATCGGTAATTATATTTCACTTGAAAGTCATAATTGTTGATATTGTCACATCTTTTATGTGTGAAGCATTAAGTAACAATAATTTTATATTTTTTGTGGAGTCAAAAGTAGAAAATGAGGTAGTGTGTTCCTTCGTACATTGTGGCAATAAGTTATGCATGAAAGAGATGTTTTGTTCCATAGTGAGCTTGAGCAATAATGTAGTGGAGAGGGCAAGGCCATACAAAAGATGAAAGCAGTGAAATATTTTAACGTGGAATGGGTAATGATGATGATAGGCAATGATAGAGTATTTCATGTGATGGACTCAAAGTTTCTCAAGTAGATACACATGCAAGGTTTAGTGACATGTCACATCTATCAATGCAATCTATAGCTTCCACAAAATTATTTAATTTACCCAATACATGTGTCATCTCAATAAAAATAGGTGTTAGATATCCAACGGATCCGTTTATCCAAACAAATTCTTGGTATGATTGACAAAAATCAATTTCAAAAAATGAATATCTAAAACATATACACAGTCTTTAATTAAGCGCCTCTTTCAAGCCACAAGGCCTCATTTTCTAGGGAAGCATTTCAATGTCATCTCCCTAATTCTTTTTTTGCATAAATACCTTGCCCTTCATTGACATTACACCTCTTTGTACCTACACACCATAACCATCAAAGGACTTATCAATAAGCTTTAAGAGAGAACAATAATCCAAGATCCATCTCAAACAATGAATAAACACAGATCTTCCAACTAAAAAGTAGCATATAGGTCAGAAGAGTTGATGTTTTGGTGAAGCGGGATTTTGTAAAGCAAAAGAGTGTAAATCATTATTCATACCCTATTCAAAATCTATGACTCTGTGATAGTGGAAATTAGGTGGTGTGATCCATCATACAATGTTGTAATGAGATGTGCGGGGAGGAGTCATTTTATTTCATAGTGAACTTAAACAATGACGAAGTGGTGGGGAAGGGTAAGGCCATATAGAACATGAAAATAGTGAAATATTTCAAGGTGAGTTGGGCAGTGATGCTGAAGGGAAATGACATGGTATTTCAAGGGGTGGACTCAAAGAAGCCTAGGCATATACACATGGATAATTCAACAACATGTCACATTTGCCAATGCAATATGTAGCTTCCATTGAAATGTTTCAATTACATGATACATGATTGAAAAAAATTTATCTCTATAATATCATGAAACAAAGGTTAACATATTTAATATAAATCAAAACTCAAATTAAAATGCTACCATTAACCTAAACATGTGTCCTCATATTGAAGAAGACTAAGAAGAATGCAATTCAAAAGAGAAAATAAACACATTTTTTATACCTTCTTGTAATTATCTTGCCAAAGTTATGATGTGCTCAGATGTATGGATGTAGTTGCAAAATTCTTGGTGGATATGCATGATCAAACATATAACATCTCCCCTTGTTAAATAGATCATTTAGACTGATAAGTGATGAGCTTGATGTATGAGTGGCTCTCCAAAGGGGCAACACTTCATTCTGTTATCAAGACTTGCTAAGAATGGAGGGGGAACCCTCTATTTACAACTTTTTTGAATGGATGTGGACCTCAATCTTGGATCAAGATCTATGGTTGAAGATTGGTTCTCCCTCCCATAAATACGGGAGGTAGAGTGTGCAACAAAGAGGGATAAAGTGTGTAAGAGGAGGAATTGATTATGCATGGGCTTATGACATGCCTCGCTGAAAAAATGATTGCATGGGGATTAGAAATGAATTAAAAAGTCATTTTTCAGAGAATGTGAGGAAAATAGGATTTATTGATTCATGAAAAATAGGGATATTCCAAATTCCATGGATTTTCCTATTAGGAAGAAGATTATCTAATCAGTCAACAATTAATCAACTAATGGGAAGTGATGTGGATTTTAGGAATGGTTATGATCATGTGATCCAAAAATCAAAAGCTTTGGTTGAAAGATAATTCAAGAAACAAGAACAACACAATTCAAAAAATATTATCTCTGAGAAGAGATGTTTTATTGATCAAATTTGCAGACCCAACATATGCCTATCTCTGAGAAGAGATGTCTGATTTCCATTTCAGGTTAAATCTTAATTTATACATGTTTTAAAAGTATGAGGATGATGTGGAAGGTCACCAATCTCGAGGGAGATTAAGTGGTTTGACTTCCATGATTTACAAAAATATAGAATTTGAGGAATTACTATTTTTAGACTGCACTACTAAAATTGAAATTTGGGGCACTTCTATTGGTTTTTTAGGGTTCAAACTTCATTTATCAAAGCTCAATACCATCTCATTGTGTTCTCCTCATCTTAGCTTTCCAACGATTCAAACGGCAAGTCAATTGGAGCTACGGTGCAAAAGTTATGGCTCTTAGAAGTTTTGTCATCAATTGTGGTGGACCCGTCACCTAAATTATCACCTAAATTGTTGCCCGGATCATCATGGAAGAAATAACTAATTGATCAGGGTGGATGAATAGTGAATTAACTAGGGATGTTATATGGATAGAATACTTGATTAGATGATCTAGGAAAATGTTAACGTGGATTAGTAAGATAGTTAAAATTAACATGGACTGTCTAATTTTAGGTGTCAACATTTTACCCCTCTTTGAGAAGGCATTGTGAGACATAATGGGTGGAGTAAACAAATTTCAAAGAAAGAAGTAAAAAAAAATAGGGTGAAAAATTGAACAATGATGAAATAAAAAATGTGATGGATAATGCCTCATTGAGAGGACATGCAATGATGAATAGATGTGAATGGGTTCTCAAAAATGAGAGGAAGAAGCTAGAATGGAAGAAGCAATGGGTGGGCGATGAATAAATGGGTGGGATGCTAGATGTGATGATGATGGATGAAATTAACCTATGGATGAGATTAACCCACTCGAGCTAATTCTTACATTGTTTGATTTTTGATGATAATGGATGGATTTTCCCCTAAGCAAATGGATGTTGGGAAAGATACATCTCAAGATACATTTCAAAATTTGACTTGCCCTAAGTAAGAGAGTTATGGGGAAAATATCTCAACAAAGTTGTGGGTTTAACTTACCCCAAGCAGAGTAGATTGGGGAATGATCTACCTTGATGATGAGCTACAAGCTTGATTTACCCCAAATAAGGCAAAAGTTACGAGCTTGGATTGGATGAATAATTGATTGATTTTTAAGCATAGATCAAAGATTTAACCTATTACACAGATTAAGGATGAGATGATCTCATTGATGGATGATAGGAAGTTGATAGTTTGACACAATTGAATGTGTAGACTTTTCAAAGAATAAAGAAGTCACAAAAACCAAACACACAAGAATGCTCCAAAGTGATGAAAATAATGATGTGATTATATTTGTAAAGAATTAGATAAATTATATAATAATAGAGGATTGTTATTTACAATAAATGGATAATAGAAATAAGAGTAAGAATGTTGATAAAAATGGTAATAATGACAATGATTGATCTAACTTCAAAGACTCCATGTGACTGAGCATTGCCTACATAGTCCAAATGGATCTTAGGGCGATGTAGTTCTCCCAAAGAAGGGAAGAATGTAATGAGAAATGATGAAGAATGATAATGGGAATGATGGTGGATGAGATGACCTCAGAAATGTCATGTGGTTGAGTGTTGCCTACATAGTCCAAAATAACCTCAGGTCATTATAGTTCTTAGGAAAAGGGAAGATTGTGATGAGGAAAAGATGATGATATGATGTTGAAAAATATAAAATAGGGATGAGAACTAATCTTTGTATATGACCTTCTCATTACAGATCACATCTCTACTCCTAATGATTTTGTGATTTTCAAAATCCCATAAATGGTAACCAAAATCATTAACTTCATATCCAATAAAAGTATATTTCTTAGATTTTGCTTCAACCTTGGTTCTATTTTATTTATCAATATGGATAAATGATTCACAACTGAAAGTTTTTAAAAAAGAATAGTCTACCTTTTTACTTGTCCATGCTTCCTCTAGAATGTCACCATCAAAAAGACTTGAAGGCCCTCTGTTTATTAAGTAAAAAATAGTATCCACAACATCTACCAAAAACTATAATGGCAACCCTACATGCAATCTCATGCTCCTTGCACACTCCATGATTGTCTTATTCATCCTTTGTGTTCTTAGAACAATCTTCTCTCTATGAATCCCAACACACTATTTCACAATGGAAAATGTGGAATAACAAAATATGACTAAGTATAATAAACTAAAAAGAAGAAAAAATATTTTTAAACCATGAAAAAGATGGGCACAAAATTAAAACAAGTAAAATCACACTAAATCATGTTGGGAAGTATAAAATAGAAACAAAATTTGGAAAAATGGACTTAAATTAATCACACTAATTCAAGTTGTGAAGTATTCAAGGGGATAAACTCTTGCCTTAGTGCATCTACACATATATTCTACAACTTGATTTTTGGTATTTCACACAATAGTATGCACCATGATATAAAACATCATGGTGATCTGGTTGTAGTGTGTGTAGGGACTGACCCCCGATCCAACATATAAATGATAAAAATACACCATGATATGGAAAAATTAAGATGACATTGCTTTTCATATGCCAATAGATGAAATCAAGTACAAGAGAAAAAATCACCATGATATGGAAAAACCATTATGATATTATTGGCACACATGGAATGAGTCAAGGCACAATAGGAGAACAAACAAACAAGCAAATAAACACACACAAACTTGAAAACAAAAACAACATAAAGTATCTTATCATTAATCAAGTCAAAATCCACGCATGAGGGCTCAATGATACTGATCACTAGATGGAAGCCCTACACAAATACCTAATGAAGGCTAGAATGATAATTTTCCCCAATCAGGGAGGATGTGTGAATGAAAGATACCGATGATGAGGTGCACACTTGATTTGCCCCGAATAGGGATGAAGCAATGAGCTTGAATTTGGATGAATGATTACCTTGACTTGACCTAAGCAAGGTGGATTTGGGAAGGATATATCCCAATGGTAGCTAAAATGATTTTATTTTTTTAGGATAATAAAAACATTTTTGGATTTTTTGGCTTTATATATCTCTTGGAGATTTTTGGTGTTTTTCAAATTTTAGGGATTTTTTAAATTATTTGATGTTTTTGGATTTTCTAGATTATCTGATGTTATATACAAAGGGTCACTAGCAAAGGAAAAACTGTTTCTAGCATTGAGGATGAGAGTGGTGATGGATGTATGATATGAAGGATAGAGGGAAGGGATTTGAGATGATGCTAGATGATATAGATGATGAGGGATGACTAGGAATAGATTAAGGATCTCCAAGGACCATTCCATGTGGGAAATAAGTGTATAGTTGTCAAAGTGTTGTTTGAATGATATGCCAAGATGTTTCCCAAAATAAGGCTCAAGATCTCTTCATGTTCTTTATTAAATTCAAGATAGGAAGAAATGATAGGCATGCTAGGATGGATAACAGGATGATGAAGGAATGAGGATTTAGATAGGATAGATGTTTGGATGAGGATTTAGATGGATTTAATGGCATAGAATTCAATGCAGATGGGTTTACCCCAAGTGTCAAGGTGTTTGGCATTTCTCCCATTGCAAATCCCACCATTTCTTTTAGCAGGACTAGGGTATGCATATATCCAAATTAATTTTATTTATCACCATGCCTTTTTCTCTTGGTATAGTTCCAAAATGTAAATTATAAATTTTAAATTCAGTTTTAGAGATTTGGTGGAGTGGTAAGTTAGGTATTTATTTGTGAGATTAATTTCATTGAGAATTTGAGTGCAATTTTTTTTAGCTTGTAAGTCATTATCTTATCTATAATTATCAAATTTAATGAACATAATTCCATTATTATTTTTTCTTAAAACATAAATACAATAACATAATTACATATCATATATTAATAATTGCCCCAAAGGTGCAAATTACCCAGAAAAGGGATGCATTTTTTGTTAGATTTTAATCATGCTGATATTCTATTTCAAATCTAAAAATCTAGAAATTATGCTTGTTTTAATCATGAGGAAATGAAATGCAGTTTTTATGTTACTAATAAAACTACTATCATTTATAGTGATATTCTCTAGATTTGGAGTTAGACTAATAAAGTTTGGTTAGAAATTAATCATCTCCAACATTTACTTGATCATTGGGGGGATGCCCCACGTGCAGTTAGTCATGATTCTCTAGAGCTTCCATGTCTCCAATAGCCCCCTCATGGGCAAGGGTGTGGTATGCATCAACATCATTCTAGGAATTGACATAATATCCTCTCTCCTCATCAGTCACCCCCTCATTGGGCATCCCATTAGTGTGATTGGTCTTATGGATCTAATAGAGGTAGAGGTGCTAAAAGGGATTAGGGACCTCCTCTACAAGACAAGTATTCATGCTTGGCTCTTGCTATCTCACTTGATTGAAGACCCCTTACCTATAATAATAATCTATAATAGAATAGAATGATGGGTGGGATCCTTTACCTATGGATGAAGACCCCTTGCTCAATAGGGATAGGGAGACAAGCCACATGATTCACCTCATGATCCACCCCCTCTGACCACCATGTTCATTGATACAACTTAAATATTTTCTTTGTTGCTTGTGTTCTTATGTGCACCTTTTTTGGTTGTTATACACTTATGTCAATTTGTTATGACTTACTCTTGGTGTGGTCATTATTGACCCTCTACTATACTTGCTCATTTCTCGAGGGTTTATTATCTTGGTATGACTTTGCTTGTGAGGTGTGACCTTTTCCACCTTTTTTTTATATGACTAACACTATACCATTATTTGTTTATATTAATTTGACTATGAGGTGTAGTGGAAGGCTAATGAATTAGAGATGGAGTGTGAGGTGAATGAAAGGGCTTGTGAATTGTTTTAGGAAAGAGTACTGGACTAGTAAGATCATGGGGAAGTAATAGTTTAGGTTGATTACAAGGAAAAACACCTACATTAGTAGAAGATACACCTTGCCAATAGTATTATTAGGTATCTCCAAAAGTAACATGTTCATTTTTAGGTTCCTTATCTTACCACATCTTTAGCCTACTTATTGAGCATTGAGCACATTTATTTTCCAAGTTCATATGCTCTTTGATCTCTCCTTGAGTTCCTTCTAGCTCTTCAAACATCTCTAACATCTACATACAACTTTGGGAAATAATTTCTAACCATTCTATGACATTATTAGGAAGTACATCATACTCATCATCCAATGTTCTCATATTTTTTTCATGAACTAGTAACTATGGTATGGATGCTAATAAAGATTTGATGTAAGATGGAAATAATGGAGGAGTAGGAGGAGGGTAATGATGGGGATTAAGGCCAGCCTTAAATTACTATAATTGAGTTTTCAAGAATTCACATCTTGCCTCTTGATACCTTGATTTAGAATCCATGGAACCATCTTATTTTTCATGATAATACTCATAGGAATCCTTTTTAAGTTGATAAGCATCATGGTATGGTTGGTAGGACTCATATTGGGTTTGATAGGAGGGCATTCCTTGATAAGTTTTTTTGGTAGCCTTCCTCATAGGGATATCTAACAACATGAAATCTATATGGGGAGGAAAATGGAGGACCATAGGCTGAAATGGCTCATAGGATTGGTATCCATTATAATAGGAATTTTGAGGGATATAATGTGGTTCATATCAAGGTTAATAAGGAGGTTCATGATAGGAGTATTCACCATAGATTTTCATCCCAACATCATATGATAAATGAGAGACAAGTAATAATAAAAACCTTCAATAAAAGATACCTGGGATACTTACAACCATAATTTTTCATTTGGAGTCTCCATTGGTGCTATCTTACTTGCTTCCAAAAGGTGATTAGAGGAAAGACACACCAATAATATTCCCACTCTCTTAGACCTTGGTCCCATCAAGTGTGCCATAACTATTATCACCAAATATTTCACCCTAGGGGATGGTGTTCAAGTCTCCTGTATATTTTGGAAACATGGGAATACTTCAAGGTATGTGGACATACCTATAATGTAAGTAGACCTCTAGATTTAAGGGTTAAGTCCCTGAATATGCCTTGAAGTTATTATCACCTAAACTAACTAATTGTTTGTGGGAAAAGGGATATATGTTTGTAATAAATGAAACTAATCTAATGGGGTGATACACCAAAATGTCTTCTAAAAGACTATCATTCTTCTTTCATAAAGAGACAAGGTCTACAACACTAGTCTAAGAGTCCTAGAATGCACTAGCATTAGTGTTTCAATATGAAGGTGACATGCATGAAGACTATCCAAGTTAAGTGAAACCATAGATCAATTATAGATAATAATTATCATTTTACACTAAATAAAAAATCCATACACTTAACAACACTTAAATTGACCTTCTAGAATAGAATCACTTGCATCAAACATGGAAGGATTGAGAGAAAGCAAGAATAGATAGATATCTCTTAACTATTCACTATACATCTCTTCACACACCTTGAAAAGATGATATATGAACTCAAAATATAATTTATTTATTATTCTAAGGCAAATTAAAAATTCAATAATAGTATGGATTTGCCATACATGATGTGGTATTAGTTTACAAGAGCCAAAATAGCTACTACTTATAGAATTATATAGAGAGGAGAAGAGAATGAAGTCCAAAGGTCACAAGAACATTTTTCAAGTTGAGAGAATGATTTAAAAATGTAGGATAATGAAGTGTGAGATATACCATGAAATTTATCATAGGAAAAATGTCCCTCAAAGTCATAAAACTCATGAAATCTAGCGTATAACTCCTTTTGCTTGCTTAGAAAATTGTCGTCATCGTTTGGCCCTTTTGGAACGTCCCACAAATAACTAGGGAAATATGTGATGATTAAAATTAAGGGGAGGGGTTTTATACATGATCCAACATACATTGGTTTCATCTCTAATAATTTATATCCTTTTGCACATGAGCTATCACTACCTATAGTCCAAATAACTCCTCTTTCACTCATCCCTCACATTTGGCACCAAAGTTTCCTTAAATTTTCAAATTTGATCCATAAAAGGGAGTGAATGAAACTTTTAAATACCCATCATATCATTATATTCCTTAGAAATCCATTAAAATTCCTCCCACTTGAATTTATCACTCTCCCACTATCTTGTTCACTATGCTGAATTTGGCTGGTTGAGATGAAGGCATTAGCAAAATCACTTAAAAACTTAAATAGGTAAATAAATGAATATGGTGAGTTATTTTAAGTCCCAATCATTATCCCAAAGTTTATTTCATATCTTTAAACTCATCCATACCTACACAACACTCAAAACTATCAAATAAACCAATTTTGTACCCTGTTCGTACAGGTAAGGTACAACTCAACTTAGTGGGGAGGAGATATGGAGAGATTTATACAAGATCAAACCAATTTCATGCTAATTAAATGCATCATACATTCTTATTCTCCTTCATTTTCCCATTTGGGTCTTTGATAAGGGTTTGAGAGGGTTTAGAGTGAGTTTACCCTCTAGGGATTGTTCATATAGATTTGACATCCAATTGGAAAAAAAATTCACTAAAACCTTCTTAGATACCATATTTAACACATATAAACTCTTTTAATCCCATGAAAAGTCTCCCAATATGTGTGAGCTCTCAAACTTGCATACTTGAGCTCCTTTCTTTATTTTATATAGGCCTAAATTGGCTTTGAGGGAAAATCACCACTCTATGAGGTTTCTCTATAAACCAAATGTTGTTTCCAACTTGATAAACCCTAATGAAAATGTCTCAATTCATTTTTATGCTCATTTAATGCTAGATATGGAGTTGACTCCCTTTTAGGCATTAAGCCTAGATTAAGCCTAGTAGGAATTAACTGTGCCTTTGTGAGTCTAGGCCATTTTTCTCAGTTTCTAACATTTATGGCATTTTTTTATGTTGATATATGTCTAACCTAACTTCAGAAAAGATTATTCAAGGATTAAAACATATTCAAGTCATCTTATTGTCATTTACTTCATAACCCTACAATTTCCCCATTTTTTAGAGTATCCTCTATTTGAGACAAAATAGAGGGTATCTCCTTTGTCTTATCATGATAAAATAAGGTATGGGTGGCTCATGAGGGTCATTAAAATATTCCATATCAATTTTTAGGTTTATTTGATGCTCCTAATACCCTCAAATGCCTCAGAACCCAAAATAGACTCTTGAGAAGGTTTATTGTGTGCAGTGTTTACTCATGGACTGTATGTTGCCCTGTTAAAACTCTCATTAACATATTTACATGTTATAAGAGTGTCAAGTGATGGTCACTCTCATTATCCAGGTGTTAAATATGCTTATAAACCTTTTATCATCCATATTTTCATTCTTAACCCATACCTTTGCTCAACGAGGTTTGTATGATAGACTATGTTATACCTTAGAAATGGGGCCTACTTCTAGGTGTATTTGCATGTTCCATACTTTGTTCATTGACCTTAAGACCTTAGTTAAGTCTTTAACATAATAACATAGTCACTTGAGCCACCTACACCATGTATTTGTTAGGCCAAAGACCTAGAACAATCATCCTTTAGGTCATAATCAACTATAGTTAGCTACAGTTGACTATTTTAGAGAAAAATAGAGGAGTCTTGTAGGTGGCTATCAACCTTTAAATTTTTGTCACATGATCTATAATATCTCTTAAGGTATTTGGAATCAAATATCAATGGAAAATATCTATTTTTAGACATGGTATCCATAAGATTCACTTTATAAACCTATAAGCATCTATAAGCAGGCTGTAGGTAAGCTCTTATAAGACAATGTACACCTATACATGTTGATGGAAGTAAATCCCTTTGTATTCTACCAATATTAATTTTTATTTGGGTCCTTAGAATATCTCTCAAATCCATAAGACCATTTAACATGAATGCAATTCTTCTACCATTTATCATGGACCTATGAGGTCACTTGAGGGTCCAAATCCTATATAAGTCACTAAAACACTGTAGTGAACAAATATGTAACTTGGGGGATTTAAAAAATAACTCTCTTTTAGTCATATATCCACTCCTTTTGGTGAGGTATTACCCCTAGGATAGGGATACAACATGAGCTCATTTGGGTTCACTTAGACTCCATGCTACAACATTACATGACATCAATCAAAGTGTTTGGTGCTCTATTTTGTAGATTTAGGGAAACTATCCCTAAAATTATTCTCTCAATTTTAACATGACTTTCAAAGACCTGTCTACTAATCCATTGATTAAAACATGCTTTTCAAGGTATTTCCAACTCCACAGACCTCATGGAGGTCTCAAAACATGTTTAAGCATCTTCACATAAAACCTTCAGATCTTTGTGTAAGATTGTAGATGCACACACAAAAAATTATAAGGTAATGAAGGTAGAAATTAGAATGTGCATATATATGACCCTATAATAGACCTTTAAGGAATCTCCATCTTCTTCAAACATGATGAAGGCCACTTGTAGGTGGACATTCCTATGTACAAGCAATGACTATAAATATGGGCAATATGCATAGTTTAAAGTTTTACAAATAGCCCCAAACCATCTCAAAAACCCCAAATTGACTCTCTCCATCTTGGAGAGCTTGAAACATGTTTCCATACTCTCACTCCAATGTGTTCATTCTTTGTTGAAACACTTGTAGGTGCACTTTCATGTTACAAACCTGGCAATGAAGGTAAGACATAACAATTGCATGATGTTTTAGCACTAAATAATACTTGAACCCTATAAAGGTGCTTCATTGAATCCTTATAACCATGAAAGATTTCCAAACCATTTCAAATGTCCTTTCCAACGTGTTTGGTCTTCCATAGTAACCTATAGATGCACATACATGGGCTGACTTTGAATGTATATGACATTGATCATCACATTCCTTGTGCTATTTTGGAGGATATAACTTGCTTGTTCATTATTATAATAAGGTATACAAACTTATTGAATTCTTTAGATACTTCCCATGATTTTTTCAAACCTCAAGACACCATGAATGTAATGTAAGTGGATAGATAGCTGACTATAAGTTATATCCTAACTATAAATCCATGGATGATTTATTTGGAGAATGAGCTTAAAAGTGGAGAGTACCAAGAGGAAATTTTAATAATTAAGAATAAACTATCACCATCCTTTGAAACTAGTGCCAAGACATGAAACTCTAAAAGTGGTGAAAACCTACTTGAAACTTCAACAAGGTACTCCTATTTGCATCCTAAGATGTTTGTCCTATCAAAACACTTTCAAAAATGAAACCAAGAATGGTAAATATGAGAGGGTATGTTAAATATGCTCTGGAAGAAAAATCACCAACTGAGTTGTATGAAATATCTCAAACAAGAGTAAAACTTGTAGGGTATGAGAAATAACAAGTACAAAAAAATAATTAACTTGTTAAGAATCATTAATAAAGAATAAAAAATCATTATATACACTTCAAACATTATAATTAAAATAAATTATTGTGATATCACTCCCTAAATACATTTAAATAGTAACTTCTTCTACTGGTCATACTAAGGAGAAACCTGCTAACTGGTTCTGCATGTCTAAAAGGGTGATGGAGTAGAATGGTATTTGACCATTTTTATCACTTCTAAAGCTGATAAAACACTGAGATGAGTCTAGGGAAGTTTAAGAGCCATTTAATAATCTTTCCATATGTGCCACCTTCCTCTAGAGGCTGTACAACTTCCAAAACTACCCCAAATGCCACTTTTATTTTTGTTTCAAAAGGGCACCTATAAGTTTTAACCAGGGACTAAAATTATTGACATGTATCTAACATATTGAATATTAATAAATATTTTATAACACTTATACAGCTTGGAAACTATGCCACTTCATTTATAACCTCTATATGACCCCTAAGTGACTCAAAATGACATAAGGACTAAATATGACGATGACCAAGGCTAGTAAGACATTAAATCACATCAAAAGAAATATAACACACCCTATTAAATTATAATAGACCCCTCTATCAAGTTTTGTATTATAGGGCGTTGATCCATTTTTATTTTTGGTCAAAATGGTCAACACTTGTAGAGGTGGAAGATAAGTACATTTTAAACATTCTGGGTAAGAAATAAGGCTTGGATCATCAACATAATATTGGTCAAACTAAGAGATATAAGCTGAGGAGAATAAGATAGAGAATATGTGAGAATTTTGGAAATGAAAAAAGTCTAAAACTAAGAGAAATAACTAAGGTCTAAGTTTTCCAAGTGTACAAGACTGAGGTGTTATATAATCCATAAATATCATCTACATATTCTCTATAATCTAGTAATGAAAATGCTAGTTTAAAGGAAAGGAATGCGTACCTAGGTGTGTATAACACACCTTGTCTTTGTGTGTGCCTAATTTGAGTGATTTTCTAGTCACTAACCTACAAGCAAGAACATGTTATAGTATATAATCAATCATATAATTTGCAATTAAAAGTTCTTGAAATTGAAATAGCAAGGTTTAAGAGTACACGTGTTGATATAACTAAATTTTCTATTGGAAAGTTGATTTGAAAAATATGTATCATTGTAATAATCTAAAACTAAGATTAGGAAAAATATAGATAAATCTTAAAAGTTCATATATCCAAGGAGATAGAGAGAGATATATTGGAAGGCACATTCCCCCAACCTTGGATCAAAAGTGAGTTTTCATCTGGCAATTGAGAGTAGCTCAAATATGCAACCCAATGATACTTATAACATGGTGAGTGTGAGTGAACCAAGTCACCCACACTATCAAACTAGTGAGATTAGATGATAATATCAAGTCCAACCTGAAAAATTGGCAAGATTGAGTGATTTAATCACCTCAATCATACCAAAATGTGAACTAACTACTGTAGTAGATTGGTTCAAATAGTTCATAAAAGTCTAACTGGTGGGTGTTGACAGTCCTTGAGCATGTTCTATAATAACAAACTGATTTGGATTTTCACAATATTAGTTACACATTGCATAACATATGCACCTTAGATATGTCTTACGTTGAAACTATATATAATAATGGTACTAATGTATAAAATTCTACCATAACTATGAATCTAAATCATATAACTATGTAGTTTAGCCAATTCATAAAACTATGTAAGTGTGGAGAACATGATTTCAAAGCATGCCCCCACTATAAACAAATAAATATTAAACTGATATAAGTACCAATGTTGAGAACATGTTTCCAAAACATGCCCCCATTGTAATCTGGAGATGTTGAATACTAAATAGGTGTATAGAACATGTTTCCAAACCATATCCCCATCAAATCTAAAAATTGTGAATGTGTGGAAGCCATGATCATATTCCATGCCCCCACTAAATTTTAAAACTAATATAAGTACCATATATTAAATGAGTGTGGATAACATGCTTTCAACACATGCCCCCACTGAATTTGAGTACTACAAATTTGTGTAGAAGACATGCCCATATGATATGACCCCACTGAATTTAAAAACTATTCCAAGTGTGGATAACATGCCTTTATGACACACCCCCACTAAAATTCCCCCATTTAAGGTGAGGTAAATATAGGAACTGGTAGTTATCTCACCTTAAAAGGATAAGATAATTGTACAATTTGTGAATGGAACCATGTAGAATATAAATGGAACATGTCTAGGTAGATTTAGCATTGAAGTGCATAGAACCAATGTGATCACATGCATGAAAAAGATGTATGATAAGTATCATAGCAACATCTAGATAGTAATAGTACAAGGTCAATAAGCAAATCAAGCACACACACAAGATCACTCAAAATCAAGTCAAAAGGTAATAGTCCAAGAAGATCACAAAGAAGGGGCATGTTCAAATATCACAAAATCAAAGGGACATGACTTAGTCAAATAACCATAGAAGAAAATATGACATATTCAAATGTAAATACAATGATTAATGACATATGTAAATGTCAAAGAAATCATACATAGGCATAGGGTTTGCAAGTAAATGAACATATTCAAATTCTCAAACAAGGAATACAGTAACAAGGCAAGATACTCAAGGAATTGTTTAAAGTAAAGCATAAAAAACCATCATAAATAGTCATATAAGCCCATTGATCAAATATGTTACGAAAAATTGTCAAGTGTATAACATATCAAGTACCCTATGTAAGATATAATCATGGATAAAGGCATGTATATATGTAAGCTCAAACATGATGATTAAATGTAAAAATCAAACCATATAACCTATGTGTATAAAGATCAAAGAACCAAATGCCCCCAATGTCTGCATGACATGAGTAAAGGTAAGGCCCAACATCTAAAATAGCAATAGATCATCTATTTTTTATATGCCTGTATCACACTCAAGTAGAAGTGTGACACACATGTGTATGTAGGAGTAACTAAGTATGCCATCCATCAACATGGAACTAACACATAGATGCTAAGGAGATAATAAAACATGTAGGTGCTACAAATATTTTTGGATGTTTTTTTATTTTTTTGGTATTTTTAGAATGTTTTAAAAGGAAAGATCATCCTATGATGTCATAGATATCTCTCTACTATAAACATGATTTAATAATCTGTTGATGTTGTCAAGGAGCATATATAGGTTCAATATCTATCACAATATTATTGGTGATGCTCTGTATAAGCAAAATAAGACTCTATGGTCATGAAGTTGTAGTAGGAGTAATAGGAGTAGGGGTTCCTTGAACCCATCATTGAGTACTCTATGGTTTCTTTAGAATAAAATTAATAGAAACATGTGTAGGTGCTCTATATATCTAAACATGGTGCATAGTAGATGGGGATTCTATGGAATCCACCATATGTCTCTAATGTAATGGTATCACTAGTGCTAGCCAAAAGGTAAATGGGATTTCCTATTGCTTATCTTTTTGTGGTGAATGAGCCTTAGTAGTCTTGGTAATTAACTATCTAGATATAAGTTTCTCTTCTTTAAGAGGATGCTCATATGAAATTCTATAAATTGTGACTACCTGATTGGCATAAATGTATTTAACATACCCATGCACTATAGAAAGTATTGCTTGAAGTGTATAGATCCAAAGTCTTTCCAATAACATATCAAAGATGAATAAGCTTGGATAAATTGAAGGAAGAACATCTAATTTATAGAATTTTAAAATAGATGTGAACCATTCATCTTGAGATGAAGATCAAGGGCTGAAAATAAAAGGTAATTTTTACTTAATAATGGGAATTTTGAATTAAAAATTTGAGTGGAGAACATTCAAGATTCACAAGTGAATATAAAATTCATTTGGAAGGAAGATATGATATAAAATTAGTAAGTGGATGTGAGGTGGATTATCAAATTAGAGAAAAACAAATCATGAAAGATAATGGGAATAAAGGTAGATTATTAAATCAGATCATAGAAAACAATGGGAATAAAGGTGGACTATTAAATAAGATCATGAAAGACAATGGGAATAATGATGGATTATCAAATTAGATCATGGAAGATAATAGAATTATTAAATTACAATGGTGGGGGATAGAAGGAGCCTTAGGGCATATGAGGATAATTTTGATTTTTTAGATTTATGAAAATTACGAATTTCCAAAATTCATGGAATTTTTAATTACAAAAAGATGAGCTAATTAACTTAGGATTAATTTAGGGACAATAAATAGTGAATTTTGAATTTTGAATATTAAATAGTGAATAGTGGTGATGAATAGTGATTAGAAAAAATTAAGGGTGATTAAAGATGATTAGAGATGATTAGGTATTTAGTGCAAAGAAGGTTAAAACCAATAAAAAGTGTCTGATTTTAAGTGTCTACATTTTTAGCCTCTTTGAGAAGTCATTGTGAGACATTGTCGAGGTAATCACTTTTCAAAGAATGAAAAAGTCATTGAAAAGGTGGAAAAAAATTAGATGAATAAATAATGGATGTAATGATTTTATCATTTCTAATCGATAAGTTTAGGATTTTGGATAAAATAATGAGATAATTATTGGAACAAAATGAGGGACCCATGATGATTCCCCATTGAGTGTTCATGTGGTAAAGTGGATGAACACTCAAAATGATGAAGTGGTGATAATGAAGGCTGTCAATAAAGTGAAGCACTAGAAATCGATATCATACTTGTAGGATTAAAGTATGTGTAAAAGGATTTTCCCCTAGTGAAAAACTAGATAATAGATAGGAAAAAGAATCTTTCTTGCTTAGAAGTTGCACACTTGGATGGTGCTCAGGAGGAGTCACATAAGTAGATGTGGGAATGATATATCCTAGTAAGCTACGAGTCTAAAAAAAATATAGATTTTCTAATTTGAGAAGAAGATTTTACAAAATTGATAGTTAAAAATAGTTGATAAAGATTTATAGCATTTAGATTAATTGAGGCCTTAAATTATTGACAAAAATGGTTGAAAAATATGAAAATGAGGGGTTGGATGGAAAAACATTAGAATGGGAGGGGATAGGCTATAAAGAGGATGAATTGGAAAGTGTAAATTGATGGCATAGATGGATATTATATGGATGGTTACACAGTTTCCTTGTATTTAGTTTTACCTTGCTTTGGAATTCCAACATGAATAGGTGAGTAAGAGTTAAACAACCTAAGTCTTAATGTAGCATAAAATAATAATCACCAATGATATGAAATAATCATGATGAATATTTGTGTTTTAAGCATAAGGATTTAAAAGATTGTAATTTGTGTAAAATAGAGTGTATCATGATATGGAAAACTAATAATCACACTATAGTGTAGTACACAAAAGAATCTTGACTCAAAAAATGATAAAAAAAAAAGAAAAACAAACAAGTGGAAAGAAGATGAACATAAACAAAAAGAAAAAAAAGTTTACACAAACAAAAATGATGAATGTAAGATAAAAGAATTAAATGAAAAGACACATGACAAGAAAATCAATAGTAAACAACCTTAACAAAGACAAGTTAAGCACAATCACAATAAAACATAGGTGAAAACAAAAATTAAAGTAATCGACACTAAAACAAGGAAGTAAATGACATGACTAACATTCTAGGTGAAGGTTGAGACTTTTAATAGCCAAAATTTATGACAACATTGAATGAAAAATGAGGAAGCCTAGAGATAACCATGTGGTTTCAGATATAAATGAGAATAAGTGAAATCACATTTTGGATGAATGGAGATGGAGATAATGGTCAAACTGAACCTAGGGTCCCCATACCCCCGAGCATTACCTACATAGTCTAAATGCTCTTACCATTGAAAATGGTGTGAATGCCCATGATAATGGGGATAGACTCAGTGCACATGTAGTTATCCCATAAAGGGGGAGAAGAAAAAGGAATGAGGGAAGGATAAGAATAAACACACAGATGGAGGGGAAGATGGAAAGAAAGGAAGATAAAATAAGGGGGTGTGGCTGAGTTGACCTCAATAACTATGCATTGCCTACATAGTCTAAAAAAAGACCTCAAGATAATGTAGTTGTCCAAAAAATGGGAGGAAAAATAAATAAGTATTAGATGATGTTAAAAATATAAGGATGCTAATAAAAATTGAAAACTTCTCTGATGTAGGACAGCCTATACAAAAGGGCGCTATTAACAATCAAAAATTAGTGAGAAGAAAAGATGAAGAATGGGGATGGTAATTAGTTGTTAGTGGTTGAGATGACCTTATAGTTTAAGTAGCACATACATAGTCCATGGACATCAAGCCAATGTAATTCAACACATACGAGAAGTGATGAGAAAATGCATTGATGGATGAAGTGTTAAGATTGACCCATGGATATTATTAACCCACTTAAGTTAATGATTGCACATTGTGATTGATTATGATGATGTATTGATTTGACCCCAAGCAATGATATATGCGAGTGGATTGGGAATGATATCTCCCAATATAAGTTGCATGCTTTGAGGTTCCCCATGAATCAGAGTTCATAAGAGTGTATCTGGGAATGATATATCTCATTGAAAAGCTACAAGATTGAATTGGTTGACTAATTGAGTGAGTAATGTATTAATGGATAAAGGATGGATATTGTGATGTTGTCAGTCCCAATCAATATTTTTAGGAGATTGAGTATAAAGAGTAAGAAATGATTGTGGATGATTGATGTGAAAACATAAACAAAGAAGTTAATTGATGACATATATTAATGATGACTAATCACAACATGGATTGGATAAGGATAGGTGGAAGAGAGAGGTAATTATGGGATGAATAATGAAAAAAATTTGTTTTTCACCATGGCACTTTCCTAAAGCACCAGTAAACTAGTTTTCACTTGTGGAAGAACTATTTTTTTCTCTTTTCTCTTTTTCTTATTTTTTGTTTTTTATTTTGTTGATTTTTTTTGTATTTTTGTTTTGTGATATTTGAATCACATGTCCTCTACATATGTGGATTTTACTAGAGACTTATTATGAAAAATCAACATTTATTATGACATATAAATATTCTCTAGTTTATTTCAATGAATTTCCTTTCTTGTGTTATGAGATTAACTTTTATGTATGATTTTCATGTTATGAACTTTAGATGACCAGACATTAAATATATACCATATATCTATATGTTTTATGATAATTCTATGTAAAATTATTATATATGTGAGAACTAAAATGTATGAAAATGTTGTAACATGATAGATATGCATGAAAATTTGTGAATGTGCTAACAATTATTTTGTAGGTGATGACCTAGTTATTTTGTTTACACAACATATGACTTTCAATTTGCAAAAAAAGAATGAAATGGGGAATAGGATAAGTATGAAATGGTGAATATTAAAACCAAAAATAAAAAAAAATCATGGAAAAGGAAGGTGACTTAATCCTTATGAGCATAGGGGAAAAATTTACTTCTTGTTAAAATCACAAAATACTAACTTTATTAGATGCATCTAAATAGAACTAACATTGACAAAATCGGTAAATGGGATAAATTTACCCTTGTGAACATAGTTATATAGATAATCTTTTTGAATAAATTTTCATTTGGACACCTTTGATTGAATATTTAATACTTTTCTTTATGCCCCTACATGTAGTCTCATGTGACTAGGAAGACACATGGGCTCATCACCAAAGGATATATGCAGGTGAGTAAGGTCATCGTTCCCCAATGATAATCCCACACAACCAATGAAATGTGAGGGCTCAACACTAAAAATTAACAAAGGTTGAGAAATGTGGAATCATAAACTTTGGATAAGGATGTATGTTTATTTATAAGGATTTTACTCCCAAGTCATAGCCCCATATAACTATCAAAATACAAGGGATCATCATCAAATACCAAGATATATGAATAAAATTAATACGCACACACACACACACACACACACACATTTAACATGTTAATTTTTTCTACTTAGAGGTAACTGTAAGAGGAGACTTTGTCATTGACAAATATCTAGACTAAGTTGTGGGCTAGTATTTTCTAAGTCTTGCAAGATGTACAAAAAAGAGATGTACTCTACTCATAAGAACTAAGCCAAGAACCAATTTAATGTTAATTTTGAGATTTTTTTCCATGGAATAATAGGGTGATATGAAAAGTGAAATGATATGATAAGTTGCATTTTAAAATTTTATGTTATGCAAATTGACAACTAAATAATCACCAAACATGACATCTGATATGCAAGACAAAATGTAAATGATATAAAATGTAATGCAATGAGGGCAATGTGAAATATAATTGTAAATAGGCTAACCTCAAGTTTTAAGGTACTTGTATACAACAAGTTTTTTTTTTTTTTTTTTTTGATTTTATATATATTTTTTCTTTATTAGCATCTAAACGTAATGGAAGGTCACAAGATGCATATTTTTTTTCAATTTTTATCCCATGCCAATTCTAGATAATCTCTATCATTCTGATTGTATTTCTTATTCAATCTCAGTTTTAGTTATGTCATTTACTTTGAATAGTACTTGACCAAGATGAGATTGTTGAGCCCACCAAAAGTTATTAGTGAACCATCTTGAGTATCATTCCCTATCAGAAAATCCTTGTTGAATAAATAAATTTAGATATAAATTTATTCGATAGAGTTCTATGGTAATTTTGGTTTTTCTTAAGAAAACACAGTTATCAAATAGACCCACATTAATATGCCTAATATTAAATCTAAACTCTAGAAACCTTTTAAGAGTTCTTTGAATCATCATTAAATTAGGAACCCTTTCCCTGTAAGGGTTATAAGCAATACTATTAAACAATAACAAACACTAGGGATTAATTAGTTCACCATATGTATAAAAACCAATATCTCTTGCTGAACCACTACTGACTAACCACAAAATACTATAGAATTCAAAATAGGATAGGTCTATATTGATAATCCTCTTAGAAAATTTAGAATATTTAAATCTACTATGATGTGCATTGAATGTGATATCAAAATCATGATCTAACTCTTTATAGTGCCATGCTACCAAATTAGCATAATAAGTTTGTAATTTTGAAGTGTTTTCAATTATGTCTCCAAGGTCACCAAGAGTGTCCATGAGATGATATATATGCATGGTCCTTAATGACAAAGTTTACCTTAGTGCTCACATATTTTGCATGAGACCCTATAGGTTTTGGTCTTGTTATGGATGTTTTTGATGATGTGTTATTGATACAAAGGACCTATGGAGTGTAAAACATGCATGATGTACTTTTAGAAGTGAAAATAATTCATTTGAGTAGGTCTAGGTTATCCTAGTCATTTTGGCAGAGTTTCCTAAGTAATCAGATTGATGACATCAAAATTCATACATGTGAAAGTGTCAGAAGAAAGTGGTCACATGGGTATGTTCAATTTTGTGCCTAGAGAATGTGTTTCAATTTTCATGCCTTGACATGATGTCTATGAAAAGTTATGATAGTGCAAAGTTACTCTCCCAAGTAGATTTCATCGTTTTTATACTTAGTCAAATTTGAATTTTTTAGTGATCATTGGAATTCAAATATTTGAATTATACAAAGAAAACTAGTTGTGATTATTTGATCTATATCTTGAGTAAATAGATGAATTTGATGATGGAGTAAAAATCAAAGTGGTAAAAAATTTCAGGGGCAATCCTTATAAATTGATTGGGAGGTTTGATTGGTTTTACAATTGAATTTATTACAGCTCAAAGTTGACTAAGGGTTTGACCTTCATTTGTTAAGGACCCAAGAAGGGTGTTTTATTTTGTATTAATGTTATTTAGATGTTTAATGATGATTTATATATTGGAGAGTGTTGTAGACATCCTCAAGATCATTTGTATGGATTTTAGAGGTTTGAACAATCCATATTTAGTATGAAACATTATTTGGAAGTTGAATTTGTATTTGTTCATGGTGTTTTCATGTACAAAGCAAATGATTGAATGGTTTTGCATATGCAGAGGTGAGTAGTGATTAATGTAATCACTTGAGGGTATCTTATTGGTCATGTGGTGTGGACCTATGTGCTTAGAAGTGGTCTTTTTTTTCTATTTTTCTTGAAGTGTTAAAGGGATGAATAGGTCTCCATGGACCTAAAATGGCTACTTAGGCCTCAATGAAAGGTGTTGTTACTTAAGGGTGATCTATCAATGCTATGGTCAACTTGTGTATGTGGTGTTGATATTTTTCTAAGTGGGATAGAATCCTTAAGGGTTAAGGAATGTCTTGTGGCTGACCAATAAGGTGGTGATCATGAAGACTCTATAAATAGAAAAACAAAGATGAAGGTTTTTATAGAGAATGAGTGAAGAAAAGAGAAATGTGAGTAGCTTGGTGGATGAATTGTAGAGTAGAGTAGTGTGAGCGATATGTGTGTGACTTGGTGGTCATTTTTATGATATGGTAATAATTTTTTTTATGGTTTATGGTTGAAAATGAGTGAAGAGATGTAGAGTGATCCAAAAGGCTATTTTAGATACATTGCATTTGTGTGAAGGCTTGAGAAAATGTGAAGAGTTGAAGACAGTTGTTATTCATTGTTTCTCCATCAAATTGGAAGGAAATAAAAATTTTGGAGGTGTTGATATCATAGTGTTGTGTGGGTGCTCAACATCTAGGGAAAATGGGTGCTTGTCCATGTTTAGGTGTTGGTGCTCCTTGTGAAGTGGGTGCTTCACTAAAATTCTCTTGTTTTTGATCTCTTATAGGATTGTAGTCCATTTTTTTATAGAATTGAGAGTGAATTTTATCCCTCATGAGTGTTTCCAACATAATAAATGTGTTATGTTCTTTGATCTTACATTATTTTCTTTGTTCATTGCAATGAATGGTTTATATGCTTCATGAATGCTTATGCTAAATTGTTAAGAGTTTAAAAAATTGAAATTGAATTTGATTTTCTTGCATCACTAATTCACCCCCCCTCTCAATAATTATACCTCTAAAAATTAGTATCTAATCCATAGCTTCTTTACAAGTTTAACCACTTGAAGGTGATCTAAGCTATAATGGATCATATGGATAACAAAGAGGCTGAGACATATCTTCAAGGTGAATTAGTATGTGATTTATCAGAGATCAAATGTCTAGAAGAAGAGAATGAAAGATTTAAGAACAAGAAAGGAAGTAAAAATTTAGATATAACTTACTCAATATGTTATGAGATTAATGCAAGCGTTGATGTTGTGAAGACACAAATAGATAAACTAGAAACAACAGTCAAGAATTTGTAGGACATGATGAATAAAGGCTTGAATCAAAGATTAGATCATTTAGAAGGTGAAGCTAACATATATAGATGTGTTTTCATCTAAGGACAAGAAAATTCCTAGCTCTAACAAAGAATTTAAAGATGAAAATTCTTGGGTTATTGATGGTCAAGTAAAAGGAATGTCTAACATGTACAATTACAGTTATGTCTTAAATGGGTATTGTTACACTTGTAATCAATATGGTCACAAATATGGGGACTACACTTTCTCTTCAAATAATGGAAATGAGGTTCTTTGCTAAAAATAAAACCAATAGGATCTTATAGCCAAGTACTATAAGAGGGCCTATTAGAGAAAGGACATATAAGTCATTAACACCATCAAATGGTTTAAGGAAGACAAATCCAAGATTGAAGAAAGAAGAAGCAAAATTTAAGTAGTGCACCAAAGGAAGAGTTAATGTTTGTTCAAAATACCTTACATACTCAAGAGGATGAAAACAATAAATGGTACATAGACAATGGATGCTCAAGTCATATGATAGGAGACAAGAGCAAGTTTATCTCTTTTAAAAAGAACAATTTAGGTTTTGTAAGATTTGGTGACAACAATTTTGCTAACATAGTTGGTAAAGGTTATGTGAGTTTGAATAATGGTCATACTCAAACTAAAAATGTTTTATATGTATAAGGTTCTAAACACAATCTTCTAAGTGTTAGCCAAATGTGTAAGCAAGTAAATGTTTTGAATTTTCATGATAAAGGGTGTGAAATGAGAAGAGCCAAGTCTAAGAAATTAGTTGTAAATATTCATAAGGTAGACAACAACTTGTATGTGTTCCATGAATACAAAAGGGATGAGTGTTTCATGAACCAATTAGAGGAAAGATTGATTTGTCATAGAAGACTTGGACATCTAAATTTTGACAACTTTATGAGGATCAATTCAAAAGGGTTACTGAGGTATATGCCTAAAATCACTAATATTCTTAATGATCTTTGCAAGGCATGCCTTCATGGGAAGAAAACCAAAAGAAGCTACAAATATAAGGAGAATTACACCACAGTACCATTAGATTTGATCCACACTGACCTATGTGGACTTATAAGAACTCAAGTTATTCAAGGTAATAGCTACTTCATGCTATTAATTGATGATTTTACTAGGATGACTTGGATATATTTTCTCAAAGAAAAAATCATAAGACTTTGCAAGGATTAAAGCATTTAAATCTCTTGTAGAAAATGAAAAGGGATAAAAAATCAAACATATGAGATCAGACAAAGGAGGTGAATTTTGGTCTTATGAGTTTGATAATTTTTGTAAAGATCAAGGGATTAGAAGACAATATTCTACTGCTAGGACATCCCAATAGAATGGGGTACTTGAAAGGAAAAACAAAACTATCCAAGAGATGAGTAGAACCATGCTTGAAGATTCTAAACTATCAAATCGCTTTTGGGAAGAAGATGGTAATACATCAATATACATATTAAATAGATGCCAAGTTAGAGTAAATTATGATAATACACCATATGAGGTATGGAATAATAAGGTAGCTAATGCCAAACATTTTAGAGTGTTTAGGAGCAAGTGGTTTATCAAGAGGGATGAAGAAAATATTGGCAAATTTGATTCAAGGTCTAATGAGGGAATATTATTTTGTTATTCATATATTATTTCTACTTATATATGCTTTAATAAGAGACTTCACAAGGTTTTTAAAAGTTTAAATTAAGGCCACAAGAAATAGCCATTTAGATTCAAAAAATCTTTAGAAAGTTTCAAGTTAAATGCAAGCCAGCCAAGTATCATGATCTCTAAAGCCAACATCAAATATCAATGGTAAACAAACAATCTCATGAAATTAGCAAGTCAAAAGATCCCAGATCAAGATCAATGGTGCATATTCTTGTGTATAAATCTTGATCAACAATCCATGTTCAAGGTTGGAGTCAATAAGTTAAAAATAGATTGATGGAGCACATTTAATCATGTAATTAAATATGAACAGTGAGCTCGTGATCAAAAGGTAAGATGATCTTAAGGATGAATGTGATGGTGGCAAGTGTCATAATCATGGTGATTTAGTAGATCAACAACCCGCATTTGATCTAGCAGATCAAATATCTATGGCATGTATTCAACTATATATAAATAGATCGATGGTGTGGATCAAGGTCAAAATGTCAATAATCTTGGGTTATACACAAAGATTCCATATGGCATAATTATATTAACTGGATGGAGACTGATATTAGGGTCTACATAAGGCACACAAGATTACCAAGTGTCATGTTTTTGAAAGCCAAGATAAAGATCAATGCCCAGCTACCAAGTGTCATAATTTTAGATGTAAACTAAATATTAATGATTGATGTTGAAATTCAAGGCTAGGAGACACTCAATGAGCTTGATGGAACAAATTTGATCAATTTATAGGAGGCACAAGATGAAGACACATGTTCAAGGTGACTATGGTTGAGTTTTAAAATGAAATAAGTAGCCTGAGGAAATGCCACATGGGCAGACACATCAAATCAAAATATTTTTCCACCCAAATAGACAAATATATAAATGTGAGATCAAATATGATCTAGGTTACTAGGAACAAACCCTGTAGAATCATAGGATGTCATTAAAGCTCAGTTAAACCTCTCAAAATCCCTCATATGTAAGTTTTACATCTTATTGATGATCAAGAGACTAGGTATCATATGGATATTCATTGAAAATATGACTATATAAAAACTAATAAGGGGATTGGTTTTCAACTATAGTATACTATGTTCAGGGTTTGAAGTAGGGTTAAAGTTGTGATTATGAAATGAGTGTCTTATCTTTTGACATAGTCATATCATCCACTTTTAATAGGTACATACAACTACTTAAAATAGATATATTCATGACTCAGTCAGGTCCATGGATATGAGGATTTTGTCTTTATAATGAAGGCAAGTGGAGGATGGCGTAGAAATCCAATAAAGAGATATAGTGGTTAGAGAGTGTAGGTGGAACATTAAATCAATTTTTAGAGTCTTTGGAGGCTCTTCCTTCTTAGTAGATCATGACTCATCATCCTCAACAACAAAGTTTTGTCTTCCAGTAAGTTTCTCAGCTAATTAGGGAAATTGAAGACTATTTAGAGCTAATAAAGGTTAATTTTTTAAGGAAGGATAAGTCTTAATTGATCTAAAAAGGTGGTTAAGACTCCATGGAAGTGGTTCGATCTCATTTATTGAATTTTTTCTATTTGCTGCCTCTCTCTCTGGTCCCCTTTCCTCTATATCTCCCATTTCTTTCCCATTTTCAATCATTATTATTCTTTGAGAAGGGACTCTCATTTTTATAAGGCTAAACCCTATAAAAAATTTGTAAGAACTACCTCTTAAAGCAATAAGATAATCTTTCACCTATCTCTTATATGTAACTAGTGTCTAGTAAGCTTGTGCATGATGGATTGTGAAGGAGAGTCTTTCACATCCATTGTCCTTATTTATTTCCTCTTTTAAGGTTTTTTCAAGTTGTTTATAATTTTTAAATCCTACTTATTGGCCATTAATAGATGCCTGGTTTGAATCTTAGAATTCCTCTTTATTTTCATTCATTGCTTGGTGGGTCTAGTTTATGAAACACTTATGTAGATTAGCTAGTTTGTGAGATTATGTGAGCTAAAATTGTCTTATGCTTCATTAGTGTGTATTTCATGCTTATGTGAGTCTCATTAAAATTTGGTGCATCACCCATTTATCTCTCTTAGTAACCCTTTACCCCCTTTTTATCGCTTTTCCTAGTAGAAGCATTAGTTTACGTGATCCACCAAGAGGAAGTCGACCTTCTCTGGAGGTTTAACCCCACTACAAAATACCCATAGCCTGGGGTTGCTCCAATTTTGTGGATTAGTTGGATAGAGCCTAAAGAACCTCCTCAAATGGTGCAAATTAAGTCCACAATAGTTTTTGGCACACCTAGTGGGACCACTTTCCTGATCAAGTTTGATGTTAGTTTAATTAATTTGTAGTGGTTATATATTTCATCTTCTAGTATATTGTAACTCCAAAGAACACTCAACATTATGATAATAGAATAATAGTTGTCTTTCATACCAAAGGTGACTAAAAGATTAGATCATATAGATATTCCTTTTGAATTTGTTGAATTGTCTTTAAGCTCAGTAAGAAGGTTAAGGTTTGTTAATACTCACCTATACATGTGAAAATTTCCTCCTAAACCAATTCCAAAATCTACCTCTAAAATATCTTTATCGGGTCCTTTCACTACCATGTCAGCCCTTAGAGCTTTACCTTTTATGGATTTCAATGGTTAAAATCCTTTGGATCTCAATCGCAATGACTTCCAAGAGCTTAAGAGAATGTTTCAATCCTTTGGGAATGAGTTGGTCAATGTGAAGAGGAAACAAGCCTAGTTCAGTAGACCTTATCAAGCTGCATATCAGTCTCATTAGTAATCTTATCAAGTAAATAAGCCACCCTACAAAGGAAATTTCCAAGGGTAAGGCCAACAACAAGTCCAAGGACAAGGGTAGCCTAACTATGCTAGGCAAAACAACTATAATTTGAATGTTGCAAGTACCTCTAATACTTTGGTCGATACTCCGAACAACATTGATCAAGAATGTGAGGGTACCATGCCTTAAAATTAGACATTTTGTCAATCCATTATCCCAAACACTAAGCTCAATCAAGCTTTAAATGATCAATGGTAGCAAGCTATTGGCTATGGATACAATCAAGCTCTTATGGCTCAGAACATAGAAGTACCTATGATGACAAATTCAAAAGAGCCTCAACAAGGACAAGACCCTAATGAAAGACCAAACTAGTTTGGTGATACAATGGTTAATTATGAGCAAGAAAAGTGTTATGTACTCAATCAGTAGGCTAGTTCTAGTGAAGCATACATTCCAGTGGTAGCTAATACAAGGTTCAAAATAAGTAACATGGAGGGTAGGCAAGAATCAATCAAAGAGTCTCCTACTCTTACTCCTTTACTATCAAAGCCAAGTGAACCTAGTATTTCTCCAAAAGTTCTAAGTGCCCCAAAGGTTTCAATAGCTCCAAAGAATCAAAACTAATGGAATGCCTTTGTACCCCAAGACTCATAAGTTCAATGCATGGTTGTGGATCTCAAAGCACAAACAAAGGTTGGTGGTTTAACCATAAATATTGTTGAACAAATTAAGAAATACAATGTGAGAGTGCCAATGTGGTACATGATTTTCATGCCTGGTCAGGTGGATATCCTTCAAGAAGGATTGTCAAAGATCAATGTTTTAGACAAGTCGCCAAGCAAAGAAAATATAGTTCTCACCAATACAAATAAAGGACCTAATGAAGGTCAATAAAATAAGGTGGTAAATCCTCCTCATAATACATTTTTGTGATCATTGGCGACTCCTTAGTACATAACTACTTGGTAGATAATGGAGCAAGTAATTTAGTGATGCCAAATTCAATAGCATATCAGCTTGGTTTGAAGTATGAACCCCAATCTAAGGGAGTTTTGTAGCTTAATGGATCTTCCACAAAACCATCCAGTATTATCAAAGGTCTCAACTTGACCCTACATGTTTGTCCTATCATTTTAGTGGCTCAAGATGTGTTGATTCTATATGTGCCTCCTCATTTTGCTCTATGCTTATCTAGAGACTTCATAGAAAAAATTAGAGATTATCTAGTAGTAGATTGGTCCTAAATGGCTTTCATAATAAGGTATGGGACAAAGCTAAGCCTATTTCATAATTTAATGTATAGCCTTATAGTCCAAATAGCCCAAATATAAAATGTACCATCCTAGATCAAGATGAAAACCTGGTTGGTCAAGAACTAGACACACATCCTAAAGAGCATACCTAATATGTTCTTGGATGAGTTATGGATTGAAAATCAGTTAATCAACCCTTTGGAAGGTGTTGAGGAAAGAGACATGGGAGTCTACTAGTTGTGTGAGCAGAATTGGTCCATGCCATCCCTAACTAGGCTAGAAGAAGATACTAGTGGTTTGTGGAGATTATTTTTTATGGCTCAAGGAGAAAACATGGGGTAGGTACAAGTGAAATGCTAGTATCTCCCTCCAATGATAATTACTTTTCCTCTTATAGGTTCCAATTTAGTTGCTCTTGCAATATAGCTGAGTATGAGGGTCTTATCCATGTCCTTTTATGGGCTAGTAAGAGAAGAATCAAGTAGTTAAAAGTGTATGAGGATATTGATTTGATAGTGCATTAGGTCAGAGACTAAAATATCACAATAATCCCTTGATCAAATCTTACAAACATAGAATATGGGACATACTTGAGTAATTTGAGGCCTTTAACATCCAAGTACCACCAAGGAACTAAAACTAACATGTTGATAGGTTGGTAGCTATGGGAGCTCAGTTTGACATCTTGAACAAGTTGAAAAGGTCCAAAGTGCAGCCACATGTTAAAGTGGTGGTAACACCATTAGTGTCAAACAATGGATCTCATTGGTAGGCCTTTGATGATGACAAGTAGATTGATTATTTCATGCAGCAGGAAGTAGATTTTTCCTTAATTAACCAAGGTAGATTCCAACATCATTATGAGGATCAAATTGTTCACTTGAGGTCTAACAAACTTACTAAATGGTTGGTCACCCTTGAAGGCCTTTTCCATGAGGGATATCATATGAGGAAACTTAAGGCAATGATATCAACTGATGAGGAGAACTATGAAAGATTTATTATCCTAAAATATAATCTCTTCAAGCTTGGTAAGGTAAGCACTAAAATTGAAAGGCATGCTTTCATTGAAATTTTTAAGGAATACTCGGACATCTTTGCTTGGGAATATAATGATCTAAGAGGTTTTGATCCCAAGCTAGCCCAATACACTATAGAATTGGAGGCTAATGCCAAATATATGAGTCAAAAACAAAGGCCTATCAACCCAAAAATATAATAACTAATGAGAAAAGAATTGACTAAACTGATTGAATTAAATATCATCTTTCCAATTAATCACTCCTCATGGGTAGCCAACCTAGTACCTATGAGGAAGAACAATGGGGAGATCTGATTGTGTGTTGACTTTAGAGACTTGAATGAGGTCTCTTTGAAAGATAATTATCTATTACCATCCATGGAGAAACTCCTTCAACTATTTTCTAGTTCAAAATGCTTCTCTCATTTGGATGGGTACTCAAGATATAACCAGGTGTTGGTAAGACAAGAAGACCAATATGATATTACCTTCACCATAGAGTGGGGCATATATGCTTATCATAAGATGCCTTTTGGCTTGTCAAATACTAAGTATATTTTTTAGAGAGCCATAGACATGGCTTTCTAAGTATTTTTAAATTAGATGGTGTTGGTTTACTTAAATAACATAATAATTTTCTCCAAGAAGGATAGTGAACACTTGGATCACTTGATTTTGATCTTTGAAAGATGTAAATAATATGGGATCTCATTGAATCCCAAGAAATGTGTGTTTGTTTTCCATGAGGGAAAACTCTTGGAACATATTATCTCAAAATAGGTATTATCTATTAATCTTGATAGAATAAGTACCATCTTACAATTATCCTTACCTAAGCATAAGAAGGGAATCCATAGTTTCCTTGGGAAAATAAACTCTGTGAGAAGGTTTATACCTAGTTTTTCCAACATGGTCAAACCCATCACTACCATGCTAAAGAATAACCAAGTGTTCACTTGGTTGAATGAAGGTAAAGTAGCATTTGAGTCTATTAAACAAGCCATTTCTTAAGTACCCATATTCATGAATCCTAATTTTTTAAGGGATTGCATATTGTATTCCTTTGCCAATATTTATAGTATATTAGCTATGTTGATGCACAATAATGGTGAAGGACTTAAGTAGATAATTGTTTTATTCAGTCAAGGGCTTGAATGATATGAGGTAAGGTATAATTTTGTATAAAATTAAACCCTTAAAATATTAAGAAGCCTTGAAAATTTTAGACCAATGCTCTCTAATATCAAAATCTATCTTATGGTGTCTCATCCTAGAGTGAGGGACTTCCTTCTTAACAAAGACTTAAATAAGAAGAGGGGCATAGAGATCAAGGTCACTAAGCTAGTGAGAATCAAAGGCTTGTGTGAGAACATGGTTAATGACCTTTATGAAGATAAAGAAGTTGTCTTGGTGACACAAGACAACTCACAAATAGATGCACCTCCACCTCACACTAGCTAGCTCCAGGATATGATAAGGTTATTGATAATAGGTGAATTCCCTCAAGGTATGGATAGAGTAAAGATAAGGTATTTTAGACTTCAATCCTTAACTTATGTATTGGTTTATGGGGTTATATTTATAAAAAACCTCAATGGAGTGCTTCTTAGATGCATAGATGATGACCAAGTGACCAAGCTCTTGGAACAATTGCATGATGGGCCTGTAGGAGGCCATTTTTCTCCAAGGACTATAATAGTGAAAGTGATAAGATCTAGTTATTACTAGCCTAGTATCTTCAAAGATTCATATGCATGGATCATAATGTGCCAAAAGTGTGATCTTTTTATAGGAAAAAAAGGTTGGTAGCACTTCCTCTCAACACAATCTAGGTGGAACAGCCCTTCATGTAATGGGGTTTGGACTTCATAGGAATGATCAATCCACCTTCCAATGGAGGGAATAAATGGGTACTCACTACTACTAACTACTTCATTAGGTGGGTGAAATTAATTTCCCTAAAAGAAGCCAATGAAATAGTAATATTGGACTTCTATGATAGCATAGTAACAAGGTTTGGTGTACTAGAAATAATAATTTCAAATAATGCCTTATCATTTGTTGGCATAAATACAAGTGAGTGGGCACTTTAGCTAGGCATCTAACTTAGTACATCCTCAAATTACTACCTCCAAGGCAATGGACTATCAGAGTCAACAAACAAGAACTTGATAAAGATTATCAAAAGGACTATGGAGGAGAATCATAGAGTGTGACACACAAAGTTAAGGACAGCCCTATGGGTTGATAGAGTGACTCCCAGAGTTTCCATTAGAAACTTACCATTTGTCCTTTTATATGGGAGGGAGGCCAAATTTCCCATATGTCTTGAGTTACCTACCTTGGAGTTAACCCATCAGCTTGAGTTGATGGAGAGTGAGCCTATGAGTGTGAGGATGATAGAGCTCATGGAGCTTGAAGAAACAAGGGACCTTGCAATAAAGACACTAGAGTCACATCAAGCTCAAGTCAAGAAAGCCTTTGACAAGAGAGACATAGCAATGGATTTTAAAGAAGAGGATATATTCCACAAGTAGGATTCAAATAAGACCAAGCCAAGTAACTATACCTAGTTTGATAGTTTGTGGAGTGGCCCTTATTTCATCCATGGATGCAAACAACATAATGTTTTTTAGCTTGCCCAGATGGATGGAGAGGTATTACCCATCCCAATCAATGGCATTCATTTAAATCCTTGCTATTAGAAGATTTTGTAGCCACTATATATATTACAATAGATTTTCATGTTTTACTATAAGTGCTTTGTACACATTCTTTTCAATTGTGTATTTCCCTTTTATAATTGCCTTGGACACAATGTTTGTTTTGTTCTTGTTATCCTTGTTACTTCAAGAGAAGTTTTTATGGAAAGGGATAGTCTTGTACCATTCTCATAATAATTGGGGAGGAAAATTCTTGTGACCCTATATGCCTAATAGATTAGACAAGGTAACTAATCTGATTTTCAAGCATAACTGGCATATTTCTCAATTGAGTCACTAAAAATGTTAGCCAATTTTGGCCTACATATGAAACTTTACCTAGATTTAAGGTGAGAATTTGAGCAGAGCCCTATTTGATTTAATGATCCAATGGTGGAAGGATCAAATAGACTTCATGACCTTGCCACATGTCACTTGAAAGATTTTAAAATACTTTAAGCAAGCTTAAAGTGTGAATTTGGTTATTTTTAAGGAACCAGACTGTCATAATATGTCATGTAGGAATGAGAAGGTTAGTTTGGTTATACATTTCATAAGTGGACTTGGGAAGTCAACCAAGGTTGAAAAATTGCATTAAAATGATATATTTTTTGCCAAGGTCATCCCCTGCAAGTTTCATGTCTTGATGTGTTTTCTATCTCAAGATATAAGCCTTCAAAAATGATCTAGCAATGTGGGACGTGCCCAAAAATGTCAAACTAAAGCCATATGAAATAGCCCTTTGAATTAAAAAATCTTTAGCAAGTTTCAAGTTGAATGTAAGGTATCCAAGTGTCATGATATCAAAAGCTAACATCAAAGATCAATGGAAGTGGGCAATCTCGTGAAGTCAGCAAATGAAAAGATCCTAGATCAAGATCGATGATGTGTATTCTTGCATACAAATCTTGATCAATGATCCACATTCAAGGCTGGAGTCAATAATTCAAAAATAGATCAATGAAACACATTCAATCATGTAATTGATGATCAATGGTGATCTCCAGGTCAAAATGTTAGAGGATCTTGAGGATGAACATAATGGTGCCAAGTGTCAAAATCATGGTGATTTATGTTAAGAATATAGAATATATAGCAATATTAATGAATTAAAAATAGAAATTAAATGTAGAAATTAAAATGCAATAGAGACATAGATTTAATGTGGTTCACCTAATATGGGCTACGTGCACACAAAAATAGCCAGTCCTTATTATTTAGTCTAATAAATAAAGAGAAAAAATGACAATATCCTCTTCACTCACACATAGTATATCATTGTGATTACAATTTCCTCATATCAAAGGAGGGTTACATATTATATAAAAAATGCACAAACATAATTTTTACCATTATATCTATGACCTAATAGTGAATGGTCTAGATTTACAATAAAATTAAAATATTTTATAATGCATTTTTAACAAAATTTTGCTTCAAGGGTGTTACCCCTGAACCCCATCTAGGGGGGATCCAAAATAGGTTGTTTCCCCTTTAGACCCCCATGATGACCCTAATGGGGGGTGTTGGCCCCCCACACCCCCTTGTCATGAAATGGGCATTAAAATAAGATCAAGCTCTACCATCCAATAATCTCCCACTTGGAGACTAATTGTTGCAACTCCACTGCTACAATTCTTGCTTAGACTTTTCTTTGAACTTTGACCCTAGCATGTTTCTCATCTTACTTGTTATCCTTGAATACCTATTGAAGTTGAATAACTCTCCAAATTTTCTTTAATGACTTCCTTTGTTAGCATATTTGTAAGATTCTGATTTGTATGGATCTTTTCCAACTTTAGTTGACCATCCTCTAAAATTGAATGAATGAAGTGATAATTGAATTGTATATGTTTGGTTCTTGAGTGGAATGTTGAGTTCTTTGATAAATGAATCATACTTTGGCTATAAATATACAACCTAAAATTTTCATGTTTCTACCTCAACTCTTTCATGAATCATTACATCCATATCATCTCCTTGTTTGCTTCAATAGCTATAACATATTTTGCCTCTATAGTTGACAAAGCAACTATCTTCTACAATTTTGAAATCTAGCTAACTGTTGTGTCACCAATCATGAATGCATAACCTATGGTTTTCCTCCTACCATCTAAGTATTTTTCCATGTATGCATCAACATATCCTTTTAAGGTAATATCCGACCCTTCATAGTACAAAGTTATATCAGTGGTCCCTCTCAAGTACCTAAGAATCCACTTGATTGCATTCCAGTACTCTTTTCCTAGATTATTCATAAACCTACTAACAACTCCCACTGCATGAGTAATGTAAAGTCTAGTGCACACCATAGCATCTATTAAACTTACAAATGCTGAAGCATAGGGCAATTTGGACATGTAATTGATTTATTCCTATGTTTTAGGAAATTATTCCTTAATTTGTAGTGTCATCCCAAAGGTGCACTCATTGGTTTTGCATCTTGCATATTGAACCTGACTAACACATTCTTGATGTATTCTCCTTGAGATAATGTCAAATTTCTATTTTTTCTATCTCTTTTTATTCTCATACCAAAGATTTTCTTTACAACACCCCAATTCTTCATTGCAAATGAATCTGCTAGTTTTTTTTAGCTCCTTTATACCATGCATGTTATATCCTACAACAAACATGTCATATACATATAGTAACAAGATAATATAGCTTCCATTATCTAATCTCTTAAAGTAAACATAGTGGTTAGAATGACATCCACTATAACCTTGTTTTATCATAAACATATCAAATTTCAAATACCACTATCTTGGAGCTTACTTTAGGCCATACAAACTCTTCTTCAACCTGCATAACATTTTCTCCTTACCTTTGACTTCATATCCCTATGGCTGCTCGATATATATATTTCCTCCTCTAAGTCACAATGAAAGAATGTCATCTTCACATCTGACTATTCAAGGTGTAAATCTTATACTACTATCAAACTCAAAATAGTTCTTATAGAAGTCATTTTAACTACTAAAGAAAATATTTTGTTAAAATCTATACTTTATTTTGTGCAAACCCTTTACAAAAAGTCTATCCTTGTACCTATTTTTGCCTCCATATTCTTCCTTCAACCTATAAACCCATTTATTCTCTAATGATATTTTACCTATAGGCAACTGAACTAAATCCCAAGTTTGGTTATGTACCAAGGAGTCCATCTCCTCTTTCATTCCTTTCTCCCACTTCTTTCTGATTTCTACCTGCATTACTTCTTCATAGCTTTCTGAATCACCATCACCAGTAAATAATAAATAACAAAGTGAAGGATAATATCATTCAAGGAGTCTACTTACTCTGGTTGATCTTCTAACTACACTTCTAGGAATTTATGTTTCTCTCAATTTCTATATATTTCTTAATTTAAAGAATAATTAGGAAACTAATAATAAGGGTGTGGTAGAAGAACCTATTTAGTTGTGTGTGCATGATCTAAATGGTTATAAATAATCTTATTTGGCTTGGGAAGATGACTTGAAATAAGAGAGAACTAGAAAAGGGTAGGTTAGTTAAGTTGGTTGGTTGGATTTCCTAGTAAGCTAGATCCAAGAAGCGTGAGCTATCTAGGAGGCTGTCAATCCACCTTATGAAACAAGTTAATGTTGATAAAAATGTTTTATAAATGAAAGTAATTAATCTAAAAAAGTAAATAATTTTTAAATAAATGCTAATGTTCTAACAAAATAACATTAAGGTAAATTCTAAATGGTTAGAGAATGGTTCAAGAAGCTCAGGTTATTATTTCTAGTCTATGAGGTGGTAGGGGCCAAGAAAGTAGAGTTTTGGTTAAGGTTAGTGGTTGGTTATTACATGCTAGTTTTGGTTAAAAGGGTTCACACAGTGACCATCGATGGTCAAAGTGACCATCGACAGTTGGGTGACTATCAATAGTTTGATAGTTGACCATTGGTGGTCAGGGTAATCGTTAGTAATTTGAAAGTCAACCGTTAATGGTCACTATTGATAGGTTTGGTTAAGGTAAAAGGTTGGATTGTAGATAAATTATAGATGGGTTGATAGGTTGGTAGAGGTCTGGTTAAGGGTCATAAGGGGTTAGAGGGTGGTGTTTAGGAGGTAGCAAAGAATAAAACAAAGAAACTAATTACTAATCCCAATAAGAGGTGGATACTTAGCTTGATTGTTGAAGTTGGTTGAAGATGTTGGTGAAGCCTAAAGGAATTTTGGTAGAGTAACAGTGCCTATGGTTAAGAAGCAATGTCTCTATTATGCTAGTTAGTTGGTTGGAAGGAAGACCTACAAAATAAAATCTTGATGAAGAAGCCTTGTGAATTTGATCTTTTTTTTTGGTCCTACTCTCTTTATTTTATAGGCAAAGAGAGATCGAACTAGAAGGTTCTATAGGAGTTTTAGTTTCCCTAAGTTAATGTTCATGATGCATTAGCTTACCATCTATATTCAATTTTTGATACATTAACATGCACATAGATCAAGTAAGTTTAGGTATTGATTATCGATGGTTAGAGTAACCATCAATGGTTATTATGTTGACTATCGGTGGTCAAAGGTTAAGTTTGGTCAAAATGTGAATGGTAGGTTGGACATCCAGGGGTTAAGTTTGGTTGAAGAGTGTTTCAACATAGGTTTGCAGTTGAAAGGGTGTAAATGGTAGGTTGGGCATACAAGGGTACTTCAACATCTATGATTATAGTGTGTGGTTTTCTAGTGTCTACATTTTTCTATTTTTTGTTATGTAGTTTGTATTAGCAAACTGTAAAATAAAAATGAATTGTAGGTCAAAGGTTTGGTTGACCTAAGTATGGGAGGAGGTGTTCCCCCTTAAATTAGGAATTGATGAGGTGAAGCATAATTGGGTATAGATTTGATGAGTGGTTAAGTGGATGGAAAGGTAGGTGATAAGGGTGGTAAGTGAGGTTGAGAATTAAGGCACAATCATGTGCATAAAAATATGACTAAGTGTGATAGTCAATATCATGCATAGACTAAGTTGTTAATGTTAGTTAAAATAAGTTTGATTCTAAAAAGATAAGTGACAGTGTGACCAAGCCACAACATTAGGCATAGCTTATCAGGTTACTCTATAAGTCTCATAAATAAGGTCAGTGTCTCATAAGTATCCAAGGTAGGAAGTGATCCTAAGAAGACACAAAAGGGTTGGTTCTGCATGAGGTGTTATAAATTCAAATGTTCAACATGGTAAGGTAATTTATGTATTCAAAAGGACCAAGGCAAGGTCATCACAAAATATGTGAGTAATTTGAGTCAAAAATGGCCAAAATCAAGATGGGCATGGTTGGATGGTTGGTTGGTTAGTTGGAAAGGGTGTTCTATAATGGCTTGTGGTTGGTTTTTGAAGAATATGTGTTTTTTGAAGGTTGGTTAGTAGTGTTCAAATGGCTTTCCCTAATCTGGTGTACCACTTGGTTTGGTTTGGTAGGAAAAGGGTAATCTCTAAAGTTTCATGGTTAAGGTAAGGGTAGGTTGGTTGGGGGTTTGTAGAGAAAGGTAATCTCTAAAGGTTCATGGTTTTGTGAAAAAAGTGCTCTCCAAAATTTGATGGTTTGGTGGAGAAGGTACTCTCCAAAAGTGAGCGAAAATGATCGAGGTTGGAGTGATTTGGTTAGTTGATTGGTTGGTTGGGTTTGATTGGTTGGTGGAGAAGGTGTTCTCCAATGGTTGGTTACTTTGATTTGGTTTGGTTTGGTAGAGAAGGGTAATCTCTAAAGGTTTATGGTTTGGTGGAAAAGGTACCCTCCAATGGTTTATGGTTAAGGTAAGGTGGTTGGTTGGGTTAGGTTTTGTGGAAAAAGTGCTCTCCCAAATAGGTTCACTAATTGGTTAGTTTAATGGGTTGGTTTCAATGACTCATAAGGGGGAAGACACGTCTTCCTAAGTGGTCATGAAATTATAAAGAAGAGGCTAAATGCTCTGATTGACAAAGACCATGATGGCAAGATGGTTGTGTTTATGAACATAAACCCCTATCATGCTTTTACTTTGTTATTAATTTGATGGTTCACTAAAGATATATTGATCACATGGTGTCAAGTATGCTCAAATATCCCTTGATTTTTGGAGGACAAAAGGGGATATGGATCATAGGTAGTGGGTGATAGGGTAACCTTCTTGTGGTGATGGATTACCCCTTCTATAGGTGACCTAAGAACCATGATAGACAAGTCATGTATTTGTTAGGTGTAGATTGATCAATGCAATAATTTTACTGATGCTATTGTGAAAGTTGATTATAGTTTTTTTAAGATTGATTAGTATTTTCTTTTGATATAGGGTCTATTATTGCTTAGTTTGATATGTTTTGGAAGCTGCTTGATGTGGGAAGCTTTAAATAATTAGTTTTTGATAAAGTTGACTTAGCCATCCTTCAAGGGAGTGGTCTAAGTTTAGATTTGTTCATGTTTGATACTTGTCCTTTAAGGGAGCAGTATGCATGTTAGAGATGCTGACCCAAGTAATAGTTTGGTATTCTAAATTGTTTATATGCGAGGTTAGACATGGACTATCTATATAAGCTTAAGTTTTTCATTTATGGATGAAAATCCATAGCATAAGGATGTTGATGATGAGTAAAAGAGGTGTTTTAAGTTAAAATTACCGAGAAAATCCATCTTATAAAAGTTGTAAAGTATTATGAGGATCATGTTATGCGTAAAGTCATGATATCCATGCTAAAAATTAGGCTAAATTTGTGATAAATGATCACATTATCCTATTTCAACTAGTTTTCCTCAAATATAAGGAGATGAAGGTGATTGAAAATAAAGGATGAGCTTTAGTTAGACATAAGATGATAAGAAAATTAGTTTAACCAAAGAACAAACATGAATTCAAAAGCATTTGAGGAGGTTGAGGCATGCCCCTAATCCATGCTTGCATAAATGGTTGATGTCAATTAGGAAAGTAGATGTCTCCCAATTACTTTATGACACTTGATTAGACATGGAAAATATTTGGATTGCAAAAAATGTGAGGTTGGTTAGGTGATAGTTTAGTGGAGAAGGGTAATCTCCAATGGTTGGCAGAGAAGGTGACTCCCAAATAAGTTGGTGGAGAAGGGTAATCTCCAATGGTTAAGGGGGAGAAAGTGACTCCTAAAGAGGTTGGTGGATAAGGATAATCTCCAATGGTTGGGGCAATAAGGTGACTCTTAAATAGGCTAGGTGGTATCCAAATAAGTTGCCCCAATTTGGTATACCACTTAGTTCAAGTTGGGTTGATGGTGAAGGTGACTCCATTAGGTAGGGGGAAAAGGTGATTCTCTAATAATTTTGGTTGGGTGAAGGAGAAAGGTAATCTCTAAAGGTTTGGGGAGAAGATGACTCCCAAATAGGTTGGTAGATAAGGATAATATCCAATGATTAGGGGAGAATGTAACTCCCAAATGGGTCGGGTGGTGTCCAAATAGGTTATCCTAATTTGGTATACCACTTGGTTCAGGTTGGATTGATGGAGAAGGTAATCTCCAAATGTTGGGGGAGAAGGTGACTCCCAAATAGCTTGTTAGACAATGGTAATATATAATGGTTTGGGGGAGAAGGTGAATCCTAAATATATTGTGTGGTGTCCAAATGGGTTTCCCTAATTTGGTATACCACTTGGTTTAGGTTGGGTTGATGGATAAGGTGACTCTGCTAGGTAAGAGGAGAAGGTGATTCTCCAATAAATTTAGTTGGGTGAAATATAAAAGTAATCTCTAAAGTATTGGAGAAAATGTGACTCCCAAATAGGTTGGTAGAGAAGGGTAATCTCTAATGGTTGGGGGAGTAGGTAACTCTAAAATAGGTTAGGAGGTGTCCAAATGGGTTGTCCCAATTTGGTATACCACTTGGTTCAAGTTGGGTTGATGGAAAAAGTACTCTCCAAAGGTTGAGGGAGGTGACTCTAAAATAGGTTGGTAGAGAAGGGTAATCTCTAATATTTTTGGGAGAAGGTGAATCCCAAATAGGTTAATGGATAAGGGTAATCTCCAATAGTTGTGGGGAGAAGGTAACCCCTGAATAGATTGGTAGAGAATGTTAATTTACAATGGTTAGGGGGAGAAGGTAACTCCTAAATCAGTTAGTGGAGAAGGGTAATCTCCAATGGTTGGGGGAGAAGGTAACTCCTAAATGGGTTGTTGGAGAATGGTATCTCTAATGGTTGGGGGAGAAGGGTAATCTTTAATGGTTGGATATCAAAAAAAATGTGAAAAAGGTGGCCCAAAATGACTAAGGTTAAATTCATTTGATTAGTTGGTTGGTTGATGGAGAACGGTAATATCTAATAGTTTCATGGTTAATGTAAGGTGGTTGGTTGGTGAGTTCTCAGGTATCCAAGGTAGGATGTGATCCTAAAAAAGCAAAAAAAAATTGGTAAAGTGGAAAAGGGTAATCTCCAAAAGTTAGGTAGGTTGGTGGAGAAGGTGACTCCACTAGGTAGGGGGAAAAGGTGATTCACCAATAAGTTTGGTTGGGTGAAGGAGAAAGGTAATATCTAATAGTTTAGAGTTGGTTGGTTGATAGGTTTATTTGATAGGATGAGGCAAAAATTCCAAAGTTTAGTTTGGTTAATTATTAAGGTATGGTTTGAGTTTATAAATGGTCAAAGTCATATGGAGGGAAAGTTCCCCCAATTTTCTCTTTCTATAGATGGTTGAAGATGGGAAAATGATTTCAAGGTGAGGTGTTGGTTAATAAGAGGGTTTAAGAGGGGTGAACATGACTTCATCCACCTCTAAAAATGGGTTTTAGTTGTTATTCATTGGTTTTTAGTGGTTAGTTGGTTCAAGTTGTAGGTGGTGGTTTAGGTGAGATTTTTTTTATTGCACCAAGGAAATAAAAATGGCATTAGATCTAATTTAGGTAGGTTAGGGTAGGTTTAGTAAGTTTGATGGGTTGATCTTGGTTTGATTTTTTAGATAGGTTGGTTATGGTTGGGTTAAAATGTATGTTGATTTTGGTTGATTGATTTGGTTTAGAGATAAATTCAATTTGTTGAAAGAGGTAAGATAAAAGGTTGGTTTGGTTTGTTGATTAGGTTGGTTTGCTTGTTTGGTTCAGTCAGTGAGGTAAGATTAGGTGGATGGTCATAGGTAATGTTAGGTTGATGGTAAATTTGGTTGGGTTAATAGTAAGTTTAGTTTTTTTGATTGTAGGTGAGGTAGGGTTAATGGTTGTTAAGGTTATGTTGATGGTTGGTAAGGTAGGGTTGATGGTAGGTCCCACAAAATTGGTAAGCGAAAGAGGTAGGTTGGTTAGCTCCATATGGGTAAGTGGAAAAGGTTGGTTGGTTGGTTCCACATGGGTAAGTGGAAGAAGTTGGTTGGTTGTTTGGTTTCACATGGGTAGGTGGAAGAGGTTTATTGGTTGATTCCACATGGGTAAGTGGAAGAGCTTGATTGGTTGGTTCCACATGGGTGAGTAGAAGAGGTTGGTTGGTTGGTTGAGGTTGATCCACTAATAGGTGAAGTGGATGATTTTGATTGTTGGTTGAGTTTGATCCACTAATAGGTGAAGTGGATGATCTTTATTGGTTGGTTGAGGTTGAACCACCAATAGGTGAAGTGGATGAGGTTGATTGGTTGGTTGATCCACTAAAATGTGAAGTGGATGAGGTTAGTTGGTTGGTTCTACATGGGTAAGTAGAAGAGGTTGGTTGATTGGTTCCACATGGGTGAGTGGAATAGATAGGTTAGTTTCTTTGATTGTAATTTCTAATAGAAGTTGAGAAGGTTCTACTTGGTTAATAAGTGGCTTAGTTAAGGGTTTGATTATGGTTTCTTTAGTTATAGGTTTACTAAGAACCAAATCTAATGGATGGGCCTCATTATGTTGAGGGATTTGGTTATTGGTGTCCATAAAAATGGTAAAAAAAGAGGTTCAATGATGGATTGATCTCGAGTTTGTGAGCTAATCAATTGGTTTGATGAGGTTAGTCGGTTTGATAGTTTTGGTTGAATTGATAAGTTGGGTGGATTTGATTGCTTGGGTAAGGTTGATAAGGTGGGTTGGTTTGATAGGTTAGACAAGGTTGATAAGTTTTTTTGACAGCTAATGGTTGGATGGAAAAAAGGATAGACCAAATCTTGGTGTTGAGATAAAGAGGGATGCCTCAAAGCAGATTGGGATAGTTGATATGATGGTTGGGGTAGGTGACCCAATGGTTGATGAGGTTAGACAGGTTGAAGTTAAGGTTAGTTATGATAATTGTTAAGTTGGTGTTGATGGGTTGTTGGTTGGGTATTATGATGGTTAAATGGTCATTGATATGTTGTTGGATGGTTATAGATGAGGTTTTATTTATGGTAAGTGAGGGTTGATTGGTCATGGGTACCAGAAATAGATGACTCTATTTTGATTATCCTATTTATTAACATTATAACTAACATAGGTGGTAGTTGAAAGTTTCTTGGTTGGTTTTATTTGAGGTTTGATAGGTGATAAGTAGGGTTTGATTATGGTTTCCTTAGTTATAGGTTCACTAAGAACCAAATATAATGGCTGGGCCTCATTATGTTGAGAAATTTAGTTATTGGTGTGCACAAAAATGAGTGCAAAAAGAGGTTCAATGATGGATTTATCTTGAGTTTACGAGCTAATCAATTGGTTTGATGAGGTTAGTTGGTTTTATAGGTTTGGTTGAGTTAATAAGTTGGGTGGGTTTGATTTCTTGGGTAAGGTTGATAAGGTGAGTTGGTTTGATAGGTTAGATAAGGTTGATAAGTTGGTTTGATAGTTTATGGTTGGACGGCAAATAGGATAGACCAAATCTCAATGTTGAGATAAAGAGGGATGCCTCAAAGTGGGTTGGGGTAGTTGATATAATGGTTGGGGTAGGTGACCCAATGTTTGATGAGGTTGGATAGGTTGAATTTAAGGATGGTTATGATAATTATTAAGTTGGTGATGATGGGTTGTTGGTTGGGTATGATGATGGTTAAATGGTCATTGATATGTTATTGGTTGGTTATAGGTGAGATTTTATTGATGGTAAGTGAGGGTTGATTGGTCATAGGTACCAAAAATAGATGACTCTACTTTGATTATCATATCCATTAAAATTGTAACCAGCTTAGGTGGTAGTTGACAATTTCTTGGTTGGTTGTAGTTGAGGTTTGATAGGTGATAGGTAGGGTTTGATTGATTGTGGGTGAGTTTGGGTTGGTTGTTGATGAGGTTAGGTTGGTTTTAGGGTAGATTAGGTTGGTTGTAGGTAAGGTTAGGAGCACAAGTTACTCATGATAAAAGGTATCACTTTAAGGTGAGATGGTTATACTCCAAGATCTTAGAAAATTTAGGATCACTAGGAGAGAATATTGGTTGGTTCCCAATTGGATAAGGAAATGGAGGCAATATGGTGGAAGGTTTATTTCTTACAACTCAAAAAAAAAACTAGACAAGAAAAAGTCAAAAAGACAAAACACACACTAAATTATGTTAAGTCTTAAGGTTCTTTTTAATATCTCTTTTGTCTTATGCCTTAAGTTAGAAATAATATGTGAAGACTTGGTTTGTAGAGAAGGTACTAGAAAAAATGTCTATGGTTCATTCCAAGTTAGTTAAGGCTCTCAAAATTTTGTATTAAAAATCAATATGTGGCTTGGTATTGGGGCATACCCCCTCACTTCACATATCACAGTGATAAAGGTGTCAAGTGTTTATCCAATATATACTAATTTCTAGAGTTTAGACTCAACTAGAGGGCTAAGTTGTGGTTTATCTTCTTGGTAGTGAAGTCCAAGTAAGATAGCCAAAGGGTGAAGGTTTACAGCTAGGTGATGAAATCCTAGTTGGGCCTTATGTCAGGAGTTAAAATGTGTTTATTGATATGTGGTTTGGTATGGTGTACGATAAAGAGGTGCAACTACGATTGATTCCTTTGCTTTAATTTAACTAAATGAGCGAAACATGTAAGAAATCAATGTATACATTTAATTTTATACCCAAATAAAATTTTCAATTTCATTGTATGAGCATAAAATAAAGAAGAAAAGGAGACTAGATGTAACTGGGTCCCAGCGGGTATGCTGGAATGTTTCTCTCAATTTCTGTCTATTTCTTAATTTAAAGTAGGAAACTAGTAACAAGGGTGTGGTATAACCTATTTGTTTATGCGCACATGATCTACACAGTTTTAGATAATCTTCTTTGGCTTGGGAAGATAACCTACAATAAGAGAGAACTAGAAAAGGGTTGGTTAGTTAAGTAGGTTGGGTGGATTTCCTAGAAATCTAGATTCAAAAAGCATGAGCTATCTAGGAGGTTGTCAATCCACTTTATGAAATAATTTAATGTTGATAAAAAAGTTACATAAATGAAAGTACTTAATATAAATAAGTAAATACTTTTCAAAGAAATGTTAATGTTCTAAAAAAATAACATTAAGGTAAATACTAAATGGTCAAAGAATGGTTCAGGTAGGTTCAGGTTTCTATTTCTGGTTTGTGAGGTGACAGGTACCAAGAAAACAAGGTTTTGGTTGAGGTTGGTGATTGGTTATTACTTCCTAGTTTTTGGTTAAAAGGGTTCACACAGTGACTATCAATGGTCAAAGTGACCATCAGTGGTTGGGTGATTATTGGCAATTTGATAATTAAACATCGATGGTCAAGGTGACTATCAGTAGTTTGATAGTCAATCGTTAATAGTCACTATTGATAGGTCTGGTTAAGGTAAAAGTTTGGACTAAGGATAAATTACAGGTGGATTAGAAGGTTATTGGAGGTCTGGTTAAGGGTCATAAGTGTGGCATTTAAGAGGTACCAAAGAATAAAACAAACTAACTAATTATTGATCCTAATAAGAGACAGATACTTAGTTTGATTGTTGAAGATGTTGGTGAAGCCTAGAGGAATTTTGGCAAAGTAACGGTGCCTATAGTTTCAAAGCAATTTTGGTAGAGTGTTAGGCTCTATTATGCTAGCTAGTTGGCTGGAAGGAAGACCTATAAAAGAAAATTTTGATGAAGAAGCCATGTGAATTCAATCCCCTTTTTTTGGTCTTGCTCTCTTTATTTTATAATCAAAGAGAGATGGAGGTAGAAGGTTTCATAGGAGGTTTGGCTGCCCTAAGTTAATGTTTGTGATGTATTAGTTTTTTTCTTACATTCAATTTTTGAAGCATTAACTTGCACACAAATCAAGTAATTAAATTTAGGTATTGACCATCGATGGTCATAGTGATCATCGATAATTACTATGCTAACCATCAACGGTCAAAGGTTAAGTTTGGTCGAAAGGTCAATGGTATGTTGGGCACCTAGGGGTTAAGTTTGGTTGAAGAGTGTTTTGACTTGGGTTTGTAGTTGAAAGGGTATGAATGGTAGGTTGGGTATCTAAGGGTATTTTGACATCTAAAACCATAGTGTGTGGTTTTCTAGTGTCTATAGTTTGAGATACTTGTATTTTTTGCACATTATAAGTTTATGGCACTTTTGGAATTTCATTTCTAGTGATTTCATCAAGTATTTCATATTTAGTATTTATCTTTTCTTATTTCTTTCCCTGTAAATGATCTTTGTACATGACCTTCTCGATAAAGATCACATCTCCACTCCTAATGATTTTGAAATTTTTAAAATCTCATAAATGGTAACCAAAATCATTAACTCCATATCTAATAAAAGTACAATTCTTGGATTTTGCTTCAATATTGGTTCTATTTTCTTTATCAATATGGATAAATGCTTCACAACTGAAAGTCTTTAAAAAGGAATAATCTACCTTTTTTACCTATCCATGCTTCTTTTGGAATGTCACCATCCAAAGGACTTGAAGGCCCTTTATTTATTAAATAAATAGAAGTATCCATAGCATCTTCCAAAAACTATAAGGGCAACCCTACATCTAATCTCATGTTTCTTGCACACTCCATGATTGTCTTGTTCATCCTTTTTAACACACCATTTTTTTGTGGTGTTCTTGGAACCATCTTCTCTCTACTAATCCCATGGGATAAATAATAATTATCAAATTATTTGCTAAAGTATTCACCTCCATTATTTAATCTAACACACTTCAACATATTTCCTATCTCATTCTCAACCAAAGCTTTTCATTTCCTAAAACTATCAAAAACATCAAATTTTTTTATGCAATAAATCCAAGTTTTTCTAGTTGCATCATCAATAAAAGTAACATATTAAGAAGATCCACCAAAGGATGCTACTTAAGCCAGTATCCATACATCTATATGCACAAGCTCTAACTTTATATCCTTCTTTGTCTTTCCAACTCTAAGAAATCTGACTCTTTTCTATTTTCCATACACACAATGCTCACAAATATCCAAATCCACCTTCAGATTTGGTAACAAATTATTTGAGTGGATAACTTACATCCCCTTCTCACTCATGTGCCCAAGTCTATGGTGCCATAATTTTGTATCTACTTCTATAGAAGCTAAAGTGATAGAAGATTCAACATTATCATTATATAAATATAGCATACCTACCTTCTCCCCTTTCACTATTACCAATGATCCTTTAGTGACCTTCCAAGAATTTTTTACAAATGTACCTATGCATCCCGCACTTCCTAACTACCCTAATGAAATTAGATTTCTTCTCAACTTAGGAACATGACTCACCTCTTTTAGTAACCATTTATTTTCATTTTGTAATTTTATATGTATCTTACCCTTTCCTAAAACTTTACAGGGTTCACCATCACCCAAATAAACCTATCCACAATCACCTTAAACATAGTCTTAAAAATATTTCTTATGGGGTGTAGCATGAAATGAAGCCCCTAAATCTAACACCCAAAAATAATTAATATCATCTAAAGAAAGGATTAAAGCATATTATAATATATCACCTACTACATTTACTTTCTAATTTTTATCTCGTTATCCATCTCCTTATTTTCCTTTTCAAAACCAACAATCTTTCTTTAGGTGTCCTTTCTTCTCACAAATCTAGCACACCAACATTCCTCTGGATTTAGATCTACCCCTCTTAGACTTATCATGATTCCTTTGGCCCTTTTCTCTATCCTTTTGTCTTCCCCTAATCTCCATAGTCAAATCATTACATGATGTCTCACCTATGCTTTTCTATCACATTTTCTCGCTAAAAATAACACCAATAACATCATCAAATTTTAAAGTGTTTGAACCAAATATAGAATTACTCACAGCCATGAGGAATCCATTCTAGATTTCTAGTAATGAGCATAGAATCAAAAGAACCCTAACCTCATCATCAAAATTTACTCTTACAAATCTTAACTAATTTATGACCATGTTAAATTCATTTTAATGATCAAAAATAGACCCACCATCTGATATTTCTAGATTAAATAAATACCTCATAACAAATACCTTGTTAGAGGCTAAGGGTTTTTCATACACTATCTAATGCCTTTATCACATCCATTATTGCCTTTTATTTCGAAATATTGAAGGCCACTGATGCTACCAGGGACAACCATATTATTCTTAGTGTTTCTCTATCAAGAACCTCCCAATCTCCATCCTTCATAGTCATTTTCTTTGTTATATTTCCCAATTGTAGGAAAAGATCCTTTGATATAGATAGTCCTCTATTTACATCTTCCATATCTGGTAGTTTTTTATTTTGAACTTATTGACCTTAAACTTTCCTTCTTCTGCCATTGTTTCCACTCAAACCAAGAACCCTTTTTTTCCTACAAGTTTCTCTGCCAAATAAACATTCATTTTTGATACCAGTTGTTAGGAATATAAAACATGGAGCAATATTAATGAATTAAAGATAGAAATAAAATGCAAAAATTACAACATAATAGAGACACATATTTAATATGATTCACCTAATATGGGCTACATCCACATTAAAATATTCAATCATTCTTATTATTCAATCCAATAAATGAAGTGAAAAATCTACAATATATCCACTACAATATCCTCTTCACTCACACACAGTATGTCATCATGCTTACAATGCCCTCATATCAAATGAGGGTTACATATTAGGGGGAAAATGCACAAACATAATTTCTACCATTATATCTATGACTTAATAGTGAATGGTTTAGATTTACTACAAAATTATAATATTTTACAATGTGTTTTTAACAAAATTTTATTTCAGGGGTGTTACCTTTAAACCCCCACAGGGGGGGTTCCAAAATAGGTCATCACCCCCCTTAGACCCCCATGATGACCCTAGTGGGGGAGTGTTTCCCCCTCACTCCACCATCAGGAACTAGGTATTAAAATAAGATCAAGCTCCACCATCCAATAATTTATCAAATCAATGGCCCATATTTGATCTGCGCCCATATTTGATCTAGCAAATCAAATATCTATGGCATACATTCAACCATGTAGAAATAGATCAACAATGTGGATCAAGGTCAAAAGGCTAATAACTCCAAATTATATGTAAGGCTACCATGTGGCATAAGCACATTAACTAGATAGAGACTGATATTAGGGTCCATAAAAGGCACACAGGACTACTAAGTGTCACATTTTTGAAAGCTAAGATAAATATCAATGTGAAGCTACCAAATGTCACAATTTTAGATGTAAACTGAAGATCAATAGCTGACATTGAAATTCAAGGCTAGGAGACTCTCGAGGAGATCAAAAAAACAAATTTTATTAATTTTTAGGAGGTGCAAAATTAAAACACATGTCTAAAGTGACTACGATGAGGTTTCCAAATGAAATAAGTAGCCTGAGGAAATGCCACATAGGTAGACATTTCAAATCAAAATATTTCACCACCCAAATAGGAAAATATATAAATGTGAGATCAAATATGATCTAGGTTACCAGGAGTAAACCTTATAGAATCATAGGATACCATTAAATTTTAATTAAACCTCTCAAAAGCCCTCAGACGTAAGTTTTATGTCTTGTTCATGATCAATAGACTATGTAGCCTATAGATATTCATTAAAAATATCACTATATGAAAACCAATAAGGGGATTGGTTTTCATCTATAGTAGACATATGTTCAAGGTTTGAAGTAGGGATAAAGTTTTTATTTTGAAATGAGTTAATTATCTTTCGACATAGTCATATCATCCACTTTCATCAAGTACATGCAGTCACTTAAAATAGACATAGTCATGGCGTAGTCAGGTCCATGGATATGAAGATTTTATCTTTATAACAAAGGCAAGTGGAGGATGGCATAGAAATCCAAGAGAGAGATATGGTGGTTAGAGAGTGCAAGTGGAGCATTAAATGAATTTTTAGTCTTTGGAGGCTCTTCCTTTTTAGTAGATCATGAATCATCATCCTCAACAACAATGTTTTGTCTTCTAGTATGTTTCTCAACCAATGAGGGAACTTCAAGACTATTTAGATTTAATGAAGGTTAATTTATTAAGGAAATATTAGTCTTAATCAATCCAAAAAGGTGGTTAGGACTCCATGGAAGTTTTTGGACCTCATTTGTTGAATTATGTCTGCTCGCTTCCTTTCTCTCTTTGGTCCCCTTTCCTGTATATCTCCCATTTCTTTCCCATTTTTAATAATTCTCATTATTTGATAAGGTAATCTCATTTTGATAAGGCTAAACCCTATTAAAAAAATTTAAGAATTACCTCTTGAAACAATAAAATAATTTTTTGCCTATCTCTTGGTTGTAACTAGTGTCTAGTAAGCTTGTGCATGATGGCTTGTGAAGGAGAGTCTTCCATGTCTGTGAAGGAGAGTCTTCCATGTCTATTGTCCTTATTTATTACCTCTTTTAAGGTGATTTCAATTTTTTTACAATTTTGAACTCATGATCTTTATCTATTAATAGATGATTGGTGTGAATCTTAGAATTCTTTTTTGTTTTCATTCATTGCTTGGTGATCCTAGTTTACGAAACACTTATGTAGATTAGCTAGTTTGTGATATTGTGTGAGTTAAAATTATCTTATGCTTCATCAACATGTATTTAATGCTTATGTGAGTCTCATTTAAATTTAGTGCATAACCTATTTATCTCTCTTAGTATCCTTTTACCCCATTTATATCCCTTTTCCTAGTAGAAGTATTAGTCTAGGTGATCCATCAAGAGGAAGTCGACCTTCTCCAGAGGTTCAACCCCACTACAAGATACCCATAACTTGGGGTTATCCCCATTTCATATCTTAGTTGGATAAAGCCTAAATAACTCTCTCCAAGGGTGAAAATTAATGCTACAATAGTTACCTCTCCAAAGGGATTGATTAAAATAAAATTTAACCCTCATTCATTCCTCACCTAGAAAAGACCAAAAGAGACCAAGGCAAATTATCAAAAGAATTATATCAAGCATTAAATTAAATAAAGCTTCCCTATTTCAATACCAATCATTGGTAAGACATATATACAAGTCTGAAGTACTGAAAGAGAATCCCAAGAGCTCAAATTTCCAAGTTACAAGTTAGGTCACTATTATAATTAATTTGCACATATTGTATGATTCACACACAAGCCAACACATAGGGTATAACTACATAATTTTAAGGCCTTGTTAGTGATCACTAATAGAGGGGTATTTTTGGGTCAAATAGACACTATGTTCCCATTAACCCATTTTTTCCTAAGGTCACAATGAAGATAGAGAGCTAGGTTTTCTAAAATTCATGAGGAATGATAGTCCATGGCCCAAATTTGAATAAACTAGAGAAAAGGCAAAGGTAAACCCAGAATAATCTAGGTAGTCTCATATTTTTCCATCAGGTATTCCATATAGGACACTTGTATCAAACCTAGATAGTAACATCAACATAATCATCCTAGGCTAATGTTAGTGTTCAAAACACTAGAATTAGTAGATCTAGAATTTGAGGATTGTTCTAGAATCTCCTTCTATACTTATTTCTACATGTTCTAGATCTAGTACTATTTTAGCATGAGAACAAATTAAGTATTTCAATTGTTTATTATTTTTATACATATCTTTGTTTTACTTTATATATTTATCATATTCTCAACATAATAAATTCAGTGTATGTTTATACTAAGTTTAGCACTCAATTGGCTTATTGTACATCTAATTATCACCCTTGTGCATTATCATTTCTATATTATTAACCCTATTAACATCAATTTAGTATTCTTAGATCCATTTTAGGCTTAAATAGTCTACAAGAAATCTAGTGTGTATGAATATCCTAGCCCTTATCTCTATGTATGGCATGCAAATAAATAGTCAATTATATATGCTCTTTCACTAGTACCTCTTTGAGAAAAAGTATACAAAAATAATTCTTCAATAGATAAGAATGTAATAAAAAGTAGTGTAATAAATCCTTAGGTGTGATCCTTATGATTATGTTAACATATGATGTGATTGTATGATGTATTATATTTATTAAGGTGTTTGTGTATATATAGACTTCTTAAATTTAGATTAAGATCTTATTAATGTGTAAGCCAACATTTTTGAAAAAAATAATATAACAATCAGGGCACAAAAAAACATAATAAAAATTTGGGAAAAGGCCAAGGGATTCATGACCAATACCATTACTATTTAAATTTTCCAATTATGGATAGACCAATACCAAACTATTCGAATACCGATAATGATGAAAAAAACTTAAAAATAAAGACCTAATGAACTATAAGAATATTTGGGAGCATCTATAATCAGACAACTAACAGTTCTAAAGGTTCTTAACTATGAAAGGTGATTTCAAAATGAACTATAGATAGCCTAAAGGATTTTATGAAAATAAAAAAAATGCACCAATAAGATCTAATATGAGCCAATGATCCATATCTACAAAAAAATGATAATAATATTGTAATTACAAGTTATGTACCAAATTAGGTGTTTACATTATGCCCTAATTTAGTATGTGTGTATGTCAAAACCTCTTACATCATGGTGTATTTACCCTAATAAATATTGTACATTTTGACTTTACTATATAATTGGTTTGGAATAACACTTGCATCATACAAGTTTTCTTCATTTTGAAAGGGGCAATAAGAGCCAAGTATTGTTATTCATCAATTAATGATATTTAGCCAAGATAGCTTGATCCCATTCAAGTTTAACAACTACATATTTAAAAAATTTAGGGTCTCCAAAAATTTTAACATCAACAACAAGACCCAGAATATCCTTGTCATATCTAGTTCGATGAATGATAGTGGGTCAACTGCTCAAGTGTATGTTATTTCTCTTATCTTTTAGATAAATTTTAGACGTGATTATACAACATGAGGTCTAGGAGGATTGTGTGAAACAATATTTCCCTTATACACTTTAACATCTAATGAGTTATCATTGTTATAATAAGTTATAATTAGCTACAATGGGAGAAGTAAAATGAGGAGAAGAAGAATATGCAAACTCATAGGTTAAAGAGTGCTCCTCAACTTGACTATCTGACATATAAATTATTTTACTTAGGAAAATGTAGGTCAAAATAAATTATAGGATTTTTCATACTCATTATAGGTGAAAATTTTGTAGAATTGAGATTTTCTAGTCCATTTCCTTGCAATTTTTTACAATAATAACCACCTAGATTTCACTGCCAACACAATAATAGATACGTCTATATTTTATTTGATCATAGCCTCTTCATGTATTAATTTTTCCATGTATCAATAATGGAAATTTGTACATGATTATGGAAGAATAATTTAGATCAATTTGATACTCTATGAATCCTTTAATTAACACCTAATCGATAAAATTATCCTAGATTAACAAGTTTATATGTGAAGATGCAAAAATATTTATCTTTTTATCAAGCCCTAATACACACTAAGAGACCTTATAAGGGAATTAAAAAAATGGTGTTTTTATAAGGGACCAACCTTAGGCAAACCCCTATTTGATGTCAAGTTTGGAATTAACTCTTATGTAAGTCTGCAAGTAATCTAGTGTGTATGAATATCCTAGCCCTTAACTCTATCTATCACATGTAAATAAATAGTCAATTATATATGATCTTTCACTAGTCCCTCTTCAAATATATGTAAAAATAAATCTTCAATAGATTGGAATACAATAAAAATTAGCATATAAGAAATCTTTAGGTGGGATCCTTATGATTATGTTAGCATACGATGTGATTGTATGATGTATTAAATTTATTAGGGTGTTTGTGTCTATATAGACTTCTTAAATTTAAATTAAGATCTTATTAGTGTGCAAGTAAACATTTGGAATCAATAAATATAACAATCAAAGAAAAAAATAAAATAAAAAAGAGGGGAAAGGCCAAGGGATGCATGATCAATATGACTACTACTTAAATGGTCCAATTATGGTCAAACCAATACCAAACTATTCTAATAATGATAAAGATGAAAACAACCTTAAAAATAAAAACCTAATAAACTACAAGAATATTTGGGAACATTCATAACTAGACAACTAAAAGTTTTGAAGGTTCTAAACTATGAATGGTGATTTTAAAATGAACTCTAGATGACCTAAAGGATTTTATGAAGCTCAAAAAAACTAAAATGCACCAATAAGAGCCTAATATGAACTAATGATCAAAATATGTGAAAACATGATAATAATAATAATAATAATAATAATAATAATGTAATTACAAGTCATGTACAAAATTAGGTGTTTAAATAATGTCCTTATTTAGTGTGTGTATGTGTTAGAACCTTTTACATCATGGTACAGATTTATCCTAACAAATATTGTACCTTTTGACTTTACTATATGATTGGTTTTAAATACCCACTTGCATCATACTAGTTTTCTTCCTTTTGGAAAGGGAAATAAGACCCAATTTTTTTTGTTCATCAAATAATGATATTTAACTATTTTAGCTTCAACTCATTCAATTTTAACAACTAAATCTTTAAAAAAATTAGGTTTTCTAAATTTTTAAATATTAACAACAAAACCCACAATATCCTTCTCATATCTAGTTCGATGAATTATAGTGGGTTCAACTACTAAAGTGTATGTTATTTCTCTTATATTTCAGATAAATTTTAGAAATGATTATATAATAAGAGGTCTAGGAGGATCATGTGCAACAAGTGTTCCCTTATACACTAGAGAATCTAATGAGCCATCATTATTAGAAGAATAGAAGGTATAAGTAGTTATAATGGGAGAAGTAAAATAAGGAGAAGAAGAAGATGCCAAATCATAGGTCAAAGAGTGTTCCTCAACTTGAATATATAACCTATCAATTATTTTACTTATGAAAACATAGGTCAAATAAATTATATCATTTTATATCCTCATAATAGGTGAAAAAATGTACAATTGGGATCTTCTAGTCCATGGCCTTGCATTTTTTGTCAAAAAAAACCACTTAGACTTCACTACCAAACACAATGTTAAAGACATCCATATTTTCTTTGATCATAGCCTCTTATAGTGTTAAGTTTTCCATGTCTCAATAATGAAAATTTGTACATGATTTTGGAATAACAAGTGAGATTAATCCAATACTTTGTGAGTCCCTTCATTAACAAGTTTATGTGTGATGCTAAAATTATTCCTTGTCTTTCAGTCAAATCTATAATCCACCCTAAGAGAATTTATAAGGGTATAAATAAATAGGTGTTTTTATGAGGGTCCAACCTCATTCAAACCCCTATTTGATGACAAGTTAGAAATTAGCACTCATGTAAGTCTGTAAATAATCTAGTATGTATGAATATTCTAGCCCTTATATCTATGTATGACATGTAAATAAATAGTCAATTCTATATGCTCTTTCACTAGTCCCTCTTTGAGTAAAACTATGCACAAATAACTCTTCAATACATAGTAATGCAATAAAAAGTAGAGTGTAACAAATCCTTATATGGGATGCTTATGATTATGTTAGCATATAATGTGATTGTATGATGTCTTAAATTTATTAAGGTGTTTGTGTATATATAGACTCCTTAAATTTAGATTAAGATCTTATTAGTGTGTAAGCCAACATTTTTGAAGCAATAAATATAATAATCATGGCACATCAAAACATAATAAAAGTGAGGGGAGAGGCCAAGGGACACATGATTAATTTGACTACTATTGAAAATGGTCCAATTATGGTTAAATTAATACAAAATTATTTTGATTCCACTAAGGAGGAAAAAAACCATAAAAATAAAGACCTAATGAACTACAAGATTATGTAGGAGATTTTAATTCTAGACAACTAATAGTTATGAAGTTTCTCAAATGTGCATGGAAATTTCAAAATGAACTCTAGATAACCAAAAGGATTTTATGAAGATCAAAAAAATAAAATGCACCAATAAGAGACTACTATGAGATAATTATCCACATACATAAAAACATGATAATAATATTAAAATTATAAGTCATTTACCAAATTAGGTGTTTATATAATGCCCTACTTTATTCTATGTGGTATGGATTTAACCTAATAAACATTGTATATTTTGACTTTACTATATGATTGGTTTGAAATACCACTTGCATCATACTATTTTTATTCCTTTTAGAAGGGGAAATAAAACCCAAGTATTGTTATTCATCAAATAATTATATTTAGTTGTGATAGCTTCATCCCATTCAAGTTTCACAACTGTATCTTTAAAAATTTAGGGTCTCCAATTTTTTAAACATAAACAACAAGTCCCATAATATCCATCTCATATCTAGTTCTATGAATGATAATGGGGTCAACCACTAAAGCATATGTTGTGTCTCTTATCTTTCAAATATTTTGGAAGTGATTATACAAAAATAGGTCTAGGAGGATTATGTACAACAAGAGTTACCTTATACACTTGATCATCCAATGGGTCATCGTTGTTAAAATAATAAATTATATAAGTAGGTGTAGATGTAAAATTGAGCACAAAAGGATTTGATTATATAATTTAATCAAAAACCCAAAATGTCTAACTGCCTAGTTAAGATCTAGAGCTATTAGGACCTAAATGCAAGTTGGATGAATACACAATTAAATCCTACACCTAAATCCTAAATATAAATTATCAAAACCAAGATTAAATGGATTAAAACAAGAGGATTGGGTTGAGATTGATTGCCTTGACTCAGATTTTGGACATTATGATGGCATGATGTTGGATTGTTGATGAAGGATTAGATGATTAATTGGGCATGGATTCTGTTGACCAATTTTTGCCCGCAGGCAAAATTGTGGTCACCTTCTTTCCCCCTGTGCTTCAAAACTAGTCATTTTTGGGTTTGCAATTTCATGTTTCAATTCAAGGCCGCTTGGTTCAACAATGGCTGAACCAAACCGTTGAACCAAATTTTGGTTCAACGGGCTTGGTTCAAGTCAAAAGTTCAAGCAGCTTGGTTTAAAGTCAAAGGTTCAGCGTGGCATTTCAATGAATGGTTCGTCAGGCTTGGCATGGTTCATTGGGCTTGGCATGGTTCATTGGCTTTTATGCCTTTTGGTTCATCGGTGCGCTCGGTTGAACCTTGAACCGTTGAACCAATTTTTGGTTCAACACTTTGGTTCAAGGGTAGGCCCTTCGCTGAAGGACAGTCATACAGTCAAAAAGCCCTTTCGAAGGGTAGGCGCAACAAAACAAAGGGACTTAGGCAAAGTTTAGTTCAAGGCTTGTTTTAAAGGTTTAAATGTTTAAAGCCCTGAATTCCTTTAGACTTTTTGCCTGAAGGAATTCCTTTGAACAAAAATTCTGAAGGAATTTAGGTGCGCTTCCAAACAAAGTGAAGCCACAGTCAAGCCCGAGGAAATTTAACCCGAGGAAATTATCCATGGATAATTTGCCTGTGGGAGCTCGAGAAAAGTTCGAAGCATATAAGGATCCACCGAAGGACCCCGAAGGGCAGGTGCCCTTACGGGAGACTTTTGGCTAAGACAAAAGGGACATTTTGAAGGTGCCAAAGGGAAATTTAGCAAAGTAAGATGCCCGCAAAGAAATAAAGAAGTGTCTGGATGCCATGTGGCGTTGGACCTAACTGAGTCAACGATGGACCCGATGGCATTCTAGCTAGACCTGATGACATCCCAGTGGACATCAAATTTAGCAGAACGGTTTAGCCATTGGTTCTCAAGAGATGATGCTCGAGAAGCCGTCAATTTCAAGAAGATGGAATATCTGTTGATTTTCAAAGATTGATGGCCGATTGAGTGTCAAATTTAGCAGAATAAAATGGCCTTTATTTCCACCTAAGAAAGCATTATCAAGAGCCAGGAATGCAGTGACCTACTTAAAGTTCACCCCTGGGGGCCAACTAAGCCAAAAGAGACAAGAAAGACAAGGGACAAATCACAGATGACAAGCAAGGAGAAATGACATGGTGCAGAAGTGACAAGGCGGTCCAAGTGGCAAGTGGAAGGCAATTTATTGCCTGTCAATCCCCAAATGGCACAACAACAAGTAGCATGGCCTGTGCATTTAAAAAAGGGGGACAAATTTCATCTATTGGCAGAAAAGAAGCGTAACCCATGCTTCCACATTAAATCTTGAACGCCAAAGTCAAATTTGGTGATTATACAGCATGGTTCCAGTAGGCTTCTTCTAGAATGATGACAACACAACAGTGTTTTCCTCTTTCCAATGGGATGCGATAGGCCAACTTTTCAAAGAAGTGCCAAGTTTCTTTCTCATTTTCTTCTATATATTGTAACTTCTCATTTTGGAGAAGAATCAGTTCTTCCACTTTCGCAAAGGTGCAGCCCTGGCAAAATTTCACCTGAATCAAATAAAATGCAGTTTGTTACCTCCATTTGGATAGATATTTTAGAGTATGCCTTGATGTTTGTCTATGTCCAGTCATTATTTCTTGATGCTCTCACAGGTTCAACACTAGCAGACCTATCATCTACAAGGCGCCATTTTTACAGCTAAAAGGAGAAGAGCTGACATTTGAGAAGACCAAAATAGAAGGAGTCTCTTACAGTGTGTATTCCACAGCACCTCAGTGATTTTTTATCTCCTATGTTTTCAGGAAATCCTCCCTGCTAGTCTTTTGTAGCCTGGTCTTTTTTTGCCAAATGTGTAGAGTATGTACGTATTTGTCTGGTTCTGAGAGTAGATGTGTGAAGGTCAACCTATTTTGGTGCATCACCTCTTTAGAGTAGGTTTGTTTTCTTGCATCTTTCTCCCTTTTCACCCCCCCTTTTTTTATCTATATGTGTGTGTGTGTGTGTGTGTGTGTGTTTTGCACTTGCTGGAAATAACACGATGCATCAAAGGGAGCTAGCCCTTATCTAGAGACTCTTTCCTCCAGCTTCATTGGTCCCATAGGTGAGAGGAGAGTTTCCATGTGAGGAGAAGGCAGGATTTCAACTCCCTTCCACTGGGTGCACTTTCCTACGTCAACAATTTTGGCACGCCCGATGGGACACACTATTTGACACTCATTCAAGTTTATTTCCAACACCTGGCATCAATAGTTTTGGCACACCTGGTGGGACCCAGCTTGACAACGAAGTAAAGTTTTAGGATTGATGCTGGTCCTATTACAGCAAATCGAGTATTTTCAGCATCTGGTGACTCCAAGTTAATCAGCTAGTTAAGCAGCCTGGTGCCATCAAAAATCATTTCTTATATGTATAATCCTTTTACACAAAATTATGGGTTGTGTTTTCCTTTATATAATTTCAATCAGACTCAAAATATTCAGAGAATCACCTCAAGTAGCTCTCTTAGTTGCCCTACAACTATAAGGGAGGTGGCGTTGGAATTTGAGAGGCAGACAATGGAAATTAACAGGCTAGAAGAGCAGTATAGATATCAGCAGGAGCTAATGTATGAAGAGGAATGTTTGTTTGGGCAAACACAAGCCGTACAGTCTATGGAAGAGGAGGTAAAAAAATGGAGAAATCCAACTTTTCAAGGCAGCCAGCCTTGTGTGCCCCCTCATATTTTGAAAAAAGCCCCCTCTTTTGCACCAAATCCTTTATATCACATTGCACTTGCTCACTCCAGCTTATCAAATATACCTGCTCCCAACCTAGTGCACTTGGCTTTCCAGCATCAGATGATATCAGAACAACCTCTCATGGAAATGAACTTTCTAAATTCCTTAGATTGCAAATTTTCCACTGGGGGGAATGCCATGAACAAGCACGTCTCTTTCAAAGCTGATCCTACTCAACAAGATGATGTTGGTCACCTCTAAGAAAGACTCTTTCAGGATAACCTAGCCAAGAAAATTGAAGATTTAGAGGCTAGGATAAAGTTGCTTCTTGAAGAAGAGATGAAATTTTTTGACCTTGTGGAGGAACCTTAAGACCTTGGAGATAACAAAGTTGTTGCCTGTTCACAGGAGCAAAATTTTAATTCAGAGATCCTGAACTAGGGAAGAACAATATAATCATGGGGTAGAAAAGAAGAAGAAAAGTAAGGTTTCTCTCAAAACCTTGAAGAATCTAAAGTTGTGCCTGCTTATGATGATACTGGCAGCCTCCAGTAAAATCTTTTCCAAGAAGATCTAGCCAGGAGAATTGTAGAGTTGGAATCCAAAGAAAAATTCCTCAACCAATGTGCGATGGACGGTTCAGACCAAATAGCACATTCTATGTCTGAACACACCCCACCTACACATGTCCAAGAGATTTATCAAGCCACACCTGATATTGATGAAGTGTTGATCAAGTGGAGAGAGAAGAATCATTCAATTCTAGCTCAAGGACTGCCTCCTCTTCCACATGTTTTCTCCACTTCACCTCTTCTCAAGGAAGAACCTGTTCTGCAAGAGGCGAGTGAGGAGCAGAAGATCCAATCTACAACTCTTCAAGAAGTTGTCATGAGTGACAATGAAGAAGAAATTGTCATTAATGCTCCTTGTGAAGACCTTATCAGTAGTGGAGAAGATGCAGGTCTTGCATATATGCAGATGTTCCAGCAATCTGAAGAGGAACAAATGCATGGTAAGCTCTCTTCTCCTCTATTTGATGAACTTCCTTGTTGTTTTGATGATGAGGTCAACTACATTGAAGATCCTGAGTTAGAGGAAAATTAGGAGGATACTTTTGAACATCTAGAGGTCTTAATTTTTGAGGAGGAAAAGGAGAGGTCTGTCTTCTTGGAGGAATGCCTTGAAGAAGTAAGATTTAAACAGGGAAGTGAAGTTTTGTGGGATGAGCAATCTTTTGGTGAGCCCATTTCAGACATCACCACAGTCACCCTTCTTCAAGAAGGATAAGAGGAAGCAGAGGATGAGTCTAATTGAGTTTTTAGTGAGACAAAAGGAAACAAATCAAACCATGATACATTGCAAAAGAACTACGCAGATCAAGAGGCTTATGGCGATGAGTCAGTAGCCATTGATTTCTTGGTGTGGAGCACCTATAGAAGGGACCAACATTCAACAAGCTTCCAAGGACAAATATATTACATATATGTTGGAGGTATGTTTGATTTTGATCCACTCAGATTCCAACTAATGCAGGTGATAGGCAAGAAGAGAAAGTCACCATTTCTTTTTTTCATTCAGCTACTTGCTTGGCACCAAAAGTCTTCTTGCCAGGAAGGGGACTTAAGAAGTTTTCCTTTCGATCTAGGAGGGAGGTGAGCATTCCTGGTTAAATGTACATAATAGTTTGTTTTTAGTTTCTCTCCTACTTTCCCTAAGTGTAGTTTACACAGGTAGTGTTTTTAGCCATGTGTGTTTCCCTTTACATGTGGGGTAAAGGCTTCATATTTGATTCTCAGATCTTTCGGGGCTGTTGCTAATCTCTTTCATAGCCGCAATCTGACTCCATGCCCAATGGATTTTAAGGCAACTGGTTCTAAGCATAGTAGGCATGCTTCCCCTGTGAGTCACCATTTGTTGACCAATTTTTGCCCGCAGGCAAAATTGTGGTCACCTTCTTTCCCCCTACACTTCAAAACCAGTCATTTTCAGGTTTGTAATTTCATGTTTCAATTCAAGGCTGCTCGGTTCAAATCTCAGTTCAATAATGGTTGAACTAAACTGTTAAACCAAATTTTGGTTCAACGTGCTTGGTTCAAGTCAAAAGTTCAAGCGGCTTGGTTCAAAGTCAAAGGTTTAGCATGGCATTTCAATGAATGGTTCATCGGGCTTGGCATGGTTCATCGGGCTTGGCATGGTTCATCAGCTTTTATGCCTTTTGGTTCATCGGCGTGCTCGGTTGAACCTTGATCTATTGAACCAATTTTTGGTTCAATGCTTTAGTTCAAGGGTAGGCCCTTCACTGAAGGATAGTCAAACAGTCAAAAAGCCCTTTCAAAGGGCAAGCGCAACAAAACAAAGGGACTTAGGCAAAGTTCCATTTAAGGCTTGTTTTAAAGGTTCAAATGTTTAAAGCCTTGAATTCCTTTAGACTTTCTGCCTGAAGGAATTCCTTCAGACAAAAATTTTGAAGGAATTTGGGCATGCTTCCAAACAAAGCGAAGCCATAGTCAAGCTCAGGGAAATTGTCCATGGATAATTTGCCCGCAGGAGCCCAGGAAAAGTCTGAATCAAACAAGGATCCACCGAAGGACCCCGAAGGGTAGAATTCCTTCAGGCAAAAAGTTTGAAGGAATTTGGGCATGCTTCCAAACAAAGTGAAGCCATAGTCAAGCCCAGGGAAATTTAACCTGGGGAAATTGTCCATGGATAATTTGCCCGTAGGAGCCCAAGAAAAGTCCGAAGCAAACAAGGATCCACCGAAGGACCCCAAAGGGTAGGTGCCCTTACGGGGGGGACTTCTGGCCAAGACAAAAGGGACATTTCAAAGGTGCCAAAGGGAAATTTAGCAAAGTAAGATGCCCATGAAGAAATAAAGAAGTGTCTGGATGCCATGTGGCATTGGACCCAACTGAGTCAGCGATGGACCCGATGGCATTCTAGTTGGACCTAACGACGTCTTAGTGGATGTCAAATTTAGCAAAATGGTTTATCCATTGGTTCTCAGGTGATGACACTTGACAATTCATCAATTTCAAGAAGATGGAATATCTATTGATTTTCAAAGCTCGACGGCTGATTGAGCATCAAATTTAGCAGAATAAAATGGCCTTTGTTTCTAGCTGAGAAAGCATTATCAAGAGCCAAGAATGCACTGACCTACTGAAAGTTTGCCCCTGGGGGCCAACTAAGCTAGAAGAGACAAGAAAGACAAGGGACAAATCGTAGATGACAAACAAGGAGAAATGACATGGTGCAGAAGTGACAAGGCGGTCCAAGTGGCAAGTGGAAGGCAATTTATTGCCTGTCAATCCCCAAATGGCACAACAGCAAGTAGCATGGCCCGTGCATTTAAAAAAGGGGACAAATTTCATTTGTTAGTAGAAAATAAGTGTGACCCATGCTTCCACATTAAATCTCGAATGCCAAAGTCAAATTTGGTGATTATACAGCATGGTTCTAGCAGGCTTCTTCTAGAATGATGACAACACAACAATGTTTTCCTCTTTCCAATGGGACGCGATAGGCCAACTTGTCAAAGAAGCACCAAGTTTCTTTCTCCTTTTCTTCTATATATTGTAACTTCTCATTTTGGAGAAGAATCAGTTCTTCCACTTTTGCAAAGGCGCAGCCCTGGCAAAATTTCACTTAAATCAAATAAAATGTAGTCTATTACCTGCATTTGGATAGATGTTTCAGAGTATGCCTTGAGTGGTTGTCTGTGTCTAGTCATTGTTTCTTGATGCTCTCACAGATTCAACACCAGCAGACTTGTCATCTATAAGGTGCCATTTCTATAGCTCAAAAGAGAAGAGCTGACATTTGAGAAGACCAGAATAGAAGTAGTCTCTTACAGTGTGTATTCCACAGTACCTCAGTGATTTTCTATCTCCTGTGTTTTCATGAAAGCCTCCCTACCAATCTTTTGCAGCCTGGTCTTTTTTAGCCAAATGTGTAGAGTATGTACGTATTTGTCTGGTTCTAAGATTGGATGTGTGAAGGTCAACCTATTTTGGTGCATCACCTCTTTAGAGTAGGTTTGTTTTCCTACATCTTTCTCCCTTTTCACCCCCCCTTTTTTTATCTATATATATATATATATATATATCTGTGTGTGTGTGTGTGTTTTGCACTTGCTGGAAACAACACAATGCATCAAAGGGAGCTAGCCCTTATCTAGAGACTCTCTCCTCCAGTTTTTTCGGTCCCACAGGTGAGAGGAGAGTTTCCATGTTGCGAGGAGAAGGTAAGAGTTCAACTCCCTGCCACTGGGTGCACTTTCCTGCATCAACAGATTCCTCACTTGATTTCTTATTAGCTCTAATAGAGAAATGGCTTTGTTTAAATAGAATAAGGAGAGAAGGATCAATGGTGGATGATGAGGCCACCCATTTTCTCTATTTTATACCCTCATCCATACCTAGTATATATCTTTTTGTATGTAAATCCCCATAACCATCCATGACTCATACAAATGAATGAATGAATTTATGATTATATGTGTGCATTGATGTGTGTGTGTGTGTGTGTGTGTGTGTGTGTGTGTGTGTGTGTGTGTGTGTGTGTGTGTGTGTGTGTGTGTGTGTGTGTGTGTGTGTGTTATGAACTATTGATGATTTTCCTTGATTAAATTATACTTGTGTAGCTTTATTTAACAAGCATTTGAACGATAATGTAAGGTTGCAAGATCTCATTTGGGTACAACACTTATAGGTTTCCCACAGCAGCTATAGGCTCCACCTATAGGATACTCATAGCCACTATATATTACCCATAGCAATTGTAAGCTCCACCTATAGACTACACGTAGCCACTGTAGGTTGCCTATAACAACTATAGGCTCCACCTACAGGTTGCCTGTAGCCTCTATAGGTTTCCTATGGTAACTTTAGGCTTCATCTACAAGTTGCTTGTAGCCACTATAGAGTGTCTGTAGTAACTAAAGGCTTTACCTACATGTTGCCCACAACCACTATATAAAATAGATCTATTATTGTGACCAGATCTTAGGGATACATCTAGCTATCTTGGAAACTAAATAGATGATTAGAAAGGACCATAGCTATTGTATGGACTCCCTATGTGCAAGGAAATTTATATGTGTTTCCAAAGATGAGAAAGACAAGGACAATGGGAAGGAGACAAAAAGATATAAAATAATAAAATAGTATACCTTGTCCTTAACCCAGTTAAGCCTAAAACAATTAACTTCAGTTATTAACCACTTAAAGGTTGATTGGGGCAGTTTCTAAAGTATTTTTATTTTTTCTAGTTTGGTGTCTTTAGTTAGAAGTTAATAAACTACCTTCTATATTTTACGATAGAACCTAAATCAGATTAGTAGTTGGTGAGTTGAAATTGAAGATTGGATAGTTAATAGAATGATAGAAGTCATTGCATTGTAATCCTCTATAGTAATATTTAATTGTTATAGATTTGAGTAATGAGAAAGTTGATACTATAAAAATCTTTTGCAAATCTCTCAGATAAGGATTGGAACTCAGTTCTGAATGAGGAAGGGGCCCCTCAGAAGGAGTTATAGTGAAGATCATGACCCTCCTTAGTTAAGAATGTGTAAGTAGATTTCAATATTAATCTAATTATATAAAGTGTGGTGCATGTGTGATTTATAAGTGTGAAATATTATTGTATTTTTATCACAATCGTTTCATAGTATAACTATATAGTGAATTCAACATAAGTTCATTATACTGCAACTAGTAAAGTAAGCTAACTTATGAATCAATACGGCATATATAGTGTTCACATCCTTGAAAATCATACACACCCTAGGTTGATGATTAATGCTAATCAGACTCAAGAATCTAATATTCACTAGATAATTAGTTTGCACAACATTTTGGCACTATTGTTGGGGAGGGTGTCAATTATTATTTTGTAAAATCAATCATTATTTTTTAATATTGGTTAATATATTATTCTACCCAACTGAGCAAGTTGAGTGAGGACACTATGGTATCTTATGCCAAATGTCTAATTTCTTGGACATATAATTCTAGCCAGGCAAGTTGAGTGAGGGAACTATGGTGTCTTATGCCAGATGTCTAAGTTTTTGGAAGTAAATGGTGCATAGCCTTGAATGCCTCTTTACAATCTTGTAATTTACTTAGTTCATGATTTTAGGATTTATTTCTTACAAGAGTGATTTATTTTCTGCAAAGTGTGCCTTTAACTTTCCTACTTTCATTTTCTATTTTCTAGGATAATTTTCCTACATTCATTTCTTGTTTTTTAGGATAATTTTCCTACTTTCATTTCTTGTTTTCTAAGATAATTTTCCTACTTTCATTTTTTGCTTTGCAGAGTAATTTTCTAGCTTTCAATAGATAACTTTACAATTTTCTACAAGTAAAATTTTAATTTTAGTTATTTTGATTTCCACACTCCTTTATTTTAGCTTTTTACTTATTCTGAAACAACCCCTTGGAACACTTAAAAAATAAAAAGACACTAATCTTATGGAAGAAGGAATAGGATAGGTAAAAGGTGTAGCACAATGTTTATGCAAAGAGAAAATATTCTCAAGGATATTCTCACCAAATAAGCCACAAGTTGTTATTGGTAAGGAACCATAAGTACCCGCAGTAACTAAGAATCTTGTTGAAAAATATACCATAAGCTAGAGGGCTCTTGAAGAAGGAAACACTACAAACAGAAGGAAGTAGCTTGTAAAAGAAGTATTATTGGCTTTGAAAAAGGAAATAGAAGTAAAGAAAGCATTAGCTGAGTTAGTAAAGAAAAACAAAGGAAAAAAAACTTCACAAACCAAATACTCTAAAAAGAAGCATTAGAATAGCATTCCATCAAAGATTTCTTGAACAAATCTACGAAAGCTCAAGAGAATCTTCAAATTTCTCATCAAGAAAAAAGACTATGAAGCGGTAGATAAACATTCACTATCATACTGATGAAGGGACTGATATAAAATTTGAAGACATGATCTTGAGTACCTTTGGTATCCATATCACAAGAAAATCCATCATGAATAGAGAAGGAGACTTTGTCAGTGACAATGGGACTCCAAACATAGTTACTTTTGAATTTCCTATTACAAATGCAAATGGCATAACATAAATGAAAAATATCCCACCCTTAGCCTTGTCCAATTTTAGAGGTACATTCTCAAAAGACTCGAACACCTTTTTTTTCAAATTTGATATCCTCTATAAAAGCTATGACTATAGGTAGAATGGATAGAAATTGAAACTTTTCCCAACCACCCTCAAGGACTTAGCACTTGATCAGTTCATGGGACTAGGTAGTAATTCAGTCCTCACTAGGGAGGATATGAAAAATAAACTTATAACTAAGTATCAAGAATATGAATGAGGAAGAAGTTACAAAAGAAATGACATCTTTAGGATGACTCAAGAAGGGGATGAATCTTTGGAAGACTATGTTGAATGGTTTATGTTCAATATACAGAAATTCAAGTAAAGTGCACTAGGAGAAGAACTTATAAAAATCATCTTCCTAAAAGGAGTCTAAGAAGACTATCCAAAATACTTGGACCTAATGAGTTAGGGAGATATCTCTCATCTTCCATTTTTAAACTTCAAATAATTGAGCAAGAACTATTCTAGGTTTGCCATAAATACAGTTAGGGGCAGCAAGCTTTCACTAGAAACTAAAAGTGGCCTATCAAAATTTGAAGTTGGTAACCTATTATAATACATGAAATAGGATATCATTAGTCATTTAGCCCTCTAACTAGATAGCTACACTCAAGGCAAAATCAAGTAGCCATGGATCAAGCTTTGACCATCTATTATCTAGATTGTAAGAGGAAGAAGACATATTATAGGTTTCATGAGGTTTGGGATAAAGTAGCTAACATCACAGTTGAAGAACCAAAAATAGTGGAGCTGCATGCTATAGGAGGAGATGGAGACCAGGTTTTTTATGTTGCATAAAGAAAGTCATGGGTTCAATGACTATCTTCTCCAAGTATGGGACAAAATATATCTTTTGTAAATTCTACCTCCTTTAACTCATAATTTGAAAATACTACTCCAAAATGAACTAGTCTATGGGTGAATTTCCCACCTCTTAATTATAGTTAGCATCCACCTCAAACAAGCTACCCCACCACCTCCTAGCAAGCTCCACCAAATTCATCCCCACCTCTTAATTCTAGTTGGTAGCCACTTCAGAAAAGTTACCATACCACCTCCTAGAAACCTCTAAAAAATGCATTACCACCTTGGACACAATCTTGGTAACCACCCCAAGGACCACCCTTCATAAACCAGTGGCAGCAACCCTAGAGACCCAATCAGCCCTAGGGAAATCATCAATGATGATTCCCTCCATAGCAGCAAAAATAACTTCCTACTCTTATGCAAAATTTAGAAGTTGTACCCAATCCTAATTAGCTCCTTACCCAACCCATAAAGAACCCTACAAATAAGCCAGTTCAATCAACCTTTAGTACTGAACCTATCTAGTACCCAACATATGCAGTGAATATCAGTGAAGTTCAATTACATCTAGGGAAAGATATACCACCTTCAGCTCCACCCATAATAATGGAGTTAGATCAAGAAACTCTAGAAGATCATGTTAACCCACATTCATCACCACAAGATCTCTCTAAACCATCAAATAAATCTATTGTTGAAATATCCCCACCATTTTTATAATGTCTTACCCTTCAACACCATGTAATTAAGCTTGAATTTGATTTCATAGGATAGCTCAAAAATATATGTATTAAAATTACCCTCCTCCAAGCCATCCAGGATGTGCCCATATATTCTAAATCTATTAGAGACTTATGTCTACATAAACATAGAAGGAATAAGAAGGATCTTAATACAGTGCATGTGATTGGATAGCTAACAGACCTTATGCTAGGAAACACCCTGCTAAAGAAATATTCATATCATAGATGCCTATTAATAGTCCAGATCCATGATCAATAGTTTTAATAAATGTAATGACAAATAAAACCATACATAAACTATAGTTTAATAATATTCATCCCACATCTACAATGTTACAAATCACTGATAGGTCTACAGTCAAACCAGAAGAAATCATTGAAGATCTTGTCATTACTATAGATTCTTAGGAGTATCCTATATATTTTATTGTGCTACAACCTAAGTCTAATTTGGGTGGATATCCTCTTATCTTAGGACATATTTGGCTTTCCATATCTGATGCCTTTATCAACTTTAGATTAGGTGACATGTTTATCTCCAATGGCAACCACACTAACAAGTTGGTCCTCTATCCCCCAGCACAGCTAACCTTGGCACAGAGCATATCTTATGGGCTGAAAAAGATGAGGCAGAGCAGCATCTTTGGATTCTTGTATTCACCATAGACCATGTATGTACCTTGGCTGATTAGGAAGATGATACAATTCTCTCTAATGTTCTCTAGAATAATTACCAAACTCATTATATAGATCTCAACCACCTGCAATGTGTTGAGTGCTCATTTTTTAGCTTCTAAGAAGTAGATAAATATAATGCATCTGTACAAGAAATATTTCACTAGCTATTGTCTCATAGCTATAGCTAAAGTAGATCCATTAGTAATATATAAATGATGAAAGCACTCTCATATAAAATTGAAATCTCTCCAATAAAAACATTTCTTATTAATAGTAAGTTAGAGTCAAATGAGGAAAAGCACCTAGTCAGCATGTTGCATGCAAACCAACATGCTTTTGCATGAGATTATGAGGACATGCATAGAATCAACCCAAACACATGCACACATCATATCTATATCAAAGAAGAGTGTCAACCAATTAGATAGCCACAATGTAGGATGAATCTAGCTCTTAGAGAAATAGTCAAAATGGAATTGCAAAAACTATTGACCACTGGATTTATATACCCCATCTTAGACAGTGAATGGGTTTCACCTTTAGTAATTATACTAAATAAAAATGGAGAATGGTGTGTATGCATAGATTAAAGGAAACTTAATACAGCAACCAGAAAGGATCATTTTTTTCTGCCCTTCATTGCTCAGGTATTAGTCACACCAGTAGGGAAGAAATATTTTGCCTTTCTAGATGGCTTCAATAGTTACAACCAGATTAGCATTGCTCCTGAGGACCAGGAGAAGACCACCTTCACTTCTCCCTAGGGTACTTATGCTTATGTTTTATTAATGTTTGGGCTATGTAACACTTTTTCAACATTCCAGAGGGTTGTCTTGTGTATCTTTACAAATATGGCAAATGAATGTATATAAATTTATGTGGATGACTTCACTATTTATGTAAAAACATTTGATGAGTTCTTGAACAACTTGAAAAAAGTGTTACAACACTATCATGAGCACCATTTGTCTTTAAGTCATAAGAAATACTACATGTTTATGACAAAAGGCATTCTCTTAGGCCACCATGTATCTACTGAAGAAATTAATGTTGACCCTACAAAAATTAGCATCATAAAAAATATCCTTGTTCCTTGGAAATAGAAAGATGTCAAAATTTTTTTTAAGACATGTTGATTACTACAAAAAAATTATCAACAATTTTAGTAAAGTAGTAGCACCATTGTTGACTCTCTTGAATAAAGATGTTGAATTCATCTAGACTCTTGCTTGTGATACTGTAGAGTAAAAATTTACTCTACGTTTCATTCTATTTTTTAGTCGCACACCTTGAAATTTTGCCGTCACATGCTGTGGTCTGAGATGGCAGAGTGTTGAAATAGAGCACAGGCTCTATTTCTCTTTTGATTCATTTTTATCTAAGTGTTGGGGAAAAGCAGAAGCTGACAAGTGTCATCATCTGAGGCATCCTTCTCAGTGGAAACTACCAAGTGTCATCATCCGAGGCAACTTCTATATGTTCTGTGAGTTGGTTAGAATGTGCCACGTGTCTCATAGCGGCTCAACGAAATGTGCCAAGTATCGTCATCCACAGTTTCATATCAGCACCTGCATTTCATCTCTTTCTAGTGAAGGGTTTCAAAAGCTAAGTATCAAGATCAGGAGAAAAGTGCCAAGTGGCAGTCATGAAAGGTCTCAATGTTGCTTTTCTAAAAGTGACAGAAGTTGCCACGTACTCCAACAAAAGAAAGCGGAAGCCACCACGTGTTACGGTCTGAATTATCTTCATCTTTACTTTGCTAATATAGCAAAGACTGTGGTGGGTCCCAAGTTTTGTTTCTTAAGTGAGCAGAAGGTGCCAGGTGTCATTGTCCATGTAAATGTGAAATGAAACCCAAATTGTTTCTATGGTATAAACAGAGTAAAGTAGAGACCGCCATGTGTCATCTTCCACAAGTTTCTAAAAAGGCAACTACAAGCAGTGGAGATCACCACGTAACCTAGGTAAGAGAAGCGGAGATTACCATGTGTCTTTTAATGAAGAAGCAGAGATTGACACCTGTGTCGATGTCCCTTTTAAAAGAAATGCCATGAATCTTATTATATTTTAAGTTGTTGGAGTTTTGAGAAAGCGGATAGCGACAAGTGTCAAAGGTGGAACATGGCTGAGCAAATACACAAAAGAGTATAAGTTATGCGAAAAGTGCCACGTGTCTTCAATAGGTGCTGTGGAACATGACAAGTGTCATTCTCTGGTGTTTGCTAAAGTAATAAGAGGAAATTGGCTAAGTGTCACCTAGCATTCAAGAGAAAGAAGTGTCCTGCAATCTATTTCAGCCAATGAACTGCCAGAAAACGAAGCATTCCACAATCTATAAAATATCTTCTGTTAGACACTTTCAGTGAAGGGAAGATTTGATTTGGGTCATTAGATTGAGAATGATCAGACAATTTGGAGTGGATCTGAGGATATAAATAAGGGTGCAGAGATCATCCAAAAGAGGGAGAATCAATTATCAAAGAGAATTTTTGAAAGAGAATTATTGTAACAAGTTTAGACTTTATAGAGCTATGGCTAAGTAATATCATTTGCTTTTTTATCATTTTCTTGAGTTGGAAGGTTTACATAACTGTACATGTTTCAGTGCCTCTTATGTGATTGGAAAATTCAAATAAGAAGATTAAACCCTATGCCTTTGTTGATATTATCTGTGTCATTTGCAAAAGTAGTCTAGACTGTAGATTTTCTAGAGTTGAGATTAGGAATGTCATTTGATTTTGTCTCATTTTCTTGAGTTGGAAGGTTTACATAACTGTACATTTTTTTGTGCCTCTTATGTAATTGGAAAATTCAAATAAGAAGATTGAACCCTATGCCTTTGTTGACATTTTTTGTATCTTAGCAAAAGAAGTCTATGATGTGAGCCTTTGTTTCTATTGTTTCAATCTTTTACATTGATCATGCACTTGTTTGCTCTTAAATGTAAATGAATCCTACATATAGTCTCATTGTGCTCAGGATTAAGGTTGAATTACATCTTAGGTGCATTGCCATAGATTAGATTTTCTTTCTTGTATTGTGTTTCTATTTTAAATTCCTATCCCTTTTCCCAGTATATACTTAATTTAAAGAAGAGCCAGCTTCTCTAAAATCTGGAGGTTGTTTCAAGATGCAAGTCCCATATCTTGAAACTTCCCATTATTTTTTATTAGAATCAAGCACAATTTTAAATCATCAACAGTTTTTGGCATGCCCAGTTGGACCAATCTTGAAGTCTCTTTCAAGATCGCATGAACCATAGAGCTACAAGAAGTCATAGTTGTGGACCAGTCACCAGATCACAATCTATTACAAATCCAAGTATTCTTTTGTCATCTTTGGTAACAAGTCCAAGAAGAAGAGCTAACCAATTTGTACCAATACCCAGAGCAAATATGGGAGCCCCTATACCCCCAAGAAATTATGTGAGTTAGAACACTGGTATTCCATTAGTCCTCCCAACACCACCAGCCATTTGGGATCCTATCCCAGTGAATGCCCTAAAATTTATGCCTAAATTTAGTGGGCAAGACTCTAAAACACCTAAGGCACACCTTCAAGATGTATCAGATGTCTGTGTTATACATGTTGTCACACAGCAAAATGTGGCCATAAGATTACTAGCATCTTCTTTTAAAGGGAAGGCTCTAGAATGGTATTGGTCTTTGACCCCAAATACCATATCTACATGGGATCATCTCAAAGATCTTTTCTTTGAAAGATTTGTAGAGAAAGGTGATAAGTCTTCTTTGTTACAGCAGTTAATCACCATTCAAAGGGGACCAAAAGAAGCCATGACTGACTTCAATTCCAAATTTTAAAAGACTTGGGACAGAATCCCTGTTACAGCTAGACCATTACTAGGTATGGCCATAGTGTTTTATCTTAAGGCTTTGAATTTAGATATATTTGTTATGATTTAGTCACTTGGAGGACACACTTTGCCAGAGGCTTATGAATATGTGGTCAGAGCTAAGAACAATTTAATAGATGCTGGAAAGTTACCTCCAAGGCCTCCCATGCCCATGTTGCCAAAAATTTCCTTGCCATTACCTCAAGAAGTTCCTAAATTTGTAAGCCCACTTGTGTCTATGTACACTTACCCTCAACCATCTGCTAAAGAAATTGTTCCCACTCAGTCATCTGAACTGGATGATATCAAGAATATCCTAAGGACATTTTCTAATGAGCTGATCAATATAAAAAGACAGCAGAATACTTTTTCTAGGCCTCCATATCAAGGCTATCAAGGAAACCGATTTTCATCTCAGTCAAACCAATATCAAGGTCCTCCAAGGCAAAATAATCATCAGCCAGCAAATCAATTGGTTGCAGTCCCCACACCCTCAAAGACTATTCCACCCAATTCAAATAGGGAGATTGTTCCAAGGAAAAATAACTATGCGGATAATACTAATTTCTGGAGTTTCCCTTGCAATAATGCTCATGCACCTAGAGATTGTCCTATGGGTAATCTAGAACAAAAGGTGGCAGAGCAAAGAAGAAAGGATGGTCAGTTTGCAAGTTCCAGTGATAATCAAGCCTACCAGTCTCTTGGTATGTAGAATTCAGTCCTAGTGGCTCAGATACAAGGGATGTCCTTACAACAAGAGGAAGAAATAGCCCCAGAACATGCTTTGTTCTCATGGGTTGAAGATGAGTAATCAATTTTCTTGAACAAAGCATCTACTTCCAAAATATCAGTGGTGCAATCTGATTATTACACTAGATCAAAGAGAAGGATGGTGGGACAGCCTGAGATTGTAAATAGTCAAGTCATGGAGAATCCTTCATTTCAAGGACAAAGAAACATAGCTATCAGACAAGAGGTGCCTCAGCTGATGCAAAATCAAGGGACTCCAGCCCAAATTTAGGAAAAAACAAGATACCCCTATTTTCAAAAAGCTCAAACTCTGGGACTAATAAACGTGGTGGATCAATTGAAGAAGACTCCATCACAAGTATCAATATGGGATATATTGGCTATTCTTAAACAGAAGACACTACTACAAGAAGCTCTGTAAGGCCAAGAAGTGCCCAAAGGTACTGTTACCAAAGAAGGACCTGCTAGAAAAGAAAAGCTAAAAGATACAGTCCATCTACATACAACAGCCCTAGTGAATAATACAGTAAAGGTAAGCAAATCCAAACTGGATCCCTTCTATTTAACTTTAATAGTGTGCAAGAAACTACTGCATAATGCAATGATTGATTCAGGGGCTAGTACCATAGTAATGCCCAAGTAGATAGCTGATGCTTTAGGAATTAAGTATGAACCACTCACTAAAGGAGTCATACAGCTAGATGGCAAAGCAGTAAAAACCATAAGGAGAATCAAACAACTCTAATTACAATTATATGCTTTTCCCAATATAATTATGAATCAAGATGTAGTAGTGATAGATATACCTCCTATTTTTGGCTTATGTTTATCAAGAGACTTTACAGCCAAAATAGGGGGATATATGTCCCTTGATTGGTCTCAACTCATTTTCAGAACCAAATATGGCTCAAAGATGAAGATATTGTCTGAACCATTATATAAGGATCACATCACTAATGAGTCAACTGCAAAGTTAGAGGCAGTCCATGCTATGATGAATAAAGAAGAGAGGGTCTTTGTCGAAGAGCTAGGTGAATGGACTGGGTATAATCAAGAAGAAGAAGATGATCATTTATTAGCTATGATGCAAAGTGACCCATATGGAAATTACGACTCCATTGGTCTGGGCACTTACGTTATACTTGATGAAGATCATAGAATTCTAAATGTTCTGGAGGAAGAAAAGTCAAAAGATACCTCTTCTATTAATCCTCAGGTCTCTTATGAATTCCAGATTCCTATTGAGAAATCACAAGCATATATTTTAACCCCTGATGAAGAAGAAATAATCTCTGACTTTCTTCTTACTTTGCAAGATGATGAAGAGGAGCATGGACAATTCCTAGACCATGATTTAAATGATTTATTTGAAATCATTTAGTCTGGTTATACCATTTTTCAAGATAGTTGTGAACCAGTTACAAATAAGCAAAACAGCATTGAGCTTCAATTACATGTGCAAAATTATTACAAACCTTCAAAATTATCCTTTTAAGATATTGGTAATTTTGAAGTTATTAAGGAGGATGATCATGCAGTAGAACCAGAGTTTGAAGTAGAAAGAATTAAGTCGTTAATTGATGTCTAGGTAAGACATGCCAATATCAAGAGCAGATATTCAATGAGATTCCAAGAACAAGAAGAGTCTATATATGTTAGAAGCATGTTTGACTCAAACTCACTTGAATACAGGCAAATCGATGTGGCATACACAGAGGGTGATTCACCAAAGCTATATCCAATTCGATCACTTGTATGGCAACATAAGCTGGCTTGTCATGAAAGAGACTTTAGGAATTTTTGTATTGATCTAGGAGGGAGATAAGGATACTTCATTAATGTAGTTAGGTAGTTTCCCCTTTTCATATTGCTTTGTTTTCCCATTTTTGTTTTCCCACTTTTCTTTTAAATAAGTGTTCTTTGAACATGTAGTCGATAGCTCAAAATTTTCAAAATTTTCAAAATTTCTACAATACATTGAATGTCTTCCAAATATTTACAAATCCCCAAGGTACCTTGTGCTGCCACTTGCATAACATGTCTCTCTCGTTGTTCCATAAAGATTGAGTATGATCTGCTAATGGTTATCCAATTTTAATGCCATTTTGAGATTTGATAGGTCAATATATACCTCTTAGCAAGAGTTAAAAGTTTACAAGTTTGCAAACATTCTTGTATCTACGTGAAAAATATCCTTCTACTTGCATTTTATGTGCTTAGTAGACTTGCTTCAGTGAAAGTGTCTTTGTTTTGCAAGAGTTCATACAAGTTACCACAAAGAAGATATAAAGATGGAGGGGGCACAATCTTCACAACAAGGAGCTGTGATATATGAATCCCTCGATAAGTTTCTTGCAATTAAATCGTATGCTTCAGCTTTGACACAACCATTGAAGAACTATCCAAGGACCATGTTTCTTGAAGCTGGTCCAAAAAGTGATTCAGTGAAAATAAAGGATTATGTAGATGGCATCATGGATCCAATTCTTCAGAGAGCCAGTAGCAAAAATCTTAGAGAAGGGGCACATCAAAGGTGTCTACAAAGGGCCAAAGTAGGGAAATTTGAAACATTCACTATGAGGATATGGACCTCACAACTGGCTCAGTTCATTGTCCCAACTATGCATTCATGCCCCGACCTGGTCGAATTATGTGCAGACTTGCTCCATGCGCCTTCAGGCACCATTTAATGAGGCCCATTCACAGTGCAAATCATACTGCAAGCTATCAAGGATATGTTAGCCTTGCATCATGATAGTACAGCTACATTTCCCACTATTGCTAAGATGCAAAGAATGTGGGAAAATATCAACACTCAGACAAGGTTCTTGAGATCAGAGTTACAAATGGGTGATGATGATACTATGGTACCCACACTCCTTACACCAAGAGCTCAATTCACACAGGCTAGCCAAGATGCATTGTCTATGATGGCTCTCATCTTTGGCATGAAAGATGATATGGCAGCATATGCAGAACAAATGGCTATCCTTTTTAGGCAAAAGACCATTGATAAAACCTAAGAGTATCGGCTTGACTTTTCTGAACAAATTACTTTCTTGATGGTATAAAATTTGGCCCATTTCAGATCAAAATGAGTGTTCAGGTATTCTTCCTATTTGTTCCACCTCATGCTTTTCTAGAACTCTGAACTCTTTTCCCAACATATGTATCTTAATATGTATGACCCAGATTTTGATCTCCAAAGGACCATTCCTGTGTCTGCATGGACACACATTTTGTCAAAGACTAGTGACCCGTATGAGTTCTAGAAATTATTTGTCACTCCTCCCTTTTTCCATCTCAATCCCGAACCAATTATGAATAGATTATTCCCAGTGTTTCAAATCTTCTGGCTAGTTGCCCAATTCCTTGCGATTTCTATTTTGGATCCCACCATATCATTATAAGAGTCCATGGTTTTTATGGGGAACCAATATTACTACCTAAGATCTTAACTCTTAGGTTAACATTCTTAGAGGTCACCAGACAGATATTCATAATTGACAATGAATTTGGCTTGGGGAAGAGGAAAAGAAAAATGTATAATCTACCATGGATGACCAATGACATGGTTTTGGAAACCAGAGATGCCGAAGTTGTATTACTCAGAAAGCTAGCCTTTCTGGGTTTCTTTTTAATAGAGGACAAATGGATTTATGACCCAAATGATTTCATAGCCTCCTGGATATGAACTAATAGATTCACAATCAGAATTGCACATGAGGGCCACCCTTTTTGGGAAACTAGAAAAAATCCTAGGGAAGACAATCCTAGATTTTATGTTGAGTTAACAGACTTGCCACTTCTACAGAATAAGCCATGGGAGACATTCTATGTTAAGCAGAGAGATTATGATCCTAAATTCAGAATGACTTCTAGCTTAAGGAGAGCTTTAAAGAATAAAGATTGGGATACTGAGAAGATAGAGGCCTATTGGAAGTATAGGCAAGAAATTTGTCAAACAACCCATTCTTTCAAGAATGTAGACACAAATGAAAGATGGGAGGAACTATAGGATGAGTGTCATCTCTCCCCTGTATCTAGCCCAAAGACAAGTAATTTGCCTACACCGAGTGAAGAATAGGAAGCTAGGGCTGGGTTAAGCCAAGAGTCACAAGCCTCAAAGCAAATTGTAGTTGCAGCAACTATATCAGTTTGGCCTCCATCCATCAGCACCAAAGAAATGCAAAAAAGTATGGTGCCTTCACCATCACAAGCTTCCCCATTAGTCTTGATTATAGATATTCTCAGTTCCCTACAAGCCTCATTGAAAGGAGCAAAAATTTAACTAGAAGAAGAGACACCTAAGAAATGAAAGAGGGTACAGTTTCAATTTACTTCAAAAGAGGAGACAGACACCACACAGTGCCAATTACAAGGTACTATAATTGCACCTCAGGTAATAATTATTCCTCCCTCTCCTTCTTAGTCTATTTCTTCTCCTATTGGCATGATGACTTCATTTAGCTAGATGACATCCCCTGCCACTTTTGCCATTGCCATTTCTCATTTCGCCCCATTAGTGCCACCTCAGGCCTTAACATTACCTCATTTCTCCCCTTTTGTTCCCAAGAAACCTTTCCCTTAGATTGCCCATAGCCAACAATTGGCTATTCAATATGGTATTCCATAAGGACATCCTTTTATGGGTGGGCACATTGCCTCTCCTTCCACATTCCATACCCAAGCAGATGATGCTAAGAAGGCAAGGGAAGCCTGAAGAGAGAAGAAGAAGATTAAGGAGTATAAAGCTTTGGCTACACCCCATTTGTAGTCATAATTTGACCCCATCCAACAGTAATTAACGGTGACTCATTTATCGCCAAATGTCATAAAGCTAATGGAGTAGATGCAACCGGAAGATTACACGATGAATGCAGTAGCCATCGACATGTCACTCTTCAGGCCATAGGACAAAGTTGAGCTACTGACTGAATCCACTTTTGTAGTTACTGAAGATTATTTGAAGATATCAAGAAGGCTATAGAAGATGGAAGCTGAGCTAGCCAAGAAAAAGGTAAACTATAACAGTTTGACCTTAGAGATCAATAGAAGAGACAATGAAATAGAGAATCTAAAGAAATAGTTGTAAAATACTATTTCTACTCAGACTCACTGGGCAGTTCAGGCCCAAAATGATTCTTTAAAGGCAGGGCTCACATAGGTAAAGGATGCAGTGACAACCCTTAGGCATGAAAAAGTAGCATTACAAGAAAAGTGTGAGGAACACCTATTGCAAGTTACCCAATTGCAACAAAAGTTGTTGGCCAAATAGAATAACGTTGTGGTCATAAGAGCCCAATTTCACTCAGAGCAATAGAGAGTAGCACAATTGACACTAAAGCTAGCCAATAGGCCAAAGAGTGTCAGAGTATTAAGTTTGGTAAGGGAGCTATATGAATCCATGTGGAAGAGAATCTTTTCATAGATTATTCAGCTCAGGCCATCTCTCACCTTCTTGCTAAATGCACAAGAATTGTGCAAAAAGGTGGAGAGTTCAGTTGTAAATACTCTAGCTACAGTCTCTAAGAGAGTAATGGACTCACAAACATTGCTACAAAAGCTATATGATGTAATGGATGCAACACTATCAGCAACAGGTATCAAAGATAGAATGGTTGCTACCAAATGAGTAAATGAGGTCCTCAGTTGCAATTCTACAGCCAATAGTTGCAAGGAGCTTCTGGATGTCATGAAGGAAGGAATCAATGAAATGAAATAGCATGTTGAAGATCTAGTACAATTAGGTCTTCCTTCTCTGTTTCTTGATGACAATACCATGCTGATGGTAGAAGAAATTGAGCCATTGTTGTTGGCCAAATAAAATGACCAAATAGTTTTCTAGGATCTCAAGGATGATTCATCAGTCCCTGAAATAGAAGTTGTCTTGGTTCTTGTTTCCCAACTCAAATTTAAATTAAAGGCTACTGTTCAAATTTTGAAAAAAAATTCACACAAGGATATTATTAACCTTGATTTAGCCTTTAATGAATTGTAGAATAAGCAAGGGTTATCTGATGAAGAGTGGTCCACCTACCAGATAGTATTGTTGAAGCTATAATTTTGAAATTTTGGTCTAGCGGGAGTCATGGTTTCTTTTTTAGTAGGCCCAAAAGTCCTCGGGGTCACCAATAACAGTAGAGTAAAAATTTACTCTACATTGCATTCTATTTTTCAATCACGCACCGCAAAATTTTGCCTTCTCATACTATGGTCTGAGATGGCAGAGTGTTGAAACAGAATACAAGTTCTATTTCTCTTTTGATTCATTTTTGTCTAAGTGTTGGAGAAAAGTAGAAGTGGACAAGTGTCATCATTTGAGGCATCCTTCTCAGTGGAAACTACCAAGTGTCATCATCTGAGGCACCTTCTATATGTTTTGTGAGTTGGTTAGAATGTGCCACGTGTCTCATAGCGGCTCAGTAGAACATGCCAAGTATCATCGTCGATGGTTTCATATCAGCACCCCCATTTCATCTCTTTCCATTGAAAGGTTTCAAAAACTAAGTATCAATATCAAGCAAAAAGTGCCAAGTGGAAGTCGTGAAAGGTCTCAATGTTTCTTTTCTATAAAGAGATGGAAGCTACCACGTACTCCAGCAAAAGAAAGTGAAAGCCACCACGTGTTGTGGTTCGAATTATCTTCATCTTTGCTTTGTTAATATAGCAAAGACTATGGTGGGTCCCAAGTTTTGTTTCTTAAGTGACTAGAAGCCACCAGGTGTCACTATCTATGTAAATGTGAAATGAAACCCAAATTATTTCTATGGTATAAACAGAGTAAAGCAGAGACTGCCATGTGTCATCTTTCATAGGTTTCTAAAAAGGCAACTACAAGCAGTGGAGATCACCATGTAACCTAGGTAAGAGAAGCAAATGTTAAGCATGGAATATACTGAGAGGGGGGTGAATCAGTATATTATATATCTTATAAATCTTTCCTTTAACCGAATTCTACTTAATCAAGCATTCAAGATATGCAATAAAACTCAAACAATAAACATCACACAAGATAGAGAGAGACACCAGATATAACGTGGAAACCCAATGTGGGAAAAACCATAGAGAATCAATCTCAAATATATTCATGAGAACAACCCCACATGAGCACCATACCCCTTTGCCAAGTATAAACCTCAGCTACAATTCGTGAGCACCAACCCACACGAGCTTCAAACCCCTTTGCCGAGCACCAACCCAGCACCTATTCATGAGCACCAACCCACAAGAGCACCAACCCCTTTGCCGAGCACCAACCCAGCAATAATTCATGAGCACCAACCCACAAGAGCACCAACCCCTTTGCCAAGCACCAATTCAGCAACAATTCGTGAGCACCAACCCACAGGAGCACCAACCCCTTTGTGTATACCACACACCTATCTCTCAATGTTGCTATCTCAACAAATGATAGATCAATACAACATCTCCTTCCTCTCTCTCACTTTTGCTCTTCTAAGCTAGATAAAACAAATACAAATCATCTCTCACAATTGCTCTTCTAAGCTAGATATTACAATATCAAATCAACCTCTCACTTCCACATTACAAATGGCTACTCAAGCCTTTATTTATAGCTTTCCAAATAACCTTTGGCCTTCCCCCTTTGTGACCTTTCAATTCTCATGGAAATTGGCACCAATCTTGGATGACCCTTCATATCCAAGCATTTGAAAAGTCATGTGGTGACCCTTCATGACCAAAAACGTCTTTCCCACTTTTGTCCTTATCTTTGGTGACTTTTTGTATTCCTCAAAGTGTCCCTTCATGAGAAATTCGCCCTTTACTCTTTTGTCTTCAATTGGTGACTCTTAGTATTCCCCAAGATGACTCTTCATGGGAAAATGCATCCCATCCTTCTTTTGTCTTTATCCTGTGACTCTTCGTCTTCTCCATGGGCCATTATTTTGTCTCATATGCAACCAAAAATATATTCATTAATATTAAATAAATATTAACTCATATTAGCCAAGATAAACAACATTAAATGCAATGGGGCCTTTATCACCAATAATACTAAACCTTTGACATCAATGACAATATTTCCAACAATCTCCCCCTTTGTCATTGATGGCAACTTCAACCCTAAAATTGCCACATCTTGTCACCTGCACATACCGTCATTTGAAAACATACAGTAACTCCCCCTTACTGTAGCAACCTGTACCTGTACCTATTATTTTCCCCCTTTGACATCAATGGCAAAGGGCCTACCTAGAGCTAACACTTAGCTCCCCCTCACTTGATGTTGAACATCAATAGCAGGAAGTAAAACAAATTACTCCCAACTCCTCTCACCGATCTTTGAGAAGATATCTGATAATGCATATAAATCTTTACCTGTCCTTTGAGAATCTACAATCAACTCATTTGAATATTTCCTTCTAATCTCAAAACCTTCCACATGAAACTTTAAGGTGTATTCTTCATCACATATTTGCCTTACACTCAATAGATTATGCTTATAAAACATTCTTAGTCTTGGTTCTACCATTATCCAAAAATAAAGTACCTTTAATGGCTATTCTGGTAGTGGTTTTATCTTTGAATCTCAGTGTACCACCATTGATCTTCTTTACTCTTATCTCCTATCATATGCCTTGAACATCCGCTATCAATGAACCATGGCTGATCTCTATCTCTTACATGCAAAGCTATTTGCACCAACATAGAATCTTCAGGTTGTTTCTTCTGCCATGAACATGTCTGAACCTTCTTCCTAATGAATGGAGCTTTGAAACTTTGATCCTTCTTGATTGAATCTACATGAGTATCCTTTTCCTTCTTTCTAAAACTGTTAGCTCTTTTTCAACATTCTAATTTCTTATGACCATAATCATTTGAAACACTTTAAAACACTGCATATGCAAGAATCATTCTAATAGCCTCAAACCATAATATTGATGCAAAATTTTCTTCAAAAATATATTCCCTCAAAAGATATACAAATTAATCTGTCAACTCACCTTATTGTCATGCAAAATATCCAAGACCCAATAGTATCCATTATGCTTCAATTTTCTTAAAAGTGTCTCCTTAAACCCTAGAAGAGACACCCCCACACAAAAGGGTTCTAGAAATAAATCTCAAGAGATTCCCACATCTCCTCTATTTCTTCCTTTATCTTCTTGTGTTTTTTTTTTAGAATCCATTTAAGCATGTCTAACCTTTTTGACTTAATAACCTTATCATTGATGATGTTCTTATTTTTCTCAACTTTTGCAACTATCTTATTTTGACAAAGCCCATGCTCAAATGTAACAAGAGATTCTGCACAATCCTTCTTATCTGATTCTTTATCTACTAAAGCAAATAAATCATTTTCATTCTTGAACTCAACCTGATCAACCTTTACTATTTTAGGTCTCCAAACCTTAATTTGACTCTTCTCATATCTTTTAGGGACTCTGTAACCTTTGACATACTTTGAATATCTCTTTACTTTATTTTGACAAAATTTAGCAATATGTCCAACCTCATGACAACAAAAGAAAACAATATTTCTCATACCTTTTTCTTGAATGCAACTGAGATGTCCCTTTGATTGATTGCTTCTTCTCATACAATCTCTTGCCCTATGACCAACATGATGACAAAAAAAACAATGGCCATGAAAAGAATTTGAAAACTTGAAAGCATTGGGCTGCCTGATTGGCTTCTTTGATTTGCCTGTAAAACCTGCATCCTTCTTTCCTTAGACTGATATTTCATGATCTTTGTCAACCTTGATTATAAGCTTCTCATGATTATCCTTTAAAGAATCTAACTCAACCTTCAACTGATTACACTCTTCTTCTTTTGATGTTAAAATTGAAGTTGCAACCTCTAATTGATTCTTAATATCTTGAATAAATATATTATTTTCTTTTACTTATATAGCCAATTTAGAATCCAAGATACACACCTTTTCCTTAAGAGCCTCAACCACAGATTTCAACTCTTGATTCTCCTTCTTTAGTTGCTTGGCCATCTTTGTGCTTTTCTTTGATCTACCTTCAAGCTGTTAAACCCTTTCTGAAGAAACCTACTCTGATACCAATTGTTAAGCATAGAATATACTGAGGGGGGGGGTGAATCAGTATATTATATATCTTATAAATCTTTCCTTTAACCAAATTCCACTTAATCAAACATTCAAGATATGCAATAAAACTCAAACAATAAACATCACACAAGATAGAGAGAGACACCAGATATAACGTGGAACCCAATGTGGGAAAAACCACAGAGAATCAATCTCAAATATATTTGTGAGAACAAACCCACAGAAGCACCATACCCCTTTTCCAAGTACAAACCTCAGATACAATTCGTGAGCACCAACCCACAAGAGTTTCAAACCCCTTTGCCGAGCACCAATCCAGCACCTATTCGTGAGCACCAACCCACAGGAGCACCAACCCCTTTGTTGAGCACCAACCCAACAACAATTCATGAGCACCAACCCACAGGAGCACCAACCCCTTTGCCAAGCACCAATTCAGCAACAAGTTGTGAGCACCAACTCATAGGAGCACCAACCCCTTTGTGTATACCACACACCTATCTCTCAATGTTGTTATCTCAACAAATGATAGATCAATACAACATCTCCTTTCTCTCTCTCACTTTTGCTCTTCTAAGCTAGATATAACAAATACAAATCATCTCTCACAATTGCTCTTCTAAGCTAGATATTACAATATCAAATCAACCTCTCACTTCCACATTACAAATGGCTAATCAATCCTTTATTTATAGCTTTCCAAATGACCTTTGGCCTTCCCCCTTTGTGACCTTTCAATTCTCATGGAAAATGGCACCAATCTTGGATGACCCTTCATATCCAAGCATTTGAAAAGTCATGTGGTGACCCTTCATGACCAAAAACGTCTTTCCCACTTTTGTCCTCATCTTTGGTGACTTTTTCATATTCTTCAAAGTGTCCCTTCATGAGAAATTCACCCTTTACTCTTTTGTCTTCACTTGGTGACTCTTGGTATTCCCCAAGATGACTCTTCATGGGAAAATGCATCCCATCCTTATTTTGTCTTTATCTCGTGACTCTTTGTCTTCTCCATGGGCCCTTATTTTGTCTCATATGCAACCAAAAATATATTCGTTACTATTAAATAAATATTAACTCATATTAGCCAAGATAAACAACATTAAATGCAATGGGGCCTTTATCACCAATAATACTAAACCTTTGACATCAATGACAATATTTCCAACAGTGGAGATTGCCATGTGTCTTTTAATGAAGAAATAGAGATTGACACCTATCCTGGTGTCCCTTTTAAAATAAATGCCATGAATCTTATTATCTTTTAAGTTGTTAGAGTTTCAAGAAAGTGGATAGCAACAAGTGTCAAAGGCGAAACATGGTTGAGCAAATACACAAAAGAGTATAAGTTATGTGGAAAGTGCCACATGTCTTCAATAGGTGTTGTGGAACACGAAAAGTGTCGTTCTCTGGTGTTTACTAAAGTAATAAGAGGAAATTGGCTAAGTGTCACCTAGCATTCAAGAGAAGGGAGTGTCCTGTAATCTGTTTCAGCCATTGAACTACCAGAAGATGAAGCATTCCATAATCTATAAGATATCTTCTGTTAGACACTTTCAGTGAAGGGAAGATTTGATTTGGGCCATTAGATTGAGAATGATCAGACAATCTGGAGTGGATCCAAGGCTATAAATAAGGGTGTAGAGATCATCCAAAAGAGGGAGAATCAATTATCAGAGAGAATTTTTGAAAGAGAATTATTGTAACAAGTTTAGACTTTCTAGAGTTGTCGCTAAGTAATATCATTTGCTTTTGTCTCATTTTCTTGAGTTGGAAGGTTTACATAATTGTACGTGTTTCTATGCCTCTTATGTGATTGGAAAATTCAAATAAGAAGATTGAACCCTATGCCTTTGTTGATATTATCTGTGTCATTTGCAAAAGTAGTCTAGACTGTAGATTTTCTAGAGTTGAGATTAGGAATGTCATTTGCCTTTGTTTCCTTTTCTTGAGTTGGAAGGTTTACATAACTGTACGTGTTTCTGTGACTCTTATGTAATTGGAAAATTCAAATAAGAAGATTGAACCCTATGCCTTTGTTGACATTTTTTGTATCTTAGCAAAAGAAGTCTATGTTGTGAGCCTCTGTTTCTATTGTTTCAATCTTTTAAATTAATCATGCACTTGTTTGCTCTTAAATGTAAATGAATCCTACATATAGTCTCACTGTACTCAAGATTAAGGTCGAATTACATCTCAGGCGCATCGCCATAGATTAGATTTTCTTTCTTGCATTGTGTTTCTATTTTAAATTCCTATCTCTTTTCCCAGTATATACTTGATTTAAAGAAGAGCCAGCTTCTCTAAAATTTAGAGGTTATTTCAAGATGCAAGTCCCATATCTTGAAACTTCCCATTGTTGTTGATTAGAATCAAGCACAATTTTAAATCATCAACAGATATAACCTTCAAATAATTGAAGGAATTATTGACCACCACCCCTGATCTATGTGGTCCTGATTGAAATCTTTCCTTCCATATTCACATAGACACTTCAGATACTACCCTAAGAGTTGTGTTAGGCCAAAAATAGGAAGCACTTAATTATGTTATCTATTTTATAAGCAAGAAATTACATGCAGTGGAATTAAATTGCATAGTTATTAAAAAAGAGTTTTTGGTAGTAGTTTATGTTATCAACAAGTTCCATCACTATATCATAGGGTATTAATTCTATATTCATACAGACCATACATCCATTCAATACCTTATAAACAAACTAGTTATTTTAGCCAAAGTGATAAGATGGCTACTCTTATTACAAGAATTTGATATCACTATTGTAGATAATTCTGGTAGGGACAACATCATGGATAATTTTTTATCATGCATACAATCCCCTAAAGAAGATACCATAGTGGATGACTCATTTTTAGATAAGCACCTATTCTCCCTCACCCTCAAAACACCTTGGTATGTTGATATTACTAATTACCTTACCACATGGTTACTCCCACAGTACTTCCTCCCTAAACAAAGAAGAGTTTTGATTCAAAAAAGTGGTAGGTATTCATAGCTATTTGGATTTATTTTCTATACTGAGCCTAACTCCATCATTAGAAGATGTCTTAGAGAAGATGAAGTTTCAAATATCATCAAAGCCTACCATGATGAATCCTATGGAGGGTACTTTGTAGCCAAGCATACAATAGTAAAAATCTTGAATACAAGATATTATTGGCCCTCACTCTATAAAGATGCGATAAGGTATACTGCTCATTGTGACAGATGTTAGTGTATGGGGAGACCTACATGTTCAGATGAGATGCCTTTTCAACCTCAAATGTGCTTGAACCATTTGAAAAATGGGGCCTAGACTTTGTAAGACCTTTTGATCCAAAATCCAATAATAAAGAGTGTATCCTTGTATGTACTGACTATGTCACTAAATGGGTAGAAGTCAAGGCTCTTACACAAGCCTAAGATGAGAAGGTGGTATCTTTCCTCTATAAATAAATATTCATAAGATATCATGTACCACAATAAATATTCATTGATCAAGGACCCCAATTCACTGCTAGTTTAATTACTGCTTTGGTCCAACAATATGAGATTAGGCATAAGAAATCAACTCCATATCACCCACCTCTAATAAACAAGTGGAAGTCATCAACAAGGAGTTAGAAAATATTTTGACTAAGACTATTAGTATGTCCCATAAAGATTAGGAGGCTATACTTCCTAAAGCTATTTGGGCTTACCGAATCACATAGAAGACTACTACAGGCTTCACCCCATATGATTTGGTCTATGAGAAGAAACATATCTTGTTAATAGAATTTGAGCATAAAACCTTACAGCTAATGCTAGCACTTGGGGTGGATCTATTTAAAGCACAAAAAGAAACATTTATGCAGCTAAATGCCTTAAATGAATATAGATAGTAGGCATTATGGACCATATAACTTGTATAGCACCAGTAGATTAGTTGGCATGATAGGTACATTAAGACTAAGCAATTCAATGTAGGAGATTAGGCCCTTATTTTTTATTCAAAATACAAGGATCACAAGGGAAAACTCTAGACCAAATGGTTTGGTCCATTTGAGATTGAGTATGTTTATGATAATAGAGTAGTGCAACTCTAAACCATTGATCTAGTAAGATCCTATCTACTGGTCAATGGCTATAGACTAAAGTTGTACAAAAATCCACTCACTTAGAAGGAGTTTTCCAAGCACATATACATACAATTATAAAATGGATACAATTATGTGTTGGACTAGCATGATGTCTCACCAGACAAAGGGAAAACCAACCAACACACAGATGAAGGAGAGGAAGACATCCTAGCCCTCCTCTAGGATGAAGACTGATACCTTCACTTGGTCCTTAACTAGTAACCCTCACTGTTGACTTGGTAAGGACCTAGAATAAACATTATACTATAAGTAGTAGTTAAAGTCAAAAAAACCAACAATAAAACTTTTTTTGGGCATTATTGGCAGTTTTTGGGTAGAAAATGACCCTATTGGCTACCCAGAACTATAAAATGGGCCTAAATAGAAAACTAATTTGCTAGCTATTTAGAGGTAAAAATAAAAATGAAAAATAAATAATCATTCTAAGCAAACTATTCATCTTCCTCTAGTTGTCAAGGGCTATTTTGTAGCTACTATAGGCACCTCCTTCAGTTACTATGAGCTCTTTTATAGCTACTAAAAGCACTTCCTTTCATTACTACAAACTCTTCTATAACTGCTACAAGCACTTTTCTCATAGTTGGGCAGAACTTTATAGCCATTACAGGCACCATATTTGGTTGTTATAGGCATACCCTAACATCTCTCTAAGCACATGCAAGATAGTTCTTCCCAAACTCTAAGCTATAGCCTTGGCTATGAGCTTTTGAGCATACAAGGAAGACACCAAATTAGCCAGAGGAGGAATGAAGGAGGACTAGAGTAGAAAATTCAAAACCTTGTTCATGCTTACCCTTGAATAACAAAGTAAAGTCACTAGATAGAATCCATAAGCAGTAAGATCGCATAGAGGCAAATCATGTAGGCTCATGCAAAGGAAGATCATAAATCAATAACACCTTTAGCTATCCTTTTCCATGTTCATATAACACCTAAATTGGATCACCCAGCTCTACAATAACCACCTTGTGATAAGAGAGCAATAATCTCTCATCCAAGTCTAAGACCCCTATTCTAGTTCCATGCAAGTTGTCATGGATCACATGTAGATGTGGTGAGGGAACCATAGAAGCCTACCATCTTGTGATCTCATAATTACTCCAAAGGGGGCCACTTTATTCTAGTTACAACAACAAGCATAATCATTGAATTTCATCAATCACTTGCATGCAAACACTCAAATACAAATCCTTGGTGTCACCCTAGGTAAACTGCTAAAAAGGTATGCCATGTGTTTTGATCATTGAAATGTATTCATTGTTTTAATATAGCATGTATGATATTAGAAATCATATTAAATCATGAAACACATCATTAATTAACACCCATCAACTCATACTTAAACCCACATGATGACGTCCCAACCCACACTTGTACCCCTAATTATGACCCTGTTTTATCCCTTCAATCATATTCACTCCATATCACTTGATGACATGTGATATCTCACATGGGGGGAGGATGCTACGATTGAGAGTACCATGAATTACAAGATCCATATGTGCAGGATTAGACATCATAATGAAGCCATAATACCTTATAGGGAAAATAATCAATTTCATTGCTTTCCCTTGTAAGTATAACCATTCATGTAACTCTAAAGCATATCGTAACCTGTAACATACAACCACAAACTAACATTATTGAATAAACTTTGCTTCTCTATAGGTATATTTTTATAATCCAAATAGAGTGTGATGTCAATTACAGGTTGAAAGGATTGATAGAAAAGTTGAACTTAGAAGAATGGGAGGGTTAGTTGTGAGGATAGAACCCATAGACCATAGGCAACTTTAGGGAGACCAAGCTAGTTGGATTGTCTTCAATAAAGTTGGTTGGACCACTTATTTTGAAAAATTCTAGTATTTCTCAGAACCCCATACTTGATCATTTGTAGGATCCTTTACTGGAGACCAAGCTACTATACATAGCATCACATTCCTAGTCACTGAAGAATTGGTGAGCTAGGCAACTGGGTTGCCAAGTATAGGAGAGAACTGGCAAGATAAACTCAATGGTCAAGAAACCAAACAATAGTTTTGATAGGAAGATGAAAGACTAGTACTAATGAAAGGTGGTGTGGAGAGATGTAACTTACCTATAGCCTTGAGGTAGATAGCCTCATATATCATTAAATATATGACCAGTGAAGGAAATTATTCTTTAATTTATACTCTTCAATTTAAATTTATAAATCATTTAAGGCATGATAGAACCATAAATGTTCCAAATCACCTATGGAACATTCTAAAAAACATGTTCAAAGAGTACCAGAAGGGTATTCAAAAATCTCTATCCCATCATTGCCTAATATGGTTGATAACTAAACATGGAATAAAATCTATCAGACCTTATCTAAGTTAGGAACAATTTTTATCCCTAGAAAATAATGAACCTCAGCAAGAAGAGGGTAATAATGAAGAGGAATCTCTTGAGGAGCAAGCCCAATAGATTGTATAAGAAGATGTTGTAGGCACTAGTGCTATTGGCCATCCTATAGCTACTAAGGGTCCATCTGAAACTACTATTGGTAGAAGAAATAGAAGGAAACTAGTCCTACCTCCTTTTGACATAGATGAGGCAAGTCCATAGCATCATATTCCTTATCCCACTATCTCCTCACCACATATTTATTCTTCCACCATGGCTCATTTAGGACAAGAGGAAGTTCTTCCATCAACTACTTCATAAGAAAAATAAGTTCCATTAACCACCCCTCTTAAAAGGAAGATGAAAATTGAAGAAAAGAAACCCATTATATCAATAATAAAGAGACCTCCTCTTAGGATATCTCAAAGAATTAAGAAATAGAAGACAACTATAGCCTCTATACCCATAGACATTAGTGAGGATGAAAAGCAAAAGAAAGAACCTAGGTTTTGGAAGACCCCTGATGGGTTTGAAATTGAAAAATGGTCTACTGATGAGAAATCTACCAAGGAAGAATAAGAATAGTCACTCCAACCATCTAGATTCACTAAAGAAAATAGTAATCTCCTTAGACACATTGGGTATACACAAGAATAATTGAGAATGATAGATTAACCAATAGTAGAAGAGGAATTGATTGAAGAAGAGACTATGGAAAAAGAAATAGAACAAGGGATATTTCCTCATGTCCAGGAGTTCTAAACATTGGAAAAAGATTTGAAAGAAATATATAGGATAAGGAATGAGATAACAAAATTGAAAGGTTAGAGAGTCATTGAAACCCCTATAAGGGCATCAAAATTTGTAGAACCTTCTATAGACAGAGAAGGTTATTGAAGGAACTTGCAGTAGCTTCCCTAGAGGAACCTAAAGCAACTTCATCTACCTTAACCATAGAAGCACCTGTAGAAAATCATGCTCTGGCTTTGGTACCCTTCTACAATATATTTTTTCCTCCATTGCCCAATGTAAAAACACCTATAGTAGAAGAAGTTATTGATGTGGATATTTTAGCTGTCACACCTATAGAAACTGATGACCTCCAATATTTTATTAAGGAACAATTTGGTGATGATAAAACTCACAACAAGAATTTAATACAAATATTTAAGGTATATATTAAAATAAGAGAACATCAAGATGACTTATAATAAAAACTAGAAATAGTTGAAACTAGCATCAAGTATTGAAGAAAAAGATTAATAAAATGCATGAAACCACTAAAATGTTATTGGAGTATAGATCACCTTATAGGGTGCATGTTGTCTACTTAGAAGAGATATGGCTTAAATTTAGATATGACAGGATCTATAATGATCAGTCTTACATGGTTTATGACCCCAAATCTTTCTTTGAAGTATATAGACATACTAATCCTAAATTCTAAGCTTAGTTAAGTGAGTTTTACATACACCAATATGTTGTACCCACTAATTTAGACTAGAATCTAAAAATCTACTTGGGTGTGTCTAGCTAAATGCATTTTATTCATATGTTCTTAATGAAACAGGAAGGAAACAAGTGGAATAGTATCAAGAAAAATAAAAAGAAGCTACCCCAATGATCAAGGGTGTGCCAAGTAATCAAGATGTTATAATATAAGAATGGATCTCCTTCATGAACTCAAGTACTCCACAAGAATTGGTTATCAAGAAATAGATAGAAGTTCATAATCATTATTTGAGTCTTATGGAAGGAGATGGCAAGTAAATTTTTTTTCTTGTTCTCACAGATGGGCAGAACTCTCTAATGATTTAAAAATAAAGGAACCTTACTCCCCTCAAAACCTTAGGAATTCCATACATAGAGTATACATGTATATTGAGGTTGTTAGGAAGATAAGGGTAAAATGGTTGGGATTGATGTTTCAATCTCCTTTGTTTTGGTTCCCAATTCTTGACTAGGAGGGAAAGGTCCTAGCTGATAGAGAGGTTGAGAAGAAAATATGGGAGAACATTGATGATGCTAAAGGCTTCTATATCCTTAAAGGGTCAAGATGCACTGATCCCCTTGGTTTTAAAAAAAATTGTGGTTTCAAAATACAGCCAAAGCTTGCTTAAGGATGAGCAAGAGGTTTATTAAGGGGTGTGATGAGGCCACCCATTTCTCTATTTTTTAGCCTCATCCACTCCTAGTATATATCTTTTTCTATGTAAATCCCCATAACCATAAATGACTAATACAAATGAATGAATGAATTTATGATTTTGTTTGTGCATTGATGTGTGTGTGTGTGTGTGTGTGTGTGTGTGTGTGTGTGTGTGTGTGTGTGTGTGTGTGTGTGTGTGTGTGTGTGTGTGTGTTATGAATTATTGATGCTTTTTCCTTGATTAGATTATACTTATGTAACTTTATTTAACAAGCATTTGAAGGATAATGTAAGGCTATAGGATGTCATTTGGGCATAACACTTATAGGCTAGTGGCTACCCATAGTAACTATAGGTTCTACCTACAGGTTATCTGTAGCCACTACAAGTTGCCCACAACAACTATAGGCTCCACTTATAAGTTGCCCATAGCCACTCTAAGTTGTCAGTAGAAACTATAGGTTTTACCTACAAGTTGCCCATACCAACTGTAGCCTTCATCTATAGGTTACCCTTAGCCACTATATAAAATAGAGATATTTTTGTGATCAGATATTAAGGACACATCTAGCTATCTTGGGAACTAAATGGATGATTGGAAAGGACCATAGTTATTGTATGAACTCCCTACATGTAAGAAAATTTAGATGTGCTACCAAAGATGAGAAAGACAAGGACAGTGAAAAGGAGAAATAAATAAAGGAGATAATGGGAAGGAAAATGTGAAGGAGACAAGGACAATGAGAAGGATTGGAACTCAATTCTGAATGAGGAAGGGCCCCCTTGGAAGGAGTTGTAGTGAAGATATTGACCCTCCTTAGTTAAGAGTGTGTAAGTATATTTCATTATTAATTTATATATATAGAGTGTGATATATGTGTGATTTATAAGTGTGAATTATTTATGTATTTATGTCATAATAGCTTCATAGTATAACTATCTAGTGAATTCAACATAAGTTCATTGTACTGCAACTAGTAAAGCAAGTTGATTTATGAATCAATAATGCATATATAGTGCTAATATCTTTGAAAAGAGTATGCACCTTGGATTGATAATTAATGTTAATCATACTCACGAATCTAGTATTCATTAGGTAATTAGTCTACACAATAATGGAGATTTGAATTTGGGTTGAGAAGATCAATGGATGAGAATTAAAAGAAATTTAAAATTTCTTAGAAGCCTCTAGATTTAAAGGCTTCTAGAGAGAAGTTAGAATAGAGAGGATTCTAGAATCCTCCAATTCTAAAATCCTCTTAAGGATTAATTAGGCTTAGGATAGGGGATTAGATAGGGATTAGGTGGGTGATTAGGGGCTAGGGGTGTAGGAGAGCCTTAGCATAGAGTAGTAGGTGGGCCATTAAGAATTTAAAATCCCCAAATAATAGGTAAGTGAGATTAGAGTAGGATAATGGGTATTTGGGATTAATTAATGATGAAGTGGGATAGAATAATGTTAGAATATGATATAATATGAATAAGGGTATATTTTATAAATGATTAGAAAGAGGGGATATATTAGTGGGATAAATTAGAATAAATGAGATAAGCAGAATTAGTGTCGACTAATAGGAATATTAGTAGAGTTAAATAAAGTGAGTGAATTTAGATGCATACATTTTTACCCTCTTTGAAAAGGAATTGTGAGTCAATTGAAGTTTAATGAGCAATGGTTTTTCAAATAAAAACCATGTCATAGATGAATGTTAATAGATAATGTTAAGGGATATGATGCCCCCTCGAAAGAAGAAATGAGGGGTGGGATCAAATGGATAGACAAGGGGATGCGATGATAGATATAAGATAAAGAATGAAGAAGGTGGATTCAACTTAAATAGTGAGCTATAAATTGATGATGTCCCTAGAAAATACACATGCACAAGGAGTAGAGATGATGGGTGTCACGATTGTTGACACATCCCAAGGGGAAATCAACTGTAACATGATGATGATAGGATTAAATGGCCATAAGCTTTAGATGTATCCCAATAAATAATTCATGCAAGAGAGAAATATAGGCTAAGATAGATAAGGATTTGATTAATGATGGGTGTAACTCAAAGTTAAATTGATCAATATGATGTATGTGATGATAGAGAAGAAATGATATGTTCGAGTGACCAAAAGAATGCATTACATCTAATCAATGAGACATAATATGAATAAGGATGATGCCCCTAGAAAGGATACATGCAAGGGAGTAATAATTGATTGACCAAATTAATGAAATAAAAGATATAAGTTGTGATTTTTTAGGCCCAATCAATAGGTGCAGGTGATTGATGAAAAGATTAAGGAGATGATTGTAAGGATGGTGATTGATCAAATATTGATATTATAGCTCAAATATTTTACTGATTCAATACTTGAGAATGATGATAGATGATGAGGAAAGAATAGATAGTGGTTGAGCTATCCTTGGGCATGAAAACAAGGCTAATTGTTACCTACATAGTTTGAAAAGACCTCTAGCCAATGTATTTCTAACTAAATGATAGGGGATGATGATGATGATGATGATGATGATTATTATTATTATTATTATTATTATTATTATTAGTGATTATAGGATGATGTTAGTGATTAATGGATATGATTCAGGTGATGAGATGAGGATTAAATATTGGATGTTAGTTGGTTGGCTCAAGAGGTTTAGATTAGTGATGGGAATAAGGAATATTAGATGAATGATGAGGGTGGAGGTGATCAAGCAATCATAGCTATCATAAGGCTAATCATAGTCTAAGTAATCTATTAAATATGGCACTTGGTAGTATGCCCCATGATATAAACATGACCAAGAGGATGTTGTGCTAAAGTGTATGGGCAAGTAGTGAACTTTGCATCCTCAAGGGCACTTATAAGTGTTCTTATGACCTCATATCATCTTTTTTCATTTCCAAATATAAAAAAGAGATATGACAAACATAAGACAAATAATATATATACATGATAAAAGAAATGCAAACAAGATAGTATCTACAAGCAGTGTCATAGTGATTTATCTAATGATGGGATGAGTGACTAGGTGATTAGTTGGACTAGGATGACTATGATGTAGGATAGACTTGGCTTTGAATAGGATGATCATGATTAGGGTTAGGATGAGGATAAGGACTTGGATGAGGATATGGATTAGATGTTGCCCCAATTTTAAGATAAAAGGATGGATGATGTGATAAGGTCTTTGAATACTACTTTGATCTTGAAATAAAATTTAAAAAGTGGTTGATAAAGGTCATTTAGAAAAGTGATGACCAAGGATTACCAATATACAAGGCCTTACAAGATTCCAATATGTAAATAAGAGGAGATAATGATGGGATCAAATACCCTTTATAATAACAAATAAGTGATTTGATGGGTACTAAGTATGAAGAGGAAATGATGAGGAAGGTGGTGGGATAAATTACCTTTCATACTATCAAATAAGTGAGTTGATGGGTGCTAGATATGAAAAGTCAATTGATAAGAAGTGATGGGTGCCAGATTAAATTCTTTGACAAGGTGATGCATGTTGATAAGACTTAGTCAAAAGGATGAGATTAAGGATAGAAGGGATGGTTGGCCACTCTAATTTGGTTTTGAGACTGAAGGTGGTATCCAAAGATGATGGATGGGAATACAAAACATGGATGGAGATGGATGTGACTAGGGGATAGGCATAAGACAAGACATAATGGTCTTATTTTTGGCTTTTTTCAAATTTCATGATTTTTAGGGTTTTTGACATATTTCATATTTTTAGGGATTTTTTGGAATATGTATGTACACTATATAAATGGGGTTACCAAAAAAAGGAATACCAAGCCATGGAAACCAAGATGAATATGGATGGGATGAAAAAAAGGATGAGGATGATACAAAAAAGGGGGTGAGGACCAAGGAAGAAGGGACTAAGGATTGTCAATGACCACATTGTAAAGGAACCAGATATCTAGTTGTCTGAGTGTCCATTGGAGGATATGCCAAGATTAAGGGAAAACATGTCTCAAGACACCTTCCACTTCCTTATGAAGGTCAAGATAGGAAAGAATGATAGATAGGATGCATGATATGATGGTAGATGATGGGTAAGAACAATGGACCAAAGGATGACATGGATGGATGATAGATAAGAGATGGATGGATTTTTCCCCCAAGTGTTGAGGAATAATGTAGATAATTGATTATTTTACCATGATGTTGGAAACTAGTTTTCATCATGATACTTGCCCAAGGTGATAGAAGAATGGTTTTCACCATTGGATGAATGATTTTTTTTTAATTTTTTACTTTTGTAATGGTGTCTTGATTTATTGGATATGGGGACAAGATGTAGGAATTTAGGCATTATGGTGATCTCTAACCAACACCTATTTTGGGTATGTGTGATGTTATGATCATGCTAATATATATATTAGGGTCCACGTAACTTTCATTTATGCTTGATGGAGACCCCTCTAAATATCTAGACCATGTGTATTCATTTCCCCTAGGAGAGACAATGTTACTCGGGGAGGTGATGTGATGTATAGTTTTGATTATAGCTTGATTTTAATGGATGGTAGAATTAGGATAGGATGGTATGATAGGTGATGGAGGATTATGACTAAAATTAATGATAGGACCATCATAGGAATGGTGATGAGTGATTGAAGATTAGGACTAGTAGTTGCATACATCATTGAAGATGTAGGACATGCTTCATTTGATTGGTGCCAATTGATAAAAGACTATAGGAGATTCAAGACAATTTGATTTTGTCATTCATATTTGATCTAATTAGTTGATGGATGATCAACCATTTGGACACTATTATTTATTTTGATATGGGAGTTGACTTTGACTACCCCCTAGTGCCTGATTTTGGGATTCATTAGGGGATAATGATTTTTGACTTGATATACAATGATTATTTTGACTTTGATAGTCCCTTAGTGCTAGATTTTTGGCTTCACTAAGAGAAGACATTTTTGGACTGGGTCAATGATTTGATTCTTATTTATTGACTTATGGGATCAAAGATTATTTCATTATTATGATTGATTTCTATAATATGGTTTTGGCCTTTGTACTTGTGACACATACTATATTGCTCAAGGAAGGGTCCAATGATGCATTTTCCTATTCATCCTTATGGAGGGAAGTGATTAAATGGTTGTTTATGGGAAGAAAAGGATCAGTGATGGATGGAAATGGTGGATATGGTATAATTATTTCAATGAGTGGTGATGGGGAAACATAGTCTCCATAGGGGTTCCTAGGAGACCCAATTTTGATATCAAATAAAATCTCCTCAAGATCAGCAAAAGGATCATGAGGACTATCTTTAGTAGATGCATCCAAAGGAGTATCATATTCACTCTAACAATATTTAATAGATAAAGCTTGAAATAACTCATTTATGACTTCATCATCTTGATCAAGATTAAAATATATGCCTAGTGATGGATCTTGAGGTATCTAGATTAGGAGTATCCTTAAAAAGATAGGCATTATCAGCATCTACTATAATATCAATGAGGTATGGTGTTTATGATGAAGAATCTGATGTGGATATGGGTGTTGAACATGATCCTAATAAAGATAAGACTTTTGATGTTGACTTTAATGTAGACTCTGATGTAATGTTTCTAGTAGATAATTTATCATCCATAATTGACCTCTCAACAAGGAGTGTTTGAGGTGATGGTGGAGAGGGAGATGATGGATGGATGATAGGCCCATACAAGGATTCATGAGTGATGGAAGGACTAGGCTTATGGGGAAGAGACTCATATTTGATGGAGGATTTGTCAAAGATGGGAGGATCATAGAGGATGGGTGTGGTGTCTTGACCTTGGCTTGGAAGGGGAATGTCTTGATTGAGAAAGGAATTTTGGCATTCCTATTTTTTTCACCTATAGATGTAGATTCATCTAGTTTATCCTTGATTACTATGTCACCATGGTTAATGATGTCTTGGACAAAATATTGAAATTCATGACATTGATTAATGATATGCCCCAAGGTTTAATGATATGTACAAAATTGATCACCTTTATACCAAAAGGGCTTAGGCTTGGTGGGATCAAGATGTTGAATACGTGGATAGACCATCATTCTGGCAATGACTAGTTATTTTAGAAGGGCTTCCAAAGACATAGGAAGGGGGGTATAAGAACCGCTTCACTTTGTGACTTAAATGTGGAAGCATTAGACTTTAGATCATATGGTTATTGATGTGACTGGGTGGATGGACTGGAAGTAGGTGATGTGGCTAAGATTAGATTCCCTTTTCTAGTATGGGAAGGGGTAGACTATGGTTTATGACTAATGGATGGAGGATTAGTATAGGATTCACATGAAGGGGCTTGGATAGGAGGTGAAATGAGTTGAAAGTGGTTAACACCTTTCAGAAGTGGTACACCCATCATAATAAACCTTAAGAGGATCTCATCATTATTGGTAGGTATATATTAGTCTATAAGAGTGGGGTATAGCTTCATGGTGATGGATGAAGAGTGATGGATGATGAAAGTAGGCTAAGGATTAGGGATGGTTTCTTGAACAAAATAGTCAAAAGGACCAAGTTGGTATGATGGATGAGGATGAGATAGACTAATAGATAAAATACTATGATCATATTTTAGAATGATAGTGCAAAAGGTGATAACATCCTATTAGCAATGCCTAGTTATCAAGTTATCAAAAGGATTTAAGGGTTTAATGGGTGCCTATATTTAAACTAGCAAGATGACAATATGATGGGTGATGTTTATGAATAGGCAAGGATGATAAAGAAAATATTGATGATTATGGGTTGCTATATTAAAACCATCAAAGTGATAAAATTCTAGCAATATATTAACTAGGGTATGAGACTTGACCAAATTATGGATGATACTGGATGATGAAAATATGATGTGAATGATAGGACTAGTTCAAAACCTCAAACTAATTTTGCTCAAGATAGGATGCGATATGATTTATGTGATGAAAGTGATAAGTATAATGATAGGTGATGATGAAGGTGATTAGGGATAAAGATGGGGGTAAATTAGAACCTAAGTGTGACCTAAATAACCAACTAGGATAAGATAAGATGGGGTTAGACTAGATGGGTGATGAGGTGACTAGGTTAAGGCAAGGTCAAGATAAAAGGTTTTAATATGACAAGATGTGGGCTTAGGATAAGATGTGAATGACAAGACCAAATTCAAGAGGGTATGACTAATGATGAGTTAAATGAGTATAGGACATGACTAGAAGGATGTACAGGAGAATAATGGTATTTACAAGAGATTAAGATAAGGATATACAAGGGGATGGAAGAAATGTAGATGAGATGTTATGGAGATGATTAGGATTATGTACGATACGATGTGGATGACAAAGTCTCACTAGGATATGTGATAAGTGGGATATGACTAATGATAGGTGGATGTAGTGAGACTAGATAGAGATCAAGATAATATGGGAGATAGTATAAAGATATACAAAGACAATGATGAGATAGGGTAGGGATGATGGGGTATAAACAAATATGAGATAGGATAATATGGGGGTAACTAGATTAGGATGGGATAAAGATAAGATGAGATAGGGAAATAGATATACAAAGATGATATTTATAAGAGGACGATGACTAAGATGTATAAGATAATAGTGAGGCAAAAATATGATGGGAAAAGGATGTATAATATGATAGAGTGATGAAACAAGGATAGACAAGATGAAGATATATGTACACAAGATAAGGATTTATAAAATGGATTGTGTAAAGACCTATATGGGTGTGTAATTTAGGTTGAAGGCTAACTCGGCTCACAAATATCATTGGTTTATCACAACACACACCAAATTAAGCAAGCCATAAATCCTATGATTAGTAAATTGGTAGGTGTGTAACTTGATGCCTATACCATCCAATGGCTTCATGGGTGAGGCTATAAGTTGGTGACTCATTATGGTATCAACTGAACCCTCTCAATCTTGCTTATACTCAATGGATACTTTAGATTTGACACTGACTCCTATAGTGGTACACCTATTACAGCTAAAGGTTCCTAATTTAGGTATACACAAAGGCTTTCTAGGTGAATCCCCTACATACATGAAGTTATGATGGGGCCCAAGTCTATGCAGCATGGTGTTTAATGTCTGGTTCAAAGAGTTAAATCTTCCCCTTTATGGATGACTTGTATAGGTTTAACCACTTAGCCTAATGATAGTTATCCCTAATTTTTATACTCTATCAAAACATGGAGTTTGGATTAGTGCATGGTGGTGAAATCCATGGTCACTATCCACCTAAGACAATGGCAATTGCATGGGTGTTAATTCCACATCACATTTCCCCTAGAAAAAAATGGGTTGGTTTATAGGTGGTTATTTATCTGCCAAGAATCACTGCAAGGATGCAATGGGTATATCATAAACAAACCATAGCCCTCGAGATACAAATAGGCAGACAAAATATTAATTGACTGATTAAGATTAATGTGTGATGTATTTACAAGATGAAAGAGAAGAATATAAAGAGATATATACAAGATAAAATGATATATACAAGACAAGATGATCAAAATGATTCAAAAATGATTTTGAGGTACCACGAGATAGTCTTTAATAGGTGACCTGCAAGCACATGGTTAGTAGTTTGATTATGGCACTCAAAAGAGGGGTCCTACAACACAAATATTAATAGTTTGATGATTTAAATTCTTGAGGGAAAACCTACAAGACATAATATGTTTATACCAAAATATGCCCTAAAAAGGGAGGTGTTAAATACAACAAAATAGCCTCTAAGTTCACCCCTACAAGAAACAAGATGTTAGTCCAATATGTCTTAATAAAACACCCTAAAAAACTTTACAATTTGGCTCTATAAATCCTTTGATTGAGTGGGCAATGACATGGGGGTTTGGGGGTGGCATCCCCCAATGGGGTCAAGAGACAATGCCCCTTGTAGGGTCAAAAGGTAGAGTCCCTGACACAAAAGGCAATTTGGTCCTTATGAGAGGCCTAGAATGACTCAAAATTTACCAAAAATGACTCTAAAAATTCACTTAAAAAGACCAAACTAAAGGCAAAAATTAGTGCAAAATCATGATTACATAGTGCATTATCACAACTAGAAAGTGCAAAGTCACAATTGGGGGGACAAACCACATGTTACAAATTATGATTTTGAAAAATTAGTTAATTGTGATGGTTAACCTACAAAACCATGAAAGTCAGCTACAAAACCATGACTAGAACTAACAATATCATTATTTGCTATAAATCAAGACTTACAATTTTGTGGTAAATTACAAAAACTTTAGATTTTGACTATAAACTGACAACAGATGATTACACAAGTTTAAAACAAGTTGTTCAAAGGTCTAGAGATGCTTAATTACAGACTTTTTATATCTAAATGATGGATTGATTTTCATTATAAATCTAAAAACATTTAAACAGATACATCTATCCACAATAGGTAGAATTTAGGATTATACAAAAAGTGTTTTCAATTAGATTAGGTCCTTAAATCTGACCTAAAGATAATAATGAATAAATATAATATGACTGAGAATGACAAAATTGATGGAACTAAATTAAAAATGTGAAATCACTATTGATCTTACAATACCATGATTCTACAAAGCAATATTATGACTACGAGTATTACGTGATATTATGACTATAAGTATTACATGATTTGTGGTTTTGTCAAGATATGGGAAAATACTAAGGACTGGTGTGGTTTTTTTTTATCTTCAAATGATTCCCCCTACCTTGGCTTTCTCCCCTTCTTGCTTGACCAGGTTAAATTATATGATAATTGTTCCCCAACAAAAACATAGAGCATCAAGATAAACTTATAGATTAGAAGACAATAAAGGATTGTTAGTATTTTTAATCATAAACTACAAAGTCACAACTCATAGTCATAATATTACAACTCTTGATGCAATGTCACTATTTGAAAAAATTTGGTATTGCACAACCTTCCAATCAAACTGTTAGTAGTTAAATCAAAATCATAACTCTATAAAAAAAATTGTAACTTTCTAAGCAAACTCATAATTCACTAGTTGTAGTATTATCGAAATACCAAAAACTACATGGTTAGAGGAGATGGTTAGCAGTTAAACAAGAATTTAGCTTAAAATTATAACTCTTGAGATAAAATCATGACTATAAAGTTATGAATACCAGTGCAATGACACAACTATAACCTGTGCATGTCAAATTTCCAAAAAAATTGAGATTTTTCTCCTACTAGTTGATCCTGAAAGCTGCCAAAAGGATTTCTAACAAACAAAATATTTAAATTGGGATCAAGTCCCACTGTGGTCACCAAAATATATATATATATATATATATATATATATATATATATATATATATATATATATATATATATATATATATAAGCACAAAAGGATTTGATTATACAATTTAATCAAAAACCCAAAATGTCCAACTACCTAGTTAAGATCTAGAGCCATTACGACTTAAATACAAATGGATGAATACATAACTTAATCCTACACCTAAATCCTAAATCTAAATGCACAAAATCAAGTTTAAATGGTTTAAAACAAGAGGATTTGGTTTAGATTGATTACCTTGACTCAGATTTTGGACATTATAATGGCATGATGTGAGATTGGTGATGAAGGATTGGATGATTAGTTGGACATGGATTCCTCAATTGATTTCTTGTTAACTCCAATGGAGGAGTGGCCTTCTTTAAATAGAATAAAGAGGGAAGCATCAATGGTGGAGATTTGAAGTTGGATTGAGGAGATCAATGGATGAGAATTAAAATGAGTTTAAAATTCCTTGGAATCCTCTAGATATAGAGGCTTCTAGAGAGGAGGGGTTAGAATAGAGAGGTTTATAGAATCCTCCAATGTTATAATCCTCTAGGGATTAATTAGGCTTAGGATAGGGGATTATATAGGGATTAGGTGGATGATTATGGACTAAGGGTGTAGGAGAGCTTAGGCATAGGCTAGTAGGTGGTCATTGAGATATTAAAATTCCTATATAATAGGTAAGTGAGATTAAATTAGGATAATGGGAATTTATGATGAATTACTGATAAAGTGGTATAGAATAAGGTTAGTAGATGATAAAATATGAAGAAGGGGATATTGGATAAATGACTAGAAAGGGGATATAATAAATGAGATAAGTGGAATTAGTGTCGACTAATAGGAATATTAGTGACGTTAAATGAAGTGGGTGAATTTATATGCATACAATAGGTATGATGGGAAAAGTAAAATGAGGAGGAGAAGAAGATGTCAGCTTATAGGTCAAAGAGTGCTCCTCAACTTTAATATATAACATATCAATTATTTTTCTTAGGAAGAAGTAGGTCAAATAAATGATAAGATTTTACATCTTCAAAATAGGTAATAAATATATATAATCTAATCTTCTAGTCTATGGCCTTGTTTTTGTTTTTCAAGAAAACCCACCTAAACTTCACTGCCAAACACAAAATTAGAGACATCTAGACTTTATCTGGTCATAGCTCCTTATAGTGTTAAGTTTTGCATGTACCAATAATGGAAATTTGTGCCTAAATGTGGAATAACAAGTTAGATCAGTCTAATACTCTTTGAATCCCTTCATTATCACCTACTCGATATAAACCTATCATAGAGTAGCAAGTTTATGTGTGAATCTACCAAAATTATTTATCTTTTGGTCAATCCATAATTCACCCTAAGAGACCTTGTAAGGGCATAACCAAATTGGTTTTGTTATGAGGTGGAAACTTTAGTCAAACCCCTATTTGATGACAAGTTAGAAATCAACACTCATGTAAGTCTATAATAAATTTGGTGTGTATGAATATCCTAGCCCTTGTCTCTAAGTATGACATGAAAATAAATGGTCAATTTTATATGCTCTTTCACTAATCTAACTTTGAGTACAAGTACACAGAAATAAATCTTTAATAGATAGGAATCCAATAAAAGGTAGAGTGTAATAAATACTTAGATGTGATCGTTATGATTATGTTATCATATGATGTGAGTGTATGATGTCTTTAATGTATTAGGGTGTTTGTGTATGCATATAATTATTAAACTTAGATTAAAATCTTATTAGTCTACAAACCAACATTGTGGAAGTAAGAAATATAACAATCAGGACACAACAAAACATAATAAAAATGAGGGGAGGGGCCAAGGGACCTGTGTTAATATGACTACTATCAAAATGGTTTCTCATAACAATACCAAATTATTAAGATGCTGATAAGGATGATAAAAACATTAAAAATAAAGACCTAATGAACTGTAAGAATATTTTGAGCATCTAAACTTAGACAAATAATGGTTTTGAAGGTTATCAACTATGAATGTTGATTTCAAAATCAACTCTAGATGACCTAAAGAATTTTATGAAACTCAAAAAAAATTTAATGCACCAATAAGAGCCTAATATGAGCCGATGATCCACATATATGAAAACATGATAATAATATTGTAATTATAAGTCTTGTACCAAATTATGTCTTTACATAATACACTAATTTAGTGTGTGTATGTGTTAAAACCACTTACATCATGGTATGGCTTTACCCTAATAAATATTGATCCAATGCATTTATATGAGTTAATAATGGGTTTGGTCTTCTTAAAATCTTCTTGCTTGTTGGATTAAATCAATGGGTCTTGACATGAGGTTTTGAGGGAAAAATTTAGAATACAAGTAGAAAAAATTAGTGTATATAGGCCTTTGATATTCTAATTGCACATGGTACTCTATAACCTCCCTAAAGGTTATAAGTATCTCCTAGAACATATAAGCAACCCCAATAAGCAGTGTAATACCTAAATATTTGATGTGAAGCTGTAATTCAACATGGAGATATATAAAATGCTAAAATACACTTTGATATCTCATAGTATGCATGTAACTATAGACATCCTTGGAATATCATATGTCAATTAATAACATAGAATTCCATTATTTTTTTATAATAATTTATAAAAAAAAATCTATGGTGCACCATGAAATACATGTAACATCAAGATAACCTTAAAAATCATATGTCAAATTAGAACATGGAGCACCATTATGATTTTATAGGAAAGCTCAAAATATGATTTGATATATTGCACCATCTCACAGCCTCCATTCATACTCTATATACCCTCAAGAAGTGTTTCATGGCTTTAAAACATGGCACATAGTTACGGTTTTATGCTAAATTCCTAAAAACTCATAACAACTACATGGACACTTTACATCAAGATATGACCCATTTAGTGTCATATCTAAGACTCATGGTATGACATCATACTTATAAGGATTTCATGCAACAATTAGAGGTGCCTCATAACTTATGAAAGTTAAAAAATCACAATGGGAAGGGAAAAACATCTTGTAAATTGAAACTAAAGAATTTAAATATATTCTTGGGTAGTGCCTTTATAAAACATTGAATTATATTAGAGATGGGGTTTAACTCAACTTGCTAGGAAAGTTGACTAAGAAAGGAGAGTAAAATCAAGAGTTAGAAGTTTGTAGAAATAAAGTTATTTTATATGCAGTTTTAAATTTGTAAGTAGAGACTTGTTAAAGAATGTGCAGGTCTAAGTACAGTTGTAAGAGTGAACCATGTCCATTAATAGACTAATATTGAATTTTAATTTATACTAAAACTAAAATTATGTATTAGGTGTTTATTTTTTAAACCCCTCATTGAAAAAAATAAATAATATATTTTTCGTTTTCCAATTTTTGCATGGAATGTGTGTATCTATTAGTCTGTGTTGAATTCATAGGTTGCATGCAATAAGGTTTTATTTCATTTGACCCCATAACTATGACTAAATCAAATTGTAAATAAATATCCAAATAATTTTTTTTTGGATTGGAATATTTCTAAGCATAAATACATAACTATCCTTATAATGATGTGTGTGCACGTGTGTGTGTACATGTGCATGTGTGTGTGTGTGTGTGTGTGTGTGTGTGTGTGTGTGTGTGTGTGTGTGTGTGTGTGTGTGTGTGTGTGTGTGTGTGTGTGTGTGTGTGTGTGTGTGTGTGTGTGTGTGTGTGTGTGTGTGTGTGTGTGTGTGTGTGTGTGTGTGTGTGAATGTGCATGTGTGTGTGTTTGTGTGTGTGTATCCATGTTTGATATCACTTACCAATCAAATTGATAATTTAATGTTACACAACATAAGAAAATGATAAGATAATGAAAAAAAAATGTAATGTGAAGTATGTGAGGAGAGGTTATATATGTCAGAGTTTGAGGTCATATTCACTAAAGAAATATACCATAGAATCATTGATAGTGGAAAACATAAAATAAAGTTTCCAACTGAATATTTTTATGCTCACATAAGTATGCACTCTAGTGCCTTTCCTTGTATGGAAATAATTAGTTATAAGTCATATTTACATGGTATGTACCAAGATTAGGTGTCTTCACCTATGTACATTTTGGTTATTAATCCAAATTAGGTGTTATGGGCATGTTTTTGGTCATTTTATGGTGTGTCCTTGTCTTCCTTCTCTCTTCCCACTTCTTCCATATTTTCCATCTCTCTTCCCATATATTTCACAAGGTCCCAAAAAAACATAGTGTGTACATTTTTAGAGATTTGTAGTTTTGTCTTATTTGATTTTTTCCTATTTGATGATTATTTGTGCACCATTTTGGGTATAACTTGAGTTGAATAAGTATATAAATATGTGTCTTAGTGTATTTATACATACATTAAAATTTAGAGATAACCTTATAGAGCATCTATAATTTATTATCACAATCTATTAAGCATTTACAAGAATTATAGAGAGATCAAACAAATATTTAGAGAATATTCATTATATCATTGAAGTTCATAATAGTGACCCATTAAATCACACTAATTTTTATAGATAAAGTTCTATTACATTAAATTAGTGTATTGTTTTCAAAATTATAAACCATTGAGGGGCTTGAAAAGTAGTTAGTGCTCAAAAACTGTGTTAACTCTAAACACATGCCCCCAAACAAATCCTTTTCATTATCATTTGCATGTCCATATGCCTTATTGGGGTTATAATAAGTAGTTTGATTTCATGATTATCCAAATCTTGGACTCTATAGCACATTCACATGTTACTTGACTCGACTGCATAATTTAATGGGTTCACCAACCATCATCTATCATGGAAAATGAATCGATGCAACCGTCTTCTTGGTAACTGATAGTGGTTGTAACCTCTCTTGTATTCTAACTGTATAAGTATGTAACATACACATCTAACCTAAAGTCGATGCCCCACACATTCATAACATAGATATCATGCTTCATATATCTACTATGTAAAACATGAATTGTAACACATTCTATTAATTTTTTCATGTTCTCTATTAATGAATAGAAGTTATATTTCCTGCAAGTAAGACTTTTATTCCATTGAATGTGTTTAATTTTTTATTTTTGAATTAGCTTTGCACATTCACTTTGCACAAACAAAACTCATTTGTCATATGCAAACTTGGTCTTGGGCCCCATGGTGTGGATCATTGGTATTAGAGCTGAGTGCAAGACTTATGCAATACACATGACTGTGAGTTGTAAAGTGCGTAGTAATGAGTGTGTAGTGTGGAGTGCACATAATTATATGATATAGCATGGCACTTGTGTGTATCACTTTAAGACAAATTAAGGAAATGAGTGCACGAGATTGGGTGAGAGGGGTGTGCCCTGCATAGTAAAGTGAATGAGGGGGGTAATCTCAGCTATGTGGGAGCTACACATGGATCATTGTGGCATTAGTATCTCTATTTGAGATAAATATTTTTTAGGGGTTCGTGCAATTTTAAGATTTAAAATTTTAATAGTAACCAAATATTCAAAATGGATTGCCTTATTAGGAGCCTTTATTTGTGTAGAAGTTGAAATAATAGAAGAATGAACTATACCAGATAATGAAATACAAGGAATAGCTATTCAAAATCTGAAATTGAAGTATTTATAATAGAGATAGAAGAAACCAAAGAAGAGACTACCTTACTTATCTTTTGACTTTACTCTATTTTGAGCACTTGTTTGTATAAAGCACCATTTGGTATTTCTCCTTCTTGTAGGCTTCTTAAGCTTAGGGATTTGGCCTTTTCCAATTCAGCATCTTCATCTTCTTCAATTTGGGCCTCCTCTTCAACTACCCTTTGTAATAATTCCATCATAATTTTTGAATTTTATTTATCCTCATCAATGGCATAACCTACCAAGGATATCACCAATCCATGTTCTTCCTCCACTTCCTTCACCTCAGCAAGGGATTCTTCTATAGTAGTTAAACCAAAAGATGGCATTTCCTCTAGTTTTTGAGTTATAGAGGGAGATATAAGGACTTTGGATCTCCTTTGATAAGTGTTTATGGGAGAGATAGGAGGTGAGCAAGATGATGAAATAATTGAAGGAGCCACAATAGTAGGAACTTCTACTATAGGGGGTGGTGAGGGAATGGAAGGTAGAACAATGATACAGGAAGGGGGAGTGGATGGAGATGGTCTTGGAAGAGTGGATGGAAGAGATGATAAATAATAATGCATAAACTCTATAATACTTACCTGTGTAATTATTGTGAGAGGTGGTAGAGGTGTCATAAAGAATGCATTCTTTTGTTTTTCCTATGGAGAAGGGGCTCTCTCCACTATAGCAATTTTGCCCACAAGTATGGAAATGGTAACTAGATGAGTCTAATTAATTCAAGGACTAGGGAGACCTCCAAGAATTTCCCTTATTATTTAGAGGTTTTCCTCCCTTTGGCTACTAGACTCCCCATCTTGTAGATCTACCTGTTATTTTATAGGAAAGGTGGTTGGCTTGGGCTTGTTGAATCTTGTAGTTGAGTTGGGGGCCACTAATGGCTCTATGCTTGTTATGCTTCCTCTACCATGTCATTTTCATACTCTTTTATGATCTCAAGATTATATTGGATGGCCTAAGATACCATTATGGACATTTGTTCATTATTCATTCTAATCCATGCTTTTGAACCATCATATGCATTTATTAAAATTACATTATGCTCATATTTATCATGACCATCTGTAAGGTTCACCTTCTTCTCCCTCAAGATTAAGAGATAATTATTAATATTACTTTTAGGATCCCACTCTCTATACTGGGCCTCATCAAAATTATATCAAGTTTTTAGCTTGTCCATTTGATTAAAATTAACTCTTACCAGCTATTACAGCTAAACAATACTCATAGGAGTTTTAAATTAATAGGCCAAATGTTTATGGCATAGCTCCTCATTTATGTTTTTATATAGCTAATAAGATATATCTTGATCTATAATTTTTTCAAGAACCTTGATTAATAAGAAAAGAGTATATGCCCTTGTTCCTACCATCCTAATGAAAATCACATTGGGGTAATATCATTAATCCCCCATTTGTAAATGGTTCTCCTCAAGTTCTCAAATAGTTGAGGCATTTGAGTGTCATGAATTATCTAGTGCACTTAAGGATATACTTCTACATAAATCCTTTTTATTTCACTTATGAATTTGTAGATGAACATAAAAAAATAATCCTCATAGATTATGTTATCAACATATTCGATCGATGGTTGCCACAATTTTCCATTTATCCTATAAATTATGCCCAAGACTACATCTAATAAATAATACATCATTTAAAAGTTTCCATCGACATGCCTTTGTTCATCTTTACACATTTCTATATTTGGCCTAATAATGATAACCTCACCCAGGGCAACAATCTTGTGTGAGGTCAATATAATGTCCAACAAAGGGACCCATTCCACTTGTACATATGTGATACTAGTGTTGGAAATATTGTCATTGATGTCAAAGGTTTAGCATTATTGGTGATAAAGGCCCGATTGCATTTAATATTGTTTATCTTGGCTAATATGAGTTAATATTTATTTAGTATTAACGAATATATTTTTGGTTGCATATCAGACAAAATAAGGGCCCATGGAGAAGTTGAAGAGTCACGAGATAAAGACAAAAGAAGGATGGGATGCATTTTCCCATGAAGAGTCATCTTGGGGAATACCAAGAGTCACCAAGTGAAGACAAAAGAGTAAAGGGAGAATTTCTCATGAAGGGACACTTTAAGGAGTACGAAAAGTCACCAAAGATAAGGACAAAAGTAGGAAAGACATTTTTGGTCATGAAGGGTCACCACATGACTTTTCAAATGCTTGGATATGAAGGGTCATCCAAGATTGACACCATTTTCCATGAGGATTGAAAGGTCACAAAGGGGGAAGGCCAAAGGTCATTTGGAAAACTATAAATAAAGGCTTGAGTAGCCATTTGTAATGTGAAAGTGAGAGGTTGATTTGATATTCTAATATCTAGCTTAGAAGAGCGATTGTGAGAGATGATTTGTATTTGTTATATCTAGCTTAGAAGAGCAAAAGTGAGAGAGAGGAAGAAGATGTTGTATTGATCTATCATTTGTTGAGATAGCAACATTGAGAGATAGGTGTGTGGTTTACACAAAGGGGTTGGTGCTCCTGTGGGTTGGTGCTCACGAATTGTTGCTGAGTTGGTGCTTGGCAAAGGGGTTGGTGCTCCTGTGGGTTGGTGCTCACAAATTTTTGTTGGGTTGGTGCTCGGCAAAGGGGTTGGAGCTCATGAATAGGTGTTGGGTTGGTGCTCGGCAAAGGGGTTTGAAGCTCCTATGGGTTGGTGCTCATGAATTTTAGCTGAGGTTTGTACTTGGCAAAGGGGGATGATGCTCTTGTGGGGTTGTTCTCACGAATATATTTGAGATTGATTCTCTGTGGTTTTTCCCACATTGGGTTTCCACGTTATATCTGGTGTCTCTCTCTCCGTCTTGTGTGATGTTTATTGTTTGAGTTTTATTGCATATCTTGAATGATTGATTAAGTGGAATTTGGTTAAAAGAAATATTTAAAAGATATATAATATATTGATTCACCCCCCCCTCTTAGTATATTCCATGCTTAACAATTGGTATTAGAGCAGGTTCCTTTTTGAAAAGTTTTACAGTTTGAAGGTAGATCGGGAAAGCACGATGGTTGGGTCACAGGAAGGATTTTCTACAAATAAGGCACCTTTGTTTGATGGGATGAATTATGCTTTTTGGAGCATGAGAATGAAGGTTTATTTGATGGCCCTTGGATTTGACATATGGAAATCAATGGTGGAAGAATATGAAGAGCCACAGACATCTACAATTACTCCAGCAGAAAAGAAGGCAAGTGAATGTAATGCTAAAGCTTTAAATGCTATTTTATGTGGTTTATGTGAATATGAATATTTTGAAGTTATGCAATGTAAATCTGCTCATGAAACTTGGGTAAAACTTGAGAATATTTACAAAGGTGATGGAAAGGTTCAGCAAGCTAAGTTGCAGACTTTTAGAAGGTAGTTTGAAAGTTTGAATATGGAAGAAGAAGAAGAAGATATATCAAGTTATCTCTTGCGAGTTGATCAGATAGTAAATCAGATTCAAGATCTTGGAGAAACATTGGAAGAGTCAATAGTGGTGCAAAAGGTTTTGAGATCTCTACCAATGAGATATGATGCAAAGGTTTCGGCAATCAAGGAAATGAATAATTTAGCCAAGCTAAAGATGGATGAGCTTCATGGTATTCTCACGGCATATGAGATGTGAACAGAACAAGATAAACCCTCAAAGAGAGAAGCAGCTTTCAAGACATCAAAGAAGGAGAAGCTAAGATTCAAGAATCAAGTGATAGTTCCAGTGATGATGAAGATGACAACGAAGCACTTTTCATTCGCAGGCCGAAAAGAGGAATAGGTAAATATCAAGGAAAATTACCTTTTAAATGTTTTAATTGTGGAAAGATTGGACATTTTTTAGCTAGATGCCTAGATAAGGTTAAAGATGAAGAAGAAGAAAAACCTACATACAAGAAGAATTTCAAAGGCAAATCCAAGAAGGGATTCGAGAAGAAGAGCCTGTATTCTAAGGATCCTAGCTTAGTTGAAGATAGTGGAGTCAGTGATTTAGAAGAAGAAGAGATTCTATTCATGGCCATACATGATGATGATCAAGAAGAAGAAGAGGAGGAAGCTGAAGTAGATATGGAAGGAGAACTCAATTGTGCCCTAGAAGAGTTGGAAGTTGTTCAGAAGAAGAATCGAAGGTTAAAGCGCCAGATCGAAAAGAATGAACAAAAATCAAAGGAAATGATTGAAGATCTATAAGCACACTTTGAAGAAGCCAAGAAGAATGAAGAAGATCTCAAAGCACAGTTGGAAATAGCAAGAAAAGATTGTGAAAGGTATGTTATTGAAATTGCCTCTTTAAAAGAAGATAATAAGAAAGCAGTCAGTGATAAAGTAATCAGTGATTCAAATTTTGAAGATAGCACTAACATGTTGAATAAGATATTGAAAAGTCAAAAAGCATATTCAGATAAGATAGGGATCGGTTTTGAAAAGAAAAAGAGCTATGCTGAAGCTATGACACAAGAGGACACAAAAAGGGGAGAAGTGAAGAATACAGAGGACATTCCAAACAGAGAAGGCTGAAAAGAACAAAACTACAAAAGGCAATCAGGTCAAAGATATACAGACAGGTCTTATTTTTATGGCTATTGTTTTTATTGTAATGGATATGGTCACAAGAAATTAGAATGTAGAAAAAGAGCTAACAATTTCAAAAATAAGAAGGAAAGTCAAGTAGAGTCAAGCAGAAGCCATAACTCTTTTGCTCCTCTATCAAGCTTTGACAAAGAGACCATAGTATGCTACAATTGTAACAACTAAGGACACATAGCTCGGTATTATAGAAGCATGTTCGAGTCAGTTAAGAAGGATCGGAGGTTCAAAGCTCCATTCATCAAGAAGAAGAATCAGTGTCAAAGATCCATTCATCAGGAAGAAGGTTCAGAAATGTAAATGGAAGAAGAAACAACATGAAGATTCTATGATGGTGCAGACAGCTCTACATGTGGGAGGTAAAGATCAGCCATGGTTAATTGATAGCGGATGTTTGAGGCATATGATAGGAGATAAAAGTAAGTTCATTTCTGTAAAGAAGATTAATGGTGGTACAGTGAGGTTTGGAGATAAAACCACTGTCAGGGTAGCCAAAAAAGGTACTTTGAGTTTGGATTATGGTAGAACTAAGACTAAAAATGTTTTGTATGTAGAAGGTCTTAAGCATAATCTGTTGAGTGTTAGTCAAATTTGTGATCAAGGATACACATTAAGGTTTCATGCTGAAGGTTGTGAGATTAGAAGAAAAAATTCAAATGAGTTGATTGCAAATGCTCAAAGGATAGGGGAAAATGTGTATGTATTGTCAAATATCTTCTCAAAGGCACGATCAAAGGATACATTCAAAGATCAAAGAGAGGAGTTGGGAGTGATTTCTATTACTTCTTGCCATTGATGTTTAGCATCAAGTGAGGGGGAGCTAAGTGTTAGCTCCAGGTAGGCCCTTTGCCATTGATGTCAAAGGGGGAGAATAACAGGTACAAAGAACAAGTACAGGTTACTACAGTATGGGGGAGTTACTGTATGTTTTCAGATAACAGGATGTGCAGGTGACAGGATGTGGTAGTTTCAGGATTGAGGTTGCCATCAATGACAAAGGGGGAGATTGTTGGAAATATTGTCATTGATGTCAAAGGTTTAGTATTATTGGTGATAAAGGCCCCATTGCATTTAATATTGTTTATCTTGGCCAATATGAGTTAATATTTATTTAATATTAATGAATATATTTTTGGTTGCATATGAGACAAAATAAGGGCCCATGGAGAAGTCGAAGAGTCAAGGGATAAAGACAAAATAAGGATGGGACGCATTTTCCCATGAAGAGTCATCTTGGGGAATACCAAGAGTCACCAAGTGAAGACAAAACACTTTAAGGAATACGAAAAGTCACCAAAGATAAGGACAAAAGTGGGAAAGACGTTTTTGGTCATGAAGGGTCACCACATGACTTTTCAAATTCTTGGTATGAAGGGTCATCCAAGATTGGCGCCATTTTCCATGAGGATTGAAAGGTCACAAAGGGAGAAGGCAAAAGATCATTTGGAAAGCTATAAATAAAGGCTTGAGTAGCCATTTGTAATGTGAAAGTGAGAGGTTGATTTGATATTGTAATATCTAGCTTAGAAGAGCAATTGTGAGAGATGATTTGCATTTGTTATATCTAGCTTAGAAGAGCAAAAGTGAGAGAGAGGAAGAAGATGTTGTATTGATCTATCATTTATTGAGATAGCAACATTGAGAGATAGGTGTGTGGTTTACACAAAGGGGTTGGTGCTCATGTGGGTTGGTGCTCACGAATTGTTGATGAGTTGGTGCTTGGCAAAGGGGTTGGTGCTCCTGTGGGTTGGTGCTCACGAATTGTTGTTGGGTTGATGCTCGGCAAAGGGGTTGGTGCTCCTGTGGGTTGGTGCTCGACAAAGGGGTTTGAAGCTCCTGTGGGTTGGTGCTCACAAATTATAGCTGAGGTTTGTACTTGGCAAAGGGGTATGGTGCTCCTGTGGGGTTGTTCTCATGAATATATTTGAGATTGATTCTCTATGGTTTTTCCCACATTGGGTTTCCACGTTATATCTGGTGTCTCTCTCTATCTTGTGTGATGTGTATTGTTTGAGTTTTATTGCATATCTTGAATGATTGATTAAGTGGAATTTGGTTAAAGAAAAGATTTATAAGATATATAATATACTGATTCACCCCCCCCCCTCTCAATATATTTCATGCTTAACAACTAGGAAAATCATACAATTTATTTAATAGAGCCATGGCTATCCTAATCCCAGGCTTGAACTTGAGAATTCATTTTGGAAGAAATGGCCCCCTTTGGATTTAACCTTTGGCCTTTCAGTAGCCATTGCTTTAATTTACTTTCTACGATATTATGCCCAAGCAACCCATTATTCAAGGCTTGGTTATAAGCCACCTCAGGCCCTAGAATTCTAGGGTACCTCTCAAATGCCCCCTTAAAAATATAAGCAATTACATTCTTTCCTTTACTAAGGTAGAGTTAATCCTTAGAACAAGTACCAATAAAAATTAAATCCCTGAGCATGTCAATGCAAGGCATTACCTCTAGTTTTTCTATTAATTGATGAAGTCTCATGATTTTGATGGATATGAAGTCATCGATGTATTTCTTGTCATCTAGGTACAACTTATCATGTGTATAATATGAGGCCATAGAGTTGACTATATTAAAGAGTGTTGAGTAGTGTAGTAACTTGAACTCAAGAGTGCTTTTATCAAACATTATATCCATGTATTCAGTAGTTCTTACACAAGAGTAGGTAAAAGGAACCTAAATGCATGCTTGCTTTGAAGAGGAATCCATTTTAATAATATTGATTTGTATAATTATTTTATAAATTATATGAATTATTTTTGTAGGTTAGCTATAAAACTAGGGCTTTTGGTCATAGAGAATCTTGAAGATGCAGTATTCACTAGATTTTGTGTATATCTCCCAAAGTCTACACCTTAAATGTTTAATATATGAAAATTCAATGTAGCTAATAGCTTTTGATTTTATTCCCATTTTAATTTGAATGTGTCAGTCAACCTTGATAGGTTCATATTTTCCATGTGGTAATTTACATTATCTTTGCATGTCTAGTCATCCTGCTTGAGACAGTTGTCATTTTCTCACTTACCAGCGTTTTTATTTTGTTTTCAAACTTCCTTTATGCATAATTTATCTATGTATCTCCTATATTATGACATTTTCCCACTTTTCATGCTCACTCAATCCTTTAGATTTATAACTTCATTTTATATATTCTGAAGCCATGAATTAACATGAATTTGCCATGTGGAACAATCTCAAGCTTACGAAAACTTAGAGGCTTGGAGGCATGGGTGTATTATCATTTTAAAATATGTATGTCCCTTAGAATACTTTGGATTGATGATATATCAGCATGTGTCTTCAACTTCGGGGCTCGAAGAATTGAATACATAGAGCCATAGGACCACTAAGTTATTAACCTCATTTTTTATTCTTTGAAGCTCCAGTCCATTGAAATTATGCCAACTATCAAGTGATCAGAGATCAAAATCTCAAAGGTATTAGACCACAGAAGCTCAAAACCATTAGATGATTAACTTTCATTTTAAATCTTTTGTAGTTTTGGGTTCATGTAAACATGTCATGTGACCTGTTCTTAAAGTTCAAGGAATTTGAAAACTTATAAATTTCTTTAAAGTTGAAAGGCTATGTGTAACGTATGAATGCCACTTGTCATTTTCTCAGATAAAATAAAACAAGGCCCAATCACAAATGTTTGGTAAGTCTTTTTCAATAATCCTATGGTCATATAAAACATAGGAAGCACTAGGATGAAAGACATAACTTTGTTAATTCAAATGAATCATCAAAATTATGAAAACCCAAGGTTTAAAATAAATCAAAATGACCGTTCAATCTTTAATTTTAAAATTTAGAATTTATATAAATTTTAGAATTCAAATGAAAACTTAACACTTATATAAATGAAGACCAGTGTCATGAATTTATAAGGTTGTGAGGACCCTGAATAAAGATATTCAAGAAATAGTGGGTCTCTATTTGAATTTTTTAAAAATGGGGTGTGTGGTGTTATGGCACGACACTACCAAGAAATAAAATCATGCTTGAAGCAAAGATATTCAAATATTTTTCCTGCAAAGATGTGATGATGATGACCAAATATGAACTACCTTTAGAATCCACTTGTAATGTATGTAGTTCGTAATCAAGATAAGGATGATATTAAGATGTGAGACAGAGACAAGAATTGAGTCAATAATAAAAAATGAAATAGAAAGGAATAGGAAATGACATAGAAGGGGTGCCCCCAAGCAAGGACCCTCATAGACACTTTTTAAACAAATCAATTATAAAATCACTTGAGATGCATAATGTTTATGGGCTCATATAGCTCTTGCCCATCTAGTGTAGCCAACATGTACACTCTAGAACCATAGTTTGATATGATAATGAATGGAATCAACTAATTAGGCTCAAATTTGAATTTATTTTGATGATCTACATTGGTTTTTTGTTATTCTCTTTCAGCACAAGATCACCAACTTTAAATTCTCAAAAAATTATGCATTTCTTATAGTTATATCTTAGTCAATTATGATATGATTTCAGATGGCTCAATACGGCTAGCCATTTCTCATCTAAGAGTTCCAACTCTTTTATCCAAGAAACTTTAAACTCATCATATATATGTGGAGGGTAACTCGATCTTAATAGGAAGAATAGCTTTAGATCCAAACACTAGGGAATATGGTGTTGTACCTATAAGTGTGTGGATATTAATATGGTACACCCATAAGGAAGTGAAAAATCACAAATGTCAATCATGACTAGCATCATTGATGATCTTCTTAAGAATTATGATACTATTCTTATTGAACACCTCATCTTCCTTGTTACCTTGAGGGTAATTGAGAGTTGACCATCTATGTTTGATATAAAATTATGCATCGAGGGATTTGATGTCCTTGTTCTTAAATGTCTTTCCATTATCATATATAATGGTAGAGGGAATGCCATAGCAATAAAGGGGGTGATTTAGAATGAATTTGGATATATTCCTACTAGTTACATAAGTAAGAGGGATTATTCTCACCCACTTGGTAAAATATTTAGTCGAGATATGCTTATGGCCATCTGAAGAAGTGGATTTTATCACTTATATGAGATCGAGCCCCAAAGTATAGAATATCCAAAGAGATGTGATAGGTTGAAGAGATCATGAAGGATCATAAATTAAATCACTATGATTTTTATAAGTAAGGCATTTATTAAAATAAGTACATGCATCTAATTCCATTATGGGCCAATAGTATTATGTTTGAGGGAGTTTCTTGGCAAGGTCCATTCCACTAGTATGGGCTGCATGAATTCTTTCATGTATATCTTTAAGTGCTAATTCAAATTCAACCAAGTTTAAACAACTAATTAAAGTCCCATCATAGCCTCTAAAATATATCACACCACTAAGTAAAGTGTAATGAGATGAATTATGAATAAAGGATTTATGTTGATTGTATGATAAATCAATGGGGAGAATGTGGTCTTAGAGGTAGGTGTATACATCTTGGTACCAAGGGGAATCAGGACCAGAAGTATCACATACCATATCTACATATGGATAACTATAAGTTGTCATAATAATATTTTCAATCAAAAACGAATAGTCGTGAATATTAGAAGACATTTATATCAATGACCCAGTAGTGATCATTACATTAGTTGATCTATTGTTGGCTTTTGATATTTTCTCAAATTTGATGCATTCAAATTTCTATCTGAGATTTTCAACCATGCTTTTATAGGGCACAATATTTTAATCCTTGGTTTGATACTAATATGTAGCTTTATTGATAATCAATCGTGAATCTCCATGGACAACCAATTATTGAATGTTCCACTACATTGTGAGGCAAAGTTCAAAAATGAGTTCCTCATATTCTATAATATTATTGGTGCATGGAAGGCCAATTTGAAATGCCTTTAGAATGATATTCCCTTGTAATGTAATTAATATAATACTTAATTTTGAACCATGGGATGTGAAGGAATCGTCAAAGTAAATCTTCCATTGAAGTGATTCATCGAGAGTAAAGATAGACTCATTTGGGTAAATGAATGTTCAAAGGACATGTGTCTAATAAAGTGCCCAATGATTTAGTTTTCAAGTACTTTCCTTTTGATGGATTTATAATTGTCATATTCTATGTCAAAATAAATTAAGATCATAATCCATTTAGCCATACAAATTATTAATGTTGCTTTGGAAAGAAGATACTTGAGGGCATTGATTTTTGTTATGATGATGGTCTTGGTATTTAATATATAATGACGTAGCTTATGGGATATGAATACCAATGCTAAACATTATTTCTCAATTGGTGTATAATTATTTTCATAATTAACTAGTGTCCTACTCAGATGATATATTGCATGTTCTTTTCCATAGTCATTATGTTGGACCAAAAGTGCCCCCAAATCATGTTCAATCATTAAAATGTAAAGCTATAGTGGATTTATAGGTGTTGGTGGGGTAAACACTAGTATATTTTCCATATATTTTTTCAAATTATCAAATGCTTATTGATAGTTAGTTTTCCATTGAAAGGTGGTGCCCTTCTTCAATAGGTGAGGGAAAGGATGGTAGCTATTGGCAAGCTACATAATGAATCTATGAATGGACTAGATTTTGCCCTAAAATTTGTATATATTTTTAAAAATAGATAGGGGTGGAATTTTTGTGATGACATTAACCTTGGTAGTATCAAATTCAATACCTCTATGGGAAATAATGAATCCTAATAGTTTGCCTAAAGTGACTCCAAATACACATTTCTTTGGATTAAGGTGCAACTTATATCCATGAAACCACTCAAATATGATTTGTATAACTTATGAATGTCCTACACATGTTTTTTATTTACCCATAATATCATCAACATAGTCATAAATAATATCATGCATCATGTCATGGAAGATGACAGTCATTGCACGTTGATATATAGCACTAGATTTTTCATGTCAAATGGCATAACCTAATAATAGAATGTTCCCCACGAAGTGGTGAATGTTGTTTTATGTTGAAATTTAGATGTTATTTGAATCTAAATATATCCTAAAAAACCATCTATGATGGATATAATTTTTTATCTTGTTGTTGAGTCCAAAATCATATCAATATTGGATAGTGAGAAATCATCTTTTAGACATGCCTTGTTGATGTCTCTAAAAAAAATTCATAAGTGAATATTGGTAGGATTTTTTTTTACTATAAAAATAATGGATATCCATTTATAATAATCAATTGGTTGAATTAATCTTCTCCCAATAATTTATCTTGTTCTCTCTTGACTAATATAGCAATGTGTGGATGCATTTTCCATAATTTATGTTTAATAGGCTCGCTATCTGGGTGCACAAAAAGATGGTATACAACCAAAGATGGATCTATAATATGCATATCAACATAAGACCATGTGAATATGTCAATTAATTATCTAAGAATGATAATGATGAATTTGCATTCTTTTGTAGTGAGAGAAGCATAAAGTTTATCAAATTTGGGATCAGTTACAGTACTAGTGTTGACTTCAGTGGTGTTTTCCATTATCAGTGTAGATTGATCCTTTAATATAGTTAGTAATAATGGGAATTTATCTTCTATTTATGATTATGGGCCATCAGGATCACCCATATACAAATAATTTGAATTTCACATGGAAGGTAATGGCCATTCAATAAATGTTTGAGGGTAATCTTGGACCAGCCACTCAAATGTCTTTTATTCTTATGAATTGATGTTTGAGATTTACAGACTTGTATGGATCTATGCTTCCTAAGAAGGAGAGTGAACTTCCTCATCCATTAGTACCTAAAATAGGTTTTCACCAAGGGACTTGTCTTTATCTCTACTTTTACCTTGGTTCAAAAGTGCCTTGGAGAGGTTTTCACTAGTGGACCTCAATGTTTGATTTTATTCTTTATTTTATTGAATAAATAAGCTACCATTATCCCTAAAGTAGGTATCAGGGTCCAATGTGAATTCAAAACCTTGTTTGTGGTCTTCGATTGGTAGACCATCCCTAAGGTCTAGGAAATTTGAAAGTGCTTCTTCATTTTAAAATTCATCCAATGATATAATGTGATTTTGTTGATCCCAATCAATTAATTTAGGATAATGGAGGGTGAGAGGTAAATTGGATGAGGATGTGATGGTAAGGAAAAAAAAATTATCGAAGAGGTTTGTATCAGCTAGTTCATCATAGATATAACAAGATTTTATGTCTCTACCAGATCATCTTTGTTAGACACTAAAGTTGTGTCACTCTTGAGATCTAAGGGGTCACCCCCATATAGTTTTTATCCAATGCCTCAAGTACCTTTATGCTTAGTCACAAAGACAAACTCAATAATACCTTGTTATTTTTCCCCCAACCATTTTCCTTTGTAATTGTGATGTTCCATGATTCTATTAGAAATGTGATATTTGTAATTATGATAAAAAGTGGTGAAATCATCATTATATAACTAAGAATATTCTAAACTATTGAGTTGTTCTTGATTTGATGAGCCCTTTTTGACAAATAAAGGAGGTCCCTTGTGATGAGAATCTATTTTTTAATGCCATTCCATCTTCATCCTACTATGAGATGTAGGAGACTTGGGAAATTTGGTGATATGGAAAGCATCTTTGATGTTATATGTGCCAAGACCCTTATCATCAATTTTGAAATGGGAAGATATTTGAGGAGGTGAAGCAATAGAAGTGGATGCAAGGTTACTTGGGTAAATGTAATTAGAGTTGGGAAACTCATGAGCTTTATTCTTGTCCTTTTTGGGTACATTTTTGATACTAGGATAATAGTTTTAATGACTGTACTCAGCTGCCAAATGTTTACAATATTAGTATGGCTGAAAATCATCGAGAATAGTAACCTCCATTCCAAAATGGGGGATTTGTATACATTGATGTAATGTGGAAGGTACTACCATACTTCATAGATCCAAGGACATCCAAGAATCAAATCTTGTGGTAGTTAAATATCGATGACATGGTAAAGGTTGTCATGAGTGATAATCCTAAGAAGGATAAACAAGTAAATTGTACCTTGTGATTCTCTTTCTACATTATCATATGCCTTGATGGTGATGGTGTCTAGTTGTAGATATGTTGAAGTATACCCCAAATGTTTTACTAAATTTAATGAGGCTATGTTTAAACCCAAACCATTGTCTATGATAACCCACTTGATCTTGTGATAGGAAATGATGACTTCAATGTAAAGAGGGTTATTATGTAGTGGACCAAAAGATGACATGTCACTTTGGTCAAATATAAGATATTGACTCGGGATAAAATCCCTACAATTTATTGGAATTGGGCAGGCTCAATGTAATTTTGAACCTTGGATTGGTACAAAAGCTTATATAATATTTATTTATGGAGTTCAAATGTAATCAAAAGATCTAGAATAGAAATTTATGTCGATGTCTTGTTTCATTGTTCCATAAGGTCATATTGATTTTTAGTAGAAGAATATGGCTTAGACTTTGTAGGCAAGGTGTTTTGAATGGAATTATTATTTGGAAGTGGTGATGGATATTGGATAGTAACCCTTGGATGTCGAGTTATGACAACATAATGTCAATTTTAAAGAGAATTACTTGAGTTGAAAGGAGAAGGTATAGGACCTATAATGATGACACATGGACATCAAGGTGCAATAATTCTAATTTGAGTTAGAAGAGGGCCATTAGAATATGAAGGGGGAGGTCTAATAATGGAAGGTCTAACATGTTGAAGGGTGTTAGATAGTTGGTAGGGATTGGTTTTAATAGTAGATACATGATTGTTGATAATATGACCCATAACATTATTATAGTTGTATGAGACATTATGGTAGCTAATATGATTGGTTTGGGAATCTTGATCATGATTATGGTTATTTTGATTATGATTCCAACCCTGATGTTGATTTTGATTGTTCTATTGGTGTTGTTTATTATAATCATTATTCAAAAATGGGTCATTGTATATACTCATGTTTTGATTTGAATTAGAATCAATGTTTTCTAACTTAATGTCTCCACACTGAAGTAGGTCTTGGATGAAGTGCCTGAGTTGCATACACATGTAAATTCCATGGCCTTTATCATGATGGTAATCACAATATTCATTAACTCTATACCATATATGATTTGGTTATCCTTCTTAAAATGGATTTCTTTTGGCCAAATGACCATTTTTGCTTAAACTAATTTTTGGAATATTGTCTCGATGGGCTCACCAAGTTTAGAGAAGAATCTTATTTGATATTGATTCCTTTATGGATTTGGTATGTGAAAATTAATATATTGAGAAGGTGGAGTATTTTGGAGAGGTGGTGGTTACATCATTTGCACATCTTAATTCCATTACTCTATTATCTACAACATTCTTATTTTTATTAAATACTTTTAGTTTCTCAAATGTAATTTCACATGTTTGTGTTGGGACTTGAGCGTTTACCTAATTTTGAGAATAAATCTTGACTAGGCCTTTGTCTATAAGGACCTTTTCAATTTTCACCCCCTTATCTATAATCTCTTCAAATGTATCAACAGAATGAAGTCTTAGATTATCAGATACTTCTGGATTGAGATTAGAAGTGAAGATATTTGATAGTTGTTTGTCTAGAAGGTTATGTGGAAACTAGATGGCCAAATTCTCCATCACTATAGGTAAACAAAAAAATATTCCCCATCGCATCGTTTAACTGATTATATAATTCAACCATGGTCAACTCATGCTCTATGTTATATGAGAAGTGTTTGACAAAAATTTCATATAAGTCATCAAAGGTATTGACATATCCCTTTGGTAAATGAAAAAACCACTGTAAAACTTGTCCACCCAAGCTACATGGAAATAAGTGAAGTAGATAAATATTATTATAGGTTATTTATTGGCATGCCACAAATAATTCCTTTAGGTATTTTCTAGGATCACCACTTCCCTTGTATTTGTCACATTTGGGCACTTCAAAGTGAGACAAGAAAGGTACTTGAAGGAAAATCATGTCAAATAGATATGAGCATATCTCATCAAACTTGTACTTCTTGCCCTGGTTGCTTGTTTGGAGTCCTAAAACAACATATTTTTATCTCTTGAAATTCCTAGAGAGTGGGAGCATTCTAGGATGGATGAAGTGCATTTTGATGAATTTTTAAAGGGGAATAGCTTAATTTAGATAAATAGGTGGATTGATATTAAAATAGGTTGGAATGGGTACCCTTTATGTTGAGTTATTGGGATTGTGCACCTATAACTAAGATTATACTATTGATAGGATACTTGTTGATAACTAGTATTGCGAAGTGGATTAGTAACATGTTGACAAGTTGGAGGAATCTATTATCGATATAGAGGAACTTTATACTGATATATATAGACTTGTCATGAAGGGAGTTGTTGTATGGAGACTTGTTGTTAGTTGGTATGGATTTGAAGTTGATTAAAATGGATGGATTGTGGATTAATAGGGAATTTTTGGGGATTGATTAGAACTTATTGTGGTCAAAGATTTATAACCTATTATTTTATATTGGCCATGATTTTATATGGTGGTGGATTATTTTCAACTTGTTATCACATATTGGTCACATTTTGTTGTGGTGGTGGATTATTTGAAACTTATTGTTGTGAATTGGTTGTAATTTATTATGAAATTGAAGGGATTTTTTATGAACTAGAAGGGACTTATTTTAAATTATAAGGGATTTGTTGGGAACTAGAAAGGACTTGATTCAAATGTGGGAATAATTGTTATGGATTATTGGTAGCTTGTAACAATGGATTCACTATAGGTGTTTCCTCATGTTTTATGAATGGATATGCTCTTGATAGAGTATTAGCTAATGGATCTTTTTTTAATTTTTCAAGGGGTGTACTTTGATTCACAAGTGTAGGAGTTATATAAGAAATAACAGCTAGAGAGGTAGCTAAAGAATCTAGAAGTTGACTAGTTTGTTGTAATTTTGAAATAATGAGTTGGGAAGATTGGGAGGCATCTACAAGTTGCCTTTTTCCTTTGTTAGATCATTCTAGATTTTTAATATAACTTCATAAAAGGGCTTTTTCATGATTTTAAGTTGACTCTGGAGGTACTTCCTCAATTTGAACATAGCTACATCCTTCTTTTATTATGAGTGGCATATCCTCGTATTTAGGTTGATGTACCTCACCCTCTAAGTTTTCATTATTTCAAAAATATCCAAGTGGATCATAAGACCACTCATCATCTATAGTGGGTTTGTATGAAGCCCTACTTTATATATACTTAGGCATGTTTAGATTGATAATCTTCATCTTGAATCAATATAGGATAATCAAATTGATTTGATTCAAGTGTGTATAAAAGACCTTGTTTATCAATTTAAAGTTGACTTTCAATTTTTCAAAATGTTATTTGAGTCAAATTGTAACCGGATGTGAAGTTGGAATGCCTCTTGGTCAAAGTAGAATGTTGGATTGGACTTGTTAATGTCAAAGTGGAATGTTTGTTCTATTTCAAGTTACTTTTCAAATTTCATATTAGGGAATGCTCAGTATGTTTTAAAAAAATATGTGTGCTTATGAAGTGAGTTTTGAAAATCTAAACACCTAACCCTATATTTTGAAAACACTCAAAATTTAATCAGATTTTTGTTTTGGACTTTAATATTTTGATTTTTGACTTGTTTTAACCTTTAAACTTTGAAATTTGGAAATTTGAATTTGACTTTAGATTTAATTGAGACATTTAACTTGATTGAATTATTTTGAAGGTTGATTTTAACCTTTGGAAGTGTTTAACTTTTACTTTTGAAAATGATTGACTTTGGTTGACTTAGAATAGTTAACTTTAGAAGTAGACTTTTCAAAAATGTCTGACTTGGTTTGAAAGTTGACTTTAATTGACCTTAGAACATTTGAATTTTAAAAAATTTAAATTTAATTGACTTGGAAGGGTTGGCTTTATAGATTTGACCTTGACTTAATTTGATTTGAAGCATTTGACTAGGAATGTTGACTTTAAAATGTTTGACCGATTTGAAGGTTGATTAATTTGGATTTGAAATGTTTGAATACTTTAGGGAATTGGAGTGATTTGGATTCAAATTAGAATTTGATTTGTTTCAAAATGAACCGAATTTGAATTTGAATTAGAATTAGTTTTGGTTCAAAAATGAACCTGATATGGATTTAAGTGAGTATTGGATTTTAGTTCAAAATGACCCTGAATCATATTTAATTTCAAATGGGCAACATAATGATATAACATAGACAGGGTGCCATTTTGATTGGACAACATGATGTTAGAACATGATAGAATGGCTCAAAAATTAGGTAAAGTAATTACTTATCATGCAAATGTGTGATGACAATTTTTTCTTAGGATAATTTTAACTTTGTTTAATGTTTAAGGTATATCATGCAAGAGGTATATGACAAAAAATAATCAACAACATGCATATAAGACAAGCCCTCTTTTTAGCAATAAAATAGGTGTGTAAAATGACTATATCCCACATATCTACATCACAAAAAGTGGGAATAGGTTAATCTCTTAACCCTCACTTCAAGTGATATGTCATGGGAGGTTAGTTTCCCTCACACTACAAATCATTTAAGGCCAAAAGGTATTAATCAAAAAAAATGACAAGGCTTTTAAAAATGTCCCCTAAGATACCTTGTGGTATGTGGGGCTTAAAAATCCATTGAATAACTAAAAATAATGGGTAATCCATAGTAGGGTTTAGCCCCTTCATGACCACTTCAGCTGTGAGATCTTAGTGAAGAGCTACAAAAAATTTGGACTTCGAGAGTGATGTCTGATAGCTTAGCATTAAGAATAAACCCCTTGGTTTCACAAAACCCTTTATAAAAAAATTTGATATGATTTAGATACAACTACCCTCAATCTATATCCTTTATCATATGCATGGGATTGGTATGTACGCCAAGAGATGAAATCCCAGTCAACATACCCTATAAACTCATAGATGATGATGAAATGTAATTCTCATAACCAAAATAAAAATGAAAGTTTTGTTATGTATGATCTTCTAGATCCCACAAGTGGGAAAGAAGAAAGCATATTTTAGTTACACTTCAGTAAAAGACAAATAATAACCTACATGTATTTGGTCACCCATGGTCCCACAAGTGGGTAAGGGGAGAGCATATGCATGATAGGTTACCCATAAATAAATAATCAACACAAAAATGCAATTAATGATAACAAAAGTATTTATAAAACATAAACTTAAATTTTGGTTCTTTTTCCGCACAAAAATAAATTGTGTTTGTAAATTTTTTATCTTGGGAATATCCACTTCTTTGACAAGTGAACTTATAGCAAACAGATTAAAGTTTGAAATGTGGTCTTTGACTAGCAAGGGAAGTTGAATTATAGTTTGTTTTAACCTTGGGAATTTAAAACATAGCAATCCATTCATTTAGTAGGGTGATCCCATCATTTCTTAGATCAATCCCACTGCTCTGTAGACACATAAAATAGAACAAAAGAAAGTTGGTGATTCTATGGATTAGTAGGGTGATATTATTTTTAGTAGGGTAATCCTATCGATTTATAGGGTGATATCATCATTTTCAAAAAAGACAGTCAAAAATAAAATATAAATAATATTGTTGTTTATATTATCAAATCTACCATTTTAATCATGATATTACTGAAATGCATGAATATGGAGAGAAAAGGGTAATAAATCATTTTCACCAATTTTCAAGTCAATCTCATCAATTAGCAGGTTAATTTCATCACTTGATTCATGATTACACCATCTCATAAAATGAAAACTTATTTAAAATTTGAGATCAAACCATTGTTTCATAATGCATTCACAAGAATTTTCAATTCAATATTGGCGTTTACTTGAAAGCATAGAAAACCATAAAATAGAATAGAATTGATATTGTTGATTAGCAGGGACGTATCACTAATTATGGGGATCAATCCCACTGATAGCATAGAACTATTGCTACTAATCTAGGAATAAAATTTTGATAAATTAAAAGAAAAGTAAAGGAAAATTAGATCAATTCTAGGTTAATTTCTTGCTTAAGGGAATATTCTAACATTTCAAAGAAGGTTATTGGGTGCTAGTCCCATCGGGCATTCCATATGTGATCACACGAATATGAGAGAATTATTTTCTTATTAGTATGAAATATGAGTGAAATGCATACAACCTAAAACCCAAGCTCATGTCTTTGAATTAGGCAAAATCAAGAAAGAGCATAAACAAGCATAATAGATGACAAATAACACAATTTTACCTTTTAGTTTTAAATTCGTTCTGTTAACAGAATATAATTTTGATTGGCCCAAATATAGAGCTTGAGGTTTTCTTCAATAACATGGAGCTACTCTGACAGCATCTCCCCTTATGTTATGCATGATTTTATTGAGCAATGAAGAACTTATTGAAGCTTTTCTTGGAGTTTTGGTAGAGTGAGTCTAGCACAAAAAACTTGTTGGAATGAGGAGAGGGATCCTAAATTTATATATTTGCTTGTCAAATGTGAGCCATTGATCCAAGACGAAGATCAATTGTTGAGGATCAATCTACATCCTCATAAATTTTGGAGGGTGAATTTCTAAGAAACTCCATTAATGGAAGCATGGAGTATGTAAGAGTTTCAATAACTGAATATTTTCTTTCTTTCTTTTTTGAAAAAGTTTGAGTCACTGTGTTCTCTAGGTGTGTTTGGTCCCTTTCTTATTTTCCCATCTATTCTATATCTATCTTGGGCGGGTAGGGGGTGTCAGGCAGGGGGAAGGGGGGCATTCAAGGGCCTCCCCCATCCGTATATCTCTATTTGGAAGGGGCCTATATAGATATAGGGCACTCATGCCAACCACATTGAAAAGACCTATGCCTAGGAGGTCGAGGGGTGAGCATAGCATAGCATATAGACTTAACATTCATATATGCAAATTATGAAGATATAGTGTGTAAAAGGTATGTAAGAGCATGTCAAACCTTTTGCTTACACACTTGCCTTAGTGATGTCATCTTTATTGAGGTAATAATCTGATTTTTTATTTTAGAAAATAGGAAATTCCAAAAAGCTATGGAATTTCTCATTAGAGGAAGATTAGGCCTAATTAATAAGGGTTAATTAACCATGGGGATTAATAAGATCTTTGCAATGTTGTTTATCAATCAAACATTCCATTTAATTATCCTATGGTAACATTTTCAAAGTGTCAACTTGATTCAAGATTGTGTTGATAATTTTAATGTTGTGTTACAATGTATTGCCCCAATTAGGGATGTGTCATCATGATTCAGGATTAAATCAATAATCTTAGAGATGATTCAAACCAATTGATGATTTCTGGTTAAATTCATGCATTATTACAGAAAGTGGTTCTTTTTACAATTTAAACATAAAAGTGATGAAATTGGAGTGTCTATATATGGGAAGGTCTATTTACTTTTTTATTAAATTTTTTCTTTGTTAAAAATAAACAAAGTAAAGTTTTTCAATAGTTTTTTTTTTTTTTTTAAACACGAGATGAATATTAAAAAATATAAATCTTGTTTAAAGGAATTGTTTTTTTAAAAATGGGAGTCGAAGATCTAAATTTTCAAAAAAAAAATTAAAAGAGATATAAGTATTATTTTTGACAAATTTTGAAAGAAGGTAATATTGTTTGGAAAAAAAATTGTAAAGGAGATATAAGTATTTTTTGACAAATTGTAAAAGGGTCACCTTAATTTTTACTTGGATGTATTCTCAGTGAAAATCAACATCTAATGGGTTTTTCACATTGCAGGGGTTATTCATACCAGAGGAACAATGACAACAACCTAGACAACAAGTCCAACCAATGTTGCAACTAAAGAATGAGGACGATTTCACACTTGTTCCATAAATACATTTTTCTAATTTTTTCTTCCATATGACCACTAAGGGGGAATTTTAGGAAGTATTCCTCACATGGGTGCATTAGTTAGTTTAGGTTAGTACCCCACAATATTAAATCTTGATTTGTGTGTGTGTGTGTGTTTAATGTGGAGAGATTTATTCAATAATGTAAATGACTTGTGAAAACAAATCATGTAGTGTTTTATGGGATTTTTATAGGATTAGGAGAGAGATGGTAAGAGATAAATGTGTGATAGATTTAGGGAGTAGGTTATGGAGAGATTTGAGAGATTTAATATAAGAATAATCTCCCTATTTTTAGGAGATATTTTTACTATAAATGTAATTGTTGTGCAATTGAATAACAAGTTGTATGATTGACATAAAAGTTATGGTAGTGTTGTTGCACACTTGAGCTTCGGCTTTACCTAGATATGGGGTAAAACCTATAGTGAAGGCAAGTGATGGGAATTCACTAGAAGGGCTCAAATTTCCTTGTCATATAGTCTAACAAACCAAGGCCTATGAACCAATATCAAGCCTAGCTTATCAAACTATATAGTGAAGGAAAATTTGAGCCCCTCTAGTGAATTTCAAATGAATGAGGTTCCATCAAAAAATAAAATTTTATTATCAAAAATTTGTAAAAATAAAAACTGCAAGTAATTACTATAAATCATATTATCAATTAGTGTACCTCTTTCTCACATATCATTCAATTCTTACTAGTAGAATTTACAAGTGAAATATTCCTGAAATTCTTCTCATCGACCTTATAAGCATTGTCCTATGGAAAACCCATAGAATGGCAATTTATGATGATCTTTAATACCCAAAATGGTATTGAGATTATTAACCTTGTTATTCTAGTCTTTGTTTTGCATAAGAACATGTTATCTTTATACACCATATCTAGATGATGTAGTTCCAAATCTAAATCAAGGACTCTATCCTACAATTATACATAGGCACTCTCCAAATAAATCTTTTCCTCTCTCATATTTTAGAGCTTATTCTCCCATTGGCATTCCTTTTCCATGGAACCTGCACACATCTTTTCATATCTCTCAATTAATAAGTTTGTATAATGTATAAACCCTTTTTCTTTCTCTAATATTTCCACCAGTCCACTCCCTTCCATACATTATCTAATTATTTATGGAGAATATAAAAATTTCATTAAATGTTTCTAAAGAATAGTTTTAGACACTATCTACATTAAAAAATCTAATATAATATTATCATCAAATTTCGCATTTTATTTTAAAAACAACTCAAAGTGTGTTTTTTACCTGAAAATGTTACAACAACTAAAGACACTTGTCTAACACAGAATATTTGAATATCTTTTACACACAACAGAGATGAGAATTAAATGAAGATAGATAAATCATGTGTTTATATAAAAATACACAACTAGATAAATCATGTGTCACATGCACACATGCAAAAATTTGATACATGTCGCTAACAAAAGGTGCATGTTATCTCTACTTAACACATGTCACATTGACATCACATCAGAAGATAAATCTAGCTGAAGACAATAGACAATAGTCAAATACACAAAGTAAGAAAAATAATAGGCAAAAGATGGAACAAAAATATTTGTTCCTATAACAAACAACCCACAAGTTTCATAAACTAGGAAAGGCACAAGTGAGAACATAATGGGATATAAATGGAATTAAAAATGAATATTAATTCAAAGGTGTTTTATGTCACATCACCATGTCTCATAATAAGTGTCCACATATGTCACCAAGCTTTGGATAGTGGTAGATGGTAGACTGGTTGAATTGACTAAAGTGGCATGATGGTCAACGAAAAATATAGAAGTTAACAATGAAAGAGTGACACATTGGTGGATGAAAAATAATGTGGTTAACATGGCACTCATAATGTGGCTAAAGCAATACAGTGGATGTAAGAGGCTAGAGCTCACTAAGTAAGGAGGTCAGAAAGGACTCTCAAAAAAGGTCTAAATGTCACAGAAGGTCTAAAAAGGTAGATATTTTTCTTTAGGTGATTCTAATGTGGAAAGTTGGATATATTAAGTTTTTGGGGTGGACACAATCACTAAAAAAATCACGTATGTGACTGAGATTCACACAAATAGGGTAAATTCATAATTTATTGTTCATTATAATATTTGTGAAACAATGCAAACATATTTGATTTGATTTCATTTCTTTTATGAACATAAGAGGAATAAAAAGGTCTCCTAATTGAAATAAAGTAATATTGAAATTGATGTTTTAATAAATATAAAGTAATTAACATAAATTGGCTGATATAAGGTGAGGATAAATATGAAATACTTTAATGGGGGTTGTGTTTATATCCTTGTCTTGGATCTCCTTCTTATTGGTTTTCATGTTGCATATCTATCAGTATTGAAAAGTATAACTTATGTTTTTTTTCCTCTTCTTTGTAGCTTGGATTATATTTTGATAACATATTCTAAATAATAAATCATTAATGGGTTGTGTGCCACATCTTAATTTATCATATGACTCTGTGTAAAGGCCATAATCATAAGATGCACAAGTTAATACATGGGGTGGCAATAACATTATTAAATTATAAAAAAAATGCTAAGATGATTGGTGCAGATTATAAGGATAGTCATTATGGATGTAAGGGTACAACATGTACATCACACAAACTCCATTGTTCATCTTTGTGATAAATATATAATCTAATAATGTTTTTTCCACCCTGTGTCTTTAGCTATAAATATTTTAATTTGTATTGACCATTGAATTTTGCTACAAGAACAAGAATTTTATTGATAAAAACAAACAATAATCAACTCTAACCTTTAAAATACAATAAAAATAGGGTAATCCCAATTGATTAAATCATATAAAAACACTTTTAATTGTAGAGAAAGGATCGATTCTTATGAATAGATTCTAAAATAGAAATTAAAATTTGATATGCACTTTAGAAGGGTGACACCTAATCTTTGAGTACAATTCTTGCTCATATTTTAACATATTTATTTGGCCCAACCTCAATAGTTGATTGATGTAACATGTTATTTAAATACTATTAAATGAATCAAATGGAAAGGATACAAAATATATCTTATGCACTTCAATTTTTAATAAAAATACAAATGAACATAAATATCAATATTACTAGTACATGACTATGTTTAAAAGCACAATGTGTTTTTGAGACATACATTCTTAAATAACATGGAAGGCAATTGAATCATTTATTCAACATCCATAAAAAGAGAGGGGTATCAAACAATTATATCAATTCAAAAAAAATCATAAATCAAATTTAAATATAAATGGTGGAATATCATATAAATAAATTATTAGTTTATCAATATCATAAATTGAACTACAATAAATTAAATTTATTTTTTGGAAGGCCATTTGAAGTGCTTGAAGGAGTGGAAAGTTTTTGTATCTCTCAATGATCTCTCTTCGCCTATGATTTAATCTTGCTAGCCTTATGTTATGTTAATAGTTTTTTTGTCGGTTCACTTTTGGTAGTTTGCATTTTGTCTACATTGATTGTTTTTCCAAGCATTTTGGTCATTGTGTATTCTTTTATATATATTCATTGTCATATCCTTTAATTATTGATGTAAAAGGTTTGGTCCCTTTGAAATACCCACGTTTTACCCTTAATCGAAAAAAATAATTGAATTACAAAAAGTGGAATATAAAACGTACATCATTAGGTGGAATAGCAAGTTTGAGGTATAACAAGTGCCACATGGTAAATCTAGACACAAAATCTCTCGATACCTCAAAAAGGGTGGAGAGAGTGAGCCCTTCATGGGTGGCCCTCTCAACCCCCTAACCATTAATCGACAATAGAGCTCTATGTGTAACAACGTTATTATAAGTGGTTGCCATGACCGAAACCTAGGAGTCTTAGCTCCAAAGTAAGAACACAAAAAAATCCAAAACACTAAATACTAACACTTAGCTCTACATCATGGAAACTAACATGTAACCCAACATGAAAATAGTGTAGTTGTCTCAGCCAAGCTTGGTCCACCACTCCCATACTACATGCAGCCACACATGTATATAAACAATATCTACCTGATAAAAATAAACCGTGATCAACCATAAGTATATATATAACTACAAGATGATATTTATAGAATATGAAAGATCCCTAAAAAGGCTAAAAAAACAATAACCATGTTTAAATGTCTTTAACAATGAGCCTTTTTATTCACAAGAAATTTTATTAGGGTAAATAACTAGGATTTTTTTACACATTACTAGTCATTCCACATATGCATTGTTGTAGCCCGTCTATATATCTTTTGTAAACAAAAAAGGGCCCATTTAAAATAGTTAAATGTGAGAATTATAATTGTAACCTTTGTACAACTCCAACATTAATTACCTCCTCAATGGACACTTGTTTCTTCTTAAGTAGAGTGAGAGATGAAAAATACACTTTATTATTAAACAGACATACATGTTAATGGAGAATATATTAAATGTCACCAACAAAATAGAGATAAATGTCACAATATATTTATAGTTATAACATGTGTTGTGAGAGATAAATGTCAATAATAGCTTTTTATGCTTCTAGAATCCACTACTTAGTTTATTTAAAATAAATTTAGTCACTATGTCACTTTAACATATCAAGAGAGCCAACATGTTACTCTAATTTCATTTTAATATTAAAAATAGGTATTGTGTGGAACCTTTGAATAATAAAAATAGGGACTATGTGGAATGGAACTTACTATAAGGGTTAAAAATTTTCTGATAGATAACTTACAAGTTAGGTTTGTGATCCACAATAGTGTATCCCCTTCGCATCCATCAATTCAACTCAATGCTTACCACACATGTCACTACCCACTTATTACATCATAGAAGATGCAAATGTGGATCCTTCCAACATGGCTTGTAGTTGGCTTGGATGTCACTCCTACAGATGCTTAAAAAAAAATCCTAGTGACGGCATGATAATATTGAAGTATTATTAGTAGAAGCATAAAAAAGGTTGTACCAAGTAGATAGATGTTATTTTTGCACTTATTTTGGGTTAAGCTTAAATTTTCATAAAACATTCAATACAACATAGAATAAAATGTTAAAAAACACATTATAAGAGACAACAAGAGATAACTCTAGCTATAATGTAAAGGAACGTAAAAATGCACCCTAGTTATACATAGCAGGAAAAATAACATGAAAGATATCCAAGGCAAGAATATGTGGAGTGGGCCATAATCAAGGATTTATTTGGATAGGATCAAATGAACGAAGTTGAACACTCCTTTAAATGAATAATTCATGAGTGGTGGGATGGATAAGCCTATATCCCTTAACACCCTCATGATAAGATTTGTCTTGATAGGATCGAATGCACAAAGCTAAACCTGTATGGAGTAGTAAAATTAGAAGAACAACTCAAAATAAAAAAAACTTGTGTTCATGGATAAAAAGTTGTATTAGCATCATTCATTAACCAACAAGTATTGTTTGTTGACAAGTTGTTATCATTGATGTCAAAAGGGTGCATCACGTAAAGGCATAATGGTCATTGATGTCAAAGATTTGTTTGGTCAAGTGCTTGAGCATGGTAGTGGCATAAGGAAAGTGTTAATCTGTGAGTGAGTATTATGGATATGAGTATCCTATTGAGAGAGTGTTCACAGTTGGTAGCATGATGTTATCAAAGGTGATTAGTGATAAAGGTTGATGCCAAGGTTGATGTCAAAGGTATATCATGTCAATATTGATTGTGTATGATATCAAGAAGCATCTTATGAAGGTTGATGTCAAAGGTGACTAAGGACATATGGTAGTATGTGATATGTCAAGATACATGAAAGAGTAGGTGTATGAGATAAAATAATATCGTAATAATAAGATAAGAGTGTGGTCATAAGAGTTGTCATGAGTAAGGTCATTCATGAAAGAGAGAGTGTTGCATGGATGAGAGTTGTCATGAATATTGTGAGAATGGAAGGTACATGTCATGGAAGAGTGTTTGAAGAGAAATAATGTCTAAAAAGTAAGCATAGTGTATTAAGGGGTATATACAATTCATTGATGTCATGATATGAAGAGGTATGTATGTGCATAGTGTGGCATAGTCATGGCATGAAGAGTTTCAGGGTGAGTAAAGGTATGTGATGTGATAATGAGCATTGAGAGAGCATTATCATTAAGGTCATTGAAATATTATTGTCATCAGAAAGAGAATGGTTCAGTGATATGAGTGTGTTATTATGTCTTATGTCTACTTGTTTGATGTTTTGTTAAGGTCATGACATGAAAGGAATAGGTCAAGGTGTCAAGTGCATTGGAAGTTTAAACCTAGTCATGGCATGTTGAAGGTATGAGTTGGTGGCATGATGAGGTGAGTGAACTGAGGCATGTTAGAGGTTTTGAAATTTATTTGAACATGATAATAATGTTTGTATGCACTCAAAAGTGTTTCAAAGTGAGTCTTTGAAGATAGGTCCTTTAGTCTTGGTCTGCACCTAGATCATTCTTTAGCCCTGCCTAGCCTAATGAGGCATGAGGATCATATTTCAAGGTGAATGTGTGAAGGAGAGAATGGATAGAGGTAAGTCAAATTTTTTTGGGATTTATCATGAATTATGAGGTCATGGTTTTCAATAAAATGCATAGAAAGTGGTTTTGAGGTCTCTTAAATGCACATAATGAAGGTATATAAACTTGATAAGAACTTTCAGGTGTTCACTGGCATGTTTAACCTTTGCATGAAAACTTGAGCTATTAAGGAGAGATGGGAAAGGATAATATATAATATTTAATAGGCATTGGTTTGGGATTTGAGGGGTAGTCCTTTATGAACAATCATTAACACCAAAACCTATGTTAAACCTTCGCAAAATCCTAATAAAGACCTGATGTGAAATATGTTGCTCAAATCAGCTCAGAATGGATTGAAATGCTTAAGAAACTTATTGGATCTTGTATTGGACTCTCTCAAGCACCTCCAGGTGGTATTGATTTGTTAGGTGAGTGAGAAGACCTTATAAAAAAGGGCTTGTTTATGAGGAATTTGTTGTAGCAGTCAAAATTTGACTTGGTCAAAGTAACTAAATTGATGGAATAAGAAGCTAGAGACTCATACTAAATTTCCATAAAGTTTTATGGATATGTTTCACCCTTTAAATATTATAAACAATTCTTCCAAGTTAGGTAGGCGTAGATAGACCTAATGGTGTAAACAGTGTAAAATCTAGGCAAAAGTGAGAAGATGAATTTGAGTGTATTTTCATGATAGAATGATAAAACCAAGTGTATGGAGATGTTTTTCATGAATTTTAAATCATGTTAATTCTTTTTAAAAACTTTTGAAGTCAATAAAATAGATGAAAATGTTGAATCCAAAACGGCTTGTCTAATTCAGTTTAGACGGTGTGATATAGGGTCAAGAAATTGGTCTGTAAGACCAATATTTTCCATTTGACCATATGATCTTTCTATCTGATAATGTTTTGGAGATCTCAAAGGACAATTTACATGAATCATAAGTCATTTAAAGTGTCTACACATGTGTTGGAGGTCTAAATCACCATAATTGGTCTTTGAGATAAACTAGCAGTTTTGAGTGAGTGAGTTACAGAGGTGTTCTTGAAGCCTTAAACTCTGACTAAAAGTGTCTATTGCATTTGATAATGACATGATTTTATTTATATATATATATATATATATATATATATATATACATACTTTTTTTATCATTTTTTAATGGTTTAAGTGTGTTTGAGCTTCAGTATTGAAAGGCAATTTTTTTGGTGTACACAGGCCTAATAAGACCAAGTATGAAGTGGTTGGACCTAAAAGGTGTTATGGAGCTCAGAGGATGTTGTCTAAGGTATATTTGGATGTTTTGTAAAATATTTATGCCATGTATATATCTATAATTTTTTCCAAAAGATCAAATGGTAAAGTGTTGATAAGAAGGTCTAATGCAATTAGGTCTCCATGAGACCTAAAAGTGAAATGAGGCCTAATTGAGTTATGGCAGACTAAAATGGACTCAATATTCATTTGAATCATGTTTATGAGATGTCTTAAGACCTATTCTATGGCTGACCTAAGACGTTAAGCGTGTGTGGCTGACCAAGTGGTATATGAACAATAGATGAGTATATATACAAGGTATTTTAGGCCTATTTGGATATGCTTAGAGTAAGTGAATGGATTGATAAAATAATGAGCTTGAGAAGGTTGGGAAACATGTTTTAAACCATCAAGAGAGATCATATAAGTATATCATGAATATCATATAGGTATTTTTTAGTTGAAGATCAAGTTCATATGACCTATTCAATTTTGAATAGGGCTAGTTGAGCGAAGAAGCCTAGAGGCAATTTTGAGAGAGATCAAGTGGAGTAGAGTTAGAGTGATCATTGTATATTGAGAGGCCATCAGAGTTACATCAAATATGTGTTCCTAACATATGATATTGGATAGAGTTCAGATGGAGCAGATAGAGAGCTTAGTGAAAGAATAAAAGAAAGAAGTGTGATTGGCTAAGTTGGTGCTTGGTCAAAGAGGAAGTTGAAGCTTCTTTACAGGTTAGTGCTTGAAAAATTGGTCTTAGTTGAGTTCATGCTTGTTCAATAAGGATTTGGAGTTGCCTTGCAGGTTGGTGGTTGAAAAAATGTCTTATGACTGAGTTGGTGCTTAGTCATATGGGGTTGTATCCTCCTAGCAAATGGGTGCTTTATAAATTTGGGGTTGGTGCTCCATATTGGGTTGGTATTCAACAAAATTTGAAACATTATTTTATAGGATAGTTTTTCCAAAATTTGTTTCAATGGATTTTTATTTTCCATGAGGGTTTCCCACATATGTGATGTGTTATCTTGTTTCATGTTCATGTGATTGGTTTTTAATGCAATGATAGATCATTATGTTGCTTTCATAATTCATAAATGAGTGAATGTAATTGATTGAAATTTTTTTAAGACTAATTCACCCTCCCTCAGTAATTGTGCTTCCAACATTATTATGGCATAGAATTGCATCCTGTGAGAGGTTTCTTCAGACTCTCTCACTCCTAGCCACACAATGGGAACAACCCCAAGGTTTTGGGGCCCTTGTGCTTCTTGGGATGAACCTCTGGAGAATGCCAACTTCCTTTTGTTCTAAGTGCATCAGTTTAAGACCAATGCACATACCTACAGAGCTGAAAGGTAAGTCTACCGCTAATCTAAACCTAAAATTTTGAGGAAAAAGAGAGGGAGAAGGTAAGAAAGTGCTAAAATAAATAAAGTGTAATGCACCAAGAATAGATAGAGCACCTCTAAAATCCTTTAAGAACATACTAAAACTACAAAAAAATGAGAAAACTATCACATAATATTCAAAATGGACACTTCAAATGGATAAGTGTTTCATATAGAGGTGTGAGAACACATCATAACACTGAGAGGGACAAAGGTTATCCACATGCAAGGCCTATGAAAACGTATGTACACATATAATATGACCTATAAATGTGTTCCAAGTTATGTACAGAGATGTAAAGGGATGGATAGCAATGAGAGGGAAAATACATTCATAGGCAAATATCAACAACCACAAAAATACACACAGAATTCAAGAATAATGAAGAAAGACAAACTCAATTCTCATTAGTTGCAAGGCTGAAGATATAAATGTCTCATGGAGAGAAAATTTTTGTAGCATTTTTATGGTCAAAAATTCCTCTTTTACAATGATAAATATGTATGCTTATATAGGCAATTGGAGAGCTCATAGTCATTACTCGATCTCACCCACTATTGGAACAGTTACAATATTCAATAATTATTGGGGAAGTAGCTGAGATATTTTTGAGAAGTGAAGGTGTGTTCATGCTCTGCATATGAAAAGTGATGCCTAATGTCAGTAGTCATCTTTGCATTGAAATTTGTAGACTTGTCAAATCAATACACCGTTCTAGCTATGGCATTGACCAATTTTAACTACACATTTATCCTATTTGAAATTAATATAATTACAAAGAAGGAGAAATCAAATTTCTAACACAACCAATGACATTGAAAATGGAGCTAAATATCAAAAGATATGGCTAAAAAACCAACACGTAGTCACATCAGCACCTTCAGAACATGAAAAAAATAAAAAATGGTAGAGCAAGATATGAACAAAACCCATCATATCTTATATTTACAAAAATATCTTAAAAATATTCTCAAAAGAGTATTTTTAGTAATTTGAAATGATCAAATTAACCCCTATGACCTGCCCTCTGAGTGTTTTTTGGTGAAAAGTTAGCTAAGTGATAAATATTCCCAAGAGGGTCACTTTGTACCATCATAATTTTTTACTAGAAATTTTAAAAGTTACGAAACCAAATGCATTACCTTTTAATGACATCAGGGTACAATCACATAAATTTTCATATAATTTAGACTTAATTTGCTTCTATTAAAATAGGATTTAAAAGTGCTTACTAGGTAAATCTTAAAACTGGAAACACATAAAGTTGACTAAGTAAAAATCAGCTCAAAATCTAATTTTTACTGTTGTGCATTTAGCACGTGGGAGTGAATTATTTATGAATTATTTGACCTAAATTTTATTCTCACATTTGTCTACCATAATGTGAAATTTGAAGGTGATTAAACTTCATTTGATTCTACGAAATGGTGTTTGAAAAGTATTGTGCATGTTGATTTGACAACTGAAAACACACAAAAATATGTGCACTAGTCAGTTTTCATGACTGCAATATTTTTAAATAAATAATAATTCTCTACAACCACCTTCACCATTGTATTCCCTTGATATTTGACTACCCTCATACAAGTTTTGGAGATAAATGAGCATGATTTAGCCCTACAAAATTGCTCCCGAAAAGTGCTATATAGGTTGATTTGGCACTAAGAACTCTAATTTTTCAGAAAGGATCAAGGTGACTTGAAGAGTCAAAATTCTAGCAACCTTTACGGGTCACTTGCCTACTAAACAGATATCTAGTATCCTTTAATCAATCCATTAGGCACAGAGTCGTAAAAGCATCCAAAACTCACATTCTGAAAATGCAAGATGGTTACAACCTTCTTGGCCTTGTGCTTAAGCCAATCTTTTAGAATTGAAGCACACATCAACAAAATGAGGAAAGAAAATAACATAAACCATGCCATAGGCACTTAGAGGAAGGTAAAAAAACTAAAACCAGTTACAATGTGCATGTAGGCACTTGAAGGAAAAAAAAATAACCTACTTTAAACTAACCAATAAAAAGGCCATCTAAACAAATCCATTGACTGGTTGTACAAAATAACTGTCATTTATTACTAATCTAATATGCGTTACATGATTGAGGGAAGCCAACCAAAGATGGATAAGGAGTGGATAGTCAACAAATTAGTGATACACTTTTCCAAAGATAAGAACATAAATAAACTTACCCAATCTGAATGGCTAAACAAAAAACTATTTTAGAGTGGATAGGCAAGTTGATCTTGCTCTTTTTGATGCTCAATTTTATGCTCTGAATTAAGCACAACATGTTATGTCTCCTCCTTGTTGGCCTCCAATCGAGCCAGGCACCTGATAGGACATCCTCTTGTCAATACAAACATTGAGCAATTAGATTTTTCCAGTCTTGATTTTGTTGCTCCATCATTATCCTTCTCCAGCATAATCAGATCATAGTCTCCTTGAAGAGGAACATAACCTGATCCTAGGATCTTCAACAAGTCCTCTAACTCCTTGTCACTTATTGGTGACCCCAAACTAATTTTGATTTGATTATGATGTTCTTGTTGACATTTTTCACCTTGTGGAAGCACTTTTGCAATCTCACCATTGACTACCATGTTATCTTGAACCTCCTCATAGCCACCTTGAGGAATGTCATGGCTTAAGATGATAGGATCTTCATCATATGCTTTTAAAAACACTACTGTGATCTTATCTTCTTCTTCTTCCATGTTGAATGGAAGCTCATTTGACCAAAAAATACCTCATCATGCCCCTAAATGCATTCTTGACTAGAAGAAATTGACTCCTCATCATGATTACATTTTCTCTCTTGTTCCAATTTTGATTTTTCTATTTTAATAACATAAAGAGGGCTACCAATGATGATTTCCTCATCATAGTCACTTGAAATATCCTCCTCCTCATCCAAATGGTCTTCATTTATAAACTCTTCATCTATCTTCCATAGAGCAAGTTCTCCTTTGCAAAGGAATATGGTGGGAGGGAAAAATGGCTCACTTGGTAGAGTGGGATGAATATGCTCATGAGTTGGCTTTGCAGTTGATTAAATATTCTTCCAATTTGGAAACTTGGGAGTAATAGGCTCATTTGGAAGATTGGGATGGGTTGGTGAAAGCTTTGAAGATGCACTCCCAAAACTTGGAAACTTCCTTGGTTTGGCTTCTACAATTTTCTCTTTCTCCTGAATTTGGATTGGCACGAGGAGTGGATGAGAAGCTTGGAAATCTCCCTAGTGGTGGAGCATGAGGATTTTGAGGAAGGAGGGGTGGAGATTATTTAGGTATAAGAGTTTTCAATAGATTGTGCAAATAATATTCTTGCTCTCTATCAAGTTCCCTCATTGTTTTCTTAGAATCAAGTTGTATGTCTTTATAGCTTTCTTGAGGTTGATTAGGAGCAACATAACTTTCAAAGGGCTGATTGTAAGCATGAGCAGGTTGGTAAGAAGCATAATGACAGCCATATGGAGAAAAATTGGGGTCATTGTAGGACTGATATGGCTTGACATAGGGATGATATGGATCATTATATTGATGATAAGGAGGTGTGAAATAACAAATTTCTCCTTACCCAGCCATCAAACTTCATGTGGAAAGCAAAAAACAAACTCGGAAAGAATACCTGGGTTTCTAAAACCAATTAAATGAGCTCGTATTCACCATTGATGCTTGTATAAATACCTCTAAAGGCTAATGTATTGAAGAGCAGCACCAACAACCCTTCAATAGATGATGTAAGGATCATCAAACCACATTTCGTCGGGCATGCCAAAAACTGTTGTGGCATAGAATTGCACCCTGTGAGACGATTCTTCAGGGTCTCTCACTCCTAGACACACAATGGGATCAACCCCAAGGTTATGGGACCTTTGTGCTCCTTGGGATGAATTTCTAGAGAAGGCCGACTTCCTTCTATTATAGGTGCACTGGTTTAAGACAAGCACGCAGACCTAAAAAGCAAAATGGTAAATTTGTTGCTATCTAAACCTAAGATTTTAAGGAAAAAGGGAGGGAGAAGGTAAGAAAGTGCTAAAATAAATAAAAGGGTGATGCACCAAGAATAGACAAATCACCTCTATGAGCCTTGAAGAACATACTACAACTGCAAAGAATGAGAAAACCATCACACAATCTCCAAAATAGACACTTCATATGCATAAGTGTTTTGTATAGAGGTGCAAGAACATATCGCAATGCTAAGAAGGATAAAGATTATCCATAGGCAAGGCCTACATAGACCTACGTGCACATAAAAGATGACCTACAAATGAGTTCCAAGTTTTGTATAGAGATATGAAGGGATGTATAGTAATGAGAGGGAAAATACATCCACATGTAAAGATCAACAACCATAGAAATAACACAGAATGCAAGAATAATGAAGAAAGGCAAACTCAATTCTCATTAGTTTCAAGGCTCAAGCTATAAAGGTCTTATGGAAAGAAAATTTTTGCAACATTTCTATGCTGAAAAAGTCCTCATTTAGAATGATAAATCTGTCTGCTTATATAGGCAATGGGAGAGCTCACAGTCATTACTCAACCTCACCCACTATTGGGGTAGTTACAATATTCAATAATGATTGGAGAAGTAGCTAAAATATTTTTGACAAGTGAAGGGTGTCCATGCTCTGCATTTGGAAAGTGACGTTTGATGTCAATCGTTGCCTTTGCATTAAAGTCTGTAAACTTGTCAAATCAATACACAATTCTAGCTGCGACATTGACCAATTTTAACTACACATTTTTTCAATTTGAAATTAACATCATTGCAAAGAGAGAAAAATCAGATTTTAAACACAACCAATGGCATCGAAAATGAAGTTCAGATCAAAAAATATAGCTAAAAAACCAACATGTAGTCACATCAGCACCTTCAGAACATGGAAAAAATGAAAAATCGTAGAGCAAGATATGAGCAAAACCCATCATATCTTATATTTTTAAAAATATCTTGAAAAAACGTGTAAAATATTATTTTTTATTTTTTAAAATGATTAAATTGACCCATGTGCCCTGCCCTCTGAGTGTTTTTTGGTGAAAAGTTAGTTAAGTGATAAATCTTCCCAGGAGGGTCACTTCGCACCATCATAACTTTTCACTAAAAATAATAACTACGAAACCAAATGCATTACCTTCTCATGCCATCAAAATACAATCATAAAAATGTTCATGAAATTTAAACTTCATTTACTCATGCAAAAATAGAATTCAAAAGTGCTTACTGGGTAGATCTGAAAATTAGAAACATAGAAAGTTGACCAAAAGAAAATCAACTCAGAAGCCAATCTTTAACCATGTGCATTTCACATGTGGAAGTGAATTGTCTGCAAATTTTTTGACCCACACATTTTTAAAACATTTAGCTACTATAATGTGAAATTTGAAGGTGATTGGACTTCATTTGATTCTATGAAATGGTGTTTGAAAAGGGTTATGCAGGTTGATTTGGCAACTAGAAACACACAAAATTCTGTGCACTGGATAGTTTTCATGATTGTGATATTTTCAAATTAAGAATACTTCTCTATAACCACCTTTACCATTGTATTCCCCTCACATTTGACTACCCTCATACAATTTTTAGAGAGAACTGATCATGATTTAGCATTGCAAAATTACTCCCAAAAAGTGCTACACAGACTGATTTGGCACTGAGAACTCTAGTTTTTTCAAAAGGGATCAAGGTGACTTGAAGGGATAAGAAGATACATTATATAGTGAGGAATTATGTCATCCAAAAAGATAATTAACTCAACTCACAATTATAAAATGATTTAAAGTACATTTCTATTAATGACTTGTTATTAACTTAAGCAAGCTAATTAGACTGTATAGGTAAAACCACATAGTGAAAAAAAGTCTACACTAACACCCCTTAAGTGTAACTTAGGTAGATAGAAGAATTAGGTCTTGACACAAAATCTTGATAAGTTACACAAGTACATAGAGATGCTCCCCCATAGGAGGAGGAAATCAGTGTTGTCCAAACTCTAAGAAGAGCACACAAATGAAGATACTTGCTCTCAGTGAAGTGTTTGGTGAATGTATCAACAATTAGCTTTGTTGTCTAGATGTAACGGAGATCAATGATTTCTCATGGATGAGCTCCTAAATGAAATGCATGTGAATCTCAATACACTTGATCCATTGATGAAAGACTAGATTCCTACATATTTGGATTATGCTTTGGTTGTCACAGAAGATGATTGTTGATCATCGAAATTGTATGCCAAACTCAGTGAGATTCCCCTGAAACCAAATAGCCTCAGTGATAGCATTAACAGCTCCTATATATTCTACCCCTGTAAAAAATAAAGTAATAACATTATGCTTATTGCTTGACCAACTAATTGGACCTAAACCAAAGAAGAAACTGTAGCTTGAAGTAGACTTACGATTCTAAATATCATCAGCCCAATCTAAATCTATATAACCAATCAAGTCGATGTCAATGCTTTCCCCATAGTGAATCTCAAAACTATGAGTGCCCTAAATATAGTAGAGAAACCATTTAATTGCTTTCTAATGCAACTCATGTGATTAGACCATGCTCACTGCATATGAAATATCAAGTCTAGTGTGTGTAAGATAGATGAGACTACGAACAAATTGTCTATATGGGGTAGCATCAACCAAAGGAGATGGACAATCAAGCTCAAGCTTCACACCAAATAGAAAGGGAGTTGGAGTTAGCTTACATTTAGTCATGTTAAACCTTGCAAACAAATCAGGAGTGAACCCCAAGTCAGACTAAGAAATTTCAATCCTAAAGAAGTAGTGCAACAAGCCCAAAGTCACTCATTGAGAGCCTATCATACAAAGTAGTTTTCACTATTATGATGGTGGATAAAAAACTCCCTATGATCAATAAGTCATCCACGTAGAGAACTAGAATCAACAGTGAATCATCATGTCATAAAATGTAGACATTCAGATCAGAATGATAAATGATGAATTCAATAAAAAAAAGAGTCCATATTGGCATACCAAGCTCAAGGCCATAGATAGATTTTTGAAGTTTGCAAACTAAAAATGAATCTTCCACAAATCATTAGGGTTGATCCATCTATATTTCCTCTTTGAGGTCATCGTGAAGAAAGACACTCTTCATATCCATTTGATGAACATCCCAACAATGTGTTGCAACAATGGTGAGAGTGAATCAGATTGAGTTCATTTTGGCAACTGGGGCAAACATCTTAGTATAGTCAATGTCAGGGCCTTAATAAAAACCGTTTGTTATTAAACATGAATTGAATTTGTCTACAAACCCATCTGCTGCAAATTTTGTTCAATATATCCACCTACATCAAACAAGTTTTCTTCCTTTAGTAAGAGGGACTAAATCCTAAGTATTTTTCCTCACTAAGGAACCATACTCCTCTTCCACAGCAGTATCCCACTCAAAAGTGTTTGATGCACCCTAAAATGATTATGGATTAGAAGCAAATAAAATGAAAGAGTGTAGGACACCCTGGAATTGTGAACGGGCTTGCCTGGTGTCTAATGGATCTCCAACCCATTGGCTAGCACTTGTAGTGTCTGTCTAGCCCAAAGAGAACCACTGCTCAGAGATTTATGAGGAGATTTCTCATCTTCTAAAGATATTCTAGGAGGAGGTGATTCCTCATCACTACTCCTATCATCAGAATTAAAAAAAGAATCTAGATCATCAGGGAGTTGCTCATGCAGATCTGAGTCATCAAAATCGTCATCAAATCCCAATGCATATAAGAGGGAGGAGTGTCATGTGCAGAGTTTGGAGGACCCTCTTCAAAGCGAACATTCATCTCTATGAACAACTCATGAGTGGTGGGATGGAGAAACCTCTATCCCTCAACACCCTCAGGGTATCCACTGAAGATACAAGGCTAACTCTGAGATTGCATTGCCTTACATTTCTTCTTCAGAATGCGGGCCATAGCAGGGTATCCAAACACTCAAAATTTCTTCACTGTGGGTTTCCAACTGCTCCAAGCTTCAAAAGGAGTGACTCCCTTCAATACTTTATAACTAGGTTCTGAATATAACAAGCATAGTTAATGGCCTTGGCCCAATAATGAAGTGCAAGAGATTGGAGTGTAGCATACAATTGGCCATTTCTTTCAAGGACCTATTCTTAAGCTTTACAACACCATTCTATTGAGGACTATATGAAACTATACGTTGTAATTCAATACCTTCTAAAATACATAAATGTTCAAAATGATTACTTACATACCAGTATTGTTGATGCACAAAATCGTGATGGCTTTCCCCGACTTTTTTTCTACAAGTGCCTTGAAATCCTCAAAATGATCAAAGACCTCATATTTTTTGCCTAAGAAAATACACCCGAATATACTTCAAAAAGTCATCATGAAGGTAAGCTTGTATTTAGTCATGTTGAATTAAAGGGCTAGAAATGGTCCAATGATGTCACTATGAACTAGCTTCAATATATGTGTAGCTCTCCATGATTTGACTTTGTCGTACTTCTCAAAATGCTTACCAAGTATGCAACCTTAGCAAACGTCATCAAAAAAATGAACACGTGCCAACCCTAAAACCATGTAATGACAATTGAGTTGTTCTACATAGGGATAGTTGAGATGGTCAAATCACTCATGTCATTATTTACTCACCCCATCTGAATGAGTGAACAGTGCAATAGAGGGTCGATCAGGGTCAAAATATGATAAAAGTATACAATCGTGATAGGTGATTTGCTTTCCCTAATGCAACAGTGGAGTCATTGCTTGCTTCACTAATAACCACTGAATTAAGTGTGAACTTAACTCTCTTGCCTGAATTGATGTGAGTGATCTGATAAACAGATAGGAGATTGTTGGATAAAGAAGAAACACAAGAAAGAGAACAAAAATGACCCAAATTTCTCTAACAGAGAACTTGACAAGTCATGTTAGTCAACTCTCCCTCCACCTCAGCACTCCCCATCCATATAAATGCTTGTCTTGTACCAAAGGTTGCCAACATGGACTCCATGTTTGTGACCTATAAAGACGTCAATATCAGAAAAGTACCTACATTGCTTTACTATGGCCATTACATTTTTATACAAATAACACAACATTTTTTACATTAATGGCCTATAAAGATGCCAGTATCAAAAAAAGACCACCATCATTTTACTGTGGCCACTACATTTTTATACAAATAACACAAAGTATGTTTTATACAAATGGTATTTTCTATTAAACCCACATCTATGTGGGGATGCAAGGCAAGGCATAATAAGTTATTTAGTTATACTTGTCGAGATACACCCAAGGAAAAAAAAAACATGCTAGTTGTACTTATCGAGATACACACCAAGTAAAAAACAAAAATTAACTTATACAAGCCTTATTTTTAATATTCAAAAGAAATTCCATCCCCCTTAGTCAATGTTTTTCGTATTTCATTTAAAATTTGAGCCCCTTTAGTGAACCAATGCAATTCCAATTTTTTAATGGGTTACACATACTGGTGTCTTTGTATATAGTATTGAAAAAGAAATTTCCACTCCTTTACCAAAAAAATTTAAGAATACCCATTAAAAACATATTTAGTAAGAAACTAATATGAAAAAATTTATAGTTCCAATGCAAAAAATGAAATTTTTCGGAAGGTTACACATACTAAACAACAAAGTGTGTTTTATACTAATTTTTTTCTTACAAACAATACTCACTAAAAAATTTGTGTTATTACTATTAGAAAATACTCAAAGAAAACACGCACGTGAAAGGGTTGTGTAAAGTCCTTGTATTTCATATAAATAGAATTGAAAGGACAACCAATGCAAACCCTAAAAAAAAAAAAAAAACCATTTTAAAATGATAGACTAGACTAAAATGAACCTCTTTTTAGTATAAATAGTATTGAAGGGACAACCAATGCAAACCCGAAAAACTAAGAAACACATTAACGAAACACAAATTTAGCAAGAAACTAATATAATAAATTCTACACCTCAAACACAAGAAACATATGAATTGAGGACTAACAAAAAGTCTACATTTGTATAATATATTTAAGCCCCTCTAGGTAATTCTTACAAAATGCTCCTTGTTTACAATGTCCATCCACTACTAGAGGATTCTTGCTAAGTCCAACCTTAGCCAAGACATAAACAATAGTAAAAGCTCACAGTAAAATTAAAAAACAATGTCAAGCTCTCTATTTGACTCTAGTTTAGTAGTTCAAATTGCAAGAAAATGAAATGCAATAGTAGGAAAACTCGCATGAATATGATACAAAATGGAAAGATGAATAGAGATAATCGCAACACCAATAAATCCAATTCAAAATGCAATATCTGAATTCAAAGGGACCTTTGTTTCTAAAAATCGTAATAAAAGCTCACATGAGAATGCAATGCAACCGCAAGGATCCCTTTTAAATAGCTCAAGCGTACAAAACCTTAAATATTTTGTAAGGGGAGAAATAATGAAAAAGCAAAGCAAAAGAATGTAATTGGAATTAACACCACATTTATCTCTCATCGTCAAGTATTTCCACATATGTCAATAACAAGAAGTGCAAATGCAATACATCGCTCAAGTTTGGATAGCAAGAGGTGGTGGACAAGATGACGTGGTTATTCCAATATGGCTATGTGACATGGTGGATGTAAAAGGTTAGAGCACACTTAGTAAATAAGTCATAAAAGATGGCTAGGGAAGATCTAAAAAGGTAGATACTTTAACCACTTTAGGGAATTCTTATTAAAGATAATGGTGTCAATGTGATAGAGTTGTACCCAATAAAATGACTACACAAGCTTTCGTTGTGGAAAAAAGTCTTTGTGAGGGCCCTGGTCTCCTATCAAATTGTCCTCATTAAATAATTATTTTGAATACAAGTGTGTGAAGGGCACATGATGTACACCAAAAAGCTCCCAAAAAATAAGGATTGTAATTGGATTGTAACTAACATTTGGTGGCAAAGTTGGGCTTATTGCAATAGGGGGGAGGACCCAATAGTGGAAAAATGTCCATTAGTTACGATACATGTTCATAAATGTATTGATTTTAAAATAAAGTGGAACTTTATATAAGTATTACATTGAAATACAACTTGTACTCAATATTAGTGTGTAAAAAACCAATCATAACATGACACAAGATGCACAATGATTACATATATTAAACAAACATGCTAAATTAAAAACATAGTTTAATGGCAAAATAATCTTACTAGTTGAACTTTTCAATACAACATTTAGATTTCATATGATTACTAATTAGGACCCTAAACATATATCACTATTGTGTTCCTTCCCCTAATTGTTCACGAAGAAACCACAAGAGTGCAATGGCCAAAGATCTCCTTGTTCATGACTCATGACTTGCAATGACGAAAGGGGAAACAATTAGGTTTTTAATTGCTCCCTCTATCCCTTGCGAATGAAATGAACTTCATCACCAGCATTAACTATATGAATAGCAAAGGGAAAGCACCCGTGTGATTGAAATTAGCTTTGTTCATTGACAATATGAATAGCAAAGGGAAAAACCCCTTTTTAAGTCAATCCAAACAAAGAAGCCATAGTGGCAAAATTCAAAAAAAAGACTGACAACAGTGCATGCAATGATTTGTAGACAATCAGTTTGAATTTGCAATAAATATTGCACATTGATATAGTTTACTCCATAACAATAGAATGCACACACAACTCACATAAGAGAGTACAAATTTCAGTTTACCACAACAAAGCATTTTAAGCCATGCATGTTGTGACTTGCAACTAATACAACAATAATCACAACGCCACCGAAGCACTCACATGCAATACCAGAACACAACAAAGCATTTTAAGGCATGCATGTTGTGACTTGCAACTATACACAACAATAATCACGATGCCTCCGAAGCACTCACATGCAATGCCAGAAAATGATTTCAATGACAATACACACTTATAATTTGATTGACCCAGATGGGGAGAAGAGTACGAAGCAAGCATGGACAGGAAAATATGCAATAGCAAGTAAAACTCAATTTTGCAAAATTAGCTTGAGGATGACAAGATGTGACCAAAACAAACCATGCATTACAAAAGAAAAATGTTTTATTTTCTACTTTATTTAAATTACAGACCTTACAAATTCTTTATTCAAAAACCAACAAACTCCACTATAGTTTAGTCGTAAATTTCAGTTTACCACCACAAAGCAATTTAAGGCATGCATGTTGCGACTTGCAACTATACATGACAATAATCACGCCGCCACCAAAACACTCACATGCAATGCCAGAAAATGATTTCAGTGACAATACACACTAATCATTTGATTGACCCAGATGGGGAGAAGAGTACAAAGCAAGCATGAACAGGAAAATATGCAATAGCAACTAAAACTCAATTTTGCAAAATTAGCACGAGGATGCCAAGATGCAACCAAAAGAAACCGTGCATTACAAAAGAAAAATGTTTCATTTTCTACTTTATTTAAATTACAGACCTTACAAATGCTTTATTCTAAAACCAACAAACTCCACTATAGTTTAGTCGTAAACATGGAATTAAGCGAACTCCGCTACTCTGCTTTGCACCCATCATACCCTTGAACAACCTCTGTTCTTTATAACATTGTTCAATAAGAAGGTTGTTTGACACAACAACGTTTTAAGCACCAAGAAGATATGCTTTTGGAGCTCATAAAGAAAAGCTTTTGGACCTCACTCTTACCCTGCATATATACACTGAAGGCTTCTACAAATACTTGACAAGATTCATATATAGTCAAATAGCATTCCCAAAATATGCACAAAAAAATACAGTTATCTCTGATGCAAACCTACAAACACAATTTAAACAAGCGTAGCAGTTTAAATACATGATAACAAATGTATTCCAAAGGCCAAAAAAAAAAGATGCATTAAAAAGAATCCTTTGAAAGGAGGGTAACAACTATTTTCATAATACTAAAATGTCTTCAGATCCACATAAGAATGACCTATAGAAGTAAATAGATAGATAATTAAAAGAAAAACTCAAAATATCTGCAACCATTATTAAAATGGTGCCAGAGTATATGCCCCACACCAACACGAACATAACAACTGCCCACAAATGACTCAAAAAATAAAAACAGCAAAAACACGACTTCAAACACCAAAAATAGCATTTTAATGCTTTGCATGCCCATATGTATTAAATTGAGGAAACTCAAAATCTAGTAATTAAGAAAAAACAAGATTCCAGTTTCACGCTTGCAAAAAATAAAGAATAAAAAGTCATTGTATTTTATGGTGCCAATCAGTTCACAGCCTTTAAATTCTAATTCCATGCAAATCAATGGTAACTAGGAATTTTAAAAATAGATAATAGTAATGAAAATATACAATATTACTGCCTATCTAAGTCAAAAAATTATCTAAAAGTTCACCAATCAGTTCAAAACTTTGTAAGTTTTTTTAATTAAGCTCTCTGCAACTTTCATCCGGTAGATTGGATTCAATTTTTAACCGACTGACCAACCTAAAGTTGAAACAGAAGTCCTCAGTTTCTTCATATGTTTCAATAGAAACTGACATGAATTTCCTAAAGCATTAGCTAGAACCCTAAACGCATTTATAGCATCATACATATTCAGTCCTCAAGCCCACAGACTTTGGACCAATGCAAGAAAAAAGACAAAAAAATAATGAGGACTCAACCATCAAATTGCTGAGATGACAACACGGCCATTCAACTCCTCCAAAACTAGTGCTGCCAAAATTCATTAAAGAAAATATTGTGAGTTCTCATTCACAAATCTAACTTCACGATGAAAGAAATGTATATACATGAATCATTGCAAACAATATGAACAGATACCGAATCATGAGCTACAACTTCAGATACAAAATAATTGTAAGAAATGCAATCATTTACTTACTTCCCTTTCTTCCACTTTGATATCTTCTCCCTTGGGCTGCTCTTCACCTGTCAATCCAAAGTTGTCTGGGTAAAATTCAAAACAAAGCAAATCATGAAGTTCAGGCTCCAAAAAAAATAAGTTCCTTAGTTGAGAGGAAGGGTTCTTTCCTTCTCCCAATTGAATATCTAAATAGGTGGGAAGAGGAGGAAAAACATAGTATTTTCATTTTAGATTCGTAAACCAAAATAGTGTTCGTGCCACTGGCAAACCATTGCATTTAACAAATATCACCTTGAATTGTGATGTAGATGGGCACAGCACATGGAAAAGGATGTAATAGCTGATGAAAAGGCATGAACAGTTGCAGCGCAACAAAATTATCCAACTCATTTGTATATGACTAACAGGTAGGAACAGAAATAAAAAGACAGCCTAAATTGGCAGACATTACCATGCCACATTTTCTGGCTTGTGAGAACACCAATATGGTGGGAAAAAATCCATAAAAACAGTGGCCACAAATATCAACTAACAATGCTGCCACTACTAATGCCCTCAAAAGTTGTTACCACACATTGATCAGATATCACCGAGTAAAGTACGATGCTGCTCTCCTACTATATCTTTTTACATGCAAACGATGAAGAACGAAACAGAGGGTGCACAATGATCTCAGAAGATGGCATTGGAAGAAAACAGCCAAAAAAACAAAGAGATACCTCAGCCAGAATCTTATCTAGTGCCATTATAGCTCAGCTCCTCTTGCAGCTAAACGATCTTCATGGAATCATCATATATTTAGATCTTTGTTGGCATTTTTAATCAGGTTGACTGTATGGTTTGATTACAAGCTGAAATCCCCATCTAACATCCTGGATGTTAGATCTGAAAACCATTTCTAAATTCATTGCAGGCCCAACTCAAAGGCAATCAAAACTTACCTATTTCAGTGCAGATTATGGATTTGACGATTGGAAACACTTTGAATTAATGGTTTTGTATAGGGAGCTTTATGTTCTCTCCCAAGATTGGGAGTCTCCTCTAAAGGAAGATGTGGTCACTAAAAAGGAACTCTCTCTTTCTCTATCCTACCCATTCGCCAATCTTTCAACAGAGACTTTTCCAGGAAACTTAAGTTGTGCTAAAATGGCCTATCACACTCTGCAAAGACAAGCAAGAACAGCTTCATATTTATTAATGTGGACAATCATTTTACTATTATAAGAATAAAAAACTTTGTTCTAGTAAGACTTTAAAATAGATGCAAATTTTGAACTGTAAATTTGCAATCAAAACAGAGAAAAATTCTCTCCCCTCAAAAGTCACTAGATGTGAAACATGTCTCCATGGGAATAAGCGATAGAAATCTAAACTGACTTTTATATTGCAGACCCATACGGTAAGCTATAAGTTGAGCTACAACTGCACCCAAAAACCCTACACGATGAAAAAAACTATCTGGCATCAACCCTTCAGCAATAATGACTTTGTAACCAAAATTATTTAATTAAATAATTGATATTTGTGGAGAGGTGAAAGGTCAATTCTTGTCATTTTATTTGTTCTTATTATCTGTTCTGTAATGTCCCTTTTTAGGTAAATTTATGGATTGTGAAATTTACTGTGATTCCCTTGCCAAAAATGGATATTTTTCAAATACTAAAATAGCACATTCCACATTTAATACTAAAAACACCATTGCATTCTTTATTTCAATCAACTGATTACATATATAATAATATTGAAGACAATGTCAATTGAATAATAGTTGCAAACAGCAAACTCTTACTTGAAAGATGAATTCCAAATGCTGATATACAGCAGTGATATACCCATACAGTAGATACCCACAGTCAGATCAATGCTCAGCTATCTAACTCAGCAGCGCTTATGTATTTCACTTCACGGCAGCCCCAATGGGAATCTTTCGCTAACATCAATGCTCAGCTATCCCCAATCAGCACCCAACAGTGAATTTAGGCCCACGCTATTATTACATAGCAGTCCACAAAGACCACGATTTGGGTGTTTGTCTTTACAGCAGCCCAAAGGTGGATAGTGTTGAAACCAAGGTACAGCTAACCCCTCAATGTCACGATCTGGAAAGTCTACGGCAACAAGTGAGTAGAAAGGACAAAAGGGTGTTGCAGGGTGTGACGCCAGCCTCCAATACCAATTGATATTTCTGATAGTACAGCAGCCCAGCCGTAGGAAACAATAAACCCCTATATATTTCTTTGTAATCCCTTGCAAACTCTGAAACTGATAATAATCCACAGATAATCTGAAACTAGTACTAAATCCCGATCTGTAAGCGCAATTGTAATCCCTGGATGGAATCACCACAAAAGAAAGACGGGTTTTCGTCCTTAGATCCTATACCCTTAAAAGGTTTTCGTCCTCAAATGGAGAAGTTGAACCAAAAGCTCAAGCTCTAGAATAGGATTTTGATTTCAATAATGAATGAATAATAATCCTTTCTTTTGCCCTTAGCTCCTCTTTTAGAATTTTTCTTTTTTCCAATTTACTCTAAAAGCGTTTTAAAACACTTTTAATAAAATATTACTTTTTAGAAGTATTACTTTTTGGCCCACATGATAACAATAATAAATAAGTGTCCCTTTTCCATGTTATGAAATAAAGTAACTTAGAACAACTTAAAATCCATTATTAAATATTTCGAAAAGGAACATAACAATCCGTCCTTCCCAAAATTGTTTGTCCTCAAGCAATTGCAAGATCAACTACGTAGACTCTCCCCAACAGACCATCTCTGTAATACCTGGATCTCAATTCATCCTTGGAAACTTGCAAGTCTAAATGGCGCCATCTGAGATTGCATCCTCAATGCTTGCATCAAGTGCTTTTTGTTTGCAATTCTTGGTTGCCTCAAAAAAATATGAAACTGTACCATAAATCAGAATTCCAATTTCCTTGAGAATCACATGACCTCCTTTGTTTATCATGTTCCTTTGTAGTGAAAGTGTTTAATGAAGCTTAAAATTCACCTGCAAATTGTTTGTTCCCTGTACCTAATACCAAAGACAATAATTCATTTACCCGTTGAAATCTGACTTCTACAATTTCTCTTTCGTGCGTCTTGGGGTGGCTAACATGTTTGGACCTTGAATCCAAACTTATGAGGTGTTGGGTTCCTTCCCCTCGCTGTGATCCTAGGGACAAATAACTAAACACAATGTTATACTTGTTTAGAAAACTAGGAATATCAAAATGGTGTTTATCCAACTTACCATACAATGAGAAGGTACAAATGCCTTCTAAAGCCAATCATCTCGCTGCCCCTGCTACTTGTTCTTTACAAAATGAACTCTCCGTCCTCTTGGCTGTGATAATTGTAGGGGCTCCATTTGCAGTACCTTGGAGCACTACCTCTTTTCATCCTGATTTGAATTTCAGCTCCATACTCTAATAATTCTGTGTGAATTCCCAAGGGAATATAACCATTGAACCTCTAATACCATATATGTTTCTCCTATGCCCACAACATAGAAGTCATCACGCACCCTGTGTCTACCAAGTGTAATCTCCAATTGTTGAATTCTCTTGGGGCAAGGAATAGTAAAACCATCACCTACAATAACATTGAACCCATCAAAGTCCTATGTTTTCAAACCTCTTCTGACTACCAATCCCTCATCTATGAAGTTGTTTGACAAATTATAAATCAGCACTACGAATTTATGACCATGCAAAAACTCCACGGACTCTGAAAGGGTGATATCTGGGTGCAACAAAAAGTGTAGCAAGGGTGCCTCCTAAAATGAGTGTGGCAAGGGTGCCTCTTGACCTATCTTTTTCTTCCCTTTTTTCAAGATTTGATTCCCATACTTTAATTTTTGTTTCAAGTTCCTCTGTTTTTGATTCATCATTTGATATCACCTCTTTGTAATGTACCTAACCTTGCCCAAGACATCTGTGACCATGCTCCCATGGATCCTTGCAAGTAAAGCACAATTTATTTTTTCTAAGCTTGTTTCTAGTCTCTACATCTTTATCTGATCTCAATGGCACCTTTTTATGCTGAGAAACTCCTTGCCGAAATGGCTTCTTTTGCTGCCCAAAAGTTGGTGTCTTTTGCTACCCAAGAAGTGGTATATTTGAAAAGAACTTGCTCTTGGGTATGTATTTTCACTTCACGGCAGCCCCAATGGGAATCTTTCACTAACATCAATGCTCATCTATCACCAATGAGCACCAAATAGTGAATTTAGGCCCATGCGATTGTTACCAAGCAGTCCACAAAGACCATGATTTGGGTGTTTGTCTATTACAACAGTTCAAAGGTGGATAGCATTGAAACCAAGGTACAACTAACCCCTCAATGTCACGATCTGGAAACTATATGGCAACAAGGGAGTAGAAAGGACAGAAGAGTGTTGTAGGGTGTGACACCAACCTCCAAGACCAATTGATATTTTTGATGGTACGGTAGCCCAACCATAGCAAGTAATAAACCTCTATAAATTCCTTTGAAATCCCTCACAAATTCTAAAATTGATAATAATCCACAGCCAACCTGAAACTAGTACTCAATCCCGATCTATTAGTGCAATTGTAATGCCTCAATGGAATCACCACGAAGGAAAGGAGGGTTTTCGTCCTAGGATCTTGTACGCCTGGAGGGATGAATAAGATCTTATACACCTAGAGGGTTTTCATCCTCAGATGGGAAGTTGAACCAAAAACTCAAGCTCTAGAATAGGGTTTTGATTCCAACAATGAATGAATAAAATTGTTTCTTTTGCCCTCAGCTCCTCTTTTATAATTTATCTTTTTTCCAGTTTACCCTAAAAGCGTTTTAAAACACTAATAAAATATTAATTTTTAGAAATATTACTTTTTGACTAAGTTGCCGATACGAATACAGGGATACGGCGATTTTTTTTTGGTGGTTTGGATACGACTGGATATGGCCATACAAAAATATATATAAATATATAAAAATATAGCCACATAAGCAAAATTAACCACATAATATGCATAGAAGAAACAAAATAAGTTATAACTTCAAATAAGTTATATAACCACAAAATATATACTCATAATTCAAAACCAAATATCATAATATTCAATAGTCGAACTTATATTAGTTTTATAAATTATAACAGGTACATGGTGCAAATGTTACAATGTATGGACAAAAATAGAGACAAATCAACATTCTCATTGTTCAAACTTCATTATATAGTATATTCTTCTTCGCCTACAATGTCTTCATCATTATGTGGTTCATTAGAACCACAAGCAGTAGCAGTGCCATTCCCACTAGCTCCACCATGCAAGTCCTGTGAAGCACTGTCTAGCTCCGTGTCAAATAAAGAAAGGTAAGGGAGGCATCTAAATCAACAGTCTCTGGGTTCACATCCCACAACTTTTTTAGCCCTTCCTTGTATTGAGGTTGTTTATGTGAGAGAAGACGTAAGTTGGAATACACATAAACCAAATCCTCTGTCTTTTTTGCAGCCAACTTGTTACGTTTAACTGAGTAGATAAAGCCTTCGCTGCCCCAACTCTGTTCAACTGAAGAGGAACTTGCAACCTATTGAAACCACAAAGTGAATTAGAATTTATAAAAAGTTAAAGACTAAAAGTTAAAACTTAAAACAAAACATCGAAAAGGTCAAAAAGGTAAAATAAAAAAATTAAAATCTTACTTGTGATAGAACTTTTATTGCAAGTGGTTGAAGGTGGGTGGATGCTTGCCCATGGAGGTACCACCAAAAGTGAGCATCCATCTTGTACTTGTCACGGATAGCACCAAGGGAGTGACCCATCGAGGATATGAAATACACAAACTCTTCTCTGACTTGGTCTTCTACTTCTGGATCGAAAAAGATTCTAGAGAATGTTGCCTTATATACCTCGGCAACCTCAACATCCATATATGGTGCAACCCTCATGGGCAAAGAAAGAATCTTTGTACTGTAGTATTTGGGTGTCAAGGCAAAAACAAGATGTAATGAGGTGGTCATTTTGTTCCACCTTCAATGAGATTCGACTGCACTTCTTTGAAAAACCTCTCTGTGGGATCTTACTCTTTGGCATTTATGATGGATTTAATGTTCTCAATCATTGAGTCAATTCCATCATAAATCTCACCCAAACATGGATGATCCATGTCCACATATCTCAACATACTGACAATGGGCTCAATAAAACTCAGCAAATACACCACACATTCCCACCACGCATCATCAAGAATCCACCATTTCACCTTTGTGGCCCTCTCACTGTTTGCCTGCCTCCATACACCTCAAAAGTTGTTAACGACCATGCTACTCAATGCTTCACGCACTTTAACAAGTCGTCTTAAACGATGGTGTGTGAGGCAAATCGAGTCTCAGCAACCTAATACTAAATTAAAATAAATAATTAATAAACTTAAAAAATTGTTCAAAAATCAAAACACTACAAATTATAAACTTATAACATTAAATTAAATTAAGAATTACCTTCAACAATTGTAATTTTGATAAGATGGCTTGGGACATGAAAAGGTTGGTTATGAACATTTGGATCTCATTCGCCTCCTCATAGACTTGTTTGATCCAATCAATTTTTATCCCCAACTCTTGCAACATAAGGTTGAGGGAATGAACGGCACAAAGTGTTCAAAATATATGTCCATACCTTGCCTCAACCAACATGCCCGCAAGTCTGCAATTTTTATCGTTGTCCATTACAACTTGAACAACGTTTTGAGGCCCCACTGCCTCAATGGACTCTGTCAGGATGTTAGCAATGAATTGTGCATCCTTCACTTGCCCCTCACAATCAACGACCTTCAAAAACATTGCCCCTTTAGGGCTCACTGCAATCACATTAATCAATGGTCTATTTGTCGTATCTTTCCATCCATCGAAAATGATGGGCCCCCCCTGTTTCGATCCATAAATCCCTGATGGGCTTCAATGCATCTTCAATGTGTTTTTTTCTTTTGTCAATAAAGTGGTGCGCAACTTTTCATAACCTGGGGTGACAAACCCTTTAGGGGCAGCATTGATAGATCTCACCATTTCCTGCAAGTATGGTGATCTAACAATATTATATGATAGCCCACATGTTTAAATACAACGTGCGATGCTCTGCTCCGCTATCTCCCTGAAGTCATTTTGGAATGCCCTCTCCAATGGGCCTGCATCTTTTGTTCTCTTGCGACCAAGAGGTGAATCCTCTTCCTTTTCGGCCACAATGGGTGTAGCAAGAAATGAGTGTGATGGGGTCACCACATTAGCACAAGATGGATCAACAGCTGGTGATCCTTTCTTTCTCAAAGGATGTTTCGATCTTTGCCCCACAATGGCATCTGTCGCTTCTTGCTCTTTGATGTATGCAAGGATCTTTGTTTGTGACAAGCCCTTTCCAGGGTTTCCACCTATGCTTGGCCCACCACAAACTCTTATTCCAGTGCCAGAAATCGCACACAAATGAGCTTTCACTCGACTATACGAGCTCTTGAATTTACCGTTACACTCTGAGCAAAGCCAATGAAAACACCTCCACCAGGGATCTGTTCTAATATTGTCACATATTTCCAAAGGGGCGTAAGCGAATTAGATTTGGGGGTTATCCATTGCCCTACCGAACTAGCACTTGCACCCTGAGACATTCTAATTTTTGACAAATCCCTATAGGCTTATAGCCCTTGGTGACACAAAAAATTGCTATTAAAATTTAATAATAAATATTAAAAACTAAAAAAAAAAAGTTACTATTAAAATTAAAAACATAATCATTGTATTTGGTATTTGTAAAAATAACGGTTAATAAATATTAAAAAATAAAAATATATAAAATTTAAATATAAACAAACTAAAATATTTAAATACTAACAAATTTAAATTTAAATTTAATAATACTAATTTACCTTGATATAAAATTTAAACTAATTAATAAATTAAAATTTAATACTATACTTTATATTTATAATTTTAAACTAATTAATAATTTAAAATTTAATACTTAACATTAAATTTATAATATATATCTAAAATTTAAAAACAAACATATATTAACATAATTTATAAACTATAGATTTATAAATATAAACTATATTGTCTAACTTTATATAATAATATAGACTTAAATATTAAATTTTAATATTATTTATTAGAATTTCAATTTCAAGGTTAAGAAAAAAAACTATATTATAAACTACAGTTAAATGGTAAACCCTAAACTATATACTATTATACCGTATAGTTTTAACTTTAGAAAAAACGAAACCCATCTTCATACGGTACCTGAGACGACGACGATGGGCGACGGGATGACACAAAGATGCAGGGATGAAACGCAGATGCAGCAGCGTCGAAGGATAAATGCAACTTCACAAGATAAACGCAGTCACGCAACGAATAAGATAAAACGTAGAGGATAAAAGATAAAACGCAGAGGATAAAAGATAAAACGCAATGGAGTTTGCTTTTAAGCTTTAGCCTTTAGGGTTTGACCGTTTGACCCCTGTGTTTGACTTTTTTTTAATAAAGGGGAAAAAATTAAAATATTTTTTTATTTGTCCGATCCACGAGGGATACGGCCAAGGCAAGTCTTGCCCCTTGCGGATACGACCGAATACATAAACTTAAATATTAAATTTTAATACCATTTATTAAAATTTCAATTTCAAAGGTTAAGAAAAAAACTAAATTATAAACTATGGTTAAACGGTAAACCCTAAACTATATACTATTATACTGTATAGTTTTAACTTTAGAAAACAAAATGAAACCCATCTTCATACAGTCCCTTAGACGACGGCAACAGGCGACGAGATGAAACGAAGACACTGCAGTCACACAAATGCAGTATCTTCGGAGGATAAATGCAGCGTCGCAGGATAAACGCAATCACGCAACGGATAAGATAAAATGCAGAGGATAAAAGATAAAACGCAGCAGAGTTTGCTTTTAGGCTTTAGCCTTTAGGGTTTGACTATTGCGTTTGACTTTTTTTTAAATAAAGTGAAAAATTAAAATATTTTTTTATTTTTTCGATCCGTAGGGGATATGGCCAGGGCACGTCTTGCCCCCTGCGGATACGACCGGATACATCCATGGACATATCCGACCGTATCCGCAAGGGGCAAGACGTGCCCTAGTTGTATCCCCCACAAATCGTACTGTATCCGCATTTCCAAGCATATCCAAGACCATCACCTGCAGTATCCAGTAACCTAGCTTTTTGGCCCACATAATAATAATAAATTTCCCTTTTCCCTGTTATGAAATAAAATAACTTAAGATGCCTTCAATAATTCTTATTAATTATTTCCATAATTAAATATTTCAAAAAGGGGACATGACATGTTCTTGAACTATTATACCATGAGAAGGAAGAGCATCCCAGAGTTGCATGGGATAGTATCATATGGGCAGAAGTATATACTTCTTAGAACTCAAGTAGATGAGTTGACAATCAAGAAAATGCTTTCAATGAAAACTTCCCAACAATTGGTGGTTTCACAATTTTAAAGTGGAGAAAATTTGAAATTTATTGACTTAGGTCAGGTCCCATAGACTGTTTGTCACCACAAATTAATTTATACCAACAAGTTCATAAGCATGAATGATGCACCGCCACCAACCTTATAAAAACAGGGAATAAGTGGTCATTGCAAATGTAGTATCAAAACAGTTCCTTTAAAGGATCTGGAACGATAACAATCTAACAACATCTATGGACTCTTGAAATTTTGTTAAGGAAGAAGAAAATCAATCAAAGACATGTCAAGATAGAATTTATGGCAAAATCTTTGAATAACATTGAGAATGATAAAATGATAAACAAGATACATTCAACTTTTGACCATAAAATATAAAGTATAAATCAAGAAGTCGTGTTGACTTATTCAAGAGTTTGTTCGTTTCTGAAGCTGGGTTAAACATTAAAATTTACTGTCTTTAAGGGTAGGCATGATGACCTTTAACATAAAAGGTAATGAGACATGTGCCACTTTCAATGAATTCAAAAATGTGGGTGATAAAAAGATAAGGGTCCTACAAAGATTGAAGGGGAGCACTATAACCTTTAATAGATTAAGCAAATTGTGCATGGTTAAATTAAAAAGATAAGTGGTAACGTTAGATAACTCTAGTAGGATAAAAAATTAAGGGCCAAGGATAGGTCGAAGAACACTGCATTGAAGTCATCAGCTAACGATGTTGAAAGGATACGAAGATGATAAAAGGCCATGCCAATTGTTTATTGGATCTTCTTAGAATGCTTGCAGGCACGATCAGAGTGTAGGTAGAGTCACAAAGAACTTAAGAGAGTTCAGACAACTGCAGATAGAGAAAGGAGAGTTCATATAAATTTCTATATAGAGGACCACATAAAAATAGTAGAAAGGATGCGTTCCCTTCCCCCTCCCTAAACAAAAAAAAAAAGTGAGATCATCTAACAAAGTATGCATTTAGAATAGAAAAAGCAGGCTATGGGAGGAACATAAAGTGGATGGTAACGGACACTGTAGTCAAGTCCTTGATGGTCAAAAAATATCTTGAACAACTAACTAGACAACAGATAGATGTAACCAGCTAAGCAGGTTAAAGAGTAACAAGAAGTTGATCTTGTCATACGACCTTCAAGTTACAATAAAACTCAGAGCAAGAGGGAAAACAGTATGGAAATATAATAGATGCATGTGCTTATAAGGTTCTAAGACTTCATGGCCTAATCTATGAATAGAAGAATCAAACAAGTTCCATTCATAAAATGACCATGCAATGGTCATATTTAAGTGCCCAGCCAGAATCTGAACCCATTAATGTATTTCAGGTCACACAGTCAAATATATGATAGCTGAAGAGTATATTTTATTTGTACAAATAGGGTGCAGCAAAGGGCATTACTTCGACCCACTTGGCGAAGCACTCAGTAGACGTGATAATGGAGGTGTCGCCATCTTGCGAACGAGGGAGCTTGCCAATGAGTTCTAATCCCCAAATAGAGAAGGGCCAGGGAGCTTCGAGTGTTAAAATGGAAAAGATAGTGCCATACTAGATAATGTTGCAGAACAGATTGCAGACAACACCCATTACATACATTATGTCCAAAGCTAAAGCTAAGAGAAATCATTTGAGATGGCATTGAAAGGCCTGGGTGGAAGATAAGCAGCATATTTAAAGGCTCAACCAAGAACCTGAACCTAGTAATGTGCTTCATGTCAAAACAGATAAAAATAACGACAGCTGAAGCACCAACTTAATTTGTACAAATTTATTGCTCGATTACATTTTGTAAAAATGGACTGAGAATCCTGTTTTGACTTGAAATGTAATGAAAAGATTTGCATTGTGCCCTGTTTAAACTTCTTCAAACGGCTTTGAATTCACTTTTGGACAAGAAAGGTCTACTAACTATCCTCATTTATTGAATTCAATGGCAAATTACAACCGATAAGCATTGTGAGCATAAAAAATTAAAATGCATCCTGTGATAAACTCAGATTTCTATGTTAAAAACATCTGAATTCAAGCTAGAAACCTAGAATTAAATAATTAACTGACCTCCATCTTCTTGCAGATCTGAAGTCCACAAAGTAAGATTGTCCCTCAATAATTGCATTATTAGTGTGCTGTCCTTATAGGAATCCTCACTAAGCGTATCAAGCTCTGCAATGGCTTCATCAAACGCTTGTTTTGCCAAGTGACAAGCTCTGTAGAAACAATCCAAAAAGTTACAGTACATCAATGGAGACTTCAAAGTAATTCATGGAAAGTACTTGACTGTTAAACAAATTAGAACGACCAGGCAGAATGCAAATGCAGTACTTGGACAAATCCAAACATCTTCGCAACATTTAGAAGCATTATCCAAACATCTTAGCAACATTTTGAAGCAATATCCAAACTATTCTTTTGTAATTTGTAAAGATAATAAATATTTTCTAATTAAAAAAATACCAGACTGTGGACTGAAACAGCCATTAAATCTCACCTTTCAGGTGAATTCTGAATTTCATAATAGAAAACTGAAAAGTTCAGTGCTAAGCCAAGCCTAATGGGATGAGTGGGAGGCAGATCTGTAGCTGCAGTATTTGAAGCAGCCTGCAATTCCAAAAAAATGCTATATTAAGCCTATACATAAATTGCATGTCATGATCAAAATTTGTCCAGGACCTTTATTTATTATTTTATCCAATACAATCATACAAATAGAAATAAAAATATCAACTATAATACTAAGAATTTCAATCCACCTGGTAGGCCCTCAACGATTGGTCTGAAGCCTCTTTCCTTTCATTTCCACTTTTGAATTCTGCAAGGTATCGATAGTAATCTCCTTTCCTGATACAATCATGGAGATATATACACATGAGCATATAAAGAGCTCTAAATGTTAGGGAATTTAAAAACCTATAACAGAAGTCACCCATTTGTAGCAGACCATGCAGATATGTCTTTATTTCTATCATTCACATTAAAATCATATATTACTCTTCATTCTTACCATTGAAAAAAAAGATAATAGCAAATTGATGCTCGCAAGCAGTGAGAAAGCAATGAAGCAAGTACTCCATCGTCATTGTAAAATAAAATGATAATATTCATGATACATTCAGCACATTGTGCAAGCTAATTTTGAAAAAAATAGCTTGTTGAAAAATGTATAAGTTTAGAAATAGCATCCAGTGACTGAAACAGAGTAAAACTAGACTCTGTGGAATGCCTCTTGACCGCATAAAAAGAACCAATAAACCATGACGAGCTGAACTTACATCTTGTAGTAAAAAACTGTAGATTCTCCTGAAGTAGAAGAAGGAAGAAGATGGTCATCAATAATAGATAGAATGTCATTGCATATTTTGCTGAGTTCATCCTCCACTTTCTGTCGGTACTCTCTGATCCGTTTGACATTCTGCTCATTACCCTTGGCTTCTTCCTTCTGTTCAATTGACGACATGATACGCCATGAAGCCCTTCTAGCACCAATAACATTCTTATAACCAACAGAAAGCAAGTTTCTCTCTTCCACAGACAGTTCCAGATCCAATTTGGCAACATTCTTCATTGACTGCACCATCTCTGCAAAAGAGTCCTCCAATTCAGACAAAGGAATCAACTAAACATACCTAGAAACCAAACATCACAAATAAGGGAAAGAATGCAAAACAGAACATCCATAAACTGAGTGTTCACTACTGCAAATTTATCTCATAGCAGATCACTACATTAAAGGCACTCCACAGAATTTGATAGCAGGAGATTAACAGAATTAGGTTGAGTAATCGCAGAGCATGTGTTCCCATGACAAACCTTATGCACTTTTACACATCCTGCAATTAGGACCACTACAGCCCAAACAATAATGGTGGACGGATCCAAATTGCAGTATTGATACATTAATCAATCAATAAACTCATCTTATCAATCTATGCTTAAGGATGAAATAAATTAAATGGCAACCACAGCATGGTTATACAGACCATAGTAGCAAAAATCATTTGGGGAAAAATCGTTTTTTTTTTTAAATTTAAAGGAATAGAGATACATATTAGGGATTTCAATTGCATAGAAAATAGATACAAAAAATTATGAGAGGAAGTTATATGAGATTGTATGCCATCAAAATCAACCCACTATTTTCTTTCATTAATTTATAGACTATTTAATTTGCACTTCAAAATGCATACTATTGTCATTTACAAAGAGACAAAAAATGGGAGTCAATGGCAACGAGGTAGACTAGGGATTAGTAAGTGTAAATGTTGAATTTCTAGGGTTAGAGTTTCTCCTAATTTGAGAGACAACCTCAGTGTCGTACCCAACCTTCTCCAACAAGTCAAAGTCAGCGTCATCATAAATAGGGTCATCATTAATTTCGAGCCATTCGAATTTTGGATTGATTTTGTCAAGTTCAATTGTACCTAACACTATCAAATAAAATGCATATGTTAGTGATCGAAAAATAATATTTTAGAAGAATATAAATCAACTTTCCATATGAATTGAGAATTAAAAATGCAGCATTTCTTAAGCTTGAGTTTTTTTCATCTTCAAATAAAGATTGTGATGGACAAACACCAAATCATTCATGCATTCTTCAGTGCTTCGATTGCATTTTTTGGAATATATATGCTTGAACACATTTCAACTAAGCTCACAAACAGGTTGCCTAACTCAAAATGTGCATTGCCATCCATCAAAGGTGTTTGGTTTCTTTGTCAGATAAATCTCACCATTGTGCTACAAAAACAATTTTGTCAACATTGTAACATACCCAATTCAATCAAAATTTAACATTTTCATCATATGTATATAGAAAAATTGTCTACTTGGTTTGAAGGTCTTCCTCCTTGTGATGACTACCTTACTAGAGAAGAAACCCCTTGCTTGTACATTGGAAAATCTCTCATTGTTGCCTCAAAAGATCTCTAAGAAACATTCTCCATGCACTTAAATAGGCCCTCTGTGACCTCTGCATCATCTCAAAATTCGCTGCTAAATGATGTTGGATTTGAAAAATACCATTTGCACGAATGGGCGAATGCATCTAGCAATCTCATCTTTTATCAACTATCTCCCATAATGACATGTACTTGGGCTTATTATTCTCCAATCTACTTTTTAACGCATTTGGCCTTATCAATTCTCTAATATAGATAACCCATGGGGGTTTATCCCCATCAATGAGACGCAAAATTTGAACTAGAGGATCAGAGAAATATTTTTTTTATGTACCACCATTTTTCCTTCCATATGTTTCATAAAGGAAGATTCCATCCATTCAATTGAAATGAACATTTATATTAAATTCATTTGTTGTTGAAAAAGTGTTTGCAACACAAGTGGGTTGTAAACTTTGTCACCCCTCGTTGAAGAAGTTTTTTGCCATCTATGAATGTGTACATTATATTAAGCATGCCTGTGTGGACTTTTTTGCAAAACCTTTTTTCACCCAGGAAATTTTGCCTATGCCATCCAAAGTCAAATTAAGACAATATACTACATATAGAGTCCAAAACATAGTTCCATATTTATTCATAAGAAGCTTCTTAAAAGCCACACAACAATTTTATTTGTAATGCATTGGACCACATTTTGTGGTCCCACCTCAATCACAACCTCAAAAAAGACAAAAGAGTGTCTTTCCCCATTTTATCAGCGAAATTCATCGACACTCCTAATAAAAATTGTGCCAATGTCCCATGACACAAAAAAATTGATAAGTGCACGACTTCATCTGTCCATCCATCTGACATTATAATGCATTCTGATTTTTTTCCATTCCTTATGATGTTTTGCAAGTACATCGCTCACATTTTGTACAACTTCTTTCGACAAATCAATATACAAAGCCTCGTATGATGGGACAGTGAACCCAAAAGTTGCAACTGCAATTGCCTCTCTCATACTTTGCTAGTATGGAGATCTAACCACATTAAATGATAAGCTAGAGTTGTTCTAAAATTTGAAGATTGTTTTCTGTCTCCTTATGAACAATATTTTTTCCACCCATACTCTCTAACGTGATTTGCACTCCATGTGTAGTGTGAGAGCTAAAGAAGACATGAATGTTTCCCCTACCTACATTTAGGCCATGAGGTACTAATCCAAGGGTAGATTGTAAAGGAGTTATAATGAGAAATATTTCCACCATATTTCATAGTTAAAAATATTAAATATGTTCAAATGAATGTCAAATATAACATTTACGACAGAGGGTTAAGTTTATTGATTACGATTAGATTTAGTTTTTTAAAGTTTTAGATGTATTTAATGTGATGTCCCTATTTTCACATCATGAATAAACAGGTCTTCAAGATCTTTAGTCTATGTCCCCATAAACTAAAAGAGCCCTTTTTAAAGAATATTATTTTATTAATTTATTAATTGTCGAAATAGTGAATTATTATCATAAGGCAATTATTAATTAATTAATAGAATATTTAAAAAGTGGTTTTTACTACTAAAATGCTTAAATGAATTAATTATTAATTTATTTACCTTAAAAGTAATTTTAATTACTATTTTAATTAAGGCAATTAATTAATATATTATTTAAAAAAGAAATGTCGACATGGGAGTTAAAGCAAAGAGAAAGAAAAGTGTTTTATCTTCCCAAAGTGATTCACCCTCTTTGGAAGTTATAAATACATGACGAACGCTGCAATGGAGGAAATGTTGAATTTTGATAAAATTGTTCTTCATGCTTGAAGAAAACTATTGGGATGCATACTTAATACAAATTCGCTACCATTGATGATTGATCAATCTAAAAATGTGTCTTCTGACACCACCATTGCTAAAAGAGATCTTGTTCTTGCCCTAAGGAGTGGGGCAAATTGTTTTAGAGGGTTTGTGTGCATGTTTATGAGGGTTTCGTAGTTTTTTCCTTGCATCTTGAGTTTGTTAATTTATTATGTTATTTTTTGCAAGTGGAGCGAACCACTTGGGGAGCTTGAATCTAGGGTTTGAAGACCTCATTTGGTCTAAAATATGCAAATTAAATAATTTAGTTTTATTTGTTATTTTTTTGATTATTTGTGTGAAGTTTTGGGATAATTTGTGAAGGGATTGAAGGAAAAAAATTAAATAATAATTTGCAGAATTATTATTTAATTATTTAACAGGGTTTCGAAAAGATTTTCCACTTGCGGAAGGCAAGAATATTTTCTATAAATTTATGTTATTTTTTTTAGTACTTTGAAAGTGGGGCGATTTACCTAAAGGGGCTATTTTGCATTTTCTATGCCCAAATAGGTCACTGAAAAGATCGTGACTATTTTTGACAAGAGTTTGAAGATGAATTTTACACTGAACAACTGTAATTTTGATGATAAATCAGAATTTTCTATCATCTTATTGTGGTGTTTGAGCTTCAAAAAAGGGGTAAAAAATGTACTTATTTGTGCAAATTAAATTCTAAATTTTTCTTGCACATTTTTGGTTATTTCGGAATAAGTTGTTATTTGGATTTTACACATAAAACCTATCATTTTGGCGCCTAAGGTTTCTAGGGTTCATTAAAAGTTTTTGAGAGCTTGTTTTGCAATCTAGGGTTTGTTGATTGCATTTTCAGTTTGCAGATTTTGGGAAAACCCCTTTTTGCATTAATTCGTCCTATTTGGAGACATTACAGTGGTATCAGAGCATCGATCTTGTTTACCCTGTGAGGGTTTGTGTTTGCAAATCTGGATGCATAATCTATGAATCAAGAAGTTAATGAGTGAAGATGAATTCATAACAAAGCTTCCCAAATTAGGAAAAAACTTGAAAATCCACATCATTTAAAAAATGTTTTGCTCAATATTTTGGAAGAAGCATCAAAATGTTTATCCATGATAAGACAATCAGATTCTAAGTTGATTTTGGACAATGAATCTTTTGGTGGTTTATTTGGCCAGACCCAAGATTTTGAAACATTCAAATTCGGATGTGAGACTTGTAACTATCATTTGTATTAGTGAAATTACAAGGATAATAGCTTTGAAGCAGCCATACAGTGACAACATCATGAAGAAAATATTTCAGTTGATGGTGGAAAGTTTTGAAGGTATTTGTAACACCACAAGTTCTTTTAATAAAAGAATCACTATTCTGAAAAATATGGCAAAGGTCAGGTCTTGTATGCTAATGTTGGATTTAGAGTGTAATACACTTATTCTTGAAATGTTCCAACATTTCCTTATAGTTGCAAGTAAAAATCCTACAAAAGGTATGATAACTTCCATACAAAAGGTGATGACCTTAACACTCAATGAAAATGATGATCTTTCCGAGCCATTGTTGTCTATCTTATTGGCAAGTTTAAAGTTAGAAAATAATAAATTTTCAGTTGCCCAAATGCTGTTTGAAAATGTTGCAAGTATTTGTGAGAAAAAACTAAGGCCATATTTGATAATGGAACATGTAGGAGAAGACAAATCAAAAGTTTGTGAGCAGCGATTAACCAAAATTTATGTGCCACAAGAACTAGAAATTTATAAGCAACAAGGGTTGCAAGTAGAAGACAAAAAGAGTGGATGGACAACCATTCATGAGGATTCCTATGGAGGAATCAACCAAACAGAAAAATCAGATTTGAGAGGTAAGCAACAAAAATGTGACACTTTGGGGCAACCTAGAGTGGAAAATTGTGAGCATCAAAAATCTGAGTTTTTGAAGCAGCAAAGAGGGCTGCAAATGATTGGCCAACATGGAGAAATGCTAAGTAGTTTGGAGCAACCAAGTATCATAAAGTTTAAAATTCAAAAAGAAGAAGACAAAAACCAAGGTATTCATAGATGACCCCGTAAATAGGGATGTTGATAGAAATATTGATTCTTACAATGATTCTAATACTTGTTCATTTTCATTGCATGACTCTAGAGTGGATGGGGGAGATTGGAAAGAACAATTGTTAATCACAAGTGAGAGGGAAGTACAAACCCTACCAAGGTGGAATGGCACAAAAAGGCTTATTGATGAATTAATGCACAATGTGAAAAGGGAATGTTTAAAGAGAAGAGTCGCTATGCTGGACTTGCACACAATCAAAGTTGCAATAGAGACAACAAAATTAGATTATCTTCACATGATCAAAGACAAGGATGTGGCCATCAAAGTTGCAGATAAGACCTTAAATGCACATAAGGAAATGAAGCTTAAGGCGGAGGAGCTCTCCTTTGAACTAGAATCAACCAAGGACTCCTTAAAAAGTAGTCAAAAGGCACTTCTAGAGCTGGAAAATCAGATTGTGATGGCAAAACAATTAAGGGAGCAAGAGGATGAAGCAAGGGCTAAGGAAATTGAACAAGTGATTGATGAACTCCTTAGGCTCCAAGAAGCATTTGATTTGGGATGCTTTCCGGAAAAACCAAAAGATACAAAAGTAGAAATTGAGCATTGTATGGACAATCCATTGTTTGAAATAGATCGAGGTTCAAACTTGTTGTGGAATGCAAGTGATTTCCGTTGTATGGACAATCCATTGTTTGAAATGGATAAGGAGGTAGATCAAGGTTCCGAATTGTTGTGGGATGCAAGTGTGATTTTTAGGCCATGGCAAGAAGTTGCAAATTTTGATCATGGACAGCCAATGACTTCAAAGAAAATTTGGCCTTCCACTAAATCAATAAGTATGACTAAATCTGAATTTTGTTTTGCATTGGATGCGACATCAAAAACTATGGAAAAAGTCTTTCTCGTGAATAAATGGATAAAGTCAACAAAGAACCAAGTCTTTCCTAAGCTGGAACAGCCCTCAAGGTATGAAAAGCACTATTTGTTTCTATGTGTATTGAGCCCAATGATTGCTGGAAATAATAATTTGAGTCGTGAGGTCAAGGAGGTGGAAAATTGGTTTTCCTTCTCTCCAAAAAATTCGGAATTTATTTGGATACATTCATGTTCCTTATTCTATGCAAGGAACAACTTATCTTGCATGTGACAGCCAAAGGAAAAATGCTGGAAAAAATGGTATGAAGTCTGATTTTTGTTTCTCTGAAATTTCCGAGTCAAAGGAGCAATTCCAACCACTTAACATAATCACAAAATTGCAAAATCAGGGCATGTTTCAGCTCATAGGAGGATGGATGAATGCATATATTAATTCTGAACTTTGTCATCCAAAAAAATCAGATTTAAGAGGTCAAACACAGACATGCATGGAGGGGAAAAATTCTGAATTTTATGACATGTTCCAGCCCTTGGGTCAAAAAAAGTATGAGTATGTTTATTTCCGTGTTTGTCCACATGAAAAATCAATATCTACTTGCATATACAGCCATGTTACTATAAAGAAAAAATTGATTTGGTCCAACTCATACAAGATTTTGAAAACATATTTATGTTGGCACCTTGGGAAAGTGATGTAAGAAGCATTCACAATTGGAGGGTACAGCCTTCTTGTAGGAATGTTTGGGAGCATATGGAGCCTTCGGAAGGCTATGAGGACACTTCTAGCACTAGGGGGCAGCCCCCAAAGTACAAATACAGTAGTATGAAAAAACCATTTGAAGATTTTTTTCATTGAAAAACAGGTAAATGTGGACATTGCTTGATAAAGTGTGTTGGGACACCTACTTGGATTTTGCAATTGTTAAAAAACAAGCAGCTTTCAGTGGGGAGAACTGTGATGTCCCCATTTCCACATCATGAATAAACAAGTATTGAAGACCTTTAGTCTATTCTCCATATACTAAAAAAACCCTTTTTGGGGAATATTATTTTACAAATTATTTATTAATTGTCGAAATAGTGAAATTAATCATAAGGCAATTATTAATTAATTAATAGAATATTTAAAAAGTGGTTTTTACCATTAAAGTGCTTAAATGAATTAATTATTAATTTATTTGTCTTAAAAATAATTTTAATTAAGGCAATTAATTAATATATTATTCAAAAAAAAGATGTCGGTATGGAAGCTAAAGCAAAGAGAAAGAAAGATGTTTTATCTTCCCAAAGAGATTCACCCTCTTTAGAAGTTATAAATACATGACGAAAGCTACAATGGAAGATATGTTGAATTTTATAAAAATTGTTCTTCATGCTTGAAGAAAACTATTGAGGTGCATGCCAAATAGAGATTCGCTACCATTGGCAATTGATCAATCTAAAAATGTATCTTTTGACACCACCATTGCTAAAAGAGATCTTGGTCTTGCCCTAAGGAGTGGGGCGAATTGCTTTGGAGAGTTTGTGTGCATGTTTATGAGGGTTTCGTGGTCTTTTCCTTGCATCTTGAGTTTGCTAATTTATTATGCTATTTTTGTAAGTGGAGCGAACCACTTTGGGAGCTTGGATCTAGGGTTTGGAGACCTTATTTGGTCTAAAATATGCAAATTAAATAATTTGGTTTTATTTGCTATTTTTTTAAATTATTTGTGTCAAATTTTAGAACGATTTGAGAAGGGTTTGAAGGAGAAAAATTAAATAATAATTTGTAGAATTATTATTTAATTATTTGACAATTTTTTGAAAGATTTTCCACTTGCAGAAAGCAAGAATATTTTCTATATTTTTTTGTTATTTTGACCAGCTCTTTGGAAGTGGGACGATTGACCTAGAGGCGCTATTTTGGCATTTTCTATGCCCAAATAGGTCGCTGGAATTTTTTTGGTATTTTTCAGAGGATTGTGGCTATTTTTGACAGGGGTTTAAGGAATTTCACTCCGAACAACTATAATTTTGATAATAAATCAGAATTTTCTGCTATCTTATTGTGGTGTTTGAGTTTCAGAAAACAGGTAAAAAAAGGTACTTATTGTGCAAATTAAATTATGAATTTTTCTGCACATTATCAGTTATTTCAAAATTAATTGTTGGCTGGATTTTACCAATAAAACCCTATCATTTTGGTGCCTAGGGTTTCTAGGATTCATTAAGGGTTTTTTAGAACTCGTTTTGCAATCTAGAGTTTGTTGATTGCATTTTTAGATTTGCAGATTTTGGGGAAAACCCCTTTTGCATTAATTCATCATATTTGGGGACATTACATTTAAGTTCTTAACTATAGACAACATTTCAAATTGCCCCATGATATGAGGCTTTGCAGATTGATTTGCTACAAAAAACACCAAAAAACCGCGTTGAAAAAAGCATTTTGGGCCAAGTAAAAGGAATTAATCATGATTAATTGCATTTAAATCACACTTTTTGCTACTATAATAAAAACTATCTGTAATGTTCTTTTGATAAAGCTGGTTCAAGCCCGTATACCTAGTAATTCAACTAAAGTGGCGTTTTGTCATCTTTTCCCAACTCAGGTAAACACAAACTGTAATTTCAATTAATCATTGTTAAATTGTGATAATCGCCATTTCAATACTTTATCAAAAGAATTCTTGCCCATGTTATTTAGCCTATCATAACATCCAAAATGTAAAATTGTGGTTCAAGTTCAAAGGGCGTCCCTTTAAACCGTAAGCTGTTAGTGCAGTTTACTTTGCAGTTGCCCTATATTTTGAAACCGATATATTGTAGGAAACATTCTGAATCTATTAAATAGAAAACAGATGCACTAGGTTGTTTTGGGACCATACAGGCTTGACCAATCGGAAATTATGAATTTAGTGATCATTGGTGTATAAATCATTTCTACTTGTGGCTAAAATCCATTCGGTGTATATGTGTTCAGCAATACACCTTTTAAATGTGGTCCCTTTTTAGAAAGGCAAGTCCTTTCCTAGATTAGCCAAATATAATTCTTGGAAGTACCTACTTTCCTGGGCAATCAGATTTGGGCATAAATGTATTATAACTTTCCTTACCACTTCCACCAACATGGCTGAAATTTGGATTTTTGCCATTGCTTTTGAGTAATTTGACGCACTTATTATCATATGTTATTGCGATCTTTGGACCCCGTGTAAGTTGGAAACATGCACACTTGGAGAACATGAACAAGGATAACATCCTATTGCAGAATTTTTTAGACTAGGCCCCCATCCTAGTCTGATAAAATTCAGGATGTACTGAAATAAAATAGGCTCTTTCCTTAATAAGGTCCGTAATAACAAGAAAACCTTGATCTGGTTGAATCCAAGTAGATGATATGAAGCTGCAGCAGGGTGTTCACAAGGTATGTTTATCATTTGCATTTATGGCCATGAAGTACTAACAGCCAACAAGGTACATATATGTTTATCCATGGGTTCTCAAGTGATATTCTTACTGATAATGTTTTGAGTCCTGAATATGTTGGTGGCTGGATCCTGTCAACTGCCAGATTCAGTTTCCTGGCTGATGCTTCATAGCCAGTACATATGTGATATGACTGCTAATATGAAGATTAGCATAGGTCCTCAACACCATGGAATTCTTAATGTCTTCAGTTGCTCAGTTCAAATCATTAAGTATGCAGTTTTAGTTTGAAATGTATTTGATGTGAAGGTTTGGTTGTTTTTAGCGTTTTGGCTCCTTGCCTTTCAAGTTTTATACCCTATCAGCCTCTGAACAATCATACAAGGCATTGTTAGAATACCTAAGCATCAGCTCCCATAATAGATTTAGTATTTTTTTTGTTCAGTTGCTTCAGCATGCAGCTCCTAAATTTACTCCTGGCTTCTGCTCAAAGAAGAAGTCAGCAGCTGACTGCTGCAGCAACTGAACTAAAATAACATAATAAATATATGACCGCAAGCAGAACTTAGTACCCCTATAACAACATTTATGGCCTTAATAACAGCATTAATGTTCTCTAAAAGAGTTAGGCTGAGGGCGAGCTGTCATTGTGGTGTCATGCAAAGAACATAAACTGTACATCTCCATCCTAGCTTTAAGCCAAATCAGCATCATCACTTCTGACTGACAAACAGCACTTTTCTTCTGTAAAATGGTTGAGAAATTGCATACAAATATATATTAAAGGATTGGGGCAGTAGCATATCAACCCTGTTTGATCACATCACTAGCTTCATCTTGTAATCAACCAGAATACAATAAAAGCTTGTACCTCTTTTAGTTACTATTAAAAGTTAGACCTAATGTGGGAACTCTTTTGCTGTCAAAAATTGGAAAGTAGCACTTCAAATTTTAAAACAAGAAAAATACTGACTTAACAATGCTAAACAAGGTGATTCAGTGATTCAGTGGACTTATTACTATATTGACTCTGTTTGCACAACATGAAAGTCACTGGACACAACATGCAAGTCGCCGAAACCCTTTTAGTAGAAATTGACTATTAACAAATTCAAAAATTAAACCAAGGAAAAAGAAAGATTGGAAAGGTAACCCTTAACATTTTAAAACAATAACATATCAAAACCCTGATGTTATCATATTGAATCTGTTTTTACAGCATGCAAGTCACCCAAACATGAAAGTCACCGAAACCTTTGAAGTAGAAATCGCCTATTAAGCCCTAACAAAAATTGAAAAGTGGAAAAAAACATCAAAACCTTACACAATGCTAAAAAAATTAATTCACCAGAATTATCATATTGAATCTGTTTTTACAACATGCAAGTCACTACCCAAACATGCTGTTTTTACAACATGCAAGTCACCACCCAAACATGCAAGTCACCCAAACCTTTGAACCCAAGCCCAAACCCTTGAAGTAGAAATTGTCTATTAACAAAATTAGAGTAAAATTGGAAAGAAAGCCTTCACATTTTAAAACAATAAAATATCAAAACCCTGACTTAACAATGATAAACAAAAGGACTCACTGGACTTATTACTATATTCATTCTCTTTTCACTCAAATCGTCAAAAAATTAAACTAAAAAAAACTTAAAAGCAAAAACCTGACAAAATTTGACAAGTATCACTTCACATTTTAAAACAAGAACATATCAAAACCAAATAACAACGATAAACAAAACCCGACTTAACAATGTTAAACACAGGGCTATGGTTCGGTGATAGGTAAAAGTGTTTACAAAAGCTGAATGTTAAACATGGGGCTGTGGTTCAGTGATAGGTAAAAGTGTTTACAAAAGCTGCGTGACAGATTCAAGTCACAAAATATTCTCCCCAATAAATCTAACACTCAGGGTATGGCAGTAAGCATTCATTTACCAACCAAACAATGCTAGTGCTAAAGAAAGGGATTCACACGACTTATTACCATATTGACTCTGTTTTCAAGCATGCAAGTCACCCAAACCCTTGTGAAGTTAAAATTGCCTATTAACAAATTCACAAAAATAAACTAAGCCAAAAGCAAAACCCTAACGAACTGATTCCCTAGACCTATTAACATACCGTCCCCAGCTTTACAACAATTCATATACAAGTCACTCAATCTCTCAAAGCAGAACTTATCTGCCAACAATTTAAATGGAAACTGCCAAACGTATTCAGTTGTTCGCTAGCTCATTCCCCGAGGAAAAAAACACGGGTAAAGCTAGTCAACTATAAACAACACATCGCTTGCTTCTTCCCACAGTATTAAAAGCCCTAATTGTACCCTAGGGTTATGTGTTCTCAACTACAGAACCTCGTCTACAAGCTTCTTGAATTAGCCATAATACTGACTCTCAATTCTAACTTTCTGATCTTTGTACAATCAAAAAAAGACAAAAAAAAAAAAAAAAAAAAAAACTTTTTTTTTTTTTTTTTTTAATCCCGCAAAACGGAAAATGAAACATCTATAACAACCTGTTTCGCTACAGAAGCAATTAAAGAAACATAAAACAAATAAAGGAAAACCTGCGCCCAGGAATTCAAATAAAAAAGGCGATCTACAACTAAAAACTGACGCCAATTAATTGAACCCTAACGAACAAAGCAAAACGAAAAACTATCCAAAAAAAAAGCGAAAAACATCTTTGGTTTACCATCGTAGCGCTCGGCCTGCTCGGCTAACTTGGCCATGTAGACATGGCTCTCCCTCTCTTTCTCTGTACTCATTTTGTTCTCTGGAAATATTTTGCAGGAGCGAAGGCGAATCGAAACCGGGACCGGAAAACTGTAAACGCCAATAATATGCAGTGAAGCTTTTATCCTCCTCGGATTACAGAGACTCTTTTGGGTCCAAAAATAGAATGACCGGTAATTCGAAGCGCGACGATGGACGCACGGATTACCCGAGGGGGGCTTTTATAGGGTTGAAGTTAAAGCATGATGGAGATGGCGGAACTGGTTTAAGGGTTTTCGTGGGACCCACTTACAGGTAAACCCGATAGAATCGGATTTGATCTCCACCTTGGGCGAGCGGGCGAGCGGGCGGGCGTTTTTGATAAACGCTCCATATTGACTAAAGTCGTCATTTGACCAGAGTTGTGGGAACATGGGCAATTTTCTAGGTTGAAAGTGCTCTTAAATGTCCCCTGAAAGGGATACAAGTGAGGTCACTTTTATTAGGTGTAACTTGTATGATATAAAAAAATAAATCAATTTATTTCATTTTTATTTGTTGAATTGAGGGGATGTGGTTAAATATTTAACCAATTTTAGTGTTTATGAAACTTAAAAATATAAGTTTTTGTATAATTGTTGATGGGTCGACATTAGCAGTTTAGGCTTGTGTCCATTCAAATATCGAGGAATGCAATTTTACATTTAAAATTTTTATGCGCTGTAGAATACGAACAAGTAAATTTGAAGACCAAAAAAAAAAACAATGCATGTAAAATCTTCTATTATGAGAATTAAAGCAAGTTTGATCATGGCCAAAGTTGGAAGCAGAAGTTGTCTAAATAAAAGAGCTCTATTTAGATGGTGTACACTAAAGTTGAGCTCATAAAGTTGAACCACCCACACAATGTCGTTAGGTCCTCCCCATCAAATCTATGATGTTTGTAGAGCTCCATATAATAGTAGGAATTAGTAGACTAGTTGAAACAATTAGCACTAAAATCATCCATAATTCAAAGGGATAAACCATCTTCTCCCCTCCTTAGAAAACTACTTCAATGTAGATTATATCCAATTGACATTTTTTCTCAGTTTATTTTATGGGCGTTCGTTGTGTTTTGTCTCTCTATTAGATGTGGAAGTTTCCAATGTACAATATTATGTTAATTTTATGGCTTCGACGATTAAGAACAACATCGTAGACACTGATTCACATCAAATTAGTAAGTCCAAGCAAAACCAAGTGCATTATGATGTCAAAAATGGAGGGATATATATAGGCCATAATGCACTCATATTTTATGTGGGATACGCATGAATGCAACGTGCTAGAGAGTAGAGCATGTGGTGGATTATGGATTTCACGCATTGCCACCTTCATAAGCATGGATTGTAAACTAAATGAATGCATTGTTTAATGTAGTGGATTATGGATTTCACAATCATACGTGGATTTTCAGTTGATGGTTTAATATATTTGAATTTTGTGAGGGTTGTAAGTCTTTATATGCAAAATCATTAGGGGTCACATGGAGGAATATTGTGATCGTTGTAGGATTTAATATGAATGTAATATTAAGCTTTTACCAAGGACATAATTTCTACATTGCAATCAACATATTTTCCTTATGGTTCATTGCCTTTATTTCTTTCATTTTTTGTTTTCCTATACCCCTAGGCAATATTTACATGTGTTCTTTGTGAAACCTTATTGTTTTTTTCATGTCTTTAGTGCAGATGTCAAGAAAAGTGTAGCCAAATCTTAGTCCCCTTACCAAGTCTACTTTGACCCCCTCAATCAAAAGGAATGAAAAACGTCCTAAACATAGAAAGGCAAAAAAGAAAGTTTTGTTGCCCACCCCGGCTCCCATGCCATGTCAAGCCCTAAGAATGTTTGTGTGCCTATGAGTTCATCATCATTGAAGAAATTTATTTAAGAAATGTGTGAGGGCCTATGCAATAAAACCCCATATTTCATAAGGGATTTCCCCATTGGAGGTGGTCAAGAAGCAACTACCTTGATATTCCCCTTAAATGCTTCATTCAGGAGATGATTGATAGAAAAATGTTCCAAAGGAGTTAGAAGAAGAAGACATTGAAGAGATGGCAAGAGACATTCCTAGTGAGCATGTTAAAAAACCTTGATGTATGTTTTTCCCAAAATCTGTCACTCATTTTTGGGACAACATATGAACTATTTTGGTCCTACAGGCCAAAAATTCCCTCTTACCTTCTCAAAAATTGTTCTAGGCATTCAAATTCTCATTTTTCAAGCTTTTCAGCTAACAGACTTCCCTGGAAGAAATCTATGAACTCTGCAAGCTTAAATCTATGGACTTTGCAGGCTTAAATCTACGGACTCTGCAAGCTTATATCTACGAACTCTGCAGGCTTAAATCTACAGACTCTGCAAAAAAGAAACAAGCTCTCAACACTTAGGCAATTTCAAGGTTGGTTCAACGCCAAGGTTCAACAACGTCAGCAATCTTAAAGAGTTAAGCACTTCAGCAAAAGTTCAAAGTTCAACCACTTTAGCAAATTTAATGGCTTCAAACGGCTTCAAAAGACTTAGTGAGAAAGAAGAAGGCTTGAACCATTGAACCTTGAACCAAAATGGTTCAAAGGTTCAACAGGTTCAAAGGTTCAAAGGTTCAATAAGCAGTTGATTCAAAGCAGTTGGTTCAATCGGTTGGTTTCAGCCAAGTGGAACACAAGAAGAAAGCGATTAAACCGTTGAACCGCAGTTGGTTCAATCAGTCGGTTCAATCGGCCAGTTTAAAGGAATGCCCTAAAGCGAAGAAACCAAGTGCCCTTGCAAAGGGCAGTGAAGAAAAGAAGACTTCGAAGAACAAAGGAATGAATCATTGAACCATTGAACCTTTAACCAAATTGGTTCAACAGGTTCAACGAGTTCAATGGATTCGAAGAGATCAAGGGACTTAGAAAAATAGAGAAGCGATGGAACAAAGGATGAACCAATGAACCGATTAAACCTTGAACCAAAAAAGTTCAAAGTTCGAAGGTTCAATGGTTCAAAGGAAGTGCCAGACAAAGGAAGTAGATGATTCCAGAGACTAGTTCAAAGGGATGGTTCAACCAAAGAGCAAAAAAGTGATTGAACCGTTGAACCAAAGTTGGTTCAAAGGTTCAAAGGTTCAACGTGGATGGTTCAAAGGAGTGCCCCAAAGTCGAAAGAACAAGTGCCCTTGTGGAGGGCAATGAACTAAGGGTAGGTGCCCTTGCGGAGGGCAGAGAACATTGGTTCAAAGATCAAAGGAAGCGTCAGACAAAGGGATGGTTCAATCAAAGACCAAGAAAGCAATTGAACTGAGAAAGTGATTGAACTAAGAAAGTGATTAAACTGAGAAAGCGATTGAACTAAGCAAGCGATTGAACTAGGAAAGTGATTGAACCAAGGAAGCGATTGAACCATTGACATCCCTATAGATGTCAAATTTAAGATAATGAAATATCTGTCAATTTTCAAATATGGCACAGACTTTGTGAACAAATTCAACGACCGGCCAAAGAGATAGCTCAAGAGCTCAAATCGCACAAATAAGGACAAAATACAGTGGAAATCGCCACATGTCCCTTGTAAAACTCAAAGGAAAGCGCCAAGTGTTAACATCCACCGTTTCTTCCTTTTGTCTCATTATTGAGTAAGGATTGTGGTGGGTCCCAGGTGAATTGCTAAGGTAAGTGGAGCACGCCAAGTGGCATCATCCATGTGAATCCAAATGAGTCCCACATGTTTCTATAGTGTTTATAAAAGCTTAGCGGAAGCTACCATGTGTCATCTTCCGCAAGACTCTCAAAGGATATCTTAAGCTTCTATAAGGTAAACATATGCTGCCAAGAGTCCTCGCCTGCTTCACAGTGGAAAGCGCCACCTGTCCCTTCATCAGGAATAAAGTGCTCGAGAGCTCAAAATATAGCAAGGAAAGGGGAAATGATGGAGAAAGATCAAAAAATATCTGGGCATGGGATATGTTTCTAAAAGGTGAAGCAGCCGACCAAGTGGACATCGGAGAGCGCAAACATTCAATGGCACGACCTGTTCTCTTACATTGAGTAAAGCGAAATTAGCTGCACACACATCAAGAAACTCATCAGGGGGCCCATATTTAAGACCGACGCCTGATTTTAGCATAGCCCATGGACAGAATTTAAAATGCATTGAATGCATCATAGGCCATCATTTTTGTGAAATAAAGCGCCCAAGTCTTTCTTGGAGCACTATATATTAGACTCTCTCTTATTGTTTTAATAGGATCTCTCTATTATCAAAAACAAAACTCTACCCAAATTGAAATGCATTACTGAGACTTTGAGCTCAGATTGTTGATCATATTTCATTATTTGAATAAGAAAACAAGTGACTTTTTAGACTTTGTGCTGGAATAGCTTGGTTGTTGGGGAAATTGTTCTTATGTCTGTTTCCTTAATATGTTTTTTTTCCATTTAATTAAATAAGCATAATTCGTGAAAGTAATCAAGAAGGTGTCTTGAAGCTAGCTGTGGAGAGACTTTGTGTTGCCATAATTGTCTTTAGTTTGTATGTTTTTTGTTTCTATGTAAGGGATCTTGGGATGACTTTGTGCCCTCATTATCCTTTGTATTTCACTCTTTGGCAGTTGAGGTGGAGACTTTGTGCTACATTTCATCCTATTGTGTTACTGCACCCTATTACAGTTACTTGTCACTACCTGAAAGGTTCCTATTGTCTGCTAAACAACACTTCTGAAAGAAGAGGAGTGCCTTCTGTCATTTCATCAGGATTTATCCTTTGATTGGTGAACATCATCTCTGAAAAAAGAGAGATGGATAGTGTTATCCTACCCCTGAGTGCTATTTTCAGCTTATTTATAGTAGATTAGCATATATATATATATATATAGCCCCTTCATACTTACAGGGAACCTCCCCTTGATGAGAGGAGAGATTTGTCCCCTTTTGATGTAGTAAACCTGCACATTTGGCTGACCAATTTCCCTATGTTGTGGTTGAAGAGACCTATTTTTCTCATCAGTTAGCTGATTGACAAAATATTCACCCAGCAGTTTTTGGCGACTCCGCTAGGGATTTACACACAATCTGAAGCCTCAGGTTTCAAATTGAAGCAGTCCCTGCCCTTATCCATTATAGACTTTGGCGACTCTGTTCTTTGTCTTACCCATTATCATTATAGCCTTACCATCTCCCTCCACCTCCATGTCAACTGGATAGAACACACAATTTGAAGCCTCAAGCTTCAAGCTGAAATAGGGCCAGTTCTTTCCCATTTTTGTTTTACAATCTGGCAAATTCATGGTATCTACGAAGCCAAAGGGCTAAAGGTATTGTTGACCCTATATTTGAGTTTGTATAACAAAGTAATTTTGATTTGTTTCCTTCATCATCTCGCCTCCAACGAACGAGGAACTTTCCTCCTACTAAAGTCAAGTCTCCATTACCAGGCAAAGTGTCTATTTTTGCTATTAATAAAGCTTTGTCAATACTTACCCCTCTGAGATTTGTTATTCCACCTTTCCATAGTCATACTATGGTAGTTCAAGGTCCTTGGGGTAACTCTTTTGGCCCACTCAATTTAACTCCAACTCTACATGAACTTGCACGTAGCTCAAGGAAAATTTTCCCCAAGTTCTATGGTGATGGGAAGGTCCATCCTGATGAACATATTGCAGCCTTCAACATAGCTTGTCATGTAATAGGTGTGGAGTATGAGGATGTAGTAGTCAGGTTGTTCATGAAAACTTTACAAGGTGTTGTTGCAGACTGGTTCTATCATATGCAGGTCCAGACTATGACTGACTGAAACACTCTCAAAGCCAAATTTGAAGCCAGATTCAAGCCTGCAGAAGATGCGCATGCCCTGCTGGCTCAACTCACACAAACGAAGGAGCCTCATGAACCAATGAGGGATTTCATAGCCAAGTTTGACAAGCTGAGGAATAGGATTATTGCAATTGCTCAGCCTACAGTTGAGAATCTCAAATGTTTCTTCATCAACTCTCAACTGCCTGAAGTGAGTTTTCTGCTGAGACGTGTTGGCCAAATAGACCTTGTTGTAGCTCAGGATTTGGCCATTGAGGTGTAAGATGACCTTATCTTGGCAGGAAAAATAAGGAGAGATTTTAACAGAGGTAAATCTTCTTCCTTTTTTAAATATTCATCTACAGGCACCACTGATCAAATGGTGCAAAAGCTAGCAAATGAACTGCTAGCCTTGAAAAGACAAGTGGCCCAAGATATGTATGCTCCTCCTTATCAGAATATGCCAAGGAGGACATTTCAGAACCAGTCATATCAAGGTAATGCTACTAGAAGTCAAGGACAACCAAATCATCTACCTTTTCCACAGGGGAAACTTGCCATTAAAGCAGCACCAGCTAACTCAGCAGTTGGATATCTAGAAACAGAACATGATTTCTCTTTCCAACCTGAGTTTGAGCAAGAAAATGACGCTGATCTTTTTGTAGTAGAGCAAGAAGAATCAACTGGCAAATCCAACATTAGTTTCTTGAATTACCAGGATGAACCCAGAGATAAAGGTGAAGCAGTTGATGGATCATATGATGTATTCATCCAGTCCAAGAACTAGTCAGCCTAGCAAGCTGATAAAGTAAAAATAGGGGAAAGTTCTCAGCCTGTAATTTCAATTGCCAAATGAGAAACTTCTATGCCTTTCCAGTCAATGGACCCAGTGAGTAATAAAAAGGTAAATACATCAAGCATTCCTCCATCTTCAACTTCAATTCCACAGACTAGTACCACCCCTCCTAAAAACCAAAAAGATGAACTGCCTTCCTCTGTTCCTAGTCCATTTCAATCATTTGACATAATCGACCATGTCAAGAAGAAAAAAATTCAAATGTCTGAATTTGAATTCTTGCAATCCAATCTTGAGCAGTTGGATAGGTTAGTTCAATGTGTGAAGAATAAAGCCGTCCCTACAAGACAAAATGTTAAAAAGGTAACTTGTGATCCCCCAAGGAACATGTCCATCCCAAACAACCTTGTCATTGCTCTTCCTGCTGCTTCTAGAAGGACTGAACCATTCTATGTCTCCCTACTGATAAATGGACATCAGTTGAACAATTACATCATAGACTCAGGTGCATCAGACAATGTCATGCCTGCCAAAGTAGCTGAATCACTTAGTCTCACACTGACCAAGACATTTGGGAGATGTTTCTATATGGAGAACAAAGAAGTGCCACTACTGGGACAAATCAAGGATGCCTAATTTGCATTTTCCACCTTTACAGAAAAGAGAATCAAGATGACAGTCCTGGTGGCCGACGTCCCAGCCTCATACGACATCCTTCTTGGGTGAAATTTTTGCAAGAATGTTGGAGGAGAATTGAGCATGGACCTATCTGAAGCGAGGATCCCTGTCAAAGGCATCATGCAAAGGTTGCTTCCTGAAAAGAAGGCAAAATATGTTGTCACCCAAGCATTGATCCCTGAAGCTCAAATTCTATTTGAGTCTTCAGGCAGGGGAACTATTTTTTGTCTACTTAAGACGTCCTGTTACAATAGACAAAAGTCCTGTAGGTGGCAATCCAGGAATTGGTTCAGATAAAACAATAGAAGGCATGAGAGAGCAGAATGCAAGCCCAAAGGAACTCTCCTCTCCAAATGAAGAAAAATCTGAGAAAGGAGCAGTTTTTGATGATGTATGGATACTAGGATTTGATGGCAGCTACTTTTCTAGCGATGCTGGAGCCGGGACTGTTGATATCTCTTCAAAGAGATATCTTTCCTTCTTCATACAAGTTGCAATTCAGCAACACCAATAACATTGCCGAGTATGAATCTTTGTTACTTGGGTTGAACGCTGCTCAAGACAAAGGTGTCAAACTCCTTCATGCCAAAGGAGATGTTGAGCTGATGGTTTGCCAAGTATCTGATGGGGACAATCAAATCATATGTTAGACTAAACCAGAAGAGCAACAAGCTATGGTAGTGGACCATACTATTGCACGCCAAAGTCAAGAAAATGAACTCTTCGCCAAGAGAGCAAAGATTTATGGTTTTTAGATTGGAGACCACACCTTGCCATGGGGCAAGAAGAGAGAACCAAAAGGAGTGCATAGAAAATGTGATTTCTGGTGGAGACTTCTATTTTCCCATCATCGATTCTAAGGAGAAAATGGTTTCTTATTGGTTTATCAGGATGGAATGCCATTTTCATTATCTCACAGTGCGCGGCATCTGAAGCGCTTCAAATCTTGAGGCATCAGATAAGATCATCTGTACATAAGTATATTTGTATAGTCTTTAGTTCTATTTTGTGTTTTTTGTTTTTGTTTTTGGCACCTTTCTTTTTGGATAGCATACTCCGTAGCTCAATGACACACTTCAAGGCACTGGAGATTCTGGTTTCTACTTCCCTCAGCTATTCCAAGTCTTCAACTGAAAGAAGTTTCCCAACTGGAGCCAGCTGTTGTTCCCAAAATCTGTCACTCATTTTTGCGATAACATATGAACTATTTTGGTCCTGTAGGCCAAAAAATCCCTCTTCCCTTCTCAAAAATTGTTTTGGGCATTCAAATTCTCCATTTTTCAAGATTTTTCAGCTAACAGACTTTGCTAGAAGAAATCTACGGACTCTGCAGGCTTAAATCTACGGACTCTGTAGGCTTAAATCTACGGACTCTAGAGGCTTAAATCTATGGACTCTATAGAAAAGAAACAAGCTCTCAACACTTAGGCAATTTCAAGGTTGGTTCAACGCCAAGATTTAACGATGTCGGCAATCTTAAAGAGTTAAGCGCTTCAGCAAAAGTTCAAAGTTCAACGACTTCAAAAGACTTAGTGAGAAAGAAGAAGGCTTGAATCATTGAACCATTGAACCTTGAACCAAAATGGTTCAAAGGTTCATCAGGTTCAAAGGTTCAATAAGTAGTTGGTTCAAAGCAGTTGGTTCAATTGGTTGGTTCAATGGTCAAGTGGAACAAAAGAAGAAAGCGATTGAACCATTGAACCTTTGAACTGTTGAACCGCAGTTGGTTCAATCGGTCGGTTCAATCAACCGGTTCAAAGGAATGCCCCAAAGTGAAGAGACCAAGTGCCCTTGCGAAGGGTAGTGAAGAAAAGAAGACTTCAAAGAATAAAGGAATGAACTGTTGAACCATTGAACCTTTAACCAAATTGGTTCAAAGGGTTCAACGAGTTCAATGGATTCGAAGAGATCAAGGGACTTATAAAAATAGAGAAGCGATAGAACAAAGGATGAACCAATGAATCGATTGAACCTTGAACCAAAAAAGTTCAAAGGTTCAACGGTTCAAAAAAAGCACTAGACACAGGAAGGAAGTGGATGATTCCAGAGACTAGTTCAAAGGGATGGTTCAACCAAAGACCAAAAAAGCGATTGAACTGTTGAACCATTGAACCAAAGTTGGTTCAAAATTTCAACGTGGATGGTTCAAAGGAGTGCCCCAAAGCTGAAAGAATAAGTGCCCTTATGGAGGGCAGTGAACTAAGGGCAGGTGCCCTTGCGGAGGGTAGAGAACATGTTAGGAGACCCCTTATCCAACAGAAGCACAATTGACTACTTTCTTATAAGCAATTAAACACGGAATTATACCAGAATGATAAAATAACTAGAAACTTAAGACAACAAAGAATTTGAGAGACAATACACACTCTTGTATTAGATATTACTAGAAGAAAATACAATAAGGAAGATGCCACTTCTTCCTCCACCTCAAAGGCTTGCCACACCTCAAGACCTTCTTCCCTATCTCTCTTGCTCAACACAACAACTCTATAGCCTGAGTTATTATCCCTCCTTGAATGCTTCAGCTGATCTCCTTGACCTTACACCTGTAGATCTCCTTGACCTTGCTTGCTTCAATACTTTTACTTGCCTTCTTGATAATTACAATACATGCCTCATGGGTTTTTAAATAGAATCCCATGGTTACAAAAATAGAAATCTAACTACAATAATTAGACACGCAGATCGTGACTATAATTAGTCATTTGACATGCAAACACTCACTTCACTTAACTGACTGTTTGTCAACAGCAGTTCTGGAACACACAGGCAACCGACGTCGGTCCCTGCTTGCCTGGTTATGTCGACGTCGGTCGACTAGCTGTCATCATCGGTTGCCTTTTGCACTATATCTGATCGACATCGGTCATACTGCCGATGCCAGTTCTTCTTGTTCTTCAGCATCCTCTTCTTTGTGTCTGCAAACATTTGAAGCTTTTAGCTCCACACCCTAACAATCTCCCACTTGGAGATAAATAGCTGCTACTGTACCTGTACCTGTACACCATCTATTTTGTTCCTTTGGCTCTGTATCCCTCTTCAAAGTCACTATTGAAGACCAACCACCACGCAAACCTATGATGCTATACCTGTCACTTATGCCACAAGAATTTTGCTACTCCCAAATTCTTCATGACATACTTCTGAACCAACTCTACCCTTAACTCAGAAAACTCCCTGTATATGAAACCCTGCAACAAGTAACACAATACAGTAACAGGATAATGTAGCTAATATTATCCAACTTGGTAAAGATAAATACAATGCTCAAATCTCCATTGTCAGCAACCTAATCAAGACCATATACCATAGTCTTCTGTCTCATGTGTCCATCCACTCTCTTCTCTAAAATGGGAATCCATCCCTTTATCCAGTGCTTCCTTTCAGCTAACAACTCTACCAACAAATACCTATTTGGTTCTTCTCCAAGGACTCACACTCCTCATCCATGCCAAGCTCCCACTGTTTCTGAACTCTACCTGCATTGCTTCTTCCATCTTCCTAGTTCTTGACTATCAGTAAGCAATATAAAGAAGGTGAACAACGAATATGAGGTTCACTTACTATTTCTGACCTCCATATGGGTGTTTGAGACTCCTTAACAGCTAGTTGTCCACCCAACATCCATTCCAATGACCGATCTCGGCCATCTCCCAGTCTGCTCCTGACTGATGTCGATTCCCTGCACTGACCCTGACTGCCGACGTCGTTTCCCTGGCTGACGCTGGTGTCCCTCCTGCCGACATCGGTCCTGATGACTGACATTGGACTTCTCCTGCCTGACCTACCAACCCTGTTGGTCTGCACATGATCGATGTCAGTTTCTGTCTGGCCGACGTCGGTGCCATGGGAGCACCAGCGCCGGTACCTGTGTTTTTCTGCAAGTGATGAATTTTTCATCCACGAGCTCATCTTGGATCAAACCTCTATCCATGCTGCCCTGCTCAGATTTATTCAGCCCCTGTGACTGATCTCTGTCCTTCATCTCCTTCATAAACACCAAGGCTTCTTTGTTCCTGTCAAAAGCATCAAATTTCCTTTTTCTGCAATAAACTCTATCTATGCTTTTCGAATCTGAACACATACCTTTTGAATCAAGAACGTCCATTCCCTTCTTATTCATGTGACCAAGCCTATTAAGCCACATCTTCGAATCTACAGCTGAAGCAGATAAACCAAAAGTAGAATCAGCAATACAAGTAGACAGATAAAGAGTATCTACTTTCTTACCTCTTGCTAGAACAAGTGTACCCTTGGTAACCTTCCAAGAATCCGTTGTGAGGTTTATTGTGCATCCCTCGTCACCCAACCTTCCTACAGAAATCAAACTCTGCTTCAGAATTGGAACATGCATGACCTCCTTCAACACCCATGTGTTGTCAATCTGTAATCTCAGCTGCACTTTCCCTTTGCCAACTATCTGACAAGGTGTACCATCCCCTAAATAAAGCACTCCAAAGTCTCCCTATTTATACTCATGGAACAAATCTCTGTTTGGGGATGCATGAAAAGATGAACCAGAATCTAAAATCCATGATCCTACCTGACTATCCAAAGAAAGTATGAGAGCATCTTGTACCACAATATTTGCATCCTTGTCTTCTTCAATACATGCATGTTGATTCTCTTTATCTCTCAACCAACACTCCTTCTTTGTATGTCCTTTCTTTCCACAAAACCAGTAGGTAACACCTTTGGATTCAGATCTCCTTCCCGACCTTGATTTCCCTTGCTCAACCTTCTCCCTTTGCCTTCCCCTACTTTCTGCACTTAGAGCATTACCTGATGATTCACCTGTGCTTCTCCTGCGTATTTCCTCATTCAAGATCACACTCACAACATCATCAACTTTTAAGATTTTAGAAGCAGATGCAGAATTACTCACTGCCATAACCAAACTGTCCCAACTTTCAGGCAAAGAACATAAAATCAAGAGAGCCTTTACCTCATCATCAAAAACAATATTGACTGAAGCTAATTGGTTTACCAAACCATGGAAATCACTGAGATGAGTATGTACCAATCCACCTTCCTGCATTTGCAAAGTAAATAGCTGCTTCATAAGATATACCTTATTAGAAGCTGAGGGCTTTTCGTATAAATTTGCCAAGGACTTTATCAACTCTTCCGTTGTCTTGCACTGTGATAAGCTAGAAATCACAGACGATGCAAGGCTCAACCTTATGGAACCGAGAGCCTTCCAATCAAGAACACTCCATTCTTCATCCTTCATATCTGTGGGCTTGCATGCAACCCCACCCAATGGTAAGTACAGATCCTTCTGATACAGATAATCCTCAATCTGCATCCTCCAATGTTGATAATTCTTGCCGTTAAACTTCTCCATTCGTAGCTTACTTTCTTCTGCCATTGCTGAACTCCCACTCAATCAAAAAACCCTGTGAATGACCTGTAATCAAAAAACAATAACCTGCTCCCTGCAAATCGTAGCTCTGATACCAACTGTTAGGTGACCCCTTATCCAACAGAAGCACAATTGACTACTTTCTTATAAGCAATTAAACATGGAATTATACCAGAATGATAAAGTAACTAGAAACTTGAGACAGCAAAGAATTTGAGAGACAATACACACTCTTGTATTAGATATTACTAGAAAAAAATACAATAAGGAAGATGCCACTTCTTCCTCCACCTCAAAGGCTTGCCACACCTCAAGACCTTCTTCCCTCTCTCTCTTTCTCAACACAACAACTCTATAGCCTGAGTTATTATCCCTCCTTGAATGCTTCAGCTGATCTCCTTAACCTTACACCTGTAGATCTCCTTGACCTTGCTTGCTTCAATACTTTTACTTGCCTTCTTGATAATTACAATACATGTCTCATGGGTCTTTAAATAGAATCCCATGGTTACAAAAATAGAAATCTAACTACAATAATTAGACACACAGGTCATGACTATAATTAGTCATTTGACATGCAAACACTCACTTCACTTAACTGACTGTTCGTCAACAGTAGTTTTGGAACACACAAGCGACCGACGCCGGTCCCTGCTTGCCTGGTTCTGCTGACGTCGGCCGACTAGCTGCCGTCGTCGGTTGCCTTTTGCACTGTATCTGATCGACGTCGGTCATACTGCCGATGCCGGTTCTTCAGCATCCTCTTCATCGTGTTTGCAAATAGTTGAAGCTTTTAGCTCCACACCCTAACAGAACATTGGTTCAAAGATCAAAGGAAGTGCCAGACAAAGGGATGGTTCAATCAAAGACCAAGAAAGCGATTGAATCGAGAAAGTGATTAAACCAAGAAAGTGATTGAACTAAGAAAGTGATTGAACTGAGAAAGTGATTGAACTAAAGAAGCAATTGAACTAGGAAAGTGATTGAACTAGGGAAGTGATTGAACCATTGACATCCTCATGGACGTCAAATTTAAGATAATGAAATATCTATCGATTTTCAAATATGATGCAGACCTTGTGAACAAATTCAGCGACCGACCAAAGAGATAGCCTGAGAGCTCAGATCGCACAGATAAGGACAAAATATAGTAGAAGTCACCACGTGTCCCTTGTAAAACTCAACGAAAAGCACCAAGTGTCAATGTCTGTCGTTTCTTCCTTTTGTCTCATTATTGAGTAAGGACTGTGGTGGGTCTCGAGTGAATTGCTAAGGTAAGCGGAGCACACCAAGTGGCATCATCTATGTGAATCCAAATGAGTCCCACATGTTTCTATAGTGTTTCTAAAAGCTCAATGGAAGTTGCCATGTGCCATCTTCTGTAGGACTCTTAAAGGATATCATAAGCTTCTATAAGGTAAACAGATGCTGCCAAGTGTCCTTGCCTGCTTCACAGCAGAAAGTGCCACCTGTCCCTTCATCAGGAATAAAGTGCCCGAGAGCTCAAAATATAGCAAGGAAAGGGGAACCGATGGAGAAAGATCAGAAAATATCTGCGCATGGGATATGTTTCTAGAAGGTGAAGTAGCCGACCAAGTGGACATTGGAGAGTGTGAACATTCAATGGTGCAGTCTGTTCTCTTGCATTGAGTAAAGCGAAAATAGCTTTACACACATTAGGAAACACATCAGGTGGCCCATATTTAAGACTGATGCTCAATTCCAGCATAGCCCATGAACAAAATTTAAAATGCATTGAAGGCATTGAATGCATCATAGGCCATCATTTTTGTGAAACAAAGCACCCAAGTCTTTCTTAGAGAACTATATATTGGACTCTCTCTTATTGTTTTTAAGAGGATCTCTCTATTATCAAAAAAAAACTCTACCCAAATTGAAAGGCATTACTGAGACTTTGAGCTTAGATTGTTGATCATATTTTGTTATTTGAATAAGAAAACAAGTGACTTTTCAGACTTTGTGCTAGAATAACTTGGTTGTTGGGGAAATTGTTCTTATGTCTGTTTCCTTAATGCATTTTTTTTCCATTTAATTAAATAAGCAAAATTAGTGAAAGTAATCAGGAAGGTGTCCTGAAGCCAGCTGTGGAGAGACTTTGTGCTGCCACAATTGTCTTTAGTTTGTCTATTTTCTGTTTCTATGTAAGGGATCTTGGGATGACTTTGTGCCCTCATTATCCTTCATATTTCACTCTTTGGTAGTTGAGGTGGAGACTTTGTGCTACATTTCATCCTACTATGTTACTGCACCCTATTACAATTACTTGTCACTACCCAAAAGGTTCCTGTTGTCTGTTGAACATCACTTCTGAAAGAAGAGGAGTGCCTTTTGTCATTTCATCAAGATTTATCCTTTGATTGGTGAACATCATCTCTAAAAAAAGAGAGATAGATTATGTTATCCTACCCCTGAGTGTTATTTTCAGATTATTTATAGTAGATTAGCATATATATATATATATAGCCCCTTCATACTTACAGGGAACCTCCCCTTGATGAGAGGAGAGATTTGTCCCCTTTCGATGTAGTAAACCTGCACATCTCGCTGACCAATTTCCCTATGTTGTGGTTGAAGAGACCTATTTTGCTCATTAGTTAGCTGATTGACAAAATATTCACCCAACAATGTACATTACTTTGCATGCCACATCAACCTAGATTCCATCAATTACTATAATTTTTTCTTAACTAAATTTGGGAAAGTAACTCAATGTTTTCTTGAACAAAATAACGTGTTTTTACAAATTATGTCATATTCTATTTTGAATACTTTCGCTACTCATTTGGAAATGAATATGCATCACCTCCTTTCTGATAATTTCAAATAATGGCTCCATTATAAGAGTGTTCTCTATGATTTTGTTGTAACATATCCTCTTATGGAATTATCATTTGTGTTGTACGTATACAATATTAAACATGTTTCTTTGTGGTTTTTTTCCTTCTCATCTTACCTCTTATTGTTGTGAACCATAACACACATTTTCATTGTCAATGCCTAATGTCATGTTTTTTTTTTATGTTCTAAAAGTAGCAATTTTTTCTTCTCTTTATTTATTATGTTTGTAGGTGTAACACTATATTGTTATGTGCACCTCTTGTTGCTAAAACCTATATTGGTTTTACCATCCATATATGTCTTAATTTTTTTCATAAAAGTATATCAATAACCTTTACTTAGAAGGAGTTATTATACACTGTAGGTCCACATATTATCTAGCATGAGAAGCACTACCATTTCAACCAACAATGGGATCTTATAATTTATGAATTTGAAAGTAGCATCCCATCATTTGTAGTATATGACCAACCAATCATTGATTTTTTCTTGACAGAGTGGCTTCTTAACACAATGTTGGATTTCTAGACATTAAATTTATTACTTCCACCCAACCGAAATTATTCACGTAATTAAAATACTATAATCAAAGTTCCAATCCTAACAAAATTTAAATATTCATCTTTTTAGCAGGTACTAAAGTCACATACAACACTTCTTGAACATTGGTTTAGGGATTGATTATACTTCTTATTAGCTCATATATTTTAAATATAGTTATTTATTTTAGCTTTTTCACATTGATTAATGGTTTTACTATATTATAAATTTTCTATTGAGTGATGATAAGTGGACTCAATTTAGTTGTATTATTGTGTAGACACATAAAATTAATCATTAGGTGCTCGACAATGTTTATTCTTGACATCCTTGCCCCTACTTGGTCTATTCACCATTTTCCTAACTCGTAATATATAAGAGAGCCTTCATTATCTTGTAATCACTAAAAATATTATACAAACATCCATATTTTAATTAAATTCATCCCTATTCATTCCACATGTTCATATCAAACCTGTCTCCCTCTCTGATCTTCTAGGATAAGTCCACACTAGATAGACAGGGTCGTATTACGGCCTTGTCCCTTACTTAATATGACATTGTCTCCCATGCTCCAATAGTCACTTTTTCAAATTGAGGTTTTACATAATGTAATCATATAAAAATTTCACATGAGTGCCAAGAGTATCACTTGAGACCATCCATCCTTAGCTTAGCCCTAGACCTATCGTAGGGCCTATTTAGACATTATCCAACTTTTGCCTAGGACACGCACATCCCTAGACATCTCAAAATCAATCCCAGACCCTTCCTTAGGCACCCAAGCCCCTAGTGCTTTAATTTATGCCACTTAGACATTAGCACCATAAGTGGACACTAGTTCCACAATGTTATTGTCCTATTTGGGTGTTATTGTCCCTTTCCCTCTTTTTAGCTCTAACGGATATCTTTTCAATTCCCAAGACACCTAGGGTCAGCCTAGATATATTTCAAACCATGCATAAGCACCAGATCAATATATATACATGAGTTTTAGCCCTTTATCCACTATATGGAAATAAAATGCAATTATACGCAAATAAGCTCATAACAAGTTGTGCATAATTAAGGTTATTGATCCCTATTCAACCCTACTTGTGCATGTAGTCATCTACAACCTTCCTAAGCTCACAATACACATATTTCCAATCTCAAACCTCATTCAAAACACTCAAAATAATATTTATACTAGCTTCACTTTCATTTTCACTAGCACTTAGGTGGAGATAACTACATCGAGCTTGATCCTATTTCAAGGTATTGGTATGTAGGCAACTCTCAACATAGCAGGGTGTTGAGGATGTCCAACCTACCCCATCAACTCCTTTTTATCATGGTGTTCATTCAAGCCCTTATAAGCATGCAAACCTAGGGGTTTTTAGATGAAAATAAAGCTACAGAAAGTATTAATCACATGTACCTAAAATTTGGACCAAATTTGGAATAGGACTTGGTCTATAAAACCTAAAAATTGTTTAAAAAGAGGACACTAGCACCAAAAGTGGACACTAGTGCCACAATGCTACTATATAAGGTATGGAACTATTATCCAAGAGGAATTATGACACTTGGATCCTGTTCATGACACCTTGATCAGTTTATGTTCCAGTTTTTAGCCTCTAGATCATCCATCTCAGTCAGTTTCTAGTTAAGTATTCATTTATGTCATTCATTGCTATTTTTAGAAGTATTAGATTAAGTCAACTCTTTCACGAATTAGTAGCTATATTTATTGCATATTTCATACCTTGATGTATTATAATCATAACCTTTAACAACCTAGGGCTTGTATGCAATCAAAATTACATGATATACGTGAATTAATCCTGGATCGGATAAGATAGAGCACACCTACACTTCTGATTGGGTATGAACTTGTTAAGTAGGAGCATGACCAATATGGGGATCCACTAGACCTGATTAGGGGATCACTTGTATCACTTGTCATAACATATCATTCTAAGAAGGTTTCCAAAGCTTATAGTCTAACACAATAGCACACCAACCCTAAAAGAATCCTATGATTTTATATTTCACTTATGTTAACAAATAAAAGAATAAACTATTCTAACAACAAGAAAAGTAAACTAGTCTAGTGCGCACCAAAGCTTGTGGCACAATGTGAGGGGTTAGATGCAAAGTAATCAAATATGTATAGGGAACTTCAAATAAATTAAATATGAGTGACACCCTAGTACATAGAATATGAAGAGTAATATTATTCAAGCCAACACTTATATTACTTCTATGTACTAAAAGAGAGGAGAACAAAGTTAGAATATACTTACCTGAATGTGAACCTATCATGATTCAATCTCTCCCTTGGCTAATGGGGATCTTCAAGAAGTTGTTGTGGTTTGTAAGGATCACTTTTTTAGGCCAAAACATCCAAGACCTATCCACAAGACTAGATTCTCCAAAATAAGAAACCTAAGCTAAGACTCCTTAAGTAGAATGGTGGAAAAGCAGATTGTGAAGAAGCATGAGTGAATAATAACCCTTAATTGCATATTATAATAATGACTAAAATGACCTTGTATATATAAGAGTATCTTACCCTAAAATTATTTAGGAACATTGATTGTGTTAGGTCGACCCGATCAACATAACACATTTTCGAGATAATGCCTAAAGTTTGTGCTAGGTCGGTCGGAAGGCTAACAAACCTAAAGAGCTAAAGTAACCCCAAACTGCACTAGGTCAACCAGGTCGACCTAGTTTGTTGAACAGGTTAAAAGGGTACCAAGCAAGGAGAAGAAGGATAGAAAGAGGAAAAGACTAGAGGAATGTGCAAGAGAGGAGAAATAGCTTAGGGAAAGGTTTTAGTAACTAGTTGGATTAGAAAATAATGTGCTAATAAGGGACAACAATCCTATGAAGCACCAAAGGTCTACCCACCCCTTTCCTGGCTCACCCCTTAAGACATGCACTCATATAAATTGAGTCATGATGGGTTCCTACGAGATGTAAAGCATCAGTATTTGATAAAAGTTCAAAATATTATGTGTATATATATGCCCCACTCGAAGCTCATCACATGTCACTAAGGTGTAATAAGGGATGGTGCTTCGAGAAAGAACATAAGGACACACACAACACTGATGCTAAAAAAAATTGAAGTATTTTAAAAAGCATAAAATAACTGAAAGTAAATGACTGAAAAGTAAAACTAACTAAAAAGTAAATAACTAAAAAGTAAAATGAATGTGTACTTTGACTTACCTTTATCGTGGGATGATTTTCAGATATGTTTTTAGTTTTGATTGTGTAGGGTGTAGAGACTACTTTCAACAAACCCAAAAATATAAAACTAAAGAGCAAAAACAAATGCAAGAAAAACCAAGATAACTAGTGCTATGTGAATGGGACATACTTGGGAATTTGGCAAGCTGGGTGGCAAGTGCTATGTTAGACCAAATTACCAAGTCAAATAAGAGTAAATTGGGTAATCAAAAATCCAAGGCTACTAAAGACCGAAAAACTCAAACAAGTAAACCTCAAGTAAGAAAAGGCAAACTCACCAATTTAAACAAGGATACATGTTTAAAAAATAATGATAAGCAAGACAAATCAATGGTAAAAAGAAAAACAAAATGGTAAAACAACATTGATGAGTGAGCAGTAATAATCCACATCTCACTCAACAATGGAAAAAGGTGCATAAAAGATAAAACAACATTGATGATGTTAAGCATGAAATATATTGAGAGGGGGGGGGTGAATCAGTATATTATATATATATTTTACTTAATTTGATTTTTTTTCTTTAACCACTTAATCACACATTCAAGATATGCAATAAAACTGAAACAATAATATGCACCACATAAGATAAAGAGAGACACCAAATTTTTACATGGAAACCCAAAGTGGGAAAAACCACGAAGAACAATCTCAAGTATATGAATGAGCACTAATTCAAAATACAAAGTTCGCAAGCACCAACTTGCAGGAGCACCAACTTCTTTGCTGAGCACCAACACAACAACTATTTGTGAGCACCAACCCACAAAAGCACCAAACCCTCTTGTGTATAAAACACAATTATCTCTCAATGTTGCTTACTTAACAAATGATAAAACTCTACAATATCTCTTGCTTTTCTCTCTTTGAAAATAAATACAAACCATGCACTCTCTTGCATATTACAAATGGATTCTCAAGCCTTTATTTATAGATTCCCAAATGACCTTTGGGATTCACCCTTTGTGATCCTTCAATCCTCATGAAAATGGGTGCCAAACTTGCATGACCCTTCGTATCCTTGCATTTAAAAATTCATATGGTGACCCTTCATAAGCAAATGCATCCTTTCCTTTTTTGTCTTTATCTTGGTGACTTTTCATATTCCTCAAAGTGTCTCTCCATGAAAAAATGTGACATACCCTCTTTTGTCTTCACATGGTGACTCTTAGAATTCCTCAAGATGACTCTTCATAAGAAAATGTGTTCCATTACTCTTTTATCTTTTACCCCGTAACTCTTTGACTTCTCCATGGACCCTCTTTTGACTTATCTGTAACCAAAAATATATTCATTAATATTAAATAAATATTAACACACATTAGCTAAGATATGAATATTAAAAATACCATTAAGTGCAATGAGGCCTTTATCACCAATAATGCTAGACCTTTGACATCAATGACAATATTTCCAATAATCTCCTCTTTTTTTATTGATGGTAACCTCAAATTGAAACTACCATATCTTGAACCCTGCACATACTACCATCTAAAAAATATCTAGTAATTCCCCCTTCTTGTAATAACCTGTACCTATTCCCTGTACTTGTTTCTACACCCGTACCTATACTTATACCTATTTTTGATCTTCTCCTCCTTTGACGTCAATGGCAAAGGGCCTACCTGGAGCTAACACTTAGATTCCCCTCAACTGATGTTGAATTTCAATGGCAGGAAGTAAAATAAATTACTCTCAACTTCTCCCATAAATACTCAAATGTATCTTTTGGTAGTATCTTTATGAAAATATCTGCAATCTACTCTATAGTACTGATAAATTCCATCTTAATCTATTGATCTGCAACCTGCTCTCTCAAAAAATGATATCTAATGGGAATATGTTTTGTTCTTGAATGCATCATTGGATTCTTCAAAATATTAATAGCACTTATGTTGTCACAAAAAATAAAAATATGTTCATCATATTTTACCGTGATATCTTCCAAAATTTTCTTTATCCAAAGCACTTGAGTACAACACAATACTACCGTAATATATTTTGCTTTAGTTGTAGAAAGTGATATTGAATTCTATTTTTTGCTTAGTTATGATACTAAGCTCTCACCAATGAAGAAAGCTCCTCCACTTGTACTTTTTCTATCATCTAAGCAACCTACCCAATCTGAATCTGTATAAACATCTAAAGTGAAATATCTACCTGTAAAATACCACAATCTATAATCCAATGTCACCTTGTTATATCTAAATATTCTCTTTACCAACTAAACATGCTTATCTTTTGGAGCTGACTGATATCTTACAACCATATCTACTGCATGCATGATGTCTGACCTTGATGTTGTCAAATATAAAAGACTACCAATCATAGATTTAAACAAAGATTAATCTGCAACAGGTGAATATTCATCTTTGATCACCTTATTTTATGTACACATTGGTGTGCTATCTGGTGCACAATCTTAAAAACCAAATTTATTTAATATTTTTTTAGCATATTTACTTTGAGATATGAAAATTCCTTTATCCGATTGAAATATCTACAATCTTAAGAAAAATGACAATTCTCCAAGTATAGACATTTCAAATTCTTTTTGCATATTATCATAAAATTATTTTGTCATCTTTTCAACGTTTCCTCCAAAAATAATGTCATCAACATATACCACAATAATCAATTGATGCTCACCTTCTATTTTGTTGTAAAGATTACTATAAGCAAATCCTCTTTTGAAACCTTGATCTTGTAGGTACTTATCAAGTCTTGCATACCAAACTCTAGAAGCTTATTTCAATTCATACAGTGTTTTCTTCAATCTGCATACATGGCTACTAATATTTGAGAGAATAAATCCTTTAAGCTGCTCAATGTAGACCTCTTCTTCTAGATTCCCATTTTGGAAGGTAGATTTGACATCCATTTGAAACACTTAAAAATTTTAAACACTACATATGTAAGAAACATTCTAATAGCCTCTAGCCTTGCCACTGGTGCAAAAGTTTCTTCAAAATCTATTCCCTCAATTTGACCATATCTTTTACATACTAATCTTACTTTATTCCTGGTCACTTCTCCATTTTCATTCAACTTATTTCTATAAACCCATTTTGTTCATATCACATTATGATCTTTTGGTCTAGGTACTAATTCTCAAGTATCATTTTTTTCTATCTAATTTAATTCTTCATCCATTGCCTTAATCCAACTTATCATGTCTAGCTTCTGAAAAAGTTCTAGGTTGAATTTTGAATAACAAAGAGAAATTAACTTACTCAGATTCACTTACCATTATTCTTTTGGTGTGAATTCCTTCATTTATGTCTTCGATAATGTCACTTTCATTATGATTTTTTGAACATATTTGGATGGAGTTTTGGTGTCCTTTTTCTCATCTTCGTCTGATTATTCAAAATCTTCCTCTTCAATGATTTCAAGAATATCTATTAGATTGCTGATTCTTTATGTTCCATCTTCTTATAGCCTGACACTTGCACTTTCAATAATTTTCTTGGTTCTTTTGTTATAACATTTATAAGTTTTACTTTTTTTTGAATAACCAAGAAATATACCTTCATCTGCTCTAGATTCAAACTTATCAAGTTTTTCATCGATTCTCTTTATGAAGCATTTGCTGTTAAAAGCTCTGAAATAATCAACTGTTGTTGGTTTGTCTTTCCATAAATCATAAAGAGTTTTGTCACTATTGAATCTCAATAATGATCTATTCTGAATATGTACTATTATAGCAACTACCTCTCTTCAATATTTATCTAGTATCTTGGATTTATTTATCATTATTCTTGCCATCTCTTAAACTGATATGTTTCTCTGTTTAACTACTTTATTTTGCTATGGAGTTCTGGTTGTTGAATAATGTCTCTTTATTCCATGGTATTCACAAAAATCAATAAATTGATCTGACATGAATTATTCTTCTCAATCTAATCTTAGACAATTTTCAAACTGGTTTCATTCTCAACTAATACTTTGAAATATTTGAAAGCTTCTGATTTTTTCTTTAAAAATATTACTCAAGTCATACGTGAAAAATTATTAATAAGCAACATAAAATATTTTTCACCTTGAGTACTTTGAGTTCTCATAGATCCACATAGATCAATGTGAACAAGCTCTAACATTTGAGTGGTCGAGTACTCTTTTATTTTGAATCGCTTTTTGGCCTGCTTCCCATGCTGACAAGGTTCACAAAGCGTGTCAGATAGCTTTGTAATCTTTGGAAGATTTCTGACTGCTTACTTCTTTTTGATGTTGACAAGATTGTCAAAATTTATGTACCCCATTCTCCTGTGCCATAGCTAGTTTTTTTCACTCTGACTCAAACAATATCTTTGATATTTGATGCCTGATAACATATACAAATTATTGTCTATTTTGTGAGAATCTGTAACCAACACATCTGAATCTTTTCTCCTAATTTCATAACCTTCTAGATAAAACTTTAGTGTGTGCCCCTAATCACAAATTTGACTTACACTCAAAAGATTATGCTTAAGATCTTCTGCATACAAAATATTTTTAGTTTTAGTTCTACCATTATCCAAACATAGTGTACATTTTTTAACAATTTTAGTAGTAGTATTATCTCCAAATTTCACTGTGCCACCATTGATCTTCTTCAAGGTTATGAACTTGCTCTTGTATCCTATTATGTACCTCAAACATCTATTGTCAATGAACCATGGCTTTTCTTCATTTCTTGCATGCAAAGTTGTTTGCACCAACATAGATTTTTCAAGTTGTTTCTTCTACCATGAACATGTCTGAACTTTTTTTATGAATGAAGCCTTGAAACTCTGGTCTTTCTTGACTAACTCGAACACGCTTCTACAGTACCAAGCTATGTGTCTAAAGTTATTGCACTTGTAACATATTATGGTCTCTTCATTAAACCTTGATAGAGGAGCAAAAGAGTTATGGCTTTTGCTTGACTCTACATGACTTTCCTTCTCCTTATTTATGAAATTATTAGCCTTTTTTTGATATTCTATTTTCTTATGACCATATCTATTTTAATAAAAATAGTAACCATAAAAATAAGATCTATTTATGTATCTCTGACCTGATTGTCTTTGTAACTTTGTTCTTTCCAGTCTTCTTTGTTTGAGATGTCCTCTATATTTTTAACTTCTTCCCTTTTTATTTTCTCTTTTGTAAGAGCTTCAGCATAGCTCTTTCGTTTTTCTTTGTCTATAAAGTAGTGGCCTCCCCTTTATATTTTTCAAATCTGATACCTATTTTATCTGACATTGATCTTTGACTTTCTAATATCTTACTCAATATATTAGTGTTATTCTCATATTTTAAATCATTAATTGCTCTACCATTGATTGCTTTATTTGTTTTCTCAAGATCTACTTTTAAAGAAGCAATTTCAATAACATACCTTTCACATTCTTTACTTATTTTTTGTAACTGTGCCATTAGATCTTTTTCATTCTTCTTAGCTTCTTCAAAGTGTGCTTATAGATATTCAATTATTTTCTTTGACTCCTTTTTATTTTTCTCGATCTAGAGCTTTAATCTTCGATTCTTCTTCTCAAGAGCTTTTAACTCTTCTAAAGCACAAATGAGTTCTCCTTCCAGATTCACTTTGGCTTCATCATGTTCTTATTTTTGATCATCTATACTTTTGCTTACAGAGGCATCTTCATGTATGGTCATGAATAGAATCTCTTCTTCTTTTGAATCACTAACTCCACTATCTTCGACTGAGCTAGGATATTTAGAATATTTACAAGTGTATGTGGGTCTTCATATTCTTTCACCACTACTTGTCAAATGTTAAATCCAAGGGCCATCAAATAAGTCTTCATCTTTATGCTCCAAAAAGCATAATTTGTCCCATCAAACAAAGGTGCTTTATTTGTAGAAAAACCTTCATGTGATCTAGCCATCATGCTTTCTCGATCTAACTTCAAGTTGTAAAACTTTTTCCAAAGGAACATGCTCTGATACCAATTGTTAAGCATAAAATATACTAAGAGGAGGGGGTGAATCAGTATATATATATATATATATATATTTTACTTAATTTAAGTTTTTTTCTTTAACCACTTAATCACACATTCAAGATATGCAATAAAACTAAAACAATAATATACATCATAGAGAGAGAGAGAGAGAGAGAGAGAGAGAGAGAGAGAGAGAGAGAGAGAGACAGAGAGAGAGAGAGAGAGAGAGAGAGAGAGAGAGATTTTTACATAGAAACCCAAAGTGAGAAAAACCATGAAGAATAATCAAGTATATGAATGAGCACCAACTCAAAATACAAAGTTCACAAGTACCAACTTGTAGGAGCACCAACCCCTTTGCCGAGCACCAACACAATAACTTTTTGTGACCACCAACCCACATGAGCACTAACCCCTCTTATGTATACAACACAACTATCTCTCAATGTTGCTTACTCAACAAATGATAAAACTCTACAATATCTCCTATTTTTCTCTCTTCAAAAATAAATACAAACCATGCATTCTCTTGCATATTACAAATGGCTTATCAAACCTTTATTTATAGCTTTCCAAATGACCTTTGGCATTCACCCTTTGGGACCCTTCAATTCTCATAGAAAATGGCATCAAAATTGCATGAGCCTTTGTATCCTTGCACTTTAAAATTCATATGGTAATCTTTCATAAGCAAATGCATCATTTCCTCTTTTATCTTTATCTTGGTGACTTTTTATATTCCTCAAAGTGTTCCTTCATCTAAAAATGCACCATACCCTCTTTTGTCTTTACATGGTGACTCTTGGAATTCCTCAAGATGACTCTTCATGAGAAAATACGTCCCATTCCTCTTTTATCTTTTATCCCATGACTCTTTGACTTCTCCATGGGCCCTCTTTTGGCTTATAGGCAACCAAAAATATATTAATTAATATTAAATAATTATTAACACACATTAGCCAAGATATGAATATTAAAAACACCATTAAATGCAATGAGACCTTTATCACCAATAATGTTAGACCTTTGACATCAATGATAATATTTCCAACAATCTCCCCCTTTGTCATTGATGGCAACTTCAAATTGAAATTTGCCATATCCTGAAACCTACACATACTACCATTTAAAAAACATACAATAACTTTCCCTTACTATAGCAACTTGTACCTATTCCCTGTACCTATTAATGTACCTGTATGTATACCTATACCTATTTCTGTTCTGCTCCCCCTTTGACAATAATGGCAAAGGTCCTACTTGGAGCTAACACTTAGTTCCCTCTCAACTAATGTTGAACCTCAATGGTAGGAAGGAAAAGAAATTACTCCCAATTTCTCTCATAAATACTCAAATGTGTTTTTTGGTAATGCCTTTGTAAAAATATCTACAATCTGCTCTATAGTACTGATATATTCTATCTTAACCTGTTGATCTGCAATCTGCTCTCTCAAAAAGTGATATCTAATGGGATCACCAACCCACATGAGCACCAACCCCTTGCAAAGATTTGTGAGAATCAACCCACAAGAGCACCAACCCCTCTTGTGTATAAAACACAACTATCTCTCAATGTTGCTTACTCAACAAATGATAAAACTCTATAATATCTCTTTCTTTTCTCTTTTTGAAAACAAATACAAACCATGCACTTTCTTGCCTACTATAAATGGCTTCTCAAGCCTCTATTTATAGCTTTTCAAATGACCTTTGACATTCACCTTTTGTGACCCTTCAATCCTCATGGAAAATGGCACCAAACATGCATGACCCTTTGTATCCTTGCATTTGAAAAGTCATATGGTGACCCTTCATAAGCAAATGCATCCTTTCCTCTTTTGTCTTTATCTTGGTAACATTTCGTATTCCTCAAAGTGTCCCTTCATGAAAAAATGCACCATACCCTCTTTTGTCTTCACATGGTGACTCTTGGAATTCCTCAAGATGGCTTTTCATGAAAAAATATGTCCCATTCCTCTTTTGTCTTTTACCCCATGACTCTTTGACTTCTCCATGGGCCCTCTTTTAACTTATATGCAACCAAAAATATCTTCATTAATATTAAATAAATATTAACATACATTAGCTAAGATATGAATATTAAAAACACCATTAAATCTAATGGGGATTTATCACTAATAATGCTAGACCTTTGACATCAATGACAATATTTTCAACAGATGAGTGAGCAATAACAATCCACATCTCACTCAACAATGGAAAAACGGTGTGAACTCAGGTGTCCACAATAATAGGAGAATAAAATCATGACAAATGGAAAAAATAAAGTAGAGTATGTTTAGTAAATGTAAAATGAAGTGAAGAATATGATCCAAAGTTGCTCAAAAAATGTTGTTTTGTATCTAAAGATGGATAAAACTGAAACAAAGTAGTGCTAGCATGTTTTTTATACATGAAGAAGAAATAATTTAAAGAAGAGGGAAAATAAAACTGGAATCATAATTTGACTGTTAAGGGGGGAGATGAAATGGGTGGAGGGGTGAATGAAGAAAAAACTAAGGTAGAGAAAATCTTTATTGAAATCAAGACACTCAAATTTGGTTTGTCAAAACAAGAGGACTGTCAACCTTAGGGACTTTGAAGAACTTCTCTTAGCTACACAAGTCTTAGGTCAACAAATGGAGTATATAGATCACCACATAATGGTTATATGCATGAAAATTAAAATGAACCTACCTCCCCATGATGTGTTCCTCATTCTTTAGGACCCCTTATAGAGTCGTTGGTCTACTGTGAAGATTGGGTACTTGCATGAGAAAGTAGGTATCACCATAGATATTTTTGACTTCTCCTATTCCAATCTACTGGACTACCACACCCCAAAGGACTTTGGCTTTATGTGAAGCTAACTGTGGAGTTTGAGCTTCGATCAAAGATAAGAGATGTGATTATAATCACATCTTGTGGTGTGAATTTGACTTTTAAGATTTGTATGTTGCCTTTTAGATATCATTGCCTTTAATTTCAAATGATTTGGATTTTTATATTCCTCCTCCATACGGATTTAGAAAGTCAAACATGGGTGCTAAATATGACTTTCATTTGAAAACTTGGGACAAGGTTGCTAAGAGAGAGAACATCAAATATCATGGGGTCTAAGAGTCTCATAAATTCAAGTAAAATAAAAGTGTTATCTTGACTTCGACCTTATTTTATCCAATGTGGAGATGAAAGGAAGGGGAAATAAAGAGGAAATGATACATGGATCAATTTGAATTGCTTCAAATTGTAAAAAAAATGACAAAGGGAAAAAAGAGGGATATAATGACAACAAAGGTGTGATTCCTTATCATAAGACTGAGGGAAATGAAGGAAAACATACTAACAGAGATTATTATGTAATTCCATCTAGCAAAAGAGGCAAAAGCTAAAGTTTAAGAACAAGGATCAAGAACAAGAAAAGAATGGTAATTTTATGAGGAGATTTGGGTCCTATCCACAATATTACAAAGCAAATCATAAAAGAGAGACCCACGAGGGTGCTAATTAACAAGATAAAATCAAGGTGAGGGAGTCTTTTTACAAAGTACCTCATAAAATAAAAACCCAAAGGATGTCAAAATAACATTGGCAGGCAACAAAAGAAAGAAGAAAAACAAGTAAAAGATGTTGGTTTTGTAAGGGATGCCACTTCCTATCCACAGTCTTACAAAGCAAATCACAAAAGAAAAACCCAAGGGGCTATAAATCAAAATTGGTAAACAGAAGGAGAATGAAAAACAAGATAATGAAGACTATGGTACATAAAGAAACCAAAAAACCAAAAAGGGAGGACTAAAGGTTTATGAACAATAGAGAACTATTGTAGAGGGAGAGACCCTTGTTTAAGTAACCTGCAAAAAGTATTAGATAGATATAGATAAAAATCATGATAAGGAAATGATTAGGTAAAGTATTTTTTTAGGAATTTAGCATTGGTGGGTTCCTTAAAAACATGACATTCATTGGTTTGAATCTAGTAAGTACTTGGACCTAGGATGTCTTTAACTAAGTATGGGACCCACCATTTTTGGGTGTATTTACCTTCTTTTTCATGGGTGTAGTCTAATTTAAGGATAATATCACCAACATTAAATGTGCAAATTTTAACATGTTTGTTATGTTATAGGTAGAGAGACGACGTTCATCAAGTAAATCAAGGGCATGAAGGTGAGCCTTACATAATTATTCATTGGGAATGATGTCATGAAGAGATATGCAAAGAGAAGGAAGCTCAACTTCAAGAGGAAGAACTGACTCAGAACCATATACTAGAGAAAATGGAGTCGCTCCAGTAGTAGTACAAATACTAGTTTGATAGGCCCAAAGTGTGGGATAAAGTTGAAGATGCCAATCCATGTGGGTTTCATGAATTATTTATTGAGAATCTTGTTAGTGGCCTCAACTTGACCATTATATTGTTGATTATAAGGCGTGGAAAACTTATGATTGATTTTGAATTTGGTGCAAAGTTGTTTAACATGATTATTTTTGAAATGACCACCATTGTTGAAAATGATGGTGTGAGGAATGCCAAAATGGTAAATGATTTGGTTCAGAATGAATTTATATATAGTAGGACTGGTGACATTGACAAGGGGCATGGCTTCAACCCACTTGGTAAAGTACTCAGTAGCGGTGATAATAAAGATGTGCCCATCTTGAGAGCCAATAAGTTTACCAATGAGATCGAATCCCCATATGGAAAATGGCCATTAAGATTTGATAGTTTGAAGTTCAGCTAGTGGTGAATGAATGAGAACATCATAGAGCTGACAAAGATTACACTTTTTAGCGTATTTAATAGCATCCTTTTATAGAGTAGGCCAATAGTAACCCATACATAGGCATTTATGGGTTGTAGCATGTTCACTACAGTGACCATTACAAATGACCCCATGTGCTTGTTCAGGTAGAGGAGGGACCTCATCTTGCATGACACAACGGAGTAAGGTACCTTCGGTGTTATGATAATAAAGGATGTTATGTCTAAATACATACTTGAAAGCTTATTTGTGAAAATGTGTCTTTTCATAGGAATCCAAGTCAGGAGGATAAGTTTGATGTTCTAAGAATTGGATGATATCTTAGTACCATAAACATTATCAAATGGTGACAGCCTCGATGTGGTAGATAAGTGAATTAGGTGGGTGGGTAGATGATAGAGATTTGATTATTTTTATGATAAAATAAGGATAAAAAAGAACTTGATGTGGATGAAAAAGAGAATATGAAGAGGCAATAGAATCAATAATGGAGTTTTGATCTCTAGGAATAGGCTCAATTGTAAAAGAGACAAAATCCTTGGCAAGAGTGATTGTAATTTGATGATAGGTGATAAAGTTTTCACTTTTATATTGATAGCCACCACTAACTTGATGATAAATGAGTTGAGAATCACCCAGAGCATGAGGATATTGTATGTCTAAATCAAGAGCAGCTCTCATACCTAAGATAAGAGATTCATACTCAACCATATTTTTGGTGACATCAAATGTTCCATGGAAAGCTAAAGGAATTATTTTTCCAAGAGGATTAGTGAGAATGCAACCTACCCCAGCTCCTTGGTATCCTCATGCAAGTCAACATTTATTTTAGGTTATTCCTTGATAATTACCTTTGATTTAGTAGTAACAAAGGAAGTGAAAGATTCATCAGGTTGATTATCTTCAATATCAATAGTAAAGCTATGAAAATAATCTTTAAGAGAAATTACTTGATTAAGACCTTTAATGTAAAGGATATTATCATCTCAAAGATTATCTTGAAGGAAAGAAGTGGCTGGAATAGGAGTTGCGGTAAATTGGTTAGCTATGACTTGCCCTAAAACAACTTTTTACGTGATGATGTGAAGATCAAATTCCATAAGTAAGACCATCCACTTGCCAATTCTATTTCCTGAAAGAAATGCTTTGGAGAAGAAATAATGAAGGGGGTTGGAATGAACAATGACATAAGTGGTTTGGTAAAGCATGTAGTGACAAAGCTTTTCAGCTATGAAATAGATAGCGAGGTAATCATGCTCAACTTTTGTATAATGTGTTTCATAATCGATGAGGCCTTGGCTATTATAGTAGATAGCATACTACTTGCCTCTGTCATCTTGTTGGGCAAGCATTAGCCCTACTGATATGGGTGTGGAGGAAGTATAGAGAATCAAAGGTTTATCATTGGAGGGAGGACAAAGTGTAGGTGGATGAAGCAATGACTCTTTCATATTGTCAAATGCTTTTTGACATGGATCCATCCATTCTAAGGCTATACTTTTATTGAGAAGCAGGAATAGAAAAAGGAATAGGCATGTTGATAATAACATTAATCTTAGTTGGATCAAAATCAATGCCATGAAGAGAGACTAAAAATCCTAACAATTTGCCAAATGTAACTTCAAAGACACATTTGAAAGGATTAAGTCAGACTTTATATCTAATGAGATGGTCAAAGATGATGGCAAGATCAGAAAGATGATTTGTACGATATTTGTATTTGATGATAAGATCATCCACATATGTTTCAACAATTTTATGGATGAGGCCGTTAAAGATATGAGTCATTGCACGTTGGTAAGTAGCCCCAACATTTTTGAGACCAAAGGGAATTTTAACATAATAATAGTTGCCCCATTCCATGGTGAAAGTAGTCTTATGTTGGTCCTCGAAAGCTATATGAATCTGATTATATCCTGAAAAGCCATCCATAAGAGATAACATTTCATATCCAGTCGTGGAATCCACAATGCCATCTATTAAAGGCAAAGGAAAGTTGTCTTTAGGATAAGCAAGATTAAGATTATAGAAATCAATGCTAATACGAATGACCATAGTGACCTTTTTCCAAATAGGAACAATATTGGAAACCCATTCAAAATAATCCACATGTTTAATAAATTTAACATCAAGTAGTTTGATGATTTCCTAATGGCATAAGTTGATAAATTTAGGAGGAAATTTGTATTGCTTCTTATGCATAGGTTTGGCATCAGGATAGGTAATGATGTTATGGACCACTATGCTAAGGTCAATGTCAGGCATGTCTTGGTAAGACCAAGCAAATGCCTCTTGATACTTATAAAAAAATAGACTAAAATTATCATGTTCAGAGGGTGAAAGTTATTTGAAAACTATGATTGATTGAGGGCACAAGGGAGTACCATATTCGATATGAGTTGTTTCTTCAATAAGCATGGCATTACTATCTTGAAAGTGGTATGGTGTGTTGGGTAAGGATGAAATTGGATTAGTTTTGGGATCAATGCTAGCGATAAAGTTGTTGAAGTGAGGAGTATTAGTTTTAAATTTTCCAAGTTTATGATGTTTCCATGGGAGTTGAGGTTCTTGAGCATAAAGTAACTCAAGAATAGCTTCATCACTAGGCAAAGTAGGGAGATGACCACAATACTCAACATCTACATCTATATCTAAAATTTGGTTACCATGGTGATAATATTCAGAATGTATTTAATGGACATCGGTTGCCTTGGCATCAAGTGTGATTTCAGGAGTAGAAGAAATAAATGAAGTAGAAGAGGTAGATGGAGTGTTGATGGGTTATTTTATAGGAGAAGGATTAAATTCAATGGGAGGATTTGAAGGAGGTAAAGAAGATGAAAATACTTTCGGAGGTTTGAAAGGTGTGATTTTCTCTACCACCTAAGGAGAATTGATAAGAGGAGGATTAATGGGAAGCACATAACCCTAAGGTTTTAAGCTATTATCTACAGAAATGGTATGCACATCTTGATTGAAAACATGAATTTGGGCTAAGGTATTTTGATAATGCAATACATCCATGTCTCTAGATTGAGCTTGTGCCATTATATAGTTATCATCATATGTGGGAGAAATTGTGTATGCTTGAGATTTAGGAGGATCTTCAGAAGGTGAAATCTTAAGATTACTGAATGTTTGAGGAGACATGGTGAGAGGATATTGAAATAATTTAGCCACTCCAAAATCATTGAAAGTAAAATCATCTTAAGGTAAAGATGGCTCTTGATCATTACATGGAGGGGGGAAATCGGTAATCTCATCCATGAGAGGAATGGTACAATCCCTTGGAAAAAGAGAAGGAAGAAGCCACTCCAAAATATATGGAGGTAATTTGGTGGTGTTACAAGTATGTTGTAATTCATTGGTATCATCATCATTAGAATTTGCAATAGTGACTTATAAATCAGGATTAATATTGATGAGCTTAGGTAAAAGAACATTATTAATTTTAGGGAACATAGGAACACGATATTATGATTTATGATTAGGTAATTGGATACTCCATCGGTTGGGATCGTCTTCATGCTTATAGTGTTTTCCGTTATGTAGAAATTTAATGCATTGGCTCCCAGAAGAAGCAATGGCCCTCATTCAATGAGTCCATGAATGACCAAGGAGTATGTTATAAGATAAAGGAAGATAAAGAACCATGAGTTTGGTCTAAATGGTCTTAGGACCAATGGTTAAGGGAAGCTATATACAACTGTGGCTTTTGATTAATTTTTTTAAAACCATGACAAGTGAAACATGTTTGTTTAAGATGACCTTTGTTATAACCAATTTATTGTAGAAGCCATAAAGAGGTCACATTAATACTAGAACCCTCGTCAACTAGAAATTTTTAAATAAGGGTGGTATTAATGGCTATTTTGATGAAGAGAGGTGGATCATCAACACGAAAGAGGAATTAATCATTAATCATATCCTCTTTAAAAAATTCAATGGAAGGCTTGGAAGAGGGAGACATAGATTCAATAGTATTAATGTTAGTTGGTTGTGAATCAATAGAAGGTGGTTCTTCATCTAAAAAAGATGGATCTTTGATCTCTTGGAGTTGTTGCATAAAGAATTTACGATGATAAGGTGAAGTGTGAACCAACTCCATAAGAGGAATCTTACATGGAATAGAGTTAAGTTCTTCAAGAAAATTCAAATGAGATTTAGAAAAAGAGCCATGAGGTTTATAAGAGAAATTAGACTTTGAAAGAATAGATGTGGCTGGAGGATCAGAAGGAGGAAGTTGTTCCTGAGGTGTTTTTGATTCAATATTGACAGTGGTAGTATCTTTAAGCAATTATTCCTCTAAAGAAGGTTTCTTAGGCTTGGTAACATGACTTTGTGAGTTGGTTTATGATGATAATTAACTTTAGCTGTATTGACATATTGAGAATTGTTAAAGTATTGGTCATATTTAGTGTCAATTGCACAAACATCCTTGGAAGTTGATTGATTATGGGAAGAAGATTTTTGGTTATTAGATGTAGAAGCTTTAGAGGATTATCATTTTTGAGAAGCATTAGTGTATTCTTGATGATGATTTTTTATCATGGTTTCATGGTCGAATGAATCACCAAACATATAAGAAATAACACATTTAGAAATCCCTCTACAAGATTCATGAGAATGTCCAATGTTGGCATGAAACCAATAAAAGAGATTGGGGTCATACCACTTATGAGGAGCATTAGGATATATGAAAGGTTTAAAGGGTGGTAAAAATTGTCTCATTTGATGTACCAAAAGAGGTATGTGAGATAGTAAAGGAATATCATTTTTGGTAACTCCTAGTTTGGTTTGAGAGGTGTTACTAGTGATAGCATTAGATGTTTGAAAATATCCTTTAAGAAGTTTAGAATTAGGTTTGAATTACTTCATAAGAAGGTCTTGATGTTTAGCATGGTTGGGAGCTTTATTAAGAGTTTGAGCAAAGGTTCAAACCTTGTATTGAATAGTGGGAGTTAAAGTGGTAATGAAGAATTTGAATAGGTTATCATCAAACATATTATGATAAACTTTATGAGCTAAGGATTTCCATCTTTTACTAAAGTCATGAACCGATTCGTTAGGAGATTTCTTAGCATTTATGAAATGGCTAAGACAATTTTTAGGAAGATCATTGTGTTGAAACTCTTCAACTAAAGGATTGACCAAATCTTCAAGTTTCCAAATAGAATGTTGGGGTAATTGATTATACCATTCTAATACATCACTAGTGAAATTTTTAACTAAGAGTTTAATAGTAGCAAATGTATTAGTTTGGATCCACTCTTTGTAGAGATTACCAAAGGCTTAAAGAAATGAGGCAGGGTCTTTAGTCTCATCATATTTGATAGTTGGTGATATGTTACCTATGTCAATAGATACAATGAAGGGATCTAAAGGCTCATTTTGAATGGTTTAAAGCATCTTGTTATTCATTATTGGTTGAGGAATAACATTACCTAAGACATCTCTAAGAGATGAAGGAATGTAGTTAGGATTAGCTTGAAGATGCATGATTGGAGGTTGATTAGCCACATTGATTAAGTGTTGTTGAAGTTATATCATTTGATTGGTATTAGAGTTTTGCATAATGTTCATTTGTTGAATAATTTGGGCTAATAATTGGGTTGTATCATGTGCTAGGTTGGTGTTAGAAGGAGTAATCTCCAAATTGGTGTTGGGGGAATGATTATTAGAAGAAGGGTTGTTAGTGGGATTGTTAAGTAAACTTGTGTCAATCACTCCCACATTAGTTGGAAGATTTTGAGAGGTTTTTTGGTAGGTGTAGACCAATTTGGCAAAATTATTAGTCCATATGTCATATACCACCAGTTCACCACCATCAGGGGGGATGCAAATGATCCCATAAGGTCCTTTAATGCCCTATTCTAAAAAATGTATAGCAAGACCATAGAACCTTATAAACTTGATGATTTTTTAGCTTTAGAAATTTATGAGGATGTAATAGATCCCATGACTTCTGTATTCTTGAAAAGATCTATTCCAGTTATAACTTCATTAGCTAGGGCTTATCCTGAAGCAGTGATCATCAATGATCAAATGTATCCCCAAGGATAAATGGCCTACTCTATCCCAAATATCAACCCACATATGCCCATTTTGAACATATTCCCCAACAACAATCAAAATATTCTAGCCTTGAATTAACTCCCAAATGTGAATCAACTGCCTTTGAGTCATGTTTCTCCCAATCAGAGTATAGGATTCTTGAGTCATCTTGATGCTAGTGGATTCAATGCAAATGATCAAAGATATTTAGTACAAACTTCATGTAATAAAAATAAATAGATGCATGATTTTAAAGCCCCTAAGAATAAGAATGAGGCTATACTAAAAATGGTCCAAAAGTCAAGCACTGATTTTCTTCAGTTGCTAAAATAAGTTGGCAATACTGAAGAAAACTTTGGTAGGAACTTCCCATTTCAAAGGTTTAATGGGCCTAACTATAGGTTTTAGAATGATAGTTTCCATAATAATAAGAATAATGAACCATCTTTTTAAAAGAGGATTATGGATATTAATCTTACTGATATTGCTTTGTTTGATTATTGTAGAGTGCATTGTATAACCAAACATAGAGAGATTGATTATATAAAGTTTTGTAAGGCTTTTGAAGATTTCCAAGAAGACTTAGACACATTTGAAGTGGTCCCTAACAAGGATAGTGGTGCAGGTACTTCAAGATTCAAGCTTGCTAATCAAACTTTCATGGTGAAGACATTTGATTTTCCCTCTCAAGAGGACAACAAACCTAGTGATGTCCCTGAGGAGATCCAGGCCTTCCAACAATTCTTGAAGAAGACTTATCCCTTGAAGAATAGAGATTAGAGGCAACCCTTGACTACCTCAATGCCTTCAAATAACTTTGGAACTCTTCCAAACACTTCTTCAAGCAATGATCCATAACCATCTAAAGGGAGTACCTCTAAGCATAATGCTGATGTTTATAGTTCTTCAAATAAAAATGGTTATAATATTATTGAAGACATAAATAAGATAAATTCTAACATCACATTGCATGAATTAATGTAGATCATAAAACAAAGGGACCTCTTGATGGAATCATTGTCAAAAAAATCCAGCAAACCACCCAAGGCTGACAATACTAATGTGATTTTGCACAAAGCTAAGGTAGAGTGTCCTTCTTTCCTACTCACAATCAAGATGTTCAGTAAGAATTTGCATAATTATTTATTAGATTCTAGTGCATCTACAAATATCATGCCACTAGGTATTTGCAAACAACTTGGATTAACACCTATTAAGTCTGATAAAGTTGTAACTCAATTAGATAAATCTAAAGTCAAGGTAATTGGGGAATTATTAAATGTTCATATGCAATTGGCCTATGAGCTTAGGGTATAGTAGTTTATTGATATCCAAGTTATTGGCATTCTTGATGTTTATGAAATCTTGTTAAGCAGGGAATGGACCAAAGCTTTGAATGGCTACATGTTCATGGATTATTCACATTTATGGCTACCTTGGAAGGGAGTTCAAACCAGATCAAGGTTGAAAGAGAGTCGAGGATGAATCACATGATCAATGAGTACAAAGTAATTAATGAAAGGATCAACATAACTGACTTAGACTTAGGGGTTTTCGCACTAGAGACTGCAAAGGTATGTGATCCTAAGAGTACTCAAGTTATGCCTGGGTTGTAGAAGCTACATTTTGATGGTGTTAGGTGTAAGGCTAGATATGGGGTCGATGTTGTCCTAAGTGACCTTGCTAATAAGAAATATCATACATCCTATAGTCTCTAATTCACTTGCACTAACAATCTTGTTGAATATGAGGCCCTTATCCTAGATTTACAAATTTCTATAAAGAATAAAATAAAAAAACTACTAGTCTATGGTGATTCATAACTAGTAGTCAACCAGGTGAGAAGTAAATATCAATGAAAACTCTCATACCTTAAGAGGCATAAGTTTAAGGTGTGGGATCTAATTGAGTCTTTTAATGATTTTGGTATTGTTTCCACTTTAAGAGAGGATAATCAAACTACTGATGAGTTGACATCTATTCTAGCCAACCTCATGCCCAACCAAGACTCCCCCAATTTTAACATTGAGCTGGTACCTTGCCCTTTGGTCCCTAATAATGTGAATTAATTTCAAGTCTTTAGTGATGATCAATAGATATTGGATTTTATGACTAATTCTAGAGCATTTGAGGCTTAAATCATTGATGAGACTGATGAAAATGCGCTTCGGGAGGACAAATTTTATGGTAAAGTCATTCAGTTGAACGACAATAAGATTCCCAAAGGCATGATTGCCTTAAAGAGGCTATTTGAGCAAGATAAGTTGGTTGAGGTTTCTAAGATTCCTAAGTTAAGTAGGAAAGACTACAATGTTGTTGATCTTGGCCCCCAAGATCAACCCTAGTTGGTTAACATTGGGAAAGCTTGCACTAACATTAAGAACAAGAAGGCCAAAGAGCTGCTAATGAAGTACAAGGATATCATAGCTTGATCCTATGATGATTTAAATGTCTTTGATCCAAGTGTCATCACCATACTATACCCCTTAAAGAATGTTGTAAACCCTTCAGGCAAGAGCAAAGGCTTGTGAACCCTATCTTAGAACCAATGATCTTCAAAGAGGTCAAAAGATTATTAGATGCTAGAATTATGTTTCCCATTAGTCATTCTACCTGGGTGGCCAATTTGGTACCATTAGGAAGAAGAATGGTGAGATTAGGCTATGCATTAACTTTAGGAATTTGAATAAAGCATCTTAAAAAGATAATTGTCCTCTTCCCTCTCTTGACTAGGCGATACAAGTTGTTTTAGGATCAAATATGATGTCTTTTCTTGATGGATTTTTAGGATACAACCAGGTGTTGGTTGACAAGGAAGATAGGATGAAAATAACCTTTACAACAAAATAGGGACCTTCACCTACAAAAGAATGTCTTTTGGTTCAATCAATGTAGGAGCTACTTTTTAAAGGGCCATGGACCATGCCTTGTAAGGTCTAATTGGTAAGTGTATCATTATATATATGGATGATCTAACAATTTTTTATAAAATAGGAAAGATCACTTTATGCATTTACAACAAGTTTTTGAGAGATGCAAAAGGTATGGAATCTCCCTAAACCCCAATAAAAACATCTTTTGTGTTACTGAGGGTAAATCATTGGGTCATGTCATAACCAAAGATGGGATCTCCATAGATCATGAAAGGGTGGAAGATATATCTAGGATAAAGCCTCCAAATAGTAAGAAAGAGCTAAAATCATTTTTTGGTTAGATAAACTTTGTAAGAATGTTCATTTATGGCTTTGTAAAGATTGTCAAGCCATTAAATGACATGCTAAAGAAGGATGCCAAGGTCTCATGGAATGAAGAATCTAGGAAGGCATTCAATGACATCAAAGAAGTAATTAGCCAAGCTCCAGTACTGATAAGTCTGGACTTTTCAAAGGATTTCTATCTCTATTCTTTTGCTTCTGACCATACCATGGTTGTAGTTTTAACTCAGAAGGTTGATGGGTGTGATCACCCAATAGTTTTCATAAGTACTAACTTTAAGAATACTGAATTAAATTATTCATTGATTGATAAAAAAACATATGCATTAGTTAAAGTAGTGAAGAAATATAGGCATTATATCCTTAGAAATAAGATGCATGTTATTCTACCTGACCCTGCCACAAAGCTTATGCTAAGCCAGAATGAACTTTGGGAACATAAAGGTAAATGGATATCAGTTTTACAAGAATATGACATAGAAATGAAAATGAAAAAATTGGTAAGGTGTAAAGGCTTGATCCAAATGATTTATAATACCAACCTTAGGTTAACTATTATGCAAGTTGATCAACAAAATTTTCAAGCTTGTGAGTGGTATGATTCCATCATACATTTACTTATTAATGGTACCTATCCTATAGGACTTGCAAGGGAGAAAAAGAGGCCCTTGAGGCTCAAATTAGCCCATAATTTGATCAAAGATGGGGTCTTATATAGAAATAAATTTGAAGGGGTTTACTTGAGGTATGTCTCAAAAGAAGAAGCTACCCAATCATGATCACCTTCCATGAGAAGTTTGGAAATGGACACCCATCTGGGAAGACTGCAGCCCATAATATTCTTAGAGCTGGCTATTAGTGGTCAAATATTTCCAAAAATGCTCATAAAAACATGAGGGAATGCCACTCCTACCAAATATTTAGCACCAAAGTGCCTAAGGTAGAAATGCCTTTACAACCAGTCATGGTTGAAAAACCATTTGCATAATGGGGTTAGAATTTATAGGGGTAATCAACCCGAATTCATTAGAAGGTCACAAGTACATCTTGATTACCATAGATTATTTCACAATGTGGATTGAAGCTATAACCACCAAATAATGCAGGACAGAAGAGGTGATCAATTTCTTGGAGGAAAACATTTGTACCAGATTTGGAACCCCAATCTCTTTGGTGTGTGATAATGGATATGCATTTATATCCATTGAGATTACAAAATGGGCATATGATAATTGCATTTGTCTTAATTTTTCATCCAATTGCTACCCCCAAGGAAATGGAGTATCTGAGTCTACTAATAAAACTTAATTAAAGCAATCAAGAAGTCTACCATCAACAAGCCCAAGACTTGGCACAAACTTCTCAAGTATGCCCTATGGGTAGATAGGATAAGGATAAATCAAGCCTTAAAAGTATCACCTTTTTTGTTGGTGTATGGCCAAGAACCTATCTTCCCTATCACTCTCAATTTTCCCACGTACAAATTCATGCAAGAGTATATGGAATAAATCTAAGATCTTGTAAATTCAAGATTGCTAGACATCATTTAGATGGAAAATGCATGGGAGAAATCCTTTTCTGATTTTAGTAGGCATAAAACCATGGTGAAGAGGTGGTTTGATAAAAAATCAAAGATTAAGGTGTTTAAATAAGGGGACCTAGTTCTCCTTTGGGACAAAACATATGAGCCTAAGGGAAAGCATGGAAAATTCACACCTTTATGGATTGGCCCATATCAAATTACAGAAACATTGGGAAACAACACCTTCAAGCTCAAAGATCTATAAGGAATAGAATTCACACTGCCCACCAATGGGTAGTACCTCAAGCATTAATTCTCTGTTGCTCCTCCTAAGGTCTTTATGGAGTAACTCTATAAGATGGTTAGACTTAGTGTAGGTAGGCTAGTTAGTTTCTTTTAGTTCTTTTCTTCTTATCCATTATTTGTACATAAACATGTATATATCTATTTGTTTCCTTTTATTTCTTGCTTTGCTACTTTCTATTATGTGTTTGCTTTTGTTGCCTTGTTCTTTATTTCCAATAAGTCCTTTTGGACAACCCTGAGCTCAGAGTTTATTTAGTTTGATTGAACCTCTAGAGTTCAGGAATGTGAGTGTGAACCTAATAACATATGCTAACCATGGTTCTAAAATATGAGCCTAATGTTATGATTTGAAGAAACTGGTAAAGACTAATTAAAGAGGCCAACTATTCCATGAGACCCTGAACATTGTCTAAACCTAAAATTGGTTTTAAGAAGAATTGTACTTGTAGGATGAAAGCTTAATCTACTGAGGCATAGTCATGTTTGGACTTAACAAACATCCTTTCCTGGGACAATGGTTGTAGCCATAGGTGATTTTCTGAGGATCAAACACTTGACCAAATCCTTAAACCTGGCTACCCTGGTTCACAATCTTGCTAAAAGCATAAAAGATATAAAAATACAAAAAATAAGAAAGCAATGCAAAATCAAAAGCTTTCAAGCATAGGTGATTCTGATAATCTCTACTGGGGCTATGGATGCCTGGTTGGTACTGGAGCAAGACCTTGAGTGGAGCTAAAGGCATCTCTGTCGAGACTATGGATGCCTGGCTGGCAGTAGAGTAATGCCCAAGCCTTCCCTAAACTAGAAACATGACTTTTAATGAATATCTAAACATGTTCCAAGTCAGTGTTAATGATTAAAGATATGAAACTTGGAAGTTATCTCCTAAAGTTCATGGCAAACAATAAGTGAAATCAAAGCACACACACAACATGGCTATGTCTTAATGTTTGATCCCAATTCTGCATGTGCAAAGTTTGATTCAACCATAAAATGATTTGGATAATGGCATTGATCAAAGTAGAGTAGATGACTTAGTTGTTGGTATAAACCAGAGTCTCTAAGTTCTAACATAATGATATGTTTCTCATAGAAGTTTCCATTTGTTGAGGTCAACATACCCTCATTTTTTCAAAATTGGGACCCTTGAGATATTCTGAATCTTAACCCTGAAAGCATGGCCTATTTTAAATCATTATTAGAATTTGAAGATCATCCACTTTGATAATGTTGGTTTACTAATTTATGGTTTGCTTTGAGCTTGCCTAATGTTGCTAATAATTGGTCTTCATGTCTTATAGTTATAGGTTTCATGGAGTCCTTATTGGTAGATTCATCTTTTAAAACCCTAGCATAAACCCTTGGTTTAAATTTGAATTTGGTGGGAATAAATTAGTGGGAACATTTTTATTTTTGGACTTAATCCCAATTTTTATGTTAAGGCTTGGTCGTGTTTTTTAACATGACCAAACATTAGCCTAAAAAATTATGCCTTGGTCCATTTTTATTTCCCCCCTTTTTATTTTCTATATTATAACGTGGTTTAATTTTATGCTGGCAAGTTACTTTTTATTTTCTAGCTTGGTCCCCTTTTAGCCTAAAGTTTTAATTCTAAGGTCCTGTTCATGTTTATCAACATGAACGAGACCTTAAAATTAATGATTTAGCCTAAGTTTTTATTTTATCCTGAGCCCTAACTTAAATATCATGCATTTTTTAGGATCTAATGATCCACTCTTCTTCACACCTTTTGATCCAATGAAGTGAGGATGAAACCAATGAATTGAGCACTTAGTTCTTCAGACTAATCATTTGGATCATGGTCAATGTCTTACTCTTCATTGTGGACCGAAGATTAGATGGAGTGAAGACAAAATTGAAAAGTCAAAGGCCCAAGGGGCTCTACAAAGTTGCTATGTTGCACTCTCACATTCAAGAATTAAAAGCAAAGGATCTCACTTATTAAATGGAACCAATGGTTTGTGACTACTCAAATCATGATCAGATGGCTCTTACTTTGTCACAATTTTTAATCAGATGAAACAAATTGACTCTGAGATCCTAGGAAGCCTCATAGAGTTGCCATGTGGCACTCTCACATTGGGATATAAGAGTTTGATTAGATTAAATTTGATGTTCACATGACCATCATTTGACATCTATGAGAATGTATTTGATGTCTATGCGATCATCAAATTTAAGCCCATCAAACCTAAGAACTTCATGAGCTTAAATTTGATGTTCGTGCGACCATCATTTGACATCTGTGAGGACGTATTAGATATCCATGAGGCCATCAAATTTAAGCTAATATATTATTTTTCTCAAGACCAAGATATACTCCAAAATACTATTAAAAAACTTATGAATTTCTTGCAGACTAATGGGACCCCTCAGAGGATGTTCAAATACTTGAGATCTTTGAACTAAAAATATTGAAATGATCTCATAGTCTAAATATATGCATAAATGAATTCAGTCTAAGTCTATATCCTAAGGTCCCCATTGTATTTTTTTGAATGCCATGAACCTTAGGCTAGAGACTTATACTAAGACTTATTTTAAAAGGGTCTTTGTGACATAAAACTTAACCTAAATGCTTTTTACTAAATTTTTTTTCATGTGTATTAATACAATAAAGCCCTATGTCAAAATCTATCATTTTGGTCCTTATATCACTTTAACCCCTTTGACGATGTTCTAAGAGCTTAACATTAATATTTTATCCCAAAGTATGCATTGTGTTTATTAGATACAATGTAAACCCTTACTAAAATATTTATCTTGGTCCCCTTTTTGTATAAATCCTAAAAACTTAGGCATAAACACTTTAGCCTAAAGTTTATTTCATATTTAATAAACATAAAATGAACCTTAGCCTAAGGTATTTAAACTTAAGTCCCCGCTTAAATAACAATGTTGATTAAAGTTCATGCACCTTGCAAGATCTAATGGTCTGTGCTTCATCATGGTGGATGATCTAATGACATAAAATCACTGATGAATTTTCAACGGAGCTCTGAGAACCCATGGGCTCGACACATGGTAAACATGCATCTAATATGTGACTGACAAAGGTGCTAGAGCTCATAAATCCTATAGATGTACCAAGTGGCATAACCATGGGGCTTGGTATTAAATGGAGCCAATGACAAACAAGGGCCTAGATCACAATCAATGGCCCACATTGATCTAAGGATCTTGATCTAACCGTGTGAAGCAAAAGGCATTTTTAAATGCCAACGACTAGTGATTCCAAGGCATTTATGAAAAATACCATGAAAAGTGCTAGATAGATGTCAAATAAGCACCACATAAGCATAGAGTGACAAAATAGAAGATCTTGTGTGCTCAAAATGCAAAAGTATAAAGGTGAAGGTCAAAATAAAATATGAGGCACATATAAGCTTAATTTTAAATAAGCTACCACCATTAAAGCTTCAAAACCCTAAAAATTGCATAAAAAGCCCTAAGTAAACTCAAATTGATTACAATAAGTCTAAAATTCATATGAGATTGTGATTTGAGCATAAAATAACTAAACTAGAGACCATTTACAATTTGATTGTGAGAAATTTGCACGCATGGAAGCCATGGTATCTCAAAGGCAACAATTAAGGGACAAGACAAAATTATAAATATCTATAGATAGCGAGGGAAGGGTTTTCAAGGATACTAACCTGGACACTGTAACCTGGAACACTGCCAACAAGAATTGGTCTAAACTCTTTTAGACCATTAAGGAGATGCAAACCATCACCAAAGAAGAACAAAGGATTGCCACAGTTAGTAGGAGGTAATATGACCTAGTTGCAGTTCAAATGGTTGGTCTTTATCATGCTACTACTAAACCAGAGGTACTCCATTACATTGATATCCTTACTCCCATTTTTGTAGATTGTAGAAATGAAAATGACTGGATCATTCATAAGGGTAGCTTTAGGAGAGTTGCATATATTTCCCCACTGGCCTTTGAGAGGTATTACAAACTTCTAAAATCCCATGTGGACCTACCCATCATAAAGGAATAGACCAACATGAATGATCTTGACATCATCCTTAGGCCATGGTTGCTCCAAAGGAACCATGTGATTCGAGACCCTACTGGTAACATCTCAGTTGCCTAATTTAGGGAAGGAATTAGGGTAATTATGACCTTATTTAATAGAGTATCTATAACCCCTTTAACCACATTTGTCAATAAGAGTTGGGTATCCTATGTCTATTTCATGGTGTATACACATAATGTTTTCACACTTTTATCAATTACTGACACTTTACATCTCATAGGAACCCATCATGGCTCAATCTCTCTCACTGCATGCCTTAACAGGTGCACCGGAAAAGGGGTGGGTAGACCTTTAGTGATTTTCAAGATTGTTATCCTTTATTTTCATATTATTCCCTATCTATTCAGCTCCTAAAACCTTTCCCTAAGCTATCTCTCCTTCCTTGCACATTCCTCTAATATTTTATTCTTTCTATCCTTCTTTCCCTTGCTTAGTACCTTTTTTACCTATTCAATAAGCTAGGTTGACCTGGTCGACCTATCATAGTTGGGGTTACTTTAGCTCTTTAGGCCTAGTTTCCATCAACTGACCTAACACAAACTTCAGGCATTAGCCCGATAATGTACTAGGTTGACCTGATCGACATAACACAACTGAAATGTTCAAGTGATTTTCAAGTTAGATACTCTTATATATACAAGGTCATTTTCGTCATTTCAATATGAAAGTAATCATGAGTTATTATTTGCTTGTGCTTCTTCAAAATATGCTCTTCCACCATTCTACTTGAGGAGTCTTAGCTTAAGTTTCTTATTTGGAGAATACTATTCTTGTGGATAGGTCTTAGATGCTTTGTCCTAACAAAGTGATCCTTACGAACCACAACAACCTCTTGAGAAGCCCCATTGGCCAAGGGAGAGATTGATTCATAATGGGTTCACATTCAGGTAAGTATATTCTAACTTTCTTCTCCTCTCTTTTAGTAGATAGAAGTAGCATAAGTGTTGGCTCGAATAATATTACTCCTCATATTCTATGTATTAGGGTGTTACTCATACTTACTTTATTTGAAGTTCCCTATACATGTATTTGATTGCTTTGCATCTAACCCCTTTCTTTGTGCAACAAGATTTGGTGAGCACTAGATTAATTTACTTTTCTTATTATTAGATTAGTTTACTTTCTTATTTATTATCATAAGTGAATATATAAACCATATGACTCTTTTAAGGTTGTTATGCGATTGTGTTAGACTGTAGGCTTTGGAACCTTGCCTAGCATGATGTTGTGACAAATGATACAAGTGATCCCCTAATTGGGTCTATTGGATCCTCATATTGGTCATGCTCTTACTTAACAAGTGTGTGTCCCAATTTGAAGTATAGGTGTGATCTATCTTATCTGATTCAGGATCGATTCATGTGCACCATGCAAATCTGATTGCATACATTTTGGTGAACCCGACGTGAATCATATCCCACAATTGGTTGGATTATCTTCTTGTTTCCATTTTTGTTTTCTTTATTATTTAGCATTAGCTCCACTTTGGATTCACCTTCATTACATTTTGGTGAACCCGATGCGAGTCTTATCCCACCACTAGTTGGATTGTCTTCACATTTTCATTTTTGTTTCTTTTTATTTTAGTATTTGTCTTCAGTTTGGCTTCACCCTAATGACACATTATTTTTATAATTGTTTTTATCCTCATTATTATCAGTTATTTCTTCTCTATTTTCATTCTCTACATCATCATGAATCCAACTCATTTTATGGTTTGCAAAATGGATGAGTAGAACTAAAGATATGGGCAAAACAAAGAACCTATCTACTATACTAGGTCAACTTGGTCAACCTAGTGCTTTTTCTAACCTCTGTACACTGTATTGGGTCAACTTGGTTGACCCTGAATAGTTTGTAGGCCTTGTTTTATATGTTAGGTTGATTGGGTCGACCCTATACTATTTTTTGCTTTCTTTACTTTGCAATTTAGCTTTTTACCTTCCTTGTATGTCTAACTTATTTTTTGTCTATCTAACTTAGTTCTTTATCTCTGTCTGTTATTCTTATTATTTATCATGCTTTTCCTTTATTATCAAGCATCATATCCACCATTATAAACTTCTTGGATAGCCTGAATCCATTTAGACACTCTATGGGATTCTTTTTTCTTATGCTTTCCTATTTCTTCTTCCTCTTTTTAGCTATTGGGGCATCTTGTGATGCCCATCTACACATTAATGTATCCGTTGGGGCATCTTGAGATGCCCACCTACATGTCATTTCAGATTTTGGGGCATCTTGTGATGTCCATTCCCATATCCACTTACCTTTTGGGTTATCTTGTGATGCCCACTCTTATTCTCCATTACATCCTACCAAATTAATTAAACTCCAATAAACCTTTCGAGACACATAGGCTTGTCTCTCACATGCTCATCATTGATATGGATGTTAATATAGGATTCATTTCCTTTTGATCATGCTTTTTATCTTTCTATCTAATGTAGACACCTAAATCTAGCCACCAATGACCTCTAATCACGCTTTTGACCAATTTCCACCTAAAGTGCACAATTTGGCCTAAAAACACTAAAACATGCTAAAAGATGTGAAACTGACATATTCAAGTGCCAATTTTGTCTAGAGTATCATTAAATGGGGTAGTGAAATTTATGGGCTAGCTAACTTTGATAAGTTCATTTCAAGTCAAAATGCCAATTTTACACCTGGGTGCTCTAGATTGCTCTTTCCTATCAAATATCTTGCACGAGACATGTGCCTTTGTTATTTGCTATTGATAATATCCTAAATGGGATAATAGATCCAATACATTTGACATCACATTCCAATTTCAATTCAATCAAATTTTGGACCAATAACAAGGCATTCTAATCAATTTGAGTAATTTGTGCACAAAGTGCTTAAACCTACTTAAGAGCTAATTAAACCAAATTAGAGCCTAATCAAGAAATCCATGAAGACTTGTTGAATAATTTATTTTGGAAATGAATATTTAATATCTACAACATTAGGTAACCTTATTTTTTGGGAAGACATCCCTAGGCCATAAATGCCACAAATATTAGGATTCATGCCCTTTATGCCTCTTAATTGCTCCTCTATCCCAAATATTGATGAGCCTATTTTTAAATTTTAATTAAAAAATTGGATTAATACTTAGCCACACATCTCAATCCTGAGATGGATGGTTCAAGTTGATTTTGATCAATCTCAAAAATCTATAAATAGGAGGCCTTACAACATGAATTGAAAAAGCTTAATTTGTGCAAAGTTATAATGCAGGATTGGTTCTAAAAGCTTCATGCAAACTAGTGTTTCCATGTCAAATTGATTCCAAGCCAAGCCAAGACAAGCCAAAGTCAAAGGTGCCAAGGAGAGATGGAGGTAGCCAAATTTCTATTGATGAAGACTTCATGAGCAAAAACTGAGTAATCCAATCGAAGAATACTCTTGGAACATCAAGGAAGGTAAAAAATGTGTGTTTTCTTGCATTTTATTTGTGCTTTGTTCCTTTGTCTTTCTTCACTAAGCTCACCCTAGTAACTAGGCATGAAGATTTTAGTTTAGTGTGTTTTTGATTTGATTTCATTCACTAACACAATACTAATCTCCTCTTCTTAGTCAAATTCCTAGTTCACATAATGGTATGCCCGGTGGGACCTCCCTAGCCTTGTAAAAATGGTCACAAAACTCCCTCAAACAAGTCACTAATATTTTTCTTGCAAAATCTTGGAGTGAGAGGCCAAAAAGAGTGAAATAATTGTGTACAAAATGTTTTTCTATAAGTCACAGTTTTGTAAAAACACAGTTGCGGTATTGTCTTGCTAGTAGTGGGATTGTCCTGCAAATAGTGGTATTGTAATTTAGACTAGCGATATTGTGCTTAGCTATTTGTGTTTTTTTTTGGACTAACTATGTTTTTGTTTAAGTTAGACAATACCTTTACTGGCTTAGTAGCAAGACTGTCCAACTATTCGTGGGGTTATTTAATTGAGTCACGGTATTGACTAACTGTTAGCGGTTAAGTGACAATACCATGACTCACTAAGTAGCGGGATTGTCCTACTATTAGTTGAATCATCAAACTAAGTCTTAGTATTATGACTAAATCATTTGTGATTAGTTACAATACCGTAACTCTCACAGTAGTGGTATTGTCCTACAAATAGCGGGATCGCTCTGTACAGTAATGGGATTGTTCTGTGTAAAAAACTCGAGAGCTCTATTTTTGAAATTCATTATTTCAAACCAAAGTAGCTTCAAGGCTAAAGGACATGCTAACTTTTTTTGTTGTAGGATCAAACTTTAAAGTTGTTAAAAACATGTTTATATCACCTTTTACATGCATTAAAATGAATTAGGAATGTTATTTTGGTGTTTAAACATTTACATGCTTAAGTGAGTTTTTAGTATGTTTTTCAAAGTTTGCAATTAAGACCAAGGGGTCAAATTAACACCACCTCAGTTTCCATTTGGGCTTAAAAATGAACTCAAATTTCTAATATTTTTGTCTTTAATTAGTTGTTTAAGTTAGATTTTGTTTGGCAAAAAAAGGAATACCACGTGTATGCTCTTCCATTTGTCCCATTTAAGGAAACCTTGGAATCAAAAGCACCATTCCTATTGCAAAAAGCCTAGTCCAAGGCTTATAAATAATGTCATCTAAAGCACTCCCCAAAAACTCATCAAAGTTTGGGTGACCTTGAAAATGACCCTAAAGTCTTTCTCTTTTAGTCTTTTATTTCATGCAAACTTGGCTTGCAAGGGGGACTTCATCACCTCCCATGAGTTCTTTAGGGAAGCTTTGACCCAAGGTTTCATCTCCTGACATTGACTTTACTTACTCTTTTTGAGTTACACATGGGATGTATCTGCATTTAGACATCGCACTACACTAAGTGAATAATAGGATGTAGTGGTTGTAAAAAGGACTTGACTTTTTTATAACTAGCCAATGTTGTGGTCACCTTATTTCCATGCTTGTCTTTTGCATCGTTTGATGTGAAAGTCATTGTGTAATTTATTCCCATAAAAACATTCAAAAACTTGATAGTTAGTCAACCCCACATTGCCATACCTTTGTTAGGATTTGGATGATTATACTTTGATCTATAAACTGAAAATGCAAGTGTATTACATTCGAAAATCACTTGTTCATGTTTATGAGATCCTTCAAATTTTCACTTTCTTGTGTTTAATTTTGTATAAAGAAAGTAAAATTAGAATTAAAATTAAGATTAGAATGCAATAATAATCAGATAAAATCAAATATAACACCAACAAGTTGATTATGGAGTTCGGCTTCAATAGCCTACATCTCCGGGTCCGCCCAATAGTGAGGACCGTTCTATTAAAATGCTGCAATAAATGGCTTTAAAAACCTTTACAAATATTCAATCTCACCTCCCTTGATCTTTATTTTCCTGCAAATATTCCTCTTAGACCTAAAAACAAAAGCCCAAGGCCGTACAAGGCAAAAACAAGGCTCTAATCCTCTTAATTCTCTTTACACAGTCAAAAATCCATGTCAATACAAGTAAAGATAACTCCCTTTTATAACATTTTAGCCACTGTGGCTGAAGCGGTCAAGACCTTAGCCTTTTAGGTGCCAGGTCTCAAGTTCAAAACTCCCTCCTCCTTTCTAGGTGCCTAGGGAAGCGGGCAAGGGCATCCTTCCTCCATGGGCGCGCTTTGTCCAAGGCTTTTTGTCCCACATTTGCTAGGCATGGTTGTTTTACATGCTTAAAATAGAAATCTTGTTGAAGATTTCAAATGAGAGAGGTTTGGGTGCCAACTTTGGACGCCACCTAGCCTGCTCAAATGCCTAATAATGAGGGAGGCACTTTAATGTTTGTGGCGTGATGTTTGGCACCTTTAATACATTTGAATTTATCAAATACCATGTGCATAAAAAAACACCTAACCAATATTTTTTTTGCCCTCTAATTATTTTCCATGTGTCAAATGGAGATTGGTCCACTTGGCATTCCTCAATTGTGCCACGTCACTTTGACATCCCTGTCGCATGATTTCTTCAACTGGGTATATCTTGAGCAGTCGGACTCCATTTTTTGAACCCCGAAAGTTGATAGAAAGTTCTCAAAAAGTACTACAATGTGCAAATGATTTGAACTAAATTTGAAGACTTTTGAAAAATAGAACAGTACATGGATCCACTTAGTGTATTTTGGTCATTTATCTTACTTGGTGTTTTTGAGACTAAAACTTGTTTATTTGATCATAAAACCATGTCAACAACAATTTGTATATATGTCACTCTTTTGTCTAAAGAGGCATTATGCTGGTTATTTTACACCACACTTGTGCCTTGAAATTTTTGGTAAACTTATTTGTGTGTGTGTCATTTGAGTTGCGGAGGGTAGTGTTATGCTGCCTAAATCATGTCAAAACATTTTGATCCTTTTGAGTCTTTGAAACATAACATAAATCACATCATTCAAGCATGCTTATGCTGTTAGGTTGCTCAATTTGCTTCAAGACTAGTTTACCTTGTATAAAAAAAACATTTGTTTCAAACCATGTCATGTATACCATTTAGACCTTTGTTATGTGTTGTCATGCTATCCAATCTTGTCTAGCTTGTTTGGTCAAAATCCTAGTTTTCAATTAACCTTGTCAAGTTTTGATTTAAACATTGATTGATTTCTATTTAGGCCTCAATTCATGGGGCTGATACATAGATCTTTCTCTTTTGGGTTTCATAATTTCGGTTAGCCAATTACCCAAATTTGAAAACTATTGGTGGTTTGTTTATTCAAAGCCTATCCTCATCATTATTTGTGCCTTTATTTAAGAGAACATAGTCTTTCTTCAAAAAGCATTTTGCCTTATGCCTTATGCCAATTGATCATGTTTATGTTTGATTCCATGTGTTGGGTCTATGTTAAAGTTGTTTCCAAACTTGTTAGATTAAATAAAATCATATCATGCCTTTATTTTAAAGTCTATATTTTCATGCCATTTGGCCAAAAGTCCTAGCATATGCCTATTTTTTTGAGCCAAGCTTTGACTTTGCATTTGGAAAAAAAGATCTAGCAACTCAACTATTCCCTTTCCTAGTTTAGACCTTGTTTGGAACACTTTGACCTAGACTTTCGACATGCCAATTTTTATTCAAACGCTTGACCTTTTGTGCATATGAAATTTGAAATTAGACATTTGATGTTAGACTGTTTTATGCCAAGTCTTATCACAAATCATTTTGGAGATATAGCTCCACCTTCATATCATATTAGAGATACAACTCCACCTTTTGACCAAGTTAGACCAAGCTTGAACCATTTGTCCTTTGGACATAGTTTTTCAGAGTTTGTAGAACTCTAAGCCTTTTAGTTTTGGAAATTTCATCATTTACGTAGATATATCTCACTACACTTATGGTGGAGTCACGTATAATTCAACTTATGATAGAATGGATGCACAAAATTCCACTAGGAACCCCTATAGAGAAATATTTTCTAAGGAGTTTTATTATTCTTCCTACAATACTCCATATGGGGAACATAGTCCAAATGCACAAAATCTGAATCGAAACCTTGATTGGCATGAAGAGGCTTGTGAGGAGAAATTTGAAGACCTAACTATAGATAATGTTGTTTGGGATATGGATCCATACCCTCTTTGCAGTAATTAGGCTCCACCACATCGTACCATTTCTATTTCAAGACTACAAGATCTCACCATTTCCATTCTAAGACCTTGTCCTTTAGCTTGTGTGAGCAATCATGCTCCACATTGCCCTATCATTACCATCTCAAGAATTTTTCCTTTAGCTTGTGGAAGCAATCATGCTCCCCAAGGCCTTACCATTATCTAATCATAGACCATTCCTCATCTAGTGCCAATCCCATCCAAACTTTAACTGATCCAATCCTTTCAAGACCAAGCCATGTTCAAAACTGGTATCTTCTAACTCATTGGAAATCAAGGCCAAAATAACAAATAAATCCAAGATGATTTTGTTAAACCAACCACTTTTAATAAGTTAACCTATGATGAATCACCTATTGATCCTATACTAGTTGTTGAGGAGTCTCACACTGATGAGCCAGTCTTTGTTAAGTCACTTCTTAATGATTATAACTGTCTTTGGGCAAATCATTAACTTAACCATTTGCCTATTTTTCAAGAGCCTCCTATTAACAAGCCAGTCTCTGAGGAGTTATCTCTTGACCTTTTTCCCATCCTAGAGGAGTCCCACTCTGATAAACCAGTTTTTGTGGAGCCCATTATGCTATCACATGTCGTTACTTGTCCAAAACCAAATATTCAATAAGACATCAATGTAACAAAGTACCTGTTAGATGAAGAATCAAAGTTAGAGTCAAGTTTTATTCTTGAACTGACATCATATTTACCATCAAAATCTGAATCAACATTAGTCTCATCATCAAATTCAAAGTCCCTTGAGTTAGAATCAGATTTAGAAGAAGAATATGTTCATGGCTATTACAATATTGATTATGCATGCCTCACAGATCATTTTGAATATATTTGTGATCCTTCTATAGTTTTTAAGGATGGGTACTTCAACTTTAACATAAATTCTCCTAGTATCTTCTACAAGGATTGTGATGCCAACACCCATTCCATTACCATTCCACATGCCATTACCATCAACCAAAATAGACATATTATTGACATTCCATCTCCCATAAGTGTCGATTGGGATCAACATAATCACACTTTGTTGAACTGAATCTATGGTGACATAGCAGTTAAAGAAGAGCAAGGATGCCAAGATCACATTCATGTCGTAGAAGAATACTATCCTAGTGAAACCTTTTTGGAGGCACTAGGGCATAATCAAAGTCAAAACTCAGCATCTTCTAGTGAAATGTTTGTAGAAGCACTAGAATAAAATAAAAGTCAAAATCCAATGTTCATTAGTGAAACCTTCTTGGAGGTGATACAAGACAATCAAGACAACTTCATTGGTGAAATCCTCATCGAGGCACCAATAGTTGAGCATGAAAGTTCTTCATTGCTTGATGAAGACAAAATAAAAGATCAAATCAAAATAGCTTCCAATCTATAGCTTAATCAGATGGTAGCTACTCTCATGATCAAACAACAAAAAAATTTGGTGGTCCTATCGAGAGAAGAAGTCTTCGGCCCCACCACATCTAAATTTATGTCAAATATGGCATCAACAACATTATGTGTGACTAAAAGTCTCACTCTTCATTTGTTTCCCTACCATTCCACATTCCATTATCATCTACTATTCTATTTCAAAAACAAACCTATCATCCAAATTTTATCCCTATTTACCATATATGGCCACACTTTTCTTTGTAGATGATACAAAGATACCTTGTCTCAATGCTTGATGGAATCAAAATCAATGACCAACGAAGATCACAAAAGAATTCTTGACAACCAGATTTGCATCAAGTTCTTAATAGAGCAGCTATTCAAATGTGGTGTGGGTTAGCAATTAACATGATCAAGTATTTTGTTTATATTATTTAGTGATTAGGGTGTGCATCTCCACCTCAACAAGAAAAACATAATCATATGCCATTTACCACACCTAGGCCAAAAATATGTACCATACTGTGTTATATTGCCATGCCATTGCCGTTGTTACATATCCTTTTTCCATTGTTGCATATCCCAACCAATCACCTTCTCACTTGGGGGCAACCGTCTTACCATTTTTTTAATCTATCAAAAATCATCATTATCGTTAGCAAGACCATACCATCCTATCATTCCATTCCTATCTACACCAAAGCCTATTTTTAGTCATCCTACCCAATCTTGTTTTGATCTTAGTTCCTTTGGTTCTTCCCACACTTTTTGCGAGAGTATTCTAATCAAGTTTTAATAATCAATCAAGTTCATGTTTAAATGACAGTCTATTAAAGTAGTGTGATAGTTGATCTGGCAAGATATCTTTTATTTTCCATCCTATATCAAGCTTGTTTATGTGATCCTCATTATAACCACCTATAGGCAAATCAATGTTTCACCAGTCTTGCTACTAATTATAACCGCCTATGGGAAAATTAGTATCATTGACCTATACTATTGTATCCTAGTTATAACTGCCTATGGGAAAACTAGGGACAACACTTGTTTATCATGCATTACTGCATCACCTTGCCATTACTATTTTCATTTGACTGGCCATTTGTCAATTTTGAGAACTTATTGGGACCTAGTTAGTTTTTCCTCACCTTCTATGTGGGTGGAATTAATATGACTTGAGGTCATTTTGAGACTATGTAGGTTATGCTTAATTCATGTTGAGGTCACCTCAGTCCCCCTTTCCATATGCTCTCACCATTTTGTGAGCAATCTAAGCCATACACTCTCACCATTTTTCGAGCAATCTAAGCCATACACTCTCATCATTTTGTGAGCAACTTAATCCAAATGCTCTTGCCATTTTGTGAGTAGGTATATTGTCATTCTCTAATGAGTTAAGATACCTCAAAATGCCAAAAACATTCATAACATTTCAAAAATAAAAAACATTTATCTTGTCTAAGCCTAGTTAGTTATCCTCGATTTGCCTTATTGGGGCATGACCATTGTTAGGATGCTTTCTTTTGCTTTTGTTTTCAGGTTTTCTATTTATTTGTTTATTTCAAGTTGTTTGTTTGTTTATTTGTTTTTCATTTGTTTGTTCACTTGCCTGTTTGTTTACTTTTTGCACTGTTGCCTTAACTCAGTCTATATGTATGTATTGGGTGATTCCTTACATTATTCATGAGTCTATCCATATTCATACATCAACATTATCATCATGGTTTTTATCAATGGTGCATTATTTTCATTTGAATATTGGATATCAAGAGTCAGTCCTTATGCATATTTCAGCCAAGTCTTCATTATGTTCTATCATGGAGCCTACCATCACACGCTACAACAAAAATTAGCTTTAAGAAGGTCTACAATCAATAGAGCCATAAAATTTTTCTCCTTGGCACCTTGGAAAATCCTCCCACCCACCTTGATCAATATAACTCATTTGACCATTCTAGTTGTATCATTGTTAATCAAGATGAGCATCACCTTATTGACAAGGATAACTATATCATTCTATTGATCAATCTCATTCATCTATCCATATTTTTCATTACTTTGTACCCACTCATCTTTATTCTATATTCTAGGTTATATCCTTGTGTTATGGTTGCTAATCAACCCTAACTAGGGCACCATCATCTTTAGCCAATTTAGGTCCTCGTAACGATTATAACTACCTACAAGTAAATCATTATTTTGACTTTTATTCCTAATTATAACCACCTTTGGGAAAATCAACATCTTTTTAAAATCAATGCATGCATACATTTTCTCATTTGGATTAATCTCATCCATAGGTTAATTCCACCTTTCTTCTTGTTTCTTTTTGAGGGACCATCCATCAACATATGTGATGACCACTCCCTTGAGGGGGCATCATCATAGGCTTCCCAAAATCATTTGGAGATTTGTTTTTTAATCATCATCTTTTTGTTGGCATACAAGCTATTTCTCATTATTTGAGAAGACATTGCTTTGCCTATGGTTTGTAACATCTTCCCAAATAGGGGTAAATTGTAGACACCTAAATCTGGCCACCAATGACCTCCAATCAAGATTTTGACCAATTTCCACCTAAAGAACATAATGTGGCCTAAGAACACTAAAATATGCTAAAAAATGTGAAACTGGAATATTCAAGTGCCAATTTTGGCTAGAGTATTATTAAATGGGGCAGTGCAATTTATGGGCTAGCTAACTTTGATCAGTTCATTTTGAGTCAAAATGCCAATTTTGCACATGGGTGCTCTAGATTGCTCTTTCCTATCAAATATCTTACATGAGACATGTGCTTTTGTTATTTACTATTGATAATATCTTAAATGGGATAATGGATCCAACGTATCTGACATCACCTTCTAATTCCAATCCAATCAAATTTTAGACCAATAACAAGGCATTCTAATCAATTTGAATAATTTGTGCACAAAGTGCTTAAACATGCTTAAGAGATAATTAAACCAACTTAGAGTCTAATCAATAAATCCATGGAATCTTGTTAAATAATTTGCTTTGGAAATGAATATTGAATATTTGCATCATTAGGTGACCTCTTTTCTTGAGAAGACATCCTTAGGCCATAAATGCCACAAATATCAGGATTCATGCCCTGCATGCCTCATCAAAGCCCTCCATGCCTCTTAATTGCTCCTCTATCCCAAATATTGATGAGCTTATCATTTTTAATTGCAAAATTGGATTAATCCTTAGCCACACATCTCAATCCTAAGATGGACGGTTCAGGTTGATTCTGATCAATCTCAAAAATCTATAAATAGGAGGCCTTACCACATGAAATAAAAAAGTTTAATTTGTGCAAAGTTATAATGCATGATTGGTTCTAAAAGCTTCATGAAAACTAGTGTTACCATGCCAAATTGATTCCAAGCCAACCCAAGCTAAAGCCAAAGGTGCCAAGGAGAGATGGAGGTAGCCAAGCTTCCATTAACGAGGACTTCATGAGCACAAACTGAGCAAGCCAATCAAAGAATAATCTTGGAGAATCAAAGAAGGTAATAAATATGCATTTAATTGCATTTTAGTTGTGCCATGTTCATTTGTCTTTCTTCACTAAGCTCACCCTAGTAACTAGGCATGAAGATGTTAGTTTAGTGTGTTTTTTATTTGATTTCATTCACTTAAACAATAGTAATCTCCTCTTCTTAGTCAAATTCTTAGTTCACATCTAACACTTTTTGTAGGTTATTTAACACAGGTCTCTCCTTATGTAACATTTTCCTTCCTTTTCAAACCTTTAGTCCTCCCTTTTGGTCTTTTGGTTTCTTGATGTGTAGACTTTTAAAAACTACACATGATAATTTTTGATGTCGCACTACTTTGTACCCTCATTTGACCTTATGTCATGTGGACCACCTAGTCCATTAAGACTTGTTTACAACTTAATACCCCCCAACCTAATGCATTATTTAATTCACCCTCTTTCCACCAATTCTTTTCTGGTCTCTCGACCACCGATGGTTATCCCAACCATTGATGGTTAGCCTAATCATCGATGGTTGGGTCCCCAACTTGCTTTAAAAGCTTTAAAGCATTGCCAAATCTTGTGCAAGATTAACAACTTCTAGAGTGACAACTTACCTTTAAAACAAGCTTTTAAAAATGACAAAAATAAGCAACTTTATACTCCATCAAATTAACAACTTCCCCTATTTTGAATTGGCAACTTTTGCTTATAAAAGGAAAAGAGGAGGAAGTGCAAAAGGATCCAAAATTAAGTACTTTGTATTCAAGTTCTCTTGCAGGTATCTAACATCCTTTTAGTTATCCATAAGTATCATTGGTGACCTAAAGCTTTATTGAAATCACATTTGAAGGCTGAAAGCACTATCACTTTGGCAAAATTATTCTAGGATCCCTTCACCAAGCTTCAGGTATCTTACGCTTATTTGCTTTAATCTATCTATTTCCATTCTCTCTATCTTTTTAGAATTACTAGTAACATATTCCCATATTCTAACCTTGTAACTAAATCATTGCTTAGCCAAATTTCCAATATGTACTTTTTATTCTGGTCATCCCCCAAATTGACACAGGTAACCGCCAATGGTCACTAAACCACTGATGGTTCACTATGGCATATGTTTCCAACAAATCATTTTTACCCTTTTACCCCTAATCAAATCCCATTTTTTGTGCTTCCCTCTAATCATAGGGCCTTTTTTGATTTTTGAACCAGACCCCAACCACCCTAACATCAAAATTTAATAATTTTCTTTAACAAGCAAGTTATCACTTCCTTTCTTGCATATATTTATTTTCTTATCATTGAATGCAAGTGCCTTATTTTATCATTTCAGAATTGATTGCCATAAAAATTAGATTGATAACCTCCTAGAAATCAATATGCTTCTTAGATCTAGCTCATGCTAGGCAATCCACTCAACCAACCATCTAACAACCCCCTTTCAAGTGTCTCTTATGATTTGTAGGTTATTCTTTCCTAGCCAAAGAGGGGTTCCCACCTTCATCTGGATTCATGCGTGCATTCTTTTCCACACACCCTATTACTAGCTTTATTTTATTTGCTTTCAAACTTAAGAAATGAGGAAAATAAATTGAAATATTTTGGCACACCCGGTGGGACCCTAGTTCCCTTTTCTTCCTTTATTATTTGCTCACCGAATAAAATCTGAAAATTTCTTTTTTAGGCTTAAAATAAACCTTTGCATCCATTGATTACTTGTTGATCTTAGTTCATTTAGTAGCTTAGAAGGCAAAATAATTTATCATAGCTTTCACATTTGTTATCACACACTAAACCGAACCACACAATAATTAACACATCAAAACATATCTGAGACATGGCCTAACTAGGATTTCATCACCTAGTAGACACATTACCCCCTCCTAAATATTCTACTTAGATTTCATCACCAAGGGGAGAACCAACTCAGCTCTCTGGTTGAGTATAAACTCTAAACTTAGTATATTTTGACTAAGCACCTGACACTCTTATTGCTACGAGACCATGAAGTGAGGGGGTAGGCCCCGATATCAAGCCATGTACCGAAGTTCAATATAAATTTTCTCTCTTGAGCACTTAACAACCTAAAACTAGCTATAGATTGCCTCTTTAGTACTTGATTTATATGCCAAATTCCTCTTTACACTCTCTAAGGCATAAGCCAAATTTATCTAAAAGGAATCCTAGAATAAACATACTTTTAGTATGTGCATTGATTGCTTTAAATTATTTTTGGTTGCTTTTTGTTTGAGGTGTGAGTTTCATCATAATATCCCCCAATTTCTCATATGATCTTTACTAGACAACAACTAAGAAATCAAACCAACCAACCACCACCATCCTCTTCTTCCTCCATGGAGTACACTTCTGATGTTGAAGTTTCCCCTCATTCTTCTCCCCCTCCTACTCAGATTCTATTTATTTCTAAAGGTGATGCAGACTTCACTACCTTCCTTGACAATAATTTGGCTACCCTTTAACATTATATTAACAAATTACCCAGCCGTACTCTATTGCTTCGGTCCTTGAAATGGATCTTCTTTATGATATGTCTCCCCATCTTATGGTGGGTGTTACCTCTTCCCAACCCTCGCTAACCCAAGCCTCCTCTTCTTCCAACATCCCTTTTAATACCACTACCCAAACCCAATCCAAAATTCCAACCTCTAACCAGACACCTCCTACCACACCCCACACTTCACATAGGTTTAACTCTACCTTTGGTTACCTATATTCCACCTACCATGGGGTTATCTTCTACCCCTACTTCTTCCCTTCCCTTTATCTTAACCAATCCACCAACTTCTACCCCATTTTAGAATCTAGTGCTTTCTAGACCTTAAACACTTCCACCTATCATCACTAGAGTCACCACCCAACCTCAACCTACCCAACCTCCACTTGCCACCTCAACCATACCTTTGAGTCAACCCACATCCATCCCTTGATAATTACCTATTACAACCTATTAATATGGGTACATACCATCTTCTACTCAACCATTTATGCCAATCAGTTCTTATGTGGCACCATCTCAACCTCTCCTCACCACTTACCAATATGTGGCCTCTTTGGTGCCTTCTACCACCTATCCTTATATAGCTGCCACTCAACCCCAATAGAATGTACAACTCAATTATGCATCTTCCCAACCTTAGTTGGATTTGATCAAGATGCTAATGGAAAAAATGACTAACTTGGAATCATCTATTTTTGGATCTCATAAACTTTTAACCTATCACGAAATTTGCAATGAACCTATCCATCCATATGTTCCCATCCACTCTTATCATCTTCAATGGGAATTGCCTAAATTTTCAAAATTTTAAGGCAATGAGGATCCCTAATAATATTTGAGAGCATTATGTCACTCTTGTTACTTGATTACATATGATGATGCTATCCTCCTCCAAACCTTCCCAATGTCTTTATTAGGACTTACTCTTGATTGGTATAGCTCTCTCCTTACACATTCCATCTCCTTCTCCCAACTAACCCAACTCTTTTTAGAACATTTCTTGATAAACATAATTAAAAAGGTTTCCTTAACTGACCTCTATTATATCAAACAATTTGATAACGAGTCAATTGTTGATTTTGTGGCTAGATTCCCTCATCAATCAACTTTACTTCACCTTACCCCAACTCAAATTAATTGAACTTTTCTTTAGGCATTTTGATAAGCATATTTCACCCACTCTTCAAGTTCAAACTTTCCAAACATTTGATGAGGCATTCACCATGGCACAAAAACTTGAAAACTATGCCATTGATGAAGGGAAATTGAAATTACAGAACAAGAATGCTACTTTTGAACCCGATGACCCTCCCTCTACCAAAACCACCAATGAATCCAATACCAAGGAAAAAACATCCACAAATTCAATGGTTATAAAAACTTCCCCACCTTTAATTGTTAACCAATCACATTAAAACAATTCTTCCAAATCTTCTTATCAATAAAATCAAACTCAAAATTGAGCCCCTCCAAGACAATATACTCCAATTGGGGAGTCATATGTGTCTACTTTGGATAAGATACTTAAAGCTAACCTTATCCAACTTCCACCAATTAAACCACCCCAACAATTTGATTTTTCTCACCCAATACCTGGGTGGTATAATGAAAATGACCATGATACCTTGCATTGAACTATTTGACATGACATTAATAGATGTAATACCTTTAAAAGTCTTGTCCAAAACCTAATTGATATTGGAGAGCTAGTGTTTGATAACCCCAATGCACCTCCTAATCAATCTCTCAACATTTTTTTTAAGCCTTTCCCAAATCATGCTCCTTCCACCCAACATCATGATAGTAAACCCGAGTTGTCTAACTCACATGAGGCACATACAATAAATGTTATCAGTAATGTGCCCATTTTTGAAGAGACCATTACCTCTATCACCCAAATAGATTAAACCAACCCACCATATATTCCTTTAGAGACTCAAATGAAGGAATCAACCACTTCTCTCTTTACACTTGGTGCAACTATAACTTTATCTATCCCTCCTTTGGTGGAAATGCTTAAAGAGGTAATCATTACTTAAACCACTTCTTCACCCCTCCAATCCCAGTGGTAGAACTACCTACTTCTTTGGATGACCAAGCTGAAGAAGAAACCATACGTACCTCTCCTATTATGGAACCATCTATACCCTCTTTGGAAGCCATTCCCCAAGAGATTGTTACCTCATCTACCCAATCACCACCTTTGGAGCCTCCCACCAATACCAAAATTGAAACCATACCTTCCATCAAAGATGCCAATACTAAAACCATTCCTTCTTCTCCACCCAAAGGATTAAGCTTTATGACCAATGATTAAGGAATTATACCCATTTATAAGCCCTTCTCTAGGTTAGTCCAAAGTTTAGAGTTCACATCCCAACCTAACTTTGATAGAGCCACCTTTTGGCATCAACTTGGCCTTCTTTATCAAAGTAAGTTTGATTCCTCAACTTTGATTGAGTCTACACTTAAACCCATTATTACCACCACACCAACTAAATCCTCTAAAGTCATAAGTGAACCATCTCAAACACCTCCATCTAAAATTTACAAATCACCTTATGCTTCTTTCAGCAAACCAATTAAGAATCTAAGGATTCTTCCCACACCTAGTCACATCACCCTCCTTTGATATTGCACTTAACTCCATCGAATCCACCAAATCCAAATCCAATTAGGTCTATTAATAAGGAAAGATTACCCAAACCTCTGCCACAAAGTAAACCCATACCACCTCCTTCTAACCTACCTTCCATTTTAGGACCCCATCCTTCTACCATTCATGTTACCTATTCTTCTTCTAAGAAACCATCTCCTTTTTTTCTACCTATAACCACCAAAAATTTTAGTTATTCATCATTCCTAACCAACCTATCCCCATCTACCTTCCCACCTGTAACCAAACCTTCATCATCAAAAACTTCCACATCCAAGTTGCCAACCCCCAAGCTGATTATATCCAAGCAAACCCAACCAAAATCCCCAACCAAGATCATTCCTCTAACTTCTTTCTTAAAGAGGACTATGCCCAATAAAATTCTCACCCCTCAAATCCAAAACCCCTTACCTACAACACCATTGCTGAAATCTTACACAACTATTTTGTAAAGGTTGTTGTAACTTTATTCCATTAGATTACCTCTAATTAAAACTTTTGACCCTACCCATCCTAAACCAACCTACTTAAATGATAATTTGATTTGTCTTTACCATAGGAATCCTAGACATGATATGGAAAACTGCAAAGCTCTCCAAACACTTATTCATATCCATTTGGATGAAGATTATTTATTTGTGGAACCACTATTGATCCCATCACCTACTCCATTACTTAACCAACCCATCCAACAAGCACCTACTCCCTCACCCTCACCTAATAGAAAAGAGGAGGAACTAAAGCAAATATCAAGCCCTCTTATCCACACCATTCATATGGTAACCTGTTCTCGGGCCCAACAGAAAGATAAGGAGAAAACCAATGTAACCATCACCTAGAATTACCCTTCAACCTCTCAACCTGCCAACCAAACCCAAACATATCCATCTCCACCTTAAAAAACCCTCAAAACCCAAAGCATCCCTTTTAAGATCTCCACCTCCCAACCCTACTCCATTTATCTAATGGCTCATGTTGAAACAACTTCACCATACACCAGTGAAAATGAGTCTTTATGATCTAATCGATACTTCACCTCAACATTGTCAAGCATTAATGGAGGCTCTACATTCCATAGAGGTTCAACCTAATAATCCACAAACTCTTGCATCCTTTTTTGGGGCCCTCCACCAAGCTTCCCTTTTCACCTTTTAGGATTCAAAAATCCTACCTTTTCATATTGAAGATCCTGATCCCGCACTCTTCATCACATCATACATCAATCAAACCCATGTCAAAAGGGTAATGATTGATGGAGGAGATAATATCAACATCATCTCCCCCCATGCTTATGACCAACTTTAACTCTCACAAACATCATGTCTGAGAGTACAATGGTCCTTTTCTCTTTTAATGATACATTGGTAACCACCTTAGGGACCATGGTACTCCACATCCATTTAGGAGATTGAACCATTCTTGAACTATTTTATGTTGTCGAGGGTGAGTTCTAATAAAAAATGTTACTCAGATGCCCTTGGATCTATGCAATGGGTTGCATCCCTTCCACTTTACATCGATGCATCAAATTTGAGCATGAGGGACAAGTTATTACAATCAAAGCTGATCCTAGTCCCTTTGCCTCATGCAATATGACCTATCAGCCTAATGACATTCTTATTCCTCTATCATCCACCTTACAACTAACTTCTATTCAAACCACCTCATCACCCACCATTGGTAACATTTCTTCCCACCATAATGATGAAGCATGCACTAGCTCATCTATTCCTTCATCACAAATTCTGGTGGAAGACAACCTACAATCAACATTTTAATGACTCTCACTGGGGGAATATCACCTTCTATCTTTAGATGCCTTCCCTACTCTGCATGAATATGGGAATCTTCAAAATTACCCTTCCTATGACCCCAACATTGGCACCATTATCCCCTTTGTGCTTCCAAATAATTGAATGAATTTCATCTATGGGAGACTTGATTGGCCACTTCTAGCTCTTGACACCACTCCATGTGTCCAACCCTTTACTTTTGACTTTTCTTACTTAAGCAACCCAACCTTTGCCAAAACCTACCTTTATCAGTGTGCTTGGAATTGATTTGGCCTTGGCCTCTATGTGTAAGGACCTCAAGAGTTTCCCATTATTAAAACCTAGAAAACTCATGAGTTTTTTTGTCTTAGGTTCGAACCACCAAAAGAGCCCACATCACCAAAACCCATTGCTACCACCACTAAAGAAATTTCATCCTCACCAACCCCATCTTCCTAATTTGAGGACTCCAAAATCATCCCATCTAATTTTTTTTTGATCAACACTATTAGTTTAGGCCCTTTGACCTATTGCAAGGATGGCCAAACTAAAACCATTGTTCTCATTCACTTGAAAATGATCAAACATGATTCTCCCACCATCAACACCATCCAACGTCAAGATGAAAATTATATTCTCACCTACATCGATGCACAAGATTCTTCTATCCATAAATCTCTCCATTCTAAGAACCAAAAAATCATAAATGAATCAACCATTGATATAAATTTGGGAACTTAAGAGAATACTCACATCATCAAAATCAACCAATCTTTAAATTTTATGGAGCAACAAGTTTACCCTTCTATCCTTCGTGACCATAACATAACATTTGCTTAGTCTTATTAGGACATGCCTAGAATTGATCCCTCTATCACTCTCCATAACATCATCACTCATCTTGAGGTTGAGCCAGTTCAACAAAAACTTCACCATATGCATCCCTGTATAGCTCTTCTCATCAAAGAAGAACTTCAAGACCTTTTATCTGTTAACTTTATCCAACCCATTGAATATCCACAATGGGTTTCTAATATCATACCCATCACCAATCCCATAGGGGGCCTTCACCTCTACATTGACTTTCATGACCTCAATCTTACCTACCCTAAAGATGCCTTTCCTCTACCTAATATAGACCAACTTATTGATCTCACGCCTAGCCATGAAATGTTATCTCTCATGGATGGTTTCTCAGGATATAATTAGATCTTGATTGCCCCTAATGATCAGCATAAAACTTCTTTTATCACCCCATGGGGAACCTTCTACTAGAGGGTCATGCCCTTTGGATTAAAGAATGCAAGGGTAACCTATCACCAAGCCATGACCTATATCTTTCATGACCTCATCAATCAGATTGTAGAAGATTATGTGGATGATCTCCTAGGGAAATCCAAACATCACCAGGACCACTTAGTTGTTCTCAACATCATATTTGAATGATTAATCCATTACAACGTCAGACTTAATCCCAAGAAGTGTGTCTTTAGAGTCCTATCAGGCAAACTCCTTGGCTTCATCGTCTCTCTTCATAGAATTGAAATAGACCCTACCAAGGTCATAGCCATTTTTAAGATGTCACCTCCTACCAACCTTACCCAACTTTGTATCTTTCAAGGCAAAATTTAATCCATTCAATGCTTCATCTCCTAACTATCAGACAAATACCAACCCTTCCACCACCTCCTCAAAAAGGATGTTTCTTTTAAGTATACCAAAGAATTCTAACAAGCCTTTGACTTGATCAAGGAGTACCTTCTATCTCCACCTATCCACACCCCTCCTAAAGATGAACAACCCTTTTACCTATATATCTCTGCCACATACCATTCCCTTGATGCAATGCTTGTGCATCATGATGAACAGAACAAAGAGCAGGTCATTTATTACATCAGTCACACCCTAATTGAATATGAAACTTGGTATACTCATCTCAATTTTTTTTGCCTTGCCTTAGTCTTTGTAACCTCCAAAATTTATCATTATCTTCTTAATCATAAAACCTCTGTCATCACTAATAGTGACCCCCTCAAGTATATTTACTCTAAGCCATATCAAAATCAACGTATGGCTAAGTGGCTCATGATTTTAGTCGAGTTCAATCTTGAGTTCTTACCATAAAATTCCATTAAAGGATAGGTTATTATTGACCAGTTAGTGAAAGATCCTTTACTTGATAACCAACCAATACCTCTCACCTTTTCCAATGAGTCTATTGCAACTCTTTCCCAAGAGGAATCCCCCCTTCAAATGACCATGTTTTTCAATGGCTCAAAGTTCTCAAATGGTAGGGGTGTCAGAGTAATCCTCATTCCCCTTAGTGGAGAACCACTTCCTCTTTCCTTTAAACTTGACTTTGAGTGTAGCAATAATGTAGTTGAATATGAATCCTTAGTCATAGGTATACAAACCACCCTAGCTTTGGGAATCAAAATAATCAGTGTCTTTGGTGACTTATAACTATTCATCAACCAGGTCAAAAGATCTTATTAGTACAAAAACAATGTCCTCTTAAAGTATAAACAACTTGTATATGTATGCTTGGCATCATTTGATCATCACACCATCTAATCGGTTCTTTGATCTGCTAACAAATTTGTAGACACCATGGCAACTCTCACTTCCCAAATTCCATCCCAACCAACCAAATCTAAAATATTTGTCACCATTCATCATTTTATCACACCTTCATATATCAGTTCAAACCTTCTCACCATTTGTAATCTGGAAACATAACCCTCTGATGTTTGGTATGATCAAACTTTCAAGTACCTTAACCTTGGCATTTTCCCTCCTAATCTTTCAAAGAATGCTTGCAGAGCTTTTACCCAGGGTACCTATCGTTACACCATTCTAGGAGGAATATTTTACAAATGAGGTTTTGATGGCAACCTTTTTTGTTGTCTCCATAGTCATAAGGCTTCTTATGACACCAAGAAAGTCCATGATGGCATTTATGGGGGACACTTTAGTGGCGTAGCTATTACTAAATGTATTCCTCACCTAGGCTACTATTGGTCCACACTTAATCAAGACTATTGTGACTATGTCAAGAAATGTGTTAAGCGTCAATAACATGTTAACCTTCATCATGCACCTCCCCATGGTCTTTAATTATCTTAAGATTATTGGCCTTTCTCGTAGTGGGGCCTTGATATTATTGGGTAAATCAACCCCCATTATTCACAATGACATCAATATATCATCACTGCTATAGAATATTTGACCAAATTGGTGAAAGTCATCCAACTTATATCAACCAAAGTCAAAAAGATCATTGACTTTATCAACCACCACATCATCTGTCACTTCGATGTCCCCCATAAAATCATCACTAATAATGACAAGTCCTTTAAAAATAAAAAAGTCCTTGTCATGCTCAATCATCTTTGTGTCTATCAAGAGTGAATCAAGTGCACATATAAAAAATGTTTGAAAAATCTAGAATTCAACATCGGAGACCTTTTCCTTAAATAAAATCAACATGTAACTAACATGGAGAAGACCAAGAAAGGTAAGTTCACTTTTAATTGGTTAAGACCCTACATTATAACCCATAAGTATGGATTTGGTGCTTACCATTTGTCCTCTCTCAAAGGCAAACCAAAACTTGAGCCTATCAATGTTTCGCATCTACATCCTTTCTATTATTAAAATATTATCATACTCATTGGTGTCTAACTTAAGCTCATCCCTTGGTTTACAAGACTTTCACCTCCTCTCATCTACATTTTTATTTATCCTTTGGGAACAATTGACTACAATATAGAACCATGTGATTCATCCTTCACATGTAAAAATTAATCCTAAGTATGGGTACCCTAGCTCAACCCATAACATGGTTTTCATGGATATTTTTCATCTTTCAATAGATGAAATACCATGGTTAGTTGTTTCTCAACCCCTCCCTTCCATTTACCATTAAAATTTTGTGCTAAGTATTGCCTCCATATAGGTAGACCTTTAAATAGACTTGTACATGTCTGAATTCACATTCAAAATCACTTATTTCTAGTATTACAAACTATTCCATTGAAGGATAGCTGCCTAATAATTCAAAGATGCTTAAAAATAGATTGCTCCCTTGAAGGACAGCTATGAAAATCAAATTTTATACCACTCCCTTGAAGGATGGATAAGTAATAATCATTTGAAGCTTCTCACATCAATCAGCTTCAAAAACTTATAAAATAGCACAAGCAATAAACAAAACTCTATCAAAATCTAAATAATTAAGCCAAAATCATCTCTTATAAATGCCATTAGTACACTTCCCACATTGATCGGTATACATTATATCCCATCATGCTACAATTGGCTCCTATACATGGCATTGTTAGACTTCTCGCATTGATTAGTCTACATAATAAGGAATGGACTTGTCTACTATAGCTCTTTGGTCACCTATAGAAGGGGCAAGCTAACCCACATTAGGTTACCACTACATCTATGTAACACTCAACCTCCTACCTAACACCTATTCTCAATTCATACTTCTCTGAACTCAAGGGACTATGAGCTTACTTGATATAAAGTGATCAAGACACCCTTGTTCTCAATTAAAGCATTCTCTTGTGAAGTACTCGATGGGTTTGTGTTCACTAAATCGATCCCTCTATGGTTTCTTATTGTTATGTTCTTACTAATTTGAGAAACATGCCTCTTCTTTATCTATTCTTGGGACATGTGAACATGTGTATCTTTCTTTATTTCCTTTCAACATGACTAAACATTATCATGACCAAAAAAATATTACACCCTCTCTTACCATAACATCAAAACAATCACATCATACCAATACCAATCCCAATATATTATCATATCAAGTCAAACCTGTCTACTATTCTATCCGATCATATTGATAAAACATTTTTTCAATGCATCAACAAAATATCATCACATCCATTGTTTAAACTAACTTAAATTAAGCATTCTTTAGTCCAGTCACCACATAATCATCATCATGCCTCAACTAGCTAGTCAATATAAACATAATCATAACCAACCTCATCACATCATGACGTGATCATCAAATACACATATATCCTCATAATCATGATCATAAATCAACATAAATTTCATAATCAACATAAACATCATAATCAACCTAATTATAATAATAATCACATCATCATCATCATCATACCTAAACTAACAGATCATAAACCACATAGGCATAAACCATAATCATAATCATAAATATCATCTTGCATAAATAAACATAAACATCATCTTGCACAAATCAACAACATAAATATAATCATAAAAATGATCATACACATAATCATAAACATAATATGAATAATCATAAACCACATAAGCATCCACAATCCACATGATCAACATCAGCATGAACGTCATCATAAATATAATCATAATACAAAATAATACATGTTACAATGTATGTCTCTCTCATAAAAACATCTCACCTCATTGGCATGCAAGCTGGTATCAAAATGAATAAAAAATATACATCGTACACATCATATCTCAAGGCCTTAGGGTACTAGAACTAGAGCACCTGCACCTGCACTCGCATCTGGTGGTGGACCCCCTAATGTACCTATCTACATTATTATCAATGCCCACTGACTTGGTGTAGTTATTGATGGACCCCCAACCAGGCTTACCCTATACTCCTCATATCTCATCTCATCCAGCAACTGGGTTTGTACCATAGCCTCATAGTATCTAAGATCTTGCATAGTGGTTAGATATTGTGTCCTCAAAATTGAGTCAACTGGTCTTCCTACTACTGTGGTCACCCCAACTCTCTATCTCAAAGAGTCTCTCTCCTATGTAACCATCCCAAGAGTGGCTCCCACCTATCAGACTGGCAACCTACCCCTATAAAGTGACTATCTATGCCTACAATGTGGTCACCTATCCCTATAAACCTATCACCTTGGCCTGTGCCATTGTAAGGGATGCTATTATCTAGTCATTTAAACCTCCAACCTATACCTATGTAAGATCAACATCCATGGGATATAGCCCCCATCTCCCCATCCAAAATCTATAGTCATATACTTAGCCTGGTACCATCCCATATATGCATCTATAACCTCAACATCATCTATAGGAGTTCTCACTAAAAGCTCCTCATAATCTAACACAATCACATTTGGCTACAACTCTGGTAGTGGGTACTATACCTCCTCCTTGTATTGAGGAATGTTTGGTGGTATATCCTATGTCTGCCTAAACTACCTCTAGACTCGATCTATTAGGATACACTCGATCTCTCCATCCCATCTACCATATACCCACCACCAACTTTTTAATGATAGAGTGTGGTGTCTATAACCTATCTAGAGGGGATAACCCACATATGGCCTCCATATAATGTCTACTACCACCAAGCCCTCTAAGGCATCTCAAAACCAATCTATATCCCTAGCTCCATCACCAGCTCTTAAAAGTGCATAATCACCTCACCACCTCATATAACCAATGCTATAGTCAGTCAGTATATACCCATCCCAGGGTAGCCCGAGTGGTTTGAGCACCTATATATGCTCATATGCCCAACAATGGAGCATGAAGCTGATGCTAATCCCATATCATCTCTATTATCTGAAGGCCTAAAGCTCTCTATATATCTGCACCAGTAACACTAAAGCCCATCCAAAAACCATCCTCCTAGAAACATCTATGTCAACACTCCCAACAACAAAAATGGAAAATGGCTACTGCTCAAATCTAGTTCCATGAAGTAGGATACACCCATCATCATCATGGTCAGAAGGCATCTATCCTATGCTACCCTCTAGCATAGTCACCCATAGCATACTTCACTAGTATGGTACCTAGCCTAAACTTGTTCAACTCCATAAATCAGATCCATGAAATAATCCCACTCATCACTCTCAATGTGTTATATTGGTTCCCCTTAAATCAGAAGCTAAGTAATCCTGTAGACATCCTCTTGAAGTATCAATATTTCCCTAGTTGATAAGAGGAAAGTGTTTTTGGTAGGATCCCATCTCTCGATGAGTGCCACAATCATCACCACATCCTAAGGTAGGTGTTGGTAGTGCCTCATGGCCCCTAAGCCAACCTCCTTCATCTACCTCCACTTGGCATCTGTCATCCCATCTTGAACCTCTTTAAATATCTTAGGGACTCAGTCCCTCATCTGAATTTGGTCACAGGCTTGCAAAACAATAATATTAGAATGTAAACTTAGTTTTCTACATCAAGCTTACTACCCATATACACCTATCATTTTCAACCCATCCCATTTACTATCTTAACTCTAAAAATCAAACCAACCTCTACCTTTATCCGTACTAATGTTACCATCATCTTACCGCCCAATTCCTTCTATTAGAAACAACTGCTCTATTCTGCATAACTTTTGCTAAATATGTTGAACCTCCACCCTAACACATTATTTTTCCATGCCTAATATGTCTTTCACCTCACTCTACCCACCACCCCTTTTAGTCATCTCATCCTATAAAACCTACATTCGACCTTTTACATCACTAGACACCATCTCTTCAAACACTTACAAAATTCACAAACATTTTAACCAAATTAACTTTACCACCTTGCAAAACTTTAACACCCCCTTTTAAAATATTTAAAACTACATTAAAACATTTTACTATTTACCATTTAACATTTTACACATTTTACAAACTTTAAAATATTTAACAAAACCATCACTTTTTAACCCACTCTACCCCTAACACTTTGACCACCAAGGGTTTCTTTAAACTATCAATGGTACCTAAGGACACTTTACCCCCAGGTTCGACCATTGATGGTTGGGTCAAACTATTGATGGTCACTGTAGGTGACCATAGGTAGTTCCACCTTTAAACCCTCAACCCCCAAATATTCCAAAACACCCATAGATTTCCAAATTACACTCAATACACCTATTCTACAACACATTGCCAATCAAATACACCATTAAAATCTCCCTTTACCCCATTAATTTTCCCACTTTTAACAAAAATAAAACCTAGGGCATCATGGCCCAAGATACTTTATAAAAACCTATGACCCTCCTTTCCACTTAATCACTATATCCCCAATACCACCAATTTAACTATACTATCAATTTGACAATAACACCTACTTCATTCCATGATTAATGATGTGGTCTCAGCCCTCACATCATTTCTCAACCACATCCTCATCCTCCCTCCATCTATCACACCCTCAAACACACACACTCAACCAATCACAACTCTCCACCTCTGCAAAGCTTAACACTCAACACAATAGTCAAAATCACCCAATCACTAATATGCAGTCACCAAAAGTCAATACATAAAAGTGACTTCTTATTTTTAATTTTCACAATTCAACTTTTTTAGGGTTTACCCTAACCATTGATGGTTAGGGTAACCATCGATGGTTGACCCTTATGGAAACCATAACCTTCGATGGTTTGGTCCCTTAATCTTCTACCTACTTTTCCAACACAACCACTCTCACACAGCCAACTCAACCAGAACTGCATTTGGCTAGAAGTCCCTCTTGGAATCTCTATTTATGGAACTATGTAGGTAGCATCCACTTGCCTAATATAGTTGGAGTCAGCTTGGTCACCCCTCACACTATGGCCCCCTTGATGTTGGTTATTTTTGACCCAGATCTCTTTATGTATTATGCGATAACTTTGCGTTGTTCATTGACCGCATTGACCACTTTTACCAAGTTTTCAATTTTGAAATTTGTACTACCTCATGCACAACTCAACCAATTATGTTGTTTCATGAGAGCATTTCCAAACTTGGATACTTGCTACCAATACTGACCTTGTCTAGCTCACTTGATAGGCATAATCCAATCAGCTATGACCAATACTGTGGATCAGTTACCCTCTTGTCCCTCTATATCCTATATTTATTTTACAACCTTAGAAATTTTAGTCTTTTGCATGATCTTGAATATCATTCTTAGTTGCATTTTATGTGCAAGTTCACATCTTGAATGCCCCAACCTTTTTATATCACCCATCTCATGAACACCCCTATCACATTTATCAAATCCTGACCCGATTTAATTTTCACCTCAATCATCTCCTAATTTGAGGGGGAATACCTCTTCCCATACTTGGGGCAACCAGACCTGGACCTTGACCAACCTACTATTTTTTTTCTATAGCTTGCTCAAAGCTACACAATAAAAAGGGGCAAAATGTAGACACTGAAAAATTGCACATGATAGTTTTTGATGTCACACTACTTTGGACCCTTATTGGACCTTGTGTCATGTGGACCACTTAGTACATTAAGACTTGTTTACAACTTAATACCCCTCCAACATAATGCATCATTTATTTTACTCTCTTTCCACTAATTCCCTTCTGGCCCCTTAATCACTGATAGTTAGCGTAACCATTTATGGTTCGCCTAACCATCGATGGTTGGCCTAACTGTCGACAGTTGGGTCCCCAACTTACTTTAAAAACTTTAAAGCGTTGCCTACTCTTATGCAATAATAACAACTCCTAGAGTGACAACTTACCTTTAAAGAAAACTTTTAAAAATGATGAAAATAGGCAACTTTATCCTCCATCAAATTAGCAACTTCCCCCATTCTCAATTGGCAACTTCTTATTATAAAAGGAAAAGAGGAGGCAGTGTAAAAGGATCCATAATCAAGTACAAGTTCTCTTGTATGTATCTAACATCCTTTTAGGTATCTAGTAGTATCATTGGTGACCCAAAGCTCTTTCTAAATCACATTCAAAGGCCAAAAGCACCATCACTTTGGCCAAATTAATTTAGGATCCCTTCACCAAGATTCAGGAATCTTATACTTATTTGCTTCAATCTATCTTATTTCTAATCTCTCTATCTTATCAGAGTTACCAGTACCATAGTCCCATCTTCTAGCCTTGTAACCAAATCATTGCTTAACCAAATTTCCAATCTATACTTTATGTTTTGATCATCCCCTAGATTGACATATGTAACTGCCGATGGTCACCCAACTATTGACAATCACCCAACCATCAATGGTCAGCCCCAACCATTGATGGTTCCCCTAACCACCGATGGTTCACTATGGCACACATTTATAGCAAATAATTTTCACCCATTTACCCCTAATCAAATCCTATTTTTTATGTTTCCCTCTGATCACATGACCTTTTCTAATTTTTTGAACCAGACCCTGACTACCCTAACATTAAAATTTAATCATTTTATTTAACAAACAATTTATCATTTCCTTTCTTTTATATATTTATTTTCTTATAATTGAATGCAAGTACCTTCTTTTATCATTTTAGACTTGATTGTCATAAAAAGTGGATTGACAACGTCCTAGGAAGCATTACACTTCTTGGATCTAGCTCACGCTAGGCAATCCACTCAACCAACCATCTAACAACCCCCTTTCAAGTGTCTCTTGTGATTTTTAGGTTATTCTTTCCTAGCTAAATAGGAGTTCTCACCTTCGTCTAGATTCATGCACGCATTCTACTAGGTATTCTTCTGCACACCCTATTACTAGCTTTCTTTTATTTGCTTTCAAAATTAAGAAATGAGGAAAATAAACTGAAACATGATGTACCATAGTCTTCATTTCCTTTCTTTTCAAACCTTTAGTCCTCCTTTTTGGTCTTTTGGTTTCTTGATGTACCATAGTCTTCATCACTTATCTTTTCATTCTCCTTTTACTTGCCAATGCTATTTTGGCATCTTCTTGGGCTTTTATTTTATGAGTTGCTTGGTAAGACTATGGAGAAAACCCGGTCCTCCTCATAAAATGACCATTCTTTTTTATTTCTCATTTCTTCCTTTTCATTCTTTTGTTGCTTTTCAATGTTGTTTTGGCATCCTTTGGCTCTTTCTTTGTGAGGTGCTTTATACAAAGGCTCCCTCAAGTTTTGATTATTGGCACCCTTTGGGTTTTCCTTTTGTGAGTTTCTTGGTAAGATCATGGATAAAACTCGGCCCTCCTAATAAAATTACCTTTCTTTTCATGTTATTTGTGATCCTTGTTATTTAGACATTATTTTTTGCTTCTTTTGCTAGATGGAATCTATAAACAATCTATGTTAGCATGTTTTCCTTCACTTCCCACAGTCTTATGATAAGGAATCACACATTTGATATCATTGTATTCCTTTTTTCCCTTTGTCACATTTTTTGCAATTTGAATAAATTCAAATTTGTTACATGTGTCATTTTCCTCTTGATTTCCCCCTTTATTTCACCTCCACATTTGGATAAAACAAGGTCAAAGTCAGTATAGCACTTTTATTTCACTTGGATTTACGAGACTCTTAGACCCCATGCTATTTGATTCTCTCTCTCTTAGCAACCTTGTCCCAAATTTTTCAAATGAAAGTCATCTTTAGCACCCATGTTTGGTCTTCCAAATCCGTATAAAAGAGGAATTTAAAAAAAATGAAAGTTAAAAGCCAATCATTTGAAAACAAAAGGTAATGATATCTAAAAGGCAACATATAAATCTTAAAAGTCTAATCACACCAAAATACATGATTACAAGCACATCTCTTATCTTCAATAAAAGCTTAAACTCCACAGTCGGCTTCACATAGAGCCAAAGTCCTTTGGGGTGTGGTAGGCTAATAGATTAGAATAGGGGATTTCAAATAAATCTATAGTACTACCTACTTTCTCATGCAAGTACCTAATATTTCTAGTAGATCAATATCTCTGTAAGGTGTCCTAAGGAGTGGGGAACACATCATGGGGAGGTATGTCCATTTTACTTTTCATGCATACAACCTTCATGGGATGATCTATATACTCCATTTATTGACCTAAGACTTATGTAGCTAAGAGAAGTTATTTAAAGTCCTTAAGGTCGACAGTCCTCTTATTTTGACATACCAAATTTGAGTGTATTGACTTCGATAAAGAATTCCTCTACCTCGATTTTTCTTTCATTCTCCCATCCACCCCATTTCATTTCCCCCCTTGATAGATAAATTATGATTCCAAATCTATTTTCCTTCTTCTTTAAATTCCTTTTTCTTCATTTCTTAAAAACATGCTAACACTACTTTAATTCATTTTTATCTATCTTTAGACATAAAACAACATGTTTGAGAAACTATGGGTCATTTTCATCATGTTCTATATATTTACTAAAACTACTTTTCTTTCCTTTTCACATTTATCTTGATTTTGTTGTTATACTATTGCAGACACCTAAGTTTGCACCCTTTCTCCATTGTTGCATGAGATGTGGATTGTTACTGCTCACCCAACCATGTTGTTTTCCCTTTTATGCATTCCCTTTTTCCATCGATGATTGAGATGTGGATTGTTATTGCTCACTCATCAATGTTATTTTACCATTTTTCTTTTTGAATCCTCTTTTAACCATCTTGTTTGACATGTATCCTTTATTTGATTTGGTGAGTTTTCCTTTCCTTACTTGAGGTTTACTTGTTTGATTTTTTTGATCTTTAGTAGCCTTGGCTTTTCAGTTACCTGATTTACTCTTGTTTGACTTGGTCATTGATCTAACATAACACTTGTCACCCAGCTTGCCAAATTCCCTAGTATGTCCAATCCACATAACACCGATTATCTTATCTTTTCTTACGTTTGTTTATTTTTGATCCTTAGTTTTGTATTTTTGGGTTTGTCCAAATCAGTCTATGTGCCCTCCACAATCAAAACTAAAACATAACTGACAAACATCCCGTGATACAGGTAAGTCAAGGTACACATCATTTACTTTTCAATTATTTATTTTTTGGTTAGTTTCCTTTTTTGTCATTTACTTTCAGTTAGTTTATGATTTTTAAAATACTATGATTATTTTTTATCATCAACATTGTGTGTGTCCTTATGTTCTTTCTTGAAGTACCATCCCCTGTTACACCTTAGTGACACGTGATGAGATTCAAGGGGGGCATATGTATACACATAATATTTTCAAACTTTTATTGATTATTGATCATTTACATCTTGTAGGAATCCATCATGACTCAATCTCTTTGAGTGCATGTCTTAAGGGGTGCAAAAAGAAAGGGTGGGCAGACCTTTGGTGCTTCACAGGATTGGTGTCCCTTATTGCCATATTATTCCCTATCCATTTAGCTCCTAAAACCTTTACCTAAGCTATCTCTCCTTCATTGCACATTCCTTTAGTATTTTACTATTTATATCCTTCTTTCCCTTGCTTAGTACCCTTTTTACCTGTTTAGTAAGCTAGGTCAACCTGGTCGACCTAGCATAGTTTGGGGTCACTTTAGCTCTTTAGGCCTATTTTCCATCTAGCCAACCTAACACAAACTTTAGGCATTAGCCTGATAATGTGCTAGGTCAACCTAGTTGACCTAACATAGCTAACATGTTCAAGTCATTTTTGGGTCAGATACTCCTATATATACAAGGTCATTTTAGTCATTTCCATATGAATGTAATCAGGAGTTATTATTTGCTTGCACTTCTTCATAATCTACTCTTCCACCATTTTACTTGAGGAGTCTTAGCTTAGGTTTCTTATTTGGAGAATCTTAGTCTCTTGGATAGGTCTTGGATGCTTTGGCCTAAAAAATTGATCCTTACTAACCACAATAACCTCTTTCAAAGCCCCATTAGCCAAGGGCGAGATTGAGTCACGATGGGTTCACATTCAGGTAAGTATATTCTAGCTTTGTTCTCCTCTCTTTTAGTAGATAGAAGTAGCATAAGTATTGGCTCGAATAATATTACTCCTCATATTCCATGTATTAGGGTGTTACTCATACTTACTTTATTTGAAGTTCCTTATACATGTATATGATTGCTTTGCATCTAACCCCTTACTTTATGTCACAAGATTTGGTAAGCACTAAATTAATTTACTTTTCTTATTATTATATTAGATTACTTTCTTGTTTATTATCATAAGTGAATATATAAACCATAGGACTCTTTTATGGTTGTTATGCAATTGTGTTAGAATATAGGCTTTAGAACCCTACCTAGCATTATGTGTTATGACAGATGATACAAGTGATCCCCTAATCAGGTCTAGTAGATCCTCATATTGATTATGCTCCCACTTAACAAGTGTATACCCCAATAATAAGTATAGGTGTGATATATCTTATCAGATCCAGGATTGATTCATGCACACCATGGAATTACAATTACATACACATGATCAAAAAAGGGCTCACTCCCCCAATTAGAGAAATGATAAGCATCTACCTAGGGAGATAATTTACAACCATCAATAATAAGACTAACAACTAATTATTTATGATGTCCTATCTATAAGACACTCTGCTAGCCTCCACCCAAATCCCTCACATCAAAAATTGCTCACCTGAGGGAAAATTCATAATCTCCCACCATTATTCAAAGTTAAATATCTTCAAATATAGACACCACATATAGTTCATTTATGATTGTGTCTATCCTACTTTGGTAGAAGCCATCATAGGTATACCAATGCCTAGGGTAATCCCTATAATCAAGAAGTATGTGGAACTAATAGGAGACATCTGGTTATATCCAAACTATAATATGATTAGAATTAAAGGAATTCTGACTCAACCGTAGAAGTTGCCTGTCTATGTCCCCAACAATCTAGCAGTGTAGGAAATTACATGTCAACTTATTCATGGTGTTGATGGAGTATGCAAGGATAAAAGGAAAGGCCTCCTTCATCCCTTCCATTAACATTTGGCAGAATAGTTTTGCAAGATTGGAAACATGTGGACACCATTTCCAGGCATAGAGATTCTTTCAACTTTTTATTGGATGATATGAAGCATTGGGATCCTTATGATAGGGTAGGAAAGTATTTGAAGAGAAAATAGTTACCCAAGCTAGTTTATGTGCATAAACTTGGTCCTTATGATCCTCTACACATCAAGGCCAATAATTTGAAATAAGTACTGGCTAGGCTCTAGAAGCACAATGTTAGTGTTGACACTTGGATTTTCACCCTTGAAGAGATGCTCAATTTTCCTCATCCAAGCAATAAAATGGAATCTTCTCTCTTGTTATGGTTGACAATTTTGTTGAGATGAATATCTAGATTAGGCGCTATCTCCCCTTGATGTGCCTTTAAAGCTTGTATTTATACTATTAACAACTTGGGAAATGAAAAGGGTTAAAATAAATGGAATTTAAACCTATTCTACTTTGGGTGATGTACCAAAATATTTGCTCTATACATACCTTGACATACACTTGAAACAAGGATAGTTACATATACACTTCACTCAATATTGACTCTCTCTCTCTCTCACACATCAGTGTTTCAACATGGGGTATAGGAGATGGCATAGATTTAGGAGGACTTAAGCAATAGGCATTCCAAGACACTCTATTGAATTAGCTATTCACTATATCTATAATCTCTTTAGACACTTCTTATTGAATTGTAAGAAGGAAATCACAATACACCAGGTACTAATGGCATTAACATGTGAAGGTAAATAGAAATTACACTTACATAATACTAATACTAAGCATGTATACTTATTGTACTCTTTGAATAAGGTAAAACATTTGTCTTTATTGATTTAAGGTAAAAATTTTGTAGGGCTTTGCCATACCAGGTAGAGAGATCATGCTCAAATGAGCCAAGAGAATCCATATTTATAGCCTTTGAGAAAGGGAGTTCAAGGGTCACTTGGACATGTGTCAATCTTGAAAATAGCAATAGTTATGCTACATTCTGTAAGAAACTCCATTTATGGTTACACTAATAGAATCAAGATACACCAAATTACCTTTTGCTATAGATGGGTCCATCTTTTAGAATGTTATTTCGATGCAAGTTGTTCTTTACTGGCTCATCGAGCTATATAATGGTGCAAAAATCTTAAACCATCAACCTACTTATTATTCTTGTTATGCATCAGAGCTCAGGATTCATGCCATTTGTCATTTCCATATTTTTTCGTAGGTTCCCATCAAGTCTTTTGAATAACAATGGTTATTCTTTGTAGTTTAAAATTGACTTCTTATGGGTCATCATCTTTTATTTGAATCCCAATGGCTAATCCTTGCATCTTGAAATTGATGTTCTACAGGTTGTCACCTTTTGAGTATTTTCGTTGGATAATTCTTCTGCAGCTATTGGTCTTCAAAATTTTCTTTTCCTCCAAGTTTTTTGTCTCAACATTCTTTCAGACAATTTATTTGAAAGAATTCTTTCAGGCTCTTCTTCCTTTCCTCTTGACTTTTTGATTGGTCCCTTTAGAGAAGTTGTAATACCCTTCAGAGAAGTTGTAATAGTCCTTCGATCCTTTGATATTTTGGAAAACATCCCTTCAGACTTTATAAAAACTACCTTTAGGCCTTTGGAAATGACCCTTTAGAAAAGTTTCAACATACCCTTCGGGAAAATGAAAATGGATAATTTTTCTGACAAAAAGATACCCTTCATAAAAATGAAAGTGCCTTTCGAAAAAGTGAAAGTGCCCTTCAATTTTTTTGAAAATGTCCCTTTAAACTCTCTGAAATGCCCTTGAAAATATTTGAAAATGTCCACTTTTAGCTTGAAAGAGTCCTTTGGGAAAGCTGTAAATGATCCTTCGTAAAACTAAAATGGACCTTTCCTAACAAAAGATACCCTTCAAAAAAATGAAACATACCCTTCAAATTTTTTGAAAAGGTCCTTTTCAGCTTGAAAGAGTCCTTCAAGAAAGTTAATTCAGACAAAAAGTATAAAATAATTTGACAAAGGCTTTAGACAAAAAACCTACAGACAAAAAACCTGAAAGGATGAACACTTAGCAAAAGACCATAACAAACCCTTTGAAAGAATTTATTGCAAAGGACTTAGCCAGAAGACTAAAGAATAAATTTTTCAAAAGGAAAAAAACTTGGATTTTTTTAATATGTAGAAGACTTCAACTTTGTATAAGAACACTTCTTGCATATTGGACTTGAACAAAGGTATAGACTCAGACATTTTGTTTTTTAAAAGGGGTGGCCCATTTTGGCCTAAAGGGCCAAAATTGGGTCAACAAATTGGTGAATCACAGGGGTAGTATGCCTGCTATACTGGCCAGACTAGTAGCTTAAATAATCCATTGGGCATGGAGTTAATTAAGGATTGAAATAAACTAGAAACCTTGACCATGATTTAGAACTTGATCAACAAGACAACCATTCACTTCCTCCAACACACAAAGGAAAAAAACACTTAAGAAATACCAAAGCAAACACACATGTGCTACTTAGCACTTAGAAAAATAAAAGACACAACATAAAGAAAACTAATTATATATAACTAACCAAATATACTCTTCCCCCTTGTAGATCAAAGGGAAAACTTCTTAGGTCTCTTCCATGGCAATAAACCTCATGATGTTAGACAAGTGGTTGGTTGGAGTAGGAGCTTGGTGACTCATCATTCTTGCTTGCCACCTTGATTGGCATGTACCCAAGTGGACTAAGTTTAAACATGTCTCTAATATATATGTACTCATCTTACTCTTTGAAACATGTCTCATGTTGGTCCTTCATGCTAGTGTAGTCCATCAATGGATCAATGGTTGCAATCTCATCATCACAGGGTTCATTTGGATCATAGCCCTCTTGGTATGCATCATAGACCAACTCATTATTTTCTATGTCTTTGAGAAGCTTATCAAAATGATCTCTTGCTTTTTCATGGCTCTCTTGAAGAAGGATGGTTGGTATGATGTTTGAGCTGAGACAAAAAAATTGTAGCTCATTCCAGAAATCATCATTTTCTCACTCAAGAACTCCTTTAAATCCCCTATCAAAATAATCAAACCTCTCTCCTTCTTGATAAAAAATAGAAGTATCTATCTACTTAAAAACATGCTCTTGAACCTCATTCAACTTAGGTCCCATGGCTTAGTCATTATCTTCATCAAAACAACAAGAAGGTTCATTAAACAAAGGGAAAGAGAGCTCAGCATGCTTACATTCTCCATCCAACATTGAAAAGTGAAATTTGTCAATCTCATCTTCATATTGCTGGAACATTTGTATGTATACGTGACCTATATCTTCTCCTTGAATCATGTCACCTTCAAGAGTCACTTATTCAACCTTATTTTCATGAAAACCTCCTAGAACAACTGCCTCTTGAAATATGATTTGACTACATTGTTCATCTTTGATAGTGCCTTCCACCTCATGTTCATGATAATGATCACCATGATGATGTTCATATGGAGTACTTATGATGACCCCATCTTCATTTTCACTCATGGTAGTCTCTTGATAAGCTAAGAATTACATTTTCTCTTGCTCACTTTCCTCCCTTAAGACATGTTCCTCTTTTGGATGGAATGAAATGAGGGGTGAATTGTTCATGAGTCTAAAATACAAGAGTTGGAGTATGGAAGGTAATTGAAGGTGATGGGAGTGAAAATGGAGTATGGGTTGAAGGAGAGGGATTAGGAATATACTTTGAAAAGAGGCAAACAATAGTGAGCTCAAAATCAAATTGGGAATGAGAAGTGGGGTTCTCTTTGAGAAGCTCATGAGGAAGAGGAGGTAAACCTTGGGCTAAAATTAATTGATTCTCTTCCTTCCACTTGACCAACACTTCATCCACATTAGATGTAGTTTGATAACTTTCTTGAAGGGGTGTGTTTAGACATGGGATCTTCTATTGGGTCTAAACTTTGACTAAGCAACCTCATTCTTGACTCCAATTCTTCAATCTACTTAACTATATTCTCTTGGAAGAGTCTTTCTTGGAGATCATATGCATCATCATGATGAGGAGGAGTGGCTCATTTTCAGCTTTACACTCTTGAAAAATACTCTTCTCTTCTTTCTTACCTCATGATTCCACTATTTCATTCCAACTCATGATCTTGGGATTGAAACTCTCTTCTTGAGGATATGCAATAACTCCATATTTTTCAAGGTCTTGAGTTAGTTCATGATAGACATTTCTACAACTTGGAATATTGACATCATGTTGAAGGGCTTGAGGAGGTTGAGGGAGACTAGGAAGAATTTGCACATGTATAGGAATATTTGCTTGAGGATGGATGCATTGTTTTCCAAAAAAAGTAGGATGATTTTCTTCAAAGGAGGGCTCATAATATAAGGGATAGAAATAATTAGTTTCCATAGAAGGCCATTCTAATGTCCTTTGGTGTTGGATTTCTAGGTACAAAGGATTAAAAACAAGAGTAGTTAATGGATTATATGAGTTAGAAGGTTGGCTCATTTTATTTTGGTGAGCAAGTGATAATTTATAAAAAAGATTTGGTGTACAGGGGGAGGGTTTCTTTTGTATAGGAGGAGGTTGTTTGGGGATAGAAGAAGGGGTACAGGGCTGACTGCCTTGAGTGGATTGACTTCTCCACCTTACTAGTTTCTCCTCCATGGATTTCATGACTTGAGCTTGATTAAACAAGCATTCTTCCTTGTACATAAGCTCTTGTTAATATCTATTTCATTCATTCAACCTATCTATTTCCAACATATGCTTCTTAAACTTCAGTATTATCTCTTTGGCACTCTTGAATTCACTAGGAGAAGGACAATTAAGAGGGATACTTGAGGTGATTGTATAAATAACATGAGCTTGATCAAAACTAAATGAAGGATCACAAGATCCATACTGCTTAATAATGGAATTATACATACCAAATATGATTTCTTGATGCACTAGGGTTGCTTGACTAGTTGATTTAACTCGAAGTCTCCATTGGTGTTGATTGAAATGACTCCAAAAGGCTGATTGGATGAAGAACACACCGAGAATCATTTAACTCCTTAGATAAATGGTCCCATCGGGCGTGCCAAAAATTGTTGACACTTGGATTTGCACCCTTGAAGAGATGCTCAATTCTCCTCATCCAAGTGACAAAATGGAATCATCTCTCTTTCTATGGGTGATAATTTCATTGAGATGAATCTCTAGATTAGGGGATAACTCCCCTTGATGCACCTTTAAAGCTTGTATTCCTACTATTAACAACTAGGGGAATGAAAAGGGTTAAAATAACTAGAATTTAAACCTATTCTAGTGGGGGTGATGCACCAAAATATTTTCTTTACTCATACCTTGACATACACTTGAAATAAGGACAAGTTACATATACATTTCACTCAATATTGAATCTCTCTCTCACACATCAGTGATTCAACATGGGGCGTAAAAAATGGTATAGATTTAGGAGGACTTAAATAATAGGCATTCCAAGACACTCTATTGAATTTACTGTTCACTATATATGTAATCTCTTCAGACAATTCATGTTGACCTATAAGAAGGAAATCACAATACACCAGGTACTAATGGTATTAACATGTGAAGGTAAATGGAAATTACACGTACACAATAATAATACTAAGCATGTACACTTAATGCACTCTTTGAATGAGGTAAAACACTTATCTTTATTGATTCAATGTAAAATTTTGGTAGGGCTTCACCATACTAGGTAGAGATATCATGCTCAAATGAGCCAATAGAATCCATATTTATAGCCTTTGAAAAAGAGATCAAGCAAAGGGAGTTCAAGGGTCACTTGGATATGTGACAATATTGAAAATAATAATGGTTACACTGCATTCTATAAGAAACTTTCTTTATGGTTACACTAGTGGAATCAAGATACATAGAACTACCTTTTGCTATAAATGGGTCCATCTGTTGGAATATCATTTCAATGCAAGTTGTTCTTTATTGGCTCATCGAGCTGTATAATGGTGCAACAATCTTAAACCATTGACCTATCTATCATGCTTGTTATTCATCAGAGCTTAAGATTCATGCCATTTGTCATTTCCATATTTTTCCTCAAGTTCCCATCAAGTATTTTGAATAACAATGGCTATTCTTTGTATTTTAAAATTGACTTCCTACGAGCCATCATATTTTGTTTGAGTCCTAATGGCTAATCCTTTTAGATTAAAATTGACATTCTATAGGCTGTCACCTTTTAGGTATTTTCTTTAGATAATTTATCTACAGCTATTGGTCTTCAAACTTTTCTTTTCCTTTAGGTTTTTTGTCTCGACATTCTTTTGAATAATTTGTCTGAAAGAATTATTTCAGGCTCTTCTTCCTTTCCTCTCAACTTTTGATTTGGTCCCTTCAGAGAAGTTGTAATGCCCTTCAAAGAAGTTGTAATGCCCTTCAAAAAAGTTGTAATGGTCCTTCATTCCTTTGGGATTTTGGAAAACATCCCTTCAAACTTTTTAAAAAGTACCTTTCAGCCTTTGGAAATGACCCTTTGGAAGAGTTGTAACATACCCTTCAGGAAAATGAAAATGGACAATTTTTTTGACAAAAAGATACCCTTAGCAAAAAATAAAAGTGCCATTCAGAAAAGTGAAAGTGCCCTTCAAATTTTTTGAAAACGTCCCTTTGGACTCTCTAACATACCTGTCATTTTTTTTGAAAAGGTCCTTTTCAACTTGAAAGAGTCCTTCGGGAAAGTTACTTCAGACAAAATGTTCAAAAGAATTCAACAAAGGCTTTAGACAAAAAACCTACAGATAAAAAACCTAAAAGAATGAACACTTAGTAAAATACCATAACAAACCCTCCAAAAGAATTCATTGTAAAGGACTTAGCTAAAAGACTAAAGAACAAAACTTTCAAAAGGAAAAAAAATTGGGTTTTTTTAATATGTAGAAGACTTTAGCTTTGTATAAGAACACTTCTTGCATACTAGACTTAAACAAAGGTATAGACTCAAACATTTTATTTTTTAAAAGGGGTGGCCCATTTTGGCTTGAAGGGCCAAAATTGGGTCAATAGTTAGACTTGAGAATATATTGACTATTAATGAAAAACCATAAGGAGACATATGGCAAATAGCACCTCTTCCATATCACTTGCTACTTGGACCTTCCAGGCCACCTTAGGAGCAATCAAAGATGGAAATGCATCCCCAAGCACAAATTACACAAGGTCATAATAAGGAGAAGTTGGAAGAGAGGCTTGGTGAGGGACCTTCATCCTCAACCCTACCTCAAAGTCTGGCATCTCTAGTTGAGTACCTGGACATGATTGCCTTGGAGCCTAATGACATAGTAGAGGATGCATTCAAGGTCCTAGTTAAAACATATGGCTCTAAAGAAGAGGAGGAGTAAACTTAAGGACCCCAAGCTCAAATTGAAGAAGATGAGAAAGACAAAGGAAAATAGGTTGCCTTGGATTTAGTTCTTGTAGCACCCCCACAAAAAAGAAAGGCAGAATTGATAATTGTCCCTGTTAGACAAAAGAGGCCAAAGTTGAATCTCACTCATCCTACCAATGAAACTAACATATTTAGTGAGGAATACCCTATTCATGGACCAATCATCCCTAATTGGTTTATCTATAGATAAATTCAAAAGATTCCCACTTTGTCTCACTCTTGGGCCTTGACCAAAACTATTGACATTGATGTGCATGAGAATATAAAGCCAAAGATAAATGATTTGATGAAAGAGGATGAAGAAAGATGAATAGTGACCACTAAAGGGTCAAGTAGCAAGAAGATGGATGCTCCAAGAGCATCAAGTAGTACCAGATGGAGGCTCATAAACCTCGAAAATACACTGAACCAATTACAACTATACAATTCAATCTAGAGACAACTGGATTAGAAAGAGTGACAACTAGAAAAACCATGGTGGGAATTAAAGAGTTCATATTCTAAAAGGTTGAGCCATTTACAAACTTAACTCCAGTTGGAGGGCGATAGCTTGGTGAACTACCCATCCATAAAGAGGATGTTGAAAGCCTAACTAAGGCTCATTCAACTCAAGTCAGAGCAGGCATCAGGAGGATGAAATAAAGGATTCATAACTTAGAGAAGGAAAAGGAGAATTTAGAGACCCAATCTATCTTATCAGTTCCTAAGGCCATAATTAAGATGTTTTAAGCATCCTTTTTTAACGTGTTTGACTCCTTAAAGTCAATGATACTAAGATAGGATGCATTATGCCAATAGAGTGAGGTGGCCAAAATATTAATGATAGAGTGGCAAGATCCAAATGCTAAAATAAGGGATCTCATTAATATACTAATTAAGAATAGAATTCCTAAGTTCAAAACCATTATCCTAGCCCACTTGAATGCTATATTAGGAATAGTGGTGGATAAGATCCAAAGCTTCAGTGATTAATCAATAGGCTTGGATAGAATCCTAAGGGATGATGAAGAGCTAATTACCAAGATTAAGAAACTCTTTGGCACTATGTTGGCTAATCCTACAAAACATACAACCCTGGGCATTATTGAGGATGAGGAGTATAAGCATAGAGTCACTCTAGTGATGCAGGAAGTAAAGGGCAAAAGCTAGGGTCAATTGGGCAGTGACAATAGTAGAATTTTGGGCATGATCTTCACTGCTGAAGAAAATATTGTCAAAGCTAGAAGCATCAAGGAAGTCATGGTAAGGGATGATAGAGACTTTGAGGACTTAGTTGATTAAGAATATGTCTGTGTCCTAAAGCCATTTGTAAATTTGGAGTTCATCAAGTAACAACATCAAAGAGCTATGGAGCTTCTACAAGAGCAATGGGGGAACCCTTCAACAATGGGCCCATCAATTAATTAATATTCTTTTTTTGTAAAAACATTATAATATTTTTAATAGGAATATTATTTTGTAAAGGCATATTCTAGTCTGTTAGCATATTTGCCTTCAGGTCAGTCTAGTTTGTAAAAGCAAATGTATTATAGAGCTTTTTGAAAATGGACAACTATCCTAATATTTTGTATATTTGTATCTTGTAACTGACTGGTATACTTCCTTGTCTTTCTATAAAAGGTAGTACTACCATCTTGTAAGGAGGGAAAATTTTAAGCAAAATTTGTATACTTTGAGCAGTTAATATAATCAAAGAATTCTGAAAGGATTGTCTAAGTTTTTTTGTGTCAATTATTACATGCTTTTCTCTTAATTTTTAGTCTTAAGCCTTAAATTTGAATAGTTTTTTTATGAATTCTGAGTTGCATCTTTTATTATAGTGTTGCTAATTTGTGCTTATGCTAGATTAATTGAAGGATCTTGAGTTTGATTCATTTCATTTGTTCTGTATTTAGATGTGCCAATGTTATTTGAGTATGGTAGCAACTCTTTAAAGTAAATTCAGTTCTTACTTGTAATTCTTCATATCATCCTTCAAAGTTTACCTGGTGTGTAGTGAGATTTGAGCTTATGCTATTTTACACTATATGTTGGTTAAATATATACTCAAATGAAATTGGAACTTTGTCATAATGTTTGAGGCCAAAATTAGTAATCACTTATTCTCTTTCTGCCTTACCCTTCTATTTTGCTTCCATTTTTAACCATATCACTTTAGTTTAAATTTCAGTGTAAACATTTATTTATATTAGTTTGTAGTTTAAGATTTAGTCATAATTCACTAATATTAGTTTAGATACTTACACTTTATAAAGATTTGGTCCATGGTGGCTCCCAACCACCAATTAATATAAATTTTGTGGAACAGTTAAACATTGCCCTACCACAATTTCACCATAGGTAACATAATTTGCCAAAACCTTTTATTCATGCTCTGAATTCCTAGAATTTTAAAATGAAAAGTATTCTTTGGACACTAAAAACACCTATAGTACATCTAGAGGCATCAAAAAATATTGAAAAGGAATGAGAGAAAATAATGAAATACTCTATATCATCTTGAATTGATGAATACAAAGGGATAAAAGTTCACAGTGCTCACATATCTCAAAGTTGTCACAATTTAAAACTATGTATCTCAAATAATTCATAATATACTGCATTAGTACTATAATAAATTAGACATATAAAGGGAGTGAGGTGCATAAATAGGTTAGAGAAGGAAATATATCACACATTCTAGTGAATGTGGGACTAATCTTCTTAAGTAACCCAAATGACCTCTAGATCCCTAAGCAAGCTAATACAACTGTGTAGACAAACCAGTTAGAAAAATGCCTACACAAACACCCCCAATAAGTGTATCTTAGGTGGGAGATGATATAAAAAATAGGTCTTGACAACAAGGACTAATGAGGTACCCATGTACAAAGGAATCCCTCATACATAGAAAAAAGATAACCCAATGGGAAAAACTCCCTCCAAAAAAGAGAAAAGAAGAAGAGGAGACAAATAGACACCATAAATGATGATGCTAAAGCAATCAATACTCCAAGTATAGCTCATAATATGATGAAGGTTGATGATGAGATCCTTTACCTGAAGACTGTAGAAGCTCCATCCACATCGAATAATGTTTCTTCCCTTTGGAAAAAGAAGAACGCGATGTGTGTATTGAAAGTCTATCCATTCCATAATGGAAGATGAAGGTAGTAGTATGAAGATCTTTGAATGTGGTCTAGATCATATTTATGGTATAGGTCTGGCAAGAATGTGCACATAATCTAAAAGTAATACCATTAAAGTGCACCAATCAGAAGAATGACATGGAACATTCATTGAAAGAATGTCCATGTGAAGAGTGGAGCATGACTCACCAACTGAAGAAATAAAGTCCATAGGAAGAGATGAGTTGTCAATGCTCATAATAGTTGTACTCATATTATAAATAGTTGAGTCCTTTGAAGTGTGAGGTTACAAAGACTCTAAAAGAATAATAATCAACATAGAAATAGAAGTAGAACCTACAATAGGACAAATGAGGTCTAGTAGAATCTCATCCTATAATAGGGCTCAAAGAAGGAAGAGCACTATCCACCATGGATGTATCATCATATGAAATAAAATGAGTTGAGATTAAAACTATCTAAAATAGATAATAGGAACTAGATAAGGTCTAAAGTCTCAATTGGATCATCGTAAATATTTTGTAGTATGCTCCAAACAATGCATGGACACTCTATATATTTCACATGGCAATGATGATACATGGAAACATGTATTAACAGAGTGGAAAAAACCTTTTCATAAGTATTATCCCACTTATTGAACTTGATAGGATCAATGGGTACAAGAATCTGTCCATATAAAAATGGAATACGATTCTTGTATGTGAGCAAGTGTTCTAAGTAAGCATGCCATGAAACATAGTTGTCCTTCCCAAGAAGGATCATTAGAGGCAAAATAACTCATTGAGTATTAATAATTCACACTCTAGAGATAGACTTTGGATTATGCCAAAAAAGAATCTAATCAAATGAGAGCAATTAGTGCATAAGTGATAATGCACACTCAAATGGATGTTAGATCAACCCCCGATATTTTGGCACTTTATAAAGTAGTGATTTTTACAATAAAAATTGGCCCAATGCATGGGAAATAAAAAATAAACACTTTTTCAAAATATGGTACTCAATTTTGAGTTATCATTTGCAAGATATTAACTATACAATTTCTCGTAAATAGGCCTACTAACTAAAATTTTTCACTTGAAACTTAAAAAAGTATCCTTAAGTGAGGTAAAATATGCCTTCCAACCACTCATTGGAACCATAATTTCACCATAGATTTATAAAAGTTAACGAAAGTGAAAAAAAGTCTTATCGATTGCTTTGAGATGCATGCAAGCAAGTTTGACTTCTTAAAGCAAAAATTATAGCTAGTAAAAGAAAATAATGAAATGTACAGCTTTTTTTATGAGAGTAAGAGGCAAATTTCTATTCTTTTCACTATGCAAGTGGTTGATTAAGTGAGATATGATTCTTGGAGCCACTCAACTCTAACCCAGACCTAAAAAATGATATTTTCCAACTCAGAAGTCAAGGTAATGTGTTTCCATTGCCCCAATAGATGACACCAACACAGAGGTAAAAAAGGAGGTAGATCTTTCCAGCTATAGTATTGTCTTCTTTTCAAGTACCTCAGATGTCTCTACTTCCAATGCAGAACTTCCAATAGAAAACATGTTTCTCTCTCCTTCCATGCAAGTTTGAGAACACAGAGTAGATAATGTCAAGGATAGAATATGCCAAATGCAAACAGTAGAATATGTTAACCTCAGAGGTCTCCATGAATATTTCAACACAACCAAGAATGTTTCAAACTAGATCTAGCAAAGAAAGAGATTAGACAAAGGAAATCCCAAATCCAAATGATGATTCCAAGGATAGAATGTGCCAAAATTCTAATGTAAGTTTATAAAGAAAAGCCCTGCAGATTTCCGACACCTCTTATTACTTCTCCCTCCAAAATAGATGTAGAATAAGAGCCTCTACAAAAATCAAATACATATTTGGATGTAACAAGGATGACAAAGTGAAATATTGAAATAGCATATCATATTTTTAGTTTATATCAAGCAGTGGTAGATCAAAATATTAGATTGAAAGGTGAAAGTTTGACACAACAACAAATCAAATCAGGGAGAATAAATTTTGAGGTCTCCTTCCACATAGATCTACCACGTAGATCTCCTTTTCAAGAACCAAAGTTAGATCTTACCAAGCTTAAAAACATGCAAAACTCTACCATAAAGTGCTAATGGCAATTCAGAGAGGAGATCTTGATACAAAAGTAGGTCATGTGCAAGCCAAACAAGTTCAAAATAATAAATTATTATAAAAAACCAACTTATACATAAAACAACTGAGCCTTCCTCTTAACCCATAAATAATATTTGAAACAAACCCTCCATCTGACCAATGTAAAAAACATATACAACTATGTTCTATATGATATGGGCTAAATAAAAAACATAAATGAATGAATATGTCTTATGGAGGTTGGTAGAATGACCTACAACCATAAAATCAAGGCATGAACAACCAAGTGAATGTTGTTTTGACTGTTAGAAGAGAATAAACCATAGATCTTCATAGCATGAAATAACCTCTAAAACCACGGTTTTGTAAACAAAACCAAGTTGCTCAAATATTTAAAACCGCGTATCCAACACATATATTAGAATATTTATCTCAACAATTCCTATGATGATACAATATCAAACCTCAAGATTTCATAAAAAATAATAGAAAATAACCAACCAACCAAATAATCATGAACATGGATTGGCACCAAATACCATAAAAGAGTTGTAGCTAGGATCATCAGATTAATGAATGTTTATGATGGTGTGATCTCATGATTCAAGCAAGTGCACATCACAATGAAGTTTCTAGTAAATGAAATCATGCATATAATATTGCAAAGGAATGAGAGCAAATAATGAAATACTCTATATCATCCTGAATTGATGAATACAAAGGGATAGAAGTTCACAGTGCTCATAGCTCTCAAAGCTGTCACAACACACAACTATGTAACTCAAACAATCCATAATTTATTGCATTAGTACTGCATTAAATCCATTAGACATATGAAGGGAGAGAGATGCATAAATATGTTGGATAAGGAAATATACCACACATTCGAGTGAATGTAGGATTAATCTTTCCAAGTAACCCAAATGACCTCTAGAGCCCTAATTAAGTTAATATAATCATGTAGGCAAAAACTAGTGGGAAAAAGGCCTACACCAATACTTACATTATTATATCTATCTTGCCAGCCTTGTGAATGCTAGATATAACATACATCATACATTACAAACTTATGCTCAGATTATCTTACATTCTACTGTCATGTATGCACATTATATTGGCTTATTACACAGATATAATACATGCATTGATTAGCACATATGATGTAGCGATTTTTATTTTGAAGATAGTTCTTACATAGGTTCAAAAAATCCCTTAAAAAGAGGGGGATTCATAATTTTTTGTCGTAGATGTCAAACTATCTGAATGCACTCAAAGTATAGTTTTCAATACACAGGTACAAAATACTAAAATTAGTTTTAGCATAACACAGTGGGAAACAATCACACAGAGACTAGTTTAAGTTGCAAATAAATAAGTGCAGTTAGACATTAGTGCCCAAAGTGGGACACCAGTGCCACTAGTGTTACTATCTAGATATGACACTACTATCTAATAGCCTCAGTTTTAGTAAATTCTAGATTGGCTTGAAAAGTATAGTAGGCATAGTCCAAGTTTGCATAGATTCAATTATAGATTACTAGTTTTTATTCATTTTAGCATATATTCATATCATTTTTCTCAAATTTGGGGCATCATGCATGACATGATCATTCCCGTTTAAATTTAAAATACTCAAATATAGATTATTACAACTCAATCTAGAAATCATATACATAAATATCAAATTTGGGGGCATGCACACAACACATTTTTTTCCATATGCTCACTTCTGCCGTAGTTGATCAGATAGAATGGAAAAATTCATGTCATTATTTATGTTCTTAATCTAGATACCATTGCACCAACACAATCCAAACACCATTCACACTAGACAATATAGATTTAATGCCTTACTATGTTTATAATGGTTGACATTACTGAGTAGTCCTTGAACTACATACTTGAGTGGTTCCTTAGTTGATTTTCATTCTAGAGTTTTCAAGTGGTCACAAAGCTAACATATATAGTTCTAATTACAATTACACATATTTAGTTACATTTCACAATCCATTTATAGATGCATCTACTCCACATGGGTAGGTAATGATGGAGTCATAGTCTACTTGAGTTCTTGAGCCACCTACATGAGAGGGTTAGACACACCATTAGTCAATCCAAGCTATTCATAGGTCAATATTTAATGAATAGGTGTGGGAAACAATGGAGTTAAGGCCATATTAAATTTTTGATCCACCCACACATGGGGATTGAGCAAGCTATTTAGCTCAGTCTAAGTTATTCACTGATTGATCACTAGATACATGTACATATAAGATTTCACCAAGTTTATGTTTTGGTTTGCGTACCTAGTGAGGTGTCTTTATTCCTTTCATCTCTTTTATATCTTTACTTATTTTTGTCTTTTAATTTTTATATCTCTAAAGTAAGGACTAATCTATTCATAATTAATTTGTAGGACATGCACACTTCACACACTTAGATCTAGATTCATTGGTTTTGCCTTTTAGATAAGTCTAGGTACATTTCTTTTACTTTATCCTAGTCTTTTCACATTGCTACATTTTTAAAATAAAGGGGGTAAATGTAGTCATCTAAAATTTCACTTGAGTGCTAAGATTGTTACTTGAGACCACCTATCTATAACTTAGCCCCAGACATATCTTAGAGTCTATGTAGACACTTATCTAGCCTTCATGCAGGCCACACACATCCTTAAAGTAGTCCCAAACCCTCACTTTAGAATATTTTCCCCTAGTGCCTCAGGTTCTTCCACTTGGACACTAGCGCCAAACTTGGATAATAACACCAATGATACTAGTGTCCTAGTTTGGGCACTATTATCTTTTTCCTACTTTTTGTCACTAACAGCCATATTTTCAAATTAATAATCACCTAGGGTTAGCATATACCTCTTTAAAAACCTTCAAAAGCACTATAAAAATATATATACATGACTTTTACCCCTTTATTCACTAGATTAAATCAAATGCAAAAGACACAAACTAGCTCAAAACAAGTTGTGCACAATCAAGGTTATCAATCCCTATTCTGCCCTACTTTTGCATACATTCATATAAAACCATCCCAAGATTAGAATACATAGATTTATAGTATTTAACATCACTCAAAATACTCAAACCAACATTCATACTATCTTCACTTACACTTGCACCAACACTTAGGCGGGGAGAATTACATCGGGCTTGATCCCTCCTTAGAGTATTGGTATGTATGCAACTCTCATCATAGTGGGGTGTTGAGGATGTCTATCCTACCCCCCTAACATTAAAATTTTCTACTTGATTCCCTAACAACATATAGGTATAAAGTTTACATGCAAAATCAATTAAGATAGGTCATTGATAGGGAATCATAACTTCTGTGCACAAGAACAGGCATGGTAGACTCCGACATAGGTGCACCCAAAATCTCAGAGCAATTATACATAGAGGACACTATCAACAAAAGGAAGACACTATCATAATTAGCTCTACTATTTAATTAGGGCACTATTATCCAAGAAGGATTTTAACACTTGGATCCTATCTGTGACACTCAGATCAACTCCTGTTCTGGTTTGTAGCCTCCAAATCATCCATCTCAGATAGTTTCCAACAAAGTATGTGTTTCCATCATTTATTTCTATTATTAGAAATGTTAGTTTAACTCAATTATTTCACAAACCAATGGTTGTATTTATTGCATATTTTCTACCCTAATTTACTGTAATCAATCCCATTAACAACCTAGGGCTTAAACTCCATAACACTAAAAAATTAAATCAAATAACAACTTTATATATTTATAAAATAGTTGAAATCATAATAGTTGAATATTTTATATCTTTAGCATTAAGATATTTTTAGTTTTACACCTATATATAATTAACTCTTTTTAATAAATTTATTTTTTTATCAAAAATAGATTAAAACACATTGATACAAATTATAGAGGCATATGCCATGCATATACACATACTCTATAGACACTTGAGCACATATGCATACACACTTAGGTGCATATGCACACTATTTATAATAATATAAATTATAGATTTTCATATACATATATAATTGAGATACAGGTTCTCAAATTCACCATATAGATGTATAGTATTCTATATCAATTGGTAGAAATTCAAGAGGCATGATACTTGTTCATGCACACATACACAATAACACAGTTTATAGTTGAATGGAAAATGGTTGTCATTATGCTTCACACTTATCATATATTCAATCTTGATGTGCCATAAACATTATTCATTCCATTTTTATCATGTATTATATTCTAAATTGAGCGAAATTATATAATCAAACCTATGTTCTTGATGGGGGCATGAAAATTGTTCTTTCCCTTTCAATCATGATTTTTTTTTACATGGATTGAACTTGAGTGAAACATTATAATTGAATATATAATCCATCTATAGTGGTTAATTAATTTTATTTGAGTTAAAATACATATTTTTTTGGGTTAGTACATTATATACTTTCCCCCACATTCATGATGGTTAGGGCATGTTTCCTTCCCAACCTAAGAGCCTGAATAGTTATAAAAATTTGTGACACTACCCAAACTATCCAAGTGCTTCAGTAATGAAGCATAAGTTTATCTAATGCTTCAATAAGGAAACATCATGTCAAATAAGTTTCAAGGGAAACATGGTTTTCACCAATGCACAAGTGTACTCTAACCCTTATTCTTTCAAAATTTTAAAATTTTAGATTCACATTAAAATAGTCAATTTATGGACATTGACTAGACATGATTATAGGTTTTGATATTTAGTGACCTACACAGTTGAAATTTCATACCAAAAATAGAATGTGTTATACACACTCATGTACATTTTATCCTTTTATTATAGAAATTTTATCAGTAGAATAAAGGGGGGCATTTGTAGATACTAAAATATAGTCTTTGGTACTTGATAATGTTAATCTTTACACACATTTATCATACATGATTTGATCACATAAACAAGTCCTAATCTATCATTATCTCACTTTTTCTTCTTATATTATGAGTCAACCCTTTCGTTATATTATTACACACTGACATGAATGCCACTATTTGTTTCAAACCTACTAAATACCCTACTTAGACACCTCTAGACTCTCATATTAGTTCGCCTATAAATTGGTCAATTTCACCAGATTCATTTAGTATTGCAAATTGATACTAACATAATATGGTCAACACTAACCCACTCCCAAAAATGACATTTTTATAAAATTAAGCCTTACCTTAGGGTTTGCCTATTTTAATTATGTGTTGGTGGCATGAGAAATTGCCCAATTAGATTCATATATAAACAAATTGATGTCTCATTCAAAAAAGATTTAGCCCTTATTAGGAAGACATTTATACACTATTGCACATTGATAATATTTTCCCTATTTTGAAGATAAAATAGAACTGATAAACTAAAATGAGAGAAGTAATACTAATATAATATTTTATCTAACAAGAGAAAAGAAATGAATTACACACAATATGACACAGTACACATGATTTCACTTAGGAAAACCCTTTTGGGTAAAAATCCTAGCATAACTCCTTTATCTATTAACTTAACCATTTACAATACAATAATACATGACAAAATTTTGTTTTTCCCTTATTGTATGTGCAAGTTTATATAGGAACATTAATATGTAAACCATGGTTACCAAAATAATACTTGTTGAATACTTTCAACAACACATATAAAAAAATATACAACACATATATAACAATCTCCTAATTGTTGAATACTTTCTATAGGGGCCACAACACTATACCTTCAACTAAGGGTAGTTATGTCCATTGATTTTATACACCAAGAAAATTTCTCAATACCCATATATTTTGTTGGTGAATCAATAATGTTCTAACCTATGTCCACCTTTTCTAAGAGTATCTTATTTTTTTCCACCATTTCCCTTACAAAATGGTATTACACATCAAAATGTTTCATTTTAGAGTGATACTCAGGGTTAATTTATATAAAAATTTCACTTTGAGAGTTAAAATATATCCTCATATCCTTTTGAATAAACCCAATAGTGGAAATTAACTTTTGAATCCAAACCACTTCCTTACTATCTTGAGTAGTTACTCAACCTCTGTGGTGGATATCACAACACTAGCCTATCATTTGCTAATCCATCTTATAACTCCACCAAACAAGTTAAACACATACCCAATGGTAGATATTAAAAAATCAATATCTTTAGCCCACTTTGAATCCACAAAACCATATAAATTCAATGTTTTGCTTTCACTAGAATTACCTTGATAAAATATTACATAGTCTGACATCCCACACAAATACATGAAGATCCTATTCATCATAGTCCAATGTTCCTTTCCTAGATTTGACATAAATATTATCAATGATCCCATTGTATGAGAAATTTTAGGTTTCATTTAGCCCATTGCATACATCAAACTACCAACAACACTAGTATATGCAACTTGGGACATGTACTCAATTTCCTGCTTTGTCTTTGGACATTATTCAAAGATATTTTTGACCAATTAAAAAATGATTAATAGTAGGCTTGATTTATTATATCTTAAACATTTGTAGTATAATTTCAATGTACTTCATTTGCTTTAACCATATTTTCATGTTTACCCGATCTCTTTTAATTTTCATGCCCAAAATATATTTTTTGGCACCAAAATCCTTCATATCAAATTGAGACGATAATTAAGACTTAACTTGGTTGATCATTTATTTATTATTACCAATTAACAACATGTCATCCATATATAACACTATGATAATAAAATTTTCATCTTCCTATTTAAAATAAATATAGGGATCAACTTTGCTTCTTCCAAGCCCAAGTCTCAACACATACCTATCAAACTTCTAGTTCCACTTTCTTCGTAATTGTTTCAAGTTGTATAGAGAATTTTATACCCTGCAAACCAAATCATCTTTGCCATTTATATTAAGTCTCTCTAGTTGAATCATGTATATTTCCTCATCAAGATCACCATGTATTAAGGTTGTCTTTATATTTATCTCTTCTATTTCCAGATTGAAAGTAACAAAAATAACGAAAAGAAATCTAATTGAGTGTAATTTAGCAATAGGATAAAAAACATCACCAAAATCAATTCCTTTTATCTAAGAGAATATTTTTTTTTCCAAGAGAGATTTAAACTTATTCATTTTCTCATCTACATTGTACTTCTTCTTAAATACCCATTTGCAACCAACAAGTTTTCTTCCATGAGATAGTTTTACCAAGTCTCATGTCTGATTTTTATCTAATGACTCCATTTCTTCCTCCATAGCCTTCTTCCAAGACTAAGTTTATTTTGATGTGAAAGTATCCTTTTAAAAACTTGGGTATTCATCAATAATAGACAATATTGATAAAATAAATAAAAAATAAAAAACATGATTATACTTATAAGGTGACTTTCTCACCTGATCTGATCTTCTTAAGATTGGAGTTTTGATTTTCCATATTTTTGTTCCTCTTCCTAAGCTTATTTTGAATCTTATTCTTTTAACTATTGATCTAATTCATATTATGTAGTTGTTATGATTTTAAACACTTATTTTCCCTCTCCTTCTTCAAATTGAATATGTTTGGATTCATCCTTTGGTTGTCCTTCCTAGTTTTTAGCCCCTTTAACCTCTCTGAAGATAACATTGCGACTTTAAATAGTCTTCTTAATTTTAGGAATCCATGGATTATATTTATTTACACCAATATCATATCCAATAAAGATACACTTTGTTGATTGCTGCCCAGGTTTGTTCATTTTTCTTTTGCAATAAACATATAGTCATCACAATAAAAAACTCTTAAATGTTTGAGAGGGTTTTTTACTAGTCCATGATTTTTATGGAGATTAATCTTTATTTGGATAGATTAAATATATCAAAGTTATGTATATATTATTATGTGAATTTTTAATTCATATTTTCTAGATTTATGAGGTATCATGCCTATTTTATCCCTTTTGAAGGGAATTTTGGAGTTTCATGTCACATGCAATTCCTTATAAACTTGTCTCTTACATCAATTCTATTGTAGTTTCATTCATGGTATCATAACAAGTTATTTTCTAACATTGAATCTAAGTTTTTGTAGATTTGTGGGTAGAGAATAAGTGAAAAAATATCATTTTTATGACTTTTTCAGCTTTTAGCAATTGTTATCTCTTTCCTTGAAAACATTTTATTATTTTGTGACTCATTAAATGCATAAGTGATGTTTTTAATTCTTATAAGTGAGGAAGTTTTCTTAGTTTTTCCATATTATTTAGCCTTGGAAATTGTGGCATTTTAGTTTACAACTGAGTTTTTTTATGTAATGTGTGTTCATCTAGTTGGAATCTTTATTCATATTAACATTCTTCTTCTTACTTCTTTATAAATTGGAATGCTTATGTGAAACTATTATTACTCCAACTATGGCATCTCCTTCAACATTAGCACTTTATTATTATTTTAATACTACAAAAGGGTATCCTAACAATTATTCTAATACCTACATTGTGGCATCTTTGTCTTTAGTTGGGCATTCCATTTGTGATATTTTCAATTTTCATATTGGCTTGTTAATGCTCTTGGCATTTATTCAACTATTTATTCTTAGTTTTGATATATGCAAGTGAAGTGGCATTTCAAACATATGTACTAGCATATTTGTTATCAGCTATTATTTTTTAGCATTTCATTCATGGCGTAGTTCTAAAAATACATTATTCAAATTATTTAAGGCCCTTTTTCTATCTTATTAATTTTGTATGGGTTCTTAATTTCTTAATTATTATAATTCCTACCATATTTTTTTTTATTACACCTAGTTTTGGTAATATATTGATAGTAACTCATGGTATGTTGAGTTGTGTTACACTTTACTAAGTGGAATTCTTTCAAAACTATAATTTATTAATACCTATTTGGTACTATTGTGAAGGCTTCCTATATTTTCCTTAGTCAACTCTTCACTGCTAACCAAATAACACGCTATGTGAATTGCATATTTACCATTTATCAATATTTTATGGATGGCTTTTAGTTTTTTTTAAAATTTTTATAGTTATCATTAATTGGTGATTAATTTTTTAATGCCACATCCAATGGAGAATATTTATTTATCAAAATAAAAATATCCACCTAAGTCATAGTTTGATCATTTAGTTTATGGCAAGGACTCTAAACAATGGCCAGTTGTGCCCTAGGTAGCAAACCCAAACCATGAACAAGAGTGGTAGTTACATGACGGCATTTGTGATGGACATTCAAGGCTTATGGGCATGTCAGGGCACTAATCAAGTGCATCTGTATCTTGTAAAAACATAACATTTCATCACAGGTGCTGTTAGGCTGAGGAATAGGATAACACTTGTTCATTCATGTTTTGATTAAAAAAAGGCTCTTTCCCTTTTGACTTGACACTCTAATATTTTTGAGTTTGGTGTATTTATTCAGTTTTGTGAAGTATTATTCCACTTTGACACCTTACCTATTAGTTCTTGTCATTTAGCTTGGTGTTTATTTCTCCTTTCCTGATGTTTACATTAGACAAGTGGAATTATTTTTCAATTTTACATATTGACCTATTATAACTCTTTATGAAATTATTTTACTACACATTTTTTCTTAGATTGGTGTTCTAGTTTGTTTTGTTTTCTTTTGGCCTCATGTGAAGTGTTCTTTTCTATGTGCCTTATTCAATTTCTTATTTATTCTTCACAACTTTGAAAAATGTCTAGTTCGATTCTTTCAATGACATCTTAGTCTTTATCATTTTTGAAGACTTAAATGTTATTTGTTTGCATATCAAATTAGCATTTTTGAAGAGAATGGGTGTATTTTTTCCTTCTTGTTTATTATTAAAGGGTTTTTTAACAATAATTGATAATTCATTATCATTAACCTTTATTTGTAAACTAAATTAGATTTGCATTTTGCTATAAGGCATTTATTTAAGCCAATTGTATTCTTTGAAATAATGTATTTAAACTGGCTTCACAAGTCAAATGATGTTTTGATTTATGATTTTAAGCACCAACTTATGGAAAAATTTAATAAAATTCTTACTTTGAAATTACAACTTGAATGTCAAAATAAGATAAATCTTTTATTTCAAAACTCACACAATGAAAAGATAAATGAAATGCAAAACTTGGTTGACTCCGTTACCATTCAAATTAGTTTGAAAATGTTCACACCTCTAATGTTTCTTTAAATTCTGATTTTTCTTCCTCTCAAGAGTGTATTAGTTTATAACATCATCTTTCTAACCCTAGTTTAAAAATTATGAAATCAATAATTTATACTGGTGCTGGACTTGGTGAGAATGAATAAGGCATTATTGAGCCCATTTCATTTTAAATTAACTCAAAATATACAAGGCTTGGTTTTATTGATTCTATGAATTTGTATTGTCCTCTTTATGAAAAAACATTATACCATAGTGATTTTCCTGATAAGGTTTCTTATGTTCATGCTCTAGTTGAAAATATTAAAAATTGTGAGCATTGTGGTAGACATCGGCATGGTATTAATAAATGTTAGAAATTACATCCATGTAAATATGATGATAAAAAAAATCATAACCTTTGTCATTCTTGGTAAGCCACTAAACCCACTCATTTTAAAGTTAAACAAATTTAGATTCTTAAAGGTATGGTATCTTCATGATTTAACCTATTGAGGAATATTGGTGTATTATTCCTAATTTAGTTAAAGGGTCTGAGTAGTAAAATCAGTAAATAAATAAGTAATAATTAATAAATAAATAAGTAATAATTAAGATACTAATCTGTGTAAATTAGATTTTAATTTTTACATTACTAAAAATAGTAATAAGAAGGAGAAAATAAGAATTAGCTAAAAACTGCCTGATATAGCTAAGACAAGGTCTGAGATTTACTGTGCAGGACTGGGACACTATCGCAAACTAGGTTATAACCTTTATTTTATGAATAAATAGGAGTGCCAAAAGTGGATAGGAGTGGCACAAATACTATAGTATACCTCTACCACTATTATCCAAGAGATTTGAGCTTTTTATGTTTTATTTGCTATGCTTGTGTGACCCTATCTATGAAGTTTCATTAGCTAAAAGTCTATAGAGATATTTATAGAGTAAATTCTCTCTTCAAACCCTATACTCCATTGTAATTTGACCAATTTATAGAAAGAGGGGGGGTTAGTGTGTGTAAGATTCACTAAACGTGTATCCACACCCCTTTATGTGGGTATGTTACCTACATACCAATACTCTGAAGAGGGATCAATCTATATATAGTTCTCCCACTTGATATGCTTTATGCAATAAAGTGTATGAATATGACAAATATTAGATTGGATATGATTGAGGTGGTTAGGGGCTAGTGTAAGAATTTGAATAAGCTTATAAGTGTATTGGTTGGCTGTATGAAGAGAATATGGAAGATTGCTTGAGTAGTCTTGCTTGTATTCTTGCTTGTTTAGTGATATTTGTCAACCCTTTCCAAATGATCTTTGAATGAGATTTTATAGGGATCTATTGGTAATGGGTTGAATGTGATCACACTAGGCTAACAAGGAGAAGGATGGGGAATCAGAAGAAACTAACCATTTGGGCCAAAAATGCACTTGGAAAAGAGCACTAAAAGTAGATAAGAGTGGTACCAATGCTATAATCCAATTGTGGAACTATTGCCTTGAGTTGATGGGGTATGGGGGATGGATTAGTCATGGAAAGAGTAGTTTGGTTGAGCTAAGATTAAGTTTGAAAGGCTGCATATGACTATAAATCAGTGAAAATATGGCTACAAGGGTCATGAGAGCAAGCAAGAGGGACCTATGGGTTGGGTGTCACATTCCACACTCAAGTTACTAATTTTTTTATTTCATATGACTACATTTTCCTCCCTTTATTTTAGTGATGTATCAAAGTGAAATACTAGGATAAATGAAAAATAGAAAGCATACCTAAACTCACCTACAAGAGTAAAGCTTATGAAGATGTGTGATGTTAGGTGTGCATAGAGAGAGCACGTTGTGAAGTATGAATCTATAAAAGAAATCAAAGAGTAGATCAGTGCTTACTAGATACACTATATCTAAAATAAGAATGTACAAAGCTGGGTAAGAGAGAGAAGAAGAGAAAGGAATGAATACACCTCATTGGGTATGCAAACTAATATAAAACCTATTGTGATGTTGAGTGATGCTGGATGATGTTGAGTAATGTTGGATGATATTGTACCAAGAGTAATATTGTGAATTGAGTTGAGTGCTCAATTCCCTGAGAGTGGCTCAAGAATGCAAAAGCTATCTCTTTGGATCCATCGTGCCCACTAAATGAAGCTAGGTGGTCATATGTGTGTTGATCAAAATTTGGGTTGTGTGTCCAATCCCTCTAAATAGGTGGCTCAAGAATACAAAGGCTAGCTAGTCCTTTGGCTCCATCATTGTGCACTAAGTGAAACTATAAATTGGTATCAATATGAAATGTATGTTGTATGAGATAGATTTTAAATCCCATGAATGTACTATGATATAATAATGTTGGCATGGATAGTTGAATGTATGTTAAAAACTAGGTCACTCTTGGCCACTTTGAAAGATGAAGATTAGGCTTGTATGAAAGCCACTCCAAAACTAGTGCACTAGGATTATATGAAAGCCACTCCAAAATGTAGAAGTTAGGATTGTATGAAATCCACTCTAAAATTATGCCAACCACCTACAGATGGAATAAGGCATGCAACTGTTGAGAATGCCTAGGTAATATTGAACTCAAAAATAAAATAAAATAAATGTGTCATGCACATTACCCCCAATCACTAGTGTTTGAAACACAGATTTTGATCTGGAAGTTATACCAACTACCATATCTAATATTGGAAGTGAGAACCATCATGCCATGCATAGTGTCCCCTATATCTAGATTCTTTGAGCAAAAGTGTATTGAAAACTACTGATTCTGAACTAGTCTAACTATACAAAATTATAGTTGAAACTACTTTTCTACCTACTTCTGGAAAGTCTAGTTTTTCTATTATTTGGATAAGAGTGTCAAAAATGGATAGTAGTGGCACTGGGGTTTTAGTCCAATCTTGGTGATGTTGTCTTAGGCCAAATCTGGTAACTATTCTAACATTTTCATTATCTACCTAGTCTGTTATAACTAGTTTGATGTCTGGTTGCTATTTTGGGTGTTTTAAATGCTACTTTTTCAATTGTTTGAAGCTTTGATTTCTATGAAAAAACCCCTATTTATTTCACCTCTTTTGAGGGTAGGAATGAAGACCCTATAATGACTGCCTTCAAAAGAAAGAGCCCTGTAAGTGTGTTATGCTACAAAAATACATGATATAGTGATGATAATCGATAAGATATAATAAGATATAACATGGTTTATATTGAGAGATTATTAGAATAATAAGGGTATGCCTAGATAGATATAACAATAAAATAATATGTACAAAGTGTTGAACTAGAACATGAAGTGTTAGTTGTTAGTTGGCAAGGAGGGATGGAGCATGATGTCCATCATGGCATATAAGATACGAAGATAATGCATGTTGTGGGTCATGGCATTTCAAACAATGAGAATAAAACAAGTAAAAATCACACAAGGTAAGAAGCAAAAAATGTACAAGAGTGGCTAAGGGGCCAAACAAACAAGGGACATGGGCACATGCCACTCAAACTAGAAATCAAGTATACAAGACATGTTCAAATACTACATACACATATAATTGAAACAAGCAAGGGTTAGGATGAGGGCCATAATCACATAAAAGATTACAAACAAATGACATTAGCATATGTCCTAAGGCACACACATGAATATAAGTAAAGGACATTGGCAAATGTCTTAAAGGATATATAAGAGACAAAATAAGAACTAAGAAATGCAATCAATCTAGATATGTAAAGTAAGAAAAGAAAGCTTGTGAATGTTAAAAATATAATCACATCTAACTAATCAAAGCAAGAGTTTGAAAGTATACAATACATGTTATTACAAGACTAGGTATATGTTAGGAAATACACAAGTGCTATATACTAGTGAGTGTTGATAGAGTAATCTATGTAAACTAGTAAATAATGTACATCATCATGATATCTAGAGTGTGTGGTATAGAAATGATATAACTTGAATGGTATTGTAATGTAGAGGATGCCCTTAGTGGGTAAATATATCGATGTATCAAATGTAGAAGTAGGATGCCCCCTTAATGGGTAGATTGAAGCAATCAAAGAGCTAAATGTCACTGCGCACACTTAAAAGAGATCAAGTGAAGCATGGTAATGTATATAAATTGATAAAAAATGCATAAAACAACAAATGTAAGACTAGCATGATAGTATAAATGTAAAGCATGGATGATGCATACAATCGAAATATTTTTGGTGTTTTGACATATTTGAATGTTTTTGAAATTTTGATATGTTTGAATGTTTTTGATATGTTGTAATGTTTTTGTATTTTGAAATGTTGTATTGGTTTTTATCTTTTGAGTTATTTAAATCTATGTACAATCAATCATATGAATACTATGTACAAGAATTTAAAAAGAAATTATGTACAAGGTTGAAAAGAGATGATACTAACTGATGAGTCTAATGGGAGACTCCCTATCATGGTGTCTTATATCAAGGATGGGAATCATGCATGATCATGAAGCATGATGGAAATGCTGAGACTGTGGCTCTAAAAACTGTATATGCTATAAATTCTCTTAAATCTCTAAAGTAAAACCTAAGTGTGGGGTCCCCCTGTAACTTTGAGAAGTAGATACAACTATAGGGCTCTTAGGGACCCATCTAGTAGTAGGAGAAACTCTTTGAATATATACTCTGTGATTAGATGCATGAGATCTCAATGATACTACCCTGGGTGTCAACACTATAGATGGAAGCTATCTAGAATCTTGAAGCTATGGAGGTGTATGAACTCTCTATGCTAGTGATGGATACCTTAACTATGTCTGAATTAGAGTTGGAGGATGAATTATGACTGGTGGAAAAATTAAAATTGGTGACTGTGGAATAGTAGATGGCTCTAAAGTGGGGAGTGGTAACTCATATGGAACTCCACCAACTATAAAAACCTGATGAATGTGAATGAATTTCATGAATCTATGAACTATAGAAGGTACTACTTGAAGTTTTTAAATCTATGGTCGACCAAGTAGCATATCAAAAATTCCTACAATAGGAATTATAGTAAATGGTGTGGCCACATGTGTTGAACCAACTTGTAAAGGAAGTATGATCTCACCCAATGAACTTTATATATGCCCACTGAATCCATTGATAACTATGTCCATTAGATTAATATCCTTCTCTGAATATCCCAAATGCTATAATAATGCTAGAGTGCACATGTTCACAATAGATCCATTATCAATGAGAACACTATGAATATGATGATTATGAATGTGAGCTATGATAAAGAGTGCATGATAATCCAAATCATCCTCAATGATCTTTTGAACTGAGAAAGAGATGGAAGGTCTGACTAGAACTTTGAAATTGTTTACACCAATCATGTTACTCAAAGGGTATGTCTCAACTGAAAGTGCCTTGTATGATCTAGTGGCGAATGTGCATGATATGCATGGTGAACCCCTAATGTGTCCCATGTTTCTTGTTTAGAATGTTGTGGAAAGGGATTTGAGAAGATTTTCAAAGCTTTATCTTGTGTTTGCTTTGCTTGAGGAGGCTCAACTAAAGTGCTAAGATCAATATGATTTCCATCTATCAAATCTTGTATCTTGTGTCTCAAATTGATTCATCTATTTATTATATGGCCTAGTGCCCTGTGAAACTCATAAATTACATGCTGATTATATTCATGTATAAGATGATTTTTTAGGTCAACTTATCAAATAGGAGGGAGAGATATGATGTTACATTACAATAGCTATTGTAAAACTCTGGCTGGAGAAACTGATAGATTGGTAAAGGTGCACTGAGGATGTGTTGATAAAACCACTCACTGAGGGGGCTCAGAAGCGTCATTAACTATCAGTTGATTTTGACTCTTGCTATCATTGACCTTGAATTTGTATGGGCCTTTGTTGTTACTCTTGTTTGTTGTTTTTGAGATACTTATGTATTTGAGTTTTCCAATTGAAATTAATTTGACTTCTCTTTCCTTTAGTGTGTGACACAATTCAGTGAAGGAAAAGAATCTTTTGAACATAATTGATTCATGTAAAGTTGGTAGAAAACTCTGTTTGAAGAGATATTGTAACTTTTGATCAGCCATGGGGTTAGTCATCTTAACCAAAATAGTCTTATATCAAAGAACATAATCTGTGAGATGCTCATTTGACCTTTGTTTCTATTGTACAACTTTATGAAACCTTATCACAAATCTTAATGTTGAAATGAGCTAGGAACATGTCAGTTAAAAGATTGAATGCATTGACTGATTGATTTGGTAGACTATAAAACTATTATAAAGCATAATATTTTAGGCTCTATGGAAATAACTTGGTATGTAGCCAGTCATTTGGTACATAGTCCAATCATGTTGCGTGAAAAGTTCTCAAATGTGTCTCTAAATCACCCTTGCCATCATATAGAGTAAGTCTAGATTAAACAAAACCTTGTGACAAGGGTATATAATCAATGTGACATGCCAGTGGTGTATGCAATAGAGCAAAAGAATCCAAGGCCTATGTAGGTCTAGAGGCACCTTACTCAAGATGTAACACCTTGGATTGAAGAGATTATATCTTTTGCACAAGGGTTGCCACATCAAGAGACGAAGATGTACTAGCTGTAGTTGGTGGCATAATGGTAGGTTGAGCTATTATAAGGGTTGTTGAGACATAGTTACCCTCATAGTGTCATTTATAACTAGTTGATTTGAAGGAATGGAAGACTCAACTTGTTTAGCCTTTTTGATTTCCATGATATATTATAAAATAAGAGTAAGATCTTGGGGCTGGTCTCAGAGTCTTTCTCAAAAACTTTATAAGATCAAATCTTTGTTGAGGACAACTTCATTATTAATAATTGGTGGAAGTTGATCAAGAGTCTGATGTGGTGGATCATGAACATCGGTGTTTGTATCATCATTGTTGTTCTCATATAGCTATTTGTCAAAATTATCCTCATTGAAATTAGTGTAATATGGATGTGTAAAATCTATAATAGGAACTTGATTTGGTTGTTTATCCATGGTATGTGGTCGAGTTGTAGGAATCTGAGTGAATTTAGGAGGATTGCCACTACGTCTTGCACTTCGTCTCGAAGGAAGAGATGCAAGGAACTTAAGTGGCATAAAAAAAATAACTTAGATAATAGTAGAAAAGATTAAATGGATATAATCTAAACAAGAAACTGAAATATGCATAAAAAAGATACGAAGCTCACAAACATGTAAGGTGACACCTCAAGGATCAATGGGACCTAGTATATACAACTAAGGTTTAAAAGATGATTATTTGAAAAATTACTATAAACTTTTCAAATTTAAAATGAATTTCTGAGTTAGATATGCAAGTAAAAAATTAAGAATTTTATTGAAAATTTTGTAATTTATAGAGACCTAGTAGATGTAACTAAGGTTTTGAAAAATAAATATTTTTGAAAATTACTATTGAATTTTGAAATTTGAAATGAATTTTTGATTTAGATATGCAATCAAAAATTATTGGAAAATTACTATGAAAATATTGGGACCTATTATGGACAACTAGGATTTAAAAGAAAATTATTTTAAAATTACTAAAAAATTATAAAATTTAATGCTAATTTATAATTTTATTATGCAGGTAAAAAATTTAAAAAACATAGTAAAAATTAGTATAAAATTTACCCTAGGGTTTTTAGGGTTTTTATGTGCAATTGAAGTAAGTTAGGTTTACCAAATAATTTAACCTATTTAGGAATATTGGTGTATTATTCTTAATTTAGTTAAAGGGTCTGAGTAGTAAAATTAGTAAATAAATATGTAATAATTAAGATACTTATTTGTGTGAATTAAATTGTAATTTTGACCTTTATAAAATAGTAATAAGAGGGAGAAAATAAGACTTAGCTAAAAACTCACTGATACGACTGAGATAGGGTATGAGATTTACTATGCAAGAATGGGATACTATTATAAACTAGGTTCTTAGCTTCATTTTATAATTGGATAGGAGGGTCAAAAGTGGATAGGAGTGGCATCAACACTGTAGTCCATCTATGTTATTGTTGTCTAAGAGATCTAAGTTTTTTGGGTTTTATTCGCTATGCCTGTGTGACCTTGTCTATGAATTTTTGGCAACCAAAAGTCTGCAACGCTCCCTGTAGATAAAATTCTCTCTTCAAACCCTATACTCCATTATACTTTGACCAATTTATAAAAATATGTGGGGTTAGTGTGTGTAGGATTCATTGAACGTGTATCTACACTCCTTTGTGTGGGCACACTACCTACATACCAATACTTTGAAGAGGGATCAAGCCATATGTAGTTCTCTCACTTGATGTGATTTGCGCAATAGAATGTATGAATATGAAAAATACTAAACTTGATGTGCTTGAGGTGGTTAGAGTCTGGTGTAAAAATTTGAATAAGCTTGTAAGTCTGTTGGTTGGCTATATACAGAGAATAAGGAAGATTGCTTGAGTAGTCTTGCTTGTTTTCTTGATTTCTTAGTGATATTTGCCAATCTTTTTTATATTATCTTTGAATGGGATTTTATAGGGATCTATTGATCATGGGTTGAATGTGCTCACATTGGGCCAATAAGAAGAAATATGGGGAATCAAAAGAAATTGATCATTGGGGCTAAAATTACACCTGAATAGGAGTGTCAAAAGTAGACAAGAGTATAACTGGCACTATCGTCCAAGTGTGGCATGATGAGGCCTAGAGATATGGGTTAGTCATGAAAAGATAAATCTAGTTGAGTTAGGATTAAGTATGGAAGGCTAAAAATGATTGGGAATTATTGAGAAAATATCTATGAAGGCCATGAGAGCAAACAAAAGGGACATATGGGTTGGGTGTCACAAGCCACACTCAAGTTACTAATTTTTTCATTTTATATGACTACACTTCTCTAAACTGTGATGTTCCTTCAATTCACTCACATAGGATATCTTTTGTGAAAGAAAAACATCTTCTTTGTCTCACTTTTGATAAGTTTAAAACTTTGTATTAATTACTTTCCTTACTTTTGTGCTTATTTTTTCTTGTAAGTTTTCAAAGAAATATATTTTTATTTAAACTAATTTCATTTTTTTGACTAACTTTTTTTGTCCATATAGGATTCCACACTTTCTTATGAAATTTCTCTCTATGCTCTTATTAGATATACTTTTATTATATTAAATGTATGTAGATCATATTTTATGGCATTTTTACTTAACCTAAATATTTGTGAAAGCATTTATATTTTGCAAGTTATAATTTATCATTTATCTTTTTTTGTTTGGCTTTGTTCCAAAGTGGATTGAACTTGTTTTTTGAATAGGATTCTTGGGAAATTGTCGATGATCACACCTTCAAGTTTGAAAGATTTTTGGTAACATCTATTCTTTGCATCTGACTTCTCTTGAATCATTATAATATTTCAATTCCTCTCAAATGAAGTTGTCATAAAAGGAGTATTATGTAATGTCACCTCCCTTATTTGTTTAAGATTTTATCTTCTTTTGTAACCCTAAATAAAGCTTAATAGAAAGTGTTGGAGATTAATATTTATTTAATTATACTAAATATACCAAAATTGTATATTTCTTATTTTATAAAATTTTAATTTATACATTTCAGATTTATGAGGTGTCACACATATTTTTCCCTTTTGAAGAGAATCTTGGAGTTCCTTGTCACATGTAACTCTTTTTACAATTGTCACATACTTCTCATTCACATTATAGGAATTAGTGACACTAGGCACACACTAATAAGATTGTGCAAGGTTATAATGAAGTTTTTTAATAACTCATTTTGGCTTAGAAGCTATATTAAAATAACTCTATCATATTTCAATCTACAACTTGATACACTTACTTGCTCATCTATTGAAGGTCATTCTTATTTATTATTCTCTCATTTCTTCTCCTCTACTCATGAATATTATAATTTAGAGAATATTATTGTAAGCCTTATTTCTAAAAGAATAAATAACAATATATTTACAAAATAATGTTGAAAACATAATTAAATGAATGTGAAAAAGGTAATATATTACTTCAAAGTAAACTAAACCATGAAAATTTGAGACACAAAATTAATAAGTGGGAAACCTAATCAACAGAAGAAAATCCCATGTACATTAAGAAGGAAGGCTTACAAGAATATTCTCATGATTACAATCTTCATGAGGAGAGTAGAAGAATTAAGAGAATATGAAATAAACATGACCTTCAAGTGTTGAGAAGAATGTGCATCAAGCATGAGAAAGAAGATGACACTTCAAGTGTTCTAAGAAATAAGAGGAGATAACTCTTTAAATAAAGCTAGAAAGCCAAAAAAAGTTACAAGGAATATTCATCAGAGCTTTGCATAATTTTTTTAGTGTGTGTATAATGTCATTAATCCCCATGAGGTGAGGTGGAAGTGTATGTTAAGTGTATAAGAAATTACATCTGATATAAAACTCCAAAATTCCCTTTTAAATAGACAAAAAAGTGTGACACATCATAAATTTGAAATATGGAAATTAAACATTTTTACAATAAGAAATACATAAATTTAGTATATTTAATATACCTAAAATAAATATTAATCTCCAACACTCTCCCTTAACCTTTATTTTGAGGTTACAAATGAGGAGAAAACCCTAAAAATAAGGAAGTTAATATTACATAATACCCCCCCTTGATGATAACTTTCTTCAAGAGGAATTACAATATTACAATGATTTGAGAAAAGAAAGAAGAAAAGTATAAATATTAAAGAATGAAAAATTCCAAAAAAATAATAAAATGTCACAAAAGGCATTATACAAGGGAAGTGTTTAGAAAAAAAAGGATGATTCATACAAAACTAGCAATGCATTATGGATGTGCCATTTATTAAAATAATAATAAATGACTCTAGTAACCATGCAACTAGGGTTGATGAAAGGAATAGAGTTGTTATTAAAGATTAAAATGCCATTAAGAAGATACCAAAGATAGATATAATTTTAGAATGAATATTCATTGATTTAAAAATAGACATATTACAACTCATGCATCATATAGTGGTTCGCTTGCAAGTGCAATGTCAACTCTCTAGTTTCTCGAGGTTCTAATTTTTGTATATGGACTTGGATTGCAATTTTTTTTTATATTACATAATTTTTTGAGAGGAATCCAAATATGAAATAATATTTAGGTTTTAGTATTTTTTGATCCTTAACACTCTTACCATAAGCCATTAAATCAACACTATAGACAAATGATGACTGGTTGCAGTCATCCAACAGCGTGTTGTAGTCATCTAATAGTTTACTACAATTATCCTACTTGTTATCATCACCCAAGACTAGGTTGGTGGTATCCAATAGATTGTTACAATCACCTACCTACTGGTTATAAAAAGTTTAATATATGATATATAGTGATGAATGCTCTTGGATTGACTTTCTTGGTGTTGGTGGCATACATATATAGGAGAAAATTTATTTTAAAAATTAGTTGAGCTAACTTTTAAATTTAAATTATACCCTAAAATTTAAGTGATTTCGTGTTATCTATTACCCTAAAAAATTGCCAAATCCTGACTTTAAAAAATAGAATATTCATGAATTAATGAAGATTTAACACTAAAAAAATTCTTGATTATAACATTGGCTTGAGAGTTGGTTTAGATAGAAGTAATGGCACTTGTATTTATAGGTTCTAAAACTAACTCTAACTCAAGTGTGGTTAGGTTTAGTTTTAACTTTGGTTGTGTTTACATTAACCTTGGTCAAATTTAGATCAACCCTAGATTGAATCAAAGAAATTATGAAGGCTTGACAACTCATATAAGATATTTATGAGGTGTGACTCATTTTTTCTTTGAATTTTAGGAATTTATGAAAGATATTATTTATTATTTTGACTTTGACCTCATCTTTATTGAATTTTTTAAATATAATTCCTTAATTGAACTTGGAATTTTTATTTAAGTAATTAATTGAAGTTTGATTTTTAATTAATCTTCCTTAGGGTTTTTAGCTCTTAAGAATTATTTTCATGTTTTGTATTAATAGATCGAAAGGCCAATTCATCAATTTGCTAGGTTATAATTTGACTAGGATTGAATTCAAGATACATTGTCATTGTGTATGGTGCATTACCCCAATTGATGAAGACTTGAATTTTTTTTGGATAGTTCTATCTCATGTGCAGATGAATTTGGGAATTTCAATAATTTTTAGGCTTAATATATATATTTTCCCTTGTTTGATAAAGCATTGCAAAACACAGGCACAATAACATCTTTTCAAATAAATGAAAAAGTTGTTAAGAAGAAAGGGAAGAAAATTGTGTGAACTAAATTTAGAAGTGGTAAGAAATGAACTATTCTTAATAATTCAATCTAGGATAGATCAACAAACAAAGAAAATAGGAAACAAAAACTTATGTTTCAAATGTGTAAGCTTTCTCCATTGTGATGTAAATTTGATTTACTCTTAAAAAATGTGGTGCTCACTCTTTTTATGCAATGTTATATGCTTTGATTCACTTATGAATATAACTTTGTTAGCATAAGTCTAGATTTTGATTCAATTTTAGGACTCTTGAAAATGAAGGTTTTCAAGTTTATTTATAGATTTTTTGAGGAAGATCCAATGGTGGAGGATTATTTGGGTTTATTAAATGATCCAAATAATCAATGGTGGCTAATGAATTCTCACCCATGAAGATGAAGACTATTTCAAATGGTTGAGAGAATCATGGGATAAGTTAGTTGAGTCAACAGGGTTAAGTCAAACTTCTTGACAACTCAAGTTTTGAGTCATAAGAGGTTGAAGAAATTGTGGATTTGGATAGGACGAGGGAGAAAAATATGGAAGATATTTAGATGAGATGTAAAAACTAAATTTTATATTTAAAATAAGGATTTAAAGTGTGCATAATTGACTAACTTACTTATTCAATTATTTGAATTTGGAGAGAGATGTAATGAATTTTTTAATAAGAATTAGTAAATAGATTTAGGTAAATTTTGACACTAAATAAAATTTAAGTATTTATATTTTCCCCTCTTTGGGATAGTGTTGTGAATCAATATTATTTCAAAGAATAGTAGAAGCAGAGTGTTGATGATTAAGACATCCAATTCCTAACATCATTTGTGTTGTAATTCTCAATCTTACTCGAATTACACTCAAATGCACATTTTAGGTCAAAATCCATAAAATGCCCTAAATTATTCAAACTTGTCACTTACAAGTACCAGTTTAGATCAAAGTATCCCTAAATAGGGCAATGCATTTTATGGGCCATCTAACTTTGATCAGATCATTTCGAGTCAAAATGACAATTTCATCATTTACTGCTCTAGATCACTCTTTTCTTATAATTCATTGATACATGTCACATACCTTTGTTATTTGGTATTGGTAACATCCTAAATGGGAATATAACTCCAATGCATCTAACATCACCTTCCAATTCCTCTCTAGTTAAATTACAACCCAATAATGACTTTCTGACCATTTTGATTAATTGAGGGCCAATTTTCAAATAATTACACAAATGTTGATTAACTTTGTTTAAGGCTAATTAATGCAAATCAAGAGCTTAAGTAGATTTTCCATGAGAGTTGCTGAATATTTATTTTTAAAAATTGATTCTGATTAACTGCATTATCAGGTGACATCATTTCTTGGGAAGATATCCCTAGGCCATAAATGCCACAAATATTAGGATTATGGGTCACCCATGCCTAATTAATGCATTTCATACCTCTTTAATGCTTATTTATCTTGAGGATATTTATGAGTTTAATTCTAAATATTAAGATTATCCATGGCCACACATTCAATCTTAAGATGGACAGTCATGGTTGATCCTGACCAATCTCAAAAATCAATAAATAGAGAAGCCATGGACATAAATTTTAAGCTTGATTTATGCAAAGTTATTATGCAAATTTGTCTCTACAATCCTTTGCAATAGACCATTTATTTTGTTTGAAAGCTTCATTTATAAGCTAGTTCAATGATTTAGAATCATGAGCTTAAGTTTTATGGAGTGTTCTTGAGACATTGGAGGAGTTTACCACTTTTGTTGACAAAGACAAAGATGCTTGGTCAAGAGAGAACATGCTTTTGAGCCACATAGATATGGTGAATCCATTTTAAAAGATAATATAATGTTGCTATGTTTCATTTTGTTTCTTGTTATCTTTTGTAATTCTCATAGGAATAGATAGGCTTAGTTAGTTAGTTCTTTATGTATTTTTTATTATTTATGGACTAATATTTGACTAACTTGCTATGTAATCCTCTCTACATTTTGGAACTCCTGATGGGACAAGACACATCCCACACATGAAGAAGATCATTTTGTATTTTTAAAATATTTATTTGGACTTTTAAAACTTTTGCAAATTAATTTTTTAACTTTATTTTGCCATTTTTGTTTGCCACAGATTTACATAGTAATCAACTTCAGCTAGTAAAACTGACATCGGTTGGATAGATTAACCAATATCAGTTAGTAAAATTGACATTGATTAGATACCTATCATCGGCCACATTAGTATAACTGATGTCGATTAGATAACCATCATCAGTTAGAAAATGTAACTGTCATCGGTTATATAACCAACATCAATCACTATGTTTTTCTTAAAACATAGACTCGAGAGCTCTTTTTCTAAAGTTCATTGTTTCAAACCCAAAAGAGCTTCAAAACTAAAGGACATGCTAACATTTTTGTTGTAGGACCAAGCTTGACATTTGCTAAAAACCTGTTGTAGATCACTTTTGCATGTTTAAAAATCAATTAGGAACATTGTTTTGATTTTTAAACAAATTTTTTTTTTAGATGTTTATGGTAAATGTTTTCAAAGTTACAACTAAGACTAAGGGGTCAAATGAAAACCACCTCATTGTCCATTTGGGCTTAAAAATTAACTCACCTTTCCAAGTTTTTGTATTTACTTAGTTGTTTAAGTTAAATCTTTATTTGACAAAAAGAGGGGTGCCATGTGTATGCTCTTCTATTTATCCCTTTTAGAGAACCCTTGGAATCAAAAGTGCCATTCCTATTACAAGTAGTCTAGTCCAAGGCTTAGAAAAAATATCGTCTAAAGTGCTCCCCAAAAACTCATTAAAGTTTGGGTGATCTTAAAAATGACCTTAAAGTCTTTCTATTTTATGTTTTCTTTATTTTTATGCAAACTTGGCTTACGAGGGGAACATCATTACCTCCCATGAGTTCTTTAGGGAAGCTTTGACCTAGAGTTTTAGCTCCCAGCATTAACTTCACATAATCCTTATATATTGCACATGGGACATATCTGCATTTAGATATCGCACTACACTAAACGAACAGTAGGATATAGTGGTTGTAAAAAAAGACTAGACCTTTTTGAAACTAACCAATGCCATGGTCACTCAATTTTTGTGCTTATCTTTTGCATCATTTGACATGAAGGTCATTGTGTAATTGATTCCCCTAGAATGATTGAAAACCAATTAGTTTTAGTCAACCCTATTTTGCCATACCCTTGCTAAGATTTGGATGATTATACTTAGTGTATTTTGGTCATTGTTTACTTGGTATGTTTTGAAGATAAAACTTGTTTTTTTATTCATAAACCATGTAAAAATCATGTATTTGAGTTAAGAAGGTTAGCATTATGCTGCCCAAATCATGTCAAATATTTTTTACCTTTTAGTATTTGAAAAATAATAATTAACCACATCATTCAAGCATGCTTACACCGTTAGGCTGCTCAATTTGTTTCAAGAAATTATTTACCATTGTATCAAAAACTATTTGTTTCAAACCATGTCATGTATACCATTTAGACCTTGTTTATGTGTCGTTATATTGTCCACTCTTGTCTAGCTTATTTGGTCCAATCTTAGTCTTCAACATTGCATTTTCAATTAACCTTGTCAAGTTTAGATCCAAACATTGATTGATTTTTATTTAAGCCTCAATTCATGGGGTTGATACACAACTATTTTTCTTTTGGGTTGCATAGCTTCGGTTAAATGATTACCCAATTTTGAACACTATTGATTGTTTGTTTATTTGAGTGCCTATCCTCATCATTTTTTGTGACTTTGTTTGGGAAAACATAACCTTTATTCAAAAACCTTTGATGTTAGACATTTGACGTTAGGTTATTTTATGCCAAATCTTAGCACAAACTACTTTTGAGATGAAGCTTCACCCTTTCAACCAAGGTTGAACCTTTTATATTTTAAACATAATTTTTTAGAGTTTGCAAAACTTTAAGTCTTTTTGTTTTCAAAGCTTTCTTCATTAAATGCAGATGCATCTAGCTACACTTATGGTGCAGTCATGGATAATCCAACCTATGATAGAATGGCCATATAAAATGACTTTTATGACTTTAGTCAAGATACCTATGGTGAAAATATGGTTTGTAAGACATATTTCTTTCCACCTCATAAAAATTAGTCATGGAAACACAGTCAAGATCTGACATATGATCTAACTTATGATCAAAATCATGATTGGAATAATTGGATTTATTAGGAAGACTTGGATGCTTTGGCTTGTGTAAGTAATCAAACTCCATAACGTACAAAGATCACCATTTTAGGATATCATCCTTTGGTTTACATGAGTAACCAAACCAAGAAGCATCTGATCATCACCATTTTAGGACCTCCTCCTTTGGTTTGCACAAGCAACCAAACTAAGAAGCGTCTAGTTGTTACCATTCTTGGCCCATCACCAATTTTTGATGAACCTATTATTGAAAAACCTCCATTTGATGAACCAATTATTTTTTAGCCCTTATTCAATAGTCTAATCTTTGGAGAGTCCATTATTGAAGCACAACCCATTATTCCTGCTAAACCAAATGTTCCCCACTTTAAAAATTCTATGCCGATCTTTGAGCCTAAAAAAGAACCATTACCTCTTCAAAATACATCTTATGAGGATTAAAATGTGTTTAAAATTGATCTTTTACAACTAATTGTGAACCAAAACCAACATGTTATTCTTGAAACACTCATTTATGATAAGTTACCTATTTTTAAAGAGCCTCATCTCCTTGACAAGCCACTCTTAGTAGAGTTGTCTCTTGATCTTTTCCCACTCATTGAAGAGTCTCACTTTGACATACATGATTTTTTTAAGTATGAGATATGCTAAGAGGGGGTGGGTGAACTATTATATCATATATCTTATAAAACTTTCCCTTAATCAAATTCCACTTAACCAAACATTCAAGATATGTAATAAAACTAAAATAATAAACACCACACAAGATAGAGAGAGACACCAGATTTAATGTGGAAACCCAATGTGGGAAAAACCATGGAGAACAATCTCAATTATATGAATGAGCACCAACTCAAAACACAATATTCTCAAGCACCAACTTGCAGGAGCACCAACCCCTTTGTTGAGCACCAACACAAAAATAATTCATGAGCACCAACTCACAGGAGCACCAACTCCTTTGATGAGCACCAACACAACAATAATTCATGAGCACCAACCCCTTTGCTAAGCACCAAAACATCAATAATTCATGAGCACCAACCCAAAAGAACACTAACCAATTTGTTGAGCACCAACACAACAATAATTCGAGAGCACCAACCCATAGAATCACCAACCCCTTTGTGTATACCACACAATTATCTCTCAATGTTTCTATCTCAACAAATGATAGTTCATTACAATATCTCTTTCCTCTCTCATCTTTGCTCTTCTAAGCTAGATATAACAAATACAAATCATACTCATCTCTCCCATTGCTCTTCTAAGCTAGATATTACTATATAAAATCAAACTCTCTCTCTCACTTATTACAAATGGCTTCTCAAGCCTTTATTTATAGCTTTCCAAATGACCTTTGGCCTTCCCCCTTTGTGACCCTTCAATCCTCATGGAAAATGGTGCCAAACTTGCATGACCCTTTGTATCCTTGCATTTGAAAAGTCATGTGGTGACCCTTCAAAAGCAAAAATGTCCTTTCCTCTTTTATCCTTATTTTAATAACTTTTTCGTATTCCTCAAAGTGTCCCTTCATGATAAATTGTGCCCTTCCTCTTTTGTCTTCACTTGGTGACTCTTGGAATTCCCCAAGATGACTCTTCATGAGAAAATGCATCCCATTCTTCTTTTGTCTTTATCTCGTGACTCTTTGAATTCTCCATGGGCCCTTCTTTTGTCTTATATGCAACCAAAAAAATATTCATTAATATTAAATAAATATTAATACACATTAGCCAAGATAAAACTATTACAAATATCATTAAATGCAATGAGGCCTTTATCACCAATAATGCTAGACCTTTGACATCAATGATAATATTTCAAACAATCTCCCCATTTGTCATTGATGGCAACCTCAATCCTAAAACTGCCACATCCTAAATCCTACATATACTATCATCTAAAAAACCTACAGTAACTCCCCCTTATTGTAGCAACCCGTACATGTTCCCTGTACTTGTTTCTATACCTATACATGTACCTTTTATTCTCCCCCTTTGACATCAATGGCAAAGGGCCTACCTAGAGCTAACACTTAGCTCCCCCTCAACTGATGCTAAACCTCAATGGTAGGAAGTAATATAAATTACTCCCAACTCCTCTTGCATATATTTGAATGTGTCCTTTGATCATGCCTTTGAGAAGATATCTGATAATACATATAAATTGTTGCATGTCCTTTGATCATCTGCAATCATTTCATTTGAATATTTTGTTCTAATCTCACACCTTCTTCATACAAATTTAATATGTATCTCTGATCACATATTTGACTTACACTCAATAGATTATGCTTAAGACCTTTTACATACAAAACATTCTTAGTCTTGGTTCTACCATTATCTAAACTCACAATACCTTTTTCAGCTATCCTGGCAGTGGTTTTATCTCTAAATTTTATTGTGCCACCATTGATCTTATTTAGAGTTATGACCTTACTCTTGTCTCCTATCATATGCCTCAAACATCTGCTATCAATGAACCATGGCTGATCTTCATTTCTTACATGCAAAGCTGTCTGAACCAACATAAAATCTTCAGGTTGTTTCTTCTACCATGAACATGTCTAAACCTTCTTCTTAATGAATGGAGCCTTGAAATTTTGGTCCTTATTGACTGACTCATACATGCTTCTATAGTATTGAGCTATGTGTCTGAAGTTTTTACACTTGTAACATATTATGGCCTCTTCTTCAAAGCTTGATAGAGGAGTAAAAGGGTTGTATTTTTTGCTTGACTTTACATGACTTTCCTTCTCCTTATTTCTAAAACTGTTAGCTCTTTTTTGACATTCTAATTTCTTGTGACCATATCCATTACAATAAAAATAGTAACCATAAAAATAAGACCTATCTGTATATCTCTGACTTGATTGCCTTTTATAGCTTTGTTCCCTCCAGCCTTCTTTGTTTGAAAAGTCCTCTATATTCTTCACTTCTTCCCTTTTTGTTTCCTCTTTTGTAAGAGCTTCAACATAGATCTTTTTATTTTCAAATATGATACCTATCTTATCTGAATTTACCTTTTGAATTTTTAATATCTTATTCAACATGTTAGTGCTATCCTCAAATTTTGAATCACTGACTACTTTATATTGACTACTTTCTCAATGTCTTCTTTTAAACAGGTAATTTCAATAACATACCTTTCACATTCTTTTCTTACTTGTTGCAACTGTGCTGTTAGACCTTCTTCATTCTTCTTGGATTCTTCCAAGTGTGCTATTAGATCATCAATTATTTCTTTTGACTCCTTTTCATTTTTCTCGATCTGGTGCTTCAATCTTCGATTCTTCTTCTCAACAGCTTCTAACTCTTCTAGGGCACAAATGAGTTCACTTCGACTTCCTCCTTTTCTTCTTCTTGATCATCTATACTTTTGCTTGTAGAGGCATCTTCATGTATGGCCATGAATAGAATCTCTTCTTCTTCTAAATCACTGACTCCACTATCTTCAGCTGAGCTAAGATCTTTAGAATACAGGCTCTTCTTCTCAAATCCCTTCTTGAATTTACCTTTGAAATTCTTCTTGTATGTAGACTTTCCTTTTTCATCATCATCATTACCCTTATTTGGGCATTTAGCTGAAAAATGTCTAATCTTTCTACAATTAAAACATTTAAAAGGCAATTTTCCTTGATATTTACCTATTCCCCTTTTTGGCTTACGAATAAAAAGAGCCCCGTTGTCATCTTCATCATCACTGGAACTATCAATTGATTCTTGAATCTTAGCTTTCTCTTTCTTTGATGTCTTAAAAGCTATTTATCTCTTTTAGGATTTATCTTGTTCAGTCTGCATCTCATATGTTGTGAGTATACCATGAAGCTCATCCATCTTTAGCTTGGCTAAATTCTTCATCTCCTCGATTGACAAAACCTTTGCATCATATCTCATTGGTAGAGATCTTAAAATATTTTGTACCGTCATTGACTCTTCCAACATTTCTCCAAGACCTTGAATCTAAGTTACTATTTGATCAACTCGTAAAAGATAACTTGCTATATCTTCTTCTTCTTCCATCTTCAAAATTTCAAACTATCTTCTAAAAGTCTGAAACTTATCTTGCTGAACCTTTCCATCACCTCTGTAAATATTCTCAAGTTTTACCCAAGTTTCATGAGCAGATTTACATTGCATTACTCCAGCAGATTTAACAAATTCAGATTCACATAAAATAACATTTAAAGATTTAGCATTACATTCACTTGCATTTTTTTCTGCTGGAGTAATTACAAGTGTCTGTGGCTCTTCATATTCCTCCACCACTGCTTGACATATGTCAAATCCAAGTGCCATCAAATAAGTCCTCATTCTTATGCTCTAAAAAGCATAATTCATCCCATCAAACAAAGGGGCCTTATTTATAGAAAATCCTTCATGTGATCCAACCATCATGCTTTCCTAATCTACCTTCAAGCTATAATTTTTTTTAAAAAGAACTTGCTCTGATACCAATTATTAAGCATGAGATATACTAAGGGGGGGTGAATTAGTATATCATTTATCTTATAAAACTTTCCCTTAATCAAATTCCACTTAATAAAACATTCAAGATATGCAATAAAACTGAAATAATAAACACCACACAAGATAGAGAGAGACACCAGATTTAACGTGGAAATCCAATGTGGGAAAAACCATGGAGAACAATCTCAAGTATATGAATGAGCACCAACTCAAAACACAATATTCGCAAGCACCAAATTGTAGGATCACCAACCCCTTTATTGAGCACCAACACAATAACCATTTGTGAGCACCAACTTATAGGAGCACCAACCCCTTTGCTGAGCACCAACATAGCAACAATTTGTGAGCACCAACCCACAGGAGCACCAACCCCTTTGCTGAGTACCAACACAACAACAATTCATGAGCTCCAACCCACAGGAGCACCAACACAACAATAATTCATGATCACCAACCCACAGGAACACCAACCCCTTTGTGTATACCACACAACTATCTCTCGATGTTTCTATCTCAATAAATGATAGTTCATTACAATATCTCTTTCCTCTCTCACCTTTGCTCTTCTAATCTAGATATAAAAAATACAAATCATACTCATCTCTCCTATTGCTCTTCTAAGCTAGATATTACTATATAAAATCAAACTCTCTCTCTCACTTATTACAAATGACTTCTCAAGCCTTTCTTTATAGCTTTCCAAATGACCTTTGGGCTTCCCCCTTTGTGACCCTTCAATCCTCATGGAAAATGGCACCAAACTTGCATGACCCTTCGTATCCTTGCATTTGAAAAGTCATGTGGTGACCCTTCATAAGTAAAAATGTCCTTTCCTCTTTTGTCCTTATCTTGGTGACTTTTCATATTCCTCAAAGTGTCCCTTCATGAAAAATTGTGCCCTTCCTCTTTTATCTTCACTTGGTGACTCTTGGAATTCCCCAAGATGACTCTTCATGAGAAAATGCATCCCATTCTTCTTTTGTCTTTACACCATGACTCTTTGACTTCTCCATGGGCCCTTATTTTGTCTTATATGCAACCAAAAATATATTCATTAATATTAAATAAATATTAACAAACATTAGCCAAGATAAAACTATTACAAACATCATTAAATGTAATGGGGCCTTTATCACCAATAATGCTAGACCTTTGACATCAATGACGATATTTCTAACATATTTTGTTGAGATGTCCCTTGAGTAGTTCCCTCTTTTTAAAGGGCTTCACTTAGACAAGTTAGTCTATGTTGAACCCTTCCAAGATGAATCATTTTTTATTGAGCCCATTATGCCATCACAAGCCATTACTTGTCAAAAATTTAGTTTCAACAAAACATTATCAAAACAACCACATCAAAAATAGAATCAACAGTAGTTGTGACATTGGATTCAGAGTCCCTTGCTTCAAAATCAAATTTAGAAATAGATTATAGTATTGGTTGTTACAACATTGGTTATAGTTGCCTTGTAGATCAACCTGAATATATTTGTGATCCCTCTACAATTTTTGAGGATGATTACTTCAGCATCGACACAAGTTCTCCTAGTATCTTCTATGAGGATTGTGCTACCTTTCACCATCTCATTATTACCACCCAACATAGCCATTATATTGACATTCCACCTCCCATAAGTGTCGATCAAGATTGATAGAATCACACTTTGTTGAACTGCATCCATGGTGACATATTATTTACATAATATCAAGGGGAGCAAGACCACATTCATTTAGAAGAAGAATAGTCTCCTAGTGAAACCTTTTTGGAGGCACTAGGGGATAATCAAAGATCAAAATCAGCATCTTTTAGTGATACCATTTTGAAGGCACTAGAAGACAATCAAAGTCAAATGTTAACATCTCTTTGTGAAACCTTCTCAAAGGCACTATGGGATGATCAAAACAAATTCATTGGTGAAAACTTCATCGAGGCACCAATAACTAAGCACAAAAGTTATTCATTGTTTATTGAAGATAATATCAAAGATAAAATCAAAATAGCTTCCAATCTACAACATAATCAGATGGTAACTACTCTCAAGATCAAATAATAGAACAATCTGATGGTCCTATCAAGAATATCTTTAGAGGTTATCAGCCCCACCATAATTAAAATTATGCCAAATATGGTATCAAAAATATTACATGTGACTAAAATTCCTGATCTCCATTTGTTTTCCATTCATTATACATTCCATTATCACTCACTTATCTCATTTATCCTACCATTATTTACCATCACTGGTAGCACTTTCCTTTATCAAGGTTATAAGGACATCTTGTCTCAACATTTGAAGGTAGCAGAATCAATGATATATAAATATCATGAACACATTATTGAGATCCAGATCAACAATAAGTTCTTAATAGAGTAGTTGTTCTGAAAGGGTGTTGGATAATAACTTATATATCTGATCATTTTTGTTGTCTCACATATTGACCAGGACATGCATCTCCCTGTCAGCAAGTGCAATAAAACCATTTTTCATCTACCATTCACCCATTTTCCATTACCATGCCTCATCTCTTGGGGACAACCCTATAGACCTTTTTTAGGCATTATTATACCATTGAGATCCATGACCATGTTGTTTGAACTACATTGACTTGAGGTCTTTTAGGACTATGTAGGCAACACTCAATTTAGGTTAACTCGATCACCCCTTTCCCATGATCTCACCATTTTGTGAGCAATTGTTAAGTTTGAATGCTCTCACTATTTTGTGACAACCTAAGCCAAAATTCTCACCATTTTGTGAGCAATTTGATCTAATCATTGCTTAGGGGCAACTTTATTGCCACTGTATCTAATTTTATTCTGATCATTTCATTATACCATTTCTTTACTATTGACCAAGGCTTATTTTTAGTCATCTTGTTTATCCCATTTTGATATTAGTTCCTTTGGTTCATCCTACACCTTTTGCAGAGGGATTTTGATCCAATTTCAATAGTTTTTGAATTCAATGCTGAAGGACAGTCTATGAACATAGTGCGACATTTGATATGGTAAGTTATCTTTCATCTATAATCTTATTGGTATCACTGATTATAACCATCTATGGAAAAATCAATATTGTTTTAGTACCCATGATTATAACTGCCTTTGGACAAATCAATATTATGATATTATTTCCTAATTATAATTGCCTATGGGAAAATTAGGTATAATGCCTTTTTATCATGCATTGCCACATCATCTGGTCATTACTATTATCATTTGTCTTATCATTCACCTTTTTTTGTGAATTTGTTTTGACCTAGTCAATTTTTCATCACCTTTTGTGTGGGTAGGATTACTATGAATTGGGATTATTTTTGGGTTATATAGGTCATGCTCGATTCATGTTGAGGTTAACTCAGTCCCTCTTATCATATGCTCTCACTGTATTGTAAGAATTTTAAGTTGGCATGCTCTTACCATTTCATGAGCTATATCATTTTGTATCTCTTAATCCTCAATCAAGTTGAGATACTTAGAAAATTCCAAAAACATTTCTAAAACATTCAAAAACTCAAAAACATTTTGTGTGTTTATTTGATTGTTGTTAGTGTCTTGTTTTTCTATTTAAATTTTTCTTTTCTCTTTTGTGTTCAAGAATGCCTTGATGGTTCGCATGGATCTTGATTATTCATATCTTGGTCTCATGTCGTTAAGACATTCTTGACTTTTATTTTTAAATTTTTTTGTTCCTACTTAAGATCATATCTTGATTTCAAGTTAGGTTCATTTATGTTTATCTTTTTCTTTGTTTTTGCTTTTTTGTTTAAATGTAAATCATTGTAACTCTAGTTTTGGTCAATGTTTTACCATTATCCTTAGTTATAGGTATTCACATTTAACTGGCTCAGTGCAATTGAAATCGTATGTCATTATAAGTTATTCATACTTATGAGGCCTAATTGTTTTTGCTATAGCAAGCATTTTGTGCTCAGGTCTTAAAGTCTTAATGTCAACATCAACTTTGATGAATGATTCTCAAGAAAACTTTGCAAAACCTAGGCTCATGATATGGAATTAGGCTTCTAGGTAAGATGCATTTTAGTACTTAACTCTATGCTTAAACATGCATCTCTTTGGATACATTATGAGTCTAATCAATTCTTGGTCATTTTTCATCATTCTTCATTCCATTCTCTCCTAAACTTGGGTGAACTACATTGGCCTAAAGTTCATGTTGGAACATGAGTCCATGAAACTATGTAGGTAGCTCTAAATTTTTATTAAGGTCAGCTTAGCTATCTCCATTCTTCTTTTCATCTCTCTCACAACTTTGTGCATTCTCATATGATTGGTTTTATATGGATTTCTAAGCCATTACACCATCGTATGTACATTTATGCCCACTCATTTTAACCTATCTTTTCAGTTATATCCTTGAGCTATTTTGCTTGCCAATTACCCATGTTGGGGCACAACATCTGAATAATGTCTAAATCAAATCAGCTCTACAGGGGTAAATCATTATTTATTCTTTATCAATGATCAAGATTTGCCCTACTGGGGCAAAACTATTTTATCATGATCAAATATGCTTTACTAGAGTACTTCTTATTATATTCTATTTGGAAAACCCATTTTAGTGGTACTTCACTTCTTAAAATAGAACATTCTCTCTTTTCCTCCAATTCCAAGCTTTCCACATTAAAGCCCATGAGGGAAATATTTTAATGTGCAACTTGTCTTAGGATTGATCAATGTTGTAAGCATGTAGCTTATACTCTCAAATTGGGTACATTTAAAGTGTGTCCCTTACATTTATAGATTAGATCTTTCCCATTCCCCTATCTTTGGGGCCTATTATACCTCTAATTATATTTTGATCATTGATGGTAATCACATGTACAAGCATTAGCTTGTCTGGATGTGATCTATTCCATGGGTTAATCTCTTACTTTCTCTCTCTTTTCAAGAGTCCATCCTTTTTTTCCATCCTAGTATGTCCTTTTGAGGGGGCATCATGGGTCTGTTCTAATTTATTCTTGAAAAATCTTTTCTTTGAAAAGATGTTGCTTCACCTGAATGTCTCGCTATGCCTTCTAAAATAGGGGAAAAATGTATACATCTAATTCTTAACACCATTTGTGTTAAAATTTTCAATCTTACTTGAATTGCACTCAAATACACATTTTAGGTCAAAATAAATAAAGCACCTTAAATGGTTCAAACTTGTCACTTAAAAGTACTAGTTTAGGTCAAAATATCTCTAAATAGGGCAATGCATTTTATGGGCCAACTAACTTTGATTAGATCATTTTGAATCAAAATGACAATTTTACCATTTAGTGCTCTGGATCACTTTTTTCTTCTAATTCATTTGTACATGTCACATACCTTTGTTGTTTGGTGTTGGCAGCATCCTAAATGGGAATACAACTCCAATGCATCTAACATCACCTTCCAGTTCCTCTCCAGTCAAATTGCAACCCAGTAATATGACTTTTTGATCATTTTGATTAATTGAGGGCCAATTTTCAAATAATTGCATAGATGTTGACTAACCTTGTTTAAGGTTAATTAATCCAAATCATGAGCTTAAGTGGATTTTCCATGAGAGTTGTTGAATATTTTTTTTGAAAATTGATTCTTATTAACTACATCATCAGGTGACATCATTTTTTGGGAAGACATCCTTAGGCCATAAATGTCACAAATATTAAGATTATGGGTCACCCATGCCTAGTAATGCATTACATGCCTCTTTAATGATTATTTATCTTGAGGATATTTATGAGTTTAATTCCAAATATTAGGATTATCCATGGCCACACATCTCAATCTTGAGATGGATGGTTATGGTTGATCCTGACCAATCTCAAAAATATATAAATAGAGAGCCCATGGATATGAATTTTAAGCTTGATTTATGCAAAGTTATTATATAGAATTGTCTCTACAATCCTTTATAATAGACCATTTATTTTGTTTGAAAGCTTCATTGATAGGCTAGTTTAATGATTTAGAATCATGAGCCTAGGTTTTATGGAGTGTTCTTGAGACATTGGAGGAGTTTACCACCTTTGTTGACAAAGACAAGGATGCTAGATCAAGGGAGAACATGCTTTTGAGCCACATAAGTATGGTGAATCTATATGGGAAGGTAATATGATGTTACTTTCTTTCATTTTGTTTCTTGTTATCTTTTGTAATTCCAATAAGAATAAATAGGCTTAGTTAGTTATTTGTTTATGTATTTTTCATTATTTATGGACTAATGTTTGACTAACTTACTTTGTAATCCTCTCTACAGATGGTTAAAAAGGAAAATTTTTATCCCAAATGAATGAAAATGAGTGTGATGATGCCCTCTCAAGGGTTTTTTCAAAAAAATGGATAAACACTTGAAATTGATGAAAAGAGAAAATAGACAAAGTGATGTGTATGAATGATAAATCAAATTATTTTATATTTGATGTCAAACTTGCAAGATGTTGGTTGTGTAAAAAGGCTACCCCTTATTAATTAAAACTAGAGTATGGATTTGAAAAATAATAGTTTAACCATTCAGAAATTGCACACATATTAATTTGCTAATGACATAGGGGTCAATTGAGCAGTTGTGGGAATGATATATCCCAGTGATAATAAGTCATGGATCTATGAATGGAAAAAAGATATTGAATTTGCAAATGATTGTGTCTATTTTACGTAGATAGATTATTACAAGATTTTGAAAACAAATTTAGAATAAATTAATTCAATGCATCCAAAAATTTGAAAAAATGGATGAACAAATGAGTAGGATGAAGGGATGGGGGGAAAATATTTTTGGTAGGTTAGAAGAATATAAATAGAACAAATGGGGTATAGAAAATCATTTGTGCAAATTTGATTTTCAAAGTATTTTCTAAGAAGTGTGATTTTAGGGTTTTGGTCTGAGACCTTGTAGGAAACATGGATCATATTCCACACCACGATCACCAAGCGAATTGAGTGAGGAGATTCTAGAGACCTGAGAGGAACGGGCCTCCAATAAGTGAGTTTAAATTTGAATTTTTTAGCATTTATTATCATTAATTAGGGCTTGAAGTTAGAAGAAATGAATTCCTTATTGTTAAAATGGCAATCTTAGAATTTAAATTAGTGATTTGGTTGAGGGAACAACAATTTTGTTAAATGTAAGAGCAATTTTATAAAACATAGAAGCAAAATTAATTCAGGTGAAAATAATTATTTTTATTGTTTGTCAATAGAAAAATTGCTAAACATGTTATCAAAATTGTAGGTTAGAGAAACAATTTCATTCGAGGAGGCAACAAATTTATGATAAAGGGTCAAAGTGAATTCGTAGAGATCAATAGTGAATTTTAATAAAAAGGTAGGAGAGAAAATGTTGTGTGAAGAATGAAAAAACGATGGTAAAATATGAAACATGTGAAAAAATGAAAAATGTTTTTTGATTTTTGTTGAGAGTTTGGAACATAGTGATGATTTTGAATTTTAATGCCAAGTAAAATTAATAAAATTCTAATGTTTATGATTTTTAGGAGCTATTACTAGTACTTATGACTTAGGAGTAGAGATCTATAGCTATGGCATAGATGACAAGATTCATAGAGTATGAGTTTGGCATGCTAGAGGTGAGTGGACTATCATAAATTACATAGATGTCAGAGGTTTGAGTGGATAGATCTCTATTGATAACACTTGTAGAGAGATGGAATAGTGAGACAAACACATTTCACTTGTCGACAAGGAAGATAACTATTACATTAGAGGATGTGTATAAGATTCTAGGTATTTTGATACAAGGGAGACATGTATACTAGGGATAGGGTCCATAAGAGATTACATTATTCAGGATTTTTAGTGATGGGTTAATTTTTGTTGTTAGAGAAAGGATTGATGTAGACTATTGTACTAATTTAGAGATTGATTTTCTAACTATCATACTCATGGCTATTGTCAATGGCATTTTGCTTCCTAACAAGAGCAAGAGGCTATGTCTTATTATCTCCTAAATGTGATTGGAGACATGATAGATATGGGTGAGATATTTTCATGGGGTCCATGTGTGTTATCACATTTATACCATGATTTACATCGTTTATTATATTCAAGTTGGATAGAGATTAACCCATCCACATTACTATAGGTTTGGTGTTGGGAACATATTGTGATAGAAAGGTCATTCAGACATATGAAAACTTGGTCTAATGATGAGCCATTGGCATGTGGATGGAACATGATTGTTGGAACATGCATACCACACTTAAGAGACTTGGAATTTTATAGGATGGATATCAATGAATTAGGTGATGACTAGATCACCTAGAGACCTTATAGGGAGATTGTGTTCTAGTATCCATATGAGCATCTTTACATGGACTAGATGATGACCTCATGTTACATCATCATGAGGCATGATTACATCATAGAGAGATATCATCCAAATAGGCTGATGAGATAGTTTGGTGTGAGGTAGCATATACCAGCTAGTCCACATGATTTTACATGATCGGTGAGGGAGAGATCATAGTGGAGTATGACCATTGATCCAATGATAACTAATCATAATTAGAAATAGTTACAGACTATTAGATGGAATGATCAGATAGATGTCATTGATGTTGGAGTGGTTGATGGGTATTAAAATTTGTGGGCTCATCAGAGACCAGTTAGATTGATGATTTCATATGCACCACCACAGATATGGAGGTAGAGGTTGGTGGCTAGCCTGAGTAGATAAACATGAGGTATAGGTTTGGGAGTCTATACTAGGAGGGATATGATAAGCGATAGAGGATGAACATGATCTTGAGGTTGAGGACATGTTGTGGAGGCTAGTTAATTATATGATGTGTAGATTACAAACATGGAGAAAATTGAGATTTTGCATGAGGTAGGTGTTGACATTAATGTTGATATAGGGATGGACTTGGATATAGAGCAGATGGTTGGAGGGAAGAATATAGTGATATAGTTAGAGAGTGAGGATGATGGAGAAAGTGATGATGGAGCAGGACATGATGTGACCATGAGAGTAGCACATGACACCCAAATAGATAGAGGGGATGTGGGTGGATATTCACACGCTCTAAGATATATGGAGGAGCATGCATTGATTGACAAACTTTGAGAGGATATTAGAGTTTGGGATAGATAAATTGATGGATTTCACCAGGAGGTTGCTAGGTTATAGGGTGTGGTGGATGGTAGAGGGGACCAAACAACTAAGATCAAATGATTACAGTTTAAGGTGGATAGATTATAGGGTGTTATAGATGGGATGGATGGGGATGACATGGATACAACATTGGTTACACATGATGTAGAGACCCAGATGCTAGACTATACAATGCTCACATAACACTATATATAAGAGAGGGACACAATCTAAATTGAGCTTGTAGAGGTGAGGGCACTACTAGATGGATAGGGGTAGATTGGCACTTTGGACAAAGTGATGAAGGCTATGGAGAAGGCCACATATTATAGCATATTATATGAAGAGGCCATACCACATGCTCGAAAGGCACTATCTTTTAGGGAGTACTCTATGAGACGGTTAGAATCTATTAGATATATTCAACTAGTGGAATCAGAGAGGTTAGTAGAATAGATAGAACATGCGATGGGTCCTCCATGAGGCAAACCATAATGTCATGAGCTATTCTTGAGACTAGACACTCCATTTGAGGGATATGATGAGACATAGACATAAGGGATATTTGATAGATTTGATTCGTCGATGTATACATATTTTGAGATGTAACTTTTTGAATAAACACATTATATATATATTCATGATGATTTATGGGACTTTGTACTATGTGGATTGGTCATTGATGGGCTGTTTATTAGTTTACATGGACTTTATACATGATTGACAGATGTATTAATATATCATAACACTAGTTATATTTATTAAATTTTAATTTATGCTAGCATGTTTTAATTCTCTCATCATATTTATTATGGATGTATGACTTATGTAATGTATTACTGGGTGAAGTGTATGGATTGAGAATGGACATAGATAAATTTATTTTGTTTTTGTTCTTTGCATTGGATTTTCAAAAATATTTTGGCTTTGAGTAACCTGATTTTTAATATATAATAAAACACATTACCGCCAATAATATTGAATAATCATGATGAATGTTGATGTTTTAGGCATATGAACAAAAGAAATAATAAATTGTGTAGAATCAAAGTACATAATGATATAGTAAAACCATAACCATACTATTATGCATTTCATAAAATAATATTTGTATATGAAAGACAATAATTAACAATAAGATGTGAAAATAAAAGATTAATCTAAATTATTTTGACACACACAAAATGACAATGCAATAATAATAACACACAAATAAACAAAGAGTGACTCAAACAACAAAATGATCAAAATTGACAAAGTAAAGTAAATAACCATTGGAATGGCTAGAGATAAAATGAAGTGAAATAACCAATTGAATGGATAAGGATAAATAAATAGATAAAAATAACCAAGTGAATGGTTAGAGATAGAAAACAAACAATATAACAACAATAAAAACAAACGAAGGATGTAAAAATAAAAGTTGTAAACAAAATCAATCCAAGAAAGGACTAAACAAATGTAGTCAAGAACGAGGCTAAGAATTGAATAATCAATGAAAAAGTGGAAGGATAAGTTAATCCATGCTAGATAAATGGATGATGGGGAAGATGGTGGCCAAGCTAACCCTAGAGACACCATGTCTCTAAGCATTGCCTACATAATCCTTCTTAGACAAAGTCTATGTAGGGATATCAGGCCAGATGTAGTTCTTCCAATACATGAAGTGATGAGAAAGTGGATGATTGATAAAGTATTTTGAAATGTGGGATGAAAATAATGCATGAGTGATTCACTCAAGAAGGAGAGAACAATGTGGAAGATAGCTTAGAATGGTAGATGTGTTAAGATTGGTGTTTTTGTAATTTTTTTATGTTGTCTTTGATTTTATTTTTTATTTTTTTGGGATTTTTGGGTTTTTTTTGTATTTTTTATTTTTGAAATAAGGAATAAGATGTTTTTCCACTATCATCAGTAATAATGCAGGTTCACAGATAGGAATAACAACCCTTAACATAACATGTTATAAGATAAATGTCTAATAACTGACAAAATGATAAACTTGGAAATTTACAATGGATGACTGAAAAGTAATGCCCCTAAATAACTAGGGTAATTATAGATAATGGTTTACATATGGTGTATTTATTTTAGAAAATGAGGTAATATGATGGATATGCATGAAACTTTACAGATACACTTGATCAATTATTTTTGTAAGTAACGATTAATTGTTTTGTGTACATAACCAATAACTTTCAATTTGCAACCAAAGAATGAAAGAAAGGAGTATGATAAGTGAAAAATGGTGAAGACAAAAATCAAAATTTGTAGCTAAAAAATATGGGTGAATTAGTCCTTAAAATCAAAGGACAAAATGTAAACCTTAAAAAACTTACAAAATAATAACTTTGTTGGATGTGTCTTGAGAGAACTAGCCCTGACAAAATCAGTTAATGGGAGAAAGTCTACCCTTTTCAGCATAGACACATGAGCTTGTCACCAAAGACTATATAGGTGAATAAGGGTATCTCTTTCCAATGTTAATCCTATGTAACTAATGAGATGTGAAGGCTCAACCTCGAAGATCAATGAAAGGTGAGAGAGAGTTTTATTTTGATAAGTTTTTAATAAGGATGCCATTTTATACTAGAGAATTATACCCCCAAATCTTGGCCCATGCAACTAATAAGATACAAGGGCTTATCACCAAAGATCAAGATACGTGAGTAAAGTTACCCCATTTCTTTTGTAGCATGTTTAATAGTTTCTACTTAATAGGGAACTATAAGAGGAGACTCTATCATGGACAATCTTTATAGACAAGGTTACAAGATAGTATTTTATAGGTCTATCAAATAAATGTAGGAAAAAGAGATTTACTCTACTTGTAAGAACTAAGACAAGAACCAATTCAATGCTAATTTTGAAAATGTATTTTATGAGCTAATAAAGTAGTATGAAAAAGTGAAATGATATGATAGGCTAAAATTTAAAATGTTTATGTTATGTAAATTGAAAACTAAATAATCACCAAATAAAACTGTTGATATACAAGATGTAAATAATGAGAAATGCAATGTAGCAATGACAACGTTGATGTAAACAGGATGCCCCCAAGTGTCAAGGAAATTATAAACAACTTTTTTTTGATATTTTGTGATTTTATGATTTTTTGTGGATTTATTGGCATTTGTACCTAATGGAAGGTCACAAGATGCATAAGTTTCCTATTTTTATAGCTTTCTATCCCATGCCAACTCTAGATAACCTTTGTTGTTCTAACTGGATTTCCTCTTCAATCTCTATATTAGTTATGTTATTTACTTTGAATACTACTTGACCAATATGAGGTTGTTAAGCCCACCAAGATCTATTAGCAAACCATCCAGAGTGTCATTCTCTATTAGGGAATCCTTGTTGATGTTAGAATCATATGCTAATGAGATATCCAAGATTGAATGCAGAAAGATCAAACATATGATAATGTTGTAATATGAAATCACAATAAGAGTAAAATAGAGACTACAATAGTTGTATTAGTAAAAAAGGTTGCTATATGAAGCTTACAAAGATCCTATTGGCAAGTACCCAAGATCAAATCCTTAACGAGCTCCCTGGTTCAACAATAAATGTCCTACAAGCTAAAAAACATATGGACTCTACACTAGACAAATTGCTATACTACAATACTCCATAATTAGCTCAATGACTCATCAAGCTCCCTCATCTCATAAGTACCTTGGAGGATAGGTCTTTATATATGCAGATGAGAGGTACTAATCCACATCTATATTTAAATGAGAACACATCTTATTTTCCAAGTGAATAAGAACCCCATGTGCAACATGCCAAGCCCCACATGTCAACATTGGTTGCCAAATGAATAGTGCAACCATGTTGACTACAAATACACATGATCAAATGCATTTATGACATAATAATAAGCCTATAATATACCTATAAATCCACCTAAGTAAGATGAAAAACAAGGTGTATTAATAACCCATGTAAGGGTAAAATATTTACACCAACACCCCCTTTAAGTGCAACTTAGGTGGGTAGTGCAACACAAAAGAGTCCCAAAAACTAGTCCTGATCAGGTACCCAATACAAATAAACTCTCACAAAGTGTATAAAGAGAGAAAACCCATATAAAAAAGACTCCCCCCAAAAGAGAGAAAAGAGATAGTAAGCTCCACAACAACCCCCCTGAGACAATCAACAAAAACATCAGTGACCTCCCTCTAAAGTTTGCAAGAAATAGTTCACAAGTGATAAGGCATGTCTCAACAAATGGATGTCAGACTCAGCTGATAATGCATCCAAATGTGAGCAATCAATGCACATCCCAATAAATGGATATTAGACATAGCTGGCAATATGTCCAAGTATGAACAATCAGTGTAGTTGACACCAAAATGACACAAGTGAAACTATAAATAGACCAAAGAGGACATCAAGCTCTATCGATAATGTACCCATAAGGAGAGAGAAGCAAGTAGGAACAAGTGATCAAGTAATGAGAGAAGGAAAAGAAAGTGGTATGCTTGTGAGGGGGTTTGGCCACCTGCCAAACTAAACCTCACCCTCCATCTTCATCAGGCAAAAATAGGAGGTATGACCAAGCAATGACATTACAAGATCTTATATCTCCCATATTATTTGCTACATAGTATTTTTATTTAAAAAAAACTAAAAACATCCCCAAGTGGTAATAAGCATCATCACCCTAACAAATTCTACCTCCATAAGTATAAAAAATAACCCCCCTAAGTTTGTAAGTACAATGAATGCTAAAAAATTAGATGTCAGACTCAACCAAAAATGCATCCACAAGCAATCTGTGTGAATAAACTTGTTTATACTATGAGGGGAACTAACCTCCTACCAGATCAGACCTCACCCAATGATATTTGACACTTGAAAGTACTGTATAGTGGGGCATAATGTGGGGGTTTGGGGGTGGCATCCCCTAGTGTGTTCCCTGTCATGGTACAGGGTGGGGTCAAGGGGTGGAGCCCCCAATGCCAAACATAATTTGAAACTTGTTTGGGCCTTAGAGTTACTCAAAATTCACCAATTTTAATAAAAAATGGCCTCCCCCAATAGACATCGATTACCACTAAAAATGCATATAGGAGGAGAAAATGTGCAATAATAATCCAAGTATAAATGATATTTTGAAAAAAAATGAAAAAAATTTCCCCACCCTTACAAAGTTTCTAACCCAACCTACATACATACATACATACACACACACACACACAACACACACACACACACACACACACACACACACACACACACACACACACACACACACACACACACACACACACACACACACACACACACACACACACACATAAATAAAACAAATAAAAAAACACTTTAAACAAAAGGAGGGTGTGAATGGGGGTCGAACCTTTGACCTCCCACCACACTTGTTCTCACAAAATTTAGTCTACCAATTAGCCTATAAGCATTTGATGCATGACAATTCACAAATTAATATTTAAAAAGTCAAAAATATTGATTACATGAATTTGTGAAATGTGAAACATGTGTTGGAGGTAGGTAGCTATGTTGAAAGTCATGTGGACTATGTGGTAGGTGTGTTAAGTCTGTGGAGAAACTTTGACCAATTTTTTATGCCTTATTTAGATGCCAATGTGGATTTCGAAAACATGACGTATATTTTTATCAATGTATGTTGCACCAATGTTTGACCAAGAACTTCCTAGCCATGTCAAGCTCAAAATTTTACCATAGAATAAATGCTCTAGGATAGATGAAGGACTTGACCAAGAGCTTCAAATCCATGTCAAGCTTTCCCAAGGCATTATGGACCAGCAAAAAAATAGTGAGTGAAAGGACTAGGGATGCAAAGAACAACAAGCTGTGAATGTTAATAAGATCTGATCTACCAGTGAGCAAACTAACTTTCAACCACCACCCATGAAGAAATATAATAGGTTGTTTAAACATAGCTTATCCAGGTTACATGATGGAATGGCAGATAAAAATGCCAATGGACACTATAGATTGTAGAGTGGATGATAGGATGGCTCAACGTTTGAAACAAAACTTTAGATCTGCAAATAAGAATTAATACATCCAAAAAACAAAATAAATGCAAGTTATTTTGTAGGCAAATAAATCTTGTGAAATATGGTAGTGTATCAATGACCACTTGAATAGATTAATCCATTGTGAATAGTGAGGAGATACAGGGTGGTTGACTCTAATATGGAGTTATTTACCCTGAAGCTTGAAATATTTGCAACAAAAAACTTATACAGCTAATACACATACAAATGTATTTCACATAGGCTAAATAAAATTATACATGAAAATCTCCTCACAATCAATTCATTAGAATATAAAAGAGTGTACTTAAGATTTCAAATATGCAACAAAGGGAAATAGTGTTTGATTACTAGTCCTGATGATTTGATACCATGTTATAATCATCTGCTAATGAGACATCCAAGAATGAATGTAGGAAGATCAAACACACAATAATGTTGCAATATGAAATAATAATGAGAGTAGAATAGAGACTACAATAGTTGTATTAGTGAAAAGGTTTGATATATATTGGTATGTACCCAAGCTCAAAGGCTTAATGGGCTCTCTGACACAACAATAAATGGCCTATAAGCTAAACAACCTATGGATTCTATACTAGACAAACTGATATACTACAATACTCCATAATTAGCTCAATGACTCATCAAGCTCCCTCATCTCATAAGTACCTTAGAGGATAGGTCCTTATATAGGTAGATGAGAGGCACCAATCCAAATCCATATGGGGATGAGAATACATCTCAATTGCCAAGTGAATAGGAACCCCATGTGCAACATGTCAAGCCCCACATGTCAACATTGGTTACCAAATGAATAGTGCAACCATGTTGACTACAAATAGGAATGATCAAGTGAATTTATGAAATCATAATAAGCCTATAATAAACCTATAAATCCACCTAAGAAATATGAAAAACAAGGTGTAGTAATAACCCATGCAAGGGTAAAATCTCTACACCAACAATTGAATAAATATATCTAGATATAAGTTTCTTTGGCAAAGTTTTGTGGTAGTTTTGGTTTTCCTTGGAAAAACACAATTATCAAATAGACCTATGTTGATATGTTTGATATTAAAGTTTAACTCTAAAAATTGTCTAAGATTTCTTCGAACTATCATGGAATCTAGACACCTTTCTCTATAAGGGCTACAAGCAATGTTGTTAAAGATTATCAAATAATAGAGATTAATGAGCTCTCCATATGTACAAAAACTTATATCTCTTACCCAACCGCTACTAAATAACCACCAAATACTACAAAATTCAAAATATTATAGATCTATATTGACAATCCTTAATTCCTTATAAAATCTATAATGTTCAAACTTGTTATTATGTGCATTGAAATTAATCTCAAAATCATGATCCAATTCATTATAATGCTATTCTACTTGTTTAGCATAATAAGTATGCAACATGGGAGTTAAGATTATTTCTTGGATTATAACTAAGAGATCATTCCATATTGTTTCTGATTTGAGCAACATTTTAGGTGACAATTCGGGCGATGGTTCTACCCTAATTGGTGGTAGAACTTTCAGGAGCCATAACTTTTGCACCATAGCTTCATTTGACTCCCTGTTTCAACTGTTGGAAAGATAAGAATGAGGAGAACACCATGAGATGGCATGGAGCTATGCTCAATGGTTTTTGAACCCTAAAATCCCAATGTAAGTGTCTTAAATTTTAATTTTAATAGTGCAATCAAAAAATAGTAATTTTCTAAAAATAGTAATTTCTCAAATTCTGTAATGTTGTAAATCATGGAAGTCAAACCACTTTATCTCCCTTGATATTGGTGACCTTCCAAATCCTCCTCCTACTTCAAAGTATGTATAAAAATATATGTATCCCACAAAGGTAATCAGACATCTCTTCTCAAAGATAGGCATATGTTTGGACCTACAAATTTGATCAATAAAACATCTCTTCTCAGAGGTATCATTATTGAAATTGTGTTATTCTTGTTTCTTGAATTATATTTAAATAAAATCTCCTCAGTTTTGGATTAGTTTATCTCTTAGTTGACTTGATGTCATTATCATCAAGTAATAAGGAGTCAATTTGTTCATCTATTGGTGTATATTGATTGATTTTTAGAGCTTCAAACAATGTTTGGTGAAGTAGAATTTCTCCTAATGGGATGCTTTCATGGATTTTTATCGATGTTATAATTGATATGTTTCCATGGGATAAGTCTAATGAGGTCTATTTCTATGGATTCTAGTTGACATGTGTAGGTAGTGTAATGTTAATGGGAAAATGAAGAATAATGTTTATGGAAATGGAACATATTAAGTTAATGTTTCTAAGATACTTTGCATTAATGTTGGATGAAATTTCCTCCATACCTATAATATTATCACTAAAATTTTCAAACTTTTCTGCTGATAAAAATATTGTTGGGACTATTGACCATTTTTCCCCACAGGCCAAAATGGGTCAAGCCCTTATAGCCAAAATCTTGTATGGAGAGGGGATTTTATAATTACATAGATAATGTTACAAAGACCCTATGGGATGTTAAAAGTTCTTGGAATCACTTAGGAATCTCTTGGTATTCATATGGTTCTTCATTGTGTTCACCTGGACATTTTGGGTCCAGTGGTAAAAAGTGCAAGTGGGTAGTTTGTTAAGGCTATATCTTGCATGTTTGGATAAGTCAAAAGGAATTAGTCATATGGGTTTGTCCACTTTTATACCAAGCTCATATGTGCCAAATCTTAGGTCCCCCACCTAATTGCATAAAAATTTATAAAGGTCCAAAGTTGGCTCCTTAGTCACTTTCTATTTATTTTCCCATACTTAGCCATTTTTAGGAAGGTTCTAGCAGGGTCGAGTGAGCACTTTCACAAAGCAATATCTTGCATGCACAGTAGTTCTATGGAAAAGTGACCACATGGGTTTGTTCACCTTGGTCTCAAGTTGTTATGTGCCAAGTCCAAGGTCCTCTGTCAAAATGGAAATGGAGTTATATATGTGCAAAGTTGGGCTCCTAGATATTTCTACTAAGCTTCCCAAACTTAGTCATTTGAGCTCAACCATCATGGGATGTCATACACAAGTAGTTATAAACCAACCATATTGAACTTTGAATATATTTGATTTAGAATATCTTGATACCATTGTATCAAATGGGTTCATCCTTCTTGGCAAGAAGAACATCTCCTACAAATTTAGGACCTTCATGTTTCTCATGGTTCAAGATCCAAACTTTCAAAATGGGTCAAAAAACATAACACATTCGCATGAACGTCAAGTTAAAGCTCAAGAAAAAATCTACCTATGTTTAAATTTGATGATCCACATGAAATCAATCACGTTCTATAGAATGATGAATGATGGTTATGTAAATGTCAAATTTAAAGATAGATCAAGATAATCCTTTTGAGCTTAAATTTGACGATCGTGTAACCATCATTGACAGTCACACAAACATCAAAAGATGTCCTACAGACTATCAATTTTAAGATCATGGACTAGCCATTAGATTCTAAACAATGGGTCCTATCAAGATCAATAGACCTCACTCGATTGTACATCTCAATCCAACGTCACAAGAGGAGTCAAATAGTTGGATAGCTTGAGAGATCAACACGTGACATAAGCACGTAAGCAGACAGACTAATAATAGGATCCTGAGGAGTAATGTGTATTTGATAAATGGCATAAATGGGGACAAGGTTAATAATTCAAAAGTAGATATGATGGTTCATACTTGTTTAGACTTGACAATTCTAACAACACAAGCTGAATCAATGTATCAATGAACCTAGTCAGTTTTTGATAGCCAGTTGGAGCAAAAGTGAGCCTAGGGTTTTTGACAGGAGTCAAATCAAAGCCATTTTTAGTAGAAGTAGATGGGTCTTGTAGGGTTTTCTTAATGCCATCAAAGCTCATTAAAATTACATGAAGAAGTCTAGTTGGTACAATCAAGCATGAGGAACATAAGAGAGTGCCATTGGAGCTTATGTTGATCTCTGATTTTATAAGTTAGAGCTTGCAGTGTTTTTTCTTGTGACTAGTTCACTAGGCTAAAGAAGGATCCATGTATAATAAATTCTCAGTCCCCCAAAAAATATAATAGGTTTATTTGAACCTATTATAATATATAAGGTGCTAAATGATCCATGGGTCTATTTTACTATAAAGACTATAGGAAAACCAATGTATCTAGATAGGTTTTTCAACTATAGGTGGGACCTATGATCCAAATATGAAAATGGGTAACTATGTAATAAATGCAAGGGTGCCATGAAGGAAAAAAATTGACCCCACTAGTTCATCTAAAGGACCAACTACTTGAAAGTGACCTTTGTCTCCATTTTGCATGCCATGAAAACTAGTCAGGAGTAATTGGCAACAAGACATGATTCTAAATGATGGATCTAAGTGTTGTAATTACACTGTTACCTAGACTCAGTTGAAAAGAACTTAAACCCACCATTGCAACCACCATGGAGTTTCATAGAGAAGATATTATAATAATACAACATAATGGAGTGACCTGGATCAATCAAGTGGTGTGAATAAGCATATTTGTAGAGGCAATTGTAACCACTTTTTTAATGTTTTAAAACTAATTGATTCCCCTTTTGAGCGCCAAGGGCCCCCTTTCTTTTGTGGCCTTTCTTCTGTAAGTATAACTCTTGATATATTGTATAAAATTTTATAATTTATATATGGCGAAGCCCTGCTAGAATGACATCTTATTATACCTTTGAACATTAATGCATTTCTAATTTTTTAGTTCCTAAACAATTGTCTAAGTGTGAAAGTGATGTATGGTGGTGCAAAGTGATTAATCTATATCCTTTTCTCCCCTTATAATTTCATATTTGTGTGAGAGTTCTATTCTAATAGGTCACATGAAGTGTTGTCAAGTGTATGGTCATATATTTCAAGTGTATAATGATCCTTGGTGTTTGTAATCAGCCTATGGTTCACTTACCTTGGATAAATCTCATACATCTCACCTCCATATTAAAATACTCATGTTAGGATCCATAGGAATTAGAAGTTAGTTTGTGTGTCTTATTTTTTAGTGCAGTAAAGTATGATGGTCATATGGAATACATCTTGGTGTTTCACCCCCTTAGATTATGTTTTTTTCATGTAACTTCTAACTTTTTTCCCATAAGAAAGTATTAGCATAGGTGAAAGCACTTCAAGATACATTTAGGGAGCTAGCCTTTAAAATATAGAGGCTCACTTCCACTATAAGTACACCCACATACTTGGAAGTATTCCCATGTTGCCCAAATATGGAAGAGGATTGAACACCCTCTTTTAGGGTGCGATATTTGGTGATAATAGTTCTAGCATGCCCGATGGGATAAGCTCCAAAGGAAGAGGAAGATTTTTGGTGTGTCTTTCCTTTATTATATTTTGAAAGTAAGCAACCTAGCACCAATGGTGACTCTAAATGATAGCTTCTGGTTATAATCAGCCAAGGTATATCTCATTGAAGTTTTGATCAGTTTTTATATTTCCTTTAATGCCTGAAGTTGGCATGAATAGCCATGGTGAATATCCCTATCATGGACTTCCTTACCAGCCTTGTTATGAACCACAATATACTCCTCAATAGTCCTATCAAAATGGCTATCAGTCCTATGAGCCATGACAACCCTATAATCCTCCATTTTCCCCACTAGATAGACACCATGTTATTAGACAACCCTACGGGGAAGGATACCAAGAAACCTATCAAGAAATGCCTTCCTACCAATCCCAATATGAGTCCTACCAACCATATCATGATACCTATGAACCTAAAGATTACTCTTATGAGTCTTATCATGAGGAACAAGAAGTTTCTATGGAATCTATATCAAGGTATTACAAGGTAAGATATAGATTCCTATAGGCTAGAATGTAATAAGTTGAAGTTGGTCTTGATCCTCATCATTACCCTCCTCTTTCACTGTTTCCATCTTATATCAAGTATTTGTTGACATCCATATCACATTTACTAGTTCCTGAATATGAAATGATAACATGGGATGATGAGTATGATATACTCCTTGATCATCTCATAGAATGGATGAGAAATGTTGTCCAAAGTGATACAGACTTTGAAGATGTTTGAAGAACTAGAAGGAACTCAATAGGAGATCATGGAATAAATGGACTTAGCAAAGATGTGAATTTAATGCTTAATAGAGAGGCTAAATATGTGGGAAGATAAAGAGCAAAAAACTCAATATGTTGTTAATGAAGAGTTTCAAGAAAGCTATTGGCAAGATACAACTTGTGCTTATGTAGGTGTCCTTCCTTCCAATCAACCTAAGAAGTCACTTCCCTATGAGCTTACTAATGATTTTATATTTCTTAAGTCCACTAATAGGCCTTCTCCTACCCCTCACACTCCACCAATTTATCATCCCCCTATCACATCTCATCCTTCCACTACACTTCATATCCCATCTCCTTCACATAAGCCTATCCATCAACCTTCCACCTTACCCTTTCTTGAGAAGGAGCCCATCTTGAGGGAAGGTAAGTGGAGGGGATAAAATCAAAGCCAAAGCTAACCAAGAAGATGTCATGAGTGAATATGAGGAAATCACCATAGGGACTCCCCTTGGTGACCATACGTGTAACTCTACCTTCTTAGATGAAAAAAAGCACATTGAAGATCCTATCACAACTACTGGTGCAGAGTTTAATATGGAAGAACTTATTAAAGACTCTGTTAAGGTTGTCCATGAGAAATAAATGTGGCTAAGACCCAAAGGGAGAGACATTTGAGGAAGATTCCTTGTCCAATCATGAAGTTGTAGATGACCATCTCAAGCATAAAGATGAAGGTCATTCTATTGATCAAGAATCTATTGTCATAGACCATTCTGATGATGCTAGTGTCCAAGATGTTGTAGAAATGGAAAGTGAGGGAAAGGTGGAGGTTGAAGTTCCTCAAGATCAGTTGAGAGACCCCCTAGTATTGATCCATATTCAGAGATATGAGGACATGAAGAAGTGAAGCTTGATGATCTCAAACATCAAACACATTTTGTCAATGATGACTAATAGCTATAAATGAATCTCTTTCAAGAGCTTGAATATCTTTGCCAAGTTGAGGGTCAAGTACATGAGAAGGTGGAAGAAATGTTTTCTATGGAGGATAATTAACAAGATTGGTTGGACTATTTAGAGCTCCTTGATGAGCTTGAGGAACATACAACTGAAGAGAAACCTAATCTTATTAAGATCACCATGGAGATCAAGAAGGTAAGCCTTGTTCAAATACCATTGGAGGTCATAGCTAAGGAACCATATGAAAATCTTGAGGCTATCTAGATGCACATAGCTGACCTATTTGAAACTACTTGGTTCTCATTGAACATCATGCTAAAGAGGCTGACCGTTGCAACAAAGAAGAAGCAGGTATTAATAACAAGAGTCAAGGAGTTGCTTACCTCATTAAATCCCTCATCTCATGATGCAATAAAATTTTCAAACTTCCCCTTTGATCCTAGAATAAGTGTTCATCTCAGATTAGTTAGTGTTTAGGTGTGTGTTTCCTTTCTTGTTGTGTTCTATTCAATAAATGCCCTTGAAGCACATATTGTTTCTCATCCTATGTGTTTCTTCTTTTTGTGTTCGCTTGTGTTTTTTTATACTATTCAAGGATTTTTCTATGTCAAAATTGATATACATATGACTCCATATCATAATGGATAGGATTAGGCAACTATTTTGGGTCCCTTTTGCATAGGCAAGCATGCAACCCCTGGGAAATTTTCAATAGTGTTAACCATTTTTTCCCAGATGATAAAATGGGTCAACCCCCTATAGCCCAAATATTGTATGGGGGGATTATATAATGTCATAGAGAATTTTATGCAGAACCTTAGAAAGTTAAAAGCGCTTGGAATGACTTAATAAGCTCCTATTATTCATCTGGTTCTTAATTGTGTTCACCTAGGCATTTTGGGTCTAGTGGTAAAAAGTACAAGTGGGTTGTTTGTTGAGGCCAGATCTTTCATATGTGGATAAGTCCAAAGGAATTGGTCATATGGGTTTGTCCATTTTTATACTAAGATCATATGTGCTAAATCTTAGGTCCTCTACCCAAATGCACAAAAAAGTTACAAAGGTCCAAAATTGGATCCTTAGTCGCTTTCTCCTTGTTTTCCCATACTTCACCATTTTTAGGAAGGTTCTAGTAGAATTGAGTGAGCAGTTTCATAAAGAAATATCTCACATGCATGGTAGTTCTAGGTGAAAGTGACCACATGGGTTTGTTCACCTTGGTCCTAAGTTATAATCCACCAAGTCTAAGGTCCTCCACCAAAATGCAAATGGATTTATACATGTGCAAAGTTGGGATCCTGGGAATTTCTACTATGTTTCCCATACTTAGTCATTTGAGCTCGGCCATTGCAAGATGTCATGTAGAAGAAGTTAAGAGCCAACCATCTTTAACTTTGAATATCTTTGCTTTGCAAACTTTCTATACCATTGCATCAAATGGGTTCATCCTTCTTGGTAAGAAGAGTATCTCTAAAAAAATTGGGACCTCCATGTTTCTCATGCTTTAAGATCCAAGATTTCAAAGTTGGTCAAAAAACATAAAATATTTACATGAGCGTCAAATTAAAGATCTGGAAAAAATCTATCTGTGTTTAAATTTAATCATTTATAGGACTTCAATCATGTTCAATAGAATTATAATGGTCAAATGAACGCCAAATTTAAATAGAGAGCAAGACAATCCTTTTGAGCTTAAATTTGATGATCACGTGACCATCAACGACGATCATGTGAATGTCAAAAGACATCCTATAGACTATCAATTTTAAGACTATGGACTAGTCATTAGCTTTCAAATAATGGGTCCTAGTAATATCAATGATCCTTGCTTGATCATATATCTCAATCCAACAATGTGAGAGGATTCAAAGTCAGATAGCTCGAGAGATTGACATATGGCATAAGCACATAAATGAGTAGACTAATAGTAAGATCCTAAGGATTAACACATATTTGACATGTGGTATAAGTGGGGATAGGTTTGATAATTCAAAGGTACATCTAAGGGTTCACGCTCATTCAGACCTAAAAAATCCAATGGAGTGAGCTGAGTCAAAGTATTAACAAGCCTAGTCAGTTTTTGATAGCCAATTAGAGTAAATGCAAGACCAGGGTTTTTGATGGGAGTCAAACCGAATCCATTTTCAATAGAAGCAAATGGATCTTGTAGATTTTTCCTGATTTCATCAAATCTCATTCAAAATCCATAAATAAGTCTATCTTTTACAGTCAAGCATGGGGAACATAAGAGAGTGCCATTGGAGCTTATGTTGATCTAGTTTGATAAGTTAGAGCTTGCAGGGTTCTTTCTTATGACTAGTTCACCAGGTTAAAGAAGGATCCATGTATAATGAATTCTTGGTCCCTATAGAGATATAATAGGTTTATTTGAACCTATTATAATATAAAAAGTGCTAAATGATCCATGGGTTTGTTTTACTATATAGGCTATAGGAAAACCAATGTCTTTAGATTGATTTTTTTACTATAGGTGGGACCTATGATCTATATATGGAAATGGGTGAATATGTAATAAATACAAGGGTGCCATGAAGGCAAAAAAATTGGACCCCAACAATTCATCTAATGGACCAACTGCATGAAAGTGACCTTTCTCTCCATTGTGCATGCCATGAAAACTAGTCAAGAGTAGTTGGCAACAAGACATGATTATAAATGATGCATCCAAGTGTTGTAACTAAAATGTTACCTAGAGCCAGCTAAAAAGGGATTGAACCCACCATTACAACCATTATGGAATATCATATAGAATATATTGTAATAATGCAATGGACTGGAGTGACCTAGATCAATCAAGTAGTCTAAAGAAGCATATTTATAGAGGTAGTTTTAACTACTTTTCAAATGTTTTTAAACTAATTAATTCCCCTTTTGAGTGCCAAGGGCCCCCATTATCTTGTAGCCTTTCTTCTATAAGTATATCTCTTGAGCTATTGTAGAAAAAAAAAATTAATCTATGTATGGTGAAGCCCTACTCGAATGACATCATAATGTGCCTTTGAATACTAATGCATTTATGATTTTCTAGTCCCTAAATAATTTTTTGAGTGTGCAAGTGATGTATGGTGGTGCAAAGTGATTAATATCTATCCTTCTATCCCCTTATCCTTTTATGTTTATGTGAGAGTTCTATTATAATAGGTCATATGAAGTATTGTCAAGTGTATGGTCCTATCTTTTAGGTGTAGACTGAGCCTTAGTGTTTGTAATTAGCCTATAGTTCTCTTACCTTCGATAGATCTCATACATCTCACCTCCATATTGAAATACTCATATTAGGATCCATAGGACTTAGAAGTTAGTTTATGTGTCTTGTTTCTTCGTGAAGTAAAGTATGATGGTCATATGAAATACATCTTGGTGTATCACCCCCTTAGTTTAGATTTATTTCATGCAACTTCTAACTTTTTTCCCATAATCAAGTATTAGCATAGGTGAAATCACTCCAAGATACATTCAGGGAACTAGCCCTTAAAATATAGAGGCTCACTTCCACTATAGGTACACCCAAATACCTAGAAGTGTTCCCATGTTGCCCAAATATGGAAGTTGATTGAACACCCTCTTCTAGGGTGTAATATTTGGTGACAACAATGACCAAAGTGGATATTAATTTTAATGATAAACCTTATTTTAACCCAAAAAGAAATTGTATATCTTATTTTGATAATAAATTTGATCTTGGTTTGGATGAGACCATAAGGAAGGCTTGCTGAAGTGATTTATTACTGAATTTCCTTTTCACTAATCACTTGGAAATGTTAGGTTTATGATGAAGAGATTTATATAAATGTGGAGTTTTAGGTATTAGGTTGAAATCACATGGAAATTAAATGATGGATAGATTAAATGATGTTTGGGTCAAGATAGGATGTTTGTCAAAAATGGGTATTTGATCAAAGATATTTGTTTGGTTAACAATAGATGGAAGATTGTGCTTTGATTTGGAAATAAGATGGATTGATTAGGCTCAAGATAGACATCTTGACATAACCTTAAGGAAGTAATTTTAAATTCAAATAGATGTGGATTTACTCTAATGTACTTTGCATCAACCAACTCTTGGCTAGTGTAATGAGGAACATTGTAACTATAACAAGTGGATGGAAAACTTGTATGATTTTGAAAAATGGGATTAATAGTGGCAAGATGATGTTGTTGTGTAAATTTTTGGATTCACTATTAATGAAGTTTATTGAGGAAGTAGCTTGATTTTGTAAGGATGGGTTTGTTGGATTTGTGTTAAAAGTGGAAGTATTTGTGTTTTGTGAGTTTGTGAAAGTATGGGGATTTGTGAAGAAATTTGAATATAAGTTTTATTATAAATTGGATGTAAAATCAAATGATTTATTTTTATTATTATGGAAAGGTTGGTTTTGATGGGCGTAGGAGTTGAAATATTGATTTGGATGGAAGATATTTGGATTTGACTGAATCAGGTTTTGATTTGTGAATATATTTTGGTTCATATAAATATCAAAAAGTGGTGGTGAAGATGAACCAAAAGTTTGATTTAAATTGATGTTATGATTATATCCATATGGATCTAGGAACATATTTTGATTTATGTTTGGTTGAATTTGATGAATGGATGGTGTCAGATTAGGAGAATAATTTAGATAATTTTGACCATCATAGCCTAAAAATTAATTCGATGTTGTCCCTGAAGTAAAATTCTAATGTTGTTCCATGGGTAAACATGAATAATTATTTGAGTTTGGAATTGATTTATTGATGCTTGGGATGAATTTGTTGGATGGGAAACTTGAATAACTATTCATGTTTTGATTTGATTGATTGATGTTTGAGTTTGCATACATATTCCAACTCAGATTTGGATTTTTTGGATGATTGATTGGATATTGATTCAAATATGTGTTTGAATCAAAATTGGTTGGAATAAACCTTGGGTTATAACATGGATTATTTGTATTTTGATTGGTGATCAAATTGATTGAGTTATGATTCCACATATCTATGATTCTTGTAATGGAATATGCTATTAATGAAAGACTAAAATACCAAAGTGACTAAAAGTTTGATTGTCAACTAAATAATATTACAAATAATGATACATGTTAAACACAAGAAAATAAAAAACAAAATTTATATTCTAAGAAGTCAAAAAATTGCACATAAAAGGTGAAAAACTATGATGAAGGTCATGAACAACTATAGGGCCTTTCGATGCCACTAAATCATCTGTATTCTCAACTGTGTCCTAATATTTCAAAGCACTAATCATCGAGTATTCTGCCATTTCCATGGCCCACTGAGTCTAGTTTTGAAAGTGTGTGAAAGGTATATTCTTGGTGTTATGTGCTAACTGATGTACCAAATTTTAATGATAAAATATGTTATCCTAGGCTTAAGGTTTAAACAAGCTTATTTCAGGGGGGGACTATTGGAAAAATAGATAAAGTAAATGCACACCATTGGGTCTTGTCCCAAAGTGCCCAACATAACCATAGGGGTCTTAGTGTGTTGACAATCGGGGATATCATATTTCAAGGAAATTGTTGAAACCTTAGGTATTAGAGCATGAATTCCCCTCCATCAGGGTGTGCTTAAAATACACAAGTGCATAGGTGATTGAAACAACTAGATCTCAATTTTTATACCCCACTGTAAATGAAATTTGTCCTACTACATGGTGATGAAATTCATAGTCAATAGAGCCCCTAAAAAGAAAAACAAAAAGTAAATATCCATTTCTGATTTTTGAGTATCGTCATCAATGTGACACCAAGGAAAAAGCATATTCGGGCACTACTTGTATAACATAGAAAATTTATAGAAATGTTTCTAATTCTTGAGTATCATCACCAATTTAATGCCAAGGGAAGCGTATACACAATTTTCACAATCACAAACAAAATTCTAAAATGAGATGTGATATAATTACTGAAAACTTTGAAAAATAAGATTGAAAGCATTAGTAAAAGAAATTGGCTTTTTGTTTATCCTATTTTTCTAATTAACTTTGAAAAGCATTCTAAAAATAAGTTTTTAGAATGTTTACTTAGGCTTGGATCAAGGAAAATTGCAATAGAACAAGTAAAAACCATGAAAACAAAGTGGAAAATACCTCTCTATAATGAAATCGTAATTACATAGAAAGATAGGAAAGCAAAATTGTGATAAAATCAACATAGAAAAAAGACAAAATATAGAAAGCAAAAAAAAAAAAGAACCATGCTTATGGAATGATTTTTCTACCTGAAATGATGAATTTTATACCCACAAAGATGAATTTGCTACTAGGAATGATGAATTCATTGCCAAGAATGATGAATTCACTGCTCCAAATGACAATTTCATTATTCTAAACGATGATTTCACTATTCTAAATGATGATTTCAATGATCTAAATGATGATTTCATTGTTTCCTAATGAATTCACTATTCACCCTACAAACATAGAATTAAAAACATGGAAAGGGACTAATAAAACAATTTTACTATGCAATTGAACAAATTCATTGTTAAGAACCATAATTTCACTATTAATGCTTCTAAATTCATTTTTACATAGTAGAGCATGCACAATCAAATATAAAATGTCTAATAGCAACATTTAGCTTATATTAGTACTCAAAAAGATAATATTAAATGCATATGTAAATACAAATAACAAAAATCAAATGAGAAAATGCTTTTTAAATATAAATATGATAATCAAAAGATGAAAAGGATGAGGGAAAGTCCCACCGAACATGCCACAAATGTGTGAAATAAATTTATAAGTGCTAAGAAATGAATTAATATTAATCTAATTTAAATTCAACCTATGATAGAGAAATAAACAAAGAAAATAGAAAACATAAACTTATGCTTCAAATATGCAAGCTTTCTCCATTATGCTGTAAACTTGATTTGCTCTTCAAAAATGTGGTGCTCACTCTTTCTATGCAAAGGAGAATGGATAGTGTTTTGGTGCAAAAGGAGTTCTTGTATGATTTGATTCAATTTTATTGGCTTGGATTTTATTGTGAATAAAACTTTGTTAGCATAAGTCTAGATTCTGATTCAATTTCAAGACTCTTGAAAATGAAGGTTTTCAAGTTTATTTATAGATTTTTAGAGGAAGATCCAATGGTGGAGGATTATTTGTATTTATTAAATATCCAAATAATTAATAGTGGCTAATGAGTCCTCAAACATGAGGATGAAGACTATTTCAAATGGTTGAGATAACCATGGGATTAGTTAGTTGAGTCAGCAGGAATAAGTCAAACTTATTGACAACTTTGGGTATGAGTCACAGGAGGTTGAGAAAGTTATGGATTTAGTTGGGTTGAGGGAGAAAAAGGTGCAAGATGTTTGGATGAGGTGTAAAATCTAGATTTCATATTTAAAATAAGGATTTAAAGTGTACATAATTCACTAACTTGACTTATTCAATTATTTGAATTTGGAGAGAGATGTAATGAATTATTTTATGAAAAATTATTAAATAGATTTAGATGCATTTTAACAATAAATGAAATTTAGGTGTCTACAATAATGATTGAGGAATGATGATCCAAACAAAGTTTGGGAAGCCTATAATGCACTCTTGAGGGAGTGGCTGACACATATGATTGATGGACGATCCCTCAAAAAGAAGCAAGAAGAGGAAGGAAATTAACCCATGGATGATATTAATCCAATTAAGCTAATGCTTGCACATGTTGATTAAAATACTAATTTACCCAAAAGTGATTATAATCAGTGGCACAGTGATGTACCCCAACAGGATGGATGGGTTGAAATAATAATTTACCTAAAGGTGGTTATAATCATTTTGACAACCTGGACAAAATAAATATTTTGCCTCAGTAGGGTAGATTTGATTGTGATAAATTAATTGTGCCCCATTAGGGTGGATTTGTAATCACAACTTAAGGATATAACCTATCACATAGATTAAAGATGAGAGGGTGCAAATGTAGGTGTGATGGTCTAACAACTTATCAAATATTGAAGAAACCACAAAAAACTAGGCACACAAGGATACACAAAGTGATGAAAGAGATGATTGGGAGATAATAATGGGGATGGAAGAATAATGGTGTACGATTTGACCCAAGATACGTCATGTATCCAAGTGTTGCATACATACTCCAAATAGACTTCAGGCTAATGTAGTTCACCTAAAAGAAGGAGAAAATGGAATGAGGAATATAATTGAAGAATAAAAATAGATCAATGTGGATGATTCGATTGTACCTACCAATGTGGAAATGCTCATCCTTATTAGCATTGATACAACTAAAATGGTTAATGAGTTGATTTGATCAAGGAGTATGGGAGGATTTTATCAAAGTGAAAGATGAGAAGTATTACCCACTATATTGCTTATAAGATTTAATTACTTGATTTTTAATATAACACTTTATGGTATTTACTATGATATAAAAAACCATGATGAACTTGCTATAATGTGCATAATGATTGCTCTTGATCCAATAGATAATTGAAAATAATGCACCAATGATAAAAACCATGATGATAATGTTGATGTATGAATATGGATGGACTCAATTAAAATTCATAAGGAATTACCCAGTGAACACATTACACTGAGTTAAGGCACTATAATGAAAGAAAAAAACTTTAAAACAAAAAAATAAACACCAAAATAAATAAATGCACATAAAACTTGAAAATAAAAGTGACAAAATAGATCTTGTTATTAACCAAGTCAATATATACATGTGAAGGCTAAATGCAATGATAAACGGATGGTACCCCCAAGAAAGGCTATATGCAAAGAAATGACATGCAAGGATAAGATATCTTAATATAAGCTACATGCTTTAATTTTACCCCAGTAGGGTGAGAGCTGCAAGCTTGGCCTAAAAGTGTGAATTGGATGGTGCCCCTAAGCAAGGATATATGCAAAGAGAAGGTCACACCCCCAATGATAGTGGAATAGCTTAGAACTAACAATGGATTTTCCTCTATAGGGAAGATTGAGGATTGGCGATTAAGTTCAAGATAGGATAAATGTTTATATATTTTGGGGATTTATATTTCTCTAAGAGATTGTAAGTCATTTTCAAATGCCAAGGTTTTTGAAATGTTTTGAATGTATTTGGAATTTTTGAGATATATTAACTCATTAGAGGTTGATAAGATATTGCTTTAAAAATGGTAAGAGTGTGAGACAAACCAAGGGTGAAGTAGTGCATTCATATCAAATGCACAGTGCACACAAAAATGAATTGTAAAATGGTGAGAGCGTTGGCTTAGGTTACTTATAAAATGGTGAGAGGGTGGCTTAGGATTCACTCAAAATGATTAGAGCATAAAAAAACCAAGTGTTCATTAGTATTTTAGGTTTTAATGCATAATCCTCATAAAAGTGACTTACAAAATGATTAGACCATACGATTAAGATTGGTAAGAGAACAATAAAGATGGGGAAACTAAAGGATAAGTAATTACTTATGAAATAGCTATAAGACCCACAATCCTTAGATTAAAGGAGATGAAAAGAAGTACCAAATAGGTAAGAAAGTGATGAAGAAGTGGTGACCAAGTTAACCTGAGATACTCCATGTATCCAAGTGTTGCCTACATAGTTCATGTGGACCTTAGGTCGATGTAGTTCCCCCAAAAATGGGAGGAAAATGGAAAAATGGTCTATAAATGAAGCTAGATAGGTAAGATAGTCTATCCCACGTATTTTTTTAAGGATTTATATCTCGCATGGAAATTCTAATCCAATTTTCATGATTTTGTGATATTTAAGATTTTCTTAGGTGTTTTCAAATGTTTAAGGTTTTCTTTTGCATTGCAACTTTATTGAGAATTATGAGATGTAGAATGGTGATAACTCACAAAATGATGTGAGAATAGCTGAGGGTGCTCAAAAAAGGGTGAGATTATATAGCATAAATTACTCATAAAATGGTGAGAGCATTCAATGTAAACTACTCACAAAATGATGAGAGTATTTTAAGTTAAATTGATTACAAAAATAATGAGAGTGTTCTAACTAAATTCCTTGCAAAATGGTAAGAACTTTTAAACAAGGGTGGTTGGTTTGAACTTAAAAAACACTAATCCATACTCCATATTCCAAATGGACCTCAAGCTAATGTTTTCCCCCTATAGTGGAGCATCTAACTAAGTAATAATAAGTTCATGAATAGGCAAATGGAAATGTATGGAACAACGATGTGGCAATGCATGGTAAAGGGGTTGTTCCTAATCTATAGGAAAAAAAACATAGGTAAAATGGAAAATGTTTCCCCTAGGCTATAGATAAATAATGACATACGTAAAGTGATATAGAACATAACACAAATGAAGGATTCACTTTCTAGGACCACTATCATACTACTTTCATATACTTCCATTGAATGAATGCCTTCAAAAGTTTGAATCTAAATCAACTACTACAAATGCATATAATATCAACCATTGAAAGTTCCTAAAGGACGAATGAATTATAACCAAGGCCAAATGTGATATGGAATAGGTGAAAAAAACTGGTGACTAATAGGCTAAGGTATGGTGGGAAAGGGATACAGGTACGGTACAAAGAATGGTTATATTATGGCATAACCTAAATGATCCTTTTAGATAATATTTCAAGTCCCTCAAGCATAAAAACATTTGAGGTGCATTATGTTCATCAGTTCTTCAGGTTTATCTCCTTCTAGTATGGCTAGTCTATATGATCCAGAACTGTAGTTAACAATAACCACATAAGGCCCTTACTAGTTAGGTTGAAAGTTTCCTGCTTTTTGGTCTTGATGTTGATGTTTTTCTAATTTTATTTTAGTAAAAGATCACTAAGATTGAATTCAATATAATTTACACATTGATTATATTGGCCATGTAATTTGTTTTAGTATGCTTAAAGCTTATTCAATGTGGTCATGCAATTTCTATCTCTTAAAGCTAGCTCTTGCAAATGAGCTACTCTATAGTCCTCATCATCAATGATGTGCTACAGTGAAATGCAAAGATAAGGCAACTTGAAATGGATAAGAAGAATAGCCTTAGTGCCATAAATAAGGGAATATGATGTAGCTTCTATTAGATTATAGAAAGTGATACGATAGGCCCAAAGGGCATTAAATAGTTGCAAGTGTGAATTATGACCAACATCATTGATAATATTCTTGAGGACATTCAAAATGGTTTTATTAGATGCCTCAGCTTGGTTGTTGCCTTATGGGTATTAGGCAGTGGGAAAGTGTTGTTTGATATGGTATTGGGCACAAAGAGTTTTTACAGATTTGTTTTTAAATGAACTGCCATTATGTAAATGAGATGGTTAAAAAAGAATTTGAAAATCTACTTACCAGTCACATAAGTGAGGGGAATGGCTTCCACCCACTTAGTGAAATATTATGTAGTAGTAAGGACATGTTTGTGTCCATCTAAAGATGTATGATTTATCTTTCCTATGAGGTCAAGTCCTCACATTGAGAATGGCCATGGTGTTGTCAGTGGTTTAAGCATTTTGGCCAGATCATCGATCAAATTAGCATTCTTTTAACACTTCACACACTTCTTCACATAGGCAATTGCATCACTTTCCATAGCAACCAATAATATCCAGTACATAATATTTTTTTGACAAGTATGGCCCCATTGGTATGGGCCCCACACACTCCTTCATGAACCTCCCTCAACGCTAATCTAGATTTTGTCAAAGATAAACAATAAAGTAGGATTCCATCATAGATTATATGATATAGGGTAGGTCCAAGTAAGGTATAACAAGAGGATTTATGAAAGAAGGCTTTTTGTATTTTTTGGGAAAGATCTAAGGGAATAATTTGGTTATGCAGGTAATTTTATAATTTATAATACCAAGTAGACATGGGACCAAAAATATCACAAACCATCTCGATAGCTACTTATTCATGTGCTGGTGCTAAGAGATGTTCCATAAGAAATTGATAGTCTCTAACTCTATCTATAATTTGAATCATAGAGCTAATTTTAGCCGTGGCATCAGTTTTTCTATTACTAGCCCTAGGTATCCATTTAAACTAAATATTGGTAATTTGTTGCTTAAGAGTGTCAACCATACCTTTATAAGGTGCCAACTTATCATCCTTCATCTAGTATTAGTCTGTAAAACCTAGTTGATTATAAGTTGTGGATCACTATGAACCAAAAAATGTTGGATATTCCATTGTACTGCTTGGAGAAACCCTACAACAAGTGCTTCATACTCAGCCATATTATTAGTATATGGAAAACCAATGTGAAAGGACTTAGGAATAAGATCCCATTATGGTGTGATAAATAATATGTCATCACCTAATCCATGTGTTATAAAGGAATTATTAAAGTACATTATTCATTATTCTACTTTAATAGGTGCTTATGTTGTGATCATGATGGATTCATCTAGAAACCCAAATATAATAGGTTGAGTATCAGGAAGAGGAGCTTTAACAACCTAATCTGCAAGTACTTATACCTTAATATATTTTTAATTAACATAATTGATCTCAAATTCATTCAAGAGCATTATCTACTTCACCATGCATCCATGTAAAGTTATTTTAGATAGTAGATACTTGAACAAATCTACTTTAATAATTACAATAGTCTTATTATTCAACATGTAGTGATGTAACTTTTGGGTTGTGAAAACCATAGATAAATAGGGTTTTTGATCAGTGTATAATTGTGTTCATATGTGACCAATGTTTAGCTTAGGTATTAAATAACATGATTTTTTCCCTGTTCATCATGTTGTGCCAAAATTACCCCCAGGGCATTTTTAGTGGCAGATAGGTAAAGTAAGAATGGCCTTCTTAGTGTAAGTAATAGTAAAATAAGCACATTGGCCAAGTATTTTTTGACATGGTCAAATGATTTTTGGAAATATTCATTCCATGAGAAAGTGGTGCCCTTCTTCAACAAGTGTGTAAAAATATGGCATTTATTAGCTGATTATGAAATGAAGTGTCTAATTAATTATATCTTGCCCTATTATGGATTTGCTTCAAGGTAGAAGGAGGTGGCATATTGGTAATGACCTAAAATGTGGTAGGATCAACTTCAATTCCTGAATGAGAGTCAATAAATCCTAAAAAATTGTCAAAAGTTACACCAAAGACACACATCTTGAGATTAAGCCTAATTTTGTACTCTTGAAGTCTCTCAAAAAATTTCTAAAGTATAATTGGGTGTTTGGTTTGGGTCTTATATTTACCCAAGATGTCATCGACATAGTTCTTGATAATGTCATAAATCATATCATGAAAAATTACCATCATGGCCCATTGGTACATTGATCCTACATTCTTGAGTCTGAATGGCATCACTTGATAACAAAATGCTCCCCATAGACAGGTGAATGTTGTCTTATGCCAGTTCTTTGGTGCAATCCTGATTTGGTTGTATCTTAGAAAACCATTCATAAGGGAAAGCATTTCATATCTAGCCATGGAGTCAATAATCATATCAATGTTTGGGAAAGGAAAGTCATCCTTTGGGAAGGCCTTATTAATGTCATAGAAATAAGTGCACAATTTGATACCTTTTAGCTTCTTACTAACTGGTACTATATTGGAAATCCACTCTGAATAATCAATAGGTTGAATGCATCTTGCATCTAATAGTTTTCCTAACTCTTTCTTGACTAATACAATAATACAAGGATGTATTTTTATTAGCTTCTTCTTCATTGGTTTGGCATTAAGGTGTATAGAAAGATGGTGTATAACCAAGGTGGTGTCCAAACCTAGCATATTTGAATAGGTCCATGCAAGTATATCAACAAATTCCCCTAGAAGGGTTGTAAAGACTACATGTCCTCCTTAGTGAGGAATGTGCCTAATTTATTCCATTTTGGGTCCTCTGTAGTTCCAATGTTAACCTCAGAAGTGTCCTCTAAAAGGAGTGTAGAACCATTTTCTAAAAGTGTTGGTAAAGAGGTAAACTAGTTGGTAATGTTGTAGTCTTGTGGCTTGATTGGTTTATTAATGTCACTTATACAAGATGAATCTTAATCTTCTAAACGGGAAAATTACATGTAAAAAATACCTCTGGGCACTCCTATATGATATGCTCAAAATTTTGTCACTCTTCAATACTAATTTTGGATCCATACATAAAACCTTGGATTAGTAGTCTCATATGTTTCATGTGAAGAGGGGTGAACATCCCCATCTAATGCCACTTGGAACAAGTTTTGACCAATAGACTTGCCTTTTTATTTACTTTTTCCCTAGTCTAAAAGTACCTCAAAGAGGTTTTCACTTTATGTTTGATTTTATTTTTTTCTTTTTTCCAAGGAAGTTCACTCGCTCTTCAAAATAGATAGCAGGATCCAATTTGATAGAAAAACCCTATTTGTGATATCCTAGAGGAATGTGATCCATTAAACCCAAAAATTCACAAATGGTCTCATTATATTCAAACTAATCAAGTGGCATTTTCAACTCTTGTTGGTCCCAATCTATCAGTTTGGGATTATAAAGGGTAAGTAGTGAAAGGTGAATGATAAGGTTAATGGTACACACAACATAAAGGTTAAACAAATTAGTTTTGGCAAAGTCATCGTAGATGTTATAATTAGATGTTACATCACTAATGACATCATCCTTGCTATTCTTTAGTGTATAAAGTAGAATAAGGTATGAAGGGTCACCCCAAGTAGTTTAAATCTAATACCAGGAGTTCTTTTATACTCAGTCATGGAAATTGGCCTGAGCGTTCCTTGATGATTTTCCCCCAAGCCTCTACCTTCATAAAATTGGTTATGCATAATTTGATTATGGATAGGATACTTGGTTCTTTGGTAAAAATTAGCTAGATTATCATTATAGAGCCATGAATCATCTTCGACCAAAGGGTCCTACTCTTGGCCAGAGGCTAGTTTGAAAATAATGGGTTGAGTGATATGAGATTTTCACTTAGTGCATCACTCCATATGAATAATATTATCTTTGGGTCTCCCATAGGTCTTTGGGTTCTGAGGAAATTTGGCTATATGAAAGGAATCATGAGTATTGTACTCTTATAGACCTTTGTCAGATATGTAAAAATAGTTAGCTATATTTGGTAGAGGATAAGATAAAGTTGAAGCTAGGATTTTAGGTTTGATGTAATTGGCTTTGATTTTTTATTCAATGGCTTTTAATTTATCAGATTTTTATTTGTCAGTTTTAGGGATAGGATTCAAGCCAAAATAGTAATTGTAACTCATACTCTGCTTCAAGATGTTTGAAAAATTGGTAAGGCTAGAGATCAGTTGGCATGGTTACTTCCATCCCAGAATGGGGAAATTTAATACATTGATGCAACATGGAAGGTATGACTTGGATTTCATATATCTATGGTTAGCCTAAGAGCAAATTATATGATAACTCTAGGTCAAGAACATGGAAAAGGGTGTTGTGAATCAAAGGCCCAATGACTACTAACAAACTGATGGTTTCTTATGATTCTCATTTCTCATTATCAAATGTTTTGATGACAATGGTATTTGGTTGAAGATTGGATATTATATATCCAAGTTGATTCACTAACTTTAGAACACAATATATAGGCTCAAACTATTATCTACAAGGACATGTTTAACTGTATGTATAGTTATATTGACCTCGATGTACAAAGGGTTATTATGTAATGGGCCTAGGGATGACATATCACTTTGATCAAAGGCAAGTTGTTGGCCAAGGGCCAAATGTCCTACCATAGTTTGAAATTTATCAAGCATACTGTCATTATGTACAAGGGATTGGCTTAGGTATTCATTAAGTGTGCTCTTTTAAATGTTGTATGTACGCAACATATTCATGATGGAAGTTTATGCAGGTGTCTTTTATAGTTATTCCATAATGTCATAGGTTTTCTCTTTGGTATTATCAATTGGCTTGTTATTTATTAGTATGGAGGTTTGGATGGGTTCATTCATGGAAGAAGGTTATGGGCCTTGTATAGTAACCTTGTCTCATCAAGTTATGATTGTGCAATCTCGATCAGGTACTAGGCCTATATAACTATATGAAGAGGAAAAAGGGCCTAGAATGGTAATTTTTGGGTAGTGTTGAGTTTGGATACTAATAAGCTCCAAATAAGGATTACCGACATAGGGAGGTTAATAGGCATTAGTAGGCACTAGCCTAGGTAGATTGGTATTTGGTTGAGGGTTAATGGTAATGGTGTAAATATGTAATGGCATGATGGCCTCCTTAGTTTGATTGATCAGTTTAACCTTGGTTTCAATAGTTTTTTTGTTGTTATTGTTGTTGACCTTATTGTTATTGTGGTGATGTTCTTTGCCAAAAAAATTGTTATTTTTGTTGGTCATTGTGTTGAATAAAAGGGTTTTGATAGATACTCAAGTTATGATTAGATATAGTGGCATGGTTATCTTGTTCTATCTCTCCATTCTCAAACATGTTCTCATGTCTTAGTTGTATGTAATGGCATATAGAGTCCCCCTTAATATGATGGTACTCATAAAACTCCTACTCTTTGTACTAGTCAGGAAAATAAATTTCTTCAAGAAAAGGCTTTAACACAGGCTAGATAATCATATTGACTTGAAACAACTTGCAAAGCATGAAATTAATGAGTTCTCTAAGGTCACTAATGTTCTAATTATGGGTGGTCTTGTCCTTGGAGGAGGTGTATGTAGCTATGAAGGATTTTGAAAAAGGTCTTGTAGAGGTCTAGGCTGAATGAATGGAGGTAGTGGTTGTTGAATGGATAGAGGTAAATGATTAGTCATTGTTTACACCATTTGGACATGTCACGATTTAATGACCCCATTACTAACAACATTCTTGTTATGATTATAGCATTTTGGTATTTTTAAAGTATTAGCCTGAGCTTATGTTAATAATGGTATTTGGATGGAGTTTTGGTTTTGCTATTGGCCTTGATTTTGGTTTTGGCTCTAGTTTTGATTGGAAGAAGATAATTTGATAATCCTTTTATTGACAAGGGCCTTTTTAATTTGTATACCTTTTTTGATAACTGCTTTAAAAGTGTGAGCACAATACAGCTTGAGATGATAGGATATATTACTATGTAGACTCTAGCTAAATATTGTAGCCAATTATTTATTTGGTAGATTTTGAGTAAATTAGCTAGCAATTCCCCTCCATCATGAAAGGAATACGAGATCACAAAAATAATTCCTTGTATAAAATTACACTAGATTAGATTTTATGCTTGGTCATGCACTTAGATATCAAACCAAGTTAGTTCTAAAGTTGATGTGGCTAGGCATGAGCATACTAGGATTTGGTGCACAACATTTAACACATTACTACACTGGCATCAATTTCACACAAGGCATAAGCCTTGTGTGCTCACTCGAAGTGTAACAATGAAAGAACCAGGCCCGCATTGAGATAGTTGAAAAATGGTACAACTTTGGGTTCAAAGGGACTTAGTCATTAGCGGGATGAGATCAGGCAGCCTATCAGTGCTAAGCTATTATGGGGAATCTCAAATAGGTGTGAGCCTTCTCAAGGGCATAGTTCCTATGTGTAAGTTCATATCTACTAGACAAGACTCTTCATAGCAAAAGCTATTGAATAGTGGGTTAAGGGTCATTTAATTGCCTAGTCAAGTCATGGGAATGGCTTAGGTTCAATGGCTCATCCATCAAGGTAGCACTCTAGGCATGGATCTTAGAGTCTCAACACATTTAAGTTCTAACACTTAGTTTATTTATAGGTAGGTTGAAGTCTCTATATGGCACAAGGATATCTTTAGAAACTAGGGATAAACCTCTATATCATAATACATTCAAGTAAAGAACTATATCATTGCTATTATAAACTAAGTCATAAATATAACACTACTCTATCTATACTATAAGAATAAACACTTCAATGTTGCAAAAACATTCTTCATTAACTTCACAATTCATCATGCACAGTTCAAGATATAAAACAGAGCATATGCTCTTCCCTATCACTACTCATGCACAAAGGATCATAGGTGAGCTTAGGCTATACATTTCAATAACTTAACCTATTTCATATAGAATATGTAGACACCTTAATATGGCCACCAATAACCTCCAACCATGATTTTGGCCAATTTCCATCAAAATGCATAATTTGGCCTAAAAACACTAAAATGCATTAAATGAGTTGAAATTTATATATTAAAGTGCCAAATTTTTCTAGGGTATCATTAAATGGGGCAATGCAATTTATGGGCTAGCTAACTTTGATCATATCATTTTGAGTCAAAATGCCAATTTTGCACCTGGGTGCTCTGGATTGCTCTTTCCTATCAAATCTCTTACATGAGACACATTCCTTTGTTATTTGGTGTTGGTAACATCATAAATTGGATAATGGATCTAATGCATTTGACATCAACTTATAATTCCAATCTAGTCAAATTTCAAGCCAATAACAAGGCGTTCTGATCAATTTGAGTAATTTGTGCACAAAGTGCTTAATCATACTTAAGAGCTAATTAAACCAAATTAGAGCCTAATTAAGAATTCCATGGAAACTTGTTGAATACTTATTTTTTTAAATGAATATTGAATATTTGCATCATCAGGTGACCCCATTTCTTGGGAAGACATCTCTAGGCCATAAATACCACAAATATCAAGATTCATGCCTCCCATGCCTCATCAATGCCCTCCATGCCTCTTAATTGCTCCTTTTTCTCAAATATTGATGAGCCTATTTATGTATTTTAATTACATAATTATATTAATCCTTAGCCATACATCTCTATCTTGAGATGGATGGTTCAAGTTAATTCTACCCATTTGCAAAAATTTATAAATAGGAGGCCTTGTCACATGAATTTTAAGTCTTGATAATGTAAAGTTATAATGTAAAAATGATTCCAAAATCTATTTCAATTAGTGTTACCATTCCAAATTTATTCTAATTTAAGCCAAAGCCAAAGGTGCCAAGGATAAGAGCAGATAGCCAAGCCTCCTTTGATGAAGACTTCATGTGTACAAGCCGAGCAAGCCACTACAACAAGCATTTGGAGCATCCAAAGAAGGTGAAGGATTCTTATTTTTATTTACTTTTTAGTTTTGATTTTCATTTGTTTTTGTTATTTAACTCACCTTAGTAACTATGCCTAGGGATATATGCTATTTAGTATGTTTTTATCAATTTGTTTTCATTTTGGGACTAACACAATACTAATCACCTCTCTCGAGTCAAATTATTATTTCACATAATGGCACACCTGGTAGAACCAAATACATCCCACACATGCAAAAGATCATTATGTAACTTTAAAATCTTCATTTGGATCATTAAAAATTTTCAATTTGATTGTCTAACTTTGTTTTGACATTTTTCTTTGTCACAAGTTTACACAATAATTGTCACTGGTTGAGTAAACCTCTGACGATCATTTTCAATCATTGTCAGTTAAGTATAACCATCATCGGTTAACATAACCATCACTAGTTAGTAAAACTGTCGTCAGTCTACATAACCATCACTGGTTACTAAAACTATCATCAGTCTACATAAATGTCACTGGTTAGTATAACTGTTGTTGGTTAGTGTAATCATCACCGTTTAGTATAACTGTCGATGGTCACTGTGTTTTTTTTACACAAACCCAAAAGCTCATTTTTCTAATTTGGTTGTTTCATCTTCAAAACAACTTATAATTTAAACATTTTACTAATATTTTTTTTGCAGGTTTTACTTGAAAAATCATCAAAGCACGCTTAAATAGATCCTTTTAAACTTATTTTAGTGTGTTTTAAAATGAATCAAACTTTTCATTTTGGTGCTCAAAGGAAAATCATTTAGGGTGCTATTACTTAAATCTTATAGTTAGCTTTCAAAGTTACAAATTAAGACCAAGGGGTTAGAAGAACACCACCTAATTTTTTAAATTTGTGCTTAAAATTTAACTCATTTAATTTTTTGTATTTAATAGTCATTTAGTTTTTTTTATTGGCAAAGAGAAGGATGTCTCATGTATGCTCTTCCATTTGTCCCCTTCAGGGAACCCTTGGAATCTAAAATGCCATCCTTATTAAAAAAAGGCTATTCCAAAGCTTAGAAAGAATGTCATCTAAAACACTCCCGAAAATCTCGTCAAAGTTTGGGTGACATTAAAAATGACCCTAAAGTATTTCTATTAGTCTTTTATTTCATGCAAACTTGTCTTACGAGGGGGAAGTCATTACCTCCTATGAGTTCTTTAGGGAAGCTTTGACTTGAGGTTTCATCTCCCAACATTGACTGCATTTGGCTCTATATTGGAGTTACACATGGGATGTAGTGGTACTTTGGACAATGCACTACACTGAGTGAACAACAAGATATAGTGGTTACAAAAAAGACTAGACCTTTTTGCAACAAGCCAAGTGATACGAACCTAAAATTCATAATTTTCTTTTGCATTATTTGACGTGAAATTCATTGTGTAATCGATTCCCCTAGAATGTTCGAAAGCTTGCTAGTTTAGTCAACCCCACATTTCCATACCCTTGCTAGGATTTGGATGATTATACTCAGTGTATTTTGGTCATTTTTTCTTGGTATGTTTTGAGATTAAAACTTTTTTTTTTGTTCATAAGCCATGTCAAAATCTATTTATTTATATGTCACTCTTTTATCTAAAGAGATGTTATGCTGACCAATTTACACCACACTTGTGCCTTGAAATTTTTGTTAAACTTATTTGTGTGTGTGTCGTTTGAGTTAAGGATGGTAGTGTTATGATGTCCAAATCATGTCAAAACATTTTAAGCCTTTTGAGTCTTTGAAACATAACATTGACCACATCATTTGAGCATGCTTACACTGTTAGGCTACTCCTTGTTTCAAGACTTGTTTCACCTTGTATCAAAAATCATTATTTCAAACCATGTCATGTATACCATTTAGACTTTTGTTTTGTGTCTTCATGTTGTCCAATATTATCTAGCTCATTTTGACAAATCCTAATTTTCAACATTGAATTTTTAATTAACCTTGTCAAGTTTGGATTCAAACATTGATTGATTTCTATTTAGGCCTCAATTCATAGGGATGATACACAGATCTTTCTCTTTTGGGTTGTATAACTTTGGTTAATCAATTACCCAAATTTAAAAACCATTGATGGTTTGTTTGTTCAAACCCTATCCTCATCATCATTTATGCCTTTATTTGGGAGAACACAACCTTTCTCCAAAAGTCTTTTGCCTCATACCTTATGCCAACTGATCGTGTCTATGTTTGATTCCATGTGTCAAGTTTATGTCAAAGTCATTTCCAAACTTATTAGATTAAATCAACTCACATGGTACCTTTATTTCAAGTCTAGATTTTGATGCCATTTAACCAAAAGTCCTAGCACATGCCTTGTTTGAGACTAGCTTTTAACTCTGTGTTTGGACAAAATACCTAGCGACTCTTTTCCCCTTTCCTAGTTTAGACCTTGTTTGGAACACTTTGACCTAGACTTTTAACATTATAGTTTTTATTTAGATGCTTGACCTTTTATGCGTATGACATTTGACATTTGATGTTAGATTATTTTATACCAAGTCTTAGCATAAATTATTTTAGAGATACAACTCCATTTTTAGACCATATTGGAGATACAACTCTACCCATTTAACCATTTAGACCAAGTTTGAACCATTTGTCCTTTGGAAAGTTTTTCAAAGTTTGTAGAACTCTAAGCCTTTTTGTTTCGAAGCTTTCATAATTTACATAGATATGTCTAGCTACACTTATGATAGAGTCACGTATAATCCAAATTATGATAGAATCGCCACATAAAATCCCACTAGGAATCCCTATAGAGAAATTTTTTTTGAGTTTTATTATTCTCCCTATAATACTCCATATGGGGAACATAGTCAAAATCCATAAAAACCAATTCGAGACCTTGATTTGTATAAAGAGGCTTGTGATGAGAACTTTGAAGACCTAACTATAGGTAATGTTGTTTGGGATATGAATCCATACCCTCTTTGTGATAATCAGTACATGGAACACAGTCAAGAACCAGATTATGAGCGAACTTATGACTAGGATGATATGGCTTATGAGGAGGACCTAGATGCTTTGGCTTATGTGAGTAATCAGGCTCCACCACATCATACCATTTCTATTCCAGGACCACAATGTCACACCATTCCCATACCAAGACCTCATCCTTTGACTTTTGTGAGTAACCAAGCTCCACAATGCCCAACCATTTTTATACCAAGACCTCATCCCTTGGTTTGTGTGAATAATCAATCTCTACAATGCCCCTTCATCATCCCAAGACCTATTCCTTTGGCTTATGTGAGCAATCAAGTTCCACATCACCCTATCGTTACCATTTTAGGACTTCATCTTTTAGCTCATGTGAGTAATCATGCTCCACAAGGCCCTACCATTATCTAACCATAAGCCATTCCTCATCCAGAACTAATCCCATCCAAACCTCAATTGATCCAATCCTTTGAAGACCAAGTTGTGTTCAAAACTAGTATTTTTTAACTCATTGAAAACCAAGGCCAAGAGAACCAACCAATCTGATATGTTTTTATTGAATCGACCATTTTTTATAACTCAACCTGTGATGAATCACCTATTGATCCTATACCAGTTATCAAGGAGTCTCACTCTGATGAACTAGTCTTTGTTGAGTCACTTCTTAATGATTATAACTGCCTTTGGAAAAATCACTACCTTGACCACGTGCCTATTTTTGAAGAGCCTCCTATTGACAAACCAGTCTCTGAGGAGTTGTCTCTTAACTTATTTCCCATTATGGAGGAGTCTCACTTTGATAAACTAGTATTTGTGGAGCCCATTATGCCATCACTGGTCATTACTTATCCAATATCAAACATTCTAAAAGACATCATTGTAACAGAGTACCCATCAGATAAAGAATCATAGTTAGAGTCAAGTTCTATTCTTGAACCAACATTGGATTTACCATCAAAATTTGAATCGACATCAATCTCAACATTGAATTTAGAGTCCCTTGAGTTAGAATTAGATTTAGAAGAAGAATATGTTTATGGATTTTACAACATTGGTTACACATGCCTTGTAGATCAATTTGAATATATTTGTGATCCTTCTATAATTTTTGAGGATGTGTACTTTAGCTTTGATACAAGTTATCTTAGTATCTTTTATGAAGATTGTGAAACCTCTCCCCATTCCATTACCATTCCACAAGCCATTACCATCAACCAAAATAGCCATATCATTCACATTCCATCTCCCACAAGTGTCAATTGGATCGACATAATCACACTTTATCAAACTTCATCCATGGTGACATAACAATTGAAAAAGAGCAAGGAGGCCAAGACCACATTTATATAGCATAAGAACACTCTCCTAGTGATTTTTTTTCAAAATTACTAGAAGATAATCAAAGTAAAAAGTCAACATTATTTAGCGAAACCTTCTTGAAGGTGTTATGGGACAATCAAGACAACTTCATTGGTGAAAACCTCTTTGAGACACCAATAGCTGAGCATAAAAGTTATTAACTAATTGATGAAGACAAAATCAAAGATCAAATCAAAGTAGCTTCTTATCTATAGCATAATTAGATGGTATCTACTCTCAAGCCCAAATAATAGAAAAATATGATGGTCCTATCAAGAGAAAAGTCTTTAGCCTTGCCACAACCAAAGTTATGTTGAATCTGACATCAACAACATTACATGTGACTGAATGTCCTGATCTTAATTTGTTTCCCAAAAATTCCAAATTCCATTATCATCTACCATTCCATTTCATAATCAAACCTACCATCCATTATTTGTCCTTATTTACCATCCATGGATGCACTTTCCTTTGTAAAGGCTATAAAGATACCTTGTCTCGATGTTTGAAGGAATCAAAATTAATGACCAACAAAGATCACAAAAGCATTCTCGACATCCAAATTCATTGGTATTTATTGATAGAGTAGCTATTTAGATGAGGTGTGGGCTATCAATTAACATGATCAAGTATTATGTTTGTGTCATTTACTGATTAGGATGTGTATATCCCCATCACCGGGAACAACAGAATAAAAAACCACACCCAGGCCAAAAATATATACCATACAATTTCATTGCCATGCCATTGTCATTGTTACATATACATTTGAAATTATTGTATATTCTTGATATTCAACCTATCACCTGGGGGAAAACCCTCTTATCATTTTATACATCCTATCATTCCAGTCCTATCTAGACCAAAGCCTATTTTTAGTCATCCTACCCAATCTTATTTTGATCTTGGTTATTTTGGTTCTTATCACACTTTTTATGAGAGGATTCCAATCAAGTTTCAATAATAAATCAAGTTTGTGTTTAAATGATAGTCTATGAAAGTAGTGTGACAGTTGATTTGGCAAGATATCTTTTATTTTCCATCATGTATCAAGCTTGTTTATGTGAACCTGATTATAACTGCCTATGGGCAACTCAATGTTTCACTAGTCTTGCTACTAATTATAACAAACCTATGGAAAAATTAGTATCATTGACCTATGTTATTGTATCCTAGTTATAACCGCTTATGGGCAAACTAGGGGAAACACTTGTTTATCATGCATTGCCACATCACCTTGCCATTGTTATTTTCATTTGATTGGCCATTTTCTAGATTTGAAAACTTGTTGGGACCTAGTTGGTTTTTCTCCACCTTTTGTGTCAACAAAATTAATATTACTTGAGGTCATTTTAGGACTATGTGGGTCATACTCAATTCATGTTGAGGTTACCTCAGTCCCCCTTTTCATATGCTCTCATCATTTAGCAAGCAACCTAAGCCAAATACTCTCATTATTTTGTGAGAAACATGTGCCAAATACTCTCACCATTTTGTGAGTAGGTATCTTATCATTCCCTAATGATTTTAGATACATAAAAATGCTAAAAAAATTCATAATATTTCAAAATCCAAAAATATTTGTCTTGTTTAAACCTAGTCAGTTATCCTCGATCTGCCTTATTGGGGCAAAGTCATTGTTAGGATGCTTTATTTTGATTTTGTTTTCAAGATTTTTGTTTGTTTATTTCAATTTGTTTGTCTATTTGTGTGCTTTTCGTGTGTTTTATTTGTTTGTTTGTCTTCTTTCCTATTTGTTTGCTTTCAACACTATTGCCTTGACTCAGTCTATATGCATTCATTGGGTGATTCCTTGAACACATTATTCTTGAGTCCATCCATATTCATATATAAACATTATCATCATGGTTTTTATCATTGGCGTATTGTTTTTTAGTGTTTATTGGATTGAGAGTCAGTCCTTATGCATATTTCAACCAAGTCTTCATGGTGTTTATCATGATGCCTACCATCACATGCTATAGGAAAAATTAGCTTCAAGAAGGTCTACAATCAATGGAGCTACATAAGTTTCTCCTTGGCACCTTGGCAAATCCTCCCATCCCACCCTTGATCAAATCAACCCATTAACCATTTTAGTTATATCATTGCTAATTAGGATGAACATCTCCTCATTGGTAGGTGTAATTAAATCAGTCACACTGATCAATATTATTATTCTATTAATCTATTTCATCACTTTGCACCCACTAATTTAATCTATATTCTAGGTTATATCCTTGAGTTATGCTTGCTAATCAGCCCTAATTGGGGCATAATCATCTTTAGCCAATCTAGGTGCTCTTAATGATTATAATCACCTATGGGCAAATCATTATTTTGACTTTTAATCTTGATTTTAATTTCCTTTAGAAAAATCAATATTCTTTTTACATCAATTTATACAAGCATTTTCTCATTTGGATTAATCTCAACCACGAGTTAATTTCACCTTTCTTCTTGTTTCTTTTTGAGGGACCATCCATCAACAAATGTGATGGCCACTCACTCGAGGGGGCGTCATCTTAGGCTTCCTAAACACCATTTGGAGATTTGTTCTTCAATCATCATCTTCTTTTAGGCATATAGGCCATTTCTCATTCTTTGAGAAGACATTGCTTTTCCTATGGTTTGTAACACCTCCCCAAATAGGGGCAAACTATAGACACCTACATCTGGCCACAAATAACCTTTAGCCAAGCTTTTGACCAATTTCCATCAAAATGCACAATTTAGCTTAAAAACACTAAAATGCATTCAATGAGTTGAAATTGATATATTCAAGTGCTAATTTTAGCCAAGGTATAATTAAATGGGGAAATGTAATTTATGGGCCAACTAACTTTGATCAGATCATTCTGAGTCAAAATGCCAATTTTGCACCTGAGTGCTCTGGATTGCTCTTTCCTATAAAATCTCTTGCATGAGACAAATGCCTTTGTTATTTGGTGTTGGTAACATCCTAAATAGGATAACATATCCAATGCATCTTACATTGAATTCTAATTTTAATCTAGTCAAATTTTGAGCCAATAATAAGGCATTCTGATCAATTTGAGTAATTTATGCACAAAGTGCTTAATCATAATAAGAGCTAATTAAACCAAATTAGAGCCTAATTAAGAATTCCATGGAAACTTGTTGAATACTTATTTTTGAAAATGAATATTGAATATCTACATCATTAGGTGACCTCATTTCTTAGAAATACATCCCTAGGCCATAAATACCACAAATATCAGGATTCATACCTCCCATGCCTCATCAATGCTATCCATGCCTCTTAATTTATCTTTTGTCCCAAATATTGATGAGCCTATTTATGTATTTCAATTATATAATTAGATTAATCCTTAGCCACACATCTCAATCTTGAGGGATAGTTCAAGTTGATTCTACCCATTTGCAAAAATCTATAAATAGGAGGCCTTGCCATATGAATTTTAAGTCTTGATAATGCAATGCTATAATGAACAAATGATTCCAAAAGATATTTTAATTAGTGTTACCATTCCATATTGTTTCCAAGCCAAACCCAAAGGTGCCAAGGAGAAGAGGAGATAGCCAAGCCTCCTTTGATGAAGACTTCATGAGCACAAGTCGAGCAAGCCACTACAACAAGTTTTTAGAGCATCTAAGGAAGGTGAATAATTCTTGTTTTTCTTTAATTTTTAGTTGTGCTTTTCATTTTTTTTTGTTATTAAGCTCACCCTAGTGACAAGGCCTAGATATGTACTCTAGTTAGTGTGTTTTTATCAATTTGTTTTCATTTTGGGACTAACACAATACTAATCACCTCTCTTGAGTCAAATTCTTAGTTCATAGAATATAAATACTTAATGGTGGCTCTCTATTTTAGCAAAGCTTCACTATGTTAATCGCCTCTCTCTTCTTCAAAAATAAGCCTTCTTTATAGGAAACTAGGCATCTCCTTAACAGGTCAGATGAGCACATGTCATATGTTGAGTTGTCATTAGTGGGGTCACTATCACACCTACTCCACTCTTCTGACACCCATGTTTCTTGAGCCACCACGTACAAGTTCCTACAGGGATCTCTTTTGAATGTCAACACTACACAACTACCTACCAGCTTGTACATGATCCTCGGGGGTTCCTTCAACTAGTGCCAAAAGTAAAAAAAGGAGTAATCAAACCAAAGATTGCCTCACATTGATATATGTCCAGTTTATGTGGTCCTCATAGTTGGTACAAAAGGGGGCCCAATATTACCCTATATAAAATTACTAGTCTGCCCTAAACTAGTATTTTCGTACCTATAATGCACAAAACTTGGGTGCACCCTACTTTAATTTTACCTTAATGTTGTCAAAACCCTGTATGGCACCCTTAATCTCTTCAATGGTGCCATCTACTTCAATAGAGGCATCCTCAAGGGAAAGCACACCCATGCTTTCTAGTTCTTTCGTAAAGGCCTCAAGCCTTTCTTTTGCTCACTTTACCCTACCATATAAGATCTCCCCTTACTCACTGGCCTTTGTTTGGAAGTGTATAAGATCACCTCTAGGTTTTTCTCTTGGGTCTTCAGTTGGGCACTCAAGGAGTTGACCTTTGCCATTACTTGAATGCAGTTGGTGCTGCTTACTATGGAGTGTTAGAATAAAATATCATTTTCCTCCTTTGTCTTCTTAAGGCATGCATCAATGACTATATCTTGGGTGGAAAATTTTCAAAATATAGTGATCTAGGCAATAATTTAGGCGATAATTCGGGTGGCGGCTCCACCCCAATTGATGATGGAACTTCTGGGAGGCATAACTTTTGCACCATAGCTCCAATTGACTCATAATTTGAACCATTGAAAAGCTAAGAATGAGGAGAACATATTGAGATGGCATGGATATTTTCTTAATGGATTTTGACCCCTAAAAAATCAATGAAAGTTCCCCAAATTTTAATTTTAGTAGTGTAGTCTAAAAATAGTAAGTTTATAAAAATAGTAATTCTTTGAATTTTGTATCATTTTAAATCATGGAATTCAAACCACTTAATCTCCCTCAATATTTTTGACCTTCCACATCCTCCCCCTACTTTAAAAATTTGTATAAATTAAGATGTAACCTAAAATGGAAAATCAAACATCTTTTCCCAGAGATAAGCATATAGTTGTATTGCGATCTTGAGTAATAAAACATCTCCTCTCAGAGAATTCATTGTTACTATGTTATTTATATGTTCTTGAAATATTTATCAATCAAAACTTATAATTTTTGGACTAGTGGTATCATAGTGATTCATCTTGAGAGTGTATGATCCCGAGGATGAGGTCAGGCTACAAGAAGCTTGGGTGGAAAATAATTGAGCTTCCAAACTATCCACTATTCACTCCAAATGACTTCAAATGGAAGATGACACTGAGACATTTGATACTTTCAAGGAAATGGTGAATGAATCCCTCCAATGGCAACAAGCATAGATGCTATAACAATTTACCCAAATTCTTTAACAACTCCCGATAGGAAATTTTGGCTCCTCAACTGCACTTCGTGGCTCCTTATCCATGAAACATCCTTTAAGTGCCCCAACACCCTTCAACGTTTAGGTGGATTTTGATATTCCTACATTTAAAGGCAAAATCAATGCTGATGTAGTAGAAAATTTGTTGGATCAATTGCCTTCCTACTTCTTTGTAAATAAATTCACTGATGGAGAAAAGATCACTTTTGATCTTTTGAAAGCATTACCCATAAAAAATTGGTGGGAAGTGTACAAAAAGAGGTTTAGTACAGATGACACTTGCCTTAAGGTGGAACCTACCTGGGATGATTTTGTGGAAGTGGTAAAAAAAGAATACTATACCATTTGAGCATATGATGATCTGTACATCCAGTGGCAATAACTTCACCAAGGTAAGGACCAATCTATTCAAGATTACACAGACATTTTTCATTCTTTGTCTGCAAGATTGGGCATTCAAGAAAGTGAGAAACATAAGACTCTCAAATATCATGGTAGACTATAATGGTACATATGAGGGGAAATGGAACTTTTCAATTTGGAAACCCTCGATGAGGCATATAAGTTCGTAGTGAAGATTGAGCAGAAGCATGGCAGAAAGAATATGAAGAGTCAACTCTCAAAATGGAAAAGTGACAAGGAAGGTCAAAAATGAGGCCAAAACTGGAAGAAAAAAGAGTTTCAAGATAAGAAACCCTAAAAAGGGAAGGCTAGAAAATGGTGTGATTACCACAAAATTGGAACTCACTCCAAAGAAGAATGTCGAGCCATTAAGTCATTGCTTTCTAAGTCATAATACTCGACCTCTACTACTCTATCTCATACACAACCTATAGTCGAAGAGGATGAAGAAGAAATTATAGATGCTGAGCTTGACACCATCATCACTTAATCACAAACCCATGAGGAAAGGCTAGCGACAAGGAAAGATTGTTTCACTCCAAATTATGGGTAAAAAGTAAGCCTCTGCATTTCATTCTTGATAGTGGGAGTCAAAAGAATTTAATCTCTGCTAAGTTGTGAAAAGTCTAAATGTATCCATGAAGCCTCATCCAAAGCCATATAGTATTAAATGGTTGAGCCCAGGAAAAGACCTCTATGTCACCCATCAGTGTCTTCTTTCATATGCAATAAAACCTTTCCAAGATGAAGTCTTGTGTGATGTGGTCAATCTAGATGTTTGTGATGTACTCCTTGGTCAACCATTCATGTATGATCAACATGGAATCTATGAATCATGAACCCAAAGAATCACCCTCACTCTTGGAATATGGTGCTATAAGGTACCATAGGCACCACCTCCCACATCAGTCTCCCTGATCAATGCTAAGTAATGTAAGAGATTGGTAGAGAAGACAAAGCAATTTGTTCTCATGGTGGTCAAACCACAAAAATCCAAGAACGCTGATGTTGCAATCCTAACTACACAATCAACACAACAATAAAAGTAGATAGGATGAGTCATATGATAATATGATGACTTATTCAATTCACCCATAGGAGTTCCACTACATTTCTAGGTAAAACAATCTATCGATTTGATCCTAAGATCACCTTTGCCTAATAGTCCTATGTATCATAGATCAATTTTGGAGAATGATGAGATAAAAATATAGATTCAAGAATTACTCCAAAAGGCTCACATCAGCCCAAGCTCTTCACCCTATGATAGTCCAATTATCCTGGCACCAAATAAAGATGGAACATGGAGGCATTGCATTGACTATCGAGCCCTAAATAAAATCACTGTAAAGAATCTCTACCCTCTCCCTAGGATTGATGACCTGCTAGACAAACTCTGTGGTGTGAAGTTATTCACCAAAATTGATCTCAAATTTGGCTATCACTAAATTTCCATCAATCCCACTAATGTCTGGAAGATTGCATTCAAATCTAGGGAAGGGCTCTTTAAATGGTTGGATATGCCTTTTGGCTTAACTAACACACCTACAACCCTCATGAGGATGATGGATGACATCCTATGACCCTTCACCAACTCATTCATGGTCATCTACTTGGATGACATACTCATCTACAACAAAACATCAGAGAAACATCTACATGTTCGTAAGGTGCTTTAAACTCTTTGAGAACACAAGTTGTATGCAAATCTTGACAAATGCACATTCAGGATGACAAAAATTCAATACCTCAAGTACATTGTGAATGAGGAAGGAGTCCATGTTGATCTAGAAAAGATTCAGGTTATTCAAGAATGGCCCACACCAAGGACCCTCATAAACTTCATAGCTTCTTGGGTCTTGTAAATTTCTATCACATTTTTGTTTTTGGATTTTCACAGGTTACTTGGTTACTAACCCAAGTGAATAAAGGAGGATCTAAAGCTAAATTTCAATGGGGTGAAATATAATAAAAGGAATTTGAGAATTTGAAGAACAAACTTTGCTCAGCCCCTATTTTTGCCTTGCCAAATTTGCATCAACCTTTTGAGTTGATGATAGATGCATCTGAATATGCCATGGGAGCTATCATCATGCAACATGGCCATCCTATTGCATATCATAGTAAAAATTTCACTGATATAGTCAAAAAACATCTGACATATGATAAGGAGCTCTATGTCATTGTGCAAGCTTACAAACAATGGAAACACTACATCTTGGGGAAAGAGATGGTCATCCACATTGACCACAGACCATTGGAATTCATCCAGACATAAAGCAAAATATGAAATGAGAGGCACTAAAAATGGGCCACATATCTTCAATAATTCCATCTGATAATCAAACACAAAAAGGGGAGCTCATATACAGTTGTAGATTGTCTGAGCCACCCACCAATTACTACACTCACAATAGTTCTTGACCTGTGCAGACATGAGACTACCACTTGGGGTGCTTTGTATGAAGCAGATCTTGCCTTTGTTGATACATATCAGGTGCTTCAAAAAGGTAAACATGTTTTTGATTTATATTTTTAAGATACTATCCTCTGTCATATGGGGAACATCTGTGTTCTAGCTATAAAGCAATAGAAGATGATATGGGAAGCACATTTTAGTAGGATAGCTGGACACTTTGGTATAGAAAAGACATTGGAAGTTCTTCAAAAACACTTCTACTAGCCCCATATGCAAAAGGATGTGGAAATATATATCAAATCTTGAACCCCATGTGTGATAGCCAAGCCAAAAAATAAGAAGCAAGGATTGTACATGCCATTGCCAGAACCAACCAGGCCTTGGGAATCTATCTCAATGGACTTTCTCTTAGGTTTGCCCACTTTAAAACATGGCAAAGACTATATTTTTGTTGTAGTTGATCATTTTTTAAAAATGGCTATCATGATTGCTTGTAAGAAAAATATATCTACTGAAGAAATTGCTCAACTATAGTTTATTCATGTATGGCTCCATTTTGGTCTCCCCAAGTCCATTGTCTCAGATCAAGATAGTAGGTTCCTGAGCATCTTCTAGTCCACTCTATGGAAGATGATGGATACCAAGTTGATGAGGTCCACATCCTTTGATCCATAGACTGATGGTCAGATAAAGGTGGTGAACCACTTGGTTTTTCACATGATTTGGATGTATCACTCCAAACATTCATGCACATGGGATGAGGGGCTTCTTTTCATACAACATGGATACAATCAGGCCCTACACATCTCGACCAAGCACAGTCCATTCCATGTATGATTTAGGTTCCAACCCATGGCAGTAATTGATATAGTCATTCCATTCTCCACCATGGAATACACACCTCATGGAAGATCTGAGGTAGCAAAAGTAACAAAGTTCACTGAACAAATGCAACACATCTAACAGCAAGTTCATGACATCCTGGAGAAGATGAATTAGAAGTATAAGTAATGCCATGAAAAACATAGGATTGTACACCATTTTGTTGTGGGTGACAAGGTTTGGTTGTGGCTTCAAAAAGAATGACTTGTAGGCCCACATAGAAAAATTTGGCCTCTGTGATATGGTCCCTACACCATCACTAAAATTTTTGGAGACAATGCTTTTGAGTTAAACCTACTAGGCTACCTTGGTTTGCATCCAATATTGAATGTGGAGCTCCTCAAACCATATAATCCACCTCTGTTAGACACTTCAATCATAGAAGAACAACTAGACATTGATGATCTTGATCCAGAGAGTTTTGCTCTAGTGGAGGAGGATCAGATTGTGGACACCTGGATGAAGACAATAAGAGGAAGCTCTATTCTGATTTATTGAGTGGTCAAAAGGGGCCAAATTAGCCACCAAGGTGAGTGGTTCATAGAGAATCAAATCAAGACACAACTACCACACCTAATGAGAAACATTGATGTAGTGGGGATCATTGATTTTCAAGGAGGGAGGAATGATCTGGACAATAATTCAAGCGATAATTTGGGTGATGGTTCCACCCCAATTGATGAAAAAACTTTTAGGAGCCATAACTTTTGCACCATAGCTCAAATTGACTCACCGTTTGAACCATTAGAAATATAATAATGAGGAGAATGTGGTGAGATGACATTAAGCTTTGATTAATGTATTTTGACCCAAAAAAACCCAATGTAAGTGCCCCAAATTTAAATTTTAGTAGTGTAGTCTAAAAATAGTAAGTTTCTAAAAATAGTAATTCCTTGAATTCTATATTATTTTAAATCATGGAAGTCAAACCACTTAATATCCCTTGAGATTGGTGACCTTCCACATCCTCCCCCTAATTTAAATTTTTTTATAAATGAATAAGTAACCTACAATGGAAAATCAGACATCTCTTCCCAGAGATAAACATATAGTTGTATTGCGATCTTGAGTAATAAAACATCTCTTCTCAGAGAATTCATTATTACTATGTTATTTCTGTGTTCTTGAAATATTTATCAACCAGAACTTCTAAGTTTTGGATCATATAGTCTACTTCCTCTAATCCCTCTTCAATTTTGGAAAAGAAGTCTTCCACCACATCTAGCTTCCTATTAAATTATCCTCTTAAGGCCTCATATGGGTCTATTTGCTCCTCTAGTGCTAGTTTTAATCAAGGCAACATTTGCTCCATAAATACATAGACTTGGTCAACTTCATTCATCCCAGAGGTATCTACACCATCTAGAAGGGATGGCTCTACCTCTTCTATGCACTCAACTAGTTGCTTAAGCTTAAGCTTTGTTGCCTCAATCTCTTTCTTGGTTTCTTTCACTATTTTCTTCTAGTTATTTGTGTGAACATCATTGATGATGTTCTTGCATGCTATTAAGGAGGCCATCTTGATCAAGGCAATGGCTAATTGCATAGGGTTCATGTCATAAGGATTGAGGAGTTGAAAGTCATTCCCTTCCTTTGGCTTCTTGGCACTTTGAATTGCTTTTTTTTTGCACCTTAAATTTGGGCTCATCCATGTAGCAATCTAGTGCCCAAGAAACTTGGTGGCACATAAGGATCATCTAAATATTTGGTGACATACACTCCATCATGTAGAAGTCCTCATCCTCTTTAAATTCCTATTATAGCCTTTCCTTATTTCCTAACTCATATTCCTCATCCTTTCCTAGCTCTTCTTCCTCGTTGGTATTGGTCACTGTGTTAGTGCCTTCTTCTTCTTCTCCTTATTCTTCTTGGGGTTCTTTTCTCTTTATTTAATGCTCAACTTATCATCATGTTTTTCTTCTCATGGGGGTTCTTTAGTAGATATTTCCCCCTCATCCATTTCTTCTCATAGTGGATTTTTAGTGTGAGCTTCTATTACAATAGCTTTATGCTCTTCTTTCCCTAATGAGGCATGTACTTCCTTATCTGTTTACTTCTCTAAGGTTCTAGTATCTCCTTACTTATCTCTAGGCACCCCTTTAGAGCTAGGGCACACCTATTATATAGCTTCTCCTATTGTTCTAGTGGGGATGCTTGGTACCTTCTGTAGTGTTCTTTCCTTTCTTGGTTTTTTGCTCACCGTAACCATTTTCTATTCTCACTCTTTTAACATCCTAGCCCTTTATACTTGGGATACCTCTTCCACTCTTTCCTTTCTCCTGGTCTTCTCTTCCTTGGCCTTTCCTTCTAACTCCTCTTTCTTGGCCTTTTCCTTTTTGGTCTTCCTTTGTGTAGTTTGGGCTTCACACTTATTTTATCTTACTCTTATCTCCTTAGCCTCTATCTAATTGATCTTAGCTTGGGATATGCCCTTGGCCATCATTTCCTCATGCTTATAGTGCAACCTTAGCATCATGTTAATATGCCCTTGGTCCAGGCCCATGTCCTTTCATTGGAACTGTAATTATTCTTCCATCAACATGTTTGAATGGGCTTCCTCCTTAGGCTATTTTCCCATTTCTCCTTCCTTACTTCCTTCTCCCATCTATGCCTTGTACTACTCTTTTCTTTATTCTTTGGCCTCCACCATCTCAATGACCTCATTTGGCACTCTTGCCTTTGTCATTTCTTCCTTTTGTTCCTACTGTTGGGTGAATATTTTGTCAATCAGTAGTCTGATTGAGCAAAATAGGTCTTATCATCCACATCAAAGAAGATTGGTCAGCCCAGTGTGCAGGTTTACTACATCAGAGCTGAACAAATCTCTCCTCTCATCAAGGGGAGGTTCCCTATAAATATGTAAAAGCTATATACTATATATATAAGTAAAAAATAACACTCAGGGGTAGGATAAGCCATCCATCTCTCTTCTTTTAGAGATGATGTTAACAAAAAAAGGAGAAAATCTTGGTGGAAACATTGAAGGCACTTCTCTTCTTTCAAAAGTGTTCTTGCAGTAAATAGTAGGAGTTCTTTCAGGTATGACAAGAAACTAGTAACACAAGCACAATAACCAGCAAGATGAAACATAACACAAAGTTTCCACCTCAACTACCCAAAGAGTATAACATAAAGGATAATGGGGGCACAAAGTCATCCCATAATCCTCAACACAGAAAGAAAAAGAAAAACACACACTGAAAATAATTGTGAAAGTACAAAGTCTTCCCATAGTTGGCTTCAAGACACCTTCCTTATTACTTTCACTAATTCTACTTGCCAAATTAAATAAATGAGAACACATTCAGAAGATAGACATAAGAATAATCTCTTAAAATGATACAAGCCAAAATAGCACAAAGTTTGCAAACAACTTGCTTTCTCATTCAGATAAAATGAAATGAAATTACAATCTGAGCTCAAAGTCTCAGTATTCTCCTTTCAACTGGGCAGAGTTTCTGTTGATGGCATAAAGTTGTGCTAGATCTTAACCAATCAACAATGGGAAGTTTTAAGTTGTGGGACAATGCGACTTGAAACAACCTCCAAGTTTTAAAGAAGCTGGTCTCTTCTATTTTATAGGTGTTGGGGAAAAGGGATAGGAGACTAAGTAGAAATGTAAAATGCAGGAATTAAAACCTAACTATGGCGATGCGCCTGAGTGTAATCCTAATCCTAACCTGAGCATAGTGAGACTATAATATGAGTCAATTACATTTAAGAGCAGACAAGTGCATGATCAATGTAAAAGCTTAGAATAATAGAAATAGAGGCTCACAACAGGGGAGTCTTTTGCTGAGATACATGAATTGTCAACAAAGGCATAGTGTTCAATCTTCTTAATAGAATCCTTCAATCACATAAGAGGCACATAAGTCATGCACAGTTATGTAGAACTTTAGACTCCAAAAAATGAGACAAAAGCAAATAACATTTCTAATCACAACACTAGAAAATCTACAACATAAACTACTTTGCAATTGACACATATAACATCAACAAAGGTATAGTGTTCAATCTTCCCATTGAATCTTTCAGTCATAAAAAAGATGCAGAAACACACACAGTCATATAAACCTTTCAACTCAAGAAAATGGAACAAAAGTAAATGATATTATTGGTCAAAAGTCTAAAACTATAGAATCCCCCGCTTTTTCTTTTACAATTATTTTTCTTTTATAGCCTCGGATCACTCCTTTCATCATCCCCTTTCCCACGCAATCTTCTCCATCCTTCGCTCACAGGGGACAAATAGATGGCACCTTCAATGCTGTGGGGGGCTCCAAAAATCTACTAGATGAAATGTTCCATCTACTCAAATTAACTCCAGCCGATTTTCCCTCCATTTTGCTTTGCGACAACAGATACACGAAACACTCTATTATGTTTGAAATGGGAGAGGACACTTAGTCAATTTTTTGAAAATCCTCTAGGCATCAGAAAATGACACTTGGTGCTTTCCACCAGATTCATCGAAGACACGTGGCTCTCTCCTTTTCTTTGGCTATGTTGTAGTTTTATTTAGGACTCATATTAGACTCCTACAGATGGCAACACTTGGCAGCTTCCGCAGACTTTAAAGTAACATCTGGGGCCCACCACAACCTTTATTTAGCAATGAAACTCAAAGATGGTCTCTCAAAAATTGGCACATGGCAGCCTCCGCTACTTCTGGGAAGATACATGGCATCTTTCGCTTCTTCTTCAAAAGGGTAGTTCAGGGTCTTCGCAACCACCACCTGGCACTTTTCGCTCTCTATGCTGCTTGGGCCATTGAAAGTCTATCAAAGGTGGAATGAAACACAGGTGCCTCTATGAGATTCAGATGCTAACATGTGGTGCATTCTGCTTAACTACTACTGGATACGTGGCATGTTTTTTGGTTCTCTATAAAGTTACAAAAGGGCCTCAGAAGACTCTAGCTGGTCGGCTTCATGCTTTGGAAGGCGACATGCGGTGGTTTCTGTGTGAACTCAACACTTAATGAAAATTGAAACAAAGAATTAGAAGAGAAAGAAAGGTCATGATTAAATGATGCCACTTGGTAGCCTCCACTGCATCTCAACACTTGATAAAGAATGAACCCGTGCCTTGCTCTGATTCTATTGCTATGACCAAGGTATTGTCGGAACCAAAATTGCAGTGCTCGACTGAAAATTTAAATGCAACGTAGAGTAAAATTTTACTCTATAGTTATTGGCGACCCTTAGGACTTTTGAGCCTACTCAAAAAGAAACTCCATCTTCCACTAGATCAAAATTGTGAAAATTACAACTTCAAAAGAGTCGTTGACAAATGTTTAAAACACTTATTCAAAAACAAAGCAGGAAAACAATAGAAAAATAATGCAAAGAAGGGAAACTATTTAACTATAATACATGAGAGACCCAAGTCAATTGAAATGTTTCAAATAGATTCCATTTATAGGAATCTCTTCAGGTTCTCCTTCCATTGACTCTAGCTCAAAAGAATTCTCCTGCTTGCACGAGTGAATTCTATATGGACCAGTCCATAGCGCTTCAAATTTGGTGTGCTGACCTAGCTTGGTGGCCCTCGCATCCCATTTCAAAATAATCGAGCCCTCCTCAAAATTAGGATTTGAAGTCCTTTTATCAAACTAATTCTTAACCATTCCCTGATGCTTTATTAGTGAATCATGAGCTATATCCCTCTTCTCCTAAACTTCTAGGAGTTCTGCGAGTCTGACCTGCATGGGGCCATTTTCTTCAATCTCAATTTTTTTGATCAGCTAGAGAGTAGGGATTTCCAAGCTTAGGGGAATCACGATAGACTTTCCATACACTAATTCATATGGGAATGTTTTGATCACCTGCTTGGATGTGATTCTATCAACCCACAATGTCAAATTAAGCACTTTATGCCACTCTTTGTGATGATCAGCCCCTATCCTTTTGATGAGTCTTATCAGGTTCTTGTTGGTTGATTCTGCCAGACCATAACCTCGAGGGTAATAATTAGAAAAAGTTTTTAGATATATTCCATGTCTCAAGGCAAATTCAGATACTTTAGACCCCAAGAATGCTTTAACATTATCTGAAATGATGGTATGAGGTGCCCCAAAGTGAGTAGTGATATCTCCTAGAAAATCTAGGATCACATTTTCTGTTGCTTCTTTAAGTGGGACTACTTTGGTCCATCTGGTGAAATAGTCTGTGGCAGTCAATATCCATTTGTGACCCATGCTAGACACTGGATTTATCATCCCAATGAAGTCAAGACCCCATTGAGCAAAAGGCTCATCCACAACTATATGACTTAGTGGCATGGCTGTGTTCCTCCACATCCCCACATAATATTGGCAGGATTGACATTTTCTAACCAGTTGATAACAGTTTGCATATAAAGTAAGCCAGAAATATCCTACTTCACTCATCTTTATGGCTGTGGTTTTTATAGAAAAATGCCCCCTTGATGTTCCATGATGCATCTCATGTAGTATCCTCTTAGCTTCAGCCTGTTCTACACATCTTAATAATTTTCCATCAGAGTTTCTCTTGAAAAGGATTTGTTCAATTAAAACAAAATGAAATCCCTATATCCTATAATATCTCCTCTTGTTTTGAGGAAGTTCTCTTGGATAAATCCCATTTTTCATAAATTGGACCCTGCTTGTGACCCAGGACTCTTGATCAACCTCTTGTAACATTAGCACTGTCTCTGGCTCTCCTTCTGAATCTGCTTCCTTAGGTAACATCTTTTCCAGCTCTTGAGTTATATATTAGCACAGATCCCTACCTCTAACTAGCTTGGTGGGTCTGACCTCCATATCATATTCAAGGATCTTAGTGATCGACTTGGCTCTTTTCTCGATAATCTCTCCTTCCTGATGTATTCCCTGACACTTGGGTGAGCCACAAGTATCAAAATTTTGTTCCCTGATATCAGAAGCCTAAATTTCTTGAGGCATTTCACCATGGCATAGGCTTGTCTTTCCACAAAATTGTACCTAGTCTCATAATTTCTGAGAGTTCTTGAGAAAAAGGCTATTAGGTGCTCCCCCTCTAGCCTATCATTCTTTTGAGTCAAGACAACAACAATACTTGACTCCCCTCCATAGACATACATCACGAAGGGCTTGGAAAAATTTGGATTCTTGAGCACTAGGGCAACTAAGATGGCCTTCTTGACCCCCTAAAAAGCTTGCCTTCCTTTCGTAGACCACTTGAAGGCCAGGTCCCTTTTAAACAAGAGTGTCATTGGTCTGACCAAGCCTACAAAATTAGATATGAATTTACTAACAAAATTAATCTTCCCTAAAAAAGACTGGACTGCCTTTTTATTTGTTGGAAGGGGTAGGTCCATTATAGTTGTGATCCTCTCGAGATTTATAAAAACCCCTTCCTTAGATACTATGTGCCCCAACAGTTTACCCTGAGGTATAGCAAAAATACATTTCTTGGGATTCAATGATATCCCGAAATCTTGACATTTTTTGAAGACAAATTCCAAATGATCAAAATGATCATCAGCATTTTTTGAGAAAATAGTGAGGTCATCTAGATAGACTAAGATGACCTTGTTGATTAGTTTGCCAAAGGCTATGTCCATCGCCCGTTGAAAGGTGGCTCCTACGTTTGATAAGCTGAATGGCATCTTTACTTAGGCAAATGTCCCCCATTTGGTGGTGAAGGAAGTTTTATACTGGTCTTCCTCTGCTAGCCAAATCTGATTATACCCAGAGAAACCATCAAGTAAAGAAAACCTCTCTGATCCAGCCACAATATGCAGAATTTGTTCCATGGAGGGCAAGGGATAGTGGTCTTTTAGAGATGCTCTATTTAGATCTCTAAAGTCTACACATAGTCTTACATCTCCATTCTTTTTCCTAATTGGGACTAGATTTGATACCCAGGTTGAGTGCTTGATTGGAAATATTATTTTGGAATCTAGAAGTTTTTACAACTCATCTACCATTAGAGGCTCAATCCTTGGATTTATTAGCCTCTATTTCTACTTGATGGGTTTGGATCCTTGAGTCAACTCTATTGTATGCTGGATAATGTCTTTGTTGTATCCATGAAGGTTGTCATAGCTCCAAGCTATGACCCTGTCATACTTTTGGCACAACTCGATTAATTTTTCCTTCTCTTCCTGAGTTGTAGAATTTTTGACCTTTAGTCTTTTCCCATCACTCACCTCTACCTCAGCATAGTTTGCTTTATCTACCTGGAACCTTTTCTTTTCCAGGCTTACATCCTCTGGGTCAAACAAATTTTCTAAGGTGATCAATCCCTTAGGGAGATTATTAGTCCTCAAATGAATAATTTGATCACCATATGCCTCTTCAATTTTAGTTTTCAAATGATCCACAAACTCATTTGATTGTTGTAAGAAAGAGACTACCTGAGCATCATTTTCAAACACTTGCCAATTCTCATCATTGTCTGGGATGGTTGGCCTCACTATAACTTTTATGGACTCATTATTGACCAATAGGCCAGTTGCTGGGTTAAACTGTGAGCAAATTTGAGCCATCTTATCAGCCTCAATGTTTTAACTTCTAAGGATTATTTCAATGTTGAAGGCATCAAAATCTTCTATCAAATCCCAAATCCTATGCATGTAGGACCTCATTCTCACATTCTTGGCTGCTGCCTTTTCCCATATTTGCTTCACTACTAATTTTGAATCTCTTTTTACATTCAGGTTCCTTATTCCCTTTTTCTAGGCTAAAAGGAGCCCATGTACTAAAGATTCATATTCTACATCATTATTAGTGCAAGCAAATTGGAATCGGATAGCCCTTGAAAATTTATCACCATTTGGAGCAGTAAGACAAATCCCTGCTCTAGCACCATGTTTACTTCTAGCCCCATCAAAATTCAAAGTCCAGAGCTCTGAATCTTGAGTAGTAGGTGCCTCTTCTCTTATAACATTTGGGATCACTTGATCCTCATCAAAAATGACATACGTACCCAAACCAGTAGAGTCATAGTTCCCATACGGGTCGCTATGCATCATAGCCAACAACTGGCTATTTTCTTCTTCTTGATCATGCTCAGTCCAGTCTCCTAGTTCTTTGACAAAATTTCTTTCTTCTTTATTCAACATGGCATGATCTGCTTCTAATCTTGTTGTTGGTTCATTGGGGATGTGGTCTTTGGACAGTGGTTCAAATAGAATTTTCATCTTTGAACCATACCTGGTTCTCAGAATGAGGTGAGACCAGTCAAGAGACATATATCCTCCTATTTTTGCAATAAAGTCTTGGGATAAACATAAACCAAAGATGGGAGGTATATCTATGACAACTATATCCTGGTTGACAATTACGTTGGGGCATCTAAATAATTGTAGAGAGAGTTGTTTAATTCTCTCTATGGTTTGCACTGTTTTGCCGTCTAGTTGCATAACTCCTTTTGCAAGGGGTTCATAATTTATTTTCAAGGCATCAACTATTTTCTTGGCAATCACAGTTGTGTTAGCTCCTGAATCTATCAATACGTTATGTAGGATTTTCTTCCCAACTATCAGAGTCAAATAGAAAGGCTCTGGCTTGGATTTACTTACTTGTGTTGCATTGTTCATGAAGGCTGTTGTCATTGGAGGAACCATATCTTTGAGCTTTTCCTTTCCAGTAGGTCCTCCCTTGGTAACAACATCCTTGGGTACTACTTGCCCTTATAGAGCTTCTTGTAGTAATGTTTTTTATTCAGGAATTGCTAGAATATCCCATATCAACACTTGTGCCAGAGTTTTCTTTAATTGGTCCACTACATTGATTGGTACCAAAGACTGAGTTTTTTGGATATAAGGATACCTTGTCTTTTGGTTGATGGTTGGTTTGCCTTGGAGGGCCTTGATATTGGTTTGGTTGGGATGCGAACCTATTTCCTTGATAGCCTTGATAAGGAGGCTTAGGAAAAGTGTTATGTTGCCTCTTCATATTAATCAGCTCATTGGAGAATGTCCTTAGCATACTCTTGATATCGTCCATCTCAGATGACTGAGCGGGGGCCAATTGCTTCACAGATGATGAAGGGTAAGCATACATAGATGTAGGTGGGCTTACAGTCTTAGGAATCTCTTGGGGTAAGGGCAAGGTAATTTTTAGGAATACAGGCATGGGAGGCCTTAGAGGTAACTTTCTAGCATCAATTAAATGATTCTCAGCTCTGACCGTGAGGGCATAAGCTGCTGGAAAAGTGTGTCCTCCCAGTGACTTAATCATAATAGATATATCTAAATTTAAAGCTTTGAGATAGAATACTATGGCCATACTAGGGGGTGGCTTAGCTGCAACAGGGATTTTGTCCTAAGTTTTCTAGAATCTGGTATTAAAGTCAATCATGTCCTCTTGAGGTCCCCTTTGGATGGTGATCAATTATTGTAACAGGGAAGGCTTATCACCCTTCTCTACAAATCTTTCAAAAAATAGATCTCCAAGCTGGTCCCATGTAGAAATGGTATTTTGGGTCAAAGACCGATACCATTCTATCGCCTTCCCTTAGAATGAGGCTGCTAACAATCTTAGGGCCACATTTTGCTCTGTGACACCATGTATGGCATAGACATCTGATACATCTTGAAGATGTTCCATGAGTGTTTTTGAGTCTTGCCCATTGAATTTGGGTAGAGCCTTTAGAGCATTTCTTGGAATAGGGTTCCAAACAACTGGTGGTGTTGGGAGGATTAAGGGGCTACCAGTGTTCCAGCTCGCATAATTTCTTGGAGGGACGTTGGCTCCCATGTTCGGTACTGATATAAATTGGTTAGCTCTTCTTCTTGGACTAACTACTAGAGGTGGCAAAAGAATACCTAGATTTGTAGCAGATTGTGATCTAGTGACTCATCCATAGCTTCGACTCCTCGTAGCTCTCTAGTTCATGCAGTCTTGACAGAAACTTCAAGACTGGTCCCACCGGGCGTGCCAAAAACTATTGATGGCATAAAATTGAGCTAGATCTTAACCAATCAATAATGGGAAGTTTCAAGTTGTGGGACAATGTGACTTGAAACAACCTCTAGGTTTTAAAGAAGCTAGTCTCTTCTATTTTATAGGTGTTGGGGAAAAGGGATAGGAGACTAAGTAAAAATGCAAAATGCAAGAATTAAAACATAACTATGGCGATGCGCCTGAGTGTAATCCTAATCCTAACCTGAGCACAGTGAGACTATAATATGATTCAATTACATTTAAGAGCAGACAAGTGCATGATCAATGTAAAAGATTAGAATAACAGAAATAGAGGCTTACAACAGGGGAGTCTTTTGCTGAGATACAGGAATTGTCAACAAAGGCATAGTCTTCAATCTTCTTAATAGAATCCTTCAATCACATAAGAGGCACATAAGTCATGCATAGTTATGTAGAACTTCAGACTCCAAAAAATGAGACAAAAGCAAATAAAATTTCCAATCACAACACTAGAAAATCTACAGCATAAACTACTTTGCAATTGACACAGATAACATCAACAAAGGCATAGTGTTCAATCTTCCTATTGAATCTTCTAGTCATACAAAAGATGCAGAAACACACACAGTCATATAAACCTTTCAACTCAGGAAAATGGAACAAAAGCAAATGATATTATTGGTCAAAACTCTAAAAATTCTAAAACTATATAATCCCCCCTTTTTCTTTTACAATTATTTTTCTTTTATAGCCTCGGATCACTCCTTTCATCATCCCCTTTCCCGCACAATCTTCTCCATCCTTCACTCATAGGGGACAAACAAATGGCACCTTCAATGCTATGGGGGGATCCAAAAATCTACCAAATGAACTGTTCCATCTACTTGAATTAACTCCAACTGATTTTCCCTCCATTTCACTTTGTGGCAACAGATACACAGAACACTCTGTTATATTTAAAACGGGAGAGGACACTTAGTCAATTTTCTAAAAATCCTCTAGGCATCAGAAAATGACACTTGACACTTTCTGCCAGATTCATCGAAGACATGTGGCTCTCTCCTTTTCTTTGGTTGTGATGTAGTTTTATTTGAGACTCATATTAGACTCCTATGGATGGTGACACTTGGCAACTTCCACAGACTTTGAAGTAACATCCAGGGCCCACCACAACCTTTATTCAGCAATGAAACTCAAAGATGGTCTCTCAAAAATTGGCACATGGTAGCCTCCACTACTTCTGGGAAGATACGTGGCATCTTCTGCTTCTTCTTCAAAAGGGTAGTTTAGGGTCTTCGCAACTGCCACTTGGCACTTTTCGCTCTCTATGCTGCTTGGGCCATTGAAAGTCTTTGTCAAAAGGTGGAATCAAATATAGGTGCCTCTATGAGATTCAAACGCTGACATGTGGTGCATTCCACTTAACTACTACTAGATACGTGATACATTCCACGATTCTCTATAAAGTTACAAAAGGACCTCGAAAGATGCCAGATGGTCAGCTTCATGCTTTGAAAGGCGACACGTGGTGACTTTTGTGCGAACTCAACACTTAACACAAAATTGAAACAAAGAATTAGAAGAGAAAGAAAGGCCATGCTCAAATGATGCCACTTGGCCACCTCCACTACATCTCGACACTTGATGGAGAATGAACCTGCACCTTGCTCTGATTCTGCTACTACGACCAAGGTATTGCCAGAACCAAAACTGCAGTGCTTGACTAAAAAATTAAATGTAACGTAGAGTAAAATTTTACTCTACAGTTTCACTCCTATAAAAATGAAAAGTCCCCTTTACTAATGAGATAAATTACAATCTTATAGTAACCACACAAGGATTGGCACTTTTTCCCATGGAATGGCTCGTGCTACAATCAACGTCTTTAATACACCTTCAGTTTTATTTGGAGGGACCATGCTGAGAATAATGCGCTACCATAACTATGGCATGTCCCTTCATCTAATATGTCTCTTCCTTGGTATGGACTGTTTGGTCCTTTTCTTGATGTCTATGCAGCTGTCCAATTTGTCTTTACTTCATGGAAGAAAAATAGGCTGCGTCCTTGATTTGGTTTGCTCAGAAGTCTACTTGATCCACTATTTCACCTACTAAAAATAACTCTTTTGAAGATATTTCTGGTCCTTTGCATTGATCTTCTCTTCCCTATAGCAATTTGAGTATTTGGGCTCTCTTTTTAATTAGTTACTTGGTTCTTCCTTTAAATTTTGCACTTTATTTGAATTTCCACAGATATTCCCTTATTTTAAATTTGACTCCTGCAGGGCCGTCAATGGTTGCTAGCTGCTTGAACCATGTTAAACCTTGAACATGTGAGGCCACTGAAAGTACATTGATTCATTGGTTCATCAATTCATTCTGTCTCTTTTGTTCCATCGCTTCTTGGTTCAATCGCTTTCTCGCTCCTTGGTTGAACCATTTGTTAAACCATCTATTTGCTACTTCTTTCCTTGACTGAGGCCACTTTTGAACCTTTGAACCCATGAACCATTGAACTTTGAACTCTTTCAGTTCAAGGTTCAATTAGTTCATTGGTTCATCCTTTGTCTGTCACTTCCTTGTTCTTTCTAATCTCTTTGATCTTTTTGAACAAAACGCGTTGAACCATTTGGTCATTGAACCTGTTGAACCGATGAACCAAAATGGTTCAAGGTTCAACGGTTCAATGGTTCAATGCGTCATTTTTCTATAGGTGTTTTGAAGCCATAAAACTTTGAAGCGGTTGAACTTTAAACTTGACAAATGTGCTCAACTCTTGTTGATGATGTTGAACCTTTGAACCCATTAAACCAAAATGGTTCAAGGTTCAACGGTTCAATGGTTCAATGGTTCAATCCTTGCTTAGAAGATTGCCAATAGACATTTTTGATATAACCAAGTCGTTGAACCAACATTGAAATTGCCCAAATGTTGAGAGATTTTTTCTTTGAGAGAATTTCCCTGCTAAAGCCGTTGAACCTATTTCTTTCCTGCAGAGTCCGTAGAAACTAACCTATAGAGTCCATAGATTCAAGTTCATAGATCTGGGGGAGTCCATATATTTCTTACTGTGAAGTCCATAGAAATGAGCCTGTAGAGTCTATAGTTTCAAGCCTGTAGAGTCTGTAGATTCATTGAAAAGCTTGAAGAATGGAGAATTTGAAAGCTCATAACAATTTTCGAGAAGGGAAGAGATTATTTTGGTCTGTTGAACCAAAATAGTTCACATGTTGTCCCAAAAATGAGAAGTCATTTTTTGGAGACAACAGCTGACTCTAGTTGGGAAACTACCTTCAGTTGGAAACTTGAAACACAGCTGAGGGGAGTAGAAACCAGAATCTATAGTGCCTTAAAGTATGCCATTGGGCTATGAATTCATGCTACCCAAAAAGAAAGGCTCTAAAAAATGAAAATGAACAACACAAATTAGAAACAAAAACTATACAAATATACATATGTACAGGTGAACTTATTTGGTACTTCAAGAATTGAAGTACTTCAGATGCTGCTCCTTGTGAGGTAGAAAAAAGGGTGTGCCATCTTGATAAACCAGTAGGAAACCATTTTGTCCCCAAAAATGGTGATGAGCGAATGGAACTCTCCACCAATAAACCAATTTTTCATGTCTCCCCTTTGGTTTTCTCCTCTTCTTACCCTATGGTAGGACATGGTCTTCACTCTAAAAACTATAACTCTCTACTCTCTTGGTGAAGATTCCCTTTTGCTGACTTTGGAGTACAGTAGTATGGTCTACTAGCATAACTTGCCATTTTGTTGGTTCAGTCTAGCGCATGATTTGATTGTCAGCATCAAATTCCTAACAAACCATCAGCTCAACATCTCCTTTGGTGTGAAGGATTTTGGCATCTTCATCGTAAGTAGCCTTCAATCTAGGTGATAGAGATTCATACTCGGTAGTGTTGTTGGTGTTGCTAAACTGCAACTTGCATGAAGGAAGAATATCTCCTTGAGGAGATATCAACATAGTCCTAGCTCTAGCATTGGTAGAAGAATTACTACCATCAGATTCTAGGATCCAAGCATCATGATAAGTTGATCTTCTATCAAATTTCTCTTCATTAGGGATGGAAGATCCTTCTTCATTTGTACTGTGCCCTACCAATTATTCTGATGTCTTGTTTGGACCAATTCCTGGGTTGCCAGCTATAGGACTTTCATCTGTAGAAATATGAACATCCTTTGTGGTCAATAAAAAATTACCCCTACCCAAAGACTCAAACAGAATTTGAGCTACAGGGGCCGACGTTTGGGTGACCATATATTTTGCCTCAGACAAGTCCATGTTTAGTTCTCCACCAATGTCCAACTGTTCAGGGTTGGCTTGTAGGAATTCAAATTCAGTCATTTGAATTTTGGATTTTTGGACATGATCAATTATGTCAAATGACTGAAATGGACTAGGAAGAGAGGATGAGAGTTCATCCTTTTGGTTTTTGGGAGGGGGAGGACTAGCCTGTGAATTTGAAGTTGAAGGTGTAGAAATGTTTGGGGTACTTATTTTTTTATCAACTACTGGGTCCTTTGGTTGGAAAGGCAGAGTGGTTCCACGCTTAGAAATTGAGATTTCTAGTTGAGGTCAAACCTCTATCTTCTCTTTATCAGCTGGTTGGGCTGACTAATTCTTAGACTAGGTGAACACTATGTATGATCCCTCGTCTACTTTACCTTCACTTTTGGGTTCATCTTGGTAATTCAAGAAACCAATGTGGGAGTCGCCAGCTAACTCTTCTTGATCCTCCATGAAGAGATCAACGTCATTTTCTTGATCAAACTTAGGTTGGAAAGAGAAAATCATGTTCAGTTTCTAGATATCCAACTGCTGAGTTGGTTGGAAGCACTTCAAGGGCAAGGTTCCTCTATGGGGGAGGAAGACAATTTGGTTGCCCTTGACTTCTGGCAGCGTTGCCTTGATATGGTTGATTGGGGAATGTCCTCCTTGGTACATCTCTGTATGAAGAAATAGAAGACATACCTTGTGTCATTCACCTTTTCAAGGCTAGCAATTTATTTGCCATATTTTGCACCATTTGATCAATGGTGGATGTGGGTGAGTATTCAGAAGATGAAGAGGGTTTACTTTTATTTGGGTCTCTCCTTATCTTTCCTGCCAAGATAAGGTCATCTTCTAGCTCAATAGCCAAGTCCTGAGTAGTAGCAAGGTCTATGTGTCTAGCCTATCTTAGCAAGAAACTCACTTCAGGCAGCTGTGAGTTGATGAAGAAATATTTGAGATTCTGAGGTGTTGGCTAGGTGACCATGGAAATCCTATGCCTCAGCTTGTCGAACCTAGCAATGAAGTCCCTCATAGGTTCATGGGGATCCTTCATCATCTATGTGAGCTAGGCTAGCAAGGCATGTGCATCTTCTGCAGGCTTGAACCTTACTTCAAACTTGGCTTTGAGTGTGTCCCAATTAGTTACTGACCTAGCTTGTAGATGGTATAACCAGTCTATAGTAGCACCTTGTAGCATTTCCATGAAAATCCTGACTACCACATCTTCAAATTCCACTCCTATTATGCCACAGGCTATGCTGAAGGCTACAATATGTTCATCAGGGTGAACTCTCCCATCACAAAAAAACTTAGGGAAATTCTTCTTTGAACTGCATGGAAGCTCATGTAGAGGTGGGGTCAAATTTAGTGGACCAAAAGAGTTACCCTAGGGACCTTGAGCCATGATTTGATTATGTAAAAGTGGGATCACAAATTTGGGTGGAGAATGGATAGGCAAAGCTTTGTTAGCAGTAGAAAAAGAAGCTCTGCCTTGTGTTGGTGGTGTGGTAGGGCTAGGAGGAAGACTCCTAGTTCATTAAAGGTGAGGTTGTGGAGGAAACAACTCAAAATTACTCTGCTGCACCAACTCAAAAGTAGGATCAACAACACCTTGGGATTTTTGGCTTCTGGTATAACATGGAGTTGCCAGATTATAGAACAAAAATGGGAAAAAATTGGCCCTGCTTTAGCCTAAAGCTTGAGGCTTCAAACTACGCATTCTATCTCAGTGGCTCTAGTTTTGCAGATCAGATAATATAATGGAGGTGGAGGAAGATGGTAAAGCTATAATGATAATGGGTAAGACACGGAGTAGAGTAGCTAAAAAACTATTACGTGAAGTTGAGAGAAAAAATTAACAATGGGAAAGCATTGGAGTAGCTCATTCTTCCATAGCTAGTTAAATGGATAAGGCTATAATGATAATGGGTAAGACATAGGTGATGTTTCAATCTAAAGCTTGAGGCCTCAAATTGCACAAAATTACTGTGTCCCCAGTGGAGTCGCCAAAAAGTTGTTGGGTGAATATTTTGTCAATTAGCAGTTGATTAAGCAAAATAGGTCTTATCATCCATAGCAAAGGAGATTGATCAGCCCAGTGTGCAAGTTTACTACATCAGAGGTGGACAAATCTCTCCTCTCATCAAGGGGAGGTTCCTTATAAATACGCAAGAGCTATATACTATATATATATATATATATAAGTAGAAAATAACACTCAGGGGTAGGATAAGCCATCCATCTCTCTTCTTTCAGAGATGATGTTAACAAACAAAGGAGAAAATCCTGGTGGAAACACTGAAGGCACTTCTCTTCTTTCAAAAGTGTTCTTGCAGGAAACAGTAGGAGTTCTTTCAAGTATGACAAGAAACTAGTAACACAGGCGCAGTAACCAGCAGGATGAAACTGAACACAAAGTTTCGACCTCAACTAACCAAAGAGTACAACACAAAGGATAATGGGGGCACAAAGTCATCCTAGAATCCTTAACATAGAAAGAAAAATAAAAACACACACTGAAAATAATTGTGAAAGCATAAAGTCTTCCCACAGTTGGCTTTAAAACACCTTCCTTATTACTTTCACTAATTCTACTTGCCAAATTAAATAGATGAGAACACATTCAGAAGATAGACATAAGAATAATCTCCTAAAATGATACAAGCCAAAATAGCACAAAGTCTACAAACAACTTGCTTTCTCATTCAGATAAAATGAAATGAAATTACAATCTGAGCTCAAAGTCTCAGTATTCACCTTTCATCTGGGCAATGTTTTGCTCTTGTAAAAATGAAAAGTCCCCTTTACTAAGGAGAGAAATTACAATCTTATAGTAACCACACAAGGATTGACACTTTTTCCCATGGGATAGCCCATGCTACAGTCAATGTCTTCAATGCACCTTCAGTTCTGTCTGGAGGGACCATGCTAAGAATAGTGCACTGCCATAACTATGGCGTGTCCCTTCATCTAATATGTCTCTTCCTTGGTATGTACTGTCTAGTCTTTTTCCTGATGTCTACGTAGCTATCCAATTTGTCTTTACTTCATGGAAGAAAAATAGGCCACATCCTTGATTTAGTGTGCTTAGAAGTCTACTTGATCCATTGTTTCACCTACTGGAAACAACTCTTTTGAAGATATTTCTGGTCCTTTACATTGATCTTCTCTTCCCTATAGTAATTTGAGTCTTCAGGCTCTCTTTTTAGTCAGTCGCTTGGTTCTTCCTTTAAATTCTATGCTTTATTTGAATTTCCATGGATATTCCATTACTTTAAATTTGATGCCTATGAGGCTGTCAATGGTCGCTAGCCGCTTGAACCATGTTGAACCTTGAACCTATGAACCTACTGAAAGTACATTGGGTCATTGGTTCATCAGTTTATTCTGTCTCTTTTGTTCCATCGCTTCCTGGTTCAATTGTTTTCCCACTCCTTGGTTGAATCATCCATTGAACCATCTGTTTGCTACTTTTTTCCTTGACTGAGGCCACCTTTGAACCTTTGAACCCATGAACCATTGAACTTTGAACTCTTTTAGTTCAAGGTTCAATCAGTTCATTGGTTCATCCTTTGTCCGTCACTTCCTTTTTCTTTCTAAGCTCTTTGATCTTTTTGAACCAAACATGTTGAACCATTTGGTCATTGAACCTGTTGAACCGATGAACCAAAATGGTTCAAGGTTCAACAGTTCAATGGTTCAATACATCATTTTTCCTAGGTGTTTTAAATCCATGGAACTTTGAAGTAGTTGAACTTTAAACTTGACAAATGCACTCAACTCTTGCTGATGACGTTGAACCTTTGAACCCATTGAACCCATTAAACCAAAATGGTTCAAGGTTCAACGGTTCAATGATTCAATCCTTTCTTAGAAGTTTGCCAATGGACATTTTTGATTGAACCAAGTCATTGAACCAACCTTGAAATCACCCCAATGTTGAGAGCTTGTTTCTTTGAGATAATTTCCCTGCTAAAGCTGTTGAACCTATTTCTTTCCTACATAGTCCATAGAAACTAACCTGCAGAGTCCGTAGATTTAAGTTCATAGATCCGGGGGAGTCTGTAGATTTCTTATTATGAAGTCCGTAGATATGAGCCTATGGAGTCCATAGTTTCAAGCCTGTAGAGTCCGTAGATTCACTGAAAATCTTGAAGAATGGAGAATTTGAAAGCTCATAACAATTTTTGAGAAGGGAAGAGATTATTTTGGTATGTTGAACCAAAATAGTTCACATGTTGTCCCAAAAATGAGAAGTCTTTTTTCGGGGACAACACCTACAACTTTTTCACTCTCTATATTTTAGCTTCATTAAAGCTAAGTTTCCTCAATCTCCACCTTCACTTCTCTAGCTTAGTCTGAGGTGGCAGGTAGGGGGTCCATTCACTTGATGAGGACTCTTTGTTCTTAGGTAAAATGTAAGTGTCCCTCCCACTCTCTTCTTCCTCCAACTCCTCTTTCTCATCTTCCTCAAATAGGATTATCCTTTGCACCACAAGAGGAGCCTTCCCTTCTTATTTTTCCCTACACTAGGGGAAGCCTTTAGCATGAAGTGCATGCACTTTAGTGTGGAGTTTGAAGGAGATGCTTCTCCTTTTAAAGCAACCTTCAACCTTAGACACTCTTCTATTTCCTCTAAAGTCTCCCCTTTCTTTTTCTTTGGAGACTTTTTCTTTTCAATTAGTGCTAGATTTATTTCATCCCTAATCTGGACTAGGGGGTTTCCCTTCTGTTTGATGCCCTACTTGATGATAGAGTTTTTCTTTCATGGATTTATCTCATAGTATAGTCTATGGATGAATCTAATGATGGTGAATTCTTGGACAAGATCGATGTCTAGTTGATTTGAAGCATCTTATTTATACTCAGTGGACTTTTCATCCATGTGAGGGAATCGATGCCTCAACCTGCACCTCTCTACATCCAATTCCTTTATTAGGACGTCCATTTGTTATGCATTCAAGATCCTTTGTAACACATCCCTAAAGTATCATGCTAATAAGGTAAATAGGAGATTCAATCATCCTAACCTATTCCCATCCCTTAGTGCCAAACATACTATGTAGTAGTGTTGCATTACGGTGAAAGCTACCATCTTGAACATGCTATGAGGGAGCCCCTAGGGAATTGACCACTCCAAACCAAAGGCTTATATGTAATTTTCACACCAACACATTATGAACATCTTGTACTTGGGGTTGAAGGTGGTGGGGTAGGTGTATTCTTTGTAATTTTGTACCAGATATTCATGGTATTCTAAGAACACCCATAGATTATCGTCATTCCCATCCAAGATCCCAATTTCCTCTATCATGATCAAGATAAGGATAGACCCCTACCTAAATGTCCGCTTAGTGCTATGACATTCTAATGCATTCTTGACTAACGCTTCTATGATGAACTTCATGATATTGAATTGTATACCCTACACCATGTGATAGGTAATGTAGAGGTATGCTTTTGAAACATTTATCTACCAACTGCCCAAACACAACTTAGAGCTTATAAGGCACGTCATCACCCTTATGTTGAGGTCCTCACACTTGCTAATTGGGAATGCAAAACCTCCTTTGAATTAATTAAGGATCATAACGATGTGCTCTACCTCTTTGATAACATCTATCATCTAGTGGATGTCCTATCTAGCATTTAGTAGCCATGTTATCTTCTTGATTAGTTGTAGTGAGATCTTCATGCATCATCCTACAAAATAGAAGCGATCATCATGAACATGCAAGAGTGGGAACTAGATGAGTTACTCTAGCTTTCCAAAGTATGGTAATTCATAGAGATAAGTTGCACTAGAAGCTTTTAAATTTTCTCAAATTGAGACATCAAATAGGGCATCACCTTCTGGTGTCTTGCACCTTGTGTCTACCATCCAATCATGTGGCAAGTCTTGGATGTAACTTGACATCTGATGGTTGTATTCTTTGAGTTAACAATTATGTGCAAATGAGTGACAACTTTCCCCCACCTAAACTTTTAGGGGAATCTGCATATATTGTTACATATTTTTTAGTGCCTCGGTGTCTACCTCGATGATGCTAATTGCTTCAATTAGTTGTGCTTTGGTCTTGGTATCCATCATCTCCTCTATGATTTTCACCCATTTAGGTTCTTGTTGCACCTATGTAGAGATTATTATCTTTTACTTATTCACCATCATAAATTGACTTATGTTGAATTTAGGAAGATGTGGCTTGCTGAAGCCTCTAATGATAGTCAACACTTCTATAGTTGTGGGATCTATGACTATACATTCCACTATGAGCTTAGTTGGCCATTAATAGTAGCCTAAGTGACAACTATTCATTCTAACTCTATTTTCTACACCAATCTCTCTCTAACACTTCAATTAGGTCTTATTGTGAATGCAATCTTTCTCAATATGCTATTGTTTACTCTAGGTACCTAAATTTCTCAAGCTTTTACTACAACAGGGGTCTTTTTCTTCAGCTCTCTATCTCTTACTTAGGTTTTCTATAATTCAGAGTTAGTTTAAATTTTGTAACCTAAGCTAGTTTACCACTTGATATTTTATAGCCTTCATTCTCATATACCATCATTAATGTAGGCTTAGGCACCTTGATTTTTGGAAACTAGAAAAATCTATGAAATCCTCAAAAATCTCTTATTCTATACACATTAAATGCATATCTTTGTGCCACCACCACCTCATTAAATTATCTTAATGGATTTTTTGATGAAGTGACATGTGGTTCAAATGGTCACTTCTTGCTCATTTTCAGGTGAATGCTATTTATCTTAAATGTTCTCCTTTTGCATGTGTATACTTGGCATGACCTTGACCTTTCCTTGTAGTAACCTAGGCATAGTGCCTCATATGTGCATGATTCAGCCTCCTTAGTTCTAATTTTTCTTCTAGTTATGCTATTATTTGAAGCATGTTTCTCTACCTTGGTCAGTTTCTTGTGCATCATCTTGACTTGGCATGTCCCACCCCATATAAATCCCTTACATTGGCCCTCTATTAATTCATTTCTCTTCTAATTCTCTTACGCACTTTTGGAGTGTTTATATTCACTATCTAACTTGCACTTAACCATGTTAAATATCTTCACTTACCTCTTAGGTCTCTAGTGCTGGATTAATGGATGTACCCTTTCTCAACTTTTATGTAAAGGTAGTTATAGAGTAGTTCATTCTTGGGCCTCCAAATGCCCTACACTATTCATATTGCGTACATGTATCTTTTACTTCTTCTATTTGCACTTGGTAATATTCATGCACTCACCAATTAGACTTATAGCCTCATGTACTGAGAGAGTGTAAGTGCTCAAATCACCTAATTGGAATTATGTGTGAAGCATTAATAGATAAGTTCTTTTAGCCACTACGTGTTACTCAATGCCTCTATAAATTATACACTAGACAAATAAAATAATTAAAAGAATGGTTTGGCTTACACCAAACGGTATCCTAGTCAACTTACTCCTAATTGAATTGTGACCAAGAAGTCAGTGTTTCCATGGTGTGAGCACCATCCTGCTACCTATATGGCTTCAATCAGTTGCCATTAAAATACCCAAGGAGCATTTTTTTTGGATAATGTTCACAAATTGCATGTACCTATTCCCAATATGTGGTGGATGATGTAGGGGTCCATATAGATTTGTAATTTTCTTGGGTGCTTAAAGTACTTGGAATTATAGAATAGCACCAATGCTCCTTTAGTCAACTCCTTGTGCTTGATATGCTTGTCATGCTAGTGCTTTTAGCATGCCTTCTCAATCTACTAACTCCACTTGGCTTGGGCACGCTTCTCATCCAAGTGTTCCAAGTCTTCCAACCTTGTGCTTAAATATTCTTGGTCATCTAAGTGACCAATCTATGTAATATGTAAGGAGGGCACCATGAATTCTATGGGTAGAACTACTTCAACACCAAACACTAGTTAAAATGGTATAACCTTGTTTAGGTGCTTGTATGTCATGTAGTATACCCATAATACTATTGATACATGATCATCCCAGTCCTTATGACTAACATCACATATCTTTGTCAGACACATTCCCAAGATCTTGTTGAATGCTTCAACTATGTTATTGGCCTAGGGATGATAGAGGGTGGTTTTGTGGTATGCCACCATGTATTTAGTCAAAAGGATGCACACCATCTCATTAATGAAATGAGTGCCCTAGTCACTAGTCAAACTTAATAGGTACCCATACTGGCTTATGATGTTCTCTCATATGAAGTGTGTGGTTGTTATCACTGTGTAGTTTTTGGTCAGCATGGCTTTGACCCACTTAGTGAAATAGTTAGTTGCCACTAAAATATATTTTTCACTTGTGTGTCATGTTATGGGAGTGATTGGCCCAATGAAGTCAATAGCCCACTTTTTGAATGGTGCCTAGGCAAAAATGGGGATGAGAAGCACTCATCTTGATGGTTGGACTTTTTAGTGTACTGACATATGTCACATGCCTTAGCATATTACTTTGTATCTTGAAATAGGGTTGACCACCACAAGCCTAACTATAATACCTTGCACATCTTTGCATCTTTAGCATAATGGCCTCCTATGATCCCTTCATCCACTTATTGTAGGATGGAGTCCCATTCATGCTCTAAAACACACTTTTGTAGGACTTCATCTTTACTTGTTTTTTATATCTCCCCCTCAATGAGCTAGAAGGAGGTAGCATAAACTATATTTTTTTTCTTCTCCTTAGTTGACAAGGTTTGGGCCACAAAATCAGACATTAGGAAAGAGGCAATCTTTGCTAGATCTTTAGGGATGTGTTGGACTCTAAGAGCTATGCTTCTATCATGTCATCCTTAATTGACATTGTTGCATCGCTAGAATTGATTCATGATAAATGTTTTGGTCCCAAGTTTTACATTCTAAGTTTAACAACAGTGGAGAACTAGAATTCCTAGAATAGAATAATCCATTTGCATATGCACCCATGTAAAATAGGATTGTTCACAAGGTACTTGAGCACCTCATGATCCATGAAAAATATGAATGGGGTTACCAATAGGTATTGCCTAATTTTTTTTAAGGCATAGACCATTACCAACACCTCATGCTTGGTGGTGGTGTAATTTTGCTCTACCTGCATCAATTTCCTTTTTTTGAAGGAGATGGGGTGGTCCATCTTGCCCTCACTTGGTTGTGCAAATATGGCACCAATTGTAGATCTTTGAAGCATCAACATGGACATGAAAAGGAGTAGTCTAGTTTTGGAATTGTAAAATTGATGCACTAGCCAACTTTAGCTTCAAAGTTTCAAAAGCCTCCTCTTGTGCCTCACCCCAATAGAAAAGGCCATCTTTGCATAAGAGCTCCTCTATAGGCACTGCAATCTTTTCATAGCTCCATATAAATTTCTTGTAGTAGCTACAATGGCCTAGAAAGGCATGGACATATTTTTGCATTAAAGGTGTCTTAAGCTGAATGATGGTGGTTATCTTCATAGGATCAACAAGTAAACCATCCTTACAAATGATGTACTCGATCAATGTTCCAAAGGGGGTTGTAAAGACATAATTCTTTAGGTTTAATGAGATTTGGAACTACATGTACCTCTCAAACATGAGGCATAGATTGTCATAGTGGTCTTTTACCAGACCATACATAGTCCACTCATCAAGATACAATTGGAGGAACTTATGGATAAAGTCTTTGAAAATAGTGATCACTACCTTGGAGAATACGACTACCATATTATTGAGTCTAAAAGGCATTGCATTGTAAGTAAAATAATCCCATTTAGTTTCAAAGGTTATTTTGGGCTTATCCTCCTCCTTGATGTACACCTGATGGTCCTAAGAAACCATAAGTGAAGGTATAGATTCTGTAGCCTACGACTCCATCTAAGACCTCGTTGGTGAGTGGGGTCAGGAATGGGTCATTAATGTAGGTATAATTCAAGAGTCTATAGTTAACACAGATCTATATGCACCCATCCTTCTTGATGTTGATGACCATCAAGCTCACCCATTGTAATTATTACACAAGGTAGATGATGCCAATGGTAAGCATTCCATCAATCTCTATTTTCACCTTGGCATAGAGATTGGGATTTATTCAATATGAGTGCTTCTTGATTGGCCTCGTACCATCCACAATATTGATGCTCATTTTTTCAAGGAAAGGGTAAGCACCCTTCATATCTTAATAGTTGTAGGGGAATAAGTCCTAAAATTCCTTCAAAAGGTCTAAGATTCATGTCATCTCTACCTTAGACTGGTAAATACCTATAGTGGCAATATTTGATTCACCTTCTACATTAATGTCTAATTTAGTGGTCTTGAGTGGTACATGGTAGGGCTCATTCTTCTCCTAATGAGAGTATTCAACTTGTTGGGTCCCCTTAGTTGTTTCAATTCAAAGATGCATTGAATCATCTTTGTCTAGGGCATTATCATCCATAAGGTGTATAAGTTTTTGCCTTCCTGTTAGAGCCTTCCAATTATGCTCTTTCCATGTCTCATCATCTTCCTCACTAGAGTCACTTTTAAGCACCTATTCTTAAAATAATATTAGGAGTGCTAGTATTTTCTCCCCAAACATTTTGCTAAGGCACTCTTCTAAGACGATGGTGTCCTTAAACACTACCCTATGAATGACTTGCAGTGGCTCTAGTAGTTCTAAGTTATATAAAGAAAAGGAGAAGGTGTGCACAAACATCTCCTTGAGTATCTCATAGTTTCCGATCTCATGGTATGTCTCATTTACAATATACCATGCTTGCACCCATGTTTTTCAAGTCTTATAAAAGGCATGCACCCATAGGCCTCTTAGTGTGTTCTCATCGTAAACAATCCAAGTTTCTTCACATAATTGTACATGTGCAATTGGGTTGGAATCACCTAAGTGGGTATGTCAAAGTCTTAATTACTCTTTCCAAACCAAATGCATATTGCTACCTTTACATCTTTCCAAGTTGGCAAGTCATGTCTTTGCACTGCCCACTAGCGAGCAATAGTGCTCTTCAAGGTATGCACTAGTGCTCTTTAAGGTATGCACTAGTGCACCCATTCTATCCATTTCCTTGGGGATGAAATATTTAATGTCATGGAGATACCTCTCTATAGGTTATATTCCTTCATATTTCAGTAGTGTTGTAAGCTTCCCTTTACTTAGTTGAAACACCCTTTTTTTGGCCTTCTTAGTGTGGGAAACCCATCTCTTTTGAATGCCCTCAATCCTAACCAGTCTTGTTCTAGTTAGTCTTGGCTCAATTATGCAGACTAAGTGGCACCTTAAGCTAGTGACCTTGTAAGCCTCTTCTACCCATCATTTTTAGGCTATGTTAGTTGTATTAGAGGTTTATTTTTAGCTAGGGCATGCCTTGGTTACTAAGGTTAATCTTTTATTGCCCTACGTCATGATGTTGTAAATGTGGTTGATTTCATCTTTGAGATCAACATTCTCCATATATAGGGACCCTTGGTCACTTGATAAGGGTATCACCACCCTCTCTTTTCCATTTTTAAAAGTCATATGTCGCTTCTTAAAGTGCATGTCTATGTTATTTACATAGCACCATGACCTACCCAAGAGCACTAGATAGTTGTCCTACTCAACCAACTCGATGACCTTAAAGTTAGCTTGGAACTCAGCACCCATGATATCTACAATGTCACCCTTCAATATCCTAATAGGTTGTGCTTGGGTTTTGTTTTCCTAGAAAAACATGTGAGTTAAGGGTCTCAAGGGTGGCCATCCCATCTTCTCCCAGGTAGTTTTGGTTAGAATATTAACCTTGGCACCTATATCTATAATTAATTCATAAACTGACCATCCATTGATGGTGGCAGTAATCAATAACTCTTGGTCATACTTTATATTCTGAGTATGCTTTACTTCATGTGCCTACTCCATATGTAGTGCAACAAATGCAATCATTTGAAGTGTAGCCTTTTATTTTGGTTTCTTCCATGTGTGCTTCAATAGCAAATATTTTAGTAGGGATAACATCCCTTCAGTTTATTGGAGGTGCAGGATCTCAGTGAACTCTTATACTTCAACCTCATGGTTATCTTGTCTTCTACACAATGCAGTGCCCTGTCCCTCTAGATCTTTGGCTAGCTATATTTCACCCTACACATTATGTATCATGCTCATGGTTTGTTGTAGGATGTCCTTTTATTGTTTAGGGTTAGGATAGGTCACAAATTTTGGCACAGGTCATGTTATGCACTCATGCAGCTTGATTCACCATGCTCCATGTGTAGTTTTTGGGTTAGTGTAGGGGTTGACTAAGTGGTGAACCCACTCTAGGTTGTGGCCTATAGTTTAGGTAGCTCCTTTCAAGTCTATTATGGCTTAGGATCCCACCTTTCTTCTTTATATTCATGCCTAACCATTGCAACAACTTTTTTTGGCTGACCTTGAGTAAACTTTTTATATAAGTTTGGGCATTCTTTGACTACATGTGGTCCTCAACAATACCCACACATTGGGTGTGTGGGGTAGTCATGTTGACAATGCTCAGTCAACACACATTTGTAACATGATCATGGTGGGAATCTTCCTTCACCACATCTTCATCCTCACTCGTGCGTGCCTTATTGGTTCCCATAACCCATATTGTGCTAGCCATAGCCCTCATTTCCTTGACCCACCTAACCTCAAGTTGATGTTGTCACCTACCTCACACATTTTTCCATATTTTGGTGCATCTCATTGATGACTCAGTAGTCTACTATTGAGTGTGTATAAATATCACATATTTTGCAATAAATGGTAGTGTTCACTTGATTAGTGCACTGTTATAGGGGATAATTTTGATATTCATGTGGCCCATGACAAAATTCATAATTTAGGAGTAGGTAATGAACATTTATTTGTGTGAAATTATTCTTGTTATGCCCCTCCATCTCACATTTGGTGCACTATAACCCATTGTGAGTGTCATGTGTCAAACTAGTAGTTAGATTTTGTATCTAAGAGGCCATTGATAGGATTTGTACCTCCATAAATGGGTTGATTTTGATATTGGTGTTGCCTAATACCTCAACTTAGAGTGTGTCTTCAAGTGCTTCATGTGGGTATGTGAAGGTTTTCACAGATAGTGCTCATCTGAAGGGTACCAGCAGGCCTCCAACAAACCATTGTACATGCTGGGAGGGGTGAATGTCATATAGAATCTTAGAGAGAAGAGTTTTAAATCATGTGTCATATAGGCACATGCTCTTGGATAACCCTTGGTTGATTTATTTGAGTGTCATGATGCTCTAATACTCAAAACTCAGGGATATCAAACTCTTTTAGGAAGGCCTTCTTCAACATATCATAGTCAACCATAGCCTGGTTTGAATCAAATTTTTGATACTAGGTATGGGCATGATCCATCAAGGTGGTCACAAAATGGGTCACCTTGTGCTTGGGTTGGGTGATTCCTTGAATGCACCATTGCATTTCACACTTAAGTACATGCTCTACAACATTCTTGATACCATGATATTCAGGCAAGTGCACTACTATCTTATAGTAGATTTATTAAGGGGATAGTGTTGTGTTCTATGGTGCTTTCCCCCTTACATCTAGGTTGGATGTGGACCTCAAACACTGCGAATTATATGGTGGGGCATTGATTCTATCATTGTTGGCTATGTTGTTGAACTTATCATCATAGTACCGCTCACTTGTGGCATTGTGCCACTTCCTATAGGCTATTGCCCAGTCAGTGTAGCTGACATCCTCTACACAAGAATGCTTGTGCTTATGTTAATGGTTCCTGAGTTTGTGCTTGATAGCTTCACTATATACTCACTCAAATCCTCATAGGGAATCACTTGCTCAATCACAAACTCTTAATCCAAATCTTGAATCTTATCAAAGTCAACGTTAATAATAGGTTTAGTTGCCATTATTCTATCTTTTAATAATATAATGTATGAGCTTATGCTTCAAGTACAAAGGGGGTAGGTGCTTTTGGTACTTCCTCCATCACCACATCTTGTAGGAACCCATTACATCTTACACCTAATTGTTGAGACTAGTCTCTTGCTTCTTCCTCTCTTTCTTTGTGATATTATAGTTCAATATATCTTTCCCCATGCCCTTCTCACTCATTATGGGTCCTATCAGCACTTCTAAGTTCCAAATCCTCCATCAGTCTACACCTTTGCTTACTCTAATTTAGCTTCTAAATCTCTTGGGAGATAGGTTACTAGTATTTTTCCATCACACCTCACCTACATTTCCCCTTCTCACCTTTTATACTTGCTTATATGCACAAAGATTTTAGCATTCCATTCTTTTAGTTTATATATCATAATCCCCTAGAGGCTTCATTAGTTCAGTTTTGAGCCCTATTATAAACATGTCCCTTGGTTCATGAAGAAACTCATACTCTACTTCTTATGGGCATGAGAAGGTTGACACTACAAACTCCAACATGTATTTGTTTGATGCACCACTCCACCGCTTATCCATAACACATATCTAGACTTCATTTAGGCTCTCAAGCCTCTCTATGCATTTTATTGTCCACTCAATGCACTGGTCATAGATTCACCTTCTAGAGGTGGTATAGGCACATAACCATTGGTACACATGCTTAGGTAGCTTGTAAAAGAACACCTCATATAGATCATCATATAGGTTGGCTTGCACCCATTTTTTGGCTCCTATCCTTTGTATATGGGATGCTTCTATGCAAAACTATCTTCCACTTGTTATAGTTAACACTTGATGTTCTTAAATGATAGTCAGATCACCACTTTTCTATACCATTGTAGTAACAAAATTCAACATGTTTCCTAGTAATAAAACCAAAATGTTGTAAAAAAGGTCACTATATTAGCTTTTGTGCTTGGTCATGTGCTTAGCTATCAAACCAAGTACTTCTAGACTTGATGTGGCTAGGCACAAGTATACTAGGCTTTGGTGCATAACATTTAACATACTACTATTATAGCATTAGTTTCACACAAGGTACAAGCCTTGTGCACTCACCCAAAGCAAAATAGTGAAGGAATTGGGCCCACATTGGGCTAGTTGAAACATGGTGTAACTTTGGGTTCAAAGGGACTTAGTCATTGGTAGGATAAGATCAAGTGGCTTGTTATTGCTAGGCTATTTTGGGGAAGCTCAAATAGGCATGAGCCTTCTCAAGGGTATGATTCCTATGTATAAGTTAATATCTACTAGACAAGGCTCTTCATAGCATAAGCCATTAAATAATAGGGTAAGGGTCATTCAGGCACCTAGTCGAGTCATGGGAATGGCTTGGGTTCAATGGATCATCCTTCAAGGTATCACTCTAGGTATGGGTCTTAGAGTCTTAGTGCATTTAGGTTCCAACACTTAGTATATTTATAGGTAGGCTGAAGTTGCTATATGACATAGGGATGCCATTAGCAACCAAGGATAAACCTCCATATCACAATATATTCAAGTAAAGAATTATATCATTACTATTATAAACTAAGTTATAAATATAATACTATGCTATCTATACTACAAGAATCAACAGTTTAATATTTCAATAACATTCTTCATTAACTTCATAGTTCAACATGCCTAGTTCAAGATATAAAATAGAGCATACGCTCTTCCCTATTGGTACCCACGCCCAAAGGCTCACATAAAAGCTTGGGGTATACATTCTGATAACTTATCCTATTTCATACAAAATATAAATACATAATGTTGTCTCTCTATTTCAGCAAAGCTTTTCTATGTTAATCACCTCTTTTGTTCAAAAATAAGCCTTATTTTATAGGCAATTGGGCATATCCTTGCCAAGTTAGATGAGTGCATGTTGTATGCTAAGCTATCATTGGGGGGTCACTATCCCAATTTTTCCACTCTTTTGACACCCACACTTCCTTGATCTACCATGTACAATTTCCTATAGGGATGTCTTTTTAAGGTCAGTACTACACAACTACCTACCCACTAGTGCAGGATCCTCGGGGGTTCCTCCGGCTGGCACCAAAAGTACAAAAGGGATAAATCAAACCAAAGATTGCCTCACACTAAGATAGGTCTAGTTGGTGTAGTCCACATAGTTGGTACAAAAGGGGGCCCAACATTATTTATAGTAACCTTGAGAGGAGAATATGCAAACTAATTTGGACTTGATACATAATTATAATAAAAACACATACAACTTAAAATAATAGCATACCATAACAAGTGATTACATGGGGAAAACCCTTTTGGGAGATAAACCCCACACTCCAAAGTATCTCAATATATTATTGACAATCAAAACCAATTACAACACACTTATAGAGCAAGTCTTCACAAGAGCATCACCAATATACTACATAGGAGAGAAACTAGTTCCCCAGAGCTTCAATGCTTTTGCATAACTCTTAAGCTTACAAAGCTTAGCTACTAGATTACACAACTTAGTTAATTTCTTACACACTCTATAAATAAGAGAGGTCATACTTTATATAGTTTATAAATGCAAAGGATAAAGGAATGAGGGTGAAACCTCATGAGCAAGGAGGAAATGTACCACCCTTAGTGGGATCACTATTGATCCATAGTGGAAAGCTTTATTATCTTGTGCAAAGGTCAAAAGTGGATCCTCCACTTTGACAAATCATCCTCCACTTTCACATGCCTTCAAAACTAGTGCTCCACTCACCTTTGGCACTTGTCCCCCACTAAAGATCATGAGGCCAACTAATAAATGTGCCCCATATCTATACTTGTAATCTTTCACTAAAAATAAATCATGTAAATCACTAAAGATACCCAACTTGTTATTTTAATGGAGTGGGATGCCCCACTTCATTCACATTAAATTTATCTCATGTAGATTCCTCCATGGTCCATGCTAAATCATCCACAATCCACATCATCACTTGCATTACCTACCACATCACTTGCATAGTCATTGCCAACTCACCACTACCACCTCATCACATGAATAGTGATTGTGAATAGTGACTCATGAATAGTGATTTATGACTAGTAACTCATGAATAGTATCCTAACTTGTCAAGGATGGGACACCTCAATTCCCAATATTATCCCAATTGTATAATACTTTACAATACCTAGAGGAACTGTACCGACATGAACTTAATTGCTAGGGGCCAAGAGGCCCATAGACTCTGAACACCATCTGAACTTCTCTATGCTCATGGACTTAGTCAATGAATCTGTAACATTCATCAAAGTATATAGCTTTATCAACTTCACCCTACCATCCTCGACCATGTCTCTAACAAAATTTTATTATACATCAATATGTTTGGTCCTAGCATGAAATATCAAGTTCTTTACTAGGAAAATAACACTCTGACTATCATAATAAACTATCATTGCACCCTATTTCAACCCATTATCTAAACATAGTCTCTTAAGCCAAAAGGCTTCTTTACAAGCATGATTAACTATCATATACTCTACCTCTATAGTAGATAAAGTGACCACAACCTACAGCTTACTCATCCAACTTATTGCACCACCAAATAAAGTAAACACATAAAACATGGTAGATCTTCTGCTATCAATATCACCTACCCAATATGAATCCACATAACCATGAATGTCAATAAGAATATTATCTCTAATAATGTTACCATAATAACATAAAGAATACTCTATGGTAACCCACAAATATTACTAAATATCCTTCTAACTGCATTCCAATGAACTCTACTAGGATTAGACATATAACAAGAAACAACTCCCAAAGTTTGGGCAATGTCTGGTCTAGTATAAACCATAGCATACATTAAGCTTATAAATGCACTATGGTAAGGCACTCTGCTCATGTCTTCTATACCTGATGGGGATGTAGAAATTATGTTACACATAACTTCATTCCAATAAAAAAAAGAACAAACAATGGTCTATAATCCTACATGTCAAATCTCTATAATATTGAATTCACATACTCTGGCCAATCCATAGCTTTCTATTATGTCTATCTTTTCTAATATTCATCCCAAGAATGTGTCTCGTAGCACCAAGATATTTCATCTCAAATTTTCTTGAAATTTGAGATTTAAGCTCTAAAATTAAAACTTTCCCATTTCCAATAAATCATCAATGTATAAGGTAATAACCAAGAAATGATCACTATCAATTTTATAATAAACACAATGATCAAATTTAAATCACTCAAACCTTAAACTCAATATATATGTATCAAATTTTTGGTACCACATCCTAGGACTTTGTTTGAGACCATACAAGGATTTCTTTAACCTGCAAACAAAATTTCTTTTATCTTTCACCACATAGTGCTATGGTTGTCATATAAATTTCCTCCTCCAAACACCATGAAGGAAAGCAGTCTTCACATCCATTTTCTCAATCTCTAAATCATAAGCAACTACAATAGAAATAAAGAATTTAATGGATGTCATTTTAACAATAGGAAAAAATATCTCACCATAATCAACACCCTCAACCTAAGAGTAACCTTTTACAACCAACCAATTTTTATACTTTTCAACACTTCCATCTAAACCAATCTTTTCTTGAACACCCATTTGTAACCAACAGGCTTATGTCCTTCAAATAACGGTACTAGGTCCCATGTATCATTATTTTTCAAATATGTCATTTCCTCTTCCATAGCAATCTTCCAAGACTCTATATCATTCATAACCAAATCTTTGTTTGCAGATCTTGGTTTATCAATGTTAGTACTCAAATCAAATTACATCTCCAATCATTAAGAAAATACCTTTCTAGTGGTTGTTTATGACTTTTAGACCTTTGACCAAGCTGAGATGGAGGTTCTTCTTCATCTACCTCCTCTTCAAAAGATTCAAAGCTTGACGAGCTCTCTTCAACTTCTTGTCTCTGTCTTGGCTTCAACTCAACTTTCTCAAGCATAGGAGGAAGTTGAATCACTTCTTTATTTGTTATTTTCTCTGGATATTGTATAATAGAAGGCTTAGTTTCTCTAAAAATAACACTTCTAGAATATATTACCTTCTTTGTTACTAGATCCAAAATCTTGTATCTTTTCACATCATAGCTATAACTGATGAAGATGCATTTCATAGCCTTATTCTCCAAAAAAATTTGCTTTTCCTTTAGCACATGTGCATATGCCTTATGACCAAAAACTCTAAGATGTCTCAATGAAGGCTTATGTCTAGACCATGCCTCCATAGGAATTTTATCAACAAGTGTTGATGTAGGAGACCTATTGATTAGGTAGCAAGCAGTGGCTAGAGCTTTAGCCCAAAACCTTTGTTCTATTATAGCACCACTAAGCATACTCTTAGCCTTCTCCATCAGTTTCATGTTCATTCTTTCTACAACTTCATTCTTTTGAGGTGAATATGGAGTTATTTTCTATATCTCCATAACACAATCTTTACAAAATCTATCAAAATCATTAGAGAAAAATTCACCACCATTGTCAGTCCTCAAACACTTAATTTCATTTTTAGTTTACAACTTGACCATTGCTTTAAACTCTTTACAAAGACTGAAAACTTCAAATTTACTCTTTAGAAAATAAATCCATGTCCTATTTTAATCATGAATAAATGAAACATAGTATATGGATTTTGAAATTGAATGAACATTAATAGGACTAAATACATCATAATGAATAAGATCCAAAACACCACAAGATTTATGAGAACTCAAGTAAATCTAAATGTAGTTTTGTTTACCATAAACACAATGCTCACAGAAATCAAATTTAAGATTGCAATCTATCAAACCTTCAACAAGGTTTTTATTCTTCAAGGCTCTAAGACCTTTTTCTCTAATGTGGCCAAGTCTTTGGTGCCATAACATACTCTTCTCTTTAGGAAATTTTAGTTCCATAGAATGAGCTTAGGTACCTAGAAACCATGACCATCCACATAAATAGTAATTACCTCTTTATCCAACAGAGTAGTCTCAAATTTAGTCTTCATAAAAGTACTATTACACTCAATTGTACATGCATCAAGTTTTTACAAAGTGACAATCTTGACACCTTTAGCTATCACCATAGCACCTCTAACCATCTTACAACCTACTTCAAAAAATACAATCTACACATCCACATCTATTAGTTTTCTCATAGATAATAAGTTATGAGTTAGCCTAGGGATATACAACACACCATCAAACCATTTAATCCTTCCATCTAGAAATTTGATTTTAACTCTACCATGGCCAACAATGGTCATAAAATAATCATCACCCAAGTAGACCTTATCTTCATAAAATTCTTCATACTTAGAAAACCAATTTCTATTAGAGGCTATATGGTAAGATGTGCCTAAATTAAGTAACCATGCATCATTACTTGCTTGGGTTGCCAAAGCTGCAATGGATGCATCACTATCTTCCTTCTCAAATTCATAATCAGAATCATACTTTTTTTCTTCTTCCTTAATATCTAATCAGTAGTGACCTATTTGCCACAATTCCAACATCTCACCTTGGGATTTCTAGGAGATTTGGATCTCCCCTTGGACTTGGATATAGACTTTTCATGTTTCTCATTCTTCTTTCCTCTTTCTTTAGATCTTCCTCAAACATTTGGGGCCTTTTTGGTACTAATGGAAACTTTCCTTCTCATTTCTTCAAAAAGCAAAGAATGTACAACATGCTAAACTTTTAAGGTTATAGAAGTACTTATTATAGCCATAACAAGAGAATCCCATGAGTTAGGCAAAGAACAAAGAAAAATTTGACATCTCTCTTCCTCATTTATTTTTATACCAAATGATACTAATTGAGCCACAAACATATTAAATGTTTCTAGGTGATTTGTAATTTGTCCACCTTCTTCCATTCTTAAATAATATAACTACTTTCTAAATAAAATTTTATTAACAAGAGATTTAGCTTGGCAGATCTAACCTAATTTCTTCCACAAATTGTTTGTTTTGGTCTCTTCATGGACATTAATTAGTACAAAATCTGTAAGGCACAATCTAATGATACCTTTTGATTTTTAGTCTATTACATCACACTTAGATGTTTCAACTAGATCTATAGATTTCTGAATACTTTCATCAATGTTATCCCATAGATCTTGATCAACCAACAAATCTTCCATTTTTAGCTTTCCACATCTCAAAATTATTGCCTAAAAAATTTTAAACCTCCATGCTCCCTAATGTGTTTGCCTTCTTATTATTCTTACAACAAAGAACTCCAAATATCTATTACATAAGTTCCCACTCAAAATTAGATTAGTTCAAAAAATCCAACAAACCCACAATTGAAATCAAAACTGGCTAGGCTCTTATATCACTTGAAATAAATATGAGATCACGGAAAAAATTCCTTACATTAAACCTTGAGAGGATAATATGAAAAATAATTTGGACTTAATATAGAATTATAATTAAAACACATGCAAATTAAACTAATAGCATATGATAACAAGTGATTACGTGGGGAAATTGCTTTTAGGAGAAAAACCCCACACTTCAAATCAGCTCAATGTATTATTGACAATCAAAACCAATTACAACAAATGTGTAGGTCAAGACATCACAAGAGCATCACCAGTATACTACACATGATAAAAATTGGTTGTACAAATCTTCAGTGCAAAGGCACAACCCTCAAGCTTACAAAGGTTAGCTGCTAGCTTACACAACTTAGCTACTTGATTACACAATCTACAAATGAGAGAGCTCTTAATTTATATAATTTACAAATGTAAAGGATAAAAGAATGGGGGTGAAACTTCATGAGCAAGGATGAAATGCACCACCCTTACTAGGATCACTATTGATCCATAGTGGCAAGCTTTGTTGTCTTGTGCAAAGGTCAAAATTTGATCCTCCACTTTGAAAAATCATTATCCACTTTCACATACATCCAAAACTAGTGCTCTACTCACCTTTGGCACTTATCCCCCACTCAATATCATGAGGCCAACTAAGAAATGCACCCCATATCTATCCTTGTGATTTTTCACTAAAAATAAATCATGTGAATCACTAAAGACACATAGCTTTTCACTTTAGTGGAGTGGGACTCCCCACTCCATTCACATCAACTTTATCTCTTGTAGAGTCCTCCATGGGCCATGCCAACTCACCCACAATCCACAACATCACTTGCATCACCTACCACATCACCTACATAGTCATTACCAACTCACCACTTCCACCTCATCACATGAATAATGATTATGAATAGTGACTTTAAATAGTATCTCATGAATAACTACTCATGAATAGTTAGTTGTGAATAGTAACTCATGAATAGTGTCCTAACTTGTCAAGGTTGAGACCCTTTAATTCCCAACACATCATTGAAAGTAACTAACAAATATTTCATTGCTTCTTTGTTTTGCCTAACCCAAATATACCATTGTAATATCATGCTCAAGATTGTATGATAAATGATGTACAAATTTATCTAAAGGGTGATCAAAGTTTGGCACAAATTTCTTTGGTCGTTTAAGAAGCCATTCCAAGGCTTGTCTAGCTAAACTTCTAGGAAAGAGGAGAAGCAAATATAAATTAATGCTTGCCACTAGTTGGCAAGCAATAAAAAATTATTTTAAATGCTCTTTTGGGTTACCTTTACCCTTATATTTATCAAATTTAGGTGGATCATAACCTAGAGGAAAAGGTATTTGGAGGTAATCCATATTAAATGGATATGAGCATACCTCTTCTAATTTGAACTTCTTCATCTGTTTCCCAGTTTGAATGGCTATAATTGCATCCCTCATTTACTATAGTTTTTGGGCTAAGAAGCTAGATGGTACAACTTTTTGAGGTTAGGATTGTGCAGTCAAAGGTGGATTACCTTGACTGGGGTATGATAGAGGAATGGCATATTGTGGAATGTTTGATTTATTGGTCGACCGACCAGGGATACCTATCCATGCATTAGGATCATATTATTGGTATGGTATACATTATTATTGATAAATGTTTTGTCTAGGGTTTGCAACATGACTTTGATTTGTAAATTTTCATTATAGTGGAGGCATTTAGTTAGGTGTAATATATTGTGCTTGTTGGGTTTAGATAAGAACTTGTTTTTGACTTATCGAACACTATTGTATAAATAGTACTCATTATTGGCTAAATCCATGTTATTAAAGGTGTTATAAGTTATATTCCTACTATATATTAATTACCCCCTGGGTAAAAGGCAATTATTGCCTAGTAGGTACCTATTATAAGTTAGGACCTTGTTGTTGGGTAACCACATGTTATAAATTGGGCACTTGTTGGAAGTTAGGTATTTATTGTTGACCAATAGACACTCTTTATTGACTAATAGGAACACATTGTTGATTAGGAAACATTTGTGATGTTTATGGTATATTAGTTGTGTTTGTGTTGGTATAACATTAGTTTCCACCTATTGAGATGGTGTAGTGTTCAACACTTATAGGGATAGAATGTTGGTCTAATTTTGGCTACTTAACCCCTTGTTGCATGTTTGAGGAAGCTATTGGTTGAAGAGTGGAAGTTGATTATTGTGTTTGGGAACTAGGCTTACCTACCCCTATTATTGTAAGCCACTTGAGGTATTGGTAATAATATCCTATTTTGTGTTACTCTATGGTATACTAGACTCACCTTGGTTCAAATTGGGATGCACTTGCATGTTATCCATATGTTTTGTGTGAGGTCTTCTATAGGAGTAACAGTTTATTTTGTCATAATTGGGACATTAAACATGTATCCTACCAATTTACTTTGGCCAAAGGGGTCTATATTCTGATTTATATATCCCAAAAAATTAGTTTGTATCCATATTAGGGGAGCTAACACTATGAATGGTATGATTGAAATAGTTATGCGATTGAAGTTCTGAGCTAGGTTAAGATATGTTTGATACACTCATTTTACCTATTCTGAATGGTCATCCATTGGACTCTTTCTTTTTGTAAGCACATTTAGACCTTGTGTAGGTATTATTACTAGAGATTGATTATAAATAGTTGAATCATGTTCAAACTATTAGACATGATGCACATTGTTAGGTGTTTTGATCAAGCTAGATAGAATTTTATGTGGGAAGTATGTCAAGAATTTTGATCCTACTTATAATGCCCTAACTATAATTTCATCTCTATTTTCTAGCAAGTGATGATCAAATAAGTATGGGTCATAACTTGTAAGCATGGTTACATAGTAGGTTGCTACTATTGGCTATGTTCAATGATAGTTGTCATATTAGTAAGGTATTGTACCATTTGTTGTTTCTCTTGTAATGGATAAGAAGGTGCATTAACCAAGTACTATGCTAATGGGTCTTGTCCTTACTCTATATATGGGATAGTATAAGAGGGATATGGATCCATCTCATATGTTACATCATTGCCATAATGTTCTTGAACAAGTGGGTCATTAGTGACAATATTCTCATAATATAGATCATAAATGGTCCCATTACGTATATAGCAAGGCATCCCTAAATTCATGACTGGGTCTTTATAAAAATGTATAATGTGGTAAAGGAACCGTGGTCTAAGGAAAACAACCTTTAGCTCTTTAAAAGAGGTCCAAAGGTGAAATGCATAATCTAGGTATAAAGCAAAGGTAATATGAAAATGTGAAACTAGTTTTTGGAAAAGTGTTTGGGTAAGGTAAAATGATCTTGATCTAGGTCTAACAATGAAAAGAAAGGTGCTAGGTATTTGGTCAAACATCACAAAGCTAGACTTATAAAATAGGTCTAAACCATGAATAATAATGTTAGGTCTTTGGTCAAAAGTCACAAAACTAGACTTCTAAACGAGGTCTAAAGTGTGAAAAATAATGCTAGGTAATTAGCTCAAAAAACTCAGTCTATGCACATAAATGACTCTTGGATAATGAAAATAAGACATTCTTAAACTTGGCACAAAGAACTCTAAACTAGGCATGCGATAATAAAACACGCCTAAGTCTAGGAAAAGGTCTTTAAATCAAATGAGAAATTAATCCAAGTTTCACAATCTAAACATAAAAGGTAAACCACTTAAGCCCAAATTAGGCAAGGCTTTGATGTAAACCTAATTAGTTTAGGATCTAAACTTTGAAAGATTGAATTTCAATAAGTTGGACTCAATAGTAGCGTAACTACATGTTTTTATAAATAAAGGTATGAATGGATTTTGAACTTGGTTTCAAATAAGGTAAGTGTTTTGGAATAAAATTGGCAATGTAACAATGCCCTTTTGAATAAGTGGTAAAAAAGTGGTATTTGAAATCTCAAACAAGGCAAAAGCTTTGAGTGATTTCAATAATGTAACACCTCTTAGTTTAAAGTAGTGTATAACATGTGCCTTGTTTTGAAGGTTTTGACTCATTTTAACTTTGGTACACAAATAATTTTAGACCCAAAAATACATGCTAGTAAAAGAAATAGAAAAAGCACCTGAGTTCACACCCTACCCTAAAACTAACAAGGTGTGCATAGCTTCTACCAAAGTTTCCACTAATATATTAGTATTGAAAGGAATTAGGTGTTAATCCAAAAATTAAAGAGAACATTTAGATATATTTTTAAGCTCCCTCTATCTTCCAAGAACTGGTATGTGGAAAGGAACTTAGAGTGACAAAGCACCTAGTATTTGGTAAGATATATTGTGACAGAGTGGGGTTTACTAAAATCTATAATTTTTAAAATGATCTAAATGGTCCCAAGTGTGGCTAACACAAGGGTAAATCATGTCAATTGAATTCAAACTCACTAACTTGTTATGAAAGTGTATAGAGTCCTTTGCATAATGACTTCAAGTGTGTACTACTTAGTGAAGTTTGATGTTTAGCATGAACTAATCTAGGTTTTTGTTAAAATTGTTAGGCTAACTGCTAAACCACTATTCAATTCCAGTATCATGTGCCCAATTTATATACCCCACTATGGAGTGGGGTTATAATGATGATAGGAGATGAAACTCCAGGTCAATGCTCCCCTAAATAACTTTTGAGGTGGTGATGAAATCCTACCCACAAGCCATTGCAGAAAAACAAATAAATGAAAAATTGGAAAAATTTAGGGTCATTTTCTACGTCACCCAAGTCACTCAGAGCTTGGGGAAAGCATACACAAATTTTATTCATTTATATACTCAACCAAAAAAGACAATAAACAAGGCATTTTTGATAACCTAAGTTCCTTAAAGGGGAATGGGGAGAACATACACGTAAAGTTCAGTTTGACAAAAAAAATTATCTAAGAAATAGAAACTAATTACCTTTACAAGAATGAAAAAATAAAAAGAAAAGATCTTAGGAGCACTAATCTAAGTTTGTTATTTTTAGAGCATCAAACAAGATGTGGAGTTAAATTTTACCCCTTGGATTTGTTGTTTGCACTTGTAACCTTGAAAGACAAAAGGCAAAGTTATTAAGTGATTTTTAAGCACCAAAACATAAGTGTGAATAGAATTTTGAAGTGTTTAGACCTCCTTTTCTTGACTTAGTTTATTAAAAAACAATTTAGTGGGTTCACTTATGTTTATGAAAAAGAGTTATCCAATAATCAACCTTCACTTTTAACCTCTCGGGTTTTTTACACACAACGAAGTCGTCGATTCCTAAACAAATTGAATTCATCAATTTCTGATAAAGAAAAGTCATTGTTTTCTTGTGGAATCAAAATATACAAAAATACTATATAGAAAATTTACCTTTTATTAGGCATGAATTCACCAATTAGGTTAGTCAAAGTTTCCATTTATGTCTAGAAATAGAGTGAAGTCATAGAATTCATGAGAAATATTACTTGGTGAGGTCACTGAAATGCAAGAGTGAAGTCATCATTTTCCTTCATCAAAGTTGTCATTTTCACATAGGATGATTTAGTAGGTTGATGTCATCAATTTCATAATATAGTGAAGTCATTATTTTTTTAACAAAGTAAATTCATTTTCTTAAAAAATAAATAATCGTAAAATAGGGGACAAAGCAGGGGCAGTCACCATTTAACAGGTCAAAGTCACCGATTAGGAGATAAATAAAATGATGTGAAATTAAGTCATAAAACCAAAAACTTGAAGTTGTGAGTGAAATTTTAAGGTTTTTTAAGGTTTCACATCACTCATTTGGTCTATGTGGGGTGCATGGTCCTAGTGGGCATGCCATTATGTATCATTATCAATCTGAAGAGCTAAATTTCATTAGTTTCTTATTATCGAAATCAAAAGAGAATTCAAATCAAATAATATAATAGAAACTAAACTAATATTGCCTAAGTACTTGGTTGAGCTCAATGTAATGAATACAATTACAAATAGAAGATAAAACACAAGACTATATTACCTCCCTTGTCAAACTAATTCTCATTCATTGGCATATAGGATGTTCATTCTTGGCATGTGGGTAATACAGACCTTTGTCAATGCAATATCCATTTGGGTAACACTTCTCTAATACCACTTGAGGTTTGGCTTGGTGAAGCTTCTCCTTAATCAATCTGACATTATAATATTGGATGGAGAGCTTATTTAGTTAGAGGCAATAGCACTTGTATTTATAGGTTATACAACTAACTCTAAATCAAATGTGGTTAGGTTTAGTTTTAACTTTGGTTGTGTTTAGATTAACTTTGGTCAAGTTTAAATTAACCCTGGGTTAGGTCAAATCAATTATGAAGGCTTGACAACTCAGAATATATTTATGAGGCTTGACAACTCATAGAAGATATTTATGAGGTGTGTGTTATGCCCTTAACCATTGGTGTGTCTAGGGATATGTGTGGTTGACTTGTGGCTTACATACCTCTTTTATTTACTTGTTACATTTCTCTATGTTCTTAGATAAGTCAGCCTATGGAATAACCTTGGCTAAGTAGACTATATATAGGAGGTAGTGGTTAGTATTTATTCATTATGTTAAGTATTTTTCTATTAGTGAATTATTATGGAGGTTTCCCCCTCGAAGTGGCTTTGCTATATTATCTAGTATTCTATTCTGTTGTTAAATATCATTGTGTAATCTCTCATGTTTTATTATTTTACATAATATAAAATCATTTTGTGTGAATATCTAAGTAATTTCATTACAATTGGTGTCAGATCTTTGATTTGGGAAAGTTTCCTATGGCATTGTTTTTTTGAATCTGGAGAGGTGTGGCTTCTAGGAGCAGTGAAAGCAAAAAAACATAACTTGCAATCTAGGAAGAATTAATTTTTTCTATCAACACAATATTTCTCAAAAAAAATTTCCCCTTACACACTTGCAGTTTGAAAAAAAAATCCCCTTGCACGCTTGCAGTCATTAGATTTGTCTCGATGAGACAATCGCAATGGTATATTTTGTCGATACACTTTTTTGGTACTAAATTTTTTACTCTAGTACACAAATGTAGTCATTGGATTAATCTTAACAAGGTGATCACAATGGTACCATTTCTTGCTACACTTTTTTAGAGATCAAAACCCTCCTAGGGTTTGTTTATGGCAGGTCCTTCAATTTGGGGAAGAAAAGGGGCACCAGAAACTCCTAAGACTCCTATCGATGACATGGAATCTGGAACTTTAGATCTGATGATTTCTTAGCTTCAAGTGGACATAAAAAATTTAGTGAGGCATGGTGACTTTATTTTAGTCCAAACTAATGTTTCAAGGATGCACAAAGAGATTAATGAGGTTCATAGTGAATTACAACATGTCACTACGCAATTGGTTTCCCTCACATCTCAGTTTCATCTTAATAACCCTCTACTTTAGCATTCAAATCCTCCTCTCAACAACTCCCATGCTATTATGAAATTGATCTTTCCAAAAGTGGACATGCATAAGTTTGATGATAAGGATCCTCTCACTTGGATTACCCAAATTGAGAATTTATTTGAGTTGCATCAAACCCCTAGTTCTTAAAGGGTGATGGTGGCATCCCCATATCTGGACCCTGAGCAATTGATTTGGTATCACTAGTTATGTGCTCAAAAGAAAAAGAATGGTGCTCCTATTACATGGACTATTTTTACTGAGGATTTGTCAACTCATTATCATAATAATGTCTCTGAGAACTATTTCAACCAATTAGCCAAGTTGCAGCAAATAGGAACTGTGAAGGATTATATTCATCAATTTTAAAATCTCTCTTTACAGGTGGAAGATATCACTAAGGGAAATTTGACTGATATATTTTTGGGTGGCCTTAAAGATAGCATCCAATATGAGGTTTGAATTTTTAGCCCAACATCTGTATCAGAAGCTATCCCTAAGGAAAGAATGATAGAAGAAAAAGAGATGGTCAAAAGGAAAACTTCCACTACTTGTCATGATCGCAACTTTCCAGCACCATCATTTCCACAATCCACTAGATTAACACAATGACAAATTGAGGAGAAGTGAGCCAAAGGGTTGTGTTATGGTTGTGATAGAAAATAGAGTAAAGACCATCATTGTGCTGAAAAGAAGCTATTTTACATTAAAGGTGCCAATGATGATGAAGATGATGTAGAAGTACATGATGAGGATACAAAAGTTATTAAGGAGTAATTTGAAGACTCTCAACCTACTATTTCATGTCATGCCATGTCAGGTATTATTACTCCCCAAACTCTTAAGGTGATGGGTTTCCTTAAGAAATAGGTCACTGGGAGCACACACAACTTCATCTATAGTAAGTTGGTTGCTCATTTAAACTGTTTCATTTATCTAGCTCTAGAATTTTAGGTTATGATTGTAGATGGTGGTACTATTAGTTGTTCAAAAAAATGTCATAGTATTAAGTTGGCCATGGGAGACTACTTATTATATACTCCTATGTTTCTATTCTGATGGGTGGGGCTACTTTTATTTTGGGAGTCCAATGGCTCACCACTTTGGGCACTATTGAGATGAATTTTCAAGAATTATTCATGAATTTTTATTCTAAAGAAAGGACATTTGAGCTAAGAGGATTAAAGTCTAAATCTCCACAATTTGTTATCTCCCATCAAATGATAAAGATTCTCCATAAGGGTGCTGAGGGATTTGTAGCTCGCTAGTTTTTTATAAAAGTACAAATAACTCATCCATATCCACCTCTTGATTTGCAATAAATAATTGATGCTCATTCCATTATTTTTAGAGACATGCCAAAATGAATTCCACCTAGCTGTATGCATGATCATGATATCACACTTATTCTTGGTAGTACACCACCCAACATCAAGCCATATAGGTATCCTTATGTCCAAAAAAGTGAAATTGAAAAGATGGTGCAAGAGATCTTGGATGAAAGAATCATTTACCATAGCCAAAGTGAATACTCTTCACCAATTGTCATAGTGAGAAAGAAAGATGACACTTGGAGGATGTGCCCTAACTACAAAGAACTCAACAAGTACACTATCAAAGATAAGTTTCCAATTCTTATCATTGATGATTTGCCAAATGAATTGAATGGTGCTATTTATTTTACCAACTTACATCTACATTCTAGGTATCATCAAATCAGGGTTCATGATGAAGACATACCCAAAACCACTTTCAAGACTCATGAGGGCCATTATGAGTTTTTGGTTATGCCTTTTGGTCCAACAAATGCACCATCTACTTTTCAAAGTTTGATGAATACTATTTTAAAGAAATTTTTAAGGATATTTGTTTTGGTATTCTTTGATGATATCCTCATTTATAATAAAAATTGGGTAGACCATTTGCAACAAATGAAATAGGTACTCTCCATTTTGGAGCAAAATCAATTATATGCCAAACCTTCGAAATGTACTTTTGGGGCTAGTGAGGTTGAATATTTGGGTCATCTGGTGTCTTATGAAGGAGTGAAACTGGATCCTAAAAAAATCCAGGAAATGGTGGATTGGCCAATTCTTAAAACACTCAACTTTAGGGATTTTTAGGGCTTACCAGTTACTATCGTAGATTTGTCAAAAATTATGGTAGTATTATAGACCCACTCACCTCTTTGTTAAAGAAAGACTCCTTTTAGTGGACTAATGTAGCTACTCAAGCATTTTAACAATTAAAATTGGCTATGTGCACTACTCCAATATTGGCCACTCCTGATTTAAAATCAGACTTTTGTGGTTAAATGTGATGCATCTAGGTATGGTATGGGTGTTGTACTTATACAAGAAGGTAGACCACATGCATTTTAAAGTCATCAACTAAAGGGTAAAAATCATCACAAGTCCATCTATGAGAAGGAAATGATGTCCATTTTGCATGCAGTCAAATAATGAAGACCTTATTTGATGGGCGTCATTTTCAAGTAAACATTGATCATAATAGTCTTAAATATTTTTTAGAAAAAAGGTTGTCATTTGAAGAACAATAAAAATGGGTAACTAAGATGTTAGGCTATGATTTTGAAATAGTTTGTAAAAAGGGCAAGGACAATGTGGTGGTAGATGCACTATCCAAAAAAGATGAATTAGTTGAGGCATTGCTATGTGCCATAACCATTTTGCATGCAGATTAGCTAGATGAAGCACGAACATAATGGGAACATGATAGTACTACTCATGATTTGATTCAAAATATTTATCAAGGTTTATGTGGATTTGAAAAATTCACATGGAAAGGTAATGCATTATGGTATAAAGACAAATTGTACTTATGTAAGAATTCTCTTCTTAAACAAAAAATCCTTCAATAACTTCATGCAACTCCAATTGGGGATCATTCAAGATTTTTGAAAACTTATCACATAATCAAAGATTTTTTTGGGAAGGTCTCAAGGGGGATGTCCAGAAATATGTGGCTAAATGTATGATCTATCAACAAAACAAAGGAAAAACCATCAAAACTCTAGGTCTTTTACAACCTTTATCCATCCGTAGCCAGCATTGGGAAGAGGTATCTATGGATTTCATTACAGGGTTACTAAGATATGATGGTAAAAATGTTATCATGGTTATTGTAGATCATCTTAGTATGTTCATTTTTTCTCATTATCCTAGCCATTTGTTGTTAGTATAATAGCTTTTGCTTTTCTCAATACAGTTCAAAAACTGCATGGGACCCCTAAGATCATTGTCAGTGATAGAGATTCCATTTTTACTAGAAATTTTTGGACTGAGTTATTTACATGTTTAGGCACCCAATTGGCTCATAGTTCATCCTATCATCCTCAATCTAATGGATAAACTGAGGTAGTTAACAAATGTTTGGAAGGATATCTCCATTGTTTTGTTTCTGATAAATAGGATAAATGGGTTCATTGGCTGCCACTTGTTGAGTGGTGGTATGATACTTCTGTTCATAGTCCTTTAAAAATGTCTCCTTTTGTGACACTATATGGCTACCACCCTCCATCCATAAATTCAACCTTGAAGGCCCATCCTAAGGTTCATGCAATTGGGTTCATTATAGTGTGACTTGCCTTTTCTTTGAATTTTAAGCATTTATAAAAGATATTATTAATTCATTCGACATTGACCTCATCTTTATTGAAAAAATCATTTTTTATAAAAATGTAATTCCTTAATTGAACTTGGAATTTTTACTTAAGAAGTTAATTGAAGTTTTATTTTTAATTAACTCGGCTTAGGATTTTTAGATTTTAGGAATTCTTTTAGTGTTTTGCATTAATAGATTGAAAGGCTAGTTTACCAATTTTTTGGGTCGTAATTTGATGGGTTGAATCCAAGATAGGTTATCATTGCATGCAGTGTTTTACCCCAAATGAAGAAGTCACAACATGATTCTAGGAATTTATATCTCATGCATGGATAAATTTGGGTATTTTGGTGATTTATAGGCTTAATTTACATAGTTTTATAGAAATAAATTTAAAGTCCAGTTTAGACATAAATGCAGCTAAAATAGGGTGTCTACAATAATCTCATGCATATAATGCATCAAAATGCCATAACAACCAAGATGAAGATTTTAGGACAGTGTTAGGGTAATCAATAGCATAAATATCCTCCTAAATTTCAAATAAAAGAAGCTATGAAGTGAAAATAAATAGCTTATATAAATAAATAAAAAACATGCACAACAAAGGAGATAACAATATAATTTGGTTCACCCAATGGGCTACATCCACCAGAGAAATTTGTCTAGCCTCTTATTACCATCAATAATAGGGAGAATAACCAGTGATAACACCCTATCACACCTCTCTCTTATCTCTTAGACTTTTATATTCTATGCACCTATGTTAATCGTACACTAAGATTATAACCAAGTTTGCATACAAAGACTTAACTAGTTTTCACACATCTTCGAAGAATGCAAGAATTAAAAAATACAAAAGGGGAAGTCATGTTTTTTAAGTATTTATAAGAGATAGAGAAGAGAAAGAGAAAAACAAATATGAGAGAGGAAATATGGCACCACATTCAAAGTGGGTGCATAAGTGATCCATAAAGCAGTATCTACCACTTTTGCAAAGTCTAAAACATAGTGGAATAACTTTAGATAAGAGACACCGCCACCTCTATGTGATAAGCTATCTTTGTCCTCCACTCAACCAATAAATACATATGATGCTAAATCATCTCTTATCTTTATCTAATCACAAATATAGTGGAACCTCCATAGAATTACACCCCACACACCCATTTATGTCAATCACACCTACCCACCATCACTAAAGGAAAATCCATGTGCCTTAGTGGAGTATTGTGTCCCACTTCTTTCACATAAAATTTACAACATGAAATATCCTCCATGGTCCATCTCACATCACTTACATTCCACATCATGAATATGCCACATCACCTACATGCCACATCACCATTAATAATGATCATGAATAGTAACTATGAATAGTGTCCATGAATAATGACTTCACTCCCAAAATTCTCCCACTTAAAGTCAATATACGTAAATATACATTCCTTCCAACTACTCCATCCACTGAACAAATTTCTCACTCTTATTTTCATCTATGAAGATGAATTGACGCTGAACAAAACTTTAGCTTCTCTCTTGCAACCACTTTGGTCATCATATCCACAGGATTTTCACTAGTATGTATATTTTCCAACTTCAATTGCTTCTCCTCCAAATTGACATGAAGGAATTCAATATTTACATCCAATTTTTCTAAGTAAAAATATTAAACTACAACTTTTTTTATGAAAAACCTTTCACCACCATTCAATCCTTGTACATCCTTTTACCTACATCCTCCTCTTTTATCTTGTACACCCACTTGTTTTGTAATAGATTATTGACCTTGGGAAGCTTCACTGAATCCCATGTCTATTTCATCATTAGATAATCATACTCCTCATCCATAAATTACACCCACTTATCCTTGACATCAACCTGCATTACTTCTTCATAGCTCTTTGGATCACCACCATTAGTAAGTAACAAATAATTTAAAGGAGAGAACCATTCACGTGGTCTACCTAATTTAGTATATATTATAAAAATAGGAATTTGGGGTTCATATTATTATTGTGAATTTTGAAATAGAACCTTTGGGACATGTTCTTCTATAATGTCTTCAAACACTATGTACTCTTTCTTGGCTTCTTCTTACTTATTTTCTTGTAACTAATCCCCATACATGACTCTTTCATTGAAGATAACATATTTAATCCTAATGATTTTTTTATCTTCTAAATCCCACAACTAGAATCCAAATTCATTAGTGTTATAGCCAATAAATGTACATTTCTTAGACTTAGCCTCTGATTTAGTCATATCCTTTTTATCAATGTGATAAAATACCTCACAACCAAAAACCTTTAGCAAACCTTCTTACTAGGCCATGCCTCTTTTGGTATGCCACCATCTAGAATAGTTGAAAGTATTTTATTTATTAGGTAAAATATTATATCTATAGCATCCACCCAAAAATTTAAGGGCAACCCTGCATGAAATCTCATGCTTCTAGCATGTGCTGTGATAGTCTTGTTCATCCTTTATGACACACCATTCTTATATGGTGTTCTTAGAATTGTCTTCTATCTATGAATTTCATTTAGTGAACAATAATTATCAAAATCCTTCTTGTAATATTCACCACCATTATCTAGCCTAAGGCATTTTATATTTAAACCTATTTCATTCTCAACTAAAGCTCTCCATCTCTTGAAAATATTAAAAACATCATATTTATGTTTTATACAGTAAACCCAAACCTTCTTATTTGCATCATCAATAAATGTAACATAATAAAGTTAACCACCAAGTGAAAATACCTAATATAGTCCCCATAAGTCCATATGTACAAGCTCTAACTTTTGTTCCTTTTTAGTCGGTCCAACTTTGAAAAACCTCACACATTTTTATTTTCCATACACACAGTGCTCACAAAATTCCAAGTCTATTTCTTTTAGGCCTAATAATTTATCCTTTTAATGTGATATTCATGCCCTTTTCACTCATATGGCCAAGTTTTTAGTGACACAAAGTTGTGTTTATACCTTTAGTAATTAAATCAAAGATGAATTACTACTAACTATGCTTAGATACAAATTACCTACTTTCTCACTTTTTGTAGCCACTAGAGCACCCTTGGTAACCTTGCATGAGTTTCTTATAAATGTGACCATACAACCTTCAATACCTAACTATCATGTAGAGATTATATTTATCCTCAATATTGGATTATGCCTAACATCCTTAAGCACCTAATTGTTTCCATTCTAAAATTTAACCTAAACATTATCTTTTCAAATAATGATGCAAGGTTCATCATCACTAAAGTAAACATGTCCATAATTCCCTTGAACATAATATTGAATGTAATGTTTATGAATAATAGCATAAAAATAAGAATAAAAATCTAAAACCCAAGATTTAGATATATTATATGAAGAAAGAATAAGAGCATCCTATATTACATCACCTACTACATTTGCTTCTTTTTTACCCTTTTGTTGTTCCTTTGTTGATTTTCCATGTAGGATCTAACAGTATTTTTTTGTGTGTCCTAGCTTCCCATAATGTTAGCATTCCATCTTGCCTTTTCCTCTATTTTTTTACCTCCCCTATTCTCCTGTGTCAATGCATTCCTTGGCATAGATGTTTCATCTATGTTTTTTCTTTGTATTTCTTTTCTTAGGATCACACTCACTGCATCTTCAAACTTTAGTTTAACATTATTGGAGATGGAGTTTCTTACCAACGTTACCAAGCTATTCCATTTCTTAGGTAAGGAACACAAAATAATAATATCCCTAAATTCATCATCAAATTAAATATTCATAGAATTTAGCTGACTAGTAACCATGTTAAACTCATTCAAATGATTTGGTACTGAACCATTTTTTGACATTTTCATATTAAATAATTTCTTCATAAAAAAATTAATATGAGATAGAGGTCATATAAATTCCCTAGCATGATCATAAGACTTTATTTTCTTTTATTAATATATGTTGAACACTACAGTAGATGCAAGGAATAACTAGATGGTTCCAAGTACTTTCTTATCCAGCAGCTCCCACTCCTCATCTATCATTATCATTGGATTCTTACTTATACTTCCCAATGGAAAGTAGAGGTTATTCTGAAAGAGGTAATCTTCCATCTACATATTCCACAATCTAAATTTTTTTCCATTGAACTTTTATACCTTTGATTTATTTTTATCTACCATAGTTCCTACTGAAGCTTAAATCCTTCGCTTTAAGTAATTTAGACTTCAACAAAATAATCTTGCTCTGATACCACTTGTTATGATAATTAATATCATAAATATCCTCTTAAATTAAAAATAAGAGAAATATGAAGCAAAAATATATAAATTAAAAAAATAAATCAAAGACATACATAATAAAGGAGACAATAATATAATGTGGTTCACTGAATGGGCTACACCCACTAGAAGAATTTGTCAAACCTTTTATTTTTATAAATAATGAGAATAAATAGTGATAATACCTTATCACACCTCTCTCCTATCTTTCATCCTCCTTTCTTATATGCACCCATGTTAATCTTACACCAAGATTAAAACCAAACTTGCATACAAAGACTTAACTAGTCTTCACACCTCTTCTTCTAGAATGCAAAAAATTACAAAATACAAAAGGGGAAGTCATGATTTAAAAACATTTATAAGAGAGTGAAAATGGAGAGAGAAATAAATATGAGAGAGGAAATATGGTGCCACATTCCAATTTGGTACATAAGTGATCCATAAGGTAGTGTCTATTACTTGTGCAAAGTCCAAAACATAGTGGAATAACTTTAGACAGAAGATACCACCACCTCCATGTGATAATATCTCTTTATCCTCCACTCAACCACTAAAGGTAGATGATGTTAAATATTATCTCATCTTTATACAAGCAAAAATATAGTAAAACCTCCATATAATTGTGCCCACACACCCACTTATGTCAATCACACCTACCCACCATCACTAAAGGCAAATCTATGTGCCTTAGTGGATTATTGATTTCCATCTTCTTTCAAATCAACTTTACAACATGAAAGAGTCTCTATGGGACATGCCACTTCACCTACATGCCACATCACCATGAATAGTGGATCTACTCCTAACAGACAGTTAGGAAGATGATAAATGTAAAGTTAACACACAAGAAGGTGTTACAAGACTATGTTTGGTAGATACATATTTTTAGTCCATAAAGGAAACAAATCATTGTAAAATAATAATAAGAATAAAAGGAATAAAATTCTAATAACTATGTAGTATAATTCCAAAACTAAATAAAATACAACTTCTATAGAAGAAATAAATACACCAATAATTACAATGCCAAAAACACCAATAATAAAATGAATAAGATGCTAATTAATGAAATATTCATCATGCATTAAAAAACATCACTTATTAACATGTATAAAGATGCTAAAAACTATATAAAATATAATATTATAATGTCAATTCCAAAAATATACTCTTCATGCATAAACACTACTACATGGTACCAATTTTCTGCTAATATGTACCATAAAAAATAGTTTGAAAGGCACTAAAATAGATTTATTATATATTATTGTTTAAAATTAATATTATTAATGGAAATTAAAACAAAAAACTAGTTAAAAAAACATAAATGGGTTAGGAGACAACTTCCAAGACAAAAAAAATCAAGTGTGACATCCCTTGCAAAAACAAATGTTAAAAATGTAATTTTTTTTGCTTCTCCACCCAAGAACGTGCACAATCTTAAATTTAAAAATTAGAAAATGACTTGCTTTGATACCATAAAATAAACACTAATAAAATATTTACAAAATAATTTGAAAACTTAGATGAATGAATTACAACTTCCTTTGAGAGGAATTACAACATTTCAATGATTTGAGAAAAGAAAGGAGAAAATTATATATGTCACCAAGAATCTTACAAATTTGAAGTTGTGATCCTTGAAAATCTCCCAAGAATCCTCTTCAATAAATAAGTTAAACTCACTTGGGAACAAAGACCAAAAAATATATGGAAAAGATTATCCATGATAACCTGTAAAACACAAAAGGCTTACACTAATATTTAGGTTAAGTAAATAATCATGCCTTAAAATATGATATACATACAATGAGTTTACTAAAAATAGGTTTAATGAAGATATGAGGAGCAAGAGAAGACTTACATTTAACAAAGTGAAAAATCCTACATGGTTAAAAGAAGATTGTCAAAAGAAGAGAAACTAAATACATATCCACCTTCAAAAGATGTAAATATCACACCACTATAGGTTGAAGGCAAAATAAGATTATGCAAAAAAAGTTATATGTTGAAGAATTAGCTCTAAAAAGGTATTTTACAGACAACTTATAATAAATAATTAGCATAAAAGTATGAAAAACATAAAAGGTTATAGTTATAACCATATGAGCAGTTCCAAATAAGGAACTATGAGATGATAAATTTGAGAAATTAATTTAGATATACAAATTATATCCAAAACACCCAAATCTATAATCTACCATTAAAATTGGAAACTGGTAGATCAAAATGCAATAAAATGAACATTTAAACAACATTCTAATCTAAATCCAAATGTTCCCAATTAAGATTCAAATGAAAATCTTAAATATTATAGATGGAGATTTCTTACAAATAAACTCCAAATTTTAGCATGATATTAGCTTAATCAAAAGACTTGGATTATAGTTTGATATATTTAGTTGATATAAGATTCTAGGATGAGGGATTCATGGATTTTCTAGTTAGTTTTATTGGAGGATGAGCATGGTTTAAATAGAGGAAGGAGAAGGATTTTCCAATGAATTAAAAATTCATTGGAAGCCTCTAGAGAAGAAGACTCTAGAGAGAAAGGAGGGAATTCCAAGGAATTTAAAATTCCTTATAATTCTCTAGAGAGGGAACTCTCTAGAGAAGGATAAGGGTGGTGGAGAGTTATAGATTCCACTAGGGAATCTAGATAGGGGTAGGCTTGTAGGAAAGCCTAGGAGTAGGTAGGTATGTGGGTTGTGAATTTAAAATTCACAATATAATAGATAACTAGGATTAGGATATAAGTGGGATTAATTATAAGAATTAATTAGTCATGAGATGTTATAAAGTTTAATGTGGGATGGGGAATATATTATAAATATTAGACTAGACTAGGATAATATGATATTAGGATAAATTAGAAGGAAATGGATGAAATTAGTGATTTTAGCGATGAAATGGGCAAATTTAAGTGTGTACATTTTTTCCCCTCTTTTAAAGGTCATTTCAAGTAGATGAAATAGGAGTAATAGTCTTTCAAAGAATAAAGACACTCATGGATAAAGGTTAGTAAGTGATGTTAGTGGACATTATTCCCCCTTGATGGGTCATGTGAATAAGAATGAGATGGATGGCCATTTGAAAGAGTAAATGAGGGATGAGATAGACAAATATACAAGGGGATGGGATGTGAGATAGATGATGAAGAAGATGAATGTAACCTTAGCAGTGAGTTACAGATTGATGATGTCCCTAACAAAGACATATGCATAAGGAGTGGAAATGATTATGTCATATTTGTTGACATATAAATCATAAAATGATGATGATAAGACAAAATTCTATAAGCTTTTGATGTATCTTGGGCAAGGATGCATGCCAAGGAGAGTTGTGGACCAAGATGACTAATAGAAAAGGCCACAAGTTGTCGACATATCCTAAGCAAAAACATATGCATGGGAGAGCATTGGATTAAAAAAATATTGATTTGATAATATTAACATCAAGTGTATCTTAATTCAATTGATATGATGAAGGGGATGAGAGAGAATAAGTGATAAGATCGAGTGACCAAAGGACAAAGGGGAATAATTGAATTTTAATGCATCAAATCAATGAGCCACAATGTGACTAATATCAACACTATCCCTAGCAAGGAAACATGTAAGGGAGAAATAGATGATAATAAAGTTATGGCCTCAATCATGCTCCAATCGAAGGAATAAATCATAAATGTCACATGATTAATTGATCAATCAGTGATAATGGATGACTAATGAAGAAAGAATGAAAGTTGTGACTTGTCAAGCCCAATCAACAGGTACAAGTGATTAACTGGGAATATTAGGGAGATGATTGTGGGGATGATGATTTATCAATAGACTTATTGATATTATAGCTCAAGGATTTTATTGATGCAAGATGCGAGGATGAGGAAGGAAAAAATAGATGTGATGAATTTGGGAAAGAAGAGAGAGTAGCCAAGCTGACCTTAGACACGCTATGTGAATAAGCACTACCTACATAGTATAAAAAGACCTCAAACCAATGTAGTCCAAACTAGATGTTAGATGATAAGATAGACTAAATAAGGAGGAAAATGACTTCTAGACATGTTATTTGTTAGATATAGGTTATGACTTAGATGTTAAACTAGGATAAATGATGGGAGATGAGATGTTAGATGTTGATGACTAGAGAGATGATAGATGATTGACTAGAGGATATAGACATGATGATAAAGTACTTGGAGGAATGATTGGATACTATATGAGTGGACTTGGATGATCATCTTGAATATAAAGGAATATTGTAAATGATTGGATATGGGATGTTATACATTATGATAGGTGATAAAGGATAGGAAGAATGATGAGTGTGTGTATTATCAATCCATCATTTCCATAATAAGTCTCATCATAGTCTAAGTAATTTTATATAAATATAGCACTTATAAGTATGATCCATGATATAAATATGACCAAGAGGATGTTTTTCCAAAGTGCATGATTATAAAATAAGCCAATAGCAAACTCTACATCATTGAGGGCACTTAAAAGCATTATTATAGCTTTTAGTATCATCATAGCATCCTCATTCATTACCTGATATACAAAAAGAGACATGATGTAAGACTATTTATAAGACTAATAAAATAATATATATATAATCAAAAAACATGTGTATATATATACATGATGAACATAAATCAAACAATAAAAAATAGACAAGTAACACACATAATACAAGTATCTACATGTAGTGTCATTATGTCTTATGTAATTATCCAGATGAGAGTAAATGAGACGATTGATCATGGGATGAGTTAGACTAAATTGGTCATGATTATGTGAATTTGTATTAATGTTATATAGTTAGACAAGGGTATGGAGTTGGAGTAGACTAATGACTTTGATTAGGATAAGTATGTGGAAGACATAAGACAAGATGACTAGGATGTTGATACAAGGAAAGATTATTAGGACATAAGAAAATATAGGATGATAATAAGATGGAAAAATTAGGACATTTGGGATACCCAAGAGACAAGATAAGACAACTTATAGGTTTTGGTATTTTTTGGATTTTATAATTTTTAGGGTTTTTTTAGAATATTTCAATTTGTAGGTCTTTTGAGAATATGTATGTACACTATACAAATGGGGTTACTAGCAAAAAGAATACCAAGCCTATAAACCAAGATAAAGATGGATTAAATAATGGATGGTATGACAAAAATATGATGATGATGCTTAAAAGGGTATGAGGACCAAGGAATAATGGACTATGAATCACCAATGACCACATCATGAGTGAACCAGATATCTAGTTGCATGAGTGTCCATTAGGGGATATGCCAAGATGGTTACTAAACATTTCCAAAGGTTTATTCCACTCCCTTATGAAGGTCAAGACTATAATAAAGTGTTGACATAATAGGATGTAATATATGATGGTAGATGATTGGAAGGAACAATGGATAGAGGGATATGGCATGGATGGGATTGGAAAGGGATGGATTTTGCCCCCAAGTGTTGAGGTAAAATATGGACCATAGATTATTTTACCATGATGCCAAAAACTATTTTTCATCATGGTACTTGCCCAAGGTGTCAAAAGATTAGTTTTCACCATTAGACAAATGATTTTTTTGACATTTTTAATGGCATCTCAATTTATTAGATATGGTACGAGATGCAAGATGTAGACATTTTTGTGATCTTTAGCCAAAAATTATTCTATAGATGTGTGATGCCAAGACCATGTTGTCAATGTTGTATGTACTAATGTCTTGGTGTCTTTAATTAACTCTTGAGTGATACCCCTCTAGACATCATGACTAGTCATCTTTGTCACCCCTACAAGAGATAATGTTGCATGGGCTTGTGAGGTGTGGAATGGATGTGTTTAGATTTTGGATTTGATGGTGATGTATAAGACTTGAATCGATGATAGGATCATGATAAGTAAGTGTGATGGGTGATTTGGAGGTGTGACTAGTATTTGCACACATTATTGGGCATGTTAGATGTTCCACATTTGATTGGTGCCATATGAAAAAAGACTTTAAGAGATCTAAGATTTTTGGACTATGTGATTCTTCTTTGATCCAATTATTTAAAGGATTGTCAATTGTACTTGTATTATTTTTGACAAGGATTTGATCTTTAAACTTGATTATATTTTGACTGTCCCCTAGTGCCTAACATTAGGCTTCACTAGAGGAGAATTATGTTTGACTTGATAGATGATTATTTTGACTTTGATGGTCTCCTAATGCCTCAAAGAAGGTTTTGATAGGGGAAAACATTTTTGGATTAAGCTGATGATTTGACTTTTCTTGATTTTGACTTGTTTGATCAAATATGATTTGATCATCATGTATGACCTTTTGAATATGGTATTAGATTTTTATTTTTATGGCACATATTATATTGCTTAAGGAAGGATTCAATTATGCATGTGCATGCTCATCCCTATAGAGGTAGTTGATTAATGATCATTTATGTGATGAAAAGTATTTATGATGGATGAAGGTGGGAGAGATGGTAATATGAGGTCAATGAGTGGTGATTGGGTAGTATGGTCCTCATAAGGGTTCCTAAGAGACCTAAATTTGACATCAGATAAAATCTCCTTAAGATCAATAAAAGGATCACTAAGATAGGCATTCGATGTAGGATCAGATCCACTCTAACTATCTTCGATAGATAAAGCTTGTAAGAATTTTGTTATGACTTCCTCATCCTAATTAGGATCAAAAGATATGCTTTATGATTAGTTAATATCTAAATTAGAGGCACTCTTAAATAGGTAGATGTGATCATGAGATAAAATATCCATAAGGGATGATGTTTTTGATGAGGAATTTGATTCAAATACTGGTGTTCAACATGATGCTAATGTAGATAATACTTATGTTATCTCCAATGTTGACTCTAATGAGGGTGCAAGTGATGTTGATGAGGCAATGCTGCTAATATAGGATTTTTTATCCATAAGTAACCTCTCCAAATGGGGTATTTGATGTGATGATGGGGAGATAATGCATTTGACAAAGATAGGTCCATAAAATAAGGACTCATGAGATAAGGGAGGAATAGGTCTAGGGTAAATGGATTCATCATCAAAGATAGGTGGATCATGAAAGATGGACTCATGAGAGAAGGGAGGACTAGGTTCATGGAAAATGGACTCATTATTAATGGATGATTTTTCAAAGATAGGGGGACCATGGAATATGGATGTGGTGTCTTGACCTTGGCTTGGAAATGAAAGGGCTTGATCATGATTGAGAATAGAATCTTGACATTCCTCTTTTTATTCACCCTTGTATGTAGACCCATCTGATTCATTCTTGATTTTTATGTCACCATGATTGATTAGGTCTTAGACATAATTTTGGAAATTGTGACATTGATTAATGGTATGCCCCTAAATTTAATGATATATACAATAGTGGTTGGATTTATACCAAGAGGGCTTAGGCATGGCAAGATAAAGATGTCATATGGGTGGATAAACCATCATGTAGGTGGTAACAAGTTGGTGGGAGAGGGATTATAAGGATATAGGAAGAGGAGTATAGGGCCTCTCTTCACTTCGTGACTTGGATTTGGAAGCATTGGACTTTAGATTAGATGGTTGTTGACATGATTGAGTGGGCAGACTAATATTATAAGGTGTTGCCAAGGTAAGATTACCTTTTCTAGTGTAGGAAGGGGTAGATGACTAGATATGATTGGAAGATAAAAAGATTGACTATGATAGGTAGGGATGGGGAATAGGATCAAATTGATGTGGATGGGTGTGGATTGGAGATAATGTTGGGTGGATAGGTTCAAAATCTATAGGACATGGAGTGATCATCTCAAAGAGGTAGGAAAGGAGTACATCCCTATTGGCCATGAGGCATTTTCAATTAGGGTATTGACCAAATCTATTTTAGGTGCCATGGATCAAGACAAGAGCAAATATGGATGATGTGGTTTATCATCCCCAATTGATAAGTATATGGGATTGAATGTAAATATTGAGGAATGAAGATGGGATATATGGAAAAAATTTGGATATAGGGTTGCTTTAGTTTGATCTCAAGTTTAACTAGATGTTCGATGTGATGTGATGTTTGATGAGGTAAGAAAAGATCAAGTAGACCAAATTAGGATGTGAGCTATATTTTAATGATTTTTAATGTATTTGATTGGATGAGCTATGACAATATCTAATCTTTGATAGGGGGATAGACTAGCCCAAAAGATGTGATTTTGACTAGGGATTTATTGGATTAAGACTAGCTCAAGACTAAGATGATCAACTCAAATAGGATGAGATGATTTGATTGATAGGTTTATAGGATTATTATTATGACTCAAACTTGATTAGACACAAGCAAGATAATTATAAGGACCCTGATGCAAAGAGTTTTTTACCAATGTGAATAAGGACCAACATATGACTACAAAATTGATGGGATGACTAGTAAGGGGATGATAAAATAAGGATAATTTGGATTATGACTAGGCTAGGTTACAATGGATAAAGTGGTGGACAAGGTAATCAGGTTAGACAAGGTTAAGACAAATGACAAGGTGTCGACTAAGACAAGGTGGGTTTTGTGATGGGTAATATGGTTTGGACTAAGAATCTAAGGATAAGTAAGATAAGACAAAGTGATATGAGGATATGGTAATAAAAAGGACAAGGATGTGACTAAGATTGGTTACATATAAGGTGTATTTAGTCTTAAAGATGACAATAAATATGATTAATGTTAAGGCTAAGTGAATAATATGAAGTTAGACTATGATAAGATGTGGTGGACATATGACAAGACTTGAGATTAAGGTATGCAAGTGATGGGGGTAATGACTAGTGTTATTTGAATGAGACTAGACTAAGATGTGACTAAGATGAGTGGGGTGATGATAGATAGGACAAGATGCAATATGAAATAATCTTAAATTATGTACACACATATACTAATAAAATGTGGACAAGAGGATATTGTCAAGGATGTAATATGGATATTAACAAGGATGAACAAGATGATACAATGATAAGACAAGGATATAATAAATGATATGTGAAAAAGACCTAGATAGATGTGTATAATCTTGGGTAAAATATTGACTCAGCTCACAAACAACATTTATCTAGCATAACACTCACAAAATCAAGTAAACCATAAACCTATCACTAGTAAACTAATTTGGGAGTATAACACGATAACTGTACCATGTAATGGATTTGTGAGTGAGGTTTTAGGTTGGTGACCCATTATGGAATTTACCAAACCCCCTCAACCCCATTTATACTTACCAGTTACTTAAAATCTGATATTGACTTTGTTAGCAATTTGTTTGTTATGGTTGATGGTCCTATTCTAGGCTAGATAGGCTCTATAGGGGCATCCCCGATATACACTAGGTATGTGGGGCCCAACTCCATTTAGGGTGTTATCAGATGCTTGGGTCAGAGATTTTAACTCTTTCCCTTCACAAATGACTTATATGGGGTCAACCACTTTGCTTAATGATATTTTTACCTGATATTTAGGCTCTACTAGAACATAGAGTGTGGATTTGTGTGTAGCAGTGAAATCCATGGTCACAATCCTCATAGAACTATGGAAATTGCATGGGTATCACTTCCACATCATGTTACCTATAGAGTAAAATACTCTACATTTTTTTTGAGTTTTAGTTGTGTGCTCTAGTTTTGTCCCTGCGCATTTCAGTTTTGGCAGTGAAGGTTTTGACACAGAGCGTGGGCACAAGTTTTCATTTTGCCTAAGTTTTATCTAAGTCTCAAAGTCACACAGAACATGCCAAGTGTCATCAGCTAGGACACATTATAATTTCTATAAGTTGTGCAAAACATGCCACGTGTCCTGTTATATACCCGTGGAGCTCAACAAGTGTCGGCATCCATGTTTTAGTTTCTTATAAGTTTCAAAAGATTCTTTCAATAAGCTTCTCTCAGAGTCCCACAGAGGGCACCAAGTGGCAACTACAGAAGGTTTTAATATGTTTCTCTAAATGTAGTGGAAAGTGCCACGTGTCCCTTGTTAAATCTCAGTGGAGATCGCCAAGTGTCAACATCCACAGTTTCTTCCTTTTGTTTTGTTATTGAGTAAGGATTGTGGTGGGCCCCGGGTGAGTTGCTAAAGTAAGCAGAGCGCACCAAGTGTCATCTTTTGTGTGAATCTAAATGAGTAGGAATTTCAAAAGGTATCTAAAGCTTCTATAGACAAGCGAAAGCCACCACGTGTCACTTGTTAAGACTAGCGGATGCTGCCAAGTGTCCTCACCTATTTCATAATGGGAAATGCCACGTGTATTTGTTTCAACCAATGAACTTTCAAAGAGACTAAACATTTCAGATCTAAAAGATATCTTCTGTCAGACACTTCCAGTTAAGTTCTAGTTCAATTAGACTATTGGGATTTGATCATGCGGGCAATCTTGAGCCAGTCCTATGCTATAAATATGGGTTCAAATCACAAGTTCAAGGGGAGACAAAGAAAGAAGAAGAGGAAAGGGAAAGAATTTTGTGCATATAGATTATTATTATAGATTTATAAGAAGTTTTAGAGACTTTCTTGCTGTGGCCAGTAATATCATTTGCCTTTGTTCTATTTTCTTAATTCAGAAAGTTTCTATAACTATGCATGTATCAGTGTCTTTTATGTGATTGGAAAATTAATAAGAAGACTGAGTTCTGTGCCTTTGCTGATATTTTCTATGTTATTGCAAAATCTTCTAGGTTGTGAGCCTTTGATTCTAATTATTTTCATCTTTTACATTGATCATGCATTGTGTGCTCTTTAATGTAATTGAATCCTAAAGATAGTTTAACTGTGCTTAGTATTAAGGAACAAATCATGCTAAGGTGCATCGCCATAGTTAAATTCTCTTTCATTGCATTGGTGATTATGTTTAATTTTTATCCCTTTTTCCAATACTACATTTGAAATAAAGAAGAGCCAGCTTTTTTAAAATCTGGAGGTTGTTTTAGGTCGCAAGTCCCACATTCCTAAAACTTTCCATGTTGGTGTTGGAAACAATGCAATTTTAAGCATCAACAATTTTTGGCATGCCCGATGGGACAATCTCTTGAAGTTTCTTTCAAGACTATATGAACCAGAGAGTTACAAGAAGTTAGAGTTGTGGACCAGTAACAAGAGCTCAACCTGCTGTGAACCCAGGTATTCTTTTACCACCATTGATAACTAATTCAAGAAGAAGGGTCAATTAGTTTACAGCAACACCAAGAGAACACATGAGAGCACCTATAGCCCCAATGAATTATGCAAATTGGAACACTGGCAGTCCTCTGATTCTCCTAGTACCACTAGCCACTTGGGATCTTATTCCAGTAAATGCCCTAAAAGTTCTACCCAAATTTAGTGGGGAAGATTTCAAAACACTTGAAGAACATCTACAAGATGTGTCTGATGTATGTGCAATACATGTGATCACACAGTAGAATGTGGCTATAAGATTTTTAGCAGCTTCTTTTAAGGGGAAGGCTCTAGATTGGTATAGATCTTTGACCCCAAATACAATACCTACATGGGATCAACTTGGAGATTCTTTATTTGTAAGATTTGAAGAAAAGGGTGATAAATCTTCTTTGTTGCAACAATTGATTACTATCAAAAGGGCACCATAAGAAGCAATTACTAATTTCAATTCAAGATTTCAAAAGACTTGGGAAATAATTCCTACTATAGCAAGACCGTTCCCAGGTATGGCTATAGTATTTTATCTTAAAGCCTTAAATTTAGATATATCAGTAATGATTCAGTCACTTGGAGGTCAGACTCTACCAGAAGCCTACGACTATGCAGTCAGAGCTGAAAATAACTTAATAGATGCTAGAAAGTTGCCCCAAAGGCCTCCCATGCCCATGTTTCTAGAGATTACCTTAGCTTTTCCTCAAGAAGCCCCTAATCCCATAGCTCCACCTATGTCTATGTATACATTTCCTCAACAACCTACTAAAGTAGTTGTCCCTATCCAGTCATCTGAGATGGATGATGTCAAGAACATCTTAAGGACATTTTTTAATGAGATAATTAACCTAAAAAGATAGCAGAATCCTTATCCTAGACCCCAATATCAAGGCTACCAAGGAAATAGACCTCCACCATAGCTAAATAAGTATCAGGGTCCTCAAAGGCAAAATAACCCTTAGCCATTGAACCAATTAGTTACAGTCCCTACACCCTCACAGACTGTTCCCCCTAATCTAGATAAGGAGATTATTCTAAGGCAGAATAATTATGTAGATGGCACCAATGCCTGGTGTTTCCCTTGTAATAATGCTCATATGCCTAGAGATTGTCCCAGGGGTAATCTATAGCAAAAGATAGCAGAGCAAAGAAGAATGGATGGACAATTTGCAAATACTTCTGACACTCAACCCTACCAATCCCTTGGTATGCCAAATTTAGTCCTGGTGGCTCATATGCAAGGGATGTCCTTACAGAAAGAAGAAAAAATAGCCCTTGAGCATGCTTTATTTTCATGGGTTAAAGATGAAGAGTCAGTATTTTTAAATGAAGCTTCTACTTCCAAGAAGCCATTGGTATAATCAAATTACTACACCAGAGCCAAGAGAAGGATGATGGAATGGCCTGAAGTCACAAATAATGAAATTATGGGGATTCCTCCATTTCAAGGTCATCAAAACATCGCTGCTAGATACGAAATACCTCAACCAATGCAAAACCAAGTAATTTTTGGACAAGTTCAAGAAAAATCAAGGTACCCTTATTATCCAAGAACCCAAACACTAGGACCGGTGAATGTGGTGGATCAACTAAAGATGACCCCAACACGTGTCAATATGGGACATGTTAGCTATTCCTGAGTAAAATACACTATTGTAAGAAGCTCTGTAGGGTCAAGTAGTACCTAAACATATTGGTACCAAAGGAGGACCTGCTGATAAGGAAAATATCAAAGACATGGTTCCTCTGTAGATAACAACTCTTTTGAACAATGCACCAGAGGTAAGAAAATCCAAACCAGAGCCCTTCTATTTGACTTTGATATTTGGAAAGAAACTGTTACATAATGCAATGATAGACTTAGGGGGAAGTACTACAGTAATGCCTAAATAAATAGCATATGCTTTAAAAATAAAGTATGAGCCACTTACTAGAGGAGTTATGCAGCTGGATGGGAAATCAGTGCAAATAATAGGGAAAATTAAACAACTCCCATTGCAATTGTATACTTTCCCTAATATAATTGTCAATCAGGATGTGATAGTCATAGATATACCCCCTGTATTTGGCCTATGTTTATCTAGAGAGTTCACAGCCAAGATAGGAGGATATATGTCACTTGATTGGTCTCACCTCATCCTAAGAACCAAATATGGTACAAAAATGAAAATACTATCTGAGTCACTATCTAAAGATCACATCACCAATGAACCAACCCCAAAATTAGAGGTAGCTCATGCTATGTCGAATAAGGAAAAAAGGGTCTTTATTGAAGAGTTAGGTGACTAGACTGAACATGACCAAGAGGAGGAAAATAACCAGTTGTTAACTATGATGCAAAGTGACCCATATGGAAATTATGACTCTATTGGTCTGGGCACTTATGTCATATTTGATGAAGACCATGAAATCCCAAATGTTTTAAGGGAAGAAATGCCAAAGACTCAAGAATTTGAAAAGGACTCAGAAATTTGGACCTTAAATTTTGATGGGGCTAGAAGTAAAAATGGTGCTAGAGCAAGAATTTGTCTTGTTGCTCCAAATGGTGAGAAATTTTTAAGAGCTATCTATTTCCAATTTGCTTGTACTAATAATTATGTTGAATATGAATCCTTAGTACATGGGCTCATGTTAGCCAAGAAAAAGGGAGTAAAGAATCTGATAGTAAAAGGAGATTCAAAACTAGTGGTGAAACAAATCAGAGAAAAGACAATAGCCAAAAATGTAAGGATGAGATCCTATAGACACAGAATTTGGGACTTAATAGATGATTTTGAAGCTTTCAATATTTAAGTAGTTCCTACAACCCAAAGTTCTAAAGCAGATAAGATGGCACAGATTGGCTCACAGTTTGACCCAGTAACTGATCTATTAGTCAACAATGAGTCAATCAAAGTTATAGTAAGGCCAACTATCCTAGACAATGATGAAAATTGGCAAGTCTTTGAAAATGATTTTCAGGTACTCTCATTTTTGCAACAGTCAAGGGAATTTGCTGATCAATTGCAACCCAAAATTGAAGAAGCATATGAAGACCAAATTATTCAATTAAAGACCAATAAGCTTCCCAAAGGCTTGATTACTTTAGAAAACCTATTTGATCCAGAAGATGTAAGCCTAGAGAAGAAAAAGTTTCAAGCAAATAAAGTAGATTATTCTGAGATACAAGTGAGTGAAGGGAGAAAACTAAATATTAGAAATTCTGCAACCCAAGAGGAAAGGGAAAAACTAATTGACTTGTGTGAAAGATATGACAGAGTAATAGCCTGGACCTATGAAGACCTTCATGGCTATAACAGAGACATCATTCAGCACACCATAGAACTGACTAAAGGATCTAAGCTAGTTAGACAGAAGCAGAGGCTAGTGAATCTAAGGATTGAACCTCTAATGGTGGATGAGTTGCAGAAACTCTTAGAATATAAAATAATGTTTCCAATCAAACACTCAACTTGGGTATCCAATCTAGTACCAGTCAAAAAAAAGAATGGTGACATAAGGCTCTATGTGGATTTTAGAGACCTAAATAGAGCATCTTTGAAATATCACTATCCCCTACCCTCTATGGAACAAATTTTACAGATTGTGGCTGGATCAGAGAGATTTTCCTTGTTAGATGGTTTCTCTGGATACAATCAGATTTGGTTGGCTGATGAAGACCAACACAAGACTGCATTTACTACCAAATGGGGAATGTTTGCATATGCCAAGATGCTATTTGGCCTGTCAAATGTTGGAGCCACTTTTCAAAGAGCAATGGATGTAGCATTTAGAGAACTCATAAATAAAATCATTATGATTTATCTTGATGATCTCACTATTTTTTTCAAGAATGTTAATGATCATTTTGATCATCTGGAATCTATTTTTAAGAAGTGTCAAGAGTTTGAATATCCCTGAATCCCAAGAAGTGTATATTTTTAGTACCTCAAGGCAAACTGCTGGGACATATAGTATCTAAAGAAGGAGTCTTTATAGATCCAGAGAGAGTCACAGCCATAATGAACTTGTCCCTGCCAGTAAATAAGAAGGTAGTTCAGTCTTTTTTGGGAAAGATTAATTTTGTTAATCGGTTCATATCAAACTTTGCAGGCCTATTGAGACCAGTGACACTCTTGTTGAAGAAATACCTAGTGTTCAAGTGGACTACAGAAGGAAGACAAGATTTTAAAGAGGTCAAGAAAGCAATTTCAATAGCCCCAGTACTTAGTAACCCAGACTTCTCTAAGTCTTTTATAATGTATGTTTATGGAGGAGAGTTTAGTATTGATGTTGTCCTAACATAGAAAGATGATCAACAAAAGAGAGAACACCCAATAGCCTTTTTCTCAAGGACTCTTAGGGAGTATGAAGCCAGATACAACTTTATGGAGAAATAGGGATATGTTATGGTAAAAGCCCTCAAGAAATTTAGGCATATGGTATCAGGAAATAAGATTCTGATACTTGTGGCTCATCTTAATGTCAGAGAATACATTATGGAAGGTGAAATTATTGAAAAAGGAGAAAACTAGATAATAAAGATCCTCAAGTATGATGTAGAGGTCAGACCCACTAAGTTGGTTAGAGGTAGGGGGTTGTGCCAATACATAGCTCAAGATATGGAAAACATGATAACAGAAGAAATAGAAAAGGAAAATGTATTGAGGATACAAGAAATTGATCAGAACTCCTGGGTCACAAACATAATCCATTTTATGAAACATGGAATTTTCCCAAAAGAGCTCTCTCAGGACAAGAGGAGATACTATAGATAACAAGGGGTCCATTTTGTTTTAATTGACCAAGTTCTTTTCAGAAGATATACCGATCGCATACTTTTAAGATGCATAAAGAAAGATGAGGCTCAAAAAATACTACATGAAATGCACCATGGAGTCTCAAGTGGACATTTTTTTGCAAAGACCATAGCTATAAAGATAAGTCAAGCAGGTTATTTCTGGCCCACTTTATTTACAGACTATTATCAACTGGTCAAAAAGTGCCAATCTTGTTAGTATTATGTGGGAAAGAGAAGGAATGCATCAATGCCCCTTAGTCCTATAATTATTGATGAACCTTTTTCTCAATGGGGTCTTGACTTCATTGGAATGATCAATCTAGTGTCGAGTATGGGACACAAATAGATTCTAACTGCCATAGATTATTTTACCAAATGGAGTGAGGCAGTGCCACTCAAAGAAGCAACACAAAATGTGATCCTAAACTTTCTGGGGGATATCATTACTCACTTTGGGCCTCCTCATACCATAATTTTAGATAATGCTAAGGCATTTTTAGGGGCAAAAATATCTGACTTTGTACTAAAGTATGAAATTTATTTGAAAACTTCCTCAAATTATTACCCTCAGGGTAATGGTTTGGTAGAATCAACCAACAAGAACCTGATTAGACTTATTAAGAGAATAGAGGTTGATCATCACAAAGAGTGGCATAAAGTGCTTAATATAGCACTATGTGCTGATAGAATTACACCTAAACAAGTGAAAAAGATGTCCCCATATGAATTGGTCTATGGTAAGCCTACTGTAATGCCCCTGAGCTTGGAGATTCCTGCTCTCTAGTTATTAAAATAGATTGAAATTGAGGAGAATGGCCCCATGCAGGTTAGACTTGCTGAGCTCCTAGAAGTTCAAGAAAAGAGGGATACAACACATGAATCATTAATGAAACATCAGAAAATAATCAAAGACTACTTTGATAAGAAGACTTCAAACCCCCATTTTGAAGTAGACTCAGTTGTTTTGAAATGGGATGCGAGAGCTGCCAAGTCAGATTGACACACTAAATTTGAGCCATTGTGGACTGGCCCCTATAAGATTCGTACATGTAAACATTAAAATTCATTTGAGCTCAAAATGATGGAGGGTGAACTCGAAGAGATTCTTGTGAATGGAATCTATTTGAAATGTTTCATTTAAGCAGTATCTCCCATGTATTATAGTTAGATAGTTTTCATTTCCTTATTGCTCTGTTTTCCCATTTTTTTCTTGCTCTTTCTTTTATTAAGTGTTCTATGAACACGTGGTTGTGGCTCAAAGTCTTTTCAAAATTTTCAAAACTCTCACATTCACTAAATCTCTCTCAAATCCCCAAAATTTCCCAAGGTACCTTTATGTAGCCACTTTTATGACATGTCTAACATGTTATCCCATGCAGATTTAATAAGATTTACTAATAATTATCTAGTTTTAATGCCATTTTTGAGACTTGATGTGTCATTAAATACCCCAATAATAAGACTTAAGGCTTAAAAATGTCTTATCCATTCCTACGTCTACTAAGAAAATCCCTGTTACCTACATTTTCAATTCATAGCAAAACCTGCTTAGTAAAAGTGCCTCCCATGTTGCAAAACTCCATACTTGTTACATAAGTTCACTAATTCCCAATATAGACATAGATATGGAGGAGGCATAGTCTTCACAGCAGGATTTTGGGATTTATGAATCCATTGATAAGCTTCTCACTAGCAAATCATATGCTTCGGCCCTTGCACAACCCTTAAGGACCTATCCAAGGACTAGAGTCCCCGAAGTTGGTTATGCGATTGACCCAGCAAAGGTGAAGGATTTTGCAGATGAAATCGCAAACCCAACCCTTCAAAATTCTAGAAAAGTTCTGTGAGAAGGGGCACACCAAAGATGTATCCAGAAGGCCAAGGCTAGACAATCCAAAACATTTGGGATGAGGATATGGACTTCTCAATTGGCACAATTCATTATCCCAGGTGTACATTCGTGACCTGACTTAGTTGAAATATGCACTGAATTGTTTCATGTGCCCTTGAACACCATACAATAGGGTCAATTCATGGTGCAAATTACTCCAAAGGCCATTAGGGACATGTTGGCCCTATATCATGATAAAACAACCACATTTCCCACCATTGCCAAAATACAAAAAATGTGGGCAAACATTAATAATCAATTAAAGTTTCTTAGATCAGAATTGCAATTAGGGGATGATGATACCATTGTGCCAGTGTTGCCAATAGGAAGGGCACAATTTACATAGGCTAATCAAGAGGCACTATCCATGATGGCATTTATTTTTTGAATGAAAGAGGACATAACTATCTATGATTGGCAAATGGCCATTCTCTTCAGATTAAAAATTGTAGACAAGTCTCAAGAGTATCAGCTAGACTTCTCAGAGTAGATTGCCTATTCAATGGTTGACCAACTCACTCACTTCAAATATAAAGGGGTTTTCAGGTATTCTTATTATCTATTTCACCTCATATTATATCAAAACTCTGACATCTTTTCATAATATATGCATCTGAATATGTATGACCTAAGTTTCAGTCATAATAAGACCATTCCTATGTCCACATGGACACATATCTTATCCAAAACATCTGACCTATATGAATTTTGGGAAATTTTTGTTGCCCCTACCTTTTGTCACCTAAGCCCAGAGCCTGTTGAAAATAGATTAACTCTAAGTGTTAGAGGCCTCATGATAAATTGCACTATTTGCTATGATTACTTTTTTGGATCTCATCATACCATCATTAGGGTCCATGGTTTTAATGGAGAACCAATGTTGCTACCCAATATTTTGACTCCTAGGTTATCATTATTAGAGGTCACCCAGCAAGTGTCTGTGGTTGATAATGACTATGGCACTGGGAGGAAGAAAAAGAAAATGTATGATATTCCATGGGTAAAGAAAATCATGGCCCTAGAGGTCAGAGATGTTGAGCACTTGTTACTGAGGAAGCTAACTATCTTGGGTTTCTTTCTGATTGAAGATAAATAGAGATATGACCCAAGCAGTTTCATAACCTTATGGGTTAAGAATAACAAGGTCAACACTAAAATTATGCATGAGGGTTGTCCCTTTTGGGAAGATAGAAGAAACCCTAAGGAAGATATTCCTGATTTGTATGTAGAATTGACATATTTTCCCTTTCAAGAGGCCAGGCCATGGGAGACCTTTTATGTTAAGGAAAAGGTTTTTGAACCTAAAATCAGAATGACTTCTAGTTTAAAAAGGGTGTTGAAGAACAAAGAATGAAACTCGAGAAAATAAAAGCCTATTAGAAGTATAGGTAGGAGATTTGTGAGACAACTCACTCTTTTGGTAATGTAAACTTAGATGAGAAATGGGAGGAAATCTGGGATGAATGGCATCTATCTCCTATTTCTAGCCCTAATACAAACAAACTATAGACACAGGGTTGAGAGTCAGAGGGGGAAGTAGAATCCACTCATACAGTGTAGGCCCCATGATAAACTACATCTACAGTCGCTATAGTTGTCTGGCCCCAATCTCTCAATACCATAAAAAAACAAAAGAATGTGGTATCCTCACCACCCAAAACTTCTTCATCAGTGTTAACCTTTGGGGTTCCCAGTTTTGTGCAATCACCACTAGTAGCAGTGGTAAGCGTTGAAGAGAAGGAAGCACAGCAAGAAGAAGAAAGGCCAAGGAAATATAAGAAGCTAAAAATTTAACCTAATTCAGATGAGGAGGTAGAGCCCTCATAGCATCAACCACTGAGTACATTTGTTGCTCCTCATGTACATGTTATTTCTCCTTCTTCTTCTCAGTCTTTTTCTTCTTTTATAGGGGTGGTAATCCCAATTGGCCAAATATTATCCCCTGCCACCTCTGTTGTGCTAATTTCCCGATTTGCCCCACCTATTACTACTCAGGCCATGTCATCATAGGCCACATCATTTCCTCCCTTTTCCCCCTCTATCCCAAAGAGAATATCTCACCAGATTCCCCCTAGCCAACATTTGGCTATTCCCTATGGATTACCACAGGGTTATCCTTTTGCGAGCGAGTATATTGCCTCTCCCTCTACCTTCCAAGCTCAAGCAAACACTACTAAGAAGGATAGGGAAGCCCAGATGGATAAAAAGAGGAAAAAAGATAATAAATATCTAGTTGTACCACACATGAGGTCACTATTTGACCCAATCCAGCAGCAGTTAATTGTGACTCATTTGTCACCTAATGTAGTCAGGCCAAACAAGTAGATGCAGCCTCAAGATTATATAATGAGTGCAGTGGCTATGGATATGTCACTTTTCAGACCATAGGATAGGTTTGATCTATTGAATGAAACCACTTCTACTATAGCTACTGATTATTTGAAAGTATTAAAGAAGCTACAGAAGATGGAGGCTGATCTGGCTCAAGAGAAAGCAAATGGTAGCAATCTGGCTAAAGAAATCAAAACAATGAATGATGAAATAAATATTCTTAACAAACAATTGCAAGATACTATTTCTTGTCAGATTCACTAGGCTATTCAAGCCCTAAATGCTTCTTTGAAAGAAGAGCTAACACAAGAGAAAGCTGCAGTGACAGCCCTAAGGCAGGAAAAGACAACACTACAAAAAAAATGTCAAGAAAACCTGCAATATGTCACTCAATTCTAGTAGAAGCTGCTGAATGAGCAAAACAATACTGCCACCATATAGGCCCTACTTCAAGCTGAGCAAAAAATAACAAAACAATTGACACTTGAGTTCGCTAATAGGCCAAAAAATGTAGGAGTTTTGAACCTGGTCAAGGAGCTATATGTATTAGTATGGAAAAGAATCTCTGAGGAAATTACTCAGCTCAGACCCTGTCTAACTTTCCCGCTAAATGCACAAAAATTGTGCAAAAAGGTGGAAACTTTAGTCCAAGCCACTCTATCCACTGTCTCTTTGAGAGTGTCTGATTCTCAAATGCTACTAAAAAAGCTATATGACACAACTGATAAAACATTATCAGCAGCAGGGATTAGTGACAGAATGATTGCTGCAAAAAGGGTGATCAAAGTTCTCAGTTGCAATTCCATAGCAATTAATTGCAAAGAGCTCCTAGATGTGGTAAAAGAGAGAGTAAAAGACATGAAGAAACATATTGAAGATCTAGTGCAATTGGGTCTTCCCTCCCCTTTGTTGTTAGCCAGACAAAATGATCAGTCAGTTTTCTAGGGTTTAACTGATGCTTCATCGGTGCCAAAAGTGGAAGCTATCTTGATCCCCATGGCCTAGCTTGATTTCCAATTGAAGACTGTAGTTCATGTTTTGCAAATTTTTTCACACAAGGACATCATCAACCTTGATTTAGCCTTCCAAGATTTGCAAAATAAATAGAGACTATCTGAGGCTGAATGGTCTATTTATCAGACAACCTTACAAAATTTATGATTTTTGCCACATTTTTATATATTCTTTGGATTCTTTTTTGAGTAGGCTCAAAAGTCCTCAAGGTCACCAAGAACTATAGAGTAAAATAATCTACATTTTTTTTTGAGTTTCAGTTGTGCGCTCCAATTTTATCCCTGTGCATTTCAGTTTTGGCAGTGAAGGTTTTGACACAGAGCACGAGCGTGGGTTTCCATTTTTCTTAAGTTTTGTCTAAGTCTCAAAGTCACACAGAACATGCCAAGTGTCATCAGCCAGGACACATTATAATTTCTATAAGTTGCATGGAACATGCCATGTGTCCTGTTATATACCCATGGAGCTCGACAAGTGTCGGCATCTATGTTTCAATTTCTTATAAGTTTCAAAACCTTCTTTCAATAAGTTTCTCTCTGAGTCTTGTGGAGGGTGCCAACTGGCAACTACGAAAGGTTTTAATATGTTTCTCTAAATGCAGTGGAAAGTGCCATGTGTCCCTTGTTAAAGCTTGGTGGAGACTGCCAAGTGTCAACATCCACAGTTTCTTCCTTTTGTTTTGTTATTGAGTAAGGACTGTGGTGGGCCCTGGGTGAGTTGCTAAAGTAAGTGAAGCACACCAAGTTTCATCATCTATGTGAATATAAATGAGTCCCAAATGTTTTTATAGTGTTTTTAAAGCTCAACAAAAGCTGCCATGTGTCATCTTCCATAGGACTCTCAAAAGGTATCTAAAGCTTCTATAGACAAGCGAAAGCTACCACGTGACACTTGTTAAGACTAGCAGATGTGTCCAAGTTTCCTCACCTGTTCACAGTGGGAAATGCCATGTGTATCTATTTTAGCTAATGAACTTGCAAAGAGACTAAAAATTTCAGATCCAAAAGATATCTTATGTCAGACACTTCCAGTTAAGTTCTAGTTCAGTTAGACCGTTGGGATTTGATCATGCGAGCAATATTGAGCCAGTTCTATGCTATAAATATGGGTTCAAATTATAGGTTCAAGGGGAGACAAAGAAAGAAGAAGAGGAAAGGGAGAGAATTTTTTGCATATAGATTGTTATTAGAGATTTACAAGAAGTTTTTGAGACTTTCTTACTGTGGCCAGTAATATCATTTGCCTTTGTTCTGTTTTCTTAATTCAAAAAGTTTGTATAATTATGCATGTATCAGTGCCTTTTATGTGACTAGAAAATTAATAAGAAGACTGTGTTTTGTGCCTTTGCTAATATTTTTTGTGTTATTGCAAAATCATCTAGGTTGTGAGCCTTTGATTCTATTTGTTTTCATCTTTTACATTGATCATGCATTATTTGCTCTTTAATGTAAATTGAATCCTAAAGATAGCTTCATTGTGCTTAGTATTAAGGAACAAATCATACTCAGGTGCATCACCATAGTTAAATTCTCTTTCATTGCATTGGTGATTTTGTTTAATTTTTATCCCTTTTTCCCACAATACATTTGAGATAAAGAAGAGCCAGCTTCTTTAAAATTTGGAGGTCATTTCAGGTCGCAAGTCCCACATTCCTAAAACTTTCCATGTTGATGTTGGAAATAGCACAATTTTAAGCATCAACATTACCCCCTAAAAAAATTAAAATTGAAGGTTTATTAGTGGTTTTTGATCATTTAAGACTTGCCACTAGGATGCAAGGAGGACAACATACACTATTTTAGCTATCAAGTATAAATGAGAAGATAAAAAGTTATTATTTGATTAATTTAGATGTGATATATACAATGATTTTAAAAATACTAAAATCTTTGATAGGTGTCCTACAAAGCAAGTGATTAGTATTTTTAATTTGTCAATGTTGAGGGGCAACCTACAAGATAAGATGTTAGACAAAAATATGACATGAAAAATAAGATGTTAGTAGTCTTAAGCAAGACAAAATTGTTATTGAATCCAAGAAAAAGGTTATCTCAATAATCCTTAAAAAACAATGCAAAACATTATGGGTTCTACACTATAAATTTTTTAAGGAGGGGCCATGATGTGGGGGTCTAGGGTTGACAGACCCTATCGGGGTCAAGGGATACCACCCCCTGTGGGGTTAAGGGGTAGTGAAACTATTGGAATGACTCAAAATTCAATGCAAATGATCCTAAAAATGCACTCAAAAAGAATAATTTGAAGGTAGAAAAGAATGCAAAATCACTATTACAAAAGCAAAAATTGCTTATACACAGTTAGTGTTATGCAAAATCACTTCCAAAGAGTCAAAATCACTACTGATACATCAAAACTATAGACATATACAAGCGATATTGCAAACAACTAGTAAACTATCAGGATTAATGGGTGGTTAGTCAAAATCCCTTATTAGATGTGCAAAATTGCAATTGCAAATAAGTGGTATTGTAAAATTGCAATTGTAAATAAGTAGTATTACAAAACTATAGATTATAATTAAAATCACAATTAGAGATAAGTGATGTTACAGACTACAAGTATATTGTGATAGTAACCATGTATTTAGGTAGGCAAAATCACTTATGACAAGTGCAAAATCATGACTAGAAGTCAAAAACACAACTGAGTAAGTGATTTTAAAAACTATATAAAAACTAAGATATTTAAGTTTTTTGAAGAAACTATATGTTCTTAAGAGAGATTATATGATATTATTTACATATATTTATTTTATTTATAGAAATTTTCTAGACTTAAATAGGATGAGATTATTTTATTTTCAAAATTGCAACTAAGAGAGTTACAGTTTTGCTCAATAATGTGTGTGTGTGTGTGTGTGTGTGTGTGTGTGTGTGTGTGTGTGTGTGTGTGTGTGTGTGTGTGTGTGTGTGTGTGTGTGTGTAATTATTATTTTTAAGTCAACCTTGAAAGAATAGAAGTTATAAAAGGAAAGTAGATATTTATATATTTAGTGATATTTACAAACAAAAATTAAGTAGATTATATATTAAATGCCTTAAAAGTTTTTATTATTAGTCAAAATTATGATTGAGTATGTCAAAATCGTAACTACCTATTCAATATTGTGACTACAAAATCAAAATTACAATTGCATATTCAAAATCACAAATAAGATTTAATATCACATATTATGAGAGGTGATTTTGATTAAAATACAAAAATGGCTAAGTTACCTTGATGCCTAGTGGTTTGGTTGGTAGTTTATGTCAAAATCACCACTATCATCCTTAAAACTACAAATGCAAAATCTCTTTTGCAAAGTAAAATTACCTTTAACCTAAAGGATGATATTTTTAAATTTTTAAGCCCCAACTTTGTCCTAAATCTTTCCTACAAGCTTTGAAATCACACTTCACACACAAGATTAGCCCAAAGAAGGGCTCTTACTGTGGTCACAAAATGTGAGATGATAAATTTGAGCAATTGATTTAGATATACAAATTATATCCATAACACCTAAATCTACAATATACCATTAAAATTAGAAACTGCTAGATCAAAATGCACTAAAATTAACATTTAAACAACATTCTAACTAAAACCAAATGTTCTCAATCAAGAATAAAACAAAAATAATAAATATTATAGATGGAGAATGCTTATAAATAGATTTATAATTTCAACATTATATTAGATTGATCAAAAGAATTGAATGATAGTTTGATAGATTTAGTTGATATAAGATTCTAGCATGAAATATTCATGGATTTTCTAGTTAGTTTCAATGGAGGATGAGCATGGTTTAAATAAAGGAGAAGGAATTTCCAATGAATTAAAAATTCATTGGAAGCCTCTAGAGAAGAAGATTTTAGAGAGGGAGGGAATTCTAAAATTCATTAGAATTCTCCAAAGAGAGAACTCTCTAGAGAAGGAGAAGGGTGGTAGAGAGTTATAGATTCCATTAGGGAATCTAAATAGGGGGTAGGCTTGTAGGAAAGCCTAGGATTAGGTAGGTAGGTGGGTTATGAATTTAAAATTCACAATATAATAGAGAAGTAGAAGTAGGATATAAGCAGGATTAATTAGAAGAATTAATTAGTCATGGGATGTTATAAAGTTTAGTGTAGGATGGGGAATATATTATGAATATTAGACTAGGATTAGGATAATATGATATTACGACAAATTAGATGGAAATAGATGAAATTAGTGATGTTAGTGATGAAACAATCAAATTTAAGTGTATATAGGAATAATTAATGAGCAAAACATCAAAATGTCAAATGACCAAAAAAAAAACATTTGAAAAACATTTAAAAGATGTTGATTTAATATAATTTGTTTTATTTTAATTAATTACATATTAAAAGGTGTATTATTTTAAATTGAAATGAACCATATCTAAAGACTTATTCTCATAAAATGCATGGGATATTTCATACCAAAAACCATGTCTTTGCATGTAAGAAGGACAAAAGACACTTTTATTGGAAAAAAAAATTCCTTGTGTAAGCATTAATGATTTCGTTATTTTTTTGTTTTTTTTTTAATTTGAAAAAAATAAGGGATAAAGAAAAAATAGTTTACACATAACTTATGGAAAGTGTCAAAGAATGAACTTGAAGTGCAAAGGAAAGCATATAAAATGCCATATGGTAAGTATATCAAAAATCTTAACAATTGTCAACACATATCAAAAATAAATTGTAGTGAATAAAAAAGGTAAGGTGTTAGGTATAAAGGACTGACAAACTCAAAAAAGAATAAAATGCCACAAAGGCATATAAATATAGGTAGCAAAGGTGTTATACAAGGGAAGTATTAAGAAAAAAGAGGACATTGTTATTTTATTGAGCTTCTAGATTAATGGTGTAAACCACACAATTATATAGGAGGTTAGTTTCTTGTTAGCATGAAAATCAAACCAAAATAATATAAAACTAACACCCTAGGCACATGTCCTCATATTGGGTAAAGTCTAAGAAGTGATAAACACACAAATAGAAGATGAAATAAAAGGATTATACCTTCCTCATGGATGTCTCCTTCTATCTGGAATTCAAGTTTGGATTGGCCTGGATATAGAGCTTTAGGTTTTTGGCAATGTTCTGAAGTCATATGACATCTACCCTTACACTATGTGTGATTATATGGGTAATGTAAATAAATATATAAATATTTCTTAAATACTTGGTGTATATGGAAATTTGAGCAATATGGATTTAAGATCATGTAATTAATCTAAAATCTACTCAAACATCAAACTGCCTAAGTAAGATCTAGAGCCATCATAACTAAATGTAAATTGATGAATGAACAATTCAAAATAGCATTCTAATACTAAGATAATTTTTATAAACCACGATTAAATGGATGAAAAACAATAATAATTGGATTGAATACAGATTACTTTAAACTCAAAATTTTGACATTATGATAGCATGATCATGGATTCAAAGATTTGGCATGGAGACTCAAGATGATAGCTAATTACTAATTGGACATGGATTAGTTAGATAGCTTTTAGATGTTTTCTATGGAGGGATGGGTATATTTAAATATAACATGGAGGGGAGGGTTAAAAGGAATTAAAAATTCCTTGGAAGCCTCTAGATTTAGAGGCTTCTAGAGAGGAAGGGTGAGAATAGAGATGATTGTAGAATTAGAGAAATCTAGAATCCTCTTAAGGGTTAATTAGGATTAGGTATGGGACTAGACAGGGATTAGGTAGATGATTAGGGAGTGGGGGTATAGGAGAGCCTAGGAATAGGCTAGTAGGTAGGCCATGGGAGTTTAAAATTCCTAAATAATAGATAAGTGGGGATTAGAATAAGATAAGAGATGATTAGGGAAATTAATGAAGAAGTGGGATAATACTATAGTTAGTGTATGAATAAATATTTATGGGGGATATGAGATAAATGATTAAAAATAGGTATTTTAGGATGGGATTGGGGGGATAAATTAGATAAGCAGAATTAATTTCGACTAATAGTAATATTAGTGATGTTAAATAGAGCGAGTGAATTTAGATGCATATATTTTTCCCCTCTTTTAAAGGACATTATGAGTGGAGAGAAGTGGAAGGATTAATGTCTTTTAAAGACAAACTCTGTCATCGATGAATGTTAGTAGATATGATGTTAGTGGATATGATGCCCCTTCAAGGGGACAAATGGGGAAGAATGAGACAGATGGCCACTCAAAAGAAGAAACAAGGGGTGGGATGTGATGGATAGATGAGGGGATGGGATTCCAAATGTGAGATAGAAGATGAAGAAGATCAGTTCAAATTTGATCAATGAGCTATAAAGTGATGATGGCCCTACAAAAAATAATTGCATAGGGAGTAGAGATGACTTTGCCATGGTTATTGACACATCCCAAGGGGGAATCAATCATAACATGATAATGATAATATTAAAAGGCTATAATATTTAGATGTATCCCAAGAAAGGATGCATGCAAGGGAGAGATATGTGCGAAGACAATATGATGATTTGATAAGATTAATGATGGGTGTAGCTCAAAACTAAAGTCAATAAATATGATGAAAGAGATGAAAAAGAAGAATGATGTTTTTGAGTGACCAAAAGATGTAAGTAAACAATTGGATTACAAGGCATCAAATCAATGAACCATGATATGATTAGTAGTGACAATGCCCCTAGCAATAACACATGCAAGGGAGTGATAAATGATAGATTGACCAATCAAGGATGAATGGAAAAAAAGATGAAAAGATTAAAGAGGTGATTGCGAGGATGGTGATTGATTAATATTTGATATTATAGCTCAATGATTTTATTGATCCAAGACTTAGAGGATGATGAGGGATAGGAGAGATTTGATGATGGATGATGAGTAAATAGGGGATAGTGGATGAGATATCCTTAAGGATTGAAAAGTGACCAAGTGTTGCCTACATAGTCTGAAAATAGCTTAGGTCAATGTAGGTTTGATTAAATGATAAATGATGAGAGGGATGTTTAGTGATGTTAGTGAGTAAAGCATATGACTCAAAGGATGAGATGAGGATAAAATATAGGACATTAGTCAAATAGATCGAAGGGATTAGATTAGTGATAGGAATAAGGATGATGAGATGATTAGATAAATGATGAGGGTGTAGGTGATCAAGCCATCATAGATGTCATAAGGCTCATCATAGTCTAAACAATTTGATAAATATGGCACTTGGCAGTTTGTCCCATGATATACGTGTGACCAAAGGGAATTTATGCCAAAGTGCATGGGAAAATAGAAAACTTTGCATCATCAAGGATACCTAAAAGCATTATTGTAGCTTTGGGGACCTCATAACATCTTCATTCATTACCCAATAGACAAAAGGAGACATGATACGAACATAAGACAAATAAGATATTTATATGATGTAAACAAGTCAAACAACAAAGAGCATACAAGTATCACACATAAGTATCTACATGTAGTGTCATTGTGTCTTATTTAATGGTGGGATGAGTGATTAGGTGATGGGTTGGGACTAGGATGATCATGATGTGATTGTGGATGTAAGATAGACTAGGATTTTGAAAACACTAGGATTTGGATAGGACAATCATGATTAGGATTAGGATGTAGGTAAGGATATATATGCAAATATGGATTTAGAACTTGGATTAGGATTTTAAAAATTGGAAAAGGTATAGATGTGTAATATGTGAATGATTTGGATGAGGATAAGGATTTGGGGGAGATGGATTAGGATTAAGATAAGGAGTTGGAAAAGTGATGAGGTGTGAAGATGATTTTTTAAATTTGGTCTAGAAATCAAATCTAAGAGTGGTCAAAGGAGGTGATTTAGAAAAAGTGGTGAAGATTAAGATGACCAAGGGTTACCAAAATATAAAACACTATGAGAGTCTAATATAGCAATAATATTAAGAGATGATGTGATCAAATACCTTCCATACTAGTAAAATAGGTATTGGGTGGGTGCCAGGTCTCATCATGGGTGATAGGAATTTTATGATTTTTAGGATTTGTTGAATATTTTAATTTTTAGAGCTTTTTGGAATATGTATGTACACTATATAAATGGGGTTACTAGAAAAGGGAATACAAAGCCTAGCAACTAGGATGAGGATGAGATGAATGGGATGATATAAAGATGAGGGTGGTGTAGAAAAGGAGATGAAGACCAAGGAAGAAGGGACTAGGGAATGCCAATGACCACATCATGAAGGAACCAAATGTTTAATTTCTTGAGTGTCTATAGGAGGATATGCCAAGATGATGCTAGAACATTTCTCAAGACACCTTCCTTGTCCTTACAAAGGTTAAGGCTAGAAAGGAATGATTGACATAATAATTTGTAGGATATGGATAGAGGGATGGTTTTGATGGATAAAAAGGATGGATTGTGTCCCCAAGTGTTGAGGTACAATATAGATAATATATTATTTTACAATGATGCTAAAAACTAATTTTCATCATGGTACTTGCCCAAGGCACTAGAAGATTAGTTTTCACCTTTGGATGAATGATTTTTTTTTTGGCATCTTGATTTGGATAGGGGTACAAAATGCAAGAATGTTGACATCGGTAGGATTTTTAGCCAATGCCTATTCTAGAGATGTGTGATGTTAGTATCATGTTGTCTCCATTAGATGTAGTAATGTCTTCATGACTTTTATTGATACTTGATTTAACGTCCTCTTAATGTTTTAACCAAGTGTCTTTGTAACCCCTATGAGGGACAATGTTGCCTAGGGATTTGACGTATGGTATGGATGGGAGTATGTCATGATTTTGATGATGGGATATAAGATGTGAAGTAAGGATATCATCATGATGGATGATATAATGGGATGAGGAGAAAAACTGGGTTTCAATAGTTGCATACACCATTGGATAGGGTAGAGGGGATTTTTTAGATTGGTGCCATGAGACTAAAGGGTCCAATATCTTTTGATTTTTTGATTTTTTGATCCAAATATTAAGAGGATAGGTGGCCATATGATTATTAATTTTGATATTCTTTTAATTTTTTGATTGGGTTTGAGCTTGACTACCCCCTAATTCCTGATTTTGGGCTTCACTAGGGGAGATGGATAGATGATTTTGATTTTGACTTTGACATTCCCCTAGTTCCTAATTTTGGTATTCACTAGGAGAAGACATTTTTTATTAGGTCGATGATTTGACTTTTCATGACTTTGACTTATGGGATCAAAGATGATTTGATCATGATTTATGACTTTTGGAATATGATCTTATACCTTTGTATTTATGTCACATAATGTTGAATGTAGAGGGGAATCTAATGATGTGTGTTCCTATTTATCCCCTTCAAATGAGACATAGGGATTAACGAGGTAAGGTAGATAATTAATGGCATGTGATGGATTAAGGTGATAATGGGTAGCAAAGTCCTCATAAAGGTCACTAAGATCCCTAGCCTCAATGTCAAAGAAATTATTCTCAATAATCTCAAAAGGATCACTAAGACTAGTTGTATTATGTACATCCAAAGTAGGATCAAATTTAGTCTAACAATCAACAAATAAAGCTTACAAAATCTTTGTTATGACTTCATCATCCTAATTGGGATCCAAAGGTATGGCTGGTGATGTTTTAAAGGTATCAAGATTAGAGATGTCCTAAAAAGGATAGACATTATTATTATTAGTTTTAATATCTATAAGGGATGATGTTTTTGATGGGAAATCCAATTTAGATACTAGTGCTGAACATAATCCTGATGGAGAGAAAAATTGTATTGGTTCTGATGTTGAGTGTGATGTTGTGTTGCTAGTATAAGAGTGATTGTCCATAAGTGACCTCTCAATGTGGGGTTTATGATATGATGGGTGAGGGGGAGGTGATGGAGGAATAATGGAGTTGAAAAAGATAGGTCTATGGAAGAAATCATGAGAGATGGGAGGATTGGTGTACAGGAAATATATTCATTTTTTATGGATGATTTCTTAAAGATGGGGGATCATGGAGGATGGATATGGTGTCTTAACCTTGGCTTAGAATGGGATGGGATTGATCATGATTAGTAGTGGAATCTTGGTATTCCTCTTTTTGTTCACCCAAGGATATAGATGCATTTGGTTCATCCTTGATTTCTATGGCACCATGGTCGATGAGGTCTTAGACATAGTCTTGGAAATGTTGGCATCGATTAATGGTATGCCACCAAGTTTAGTGATATGCACAATATTTATTATCTTTATATCCAAATGGCTTATGCTTAACAGGATAAAGATGTTGTATGGGTGGATAGACCATCATGTTAGTGGAGACTAGATGTTAGAAAAGGGATTCCAAGGACATAGGAAGGGGAGTATAAGGACCCACTTCACTTTGTGACTTACATGTGGAAGTATTAGACTATAGATCATATGGTTATTGATGTGACTAGGTAGATGGACTAGTAGAAGATGAGGTGGCCAAGAGAGGATTCACTTTACCAGTGTAGGAAGGAGTAAATGATGGGCTAGACTAGTGGGAGGAGGATTTGATTGGGACTCACATAAATGGGTTTAGAATTGATGTGAAATGAGTTGAATGGAGTCAAGGCCTTTAAAAAGTAGAACACCCATCTTAAGGAACCACAAGAGGATCTCATCCTTGTTTGAAAATATGTATTGGTTTATAATCATGAGGTTTAAATTCATAGTGAGGCATGATAAAGGATGGAGGGTGAAGGGGGGATGATGCGGAGGTAGGCTAAGGAGTATAGATGGTTTCTTGAACAAAATAGGTCCAAATTATTGAGCTAGTATGATGGGTGATGATGAAGATGAGATAGAGGAATGGATAAAGGACTATGATCAGACTTTAGACTGATATTTTAATAGGTGCTAATGACCTATCCATGATACCTAGTTTTCAATCAAGAAAATGGCTTGGGGATTTGATGGGTGCCTAGATTCAAACTAACAAAGGAGGTGATTAGATGGGTGCTAGTTATGAATAGGAAAGATGATATAATTAGATTGATGATGATGGGTTTATTATATTGAAATCGATAAAGTAATAAGATGTTATCAGGATACTAACTAGGTATGCTATCTAACCAAATAATGAGTGATAGTGGACTAGAGTGATAGGATGATATGGATGGGTAATAAGAGGACTAGCTAAAGCCTTGGATTTATTTGCTTAAGATGGGATGGGATAGGATTATGTAATGAAGGTGATTAATGGGACAAGGACAAGTATAGATAGGTGATGATGAAATTACTAGGGGTAATGTAAATGAGATGGGGATGGTTTGGATAAGTGTGTGACCTAAAGAGCCAACTTGGATAAGAGAGTATGAGGTTATACTAGATGGGGAATGTGGTAACTAGGAAAAGACAAGGTTAAGACAAAGAATTGATTATGGATAGTAGATTAAGGATGACAAGTTGTGATTAGGATGTGTGAGTGGTGGGGGGTATGACTAGGATGGGATGAAGATAAGATGGGAGAAGGGGTAAGCTAAATGAAAAGGATATGTAAAGATAAATATGTACAATGGGATGATGACAAGGATGTAAAAAATGATAGTGAGGTAAGGATATATAAGATCATATGTATGAAAGGATGATGGGATAAGGATGTATAAAAATGATAGAATGATGAGGCAAGAATATACAAGATGATGTGTTCAAATTATGTAGATAAGTGTGTATAAATTTGGGTAAAAGGCTAACTTGGATCACAAATAACACTGGTTTAGCACAACACACACCTAAGAAATCATATCACAAACCTATGATTAGTAAACTCAAGGGTGTGTAACTTGACATCTACACCATCTAATGACTTTATGAGTGAAGCCATAGGCCAGTGACCCATTACGGAATCAACCAAACCCTCTTGACCCTATTTACACTTAATGGCTTCTTAAGAGTTAATCTTGCCTCCTATAGCAAAACCCCTATTATAGATGAAAGGTCCTATGTTAGGTTTGCATAAGGGTTTCTAGAGAATTCTCAAATATACATAATAATAAAGTGAAGCCCAAGTCTCTATAGGATGTTATCTAACTACCTTGCGTATTAGAGCTTAAATGCCTTCACTCTATGAAACCCTTTATGGGGAATTTCACTTTAGCGCCTAACGATAGCTTTCCTAATTTTTATAATCCATCAAAACATAGAGTTTGGTCTAGTGTGTGGTGATGAAATCCACATCACCGACCCCTAAAAAATAAAAATGGGGAGGGTTTGTTTGTGTTTTTTTATTCTCTATGAATCACTACAAGGATGCAAAGAGAAGAGCATACACCATTGTAGCCCTCGAGTGACAAACAAGCAGACCAAAAGGAGATTAATTAATCAACTAATTAAGATGTGAGATATACAAAGGATTATAATAATATACAAGACAAAATGATTAAAATGATTACATATATATAAGATGTAAGACAAAATGATTAAAGTGACTCAAAAAACAATTTTCAAAATGCCATTAGGTGTCTTTGACAAGTGTCCTGCAAGAAAATGATTAGTAGTTTGATTTCGCACTTTTAAAGAGGCAACCTATAAGATTGTAGTTAGTATTTTGATTGTTAATCTTGAGGGAAAACCTGTAAGACATAATGTTAGACTGAAATAATGACCTACAAAATAAGGTGTTAGATGAAACAAAACATCCTCTAGGATCACCTCTGCAAGAAACAAAATGTTAGTCTAATAGGCCTTAAGAAAAACACCCTAAAAAAATTATGATTTGGCTCTATAATTTTTTTAGGTGAGTGGGACATGATGTAAGGGTCTAGAGGTGGCAACCCCTAGTGGGGTCAAGGGGAAACACCCCTTGCGAGGTCTAGGGGCAGCACCCCAGGTGCACTTCCTATCATGGTATAGGTCAGGGTCTAAAGGTAGAGCCCCCACTGCCAAAGACAATTTGGGCCTTGAAGGAGGCCTAGAATGACTCAAAATTCACTAAAAATGACTCTAAAAATGCACTCAAAAAGGACAAAATTGAAGGCAAAAACTAGTGTAAAATCACAACTTCAAACTATAATATCACAACAACTAATGCAATATCATAATTCATGAGTTACAATTTTGCAACAAATAATTAATCATGATGATCAACTACAAAACCATGACTATTAGTGTAAAACCATCACTTGACAAGGCAAAATCACTACTGGCAAAATTTTGATATTAGCAATTTTGTGCAAAAGTACAAAATTCTCAAAATTTGACTTTTTATGAGAACAAGTGCTTAGACAGGTTAGAACATGCTTGATTAGATGCTTATAAATGTTTATTTTCAGACAATCATGATAGATTTAGAACTAATTTATGATGTATAAGAAGGATATCAAGACAAAATATTTATTAAAAATGGATAGAAACCAAAACTATAAAAGAGTATTTTCAGTTAGATTTAGTCCCGAGTCTACTCTATAAGATCTACACATGACAACCAACAAACATAATTAAATGTAAAATGGCAAATTTTGATGGAATGGAAAAATCACTAATATAGACACAATATCATTATTTACAAGACAATAATGTGATTTCATGAGTTGCAATTTTGAAAAAATATGGCAAAAAAGTTATGATAGTGTTTGTTTTGACTTTAAATGTCCTACTTTACCTTGGCCTCCCTCCTGCTGACCCTATCACATAGCAAAGTTGCACAAATAGAATCCCTTTTCAAAAAACTTAGTTAACAAAGATATATGCTTTAAGACCCAAAATCACAAAATGTGTTTAACAGAAATATTCCCATATTTAAAATAGTTAAATAATATTTCAAAATGGCCTGTATGATCTCCAAACTTTCTACAAGATAGAGATTGATAAAATTAAACCAACAAGTAAGGTGTCAAAAGGTAACTATTAGCATATTTGCACAAAATTATAATATCATGACTATAGTTAAAAAATCATGATTCACAAGGTTCTATCACAAATCACGAAGTCAGGATTTTGTAGACCGCCAAAAACCTATCACAATCAAAAAAACATTAGACATAAAATTTCTAATTGGAATGCAAAACTATAACTACCAGTGCAATATTGTGATTCATGAAGTCAAGACATTACAGATGAGTAAAAACCTACCAAAAGAGATTATTAGCAATTAAATTAGATGGTTAATGCAAATTCATGACTTTTGAGGCAAAATCACGACTACAATACCATAAATACCAATGCAAAATCATAATTTTCATCTGTGCATGCAAATTTTCACAAATCCAACCCTTGTTCTTTTCTAATCAGACCCATAGACTACCAAAAATACTTCTAAAAAGTAAAAGAGTTAAATTGGGAGTGTAAGGTCCCACCATGGTTGCCAAAATGTAGATATAAATTTGAGTAATATGGATTTAATATCATGCAATTAATATAAAATCTACTCAAACATCAAACTACCTAAATAAGATCTAGAGCCATCAGAACTAAATACAAATTGATGAATGAAAAATTCAAAATAACATTATAATCCTAAGCTAATTGCTTTAAACCATGATTAAATAGATGAAAAATAAGAAGACTTGGATTGAATAGAGATTACCTTAGACTCAGAATTTTGACATTATGATGGCATGATCATGGATTGTGGATGATGGATTCAAGGATTTGGCATGGAGACTCAAGATGATTGTTAATTGATAATTGAGCATGGATTAGTTAGATGACTTGTACATGTTTTCCATGGAGGGATGGCTAGATTTAAATATAATGTGGAGGGAAGGATTAAAAGAAATTAAAAATTCCTTGGAAGCCTCGAGATTCAGAGGCTTCTAGAGAGGAAGGGTGAGAATATAGAGGATTCTAAAATTGGAGAATTCTAGAATCTTCTTAAGGGTTAATTAGGATTAGGTAGGGGATTAGATAGGGATTATGTGGATGATTAGGGACTAAAGGTGTAGGAGAGCCTAGGAATAGGCTAGTAGGTGGGCCATGGGAATTTAAAATTCCCAAATAATAGATAAGTGAGGATTAGAATAAGATAAGAGATGATTAGGGGAATTAATGAAGAAGTGTGATAAGACTATAGTTAGTGAATGAATAAATATTGATGGGAGATATGAGATAAATGATTATAAGGGGGGATTTTAGGATAGGATTAGGAGGAATAAATTAGATAAGTAGAATTAGTGTCAATTAATAGTAATATTAATGATGTTAAATAAAGCGAGTGAATTTAGATGCATACACTTGGTAGTATAAAAAAATTGTTTATAATGGAGAATGACTCCTCCATTTATAGACTTGGTGAGTGAATATGGACCATCCATCTTAGATTGAGATATAGGGTGGAGAATGTGTCCTTGTCTTCATAAATGTGAGAGGTTGATATTATAAGAGGTCCAAATTATGAAGACATGGAGTGTGGAAGAATTTGGATTCTGTATGAAAGAGGGATGTAATATATGTCATAAACCTTAATTACACACCATCAATTCCTCATTTTTGCCTTGGAAAGTGGAGGATTTAATTAACTTTTAATTGGCAAATTGTGTGATGAGGAAATTAAGAATTATTTGATTTTTGAATATTTATGACATGTGCATTATATGTAACCTCATTTTTATAAGAAGTTTAATTAGCCTAATCAAGAAATTAACTAATTAAGTTGATTTTATTCTTTTTTAGTCTCATTTGCAAGGTTTGGTTTATTTGGTTTAATATGCCTAGTGAGACATTTACAAGAAGAGGACCAATTTTGGGATGTTGATGATGGATTAGATGATTCAATGTAGTGTATTACCCCAATCAGGGATGCACCAATGTGTTGCAAAGTCTGCACACTAAATTATGTGGATGATTTATAATTTTTTAATGATTTCTAGCTTGATTTATGTGTTATTATGAGAAATTTTTTTGATTTGCAATTTTGACATAGACTTGATGAAAGTGGAATCTTTATATTTTACCCCTGTTTGAAAGGGTGTTACAAGACAAACAAATTAATAGATTTTCAAAGAATTAAAAATTCATTTAAGTGATTTGATAATGATTGAAGAATTGTGTATTCACATTTTGTTTATTCTTGTTCATTTTATTGAAAAATGAGTTTAAATGATGCCCCAAACGATATTTGGGATGCCTAGGTTGCCCCCTGAAGGAGTGGCCATAAATTAATTTTGATGGATGAGCCCTCAAAAGGAAAAAAATGATATGTTTGATAGTGGAAGAGGTCGAGAAACAAATAAAATATGCAAAAATGGGACTAAAATTGACAAAAGAGACATAAACAGACCTCCCATCAAGAAAAATGATGCAATGAGAGGGGTAGAGGGAGTAAAAATTCAATTTGGATTTATAACTTGACCCTTAGGATCCCCTCTTAGAATTATTTTATCTAGAATTGGTACACGAGTGCTTTGATTTTGAAAGTAGGTATGCCTCATCATAGACATCTTGGAGAATAGGTTCGAGATTAAATATGACCACTAAGGAGTGGGGATTCAATGTGTACCTTTAATTTTTTAAATTTTATGCAATTAAATGTCATTAATGTTAGGTAAAAGTAAATGAATTGATGATCTCATCAAATTTAGAAAATGTGAAAACAAGGATACCTCCCACATAAATGGTGATAATATGACAAAATCGATAGGAACTTTGATGAAATTAGTGATAACGCTAACCAAATCAGTGATATCGATTAAAATCATTAGGATCACCCAAATAGGGTATAAATACCTAAAATGATAAAAAGTTAGAAATAATTAGAAATCACCAAAATGGTATGATTGACTTGAAAAATTACAAGATCATGAGATAAAATGATAGAACAATTGTGGATTGAAGAAAACTACCAAAATGGTGGGAATGATGATATAAGCAATGAGAACACCCAAAAAATGGTAGAAATGTCCTGCTAAATGGTGATATCACCAAAAAATGGTGAGATTACCTGAGTGTTGAATGGACCTAATTTGATGAAGTCTTTGCTTAACAAGAATTTAATTTGATTGGTTTGAATGATTGACTTGATAAGTGAGATAGGATTGATGTGTTGTACTTAATTTAGTGTTAGTGTCTAGATAGATAGATTTAACTAAGTGTGTTGTACTTAATGTTTGGATTTACATGAGTGAGTCTCGATGTTGATAGTTCATGAATGATAATTGTTCATCCTATGGTATCCATGGATTTAGATCAACGAGGTCATGGCCCTTCATGAGGTAGTTGATTTGTTGCATGTAATGTAAATGCCAATAATCCAGATAAACATGGCCTTTCTCTATGTGCTAGTTGAGCATTGCCATTCAGATACTATAACATTTCACCTACCTGCTAAAGAATTGATAATGACCTTGGATGATATATGGTAGATTCTTTGTATTTCAATCCAAGGATGTTTACTACATTGGTTATGATAGGGACAATAGACAGTTTTAGTGGATTTGATCCATGTGATTGATGTCATCATTTTGGATAGAATGATAGACATCTATTCTCTAGAGGATATGTGATTGATTGATCAATAGGTCATCATCCTTATGTCCATTTTCAATAGCATATTGTTGCCTAACAATAATGACTATTATTTCTATATGGGGCTAGGTAGGGTGATCTAAGATATGATCTATGATATTTCTTGATTTGCTTGAGGCCCTATAGTTCTTGAAATTTTATAAATATATTTACATATGGTGGCTTACTATCATGACATACACATTGGGCCTTATATGTTGCTTTAGTTTTGGGTCTAGGAGTATATTGTTCGGCCCATTAGATAAAAATAACAATGGGGTCTAGAGGAGTTGTTGGGATCCAACAAGCCCCATTCTAAAAATTGCATAATGGATACCTTCTTGTTATAAATAGGTTATCTAGTTCTACTTTTATAGACTATTTTCAAGTATCCTGGGTGTGCAATGCACCTTCCATCTGTTACCACTAGGCACTTTTAAAGCATAGTTTTACAACATTAAATGAATTTTATTTCTACATGAAATTTTCATGATGGTAGTCAAATGTCATTAGAATACATTGGTGAATAAATTCATATAGAATCCATTCCCCAAGTGTGAAATATGTAGCGATGAAAATAAGCTTCTGTGTAGATTTTTGTCTTCTCACTAGCGAAATTTTACTATAATGCACTTTTTAAAAGGCATTTCACAAGGTTAGATAAAGTCAAATTCTACATAATTTTTTCATGATGATAGCCAAATGTCATAAGAGTGAAATAGTCAATAAAGTTATAAAAAAACTATTCCCTTGTGCCCAATATGTAGCATTAAAAATTGGCATTTGTGATGATTTTAATTTAGTCAATTTTTGCATCTTTTCAATTGCCAAAACTAGCTAGTGCACACATTTCAAACTCATTTACGTAGGGATCAAATGTTATTAAATTATATTTAAATATTCCATGATGATATCTATATGTGGAAATAATTCATTGGTGAATAAATTCACACAAAATTATTTCCCATGTGCTAAATTTGTAGCAATCAAAACCGCCTTCTCTGTTGATTTTTGCACCTTTCTAGTTTTCAATTTCAGCCTATGAAGCACTTTCTAAAAGGAATTTCACATGGCCTAATGGACTCAAATTCTTATGAAATACTTTATAAAGGTAATAATATGTGGTAAAAGGTAAATGGTATATATATTCTCACCAATTTCCTTTTGAAGTGTGAAATTTGCAGCAACCAAAACTGCCTCTTGCGTTGATTTTTGCATTTCCCAGTTTTTGAATCTAACTAGAAATCACTTTTAAGAAGAATTTAGTACAACCAAATAAGGTAAAATAATATTTAAATTTAACATTCTGGTAGTCAAATGTCATTAAAATGCATTGGTGAATAAATTCTAGGAAAAATATTTCCCACATGTCAAATTCACAAGTATAAAAATTGGCATTTGTGCTAATTTTTATTTGGTCATTTTTTGCATCTCTCAGTTTTCAAAGCTACCCAATGCATACGTTTGTAACCTATGTTCTATGGACCATATCAGCCCCAAATTACTTGAAATTAGTTATGAGAGTATCTTGATGACATTGAAATACAATCCAATTGCTTTTGTAGTTATTAGATTTTTGGGGGAAAAGGTATCAAGGTGCAAAGTGACCCTTCTAAGAAGTTTTTTAACTTCACTTTTGACCTAAAAGCACCAAAAGGGTAGTACATATGGATTAACTTGATTATTTAAAAAAATTAAAAATACTTTTGAGCATATTTTCAAGATATTTTTGGGGATATAAGATACGATAGGTTTTTCTCATGATTGATCATGCAATTTTCTCTTTTACCATTTTTTGAAAGTGATGGTGTACACACAACTGCATGTTGGTTTTAAGCCATATCTTTTGATTTGATAACCCATTTTTTATGCCACTTATTGCATTATAAATCTGATTTCTTATTCTTTACAATGATATCAGTTTTAAGTTAGAGAAGTGCAAGAATTATAACTTGCCAATGTCTTTTAATCAAGGAATTTTGTTACCTCTAAGTGCTTCATGTTTATGGTTTTGTTTGATGTATTTCACCTTTAATAAATAATTAATGTGTTGTATTTAATATTTTCATAGGTTTATAATAAGTGAATTTCACTAATCATAGCCAAAGGCCCCCAAAACCAAGCATTTCTAAAAGTGGATCTGTCTCTCTCAATTTTTTGCTTTTCTTTTTTGTTTTTTTAAAAGAAAGAAACTAGGAATGAAGGGTGTGGAAGAATACCTATTAAAGTGCACACATTGAATCTAGATGATTATGGAGAACTCTTATTTTGCTGGGGAAGAATACCTACAAATAAAAAAATACTACCATAAACACTTATTTGTTAGATAAGTAGTTGGGTGGATTGCCTAGTGTGAACTAGATCTTAGAAGCTAAAGCTTTCTAGGAGGCTGTCAATCCACCTTCTTCAAAACACTTAAGTTATAATGATAAAAGAAGTATATTTTGCATAAAAATAGAAAATAAATGATACTAAAATAGCAAATAACTAAATTCGATACAATAAAATTAAATGCTTTGCAAAAGATAACTAAATGAACAAAATAGTTTAATCAATACTAATGCTAAAAATTGATAAAGGTTATGGTTTTGGTTTGGTAAAGTGGTGAGATTCAAAAGGATTGTTTTGTTGGTTTGGGTAGATGGTCAAGGTTGAAAGTATACAAATGGATGAATAGATAATTGAGGCAAATAAGTAAATATGGCAAAGGAAAAAGAAAGGTAAAGATGGCAAAGAGGGAAAAGATGTAAATGAGGCAAAGAGGTAAATGGGATAAAGGGGATAAATGAAATGGAAATATCCAAAGGGATTAAATGGGATGAATGGGATAAGGGCTTAAGAGTATGGAGGTTAAGAAAAGAGAAGGCCAAAGGAAAATAAATAAATAACTAAAATTACAAAATAAAGTAAATTACCTCAATATTGTTGAAGTGGCTTGAAGATGTTGATGATGGTTGAATGTTGATAAATCTTTAAGTAATTTTGGTAGAGATTCATTAATTTGATATTTTATCCTCCAAGATGATGATGATCTCCAAGATGATGACCTCATCCAAAAAAACCTGCAATAACATGCTAAGAACAAAAGACTAACTTGCCACTTAACCTTGGGTGAAGGAGAGGGGGGTATTTATAGCATTTTTGTGTGAAGAAACATGCCAAAATAGAGGAATAGTGAATCAATTCAAATTTATCCAAGTGGGCTCATGATTTATTCAAGTTGATATGGGTGAGGATTTCCATGTGGGTTGGTGAGTCTCCAAGTTTGAATGGAAATCATGCACATGGGTTTAAATGAGGCTTAAAGGCTTGTCTCCATCCTTTCTTACTTTCACACAAGAACTTAAAGGGGTGGCACACCAAATGTGGCACCATTTTCCATGTGGGGGATGAAAATTCCAAGGTGAGGTTGGTGTGGATTTCCATGTGGGTTAGAAAGTCTCTCATTTGGGTTAGTGAGCCTCTATTTAAGCTAAAAGGTCAAAAATGGGTGCCCTTTGTATTTCTCGAAACCTTAAAGAGGTAGGTATCTCTTTTTGAAGTCTAATTTCATGTGGGAAGACAAACTACATGTTTAATAATGACCCCTTAAGGGGAAATTCACCACATTTCAAGGGAGGGCCCTTGTGATGCTTGAATGAGGTTATCAAACACTTTGGGAAGGGTCCCAGGTGGGGTATGATGTCCCACATCAAGCCACATCACTTCTAAGCCATGTCACTTGCCATATCACTTCCAAATCACATGCCATGTCACATTTCATGTCATCATGTCATGCCATCATGAATAGTGATAGTGGGTCCCATAGTGAATAGTGACGGTGAATAATACTTTCAAATAGTGATTTTGAATGATATTTGTGACTAGAAGAATAGTGATTTAGTTGGGTTAAGGGGTGTTTTGGGAAGGTTTAAGAATTTTTAGGGGATCTTGAGGCATTTAGTCATTGAAAACTATAAATGTGCATTTTTTTCGTGGCTACAGGATCAATCATTGGCGTTTTATCATGTAGTAACTATGAAAGTGTGTTTTGTCATCTAGTGTTTTTGGAAGGTATTATTATTCATTGAAGCTGAGTATTGGTGGGTGAAATTAAAGTCAAATAGAAACCAAGTGCCTAAATTCATGTGCCTAGTAAATGAACATCGATCTAGAGATGCTTTAAATTCCAAGGTAGAAGGGACCTGCAAGTATCTTCATAATGATTATTTAATCTATTCAAGAATGTGGCAAGTTTGTGGATAAGCCAAGTAGTAGAGAGAAAAAGACATTGGCATTAGGATAAATCAAATGACTGTGTAGATATTCTTGGAGACAAGAACTAGATAAGACATTCAATTGTAAATTTCTTTTGGATGAAGGAGAATGTCATGTCTGAACTAACTATAGTAATGATAAGTGGATTGGATCAGATTTTGTAGCAAAGGGTAGCCTCGGAATTGCATTTCAAATATGATTTTTCCAACTACTTGAAGTTGAATACAATTAATTCCCATGAGTTTAATTGGTCTATTTAATCTTGGTGTTTTTTTGTAGAAAAGGTTGAGATATTTTTGTAATACTATGAGGAATACACCTACAATTCTGACTCTGTCTATGCATTATTTATCTTCCATTATTTGAATGCAATTTTAGTTGATACTATAAACATTTTCATTGTCTTAGAATGTTAATGAAATGAAATTAGATTGAGCTTCTCCTAGTTTGATTAAGTTCATTATCCTTATCTATTTAATTTTGAAACTGTTGTTGGCTCATGTGTGTAATTTTTTACTTGCCAAGTACATGTTCATTAGCTCAAGGATTTTGAATAAAGTTTTTCTTATGTTGTTCCCTAATAAGCTTGAATATTGTTTCACTTTGGTTTGTACTTTATTTCAACTAGTGTTACAGTGGTTTGATGCATCCCCATGATGATTTCATGTGTTTTTAGTATTAATCAATTTTACTTATTCAAACACCAATTCATTTTCTACCCTGCCTTGACTCTCCCTTTTTTTTTTCATGATACCACTTATAATTTGTTTTGCCTCCCTTTTTACATATGTTTTATAATCTAAACCAACTTGAAAAATATTGACGCAAGTGAATTAACAACTAAGTATGAGCCTTTAGGGGAATAATTTATATGTTTGCCCATGTTATGTTTATTTGGTGAAATCTTGGCACTTGGGTCACCAAAAGATTTTAAAAACAAGGGGACTCTGTCCTACTGGTTTTGATCTCTAGGTGATTTTCATAATTTTTAATCCAATGATCAACTTCTGAGGGTGAATCACTTGCTAAGACCAATATTTATTGGCACTAAGAGGGCCTTAAACTCCAAGACTTCAAGATTGTTAGTAGATTTTAGTTGGTCGGGATTACTTTTGTTTGGTTAGTTAGTTTTGGTGAATGATTATGCTTCATGTAACATGTTTGGAATGATAAGGTTTGTTTGATATTGTTAGAGTGTGCTTCAATTTATTTCAAGTTTGGGTGAATTGCACTACTTGATTAAGTGTGGTTTGTCACTCTAGCTCCTTCCTCACATATTACATGTCTACTAGTAGATCAAGCTCTAGAAGGTTGATTTTATCCCCTCTTTGAATATATATAAAATTAAGATTATATCAAGGTAGACCAAGACCCAAAAAATTAACCTCCCCAACCTCAATGCTTCCCCAACCTATTTTCCATAGACTTATTCTAATGATATTGGCCTAGTTATCAGGGCTTGTTATTAAGTGTCTGATGACATACATGATTTGCCAAGGAATCCAAAATGATATTTCCAAGGTTCAGCCCTAACACAGGCATAACTATAGAACATATTATTGCCTATAAGACATCCTTGAGACTATTAAGTATTGAACATGAAGACATGGAATGTAGGTTGTTCCCCTTTACAATGATGGAAATTGCCTATGATTGGTTTATTAACCTTCCTCCATACTCCATTACCAATTGGGACTAGTTAAACATTGCATTAATAGCCCAATTTGGCTAGGTAGTAGACCCTAGTGTAGTTCATCAATAGTTTTCCAACATGAAGAGAGATCTAAATGAACCCATTTAAAATTTCATTGCTTAGTTCCAAAATATGTATGCCTAAGTCTCTATTTTGTATAGGCCCAATGTTCAATGTGCCTTGGAGATGTTAAAAAATGCTCTTGACTCATGGACTACAATGTTTCTCTATAGAGATTCATTTTTGAACACTCTACCACTAGCATATTTAGAAGTAATTAATGTGGACTAGTAGCTCAATCCTCAGGGGCATGTGCTCAATCCCCTTCCAAATTAGATGCCACCCATGCCTTCTCTCAATGTGATTCCAACTATTCAATAGAATTTTCCCTTGACTCAGCCTTTCTAAATCATAAATCAGTTGCCATTAACTCAAGTTGCTCCTAATCAACACCTTGGTTTCTTGAGTCCTCTAGTAAATGAGCCTATGTCATAATCATATAGCCAAGATTTGGTCTTGGTTATCATTAATAACACTTAGACCATTCCCTAAGAGCCACCCAAATCTAAATTAGATGTTATTAAAAGAATGGTCCAAAGGCTTTTAAATGACTTTCTCAATCTGTAAAGACAAGTAGGAAGTTCAACTAGTGGCAATCCTTCCTCAAGCTACATGTACCAACACAATTCCATACCTGATAATAGGACTGGGAAGTAAATTGAGACAAATACAAATAGTTTGCCTAAGATAAATCTACTAGAGATTATTATCCCAAACTGATGTAGGGTGCATAACACAACCCAACATGGAGAGTTGGATTATGTTGAATTCTACCATTCTTTCTAGATCTTTCAAAAGGATATGGATGAGTATGAGATTTTTCCTAATAGCTCAAATTAATTATCTCATATTAATCCCCCTAACTTCTCAAAGTCCCCTAGCACTATTATGGTTCTAGAGACCATAGAATTCCCAAAGGTATAGGACAATGAACTAGAGCATAATGTTGATGATGTCCAAGCATTTTAATAGTTTCATAGGTCTAACTTTGCCTTGAGAAATAAGCCTTGATATCCTTTAATAACTTCCACTCCACCTAATAATCTTGATATTGCCCTAGATCCAAAGGTAAATATTAATCCTCCTTTGCCTAAGGCCAATGGGAGTCATCCTCCCTCGAGCAAGACTAGATACAACATAGTGGAGGACATGAATAAGATTAAGGCCATTATTATGGTCCATGAACTAGTTCAAATAACTGAACAAAGAGACTTATTCCTTATATTTCTCAATGATAGAGTAGCCAACCTAAGTAAAAGGGTCCAACCAATACCAATGTGGTCATACACAAAACTAAGATAGAAGTGCCCCCTTTTTGCTCACTATCTGAATCTTTGGAAAGAATGTGAATAACTACTTAATTTATTCTAGTGCATCTAAAAATGTCAAGCCTCTAGGAGTGTGAAAAATGTTGGGCTTACTCCTATCAAATCTACTAAGATTGTGGTTCAATTACATAAATCTAAAGTCAAGGTCATAGGTGACTTATTTAATGTGCATGTGTAATTACAGAGTGACCCTCATATTTAATGTTTATGTTTGTACAAGTGGTTGAAATTCCTTAAGGCTATGACATGTTACTAAGTAGATATTAGTCTAAGTCCTTGAATGGATACGTGGCCACTGACTTCTCTCACATGGGATTGCCACGGTGGGGAGTTACAAACTAAATCAGGTAGACCAAGAACACTACATGAAATTCATTATCACTTAATATAACTTTGTCAACGATAAAGTTAATTATACTTCCACCAACATGGGCATGTATACCCTAACCACCAAGGTAGCAAAAAACAAGACTATAGATCAAAATCAAAATGTAGGTATGTGGTTTCTCTTCATAGACAGAGGTCACTCAAAGTAAGGTTCAAGTGTTGGTATTGTATCAATTGACCCTAATGGTAAAAGTTATGTGAAAGCATTTATATTATAGTTTATGTGCATAAATAACATGGTTGAATATGAAGCCTTAATTTTGGGGCTTTAATTTTTTGTTATTCATTAGGTGCATATGTTAAGAGTCTTTAGTGATTCTAAATTAGTTTTTATCAAGTACATAGTCAATTCCAATGCAAGCTCTCTTATTTAAGGAAGTACAAATATTGTGCATGGGATATAATTGAAGCTTCTGATACATTTAATATATCAGTTATTCCTAGGGAAGAAAATTTTATGGCTGACTAATTGGTTATCTTATTGTAATTTTAACACCACTAAATAGTTTTGATCTGTAAAAATTCTCTATTGAATTCATTTTTGCTCCTTCAATTCCAAATAATGTAGAACATTTTTAAGTATTTGATGATGACAAGTAAATTTTTGACTTCATGACTAGTTCTTATGTCTTCAAAGTGTACGTAATTGATGAGGAGAAACTTGATTCAAATGAAAATCAATGCAGTCACAAGGGCATTTGGAAGCTAAAAGACAATATAATCCCGAAAGGTATGCTATGCTTAGAGAGGATATTTGACCTAGATAACATCACATCTACCTTTGAAAAGAAAATTCAACCTACCCAGCCAACCCATGTGTTTAATCTAGGGACTAAAGACAAGCCTGAAAACATAATGGTAGGACCCCAACGCACTAGTTCATTACCAAGACATCTTAGCATGGAGCTATAATGATCTCAAGGCCTTTGATCCTCACATCATGAGCCATATTATCCCCTTAAATCTTGATGAAAATCCCTTCAAACAAAGCTAAAGACCAGTCAACCCTGTCTTAGAACCTCTCATTCTTAGAGAAGTGTAGAAAATGTTATCTATTGGGATCATTTTTCTACTAAGACATTCAACCTGGGTAGCTAATGTAGTGCCCATAAGGAAGAAGAATGGATAAATCCCATAGTGTGTATACTTTAGGAACCTCAACTAAGCTTCAAATAAAGACAATTACCCTCTGTTATCCTTAGATGAAGTCTTTCCTCAAGTGAGTGGCTCTGAGATGATGTCCTTCTTGGATAGATTCTTAGGCTATAATCAGATTTTGGTTGATGGAGTTGACCGCATCAAAACTACCTTCACCACCAAATGGGGCATGTTTTATTATAAGAATATTCCATTTGTACTACTCAACATAGGGGATACTTTATAATGAGCAATGGACAACACATTTAAAGGTTTGATTGGCGTATCATAGTTTACATGGATGACTTGACCATATTTTCTAAGTGCAGCTCTAAACATTTTAGTCATTTAGAAAAGATCTTCAAACATTGTAGATGTTATGGTATATCTCTTAACCCAAATAAGTGTATGTTATGCACTATAGAGGGTACGTTACTAAGACATGTGATCATAAAGAGAGGTATGTCCATTGAGCTTGAACGTAACAATTTGATTACTAAGTTGCATCTACCTAACAGTAAAAAGGAATTAAAGTCTTTCTTAATAAAAATAAACACTGTACACAAATTCATTTCAAGATTTATAGAGATAACTAAGCCTTTCAATTTGATGTTAAAATAGGGTGTTAAATTAGATTGTAATGTTATTGTAAAGAAAGCATTTCATGAGATTAAAGATGTAGTGATGCAAGCTCTTGTGTTATCTAGCCCCAATTATGCAAAGGACTTCTAATTATACTCATTTACCTCATTTCACACTATTGCACCAGTATTGATGCAAAAATTTGATGATGGAGAGCATCTGATTACTTTCATGATTAGTTACTTGAAGGAGGCTAAGCTGAGATACCCAACATTGGACAAGTAAGCTTATGCATTGGTGAAAGCAACCAAGAATTTTCACCATTACATTATATGAAACAAAGTCTATATTGTTTCTCATATTCTTGTAGTGAAACAAATGTTAGGAAAAAATAAACTTGGTGAAAGGAGAGGACGTGGGGATTTCAAGTTGTAAAAATATGATGTAGAGGTGAAGCTAACAAAGTTAGTGCATGGCCAAGAGATTTCAAAATTGGTGATTGAGGTTGATCCTAGTATTGATGTTGTAAATTTGAATGAGCGGGAGATTTAGCCTAACCCATGGCATGATCCCATCATATACTACTTGTTATATGGGACACCACCTGCAAACTTTGATAGAATGCATCGAAGAGATTTAAGGTTGAAGGCTACCCATTTCATGTTGAATAATGGAATTATCTATAGGAAGAGAAATAAGGGGATTTATCTATATTGTTTAGTTGAAAAAGAAGCAAAAGAATTTATGAGTACATTTCATGAGAAGTTGGGAAGTGGTCATCCCTCAAGCAATGTCATTATGCACAAGATCCTTAAAGTAAGGTATTAGTGGCCAATATTATTAATATATGATCATGCTCATGTATGCACATGCCATAAGTGCCAAACATTTACCAAGAGAGAAATCCACCCCACCATGCCACTACAACCCATCATAAAAGAGCATCCATTTGCCTAGTGGGGATTGGACTTCATTGGGGTGATAAATCCTAACTCTTCAAAAGGACACCATTTCATTATCATTGCTATAGATTATTGCATGACATGATTAAAATATAATGCCACAAGGAATAATATTTTTGATGAGGTCATCTCATTCTTATAAGAACACATTTTGACTCATTATGGGACACCTCTTATATTGATGTATGACAATGGGCCTTCATATTAGTCTATTGAGTTGATTAAATGGGCATATACAAGTGGGATTATTCTTAAGTTTTCTTCCAATAGATATCCCTAGGGCAATGGTCTTAAAAAATCCACTAACAAACATTTTCTTGACTCCATCAAAAAGGCAATTGACCAAAATTCACACGGTTGGCATGCCCTGATGAAGTATGCTTTGTGGGTAGATAGGACCCTACACAAGAAAAGTTTGAAGAGTTTGTCATTCTTACTAATCTATGGTATAAATCCCATCTTCCTTATGCAACTCAAGAATCCCACTCATCAATTTATCATAGACTACCTTCATCCCAATGAAACAACTCATTCTTAGTTGTTGGAGATTATTCAAATGGAAGAAAGAAGGGACAAAGCTCTACAAAACTTTGGTAGGTATCAGATAATAGTTAAGATATGGTTTGATTGATCATCTAAAGTGAAGAGCTTTAGGTTAATAGACATGGTCTTGCTATGGGAAAGGGCACATGAGAAGAGGGGTTAGCATCCCAAATTCAGCCCATTGTGGATCGGTATGCATCAGATCGCCAAGCTGCTCAGAGATAATATATTCAAGCTCAAATATCTTTAATGAAATGAGTCACCACTCCTTGTGAATATTTATAACTTGAAGCATTACTTCATGGTTTCCCCTTAGATGTCGCCTTGAGTGATTTTACATCTAATTTTTGTAAATAAGTTTATATAGTTTTATTTCTTTATATAGTTTAGGTTGTATATATGTTTCTTTTCTACATTGATTATGTGTTTGCTTTATTTTGGTCCTACTCTATTACCTCCTTTCTTATTTTTTCTTGTTTCATTCTTTTTTTTCTCTTCATTGGTATTGTTTCCCATGTTTTGGATTCCTTTATATGTTGGGTGTAGATGTCTTGACCTCTCTTATTTCAATGAAAATTAGTCATGTAGCTTATAGACTATGTGCGTCCAATAATAGTTCTCTCAATTACAGTGCTAATGTAGACGTTTGTGTTTTTTACACTAATTTTTTTATTAACATCCCCTTGCATGCCTTGTCCTAAATTAGTGGTAAGACTTATTGACTAATGTCTTGTGTAGTAATTTTGTATGTGATTTTCAGCCCATTCAATCCCATTCTATGTTGGTAGCCAATCTCAAAATGTATCAAGAAGGTAACATTCTATTAAAATGGGATATCCTTATGTACAGCTTCAACATAAGGATGTTTGATTCTACCAATTGGTGATTGATGTTGAGAGTGTTTTCCTAGCATGATGAGTTTAGATTATGGGTAAGAAGATAGGGTATAAGTGTATAATAGACTCATTCTTCATGAATTTTTAAAATTATGAAAGTCCATGATCTTTAATAGAGCATGGGGATGAATAATAAAAATGTGGATTCTTCTATTCCAAACCTTCCAACTACACTTAAAATCACATCTTAAAGAAAAATGAAGATAGAGGGTTCATTTAGGTTTGTTAAAAAGTCATGAGTTTTCTGATATCATCGTTTAAACCATGGTTTGGTTCCTAAACCCTTGGTGGAGAGACTCTACACAATTCCTAAAAAATAATCTAAAAGTTAAATCCTAAAGCTCTCCACATATAGGGGTGATCCAGGCAACTCCATTGTAAGGTTTCTAGCCTAGATGGTAGTGAAGCAAGACCTTAGAAGGAGCTAGAAAAAACCTTTCCATGGATATGGACTCCCAAATGGCAACAAATAAATGTTCATTCCACTTCCCCTCTAAGCTAATTAACCTTAATTTCCCTCTCAGAGAATCAAATTTCTCATAAAGACCTGATGGATTCCATTTGAATTCAAAAAAGGCAATAATTGAATAATCATTATACACACATTAAAGGTATGGATAGGAATCCAACTTAGTATGTCCCATGTTGAGGCAAGATTTATCACTTTCATGTTTTTATTTTTTATATATAATTATGTTTAGTTTATGCCCCTATTTTAGGTCTGTAGATTCATGTTCTGGATTTTGATTGTTGAGCATCACTCTCCCTGCAGAGGTTACCATTTTTTTGGGATCCAACACACCCCATTTTGAAAATTACATAATGGGGACCCTCATATTTTAAACATTTTTTTTGGTTATATTTTCACATACTATTCTCAAATATTTTGGGTACATAATGCACCTTCCATCTATTACCACTAGGCACCTTTCAAGCATAGTTTTATAGCATTAAATGAATTCCATTTTTGCCTGAATTTTACATGATGGTAGTAAAATGTCATTAGAATGCATTGGGGATGAAATTAAGAGAGAATCCCTTCCCCAAGTGTGAAATTTTCAGCCATGAAAATAAGCTTTTGTGTAAGTTTTTATGTCTTCTTAATCGCCAAATTTTACCAAAATGCACTTTTTTAAAAGGTGTTTCACAAGGTTAAACAAAATAAAATTTCTATGTAATTTTTTCAAGATGATATCCAAAGGTCATTAGAATGAAATGTGCAAGAAATTCATATAAAATTTATTTCCATGTTCCCAATGTGCATCATTAAAAATTAGCATTTACAATGATCTTTCCAGTTGCTAAAACTAGCCAGTGCGCATGTTTCAAACTCATTTGCTTAGGGCCAGACATTATTAAATTATACTCAAATATTCCATGATGATATAAATATGTGATAATAATTAATTGGTGAAATTTTTTCTAAACTCTTTCTTGTGTTCCAAATTCACAGCAATCAAAACTACCTTCTGTGTTGATTTATATATCTTTCCAATTTTCAATTTCAGCCTGTGAAACATTTTTTGGAAGGCATTTCACACAAACTAATGGACTCAAATTATTATAAAATATTTCTTATAGGTAATAATATGTGTTTAAATGTAAATTATTTATAAATTACCACTAATTTCCTTTTAAAGTTTGAAATTCATATCAACCAAAACCGCTCCTGTGTTGATTTCTACATTTCCCAATTCTCAAATCTAACCAGAAATCACTTTTTAGGAAGAAATTTTGTCCAACCAAATATGCCAAATCATATTTAAATTTGACATGCTAGTATTAAAATGTCATTATAATGAATTTTTTAATAAATTTTTCATAAAATTATTTCCTACGTGTCAAATTTGTAGGGATAAAAATTGGCATTTGTGTTAATTTCTACTTGGTCATTTTTTGTCTCTCCCAATTTTCAAATATTCCTAGTGTGAAAGTTTGTAACCTATGTTAATAGAACAATACGAGATCTAAAGTTCTTAAAATTTTTTATGAGATTATCTTGATGATATGAGAACATAATCCAATTGGTTTCATAGTTATTAGATTTTTGGGTGAAAATATCTCAAGGTGTGAAGTGAACCTTCTCAGAGGATTTTTAACTTTGTCAACTTTTGACTAGAAATAATTAAAAGGGTAGGGCATAGGGATTAACTTGATTATTTCAAAAAAAAAAACCCTTTTGAGCATCTTTTCAAGATTTTTATTAGGATATAAGATATGATGGGTTTTTCTCATGATTGATCCTATAATTTTGTCTTTTACCATTTTCTGAAGGTGTTGTTGTAAACACGATTTCATGTTGGTTTTTAGCCATATATTTTGATTGGATACTCCATTTTTGATTTCTCTTATTACATTAGAAATATTATTTATACTTATTTTTAATGATGTTGTTTTTAATTTGGAAAAGCATAAGATTTAGAACCTATCAATGATTTTTAATCATGGAATTTTATTGCCTTTGAGTGCTTCATGTTTATGGTTTTGTTTGATGTCTTTCACCTTTACTAAGTAATGTGTTGTGTTTAATATTTTCACATGTTGAAGACAATTAGAGTATATTGATCATAGCCAAAGGAGTTCTCTAGAACCAAGCATCTATAAAAGTGGATCAATAATTGGTGTTTTGTTATGTAGCACCTATAAAAGTGTGTTATGTCATCTAGTGTTTTTAGAAGGTGTTATTATTCATTGAAGCTGAGTATAGGTGGGTGGAATTAAATTAAAATAGAATCCAAGTGCCTAATTTTTTGTGCCTAGTAAATAAACACTAATCTATAGTTTCTTTGAAGTCTAAGGTAGGAGATTGATGCAAGTATCTTCATAATGATTATTCAATCTATTCAAGTCAGGTCTAGTATGTGTCAAGTAGACAAGGATATCGACAAGTTGTCAATACAAGGTAGCATCAACCAAAGGTGAAGTACAATCTTCCCCTCAATATTGACTCTAAATATAAAGGGAGTTATATTTGGCTTACAATCAGCCATGTGAAACCAAATAATTAGATCAAGAACATACTTAGGCTATGCAAGAGTGATTCCTGAGTCAAACTAAGAAATATTGATCCCAAGGAAGTAACGTAACAAGCTCAAGTCTATCATGGAAAATATGTCCTAAGGAGATACTTTCACCAAAGTAATAGATCAGGAAAAGCTCCTAGTGATCAAAATATTGTTAGCATATAAAACCAGAATCAAAAGTGAATCATCATATTGTAAGAGATAGACATTCAAATCTGAATAGCACTGAGTGAACCCTATAGAGAGAAGGAAGGAATCCCATATTGGCATACCAAGATTGAGGGGCCTATTTGAGTCCATAGATGGATTTTTAGAGTCTTCATACTAAATAATAATACTCAATAAATCCCTAAGTCTGCTCCATATAACTCTCCTCTTTAAGATCACCATGAAGAAAGGCATTTTTCACATCTATCTAATGAACATACTAGTGATTGGAAATGGAAATAGAAAGTGTGAGTTTGATAGAGTTAATTTTGGTGACTGATGCAAAATTTTTGACGTTGATGTCAAGAATTTGTGAGAAACCTTTTGTGACCAACTATGCATTAAACTTATCAATGGACCCATATACTGCATACTTGGTCTGATGTATCCATTTACATCAAACTAGTTTTCTTCCATGAGGAATAAGTGTCAAATCCCAACTATGATTCATGATTAAGGAGTTATACTCTCCATGCATGGTATAATCCCACTCAAGTATACCTAATACCTCCCAAAAGTTTTGTGGATATGGGGTAGAGACATAGAAAGCATGTCAACCACTCTAAAACTTTAAACGTGTTTGCCTATCATTTGAAATACCCCTAACCCATGTGCCTACACTTTGTAATGTATGCCTATCTAAAAGAGGACCATAAGTGGATGAGTTCGGTAGAAAAACATCACCCTCTGAAATGTGTTTAGATTTGTATGGAGATGAGTCCCCATCACTACTCTCACTATAAAAATTGAAAGAAGTGTCCTCAACCTCTAGAATGTGCTCAGGTTGATCTAAATCACCTGATTTAAATCAAAGTGATTCTCATGAATTGGGATAAGTTTCAAGTGTTGAGTTTATGGTACTCTCCTGAAAGTGAACACTTTTCTTGATGAATAATTCATGTGTGGTCTAATCAAGAAGGTGGTACCCCTTGACACAATGTGTATAACCTATAAAGATGTAAGGCTTACTCTGAGGTTCCATTGTTTTTTATTTCTTCATAGATATGTGTGCCATAGTTGTAGATCCTAAGACTCTAAAATGATCAACTATGATTTTCCTATTATACCAAGCTTCAAAGGGAGTTATGCATTTTAAATCCTTATGAGGAACCTATTCTAAATTTAGCAAGCATAATTGATTGTTTCAGCTATTACTATGGTACAAATGACTTAGAGTGAATCATATAGTTATCCATCTCATTCAATTACCTATTCCTGTGTTCTACAAATCCATTTTGTTGAGGACTATATGAAACTATACGTTACAAATCAATCCCCTCTATTGTGAAAAACTACTCAAATCTATTATTGACATCTCACCCCCATTATCAATTATAATAACCTTAACGCATTTCTTAGATTATATCTCTGCAATAACTTTGAAGACTTGAAATTTTTAAAAATATATAGATTTATGTTTAAGGAAGTGGACCCATTTTTATATTGAGATATCATCAATAAAAGTGAGAATGTACTTAGCCCTTGTGAAAGATAGACTGGAAAAAGGCCCAAATACATCATTATGTACTAACTCTAATGCTTATGAAACCCTCCAAGCTTTTCCTTTGTCAAATTTATCTTTAGGATGCTTCTAAAGGGTGAGACCCTCACAAATAACCTTATATAAATGGACTTAAGGTAATCATGTGACCATGTCATTTTTTTTGGGTTATTCTAGGTAGTGATAGTTGAGGTGGCCAAACCGCTCATGCCATAATTTACTAACTCCATCTAAATGAGTCAATAATTGAGTTAAAAAAGAATTAGGTACAAAATTTGAGAAGATATATAACTTAGCCTAGTGATCTATCCTTCCCACTACTATTATAAAATCATTAGGCAACTATATGATGATAATTGAATATGGAAAATACTTCACCCTCATGCCCTTATTGATATGAGTGATTTTGTAAACTGATAGGAGATTAATTGAAAGAGATGGAACACCTAGAACATTATTGAATGTTCCTCCTTCCATTTCAATAGACCTTCTCCCTAAAATTGATACATAGGTGTCATCACACAAAGTGATTGAAGACATGCTACAAGGCTCTAAGGAAGAAAACTCAACCTGTAAAAAACCCATGTGGTGGGAATTACCCAAGCCAATAACCCATGAAGATGTTGGAGCTACAACTATTACAAGATCCATGCCCTTTTCTTTATCTTTTCCTTTGCCTTTTGAATTAGAAGAATCTTGAGCTGATGAATTCTACTTGATAGATTGAGGAAGACCTATGTTTATCTTTTCTAGAAGATGAGTCAAGTGGTCAACCTGTTTCTTCATGCACTTACGTTCATCATGCCCATTTTTCTTACTATAGACACACTTAACCTTCTCTTTCTTAGGTTTGTCATTGGAAGAAGAGGTTTTAGTGGTTTTTTTGGTAGAGGTTTGTTCTTTATTATTTTCTTGATCCTTGTTGTTCTTCTTCTTCTCCTTGTTTGAAGACTTTGCTTTCTCATTCCTAGCAATTAAAGCTTGAGGTTTTGATAAATTCAATTTTCCCATATATATTAAATTATCTTTCTCTTGAGCCAAGTCAGAAACAAAGGCATCTAAAGAGGGAATTTTCCATGTAGTGCCTAGAGAACTTTTAGTGGCATGGAAAGTGAAAACAAAGACTAAGTAATTAAGACCTAGCTTGGAGAGTATATGAAAAATTATTTGGTTGTATTTCTTCTCTATTACACATTTTTTCAACTACAATCTTAAATACTTGAACTTGGTGAATAAATCCAGAAGGGTGTCAAATTTTATAAGACTTGGGATGATAAGTTCATTTTCTAGTTCATAACCTCTCATCACATATTGCTTCCCAACAAGCTTTTCAAAAATGATCCACACTTGTGTTCTATTAGATTATATATGAAGGAGGATATTACGAGACACATAAAAACACAACAACACATAGGTTTCATCACTAAAATTGTATCACTTAACTTTTTATGCATCTACAATTGGTTTAGTTTCTAACCCCATTGTAATGTGATGTAAACCTGTGTGCCTTAGAATAATTTGCATTTCAATTTTCCATTCATAATATTTAAATGGAATTATAGGATTAACTAAACTTGTATCCATTATGTAGAAATGATTTTTTTTTGGTTTGTTGGAAGTTATTGTTTGCATGGAAGAAGATGCACCATGACATAACGCTTCCCACAGAAATTAATTTTGACCAAACACCCCCAGTTTTGGCACTTTATAATTTCAATGAGATTATAAAATAGACATTTATAATGTAAAAAACATGGGAAATCATTCACTTTTGAAAAAATGGCACTCAAGAGTGAGATGCCTATTAAAAGATACTAAAAAGTCATTTTTTGTCATTTAATGGCCTATTAATGAGTTTGCACAAAAAATTAACTGCACTTTGACTAAAAAATGTTTTAGCTAATTTTAAAAGGTGGGAATTGAACTAGAGACTTCTCCACTAACAATGCTAAAATTTGAACCAGAGACTTTTCCACTAACATAGGAGTTGTAGGTCAGCATGCTTGAATTGGGGTCATTGTCAGGCTAAACAACATGTTGGTGGGTTGATAGGAGCTCCAAGGCCAATATAAATCTGAGAAGCTTGAAACAAGGGTCAAACAGAGAAGGTTAATTGTATGAACACTATACATGCTGAATAGGGCATGCCAAGTAATGTAGATGGAGCTCAAGATCTCTAAAATGCTTGAGTGGATTTTTAAAAAAATAGGTATGCACTTTAAAAAATGAGATCCAACGCTCCCATGGAAATTTGAATACCAAACACCATAAACTCAATATTTTAAAATAACTAACAAAAAATAAAATTGGACATTTGTATACCAAAATAACACTCTAATACCATATCAGGGTGGACACTAGGATCTCATGATCAATTAGATGCACAAATTCAATGAAAGCATAATTCAAGCAAGTGCATAACATAGATACAAGTTGATTGAGATAAAAAACATGAAAATAATTCAAAAGATATTTAGAGAAAATATCCAACACTTCAAAAAAACTCACAAATGAGAGATGTACATATAAAGGAGTGCATGTGTAACTCCTCCCTAAAAATCTCCATGAAAAGTAGTCAAAGAGACAAGAATATAAGAGTAACTCCCATACTTGGAATAACCGATCAAAGGAGTTACTTCCTATTCGTCTAGTCAAACTTTAACTCCAAGTAAACCTAAGCAATTTTATCCATGAAAATAGAAAAACTCCAAATGAGGGGAAATATCCCATAATAAACAAACATGGGACAATAATAAACCCATAATCTAACACACATTTGCCCCTCCTTTTATTCTAGTAAAGTAATAAAGTGAAAGTACTAGAGTGAAAGGAATAAAATCATATAAGTACTTACCTATATAGCATGTGCTTACTTATAAGTAGAGTTGTCATGGGTTCAATGTGATCAACCCATGTGGAGAGAAGATGGGCTCTAATCTTCTACTCTTTTTGGTCGAAGAATTAAACAAGACTTCAAGTGATGCCTATGAAGATGAACCCATGATGTGGAGTTCATGTACTAAATCTGAATAAACAATTATGCTATGAGGAACCAAGTTATGCTTTCCCCCACTCTATTCTGGGTAAAGGTGTGCCTAGAAGTCAAACTCTATTTAACTTCAACGCCACATAGCTCAAATATACTAGGTACTAGTGAAAAAATTTATGAATTAACTGTTGTAGATAGATATAATTTTCATTTTATTGTAAAACTAGTGTAAGTATAACTTTGAATTGATTATCATGTAAATAATATAAATAATGGTATGATTTTCCATACTTTCTAAATAATCTATTGTAAAAATGGGAGGATGAGAACAAATACCACATAAGATGCCCCCAATCTGATAAATTAACAATATAAGTCATATAATATGGGTAAGAAATTTGAATTATGAGTAATAATTATGTGTTTGTGCAACCACATGCCCCCATTTTCATAACTTGTGTAAAAACTAATCCAAACTAAATAAAATATGATCATATACCATGTACATACCCTATATCAGGTTACCATTTATCAAAACTATGTACAACCTTTGTGACTATCTAAGAAAACTTTGTAGTAATTGTGATAACCTGTAACAATATGAAACACCATTCTACATGAAGTTTGAACAATAACACTATGTTTGGATAATAATGCCCTACACTGTAGTCTAAATGTATTAGACCTATTTGGGTTATAAAATATAAGCCAAATATATAGTAAACTAAGTATATACTACGTAACTATGTCAAAACTATTGAATCACTATGTAAAAATTATGTATAGACTATGTAAATATTGTGTAAAATTATGATAGAAAAATTTATAAACTAAATTAATGTAAGTCACATTTTAGAGTGTAGTGGGTAATATGAAGTATAATCTAAGTCAAATTTTGATGTATAACAATTGTGTACTGATTCAACTATCCTATGTGTACTTGAGTTATTAGAAATAATGCATATGTGTGCCCTCCTTTTAGTGAGAGGGGCGAAACTGGTGTGAGGAAGTTTGAGATAAAAGTGAAAATGGATATACTGATAGTTAAGAGTAAATTTTTTTTTAGTAAAATACATTTAATATTTAGTGTTTATCATTGGTAAAAGATTTAACTTGAATCGATACCCATATGGGTTCCTAAAACAATAGAGGAATTACTAAGAAAAATGAAGTGTGTGTCATCAAGATGACAAAAATGTTGGTATAAGAGTGAGAAATATATGATACTAAAGGTGTCATTATTACATTTTATGTGAAATAAATGGTTCTAGAATCATAATTATGGTTTTCTATAAATCAAACTTTTGATTAGGTAATCTAGATTTGATAGTGTGGGACCAATACCTTGGAAGCATGGCATAGGTAAAAATGCCTATATGATTTTATAAATTGAAAACATCAGATCCATTTTAAGAATTTAAAGTAGTAAACTAAAGCTTGTGAAGTGAAACCATGCCTCAAAAGAGAGAAATTTCATGTGGCTAGTTCGAGGAGGTGGAATCTCTAATTTAGGATGGAAAGGAGGTTGGACTGGTAAGTAACTAAAACACCTCTTATTCATTATAAAAATGCATTCAAGTCAATTTTATGTAATTTCATGGACTTTAGAGGGTCTGGTTGACTTTATCCAAGTGATATGGTGGATGATAATGATTGGTAGGAAGAGTAATCAACCTCTTATCCAATAGTGTTAAAAAATGTCAAGATGTTTATCTCTGAATGAATCAAACTATATGGGCTCTCTACTAGTATATTATGCTCTAGTCATTGTAGGAGTTGTTTTATAAATTAACTCCTTCACTTTATTGATTACTTTAACTTGTGGTTTCTATTACACATTAACATTTTCATGAGGTGTATTAGGAGCTTGGACCAAATTGGTTGACTCTGATGGTAACAACTTGATATCAAATTTTGCCTCTATATTAATTTTGAACAAGTCCCAATTTATTTTCTAATGCAATAGTTATATAACAAAGATGTTGAAATGACTTAGATGTTCAATATAATAATTTATTTTTAAGAGGGAAGATGAGACCTTTGTATAATATATATTGTATCTCCAAATTTGTTGGTTGATAGATTAATTATTGCATACATGAATTAAATTGTAAGATGTAATTATAAATTGGCTTTGATTTACCATGATGTAATGATGATAATCTCTCATATGTAAGTTTGGGTCCTTTATTCTAAATGAAATTCATAAGGAATACTTATTCTAACTTAACATATGTATGTAACAAGCCACAAGAGAGTGAATAATGAAACCAATTTAGTGCCTCGTCCTCTAGGCTCCTAGGAAACAACTGCAATAATATCAAATTACCATTGCACCCATTCATAGTTTTTTTATAATATTTGAGATGCAAATAAGGATCCCCATTTCTATTAAATTTAGAAAATGTAGGCATTTATAAATCACGTGGTAATGGTGCATAAAATATTTTATGTGGTATAGGGTTACCATGGATAACATCAAAATCAACCCAAGAATGATAGGCCTTACTTTCCAATGTGAGTTGATGTACTTTATGTTATAAAGCACTGACAACATGCATATGAGAAATAAAATCGTGTGAAGGCACATTTAGATTGTTATGGTGCTCATTTGAATTTTATTATTGATTATATCCAATGGTACACTATTTCAGAAAGGATGAAGGGATTTAGGAATATATTCTACTTTAAGAATAGTGGGCTTAGGAGATTCGTTGGTATTTAATATATCATAAGTTTGTAAAGGCATATGAAATTCTATTGAAATAGAAGGAATAACACTATTATGTTCATTACTAGAATCCACATATTCACCTACTTTATCCTTAGAAGAAAAAATAGGCCTATCATTAATATTTGTAATGACATCATCACTAAGTAAATTATCATTTGATTTATCATGTAATATACTATCGACATCAACATGAGGCGTGGGTAAATAACAAATAATACTATATGTAGTAGACATGTTTTCCTCCTCAATATATGTATAACAATCACCATTATTCTAATTTTCATCATGATCATATTCTTTTTCACTTTTATAATCAACATTTGAAATAGCCACACTTTCATGTTCACTAGAAGAGGGTGTAAGAGAAATAGCCACACTTTCATGTGTACTTGCAATTTCATTGAAGATCTCAGCACATGCAAAAGGAATTAAATTTTTACTTTCATTATCAACATTTGAAATTGGAACATTATTCTGTGTAAAAAAGGTAAAGAAAGGATAAAAAGTTACATTTTATACCTTATTTAAAGGATCATCACATGAAGGAGAAATGCAATTTTTACTTTTGTTATGAACAGCTAATTTTTATTTTTATTTTTGGAATAAAAGGAGAAGGAATGATAAATAATTACATTATATACCTTTAAATATTTTATCTTTCATAGTCCATATAATTATAATATCAGTTTTTGTAAAAATTGTGTACAATTTTGTTGCTCAACATTTCAAATCATCAGGAGAAAGAGAAACTTATGTGGAAAGCCCCAAACTTCTCAAAATTTAAATAAAATATAATCATTCTTAGATTTTTATAAATAGTAAATTGAAATTATTGTTACTTTAAAGTTTTTATCAGGGATTATGCCAGGATCTATGGATCAAGTGAATGCACTCGTTGAATGCAAGCACAAGTCACATAAGTATACAATACAACTACAAGTTACTTAAAATCAAATAAAAAATAATATTTAAATGTAAGTAATCACAAGATCATATAGCACACTTGACTAAAATAGCTCACAAAATGAAGATGTACATATAGGAGAATGAATGTGTAACTCCTCTACGAAAAGTGGTCAAAGACCCAAGAGTGGAATATAACTCCCCATACCCTGAATACCCAATCAAAGATTAACTCCCACTAGATAGTAATGGTGATCAAGTGTAACTCCTTATGATGAAGTACACTAAGAAAACTAACTCCACAAATGTATGAAAACTCCATGTGAGGGAATAATCCAAAATGAGTAAATATGTGGAAAATAATATCCTACATTAACACCCCCCCTTAAGCACAGCTTTGGTGGGTAAAAGAAATGGGTCCCAATAACATGGTTTGATGAGGTATCTAAGTACAATGCAACTCTAATAAAGTGGATAAATGGATAAAACCCATAGGAAAAATTCACCCCCTAAAAAAAAAAGAGAAAACAAGAAGTGGACCAGAAGCCCCCCGCCTCCCTTACTCCCCCCCCTAAAGATGATGTTGATGTAACCTGCACCACAAGAAGAGCTTGCAAGTGAAGATACTTACTCTCAGTGAAGTATTTAGTGAATATGTTATCAATTTTCTCTATGGTCTGACAATATCTGATATTGATGACCTATCCATGAATAAGCTCCTTCATGAACTGTATGTGAATATCTATGTGCTTGGTCCACTGATGCTTAACCAGATTCCTATAAATATTAATTTTACTTTGGTTGTCATGAAAGATGACTATGGGTCACCTAAATTGGATACCAAACTCTATGAGAATCCCATAAATCCAAATAGCCTTAGTAGTATCATTAATATCTCCTTTATATTCTACTTTGATAGATGACAATGCAATAACATTCTACTTCTTTCTTAACCAAGTAATCGAACCTAAACCAAGGGATAAATTATAGCCTAAAGTGGAATTCTGTTGCTTAGTATGCCAACCCATTCTTAATCTATGTACCCAACCAAGGCAACATCAATGTTAGCTCTGTAATGAATCCCAAATCTATTTATACCCTGAATGTCATGGAAAATCCTCTTACCTTATTCTAGTGTATCTTATGAGGCTCTTGCATGAATCTAAATATCATGCTTATAACATATGAAATGTTAGGTTTGGTATGTGTCAAGTAGATTATACTACCAACAAGTTTTTTATACAAGGTAGCATCAACCAATGGTGTAGAATAATCAGCCTCAAGCTTGACTCCAAATAGAAAGGGAATTAGATTTGGCTTACAATCAGTCATGTGAAACCAAGAAAATAAATAAAGAGCATACCTAAGTTGTGTAATGGTAATTCTTGAGTCAGACTATGAGATCTGGATCCTAAGGAAGTAATGCAACAAACCCAAGTTAGTCATGTAAAATCTATCATGAAGATATTCTTTCACCACTATAATGGATGATGAATAACCCCCAATGATCAATAGATTATCAACATATAAGACCAGAATCAAAAGTGAACCATCCTACTACAAGAAGTAGATGTTTGGATCAGGATGACATCTAGTGAATCCCAATGAGAGAAGGAAGGAATCCATCTTGGCATAACAATCTTGATGGACATGTTTGAGGCATAGATTGATTTATAAAATGTGCATACTATGGAAGATTCCTTGACAAAAACGTATGGCTAATCCAAGTAAATCTCCTCCTCAAGGTCACCATAAATAAAAACACTCTTCACATCCATTTAATGAACATCTCAGTGATGAGTTACGGTAATGGTAAGATTGATTCTGATAGAGTTCATCTTTGTAATTGGTGAAAAGGTCTCTGTGTAGTCAATGTTAGGCACCTATGAAAATTGTTTTATAATTAATCATGATCTGAACTTATCAACTAACCCTTCTGATGCATACTTATATATATGTGTGTGTGTGTGTGTGTGTGTGTGTGTACACACACATCTTCATCAAACTATCTTCCTTCCCTTAGGAAGGTGTGCCAAATCCCAAGTTTTGTTCCTAATCAAGGAACTAAACTCCTCATCCATAATAGTGTCCCACTCATGAATGTTAAATGCCTCATGAAAATTTTGTGGATCGGAGGCAAAGGCATAGAAAACATGTGGCCCACTCTAAAACTTTAAATGTGTTTGCTTGACTTATGATGGATACCTAACCTATGTACCTATGCTTTGTAGTGTTTATCTAGCCTAAAGAGGACCATAAATAGGTGAGTTAAGTGGTGAATCCTCATCCTCCAAAGTGTGGCTAGATGTGGATGGAGATAAATCTCCATCACTAATTTTGTTATCTAAACTAGAAAAAAGAGTCCTCAACCTCTAGAATGTGCTCAAGCTAATATGAATCATTAGAATCATCATCTAATATAAGTGATTCCAATGAAGTGGGAGAAGTGTCAAATGTTAGTTCTGAAGGACTCTCCTGAAAGTGAGCACTTCTCTCGATGAATAGATAATGTGTGGTTAGATGAAGAATCCAATATCCCTTAACACCATCTAGGTAACCTATAAAGATGCAAGGCTTACTTTAAGGTTCCATAGCCTTGAGTTTCTTCTAAGTTATGTGTGCCAAAATTGGAGATCTGAAGACCCTAAAATTATCAACTATGGGTTTTTTATTGTTCTAAACTCTAAAAGGAGTGATTACTTTCAAGGATTTATGAGGAAACTAATTCTAAATATAGCAAGCATGGTTGATTAACCTCTACCCAATACTGAGGTGTTAGTGATTTGGAGTGAATCATACAATTAGCCATCTCTTTCAAGGACTAGTTCTTACGTTTTGCCAGACCATTCTATTGAGGACTATATGGAATTTTAGGTTACATATCAATACCGTTTGATGTAAAAAATTACTCAAACATGTTGACACACTCACCACTATTATTTATTCATAGAACCTTGATGAATTTCCCATATTATTTTTCCACCAAAGCCTTGAAGTCTCAAAAATTGTCAAAAACTTTAGACTTCTATCGAATGAAGTATACCCATGTATATCTCAAGAAATCATCAATGAAGGTGAGAGCATACTTATCCCAAGTGAAATATGTTTTGGGGAATGCCCCATATATATCATTATATATTAATTCAAATGTTTGTGTAACCCTCCATGTTTTTCCCTTGTCATATTTCTCTTCAGGATTCTTTCTAAGGGTCCAACCCTCACAAAGATCCTTAGATAAATAAGCATGACGTAAACATGTGATCATATCATGTTTATTGAGTTCTTCCAAATATTGATAGTTAAGGTGGCCAAATCACTCATGCCATAGTTTACTTACCCCATATGTGTGAGTAAGTAATGCAGTAGAAGAAATATCAGGTATAAAGTGTGAGAAGGTGTGTAATTATGCCTAGTGATCTACCCTTCCCACTGCCACTGAATATTCATTATGTAACTCTTTGATGACTATAAAATCTAGAGATAATTCAACTCACATGCCCTTACTATGTGAGTGATCTAATATATTCATAGGAGATTGGTTAAAAGTTAGGGAACACTTAGAACATTTTTGAATGTTCTTTCATTCACTTCAATAGACCCTCTCCTTGTAAATATTATCGAAATGTCATCACCCAATGTGATAGAAGACATGCTACATGGATCTAAGTAAGATAATTCAACCTATGAAGAACCCATGTGGGGAAAAGAACCTAAGTTAATAACCCATGAAGAATTCATAGTTGCAACTACTTGTTGGCATGAAAATTTATCGAAGGAAAAAATGGGTATTTTTTGTCAACAGTCATGGGATAAAGTCCCTCTCCTATTATCAAGCAGAGCTACCTTTATTGAAAACCAAAAATTAAATTGAAAAGGAAATTATTAATAGGAAAAATGGTTTCTAGTGGTGTAGTACTTTTGACCATAAAGTATGAAATGGTGATAGAATGAAGGAGAATAATAAGGGAAATAAATATGCTTAGAAAAATAACAAGTCCAATGATCCAAACTCAGAGACTTACTAGAGATGTCAAAGAGGTGGATAATTTTATCAAAGGAAACCTCTCTCATTCAATGGATAGGAAAGACATTATATGTCCATAGGAACACACAACATATACCAACATAACCACCTATAAATGATAATAAAATATGACAACTATCTTGTATTTCATTTTTAAAGTGTAAAATTACTATTTTACTCCACCAAGGTTTCACTATTTACAAAAACTAAGATTGTAGATTCAAAATGAAATTTTATAACAAAATTCCTATGTTTTTGACTAATCAATCATATTCCCAACAACATTTCAAAATAAAATAATCAAAGATATATAGATGTAGACACATACATTTTCCATGAAGAGATTTTGAACATAAATTTTACAAAATTTCTCCTTATATTGATTCTCTTTAAGTTGCAGATACAATCTCTCCTTTCTCTATCTTGCTAAAAAATTCTATCTATCAAGAACCCTTATAAATGATCCATTATCTCATATTTATAAGTTGAAATGGGTGGTTACACTGCATAACCACCTTTTTTACCTTTTATAGACTTGTAAAAATACAATAACAAATTTACACAATTTAAAACCTTGTAAAAACACATTAGGCAATTTGGACAATTTGTAAAAATGCATTAGTATTTTTGCACAACTTGAAAAAGTATAAAAACAAATTTGCACAACTTGAAAATTACATTGTAAAATTTGCACAACTTGAAATTTGCAAAGAAAATCTATAATGTGTAAATTAATCATTACAAAACTATGTAAATTGAAATTTCCAAGAATGAATCAAAAAGTTCAAGGTAGAAAACAAGTCAAAATCTAATGATGAGTTATTCTTATTCATCTTTAATGAGAACAATATGAATCTTCTCTTTCTCAGATTATGGCTTTTTCTCTTGGAATTTATCAAACTTTTCATGATTTGTAGCACTTTGTCTTCATCTAGACCATCTGAATATGTATAACCTCTTTTGCATCACAATATAGTTCTATCATCTTTTGTGTTGTTCCTTATAGTCTTTTAAGCATTGCATTTAGGTTATCCAAATTATTCTGATATTTAATCAAATCTAAATTGACTCATAATTAAATGCAAACTTGGAAGTTAGGATCTCCTCAATATTCCTCTTGAATTGATTGACAATGGCCTCCTTAGAAATTAGTTTCCCATGATCATTAGTGAGTCTGCATTTTAATTTCCTACGCCTCTTATTATTTTAAGAAGAGTGTCACCTCCCATTCATTTAGAGTCGTTGAATTTATTATGACTTTTTTTAATAATACAGACCCTAAGTTTGGCAGCTCTTAAAAATTGAGAGTGATACACAATTTCTTGTTTTTGTATAACCTTTTCTTGATTAGATCATCTAGACAAGCATAGGAAAAATCTTATAACTTGGGAAGCAATCCATTCAATTTATGTACTTATTGATCATATTTGTTTTCAACTTCAGTTGCTTGATCATATTTTTTTTGAATCTCAGAACACATGGTCATCATTGTGTGAATGGTAGTGATACCTTTCTACAAAATCTTTTTGTACCATTCTTTTGTTGTCTTGCCCATATGACCAATTTCTTTCATAACATTTAATGTTTTTGTAACAAAAATTTGATGAAAAACTGAATGAGAAGATTGAATTAGCCTTACTAGTTTATGAACCACCGATTTCCATTGCTCAAATTTTTCTCTGAGCTATTAAGTCACTTTATCTTGGTCCATTTCTTTTAACAACATGCCAATTATAGATTGAACATTTTCCTTCACATATTCACTTTTAGCTTTTCACAAGTGGACCTTCATGATTTGATAATCATAGGCTTCAACATTATCTTTATCTTTCTCAATAGGAGGAACTGTTAGTTCTGCATATCTTTCTCCTCTTTGATTTATGATTATTCTAGAGATTGTTTTAGGTTTCTTGGCTACACGAGGATGAACAGTTGTAAAAATGTTGAAATGAATTTCTTGTGGCTTCACAATATTCTTTCTTTTCTTTACTTTTCCATTCAACCAATTAGGGACTTATAAACTAGGAAATTATTGCACACGAGTAATACTATATTCTTTTTGAGTCTCAAAAGATGGGAGAGAAGTTTGTAAAACTTGAGAATTTTCTAATATAATTTCATCTTCCTCTTTTCCTAATGTATCGATTGGGGTTTTGGGTGAAGATTCAATAATAAATTCAACATTTTGAGCAAGAGGCAATGGTATTGAAGTATTGGGCTAAAAAGGAACAAAAGATACAAATAGCAAGGATATATTTGAAGCTAGAAATTGTTGTGTAGTATTTGTTACTAGAGGTTGAGGCTGGAAAAGATTATCAAGAGGAACTTATTCTGAAATAGAAATGCTTGGAGTACCTAGGAAATTTTCACCTAGTCTTCTTATTTTTAACTTAAATGGTCTTTGCATTGGAATGACTTCTATGAGAGCTTCTACTTTTATTTATGTCAATTTCTTCTAAAAATCTGCTAGTTCCTATTGCTAAATATGTCCTTATTTCTGCTTGATGTTGTATATGAATAGTTCCTAATTTAATCTCCTTCATGGGAGGAGGAAATCCTACTTTATCAACATTAATATCTTTGTTTTTAACCCATTTGAAAGTTCTACTTAGCACAATCTAGGTCCTATCAATGAGTGAAGTAGATTCTTTCTTGTGTTAATCTACTTTTAGAAGATGTTTTGATTCAATTCCTTTTTCTTCATATATGGGGTCTAATGCATCTTCATCATCAACTATATTTTTTTGATCTTCACTATGTCAAATACAATAACTTATTTTAAAGTGAATCGTAAGTAATCACAGATTCTCATGTCTCTTTCATCATCATAATCCATCTAATAGTCTTCAAAGCAGTGCACACATTGATATGAAGAACCAATAAAATTATAAATTAGGCCTTTAACATCAAATGAAGGTCTACTTTTGAATGATTGGATAGTGACTCTAGTCATTTCTTCATCGATCAATTTTGCTTTGGCTAGAGAGGCACAAGTGTATTGATAAATAGAAATGGGAAACTTTATTCTAAACTTGTGTTTATTATATAAGAGCTTATGTGTTTCATTAAACTTCCTTACTAGTTCTATTAAGGCCTATTTGTCATCTACATATCTCAGGAGCATGTATGGAACAATATCACAACCATAAATTCTCAAATAAGTGAAAATTGGGAACTATATGAATCAGGTTTTCCATTTTGAAATCTTTGTAGAACCTTGAATTGATATCTTCAAATCTTATGGATCTAGTTCAAATATTTGAATCACATATTGTAAAAATGCATCATTTACTCTATGGAAATGATGTGCACTTTCCTTTAATGATATTTGAGGATAAAAGTCATATATTTTTACAATTTATATATCACCTATTGTGTTCAAGCCACTAAAGAATCTTCTCCTAGCAACATCATAGACAAGATAGAAGTTCATATAGAATTTGGAAGTGGTATTAACTTTTATTAGTTTTTTGTAAATAGAATCACTGATCAATTATCCCCATTTGATGTATTTCTTATTCTGATGAATGATCCATATGTATTTATACATCCATGTTTGAAAATTTCTTACAATCGAGTTCCCTACTACTCTATGCAGAAGTGTGATCATATCATTGATTTCATTCATGAATTTAAATATGGAAATATTATTAAGAAGAATTATTAATGTATGCCTTGGTTTTGTTAACCATTACTTGTTGACCCATTAATAATAAAAATTAGTGTTAGAAACCCAAAATTGTTGAGCAGATGTAGAATTCAAATTACCAAATGCTTGTCTATCAGGTAATTATAGTAGATGATCAATATGATCTAAACCTAAGTGTATATCAAGAATCCAAGAGAGGTTAGTCAATCTATTAGTGAATAAAATCAAAAAAAACTTGAAGACATAACATCTCAAGCCTAATCTTTAGGTTGAGCTATGTGGAAAACACGTAAGAAATGCAATTAGAAGATAAAGAACCATGCTTTTACCTCCTTTGAATATTTTCTTAAGAACTGGTCTAAATAGGTCGAGCTTAGATTGTAGATTTAGAAGTCTTTGATAATGCTTGATTTCATGTGTGGGAAACATCTCTCCTTATTTACACTTGATTTGGCTTTGGCTTGGCATGATAGTGCTAGAGTAATGATGACCTTGAGATTTAGAAGAGCCTTGATGCCTTAGTTGGTCATTATGAAAGAGTGTGTAGATCCTTTCATTCATAAATTTGGCAAATAATTATGGATCGTCCATCTTAAGATGAAGATCAAGGGCCCAAGATTAGTCTTCCATTATCATAAATGAAAAAGATGGAGTCTGGAATAAAATGGATGGAGTATGTCATAAAAATGTAATATATTCAAATCATCACCCGTTTGTGTGTGTGAGAGGGGTGTAAGAGCTTACATGAGCTCTTATTTTCACACTTGATATGATGATGTCACCTTGGCTGAGGCAATATTCCAATTTTGATTTTCAAAAATAGATAATTTCCAAATCCATGTAATTTTTAATTAGGATTAGATTAGGTTAATTAATTAGGTAATTAATTAATCATTAGAGGAAAAGTGATTTTGGTAAGGTTAAAAGTGTTAATAGAAGACATAATTATAATCGACATGAAGTGTCTGATTTTAAGTGTATATTTTGTCCCAATTTAACAAGGCATTATGAGAATCTAGGCACAATAACTTCTCAAAGAATGAAAAATTCATTGATAATAAATTTTATAATTATTAAATAATGATGTGTTCATGTTTTGTTGAATCTTGTTCAATTTACTAAAAATGAGTCCATAAGGAATCCCCAAATAATGTTTGGAAGACCCATGATGCCCCCTTGAGGGAGTGGCCAAAAAATAAGTTTGATAGATAGGTCCTTAAAAATAAGAAAATGAACAAGAAGAAAAGTGAAATTAACCCATGGATGAGATTAATCCAAATGAGCTAATGCTTGCACTCTTTGATTTCCAATGGTTGATAATAAGATAATTGAATTGTCCCCAAGGCAGGGGAAGTGGGAAGGATACATCCCAAAATAAGAGACATACTTTGAATTTACCTAAATAGGGTGAAATTTATGAGATTAAAATTATAAAAAAGATTAAATAAGGGAATTCTACCCAAAAAGGGTGGTCTTGATTGATCATAATGATGTGCCCCAACAAGGCAAATTTTATCATTGATTCAATTGAGTTGCCCCAGTAGGGCAGATTTGATTTTGACAAATGTTGGTTAGGAAATTGATTGATTGGTTGGAAATCATAACTCAAGGATGTAACCTATTACATAGATTAAATATGAATGGGTGAAAATGTAGGTGTAAGGGTATAATGACTTTTCAAAGAATGAAGAAGCCACAAAAAACTAGGCACATGAGAATGGTTAAAGACAATGAAAGAGATGGTGAAGAATAATGATTGAAGATTAATGTGATTATATTGAAAGAATATAGATGTTAATAAGAATTAAATAAGGGTGGCTAAACTGACCTCAAAAACTAAACGTAATTGAGCGCTATTTACATAGTCTATAGGGACCTCAAGTCAATGTAGTTCTCCCATAAATCAGAATAAAATAGAATGAATTAAATGATTATGACTTTTTATATACACTCAAATGTTTCATGAGTAGCATATAATATATTCATGCATTCCATTGATTATGTTGGATTGGTAGATAAGGAGATCCTTTGTTGTGACATTGTCGATTAGACCTCTATCACCTGATTTCTACTGTAACACCTGATAGTATGCACCATGATGACTATGTTGAAATATACATAAGGACTGACCCCTAATCTAATATATAATTGAAAACAATGCACCAAAGGTAATTTTAAAACCCTATGAAAAGATAGTGTACCTTTATATCAAATCAATATTGATAACCCCAACTCCTTATTACTGATTAATAAGCCAAAATAAAGAATTCTATAATTTTTAAAGATCATGGAAAGGCCAAATTTATAGGTAGGAGTAAGAAGGAATGAAATATAATGGAGAGGAAATAAGGATTTCAAAGTTAAGTTTGAAACCATTTGTACATGCAAATAAAAACTATAGATTAATGATAAAAATCTTAAGGTGTATGATCATATGTCTGGATCCAATATGCATGTTTGCAAGGGTAGTGGAGTCTGAGATGTGTGCTTGCATGAGGATCATATTTTGTCATGTGCTTTAGTAAGGATCAATTTTTGATGTGTGTTATAAAAAGTATTGAGTTCCAATATGTGTTTAAGTATACGTTAGTTTCTAAAAGCTTGCTAAACAATAGGTAGATTCTTGGGGTGTGTTTAGCAGTTGACCAAAATCCAACAAGGTTAAATACTTAGCCAATTTTACACTTCTTTTATTGTTTAGTTTTTAAAAAAATTGGTCAATTATTGAATTTTGAAAATAAATTATTTAGATAGTATATTTTTACTTAAAGATGATAAATTTGACCATATTTGAATCAAATCGACTGTTTACGATCAAAAGACAACATTCTTAGCTTTTTTACTTTCATTCAAAAATTGGGTTAACACTGCTATAAGATCCTTTTCCTTAACTTTATCTTTACCATTTTACTTTTCTTGAGAAGAATCTAGAGTTGATGAATTCTATTTGATGGACTCACAAACACCTTTGTTATTATTTTTTAGAATATGAGTTAGGTGGTCAATCTATTTCTTCATACACTTGTGTTCATCATGCCTATTTTTCTTGTAATTAGCACACTTAATCTTCTCTTTCTTAGGTCTAGATTTGGAAGAGGAGGTTTCAATGGCTGTTTTGGGGGAGGTAGGTTTTTGTTTCTTCTTCTTCTCTTGATCCTTTTTATTTTATTTCTTCTCCTTGTTGTTTGAAACCTTATGTTTCCCATTCCCAAAAATTAGAGTTTGTGGTTTTGAGGACTTTGTGCCCATCTGAATCAACTTATCTTGATTCCAAGTCAAGTTAATAATAAAATCATATAAAGAGGGTGTTTTCCATGTGGTTCCAAGAGTGCTTTTGATAACATGGAAAGTAGAGATAAATACAAAGTAATATGGACCTAGTTTAGAGAGTATAGAAAGAACCAGTTGATCATCTTTCTTATCTATTCCACATTATTTTAACTACAATATGAAAGACTTAAACTTAGTGAATAAATCATGTAGGGTGTTAAAACTGCTAGGACTAAAACTAATGAGCTCATTCTCTAGTTCATGACCTCTCATTGCATCTATCTTCCCAAAGATCTTTTCCAATGTGGTCCATAATTCCTTAAGATTTTTTGTACATTCAATATGAAAGAGTGTATTAGGAGACACAGAAAGACACAACAATCCAAAGGCTTAATCATAATGGTTAAACCATTTAACATTTTCTACATCATTATTTGTTTTAGTCTCAGTTCCCATAGTTATGCGATGTAAACACTTATTTCTCAGAATGATTTGTATTTTAGATTTCCATTCATAATAGTTAAAAGGCGTGAGAGGACTTATCAAATTAGCATCCATAATGCAAAATTAAGATTGTTATTTGTATAAATGAAAAGAAGGCTTGAACATAATGAAAAAATACACACAACACCCCCCTAAAAGTAATCTAGATCAACCCCCCCCCCCCAATACTTTGGCATTTTATAATTTTAGTGTGATTATAATACAAATGGTTCCAATGGAACAAGTATGAAAAAATAATCACTTTTGAAAAAAATGACACTCAAATCCAAGTTTCCTATCAAAAGTTTTACAAATTCTATTTTTCATCATTAATGGTCTATTTTGCATATAAATAAATAAATGTACTTTAATTCAAAAATAAATTTCAATAAAAAAATGGAGATAAGATGATGTGAATAATAATTATGTTGCCATATTTTTAAAAAAAATAGATTGTTTTAGGGTGCTACCATGGAGGATTTACATGTTTGAAATAAGAAAAAAAACCCTAGATTTGGGCCCACTCATACCTCATTTCACTCCCCTCAACTTGGTCTTGGTAATTTTTATGTGCACTAAGCACCCATTGTCAACACATACTTACACAAAGAGAAAAACCACTTTCCACATCTAACTCTTTGTAATCCATGCAAGATATGAATAGGTTGAAGATGAATGATCATGAAACCATAGTGCAGTCAAGTTTGATATGGTAGCTCAGAAGATAGCAATACTATGAAGCCAAGTTTGGGAATAATGACCATGTAGGTCTGAATGATATTTGATACTAAAATGCATGAATGGTTTGCTAAATTGAGACCCAATGCCTCCACAAAAATTTGAAAAACTAATACAATAGAACTCAATATTTTAGAATATCTAACATCAAATAAACTAGGCATTTAAATACTAGAGTGGATCTGATACCATATAAGGGATTACACTAAGATCTCTATATCAAGTAAATACACTAGTTTAATACAAGCATAAGTCAAGCAAGTGCATAACACAGTTGAAAATTAATTAAAATAAATAAATGAGAATATTTCAATACAAGTAATCATAAAATCATCCAACACACTTGACTAAAATAACTCATAAAATGAAGATGTCCATATAGGAGAGTGAATGTGTAACTCCTCCATGAAAATGGTCAAAGACCCAAGAATGGAATGTAATTCCCCATACCCAAAATAGTTGATCAAAGAGTAACTCCCACTAGCTAATAATGGTGGTTAGAACAATGGTAAAGAGGAGTGAAGGAAATATTAAAATAGGTATTGGGTGATAAGGACAACAATAGGAGGAGGCTGATGAAGATGACACTCTTGTGAGTTATACCTAAAGGTGTAGTGGAATCTATGTTGCTCGAAAGGGTTTTTTAGCCCATTTTTAGATTGATGGCTTCAAATGGAGGTTCATCCTATTTCAAAGAGATGGCCCAAGGTAGGGGTTTATCTAGTTTGATCTTCTCGAACAGGGTGCCAACCCTAGATTCATTTGTGGAAAGAGAGTTTTACCCTTTTCTTGACCAGCATTTGTTTTCTTTGGTAAGATCCCACTGATTATTGAGCATCATGGTAACTTAGATGGTGTATACTAGATTTTTCATGATTAAGCTTTCAAGAGAGTATAAATAACATAGTCCCTTTATATATTGAGCTCTTTATAGCCTGTTTTATGCTTTTCCTAGTTTCACGTAAGATGGTCACTATTTTATTCAAGAATGTTGGATGTGTGTTAGTTTTGGGGTTAGTATCAAAATTCAGATCTACACTTGAAATTCATAGAAGGAAACCCCAAGTTTGCACGATGGTTGTTTGTAAAATCTTAATTTGGGTTTCTTTCAACCAAATGATTGATTTGTGTCTTCTTTAGATTAAGGCTTTGTGGCAGTTTAGTATTCAAACCTAAGAGTACTATTTTTACTTGGTTTGGGGCTCCACTCTAGGGAAATATTTATGTTTAAATAGATTTGGTAGACCTGAATCAAGGATTTGCTTAGTTGGGTTGAGTCATTTGCATTTTGGGTGGGAGGACCAAACTTGTGGGTTGTTCTAAGATTGTGTGCTCCAGATGGGGGCCTTAGTAGGCACTTTGTTTTACTTATTATTGGTTAGGGAATCCATATTTGTTCCTAAAAAACCCATTTATTGTTTGTTGGTTTAGTGGTTGGGGGATCCAATTCAAATTAGTTCAAAACCCTTATTATGAAAGTTCCAATTTCAAGGGTCCGATTCAAAACCCTTATATGTTCTACTTTGATACTTAAGTGTAAGGATCTATTTTGTGTTATTTCAAACAAGTTTGAGGGATCCTATTTAAACCCCTTTAAAGATGAGTTTAGTAGGAAATCAATTGATGTACAAGTTTGAGGGATCTTGTGAAAACCCCTAAGTTGTATTTCGTTATAGCTCATGTTTATTAAAAGCTTTACCCTTCGGTGAGCTTGCTTTAATTATTGTTGTATCTTGATTATTTTCCATCTATGTTACTACCATGTTGTAGTTTGATTATCTCATTTTTATAAAATCCATAGTAAATATGGCCATGTTTGGCCCTGTCTGCATGCTCCATGTTTAGGTTATGGGTCCCTAGATCCAAAAAAAACTACCCTTTACAATAATAATGATGATGATGATGATGGTAGTGGTGGTGTTGGTGGTGGTCAAGTTTAAATCCCTATGACAAAGTAAACCTAAGCAAGCTAACTCTACAAATGTAAGAAAATTCCATGTGAAGGAATAATCTACAATAAATAAATACATGGAAAATAATATCCTACACTAACAGTTTATTATTTTAAAAAACTTTCCTAATTGATTTTAAACTAATTAAAAAGAATGAAAAATTAAATTTTTACAAATCAAGTAGATAAATGTTTTGTGATTAAATAGATGATGAATGAACTTAATGTATTGTTATTTAATTAATTAATTACTTCTATGTTCATATTTATTACAATTTGATTATTGAGAAAATATTATTATAAAATTAATTGTAATTTGATTAATTAACTACCTATTAGTTAAAATAAATGTTTTGAGATTAAATTAACTAGCTATTAGTTCATATTAGAGGTCAATTAAATAAATGCTTTATGACTAAATAAATAAACTATAAACAACTTAATGTCTATGGATTAAATTCACTACCTATGATTATAAAGGTCAGGTGGAAGAAGAAAAGAAGAAAATAACTATAAACCATTAATAATAGGTTTTCATGCATGACCAATCCTAGTCCTTCATCTTTGTTTAAATTATAGAGGTGTTTATTGATTCCAATGACTTCCTTTAGTTTACACTTTTGGTAATGATTTTATATGGTAATAACTCTAGCATCTTCAACGTTGATAACATGTTTGGTCTTTCATGAGTGTTTAGCAAGAGCTGATTTTTCTTTTCTTTCAAGATGAAAATCAACTATATGCTCCTTAATTCTAGTTTGAATAGACTTCCCCATATCTTTAATGTAAGGGACACCATAAGAGCATTCAACGATGTAGACTTTGTTATGTAGGTTAGGGTCTATAAGCTCCTTGGTGGATCCTAATGTCATACGTAAATTATTAACTGGAAGGAAAGTGGAGTTAATATTCTGTCACTCAAGAATTTTAGTTAACTTGTTGGAAATGCCTTAAATATACAACAAAAATGCTATTGAACCTTTAACTAAAATTTTATTACTTTTAGTTCTACCTATATTCTCTTTGAATTGTTTGATAGCTTTAGCTATTTGCTTCTATGTGTAACCATTCAACTTAAAAACCTTTTTTAAGTGTTTAATTACTTGGTCAATGTTGTCATTATCATAAATTTTGAAAGCCCTAGTGGTCAATGTTTTAATCACCTTGTTTTTTTGTGTTAGATGATGATGAGAAGAGGCATGTAGGGAAAGTTCCATGTGCATGCCTTTTTTTAGACCTTCCTCACTAAGGAACCATCTTCTTTTCAGGAAAGGAAAACATATAAGAAAATAATTTTCCCTTCCATCTAATTTCTTTGGTGAATTTAATGCTAGGAATCAAACTATTAAGGTGGAAGTGAAATTCCTCAAAACTCTCATTGTCATGTTGCTGACATAAATTAGTTTCATCAACATATTTTTCCACCATTTGGGTTTAAACGAAAAAGACTGAAGAGTGTTATCATCAATTTTTTCCATGAAGAGATTGGTACCATAAGTGATAGGGGTGATCACATATCTATGCCTTCACATTATTCATAGATAACATCTTTAAAGGTGAATTTTTTTGAAGTCAAACATAATGTTACTATATTAGTTGTTTCCATATCTTTAATATTCAAGACAAATCTACCACTTCTTTAATGGAGGATCATGGGAGATGATATAAAATGTCAAGCAATAAAATTGCACACAGTTTTTCCAAAAGTTGATAGTGTAATTTTATACCTTATTTAACACATCATCACTTGCATTTTTTATTTCAAAAGAGAAGGGAATAGAAGAGGAATTTTCACTTTCTTCTTTAGATACATCATTATCATATGAGAAAGGAACATTATTGTAAGTAGGATATGATTTTTTAGATGTAACATTGTCATTTTTTCATGCAATGGAATTTTAACTTTCTTTGCTTTATATTGTGAATTTTTTAAAAGAGATGTAGCAAAACAACCTAGGAGTATTATCAAATAAGACATCGCCAATGAGAGGTTATTTTGGAATTATATTATTAATTTATTTTTATTGAATTGAAATAGAAGAATAAGTAGGAGAAGAGCATGCATCTACACTACTTTCCTTAACATTTTGATCATCACTTACATACTATTCATCATAACTATCATGACAATAATAATAATCATCATCACTATATATAATCATGTTTTTTATTAGTATCTAACACACAATTTTGGTAAATTTTCCATTATGTATTTCAATTAAAAGGAATTCTTATGAATTCATCAACCGGATGGGGAGAAATAAGCTCCATGGTAGTCATTTTGAATTTTCAATGAGAATAAGAGGATAAAGGAAGAGGAATGCTAATACATAATCTAACATAAGAGGGAAATCATAATTTAATTTGAAACCCTAAAAGGATGCCTTTTAAGAAGGAAACCCTAGAGGGAAAACTAAGGTTTTGGGCGTGTTCAATAAATAAAAGGGGTTCACCAATATGTGGTATCAAATTTATGGATTAATGGCATTTTAATCTAATCAAATGAAATAAATAAGCAAATTAAAATAGGTAATTAAATGAAAAATAAACCAAGCATTTTACTTGCAAAGAAAAATATATTGACTAACTAGCATTTCAATCAAAAACATGAAAAAGAGATGAGCAACTTATTTATTTAGGGCACAAAAAACTTTATATAATTGTATTTGACCCTGAGTTTGAGTATGGAAATGTTTGATTGTCTTGAATTCCTAGGATAAGAGCATGGGAATTGGATAGGAGAGCAGCATGTTATTGTCTAGATGGGGAATTATTGTCCAAGTTACTCTTATGACAAAAGTGTGAATTGAGATTTTGTATGGATCCACGTGTAGATGTATTTCTGCTTGGATGAGATTTGAGATTGTAATATTCAATCTGTAGTTTCACCTTTTCTTCTTCAAAACCCTAGTGAATTCTTACACATAAAATAAATATAGATAAAATTTAAAATTGGAATAAAAAATGGGGAAGTGGGAATGGTCGAGTTGCTTTAGAAACCTGTCGAACTAAGTGTTGCATACATAGCCCCAAATAAGGACCTCAAGTCGATGTAGGTCTCCATCTAAGGTGTGTGTACGACTAGATCATTTACAATTTAGATATAAATGTTCTTCTCCTAGGCCCTCATCTTAGTCAAAGAATGTAATCTAAATGTGATATGTAAAAAAATTAGGTAAATGTAGATATTTGAGCTTGTTATAGTATGATTCTATTTATTATGCTAGTGTTAATCGATAAGTGTTTTATCAAATTTGGGATTATGTAAAAACCCTAGATGAAAACACTACTATAAAAATTTAGAATAGTAATATAAAAATGATAACATTCACTAATTTTAAACTATTATATTCTATGAAGTTACTAAAAATAGTAAAGTGTAAGGAGAAAATAAAGACTTAACTAGAAATTATGCCTCCAACAGGAATCAGGGTCTAAAACTTGCTATGTAAAGAGGTTTGGTAACTAGAATCAAGATTATATAATTGGATCTAGGCTTGGAAAATAAAACTAAGAAGAGGACACTATAGAGGTGGTAATCATGTCTAGCCTGGGGAGTTCTTGTCCACTTACAGTGGGGAAATTAAGGTTTATGAGTTCTCTATGCCTTCATCTATAGACCCTGTATCTAGTATAAGAGCTTATGATCACTTACTAAACTACTATGTAACTAGTTTTCCTTCAAAAACTCTAGATCCAATACTATATAGAGGGATAAAACCTCATTTAGTTCTCCCATGCTATGGTGGTGTGTGAATAATTAGTGCAATGTGTTAGATATTAGTATAATATTGATATGATTAAGTGCTTTAATTGTGACTTATGCCCTGTGAAATGTATTTAGACTTAAGCTCTGGGATACTAAGGTTGTACATAATTATAATTAGGAGAAACAGGTATTCTTCTTTCAATGTATAAGTATGGTTTTGGTGTTTTTTCATGTGGAAGCCTCTTTCTTACAAAATGGTTTAAAAAGTGTTTATATAGTCATATCATTTAAAATCCTTTAAATTAGGATCATTATGGACATGCTCTAACCTTCCTATAGCTTTTGATTTGGTAAATTAATCATTATTTGGTGAGAAGACAAGAGAAGGTGGAAGGACACTAGAACAATGTGTTATAGTCCCCTATGGCACTCTTGTCTAATGGGTGATTTCATCATGTTAGGTGTTAAGCAAGGCCTAAAATATGTTTTAAGTTGATAATAATAGGTATGATTACATACATTGGTCATTTATAAACTTTTAAGAGTGTGCAAGGTGGTCAAAAGTAATAAAAAGGGCCCTAATATAGGTCTAGAGCTAAGTGTGTAAAAGAGTGGTCACAAGTGTAAGATTTTATCTTAAATGTTAATTTTATGTGTCTACATTTTCCCCTCCTTTTATTATATTAATGAAACAAAGTGAAATTATTAGAGTAAAATGAAAAAGAGAGCATAGTTGAACTTACCTGTGGGAAGGAGTCCTGGATATAGGCCATAATGTTGAACTATGTTCCACGTAAACCTGTAGTGACATATATGTAATATCAATCTTTACTTAATATGAATATCAAGAAGTAAAATATAAAAATCCAAAGAGTAACAAGGAACGAATACACAAGATCGAGTACATAAACCATTGTGCCTTTTCTGGTGCAAAAATTGGTGATTGTGGCATGTTGTGTGTTTGTATTAACATTGAAGAGTTTGGATTGGACTATGCATGCCCCAATTCTCATCAACAAGTGGGTGTTCTCAAGAACTCAAACTGTGTTTAACTCCATCATCATTATCCTAGAGTAGTGGAGCAACATGGAATCCTTATTTGAATCCCTACATATATATGGTGTAAAAACTAGTGTAAATACTAATGAATATAGTGAATCAACCACTACATAAGGAATGAGGTTCAATTCTGGTGAAAATACTAATAATAATCTAGGTCTGATGTATACAACATGAATAATTACATGAATTGTCAATCCATTTGTGAAACTGGTGAAAAAACTAGTGTAATGAGGAAGTAATGTGTCGCACACATGCCCCCAATTGATATTTGGTGCATATAGATTCTGACACTGAGTAAAACAATCATGATTTTGAGAAGAAATATGTGTTCCAAACTAGAACAACATGTCACACATGATTGTCCCTAAATTATGCAAATATGAGATAAACTGTGTAATTCTAAGTAATTCTAAAAACTAAAATAGTGAAAAAATATTTAGAACTGATCTAAGTAGACTGAGATTATGAGAAATTTTAGAACTACCTATTTTTTAGGCATTTAAACAATAGCATTGGGAAGGTTGCTAAAGCAATGCTCTCTTGTCCAATGTGGTACTCCTATCCAAATTGAATTTTTGTGTGTTTTTTTATCCTAAAATTGTGTCAATTGTGTAGCCACTATTAAATCTTGTCTATGTACTAATCTGGGAAGGTCAAGTCTCTAATAAAAATCTCTATGAATGCCCCATCTTTTAAGGTGAGTTATTGAGCCTTATAAGAATCTAACTCAAAATAAAAGGTTATACATAGGTTATTATGGTGTAAAAAATGTAAATATGAGTAATAATGACATCATGGAAGAACATGACATTATTATGTATGTAAATTGAGCATAGTAATAATATTAGATGCATTTGAAAATAAGCATTCACATTAAGTGTGTCTAGATAGATGTGACAATGAATCATGTAGATAATTTGATCAACTGAGTATATATCATTGAATGGAACTATTTAGGGAGGAATGCATGATATCCATCATGGAATTGGAAGGGATTGGGTGCATGGCATCCATCATGGCATCCAAATATGAGAAAATAAATAAGCAAAGTGTCATGACCATGATGCACATAATCAAAGAGTACACACACAAAACACATAATAGAAGGCCAAGGGGCCACAAACAAGGGACATGTTAAAATGTCACTCACTCAAATAGAAGATACATACAAAGGTTGTTCAAATGCCTTCATGTGCATATAAGGAAACATTTGAGGATTATAGCCACATATAAGGACATTTTCAAATGTCCACATGCATACAATCAAAGATATAAGGGCTTAGAACCACTTGGCAATGACATATTCAAATGTCCTCAAAGTAAAGAGAGAAGTGCATACAACATGTGAAGCTAGGAAAAGCAATATATAAGACACACACAAGGACATGTTAAAATTTCCTCACATACATATAATTAGAGATATAAGGGCTTAGAACCACTTGGAAATGACATAGTCAAATGTCCTCAAAGCAAACAGAGAAGTGCATACAAGATGTGAAGCTAGGAAAATCAATATAAAAAACATGCATGATTGTGTATTATGATAAAGAAGAGCTAAGTTGTAATATGAGAAATATTTATTAATTTAGTTAGGCAATATTATATCACAATGTTAGTGAGTGATCAATGTCTTAAGATGTAATACAATGTAAACCACTGAGTGTGTAAGTGAGACAAGGTGGATAAATAAGGATAGAACATATGTTTACCATGCCCTTAATGAGCTAGTTGATGAATGTAAATGTTGTAAGAATCCTATGTGAAGTCTGGAACTGAGTAGTAATAGTTTGAGCTCATTGGGACAAGAGCTATGGGATGGACACTAGAGTATTGCACTCCTGTCCTCCACAACACTCATGTTTAATTATAATTTATGAGTGTGTAGTACTAAAATCACCTATATTTGTTTCTAGAATGATGTTTTGTGTAATTTTAAATCACTCATATACACTGGTGAATCATGTATGATATAAAATTGGCTAAAATAAATATATAATAATGTGCACAACTGAACTATGTATGACAAAGTGCATATAAGCATGCATAGGTCCTAGTTTTTTTTTTCTATAATATTTTATTATTTTTGTATTTTTTTGCATATATGTAAAGAGAGATACTAACCTATGATTCCTACAAGGGACTCACAATCAATACGCCATGTGTTTAAAAGAAGGATGATAACCTTGTACAAATGGAAAAGGCTATATTGTTGTTGCTGAATTGAATTGAAGTTTAAATTTGAGTATTGATTTCCTTTTTTAGAATGATTATAATTATTTTACTAATTATTCATGTTTGTCTAAGATGCAATGATTTATATATTGTGTCACTTACTCTCTACTATTACTAGATTTAACCAAAATGTTATATCAAGATACATTTGATGAAATTGCCTCATACTATGGTATTGACCTTTCTGATTTTTGTTTTACAATATATATTGTGACCTTTGACTTTATTGATATGACATTACTTGTATCTATTTGTATGTTATCTAAAAGTATGCTTTCTTTTTGTTTATTTGGCTCTACATATGTCCCTTATTTGGAAAAGGATATGACCTTTCTTTCATGATCAAATGATTTGCAACCTTTATTGTTATTAATCATTGCTCCTATTTATTATAAACATGGTCCTCCTAGAATAATATTATAGGCACTTATATTTGAAATAATACAAAAATTAGAATAACACTCTTTTGAATCAAAACAAACTTTTAACTTAATTGATCCCATACATGTTGTAGATGCATACTCTTCTCCAAGAGTTGATGCTTATTCGCAAGATATGTAAGAAATGACATAGAACAAAAATCATATTCTTGATATTCCTTAACCTTGAAATATGTAAATTATTTTCCATCTACGTGAGTAATGATAGTGAAAGGGTCTTGATATGAGCAAAGGCTTGGAATTGCCCCCTTTGTGACCAAATTTGAAACTATATCTTTTTTTGGTATTTCATGCTTTTAAATTTATTTTGTTAGAAATCCTCTTTTAAGAATGTTTTTTTGCTTATCTTGAATTTGATTTGATAACTTCTATTGTAGTAATTTCACTTTTTCTTGTTGTAGCATGTGCATTTCACATTGTCCCTTTGTAATTACTCTTTTTGTTCTTACTCCTTTTGTTCTCTTTCTTGCTCTAAATTAGCTTGTTGAAATTTTTACTGTTCTAATTTTGCCTTTTAAATCTTTTCCTGTGTTAATTGGGCCTTTTCAACTTTTTCTTAATTTGATTTGTCTTTTGGTAACCACTTTTTTACTAGATATAATTTTGTAACTTGTGTTTTGGGAGATGCACTCATAATGTGAATGGGTTGCTTAAGTGATGTGTCAATGATATGATCACCGCTATCAATTATATTTTATATTTTCTTCTTTAAAGCCAAACAATGATCTGTATGATATCCATGCATTATATGATATACACAATTGTATTTTTATTTTCTTAGAGGATGTAGAGAAGGTAGTTGGATCAACTTATTTCAAATCATTTCCGTTAGAATCTCACTTGAAATCTTATGATCCATTTGCATAATTTTTGAATCACTTATTATAAAGGTATTCCATTGTATTTTCTTATTTTGATTTGAAATCTTGTTAGGCAAAACAATGGTAGATGGAGATGGACATACATGATTAATAATAACATATTATGGATTATTTGCACATGTAATTTGATGTTCTAATAATGTGATCTTTACTTTGAAAATTGATTTTGATTGTGTAGCTCTGCTATTAACTTTCCCATAGTGATGATTTAATCCTTTAAAGCTTCACAAGCACAAACCCTAGGTGTTTCATATTGAACATGCATGCATACACCCTGAAGAGGTGGAGAGGTTTGAGGAAGGATAGGTTGGTTAGCTTAATTTGGAACTATATGATGGGTTAATTTACCACTTAGGATAGTAATATCAAGGACCTAGTTAGAGGGAAATTAGTTATCACAACCTTGAGGGTTAGGAGGAGATTCTTTGTTAACCATGTTAATTTTTATAAATAATAAAATGATAACAAGAAAAGAGAGACATAGGAATGTTATAAAACACTCCAACATGATAAAAAAATAAGAATTAAATTTAAAATCTGAGGAGGATAACATTTTAGAAGGAAAACTAAGGCTTGTCATGTTCAACAAAAATTGGGTTCACCAATATGTTTTATCAAATTTGGGTTTTATGTAAAAACCCTAAATGACAACACTATTGTGCAAAATCAGAAGAAGAATATAACAATGATAACATTCACCTGTTTGAAAATATTTTATTTTGGAAAATTACTAAAAAAAAAGTGTAAGGAAAAAATAAAGACTTAGTTGGATATTATACATCTAAGAGGAATCATGTTTGAAACTTGTTGTGGAGAGAGGTCTAGTGACTCAAATCAGGATTCTATAATTGGATCCAAGTCTAAACAATAATGGTAAGAAGAGGACACTAAATGGCTATCACTCCTATCCAATCTAGGACACTCTTTTCCATATGTAGTGAGTGATTCACAATTTTTAGGTTCTTTGTGCCTTCATCTGCAAAGCTTGTATCTAGTGTGAGACCTTATGATCACTTACGAAGACCACTGTGTAATTGATTATCCTTCAATACCCTAGCTCATTTACATGTGAATAACAATGCAAATCAAAAGGGAAAAATGAATCAAGGGTTGAATTTGGGAAAGATCTCAACACCCCATGTGTTGAGCATTGCCTACATACCAATACTCTAAAGAGGGATCAAACTTCATGTATTTCGCCTATGCTACAATGGTGTGTGAACAAATGGTATAATGTGTTAGATGTTGGTGAAATGATGATGTAATTAAGTGCCTTAACCATGAATTGTGACCTATGAAATGTAATTAGACTTGATTTATAGGTTACTAAGGCTGTATGCAAACAAAATTGGGAGAAATAAGCATTATGATCTCAATGTGAAAGTATGATTTAGGTGATTTTCAATGTGGAAGCCTCCTTATAAAATAGTTTTAAAAGTGTTTATATAGTCAGATCATTGAAAACCCTTGGAATGGGTCTCATTAAGGACATGGGTTGACCCTCTTATAGCTTTAAATTTAGTAAATCAAATGTTATTTGGAGGGAAGATAGGAGAGGGGGAAGGACACTAGAGTAGTGTGTTGTAGTCCCCTAGGGCGCTCTTGTCCAATGGGTGATTTCATCATGCTAGGTGTTAGGTAGTGCCTAAAATAGTTTTAAGTTGATAATAATAAGGATGAGTACATGCAAGGGTCATTTTTCAACTTAGAAGAGTGTGAAAGGTGATTGAAAGTGATAAAAAAGGGGCCCTAAGATAGGTCTAGAGTTAAATATGTAAAAGAGGTGTCACAAGTGCACGATTTTAGCTTAATTGTTAATTTTACATGTTTATAATAATTTATAGATGTAAAATTCCTCAGAGATCCACTTAAATAAAATAATCCCAATTTTGAATTTAAAAACCCATTCACATACCAACCAACTCAAGCAAGGGTAAAACGGTCATAAAAAGAGACCCAAAATAAAATTGCATTGAAAAGAGCTCTAAAATATGTGGTGGACAAGAGCGATTTTTTAGACAAGATATTAGTGCATTATTGTTCATACAAATCACTCCTATTCATATTAGAGAAAACATTAGAATGAGAGTAAATCAAGACCAGGGATCCTTATGACACGGATGAAGACTAACATATAAGATTGAAACTCAGCAAAATAATGAAATTAAATTATGAAAGAGTGATAGAGAAGACATGAGACTATAACATGTGTTAATGGGTTCTTAACTCAACATTAGTAGTTTCTAAATACAAAATCCACAATAAACATATTACTTGTGTTTTTTATGAAATTTTGGTGTATACAAATTCATACCAAATTGAGAATTCATTATGAATGCACCATATGTCAAAAATACCAATAAATGACTCTAGTACCACATAGCCAGGACTGATAAAAGGAATAATATTTACATTAAATACTGAAACACCATTAAAAAGATATGAAAGAGAGATAATATTTTATAATGAATATGCCTTGATCTATAAATAAATATATTATTGCTTACGCATCACTAAAAAAGCAAAATGAAAGCCATTTGTCAAGCTAAAGCTAAAGCTGCACCATTCTAAAATGCACCACAACTAATATGAGAATGCTAAAATATAAATATAAAACAATAATTTTCATGCAAACCTACTAATATAAAATGCAAAAGAAATAATAGCTCTCCAAACTATTAGAAGGAAGGCGTAAATCAAAGGGACCCAAATGAAAGCTTTACAAGGCATAATGAAAATGCATAACTTGAAGGAAATAATAGAAAGTGAAAGGAGAATTTAAGGATTATGTATAACCATGACAAACTTTTTAAAACATTAAGAGAGAAGAAATAAAGATGATAGGTCTAAAACCAAAGAAGGTGCCAAAACATAAGAAATACAACACCAAAAGTGAAAACACAAGGACCACATATTACCAACAACTACTAGTATGTTAATCTCATGTATAAAATGCATCAAAACACCACAACAACCACCATGAAGATGCCATAATAGTTAGGAAGATGCTAAAAGTAGAAGTTAATACACAAGAAGGCACCATAAGACAATGTTTGGTAGATAAAGATTTATAGCTCATAAAGGAAACAAAGCATTCTAAAATGCTGATAAGAAGAAAAGTAATAAAATGTTAATAACTATGCAATATAATGTCAAAATTGAAGAAATCAAAATGCCTCTAAAAGAAATAAAGATGCCATCACATGTACTACAATGCCAAAAAATACCATTAATAAAATGAAAAAGATGCCAATTATTGTCATAATGATCATGCATTAAAAACTATCACGTATTACCAAGTATAAAGATGTTAAAATTTGTATAAAAGATAGTATTATAATGCCAATGCCAATAATATAATCTTCTTGCATGAACACTATTATTCAATACCATTTTTTAGCTATTAGGTATTATAAAATGCAGTTTGAAAGGCCCTAAAATGGATTTATTACATATTTATGTCTAAAATTAGTGTTAATGGAAATGAAAACTATTAAATAATTTAATAACATAAATGGGTTAGGAGACAACTACCAAGACAATTTTTTTATAAGGGTGACATCCCTTGTAAAAAAATGTCAAAAAGGCAATCTTTTTTCGCTTCTCCTAAGAAATTGCACAATTTTAAATTTCAACTTTAAAAAATGTCCTGCTTCAATATCATGAAAGAATAAATGACAAGATCTTTGCAAAATAATGTTGATAACATAAATGAACAAATGCATAAAAGGTAATATATTGCCTCAAAGTAAATCAAATCATGAAAGTGTGAGATAAAAGATAGATAAGTGGGGAAATTGAATCAATGGAAGAAAACCCCATGTGTATTAAGAAGGGAGGCTTATAACATTATTATCCAGATTACAATATTCATGAGAAGAGTAGAAGAAATAAGAGAATAGAAAATAAGCACGACCTTCAAATGTTGATAAAAATATGCCTCAAGCATGAGAAAAAATAGGATACTTCAAGTGTTCTAATAAATAAAATGAGAGAGCACTTTAAATAGAGAGCCTATGAAGTCAAAAGGAGTTATAAAGAATCTCAATCATAGCCTTTCATAAGCTTATTAGCATGTGATTAGTGTCACTAATCTTCATGAGGTGAGGGGGAAGTGTATGACAAGTGTATAAGGAGTTACATATGACATGGAACTCCAATATTCCCTTCAAAAGGAACAAAATAGACGTGAAACCACATAAATCTAGAATAAAAATTCACATAATAAGAAATACACAAATTTGATATATTTAATATATCCAAAATAAATATTAATCTCCAAAAAATATGCATATAAGTATCACAACTAAAAACTCTAAAATGTTTGAGTGAGGGTTTCTTACCAGTCCATGCTTCCTATGGAGTTTTATCAGCTAGGGTTGATGTGTGTGATTTATTGATCAAATAGCAAGCAATCATGATTGTTTCTATCCAAAACATTTTTTATAATCGTCCATTATTGAGCATGTTTCTCACCTTATCCATAAAAGTCTTATTCATGTTTTCTATAACTCTATTCCACTAAGGTGTATATGGAGTTGTCTTTTGCATTTCTATTCCATTATTCTTACAAAACTATTGAAAAGCATTTGAGCAATATTCTTTACCACTATCACTTCTCAAGACCTTAATCTTCTTCTCTATCTATTTTAAACAAGAGCCTTAAACTCCTTAAACTTACTAAAAACCTCAAATTGAGCCTTGACACAATAAACCAAAGTCTTCCTTGAGTACTCATCTCTAAAAGAAACATAATATAAATATTTCCTTAGCAATGGAATCTTCACAGGTCCAAACGCATCATTATGCACTAAAAGCAAAATCCCTTCTGATCTTATAGCACTATTGGGAATATTCACTAAAGTTTTCTTATCAAACACACAATGCTCACATAAATCAAACTCTAATGTGCATATATAAATTCATTCAACCATACCTTTGGATTTTAACGCTTAAAAGCCTTTCTCTCCAATATGTCCCATTTTATGATGCCACATCATTATCTTCTTTGTAAAAGATGTGAGAGCTTGATTTGATCTATTATTCATCTCAAGAACCACACAGCTATTACGTTCATCACTTAAAATACTTTCCTCAAGCTTGAATAATGTTTATGTTCATATTCCTCTTGGTAGTACCATTACTCTACGAACTATCTTGTAATTATCTTTATTAAATACTACTTGCACACACACATCATTCATGTTACTTATATGTATTAGGTTTCTAGTCAAACCTAGAATGTGCATAAAACCAAGGAGGGTTTTAATCCTTCCATTTTTAAACCTCAACTTACTCTCTCTCTACATATGATCTTATAGGTTGAGTTGTCTCCTAAAAAGACATCACCTCCATTGATTTTTTCATATTCAAAGAACTGCTCCTTGTGAGGAGTCATATGAAAAGAAGCACCTGATTAAATTAACCATGCACCATCATATGCATGTGAGATTGAATTTTACAATAATATATCCCATGATTCTTGATAACAGGGCTTTGCTTCTTCAATCTAATAATCGTTGGATGACTTACCCTTTTCAAAAAATTTACTAAATGCCCCATTTTACTTTAATTCTAGTATTTTCTCCCATAATATTAGATTTATCTTTAGACATTTACTATATCAACTTTATTTTAGTTATTTCCTGGGAACAAACTCTTACAAACAAGGTATCCTTTATTTGATAATCTTCAATAAATTTCTGTCTCATTTTGTCTCTCTATTTTTTTGCTTTTTCTTAGTTTTGAAAGAAAGAAACTACTGATAAGGGGTGTGTATAAAAACTTGTTAAAAGTGCATGCATTTAATCCATATGATTGTGGATAAATCTTCTTTGGCTAGGGAATAATACCTGTAAATAAGAAAACACTACCACACACTTATTTGTTAGACAAGGAGATGGGTGGATTGCCTAGCGTAAGCTAGATCCTAGAAGCAAAAGTTTTCTAGGAGGCTGTCAATCCACCTACTTTAAAAAAAGTTTAGTTTTATAAAATGAATGAAGAGTAGCATAAAATAATATAAAAATGAGACTAAAAACAACAAATTAATTAATAAACCAAAGCTCTTTGCTAAGATGATTAAACTTATGCAAGTAGTTTGAATAATGCTAATGCTAAAAATTGGCCAAGTTAAGGGTTATGATTTTGGTTTGGTAATTTGGTAAGGGTCAAAAGGATGGTTTCTTTGAGTTTGGTAAGTGGTTTAAATGGTAAAATGGTAAGGATTAAAAAGAGGTAAATGGTCAAGAGAACAAATATGGCAAAAGGGGTAAATGGGTAAGGGGGCAAAAGAATAAATGGGATGAAGGTGAAAAAGAAGTAAATGGGATAAATGGCATAAAGGGATAAAAAGAAGAGGTAAAGGGGTTATAGTTTATAAGTCAAGAAATAATAGGCCAAGGATGGGGTTTATAAGTCAATAGAAAATAGGCCAAAGGAGATAATAAGTTGAAATGAAATAAAAAAATAAGGTTACCTTTGAGATGGTTGTCGATGATGGTGTTGTTGATGAAATCCTAGAGTGATTCAGGTAGAGCTTCGATGATTTGAATCTTTTCTCCTCTAATATGAGGATGACCTCCTACTCAAGTGGATAACCTCCTCTAAAAACCTACAACAAAATGTTAATAACATAAAATACTAATTTACCACTTTCCAACTTAACTTTAGGTGAAGGAGAGGGGGGTATTTATAGCATATGTTGTGAAGAGTCATGACAAAAGAGGAATATTACAAGTATGAAACTATTTTCTATGTGGTGGAATAATTATTCAAAATGAGGTGGGTGGGGATTCCCATTTCGGTTGGTGAGTGTTCCATTTTGGTTAAGAAGTCAAAAATGGGTGCCCTTTATCTTTCCCAAAGTACTAAAGAGGTAGGTATCTTATTTTTAAGGTTAATTTCATGTGTGAAGGTAAAATACATGTTGACTAATGGTCCCTTAAGGGAAAATTCACCATATTTTGGGGCTTGTGATGCTTAAATGAGGTCATCAAGCACTTTGGGAAGGGTCCCAAGTGGGGTATGATGTCCCACATCAAGCCACATCACTTCTAAGCCATGTCACTTGCCATATCACCTTACCATGTCACTTGCATTGTCACATGCCATGTCACTTACCATGTCATATGCCATCTCATCATGAATAGTGATAGTGGGTCCCATAGTGAATAGTACTTTCAAATAGTGATTTTGAATAATATTATGTGACTAGAATAATAGTGCTTTGATTAGGTTAAGAGGGGTTTGTTAAGGTTTAGGGGGTCTTATTGGGTGTCGAGGCATTTAGTCATCAAAAATTATAAGTGTGCAGTTTTTTAGTGTCTACATTTTGCCCCTTTTTATTATGCAGCTTTGAATTAACAAGCTATAAAACAAAAATAAATTATTTGGTCAAAGGTTAGGGTAATTTGAGTATGGGAGGAGGTGTTCCCTCTCAAACTGAGAGTCGATGAGGAAAGGTTGAATTGGGTGTAGGTTTGATAAGTAGTTTGTGGGGAGGCACTAGGTGGTGCCACAAGGTAGTTGGGCATGTGAAATGCCAATGGGTGAAAGGTGACTAAGCATAGTAGTTGAGATTGTGCAAAGATTCAAGTTCCCAAAGTTGGTAAAAATAAGGTCGATCCTAGCAGGAAACATGATAGGGATAATTGGTCCATAATGTTGGTCATAATTGATTGAGTTAGGCCTATCAAGTCATCTAGACAAGCTCAGTGTTGGTCATAAGTATCTAGGGTAGGAAGTGTTCCTATAAAAGAACATAATTGGTTAGGTCATGCATGAGGTGGTGTAAATGTTCAAAATTTCAACATGGTAAGGTTGGTCATTACGGTCAAAAGTTATTGCAAAACATGTTAGTGCTTTGGGTCAAAAGCAACCAACATCAAGGTGGACATGGTGAAAGCGTGGGTGCATTGGGTATGGGTTAGAAGGGGATGGCCGAGCTAACTCTAGATGCACTTGATAAATGGACACTACCTACATAGTTCCATGGATAGGAATCTAAAAAGAACGTCAGACCAAATATAATTATTTTGAGGTGAAGAGTGTTGATTACTTGGTTTCCCTAATTAGATATCATGTAGTTAGGTCTGGTTGAAGGACATTAGAGAAATGGAAGCTCTCAAGGGTGGGAAATATGGGTATCAAATAGTTTCCTGATTGGTTTGGTAGAAACGGTGGATGAGATTACCTAGAAAGCAATTAGATGATTGTGTCAACTATGCAAAAGGAATGTACAACCATGGATAAGTGGGTTCAAGCATGAAACTTCTATCACCATTTTAAAAAAGAAAAAATATGCTTTACTAGGCTTTAGAAAATTTGGCACTACTCGAATTATCATGGTGACCCGATGGGTTCTTTCATCACCATCCAAATAAGATGACATTGGGCACATTTCACAAAAATGTCATTAACAGGCAGTAAAAGGGTATTATTCAAGTATTCAGGGAACCAAAGTAGCAGAGTGAGTAAATGAGAAGTGGTGAAGATTCGACTAACCCTTGAGCTAGTGGGGCCCCAAAATAAGTAAACATTGAGTTTTGAGGGAATTTAGAGAAAGACACTAAGGGGTTTCGGAATATGGAGTGAGGTGAATAATAATATTAATTAAATGAAGGAGTAGGTTATGGATTTTGTGCATTAAGGCAAGGGCATGGAGGACACAAAGAAGCAGATAAGGAGATGTACATAGAAGTAGTACAACTGGTGATCACACTCTAATGAGTGAGAAGGTGGAGTGCTAGTGGGAGAAAATAAGGGAGTTTCAACAAGGGATGAGGTGAAGGCAGACCAGGAGATGGATGAATAAATAGGTAGAGAAAATAATAATGTCTTAGATAAAGATGAAGGTGAAGAAGGATGGAAGGAGCCAAACATGGTCATATAAGAGGAAAAAGAAAGCTGGGAAGAATAAGGAATGTCCTCAAGGGAGATGAAAAAATGAAATGAAATGGAGAGAAGAGAAGAAAAATAAAAGGTGGAAGATGGCAGGTGAGGGATGTACTAAAGAATGATAGATTAGAGAATTGAAAAATATGGGGAAAGAAGTGTAACAATTGTGAAGGGTAAGAGGAGGATGAGAAATATGGGAGGTCATGAAGGGTTTGAATATAAGTCTAAAAACAAACCAAGGAGAAAATAGTTTGGTGATAAAAATGAAAAACAAGGCAATAAATGGAAGAAAGGAAATAGGAGGAAAAGGGAATGAAATGAGGACATAAAAGGGATGATAGGAGATTGAAGAAGTAGGTGGAATTTTGACTAAGGAAGCATGGATGATGATAGGTAAGGAGAGGAACAATGAAGCAAAATAGATGGTGGTTTTGGAGATGAGAATGGGATGGAAAATGGGAAAGGGGTTAATAAAAACAATGGGAAGGAAAGGATGGGTGGGTAAGAAGGTGAAGAGAGAAGGTGGGCATCAATCAACTTGTTAGAAGAGATTGACAAGCTAAAGGGGTGATTAGGAGAGATTGTCAAGCCAAAAAGTGGTGAGGTGGTGAAGAAATAGGGGGACGTAATGAAAGGGTGTGAGATGAAACTAAGGGATGAAGATCATGGATGATAAGAATACAAAGGAAGAATTGAAGTAGGGATACAAAGCAAGGATACTCACACATATGCAAAAGACAAGTGGGTATCGAGATGGAAAGAGGAAAAGGGGAATGTAAAAGGCAAAGGCAAGAACTGAGAAGAAGAAAAGGGGCAATTATGGAAGGCTTCTCAAAGGATAAATACCCCGAGAGAAACTAGTTGTGGAGGAAAAAAGAAGACAAAAAGGGTGGCAAAAAGGCAAATAGAAGAATGGAAAATGGGTACAGTGGGAAGAGTAGAGAAATGGTAGAGAGTGGTGGTACACATAAAGAAAAAGTACAACAACAGAAGAAACAAAAAGCTTGAAAGATGCACAGTATGATGGGGAATTGGTGAGGAAAAGAGAGTGATAAAGAGGGTATGACAAATAGCCAAGGGCAAGGGGAGATGATGAGGACAGAGAAAGAAGTTGAAGGGGATAAAGGGCAAGGTTGGTGATAAGGTGAAAGAGATTCAAAAATTATAAAAGGTAGGTGGGGAAGTGAGATGCAAAACATGCATAAGGAAAGATGATGGGGAGACCAACAAAGCAAAGTAAGTGGTGGTTTTATGGGGGATAAGAGGGGTCAATGAGGAATGTTGTCAACCCTTATGTTAAAAGAGATTGACAAGATAGAAAAGTGGTTAAAAGAGATTGACAAGTTGGAGGTAGGTAGGTAGTGAGGAGATAAGTAGAGAAGTGGAGGAAAAAATATTAAATGAGAAGGGAACATAAAGTAAAGAATGTGGCCGAGCTACATAGTCCAAAAAGACCTCAGGCCAGTGTAGTTGTCCTCACAATGAGGGAAAAACTTAAGAGGAAGTATTAGATGGTGTTAAAACATAAGGATGCTTAAGAAAGATTTCAAAGCTTTCTTGATGTAAGACACCCTAAGCAAGAGGGCACTATTAGCGGTGGAAATGAGTGAAAAGGAAAAAAGGGGATGGTAATTAGTTGTTAGTGGTCAAGTTTCCCATAGAAGTGAAGCAATGCCTACATAGTCCATAGAAATAAGGCCAATGTAGTTCAATAAGGTTTGGGTGAGTGGTGTTCAAATTGGTTGCCCCAATTTGATGGACCACATGGGTTAGTTTGGGATGAGGAAGAAGGCTTTGTAAAAAAATAGTTTTGGGTTTTAGTGAAGGTGTCGGTGAAAGTAAATGGTATAGATCGGTAGATAGTTATCATAATGATCCCATATTTAGTAGGATGAGAAATACAGCTGGGAAAGGTAGGATAAATTAGAAGGGAACACAATGTTAAGTACCACAATTGATCTTTAATGGAGCTAATCCAAAGAAGAGGTGTCTTTGTTAGGAGGTTATACCTTCTAAAATTGTGTGAGGGTAGGAGTTTGGAGAAAGTATCTATCATTATGAGCTAAGTTTTAGGAGGTGGGGGTCTATCTGGATTTATAGAGTTACTTTGGCCAAGGTTCATCACCACTACAAGCTAAATTCTAAGAGCAATAGTGAAGTGATGACTTGCAAATAATTTCTTTGATGGTTAAGTATATTCTACAAGTAAGGAAGTTAGTAGTGTGGTGAGCGATAGAGGATGGACCTTGCCTAACTCAAGAGCTTCATGGGTAGGCTAGACAAATGGTGGTCATGTATGCATCCTCTATCCTAGCTCCATAGAACAAATGACTTATTGGTTCTACTAGTTTGGGCCTAACCAAAAAAAAGCTACATAGCTGGGAGAAGATGGTGGTTCCCTTGTTATGGATGAACATTCAATTGGCACAAAATAAAAGACTACCACGTTGGAGTAGGTACTACCAATGGTTGGGGTCTGACATTCAAAGCTTATGGCAATGAGTTGGTAGTAAGAGGAGGGTAGAGGGGATAAGAAGGTGAATGTATTGTTTTGAATTCAGGGTGGCCTACCTCTAATGGAAGATTTTGTACAACAGCAAGGTTTGAGAGTTACCACCACAAATAATAGTGGTAGTTTTGAAGGTGTGATCATTATAGTAGCCCATGGTTGGAAGCCAATTTACATCAACTAGGCCAAAGGTGATAATGATACAAATGACCACCAGGCCTACAAGGGTCACAAGATGACAAAGCAAGGAAATACATTGGATGTGAATCAGATGATGAGGATAACAAAAAGATATCATGATGGTGCATAATGGCTTTATCAAGATGACCAATCATGTCAAGGGTGATGTGTCCATGTGAAAAGGTAGGTAAACATGACCATTTCCAGTGGGAAAACTATTCAAGGGAATCAATGACATCATATGACCTTCTCAGTTGGTAGAATGGAGAACCAGGTTGGTGAAGAAGAATGGGCAGGTATTCTATTTTCATGATAAGGACCAATACTAGGATCAGATCATGTCCTTCATGCGAGCACATCTACCTTCACACAATCATCATTCGAATTTCCATTATAAATGATGGTGTATGTCCCTCCACACACTAACACAATCATATTCAACCACATTCATCATCAATAACAACAACAACAAAGAACATGAGTGTCATCCCCTCATCCCACACTAATGTTACCATCTAGCTCATGAGGTAAACTTTCTTAAATAAATGATGCCTTCTTCATAAGGTATGTCAATGTAATTCCTAGAAGTAATCAAGTATAAGGATGATTGAACATAAATATAGAGTCACCAGATGATCAGTCTAATGCTTAGGTAGGAAAATAATGTATTCATGTGCTTTAGACAATGTGTAATCTGATGACTATGTATGTGTCATGTAATTCCTTGCACCCGAAATAAAATATTGCACAGTTTATTATATACAAAATGTGTTGGATGCCACTACTTGAAATGGTATCATGCTTAAGGTTATGTGGATACTTATGAATGTTATGGTTATGGTTATGATTGGTATGGTTGTGGTGGTTATAGTCTCATTGAATGTAAAAAGAATGATTATTTTTATTGCAACACTGGATGGTAAAAGTCATGAAGAAAACACCAAATAATCACATTAAGAATAGGGAAAAATGCTTTGTTTTTGATAAGGAATAAAAATAGACCTAAAGTGGGATCAACATAATAAATATAAGCCCCTCAAACATTGCGCATGAGCGGTCACTAGTCGATAAAAAAGGTTTCTTGATCACAGGGTGTCAAGTAAGCTCTAGATCCCTTGATTTACAGATAGTCTAAAGGGAATATGGGTGATGTGTGGTGTGAAGGGTATATTGTGATATGTATGATAACTACATGTGAATTAATTTTCCCCTTCTATAGGTGACCTAAGAATGGTAATAAACATGTCCATGTCATATGCTAGATGTAGACTGATCAATGCGGGAAGTCTACATGTGGAAGCTAATTGCAATTTCCAATTTATTATGTTATGGGAGAGTTGATTGTGGCTTTAAAATTTGTTGTGATAGTGGGTATTTTACTTTATTTATGTATATGGGAAGCCGATCAATGTGGGAATCTTCCAAGAAATTGTTTTGCTTTTGACAAAGTGAACTTATCCATCCTTCAAGGGAGTGGTCTAAGCTTATTGGCTTTGGTTAATGATCTTGATAGTTGTCCTTCAAGGAAGCAGTCTACCTTACATTTGGTAGTTTTTATTTTATTTTTGGGTAGTTGTCCTTGGAGGGAGCAGTCTGCAATGCTTAAAATATTGACCCAAGTAATTGTTGCAAGATGAAACATGTTTAAACATGGACCAATCTAATTAGGTTATGAGGTTTACCTTTATGAGGGCAAAACTTTACACAAGAAGGTCAATGACATGTGAAAGGGTGTGGTTTTGAGAGATAATGACCATGGGATTTCATCTTGTTAGAGATGAAAAGTATCCATGAGAACCATGTTATGGGTAGAGCCATGGTACCCATATTTAGGATTAGGCCATTACTATGATGGTTAATGACATGTTTCTATGTTGTAATCAATTGTCCTCAAAAGGGGAGGAGGAAAGTGGGTGAAGGTTAAAATATCATAAGCAAGGGATGAGCTTAAGTCAAACAAATAGGTGAGCTTGATCCTTATTTAACAAAAAAATGGATGCAGATGCAAATTATTGAGAGGCTCAAGTTCCATTATACCTTCGAGAGAAGACAAATGATAAGCTCCTGATCTATACTTATGGGTAATGATGTAGGGTCCAAGCAAATTGAAAGCAAACTTGCCTCGTTTGCTCTTCTTCATGTTGGTCACGTGTTGGTTTTCTTTTAGGATGAGATATTTGATATTGAATTCCCATTATTTGAGGTGCTTGTTATAAGCATGGGTAATACACTCTCGATACATGAAATTAGGGTTAAGGGAAACAAGGCAATGTTCATCAAGTAATTAAAGGTGTGCAAGGCACTTTTGACAATAATCCTCTTTAGAAATGATGTTGTGTAAGGAAATACGAAGAGAGGAAATCTAGACTTTAAGAGGTAGAACAACCTCTACACCAAAGTCTAAGGAAAAAGATGTATCACCTATTTTGGCTTGGATACTAGTGAGATAGGCCCATAAAACAAATGAGATATGTATGTGCCAATCCTGGCTTGAAGCACTTACAACTTTGGTTAGCATTTTGATGAGAGTTTTGTTGGAGGCTTCTACTTGACCATTTTCCTATGAATGTTAAGGCGAGGAATGGTTGAGTTTGATGCCAAAAGCATCATAGAGGGCTTGAACTTTTTTGTTTTTGAATGATTTGCCATTATCTATTATGATTTTGTGAGGGACCCCAAAATGACAGATAATGTGATGATTGATAAAATCTATAATTTTTTGGACTTTGATGGAGATAAGGGGGATGGCCTCCACCCATTTAGTGAAATATTCTGTAGTGATGATGATATATTGGTATCACTGAGAAGAGTGAGGATTGATTTCTCCAATGAGATCCAGCCCCCACTATGAGAAGGGCCAATAATCCATGGATACCTGAAGGCTATGAGCAGGTGTGTGATGCAAGTTAGCATGTTTTTGGCATTTAACACACTTTTTTACATATTCATAGTGGTCTTGATTGAGGGTAGGCCAATAGTAACCTAGGCATAGGATTATTTTGGTGATAGTGAGGCCACTAAAATGTCCCCCACAAACTCCATCATTGGTTTCTTTGATGGCATGAGGAATCTCATGACTATGTAAATAACAAAGGAGAAGACCATCAAAGCCACATTTATGTAGGATTCCCCCTAGTATGGTATAATGAGAGGTGCCCTACACAAAGGCCTTTCGAGCATTCTTTGAGAGGTCAGGTGGAATGATACCTAGGTTAAGGTAATTAAAGGTTTGGTCATACCAGACTTCAGAAGGAGATGCCTCCACATTACAAATGGTTGGAAGGTCTGAACTAATATACGAGGGCCTAATGAAATGGTTGATGGTGACAAATAATTTGGATTTCATAGGTTGAGAGGGTATTCAAGATGCAAGAGAGGCCATTGTGTCTGCAAATTTGTTAGTAGATTGAGGTACTAATTAGATTTGATAACGGTCAAAAGATGTTAAGAGCTTATCAATGATGAGTTTATACTTTTGTAAAATATTGTTTTTACACTGATAGGACCTATTGACCTAGTTAATCATGAGTTGAGAGTCACTAAAGATAGAAATGGTTTTGATTTTTAAGGCAAGAGCAATTTGGAGACCGATGACCAAAGCTTTGTATTCTGCCATGTTATTAGTACATTTAAAGTCAAGTTTAAAGGATAGTGGAAGAGGTTCACCATGAAGGGGTATGAGAATTATGCCTGCACCCCCACCATGTTGGCATTTAGAGCCATCAAAAAACATGGTCATTTGGTAAGAGGGTTCTCCCTGAGAAAGAGTTGTAATAGACTCATCGAGAAATGTTAATGGAATGGGTTGGTTATCTAGGAGAGGGGCTTCAAATAATTGATCAACAATGACCTACCCCTTAATGGATTTTTGGTGAAGAAACTCAAGATCAAACTTAGCCAGAAACATGAGTTACTTAGCCATATGCTGATTTTGGTATGGCTTGGAGTGTATATACTTGAGTGGGTCAGTATTAGTGATAACATATGTTTTGTGATTAAGAAGGTAGTGATGAAGCTTAGAGGCAACAAAAATGAGAGTGATATAAAGCTTTTTAGGATGGGTATATCATGTCTCATACTCTAGAAGCATGTGACTGATATAGTAAATGGCTTGCTCCTTATTTTGTTCATCCCAATGAGCTAGCATGGCACCTAAAGAGTGATCAGTGATGGATATGTAAAGGTAAAAAGGCTGATCATCCCTAGGTGGGATAAGAATAGTTAGAGAAAACAAGTACTCTTTGAGTGAATTAAAGGCTTATTGACAATCTTTGGACCATCTAAAGGAGGTGTCTTTCTTCAAGAGGTGGTGAAAGGGTTGTCATCTGTCTGATAATTAAGAGATAAAGTGACAGATAGATTAGAGTTTTCCCTATAGACTGTGAATTTACTTAAAGTTTATTGGAGGAGGCATTTCTAAGATGGAGATGATAAAATCCAGAAGATTTTCAGATAAAACCCCAAAAATGCATTTTTTGGGATTAAGCCAAACATGAAATTAGATCAGTCAGTCAAAAATGATAGTAAGAACAGATAAATGGTCCTTACGATATTTAGATTTTTTGAGGAGATCATCCACATAATCCTCTACAATTTTATGAATAAGATCATGGAAGACATAGGTCATGGCCCGTTGATACATTGTTCCTACATTTTTAAAGCTAAAAGGCATGACTCGATAGCAGAAGCTTCCCTAAGGAGTAGTGAAGGTGATTTTATGTTGGTCTGAGGGGATGATCAGGATCTATTGTATCCTAAAAAGCCATCCATGAGGGATAACATCTCATGACCTATGGTAAGGTCAACTAGTCGATTGATGTTGGGTAAAGGAAAGTCATCTTTGGGGCATGCAAGGTTAAGGTCTCAAAAATCCACACAAAGGCAGAGTCCCCTAGTGGGCTTGGTAATGAGAATAATATTAGAGATCCATTATGGGTAGTCAATGGGTTGAATAAAGTTGATGGATAAAAGACATTGAATTTATTCCTTGATGAGAAGAGCTATACAAAGGTGCATTTTGTGAAGTTTTTGCCATATCGGCTTAGCCTCTAGATGGGTAATGATGTTATGAAGGGAGATGGGGGGGTCAATCCTAGGCATATCCTGATAAGACCAAGTGAATGTGATGATATGGTCTTGAAGGAAGGTGAGATAATCACAATACTAATTTGAGTCCAAGGATTGGCCCAGTTTAATGATACGAGGATTCTCCTGGGTTCCTAAGTTAATGTTAATAGTTGATTCATTGATCATGGTCTAGTTTTTTGGAGGGAGGGATTTATGGATAGGAGATTCTCTTACACCAAGGTAGGTTAGGATAGAATTATCATCTTGGCATTGAATGGTATAGATGGTGGGTGAATCACAATTGATCATTTTGGGGTATATGAGAGGAAAGGTTTTATTTTGGCCACCATGTTGATAGGTCAGTGGGCCTAAACTAATGATACTAATATAAAAAAAAGTTAGATAAGATGATGACAGAGTCTTCAAATTGAAAAGATGTATTAGGAAAAGATGAAATCTCTTCCATGAGGATATCAATAGGTTTTGGTGAGGTGGGTTCTTTTGGTGGTTCAAACCTAAGCCCAAAGAACTCACAAGGTTTTGAGTCTTGATAATGAGAAATTAATGAGGTCCTTATTCGTATAGGCCTATACCAAATCCTTTCCAAGCACAATGGTGAAGATAGGTTTTTGCAAAGGCTAGGTTGCTTAGATATGAGAAATTAGAAGTGAAAGGTTGAATATATGGAGTTGTGATAAGAGCGAGGAGTGGTCGATCAAGTCCCCCATAGACAAAGTATGTTCGATTATTGGAAAGTCTAAAGGGGATGATGGTACCTATGTTGGGGTCATAAGAAGGGTCGTTTTGAAGGTTCCCATATTCTTAGGGAGTGGGAAAGGCATATAAGGCTAAAAGTTGGTACTCCTCAAGAGAAAGGTATTGGAAAGTTTGTGTCAAGGAGTCATTAATGGGAATCTGAGAAGAAGGGATAGATGTACTAGTTGAGGCTTGATTGTTATTAAGGGTAGAAGCATTGTGGGCAGTGGTTGATGGTGCAATTATGTTAATGGTATTGGTTGACTGTGAGGAAGATGAAGGTGGAAGAAGGACATCATTAGGCCTATAGGTCATGTTTCAACATGTAAAAGGACTGGGATTGGCCTTGATGTTTATGACTTGCCCTTCATGTTCAAATTTAATACATCAGTGTAAAGTAAATGGGGTGTAACTCATAGATCGAATCCAAGGGCATCCAAGTAGAATGCTATATTGGAATTCACCCTCTACAACATAAAATAACTCATGGATGATGTGATGTCCCAAGCATATTTGAAGAACAATGGTCCCTAAGGTAGTGGCCATAGTATCATTGAAGGAGAGAAGAACCATTGTGCTTTCAGCCATGATATTCTTTGGTAAATGTAGTTGATCAAAAACATGGGAGGATATTATGTTGATGTTGGCTCCTCCATCAATCATCACCCTTTTAACAAAGATGTGATTGATATATACAGTGACAAATAGAGGTGGGTCAGATTCCTTAGAGTGTGCTAGAAGTATCTCAAAATCTTGGAAGGTGATAATGAAAGAATGTTAGAAGGTCCCAATAAAGGAGGCAAGGGGTTAAGGTTCATCTAGTTGAACCTCAATGGATTGTAGGGCATCTATTAATGCCCGATAATGATGAGGTGAGATGTTTATCAAGTCATAAAGGCTCATCTTCACCAATACTTGATGAAGTTGCTTCAACACAGTTTGTTAAATGGATGCAGAGGAATTGGTGGGAGGTACACCTAGGATGGATACTCTATGTCTAGGTGATGGCCTGGGTGGTGGTGTTGGTGTTTGGTCCCAGCTAAGAGTTTGAGAATCCAAAGGATATATCCATGGAATGGACACATTGGCTCTTCTTTTACCCCTCTATTGTGTTTGAGATCAAGTAATCATGTGGATGGTATGGATAATGGGCTCAGTTGAACTTGGTGATTGCTTTGGCTCTTCACCCTTTCCTATAGATGAGATCAAGGAAGTCAGCATAGGTTGGGATAGTGGTTGGATTGGTTGGGTTGGCTATTGGCTTAGTAAGGTAGGTGAAAGTTGTTCACTTGATGACAGATCATCATCCTCATATAAGCGATGAAAAAGAGAGCTTTGCAACTCTCTGTGTTATGTCTTGGTGTCCTATGGTACACATAGATCTAAGTATGATTGAACCAAGAGGGTTTGGTGTTGGAAGGGTTGAATGGTTTAATAGGTGGAAGTTTAATGGAGGAGGTTTGCAATTGCCTTTGTAAAATAATAGAGTAATATTCCTTTAGAGGTATTGAGAGGTGTTGAGATGCTCGTTGGGAAAATAAGAACCTTCTTAGGCATGGTCTTAACCTTAGAGAGGGTTGGTGGCTGGGCAATTTTCATAGATGGTTTAGATTGGGTTGGCTTAGCTATGATCAGGTTAACGGTAGATGGTTTTGAAGTAGAGGATGGGGGATTGATAATAGGTGGAAAAGTAGAGGGGGATAAATTAGCTAAGAATGATGAATAAGTCAATGACGTAGGTGGTGGAGGGGTAGGCATAGAAAAAGGCATTGGTTTAATTGAAGTAGAATAAGTGACTAGGATGGTATATGGGTGGGGTCTCAAAATAGATGGAAAATGAGAAGGTGGTGGCATAGGTCTAACTTGAGGACAAGGTTTAAGTAATTGTACCTTTCAATCCATCTTGGTTGGTGGTTTATTAGGTAGCCTATAGGGGTTTAGGCCTGATTTGATGGGGGGATGGGTGATACTAGGTGTGAGAAGGATACCCAAATTATTGGCTAGTTTAAATAGAAGATTATGAGATGATCTAGGTGGAGGTGGATGATATGGTTCCCTCACGTCTTAGGGGAAAGAAATGTTTGATGATGGGGTGGTAATAGGTTGGAAAGTAGATGCTAATGAAGTCAAGGGTTTGATTTTGTTTTGGTATGGGATCCTCAAATGATGGCAAGAAGTGATTCTATCCAGGTTGGGTTATGAGGCCAATTCTAAACTTTGCACTAACTACAAAAAGGGCTTATAAATGGGTCTTGTTCCTTGATATATTATTTCAAATGTCAAGCCCTTTGGTGAAGAAGAGGGGATGGTTCCTTCATCTCTACTTGAGCTACAAGGTTCCAAAATAATGGTTACTTATGGGGTCATTAAGAGAGGGGATGTTTGTTTAATTGAGGATGTAGGTATGGTCTGGGCTCCTTCCTTTACTAGGGTATCCAAAGGAGAAGACAAGAGTTCTATCATTTCACTTGGTGGGGTAGAGGAATGGGTGGTTAGGTCAATGGCTAGTTCTATGAAAGGAGAGGCAGACATGGATATGGTTTGATCAAGTGGAGAAGCGAGGGCTATAGATCCTTCTACTTGGGTCTCTGAAGGGATAAGAGGTGAATTTGCTTCTTCCACAAGTGAGGTTGGTGAAGAGGAAATGGGAATACGAGGCTCATCCTCCATGGGTTCATTTATGATGATGTTGATTGTGTGTGCCTCATGAGATGAAGATGGTTCAAATTGATTGTCATGGGTTTAGGTAAGTGGAGGATGGTTAGGGAATGGTTTACAAAAAATATCAAGAGAATGGTTGGGGGGTGCATTAGGGTTGTCAAACATTAATTTGCCATTGTCAATCAGGTTTTGGACAAGACTTTTAAAAGTGTTACACTGGTTTATGTCATATCTAATGACCCGATGGAAAGCACAATGGTCATTTTCATTATACCACCCATGCACAAGGTGAGGGGTCAAACTGTTGAGGTGGATTGATCGATGGAAGTTGAATAACATTAGATTTTAGCAATTTATCCAACATAGAGGCATAATATTCCCCTATAGGGGTGAATTGTTTGGGGGGAACCTAGGTTTGATTTTGGTTTGGTGGGTAAGAAGAATTGGAAGGTGTGTTTTGACATAGCTGGTTAACAGATGGAGGTGGGACAATTTTCAAGACAACCACATTTGTAGATATTTTGGCTTTATAATTGAGTTGGTTAGTTATTTTGGAGGAAGAGGGGTCATTGGGTTTTAAGTGGAATTCTTATTTTGAAATTTTAGTGTACCCTCATCTATGGCTTACTTCTCAAGTTTGTGCACCATTGTGAATGCTTCATCAAAGGTTCTAAATGTTTGCACCTGAAGAGTGGGAACAATGTTTTTTATGCATCACTGAGAGAAAATTTCAATGAGTTTTATTTGGGGCAATGAAAAGGATAATTTATTAAAGAGGCCTCGCCATTGTGCAACAAAGTTAGTAATTTATTCATCATCAAACTATCTGATAGAATAGAGGTTAGTTATGGAGACCTTCTTGGATATATTGATAGAAAAATGTTATAAGAAAATTTGGGTGAGTTGGGAAAATGAGAAGATAGAATGCCTATGAAGGGAACTATACTAATCCAAGGCAAGCCCTGATAAAGACATAGGCAAGGTTCAGAGAAGGAGGGCATCATCATAGGCAATCAAGTAACAAGAAAGGTGAAACGCCCTCAAATGTTGTTGAGGATCCTCCTTAACCTAAAACTTAGAGAATTTGGGAAGCTCCCATTGAGGAGGATAAGCATGAATTGGGACAAAAGGGTTGATAGGTTCATTGTAGATTTGGTTGTAGGATAAAAAATTATGGGACCTAGAGATAGATGATTTGAGTTAGGTCATCTTATCTACAAGCATTTTGATCAGGTCAGGGTAGGGTTGGGTAGCTACATAATTCAGTGAATTTTTTTGCTGAGGTTGGGTTGTAGCTATGAATTGGTATGTGGTAGGAGGTGCAAAAGCAGGCACATATTGGTATGTGATAATTTAAGGTTGGGATAGTGTCCCTATAAGACTGATAAGCATTAAGGGTTGGGTGGAAGGTGAAATATATCTCAACAGGTTGGGGATATACTGATAGAAGGCCATGGGGGCTTCTAGAGGAACAAATAATGGTTGGTTTAGGGGCATATTTGGGTTGGTTGATGGGGGTATGGTTTGGGTTGGTAATGTTAAAGTATTTATGGGTTGTTGAGGGATAGTGACCCTAGTGATAATAGAGGGAAGTGTTTGTGGTATGCAGAGTACCAAGTTCTAAAAGGGGGTTGAGGTTGGTATATTAGTTAAGCTGAAGGGAATGGTAGAAACGAGTGTGGAAGACACCACACTGACAAAAGGGGTAGAAGTGACAAGGGGCAAAGTTGAGCCAAAGTTAGAGGTATTGGTTGGGGTAATAGGTGTTTGGGTGGTGGTGGTAGATGAACCAATAGTAGAAGATGAAGCTTGGCTAATAGAAGGGTGGGATGATGCAACACCAGCCATGAGGTGGTGTGGCATACCATAAGGTGCATCCATGGGAGGAACCGAAGTCATCAAAGTATGGTAGACTAAGGTATTAAGATAGTATTGTAAAGCAGTCAGATTGTTATCCAAAAAGGTGGCAAAATCTGAATCGCCTTCAAGGATTTTTGAAGGCATTGTAGGTGGGGGAGAATGGTGTGGTAAATCATGGGGTGATCTATCAACATTCAAGGTATAATCCATGGATGAGGATGAAGAAGAAGATGGTGGTGGGTTATTTTGTTTTTTCACTTGTTGTTTGGTTAAGATCATATGAGAAATTTCAAAATGGATAATGAACCTCTCACCCCACATAATTAGCAAACAAATAAAAACCCAAAGCAAACAAAGCACACACTAAAAGCGTAATTAATCCTAGGATTTATTTTGAATCACTTTTGGCTTATGCTTTAAAGAGTGTGAAAGGGAAAATTAGATTGTAAGTCAGGTATTAGAAAAGATGTCTAAGGATGATTTTGGGTTAAATTTTGGTGCTCAAATAATCTTCACTAGATTGAGTACGTGGCTTGGTACTAGCGGCTTGTTCCCCTCACTTCACGATCCTATAGCCAGTGCAGGTGCTTAGCCAATATATACCATTTGTCTAGAGTTTATACTCCACTAGAGAATGGAGTGGTTCTACCCTTTGGTGATGAAATCCAAGTGGGATCGTTGGGTAGGGTAAAGTGATCCAAAGGGTGATGAAATCTCAATGGGCCTTGTCTCAAATAAGTTTTGATATTTAATTTGTGCATGTGGTTTGGTAGTGTAACATATATGTGATATGATTAATTCATAATATGTGTAAATAATCTAGGTGAGCTAATCATTAAGTAGGCAATACAATGATTGCACTCAATTTTAACTCAAAAGAAGAGTTTGGTGTCTTTTCATGCAAACAAGGAATAACTAAAATGCACTTCAATGCAAGATGTAAAATGCAACCTATCCCTAGGATGAAAACTTTTTTTTTAGAAAAGAAGAAATGATTTTTTTTTCTTTTTAAGAATTTAGAAATAATAGAAATGCAAGAGAATTGAACTTTCATTAAATGCAACTATATTCCTAAAAAACTATGAACCCATAATGGGTCCCATCGGGCGTGTCAAAATGTTTCTCTCTACTTTTCTACTTTTTCTTAGTTTTGGAAGAAAGAAATTAGTGATAAGGGGTGTGTAAAAAAACTTGTTAAAAGTGCACGTATTGAATCTAGATGATTTTGGAGAACTCTTCTTTGGCTAGGAAATAATACATGCAAATAAGAAAACACTACCACACACTTGTTTGTTAGACAAGGAGATGGGTGGATTGCCTAGCGTAAGCTAGATCCTAAAAGTAAAAGCTTTCTAGGAGGCTGTCAATCCACCTACTTAAAACAAGTTAAATTTTATAAAAGGAATGAAGGGTATCATAAAATAACAATAAACTAAGACTGAAAACAACAAATTAATTAAGAAACCAAAGTTCTTTGCTAAGATGATTAAACTTAAGCAAGTGGTTTGAATAATGCTAATGTTGAAAATTGGCCAAGTTAAGGGTTATGATTTTGGTTTGGTAATTTGGTAAGGGTCAAAAGGATGGTTTATTTTATGTTGGTAAGTGGTTGAAATGGTAAAAGGGTAAGGGTTGAAAAGAGTTAAATGGTCAAGAGAAAAAATATGGCAAAAAGGGCAAATGGGTAAGGGGGCAAAAGGATAAATGGGATGAAGGTGAAAATGAAGTAAATGGGATAAAGGGATAAAAAGAAGAGGTAAAGGTGTTATAGTTTAGAATTAAAGAATGAATAGGAAAAATATGGGGTTTATAAGTCAAGAGATAACATGCCAAAGGAGATAATAAGTTGAAATGAAATAAAAAAAACAAGGTTACCTTTGAGATGGTTGTTGATGATGGTATTGTTGATGAAATCCTAGAGTGATTTAAGCATAGCTTTAATGCTTTGAATGTTTTATCCTAAAATATTAGTATGAACTCCTTCTCAAGTGGATAACCTCCTCCAAAAACCTACAACAAAATGTTAAAAACAAAAAATACTAATTTTCCACTTTCCAACTTAACCTTGGGTGAAGGAGGGGGGGTGTATTTATAGTATATGTTGTAAAGAGTCATGCCAAAAGAGGAATAATAGAAGTACAACACCATTTTATATGTGGTGGATGAATTATTTAAAATGAGGTGGGTGGGGATTCTCATTTGGGTTGGTGAGTGTCCCATTTAGGTTAAAATGTCAAAAATGGGCGCCCTTTATCTTTCCCAAAGTACTAAAGAGGTAGGTATCTTATTTTGAAGGTTAATTTCATGTGTGAAGGTAAAATACATGTTGACTAATGGTCCCTTGAGGGCAAATTCACCATATTTTTAAGGGGGGAGGCTTGTGATGCTTAAATAAAGTCATCAAGCACTTTGGGAAGGGTCCTTAGTGGGGTATGATGTCCCACATCAAGCCACATCACTTCTAAGCCATGTCACTTACCATATCACCTTACCATGTCACTTGCCATGTCACATGCCATATCACTTACCATGTCATATGTCATGTCATCATGAATAGTGATAGTGGGTCTCATAGTGAATAGTGATAGTGAATAGTACTTTCAAATAATGATTTTGAATGATATTATGTGACTAGAATAATAGTGATTTGGTTAGGTTAAGAGGGGTTTGTTAAGGTTTAATAAGGTGTAAGGGGTATTTAGGGGGTCCCGAGGTATTTAGTCATAAAAAATTATAAGTGTGCAATTTTTTAGTGTCTACACATTTCTTCTGATAATAAGTCTCCCACTATGTCCTCATATTTTAATGTCGATGAAGTAGTATTTATTGCTATAACTAAATTATCTCAAGAGTCAGGTAAAGAACAAAGCAAAGTAATACACTTTTATTCTTCATTCATTTTAACTTCAATAACAAGTTATTGACTCACTACAATAGTGAAAGCATTTAGACGTTTAGCTACATAGTCACTATCTTTCATTCTCAATGAATATAGTTTCTTTCAAAGAAATAATTTGTTCACTAGAGTCTTTGTTTGATACAAAGTCCCTAACTTCTCCCATATATCTTTAAAAGTTTTCTCCATTGAGAAATTCAACAAAATCAAATTTGAAATACACAATATGATTGAACTTTTTGCCTTCCTATTGATCTTTTCCTAATCTTCTAAATTTATATCCACATGTTGCACTCCTGATGCAACAATTCACTAATCTCCATCCACAAGAAGATTTTTCATCTTGAGCTTCCATAAGTCAAAATGTTAAACGTTGATTTTTTCAATCTTTATCCTTTTGTTTCTCGTCATTCTCCTTTGATAAAAAAAAGTTCTCACATGCTTAGCTCTCACTCAAACAATAATTTATTATAGGTTAAAGAAACCCTAACTCCTCACACGAAGTTAAGACCTAGCTCTGATACCAAACTAAGAGGAAAAAGATTTGATAAACTAAAATGAGAGAAACAATACTAAGAAAATATTTTATCTCATAAGAGAAAAGAAATGGAATACACATAATTTTACATAGTACAGATGATTTCACTTGTTAAAACCCTTTTAGGTAAAAAACATAACACAATTACTCCTTCATTATGTTAACTCAACTGTATATAATATAATAATGCACTACTAAGTTTTGCTTTGCCCCTATTTTATGTGCAAATATATATAGGTAAACAAATAGGTAAACCATGGGTACCAAAACCATGTGTGCCAATAACATGGGTTCCAAAACCATTTCTACCAAAACCATGAGTACCCTAAAAACATGAAAAATATGCAACACATTTCCAACAATATTCTTCCTAAATTGCAAACTTATCACTAGGAGCAATCACAATCCAAGTCTAAATCACTCTAAATCCACGTCAACGCAAGCATTATTAAATATCAAAGTTGAATCAATAGTTAAATACATATAGTGAATGAAGATAATTGCACAATCATACTAGGTGGTAGAATTATGTGTAGCTCTATTTACCTCTTCGAAGTATCAAATATGTAATCAACAGTAAATTATAAAATAAGGGTGATTGGGGTCAGCTTAACCCATTACACTTTCTCCATTTTATAGGTTTTTGGCCCTCACAAATACTCTTAGGGTTTCAAGGCATCAGAGGCTGATTTTTGGAGATGCACGTGTCATCAGGGTTCAAGATTGTCAATATAAAGCAAATAAAAACATGTGTAAGTGGTTGTATAGTCATTATGCCTTACTTTTACATAAGTCAATACCACCCAATAGATTAGTATCGATGTTGATATTGACATAAATTAGTGGAACCGACCCAACATAGATATAGAAACATTTTTAGAACTGAACAAACATGTCTATTTTATCTTGATTTTCACTTCCAAAATATAATCACAGTCAAACACTCAATAGGAAAAATTAAGTATTGATCCCTTTTTTATACTTACTATTCAACATATGCCATTTGTCAAATCAAAATAATTAATCTCAATCTCTTGCATTCATATGTGTGCTTGAATGTCATTTCTTAATATTTGAATCACATTATAAAGTTTTATCTTAATTAGTTTGAGTAACTCACTTTAAACTAAATTAGGGTAAAATATAGTGAAGTAAGGTGCCCCTAGAAGGATAATTCAGTGATTCTTATCTTTGCCTTCATATAAGTACATATTAAGGGGGGATGTTAGTGTAATTAATTACTCATATACTATTGTATGGTTTTAAGATTTTCTTAGAATATAGTTCATGGATAATCACTAATTGGTACAAAATTATCTATAAATTATTAAAGAAGATTATCAATCAAGTTATTAAATTGATTGATTTTCATTATTAATAATTAAGTCTTATATTTAAGAAGACTCATTCCAAACCTTATCCCTAGCCTCTTTCTTATCTATATAAAAACATAAAGAGCTAGTGGTTGAAGTAATTAACATACAAAAGAGTTATGTTATTTTAGAAATTTAGGCCAGAGCTTTTTAATCTAAATATGTATTCATGTTACATGTGGTAAATTTGTCTATTGTATTTATTTAAAGTTTTCATTGATTTATATTATTACATGTATTGTGGGTGTATATCTTATGGTAGCTACAACGATTTTGGAGAATATCCAACCACTTTAATATGATGGTGGTCATGAAAAATTGAGTTTTACCTCCTAATACCCTTCTAGGAGCCTACATAAGTTAATTAGAATTTTGGTGTACTTGGGGTGCGTCAATCTTTTGTTTGCTTGCAAAATGCCCAAATGTTGATCAAAATCCAATGAATGAGAATCCTATAGAGAGACAATTTATTTGCCTATGGGTTGGATGATTCATGTTATGCTTAGTTCAAACAAGAGAGGTAAATTTTTTTGTAGTGCATGTACATAGAGGGAGAAGACAGAGTGCACGTGGAGGTTTTATGCCTACTAAGAATAGACTCTTTAAATTTATAGTGAATTTTTCTCAACTCATCTCTTAGTGCCCATCACCTCATTTACACATCTAAACTTTGTGCACCTAGGTGTCTCGATCAACTGAACCTCTTGGGTGCATCAGACTCAAAAAGTAGTCAAACTGTAACTTTGGCATGTTTTCACAACTAGCATACCCAAAGGGCTAGGTCAACAAAGCCTCTTAGATGAGCCAGGCACGAAAATGTACCATGGTGCAATTTATTTGCACTTTCATGTATGATGCTCCCAAATGGTAAGGTTGGCCAAGCATCTTGGGTGCACATGTCATGAAAAATGTGTTTTAATTTTAGGAAAAATAGGCTAAGTATGGAAAAATATATTTTTTAAAGTGAAGTTGTACTTCAAAACAAAAGCTTTGTATTGGTACAAAAATTGAGAAATGTCGACGAAGTAATTTTTTTGGTATAACATGGTGTTGACTGAAATTTGTAGTCTTTGCTAAGCTAGAGTGCACCCATCCCCTTCTCTCCATCTTTATCTCATACAACCATTAAAAGTCATTTGCATGCCAATAATGTCCTAATTTGAATTTAATTTTATATAAATACATACTAGTAGATTTTGAGGTTTTTGAGTCACTATTACCATCAAAATTTGGTCATCTTTTGCCTATAAATATGTTTCCACATTCTGGTATAAAACGTTGTGTGATGCTAATTGGGTCAGAGTTGGTGACACTAAATGACACTTTTCACCACTACTAACTTTGGTGAAAAATTCAAGAGAAGTAAATTTACATCAAAGGTTTTGCATTAGTTCTTTTGCATCAGAGTTGACTTTTTCAAATTTTGAATTTTGGAGGAAAAAAATAATCTTAAATGAGAGAGTGATACTTTTTGGTGTTAGAAAATGAATTTTTTTGCATAAGAAAATGACACTTCTCTATGTCAGAAAATGACAATTTTTTACATCATAAAGTAACACTTTTTACGCCAAATAGTTTTCTAATTTTAATTTTTAAATTTTAAATTTTAACTGAAATTTATTCAAATTTTATACCATAGCTATGGGGAGACTATCATTAATTATTTCTAACAATATTTGGGTTATATATATATATATATATATATATATATATATATATATATATATATATATATATATATATATATTTAGTTGTCATCATTCTCCTTATCATCATCATGAATAAAAATATTGTCATCATCATTATTGATAAAGACATATTCATCATCATCAACACCGCCATCATCACCGATGTGAAAATACTTTTCATGATCTTTCTTATTGAAACTTGTTACCTAGAAATATACACATTGTAAATCAAGATTTGAACCTTAAAAAATATAAATTTAAACATGTAATACAAATTCCTTCATAATAAAAAATAAGATTAAAGTCCTTCGTGGACAAAAACTATACATATCTTAAAAAAAACTAAATATAAAAATATAAATGTTGGGGTTTTAGTTTTTTAAACCTTAAATTTGTATGTTGAAAAAATACAACACTAGATTTTGATAAATGGAATGCCCACAATTTTAACACAAAAAAGATAAAAATATACACATGTATGATAATATAAGATGAAATTTAAATAAATATTAGATAATTATAAAAAATTATTTTAGAAGATTTATTTCATTTATAAAAATCCAAACAAAAAATGATTTACAAAACTTTATCTTCTTTATCTTTCTCTCCCTGTTATTCTTACGCATTTTTGAAATTCTTTTAAAACCATTCATCTCTTTATTCTAATTCTTTGTTTCTATATTTTCAATTTCTTCTTCCTCTTCTTAATTTTTATTTGATTGTCATTTTAAACACAAACATAAAAAATATATATAAATAAAAATGGCATTGTATGATAAAATCAAAATAATTCTCAAACAATAACAACAATTGAGCACTTTCAAAAGGCTTATTTTGTTTTGTATTATGTATATCTTTTTTGGCCTTAATATGCTTTTAGGAGTGTTTTTCTACTTCTAATTTAGGGCGTGGTTTGACATAAAGCTTGATGCATTTACATTAGACATATTTTGTTGACTTTTCTCAAATTTTGAATGGGTCAAATTTGAATTTTTTGAGGGATTTTTAAAAAAAAAAAATTGTAATAAATATTTATGTTAGTCTTGACATCAATGTATGCATTAGAGTTTGTGTTAGAGCTTGGTCAAATCAATGGTGTCACTTGCTAATACAAACTCTGATGCTAATTTCATTAATGTTTGCATTAGAGTCTTGGTCATATCATTGGTGTTATTGGTTGATGCAAATTTTGACGCAATTTACATTAGATTTTAAAACAACTACCAAATGTGGAGGATTACTACCATTTTGAATGTGTTTTCTATTTCTTTGATATAAATTATGTCAGTTCTGACATAATTTGAATCAGTAAAATTACCTGACACTAAAATTAAAATAAGTGACATACTTTCTAATGTAATTTCCTCAAAATCTATTAGTGACACAAGTGATTAGTTTGTTTACCACACAAAGAAATCAAAAATAGACACGATCAATCACGTAATTGTGAGTGCATTTATCATTATTTAAGTTATCATTATACCATGGAGCATTACTTGAACCCTTGTTGAAGTCGTTTCTATTTATACATTTCATGTAATGCAATTGTTTATTTATAGATGTATTTATTATGATTGAAGGGTTTGATAAGTAGATGATTAATTAATTCATACTAGTCAATAGCCCAAACATAAGCCTCCAATACTTTCCTTATCCATTTTCAGATATTGTAGGTCATTGTACGTGAATCAAAGTGGAGGAAAAAAATAACAAGAGAAGGTGAACAACATCGTCAAATCAATTTTCAAATATTTGTCTCTTGTCAGGAGCATTGGGGAAAGTCTCGACCCCTATTAAAACTATTGAGGGTAGTCCTAATATTAGTGCAAGTCAGATCCATATTTTTGGAAAGCAAACAATAGAGCTCCAATATCATCATATTCAAGATATGCCTCCTTAACTCAGTATATTTACTTTACTAATTGATTTAAAATATTAATTAATCATTACTATATATATTTGATGATAATTACATCGATAAGTGTAACCTATAATGGCAACCAGGGGTGGTGTTTGTGGAGTGTAATATTGTGAGATGTCAATAAAACTGGGTGACTTTAAATTTGACATTTATTTAATTATTATAGGACAAATGACTTTCGTGCTTGGAGAAGGCGATTGAAAAACATAATATCTTGGGCATACAGTAGAATTTGGACACTCATTTTTTATCGAAACATTTTTTTGAGAGTGGCAAAGTGGTGCAACTAGGTTGAGGTTATCTATCATCAATCAACGAGAAATTTTTAGAGAAGGTGATTGAGTCGTTAATTAATATGAAGCTCTTTGATATAAAACTATGTGACAAATCTAAAATAGGGTGTATTGAAATTGATACATATTGACATTTTTCAAATAGATACATTTAAGATGTTTATACTATTTAATTAAATGCTTTTTTATTAAGGGTAAAACATCTATTTTGAAAGGCCTTCTGAACCTTGTAAAAATAAAAATGAAAGATAAAATAATGAAGGTTCTAAAAAACTAAGTTTAACAACAATTGCCAACTGAATATCAACGATGAAATAACAAACCTCTATCCTTCAACAAAACATCAACATAACAACATCAACGAATCAACACTCCAACAACATAATAACAATACAACATTAACTTTAACTATAATGAAAACAATCATCCTTGCAATAACAACACAAAACTCACACCTCTTCAAGCTCCTCGATACTTTAAGAATTTAGATCTAGATCTAACCAAATCTTTCAATTTAATCCTTTAATCACTCGATCACTAATCTGAATCATTCTCTTAAATTTGAATATTTTATTATTCATTCATTTATCTAATTATTTATTATTGGATTTGAATAATCTAAGAAAATAATACTAAGGAAACCTAAAACTGCACTTACCATGTGAAGGAGCCCTAGTGTGAGCACTATCTTCTACTACCCCAAAGCTTCAACAAGACATTTGGAATCAAAATATAAGAGACTCATTACATGTTAAGGTTTCCTTACATCTTAAGATAAGGGGTGACTCATCAAATTAATATTACTTTCTTCGAGTCTCCTTTATTAAAAAGACATCCTCCTATCTTTTAAACTTTCAAATTCTGTACGGTGTCTGCCTTTAGCTTTAAGAATTATATCTCTAAATATAAAAGCCCAAATTAATGTATATATTTATTTAGTTTAGAATTTTATATTTATAGCTATAATCTAATTCCTTTTGTTTAGTGTTAAATTCTCAGGTATATTTATTTTTCAAATCTAATTTCAAATTTAATCTTTTATTATAATGAGGAGTAGTGGCGGAGTGGAATAGTATGTGATATCAATAAATTGCATTATTTTAAATTTCAATTATATTAAATTCTTTTATTGTAGTAATTCTTTAATAACTAAAATTATATAACGAATTTAAGATAAGTGTCTCAAGATTGATACATCTCAATATTTTTCAGATAGATATATAATAACAACTAAGGATAGTAGTAAAGTAAGAATTTAATTGTATACGATGCTAATAAAAATATTTGACTTTAAATTTTAACATTCAATTAATCATTATAAGGGAGTTTGGACTTTAAATTTGATGCCCATTAAATTATTATATAGAAGGATTTTTTTTCCATTTGAAGAAGGCGATAAAAAATCACAATATCTTAGACATACGATATAATTTAAAACATTTTTTTTCCTAAATATTTTTTTTGAGCTTGATATAATGATACAACTAAATTGAGACTAACTATCACCATTTAATAGAGAATTCGTACAAATAGAAAAAAAAATTATTAACAAATAAAAAAATATATACTTTAAAATTATCTCTCAACACTTTTTTTTGTGCGTGTTACAACAGACAACATTCACATGGAATCACTGAATTACATAAAATGTTGGCATGCCAGCGCATACTTTGGAAATCAACATATAGTAAATTACATTGATGAGTAAGCATATATTTAAATCAGTGAGCTCCTTTGGCTAAAAAATTCTTAATGTTGTATCTATAAAAAACGCAGCTTGGTCTGCAATATCAACTAATTCATTTTTATAACCTTATGATAGTTCATGGAATGTGAACTGAAATATTAGTCCAAAAAACTCTAACACAATTTCATCCAAAAAAATTCTCTAATATAAAAATATAAACAAATATGATGATATAAAATAAAATTCAAAACAATATCAAACAATTATAAAAAATTATTTTAAAAGACCTATTTTATTTTATAAAAATCCAAATAAAAAATAATATACAAAACTTTATTTTGTTTTTCTTTCTCTCCTTATTATTCTTACATATTTTCAAATTTCTTTTAAAATCAATCATCTCTATATTCTAATTTTGTGTCTCTATACTTTCATTTTTTTCTTCCTCTTTTTAATTTTTATTTGATTGTCATTTTAAATATAAACATAAAAAACTATTTAAATAAATATGATATTATATGATATTGCTTTGAATTATTGTTCTCTAATGTATAAAAGATAAAGGTTTTTTCTTTTTTTGACTTGATATGCTTTTGGGAGTGTTTTTTTCTTTCTAATTTAGTGTGTAGTTTGACGTAAAGCTTAATGCACTTGAATTAGAGATATTTTGTTAGACTTTTTTCAAAATTTGAATAAGTTAAAATTGAATTTTTTGAGGGAATGTTTTTAAAACATTTGTAAGAAATACAAGTGTGTTAGTCTTTACATCAATGTATGTGTTATAGTTTGTGTTAGAGCTTAATCAAATAATTAGTGTCATTTGCTAATACAAACTCTAATGCTAATTTCATTAATGTTTGCATCAGAGGTTTGGTCATATCATTGGTGTTATTGGTTGATGCAAATTTTGACACTATTTGTGTTAGATTTTAAAACAACTATTAAATATGGAGGATTTCCACCATTTTGGATATGTTTTCTATTTTTTTGATACAAATTGTGTTGGTTCTGACACAATTTGCATCAGTGAAATTCCCTGATACTTATAATGTCAGTGTTCACAATTTTTTTAGAAAGTGACATACTTTCTAATGTGATTTCCTTAAAATCTACTAGTGACACAAGTGATTAGATTTCTTTGCCACACAAAGAAATCATAAATAAACACGATCAATTAGGGAATTGTGAGAGCATTTATCATTATTTGAGTTATCATTATATTGTATAGCATTACTTGAGCCCTTGTTGAAGTCATTTTCTTTTATACATTTCATGTAATGCAATTTTTATTTGTAGACATATTTGTTACGATTGAAGGGTCTAACAAACAGATGATTAGTTAATTCACACTAGTTAATAACCCACACATAAGCCCCAAATACTATCCTTATCCATTTTCATATATTGCAGGTCATTGTGTGTGAATCAAAGTGGGAGAAAAAAGAACAAGAAAAGGTGAACAATATCATCAAATCAATTTTCAAATGTTTGTCTCATGTTAGGAGCATTGGGGACAATCTCGACCCCTATCAAAACTATTGAGGGTTGTCCCAATATTAGTGCAGGCAGATCTATATTTTTAGAAATCAAACAATAGAGCTCCAATATCATTATATTCAAGATATGCCTCCTTAACCCTGTATATTAACTTTACTAGTCAATTTAAAATATTAATTAATTATTACTATATATATGATGGTAATTACATTGATAGGTGTAACCTATAATTGTAACTAGGGGTGGTGCTTGTGGAGTGTAATATTATAAAATGCCAATAAAATTGGTCGACCTTAAATTTGACATTTGTTTAACTGTTACAGGACAAATGGCTTTCTTGCTTAGAGAAGGCGATTGAAAAATACAACATCTTGGGCACATGGGGTTTGGAGGCCCTTTTTTTATCGAAACATTTTTTTGAGAGTACAAAGCGATACAACTAGATTGAGGCTATCTATCACAATCAACGAGAAATTTTTAGAGAAGGTCAATATGAAGCTCTTTAATAAAAAACTATGTGACAAATCTAAAATAGACATCGACATTTTTCAGATAATATATTTAAGATATTTATACTATTTAATTAAATATTTTTTTATTAAAGGTAAAACACAAGTTTTGAAAGGCCCCTTGAACCTTGTACAAACAAAAACGAAAGATAAAATCATGAAAGCTCTTAAGAAATCAAGCTAAAAACAATTGCCAAGTAAACATGAGCAACAAACCAACAAAATATCAATAGAACAATATCAACTAATCAACACTCCAACAACATAACAACATAATATCAATACTAACTACAACAAAAACAATTATCGTTACAACATCAATTGATCAACACTCATACAAAACAAAGTTGACAACGCTTAAACTCCTCAATACCTTAAAATTTAAATCCAAATCTAATCAATCCCTTCAATTTGATACTCTTAATCACTCAATCACTAGTTTGCATCATTCTCTTAGATTTGAATATTTTATTATTCATTCATTTATCTAATTATTTATTATTGGATTTGAATAATCTAAGAAAATAATAGTAAGGAAACCTAAAACTGCACTGACCATGTGAAGGAACCCTAGTGTGAGCACTATCTTCTACTACACCAAAGCTTCAACAAGACAGTTGGAATCAAAATATAAGAGACTCATTACATGTTAAGGTTTCCTTACATCTTAATATAAGGGGTGACCCATCAAATTACCATTACTTTCTTCGAGTCTCCTTTATTAAAAAGACATCCTCCTATCTTTTAACTTTCAAATTCTATACGGTGTCTGCCCTTGGCTTTAAGAATTATATCTGTAAATATAAAAGCCCAAATTAGTGTATATATATATATATATATTTTAGAATTTTATATTTATAGCTATAATCTAATTCCTTTTGTTTAGTGTTAAATTCTCAGGTATATTTATTTTTCAAATCTAATTTCAAATTTAATCTTTTATTACAATGAGTAGTGGCAGAGTGGAATAATATGTGATATCAATAAATTGCATTATTTTAAATTTCAATTATATTAAATTTTTTTATCGTAGTAACTTTTTAATAACTGAAACTATATAATAAATTTAAGATAGACGTCTCAAGATTGATACATCTCAACATTTTTCAAATAAATATATAATAAGAATTAAGGATGATAGTAAAATAAGAATTTAATAGTATACAATGTCAATAAAACTATTTGGCTTTAAATTTTAATATTCAATTAATCATTATAAGGGAGTTTCGACTTTAAATTTGATGCCCATTAAATTGTTATATAGAAAGATTTTTTTTCATGTTTGAAAAAGACGATAAAAAATCACAATATCTTAGACATACGATATAATTTAAAACGTTTTTTTTTTTCCTACATATATTTTCTGAGCTTGATATAGTGATACGACTAAATTGAGACTAACTATCACCATTTAATAGAGAATTCGTAGAAATAAAAAAAAAATTAACAAATAAAAAAATATGTACTTCAAAATTGATCTCTCAACACTTTTTTTTGTGTGTTACAATAAACAACATTCACATGGAATCACTGAATTACATAAAATGTTGGCATGTCAGCGCATATTTTGGAAATAAACATATAGTAAATTACAATGACGAGTAAACATATATCTAAATCAGTGAGCTCCTTTGACTAAACAACCGCAGGGAAAGAACATCTACGCTGTCAAAATCATCAAAGACACAATCCTAACCTTAATTACTTGACTCTCAATATGAAATACGTAGAGAATTGTACTTTGATAGATAAATATAAACAACCATCATCTTTCCCAATCAAACTACAACCCTTTCAATCTCTCGACACTTTCGAATAAATATATTTAAGATACCTAAAATATCTTTACCAAAAATCAAAAAACCCAAATAATCCATAATCTACTTCAAAGAAATCACTACCTAATAGCTTAAAGTCATAAAAGAAAATCAAACAACTCAAGAAAAAGGATGACATGAAACTCAAAAGACTGGGGTGCGACCAATCACGTCTTGCCACACACACTACACAATTAACCAAAACAAACAATAAACATCAGTTAAAGTAGAACTATATAGCGTGCAAAATTTGAACAGCACCACATCAACGGCCGATACCCGCTCCTCGCTTACAGGAAAAGCGGTGGGCCCTCGATGGTGTTGATACGCCAAATAATTTATTTATTTATATTTTTATATTTTTCGATTTTCCTGGGCACGAGGCAAAAGGCGCCTAAAAAAAAAAAAACGTCGGCTTAAATTCGTAGCGGATTCGGTTAACCGCGGTTAAAACGCGGAGTTAATTTTTGCACCAAGACAAAGTACCTCCAAACCTGTCTGTCGATCGCATTCTTCTTCTTTTTCTTCTGCTCGTCTTAAAGAGATTTTGAGGCAACCCAAAGCATTTTAATGTTCCGCGTAAAATTATCTCTATGAAAGACGAGCTCACCGACTCCATTTTTAACCACGTTTTCTCCATATTTCAGCCTCTTCAAATTCGCCCACATCATTTGCAGTTCCATTTTCACATTCACTCTCCAAATCCTCCAAATTGTTTTCAGGGCGGCGAATTCCAATCCTTTCGGCAAATCTGCGCAGGTTTTTCCCAGCAAATTCAGGTAATTTATGCCCAATTTTTAAAAATTTTCCGGGTGCTGTTATTTCTAACGTGTTTGTGTGCAATTATGGAGGAAGCAACAGCTGGTATGATGTTTTTTTGGGGGAAAAATTTCTCGTGTCCGTGGCTTTGTTTTCGTAATGTTGTTTTTGTTAGGGTTTGCAGGGATCGTTGTTTTGATCCGATCTTTTGGGTGGAGTTGGAGAAGGAAGCGCAAAGAGGGTAAAATACATTGTCATATATGTCCCTTCAGCAAACAAAGACGGACAAGAGCGATGCTGCCCAGCTGAGAAGGGCAGGCGGAGGAGGAAGATCAGGCGCTTCTGGTGGTGCTTATCCTCCCAAAGGAGGTGTTGGAGGGCCCGCCCCTCATAACGCCTCTAACGCCTCTAACGCAAGGTGTGCATGTTATTTTTTCACTGCATTTTTTTTTCAGAGTTTTCAAACCCTAGGCATAAAAATTAGGGTTTTATTCTGTTTAAAATCAAACTTCCTCGCGTTGGTGTTCTTGGAAATTCAGTGGCCGTGTTTCTTGATTTATTTTGCAACCGGTTATGTTGTTGGCTTCAGTACCGGGTGCTCCCAAATTCTGGGAACTGGACTAGTTGTTTGTGTGTACTGTTTGATTTTTGCGTTCCCCTTGCAGTCATGTATCTCCTTTAACTATGTGCTGTTTACTTCTGTTTAGGAATTGGTGGAGTGCACAATAGGTTTAAGTTTTCAGGAAAAAAACATGAACTTTATCCCGATGATGGGTTGCAAAGAGTGGTCTTTGTTGTTGATTCCGAACCTTTGAATGCAATTTTTCTCCTGAAGCTCATTTTATAGAACCCTAAAAATTGTTAACCTAGACCTTGCAGTTTAGCTTATTGGTATGGAATTCCTTCCAGCAATCATTGTTTTTTGAATTAGTATCATATCCGCTGTCTTATTCAAGCGTTACCAAGCATAGAATGTAAATACTTAATTGGCTTCAAATGAGGTATAGGAAATATTTACTTTGGCAAAAATCGCTTAAGATTTGCACACGTCCTTTTTGGGGTCTCCATTACTGTGTTTTATAACTCTAAAAACCGTTAACCTAGACCATTTAGCATAGTGTATTGATATGGAATTCTATCCAGCAATCTTTGTTTTGTTAATTACTATCGCACCTGTTGTCTTATCAAGTACTACCAATCTTAGAATGTAAACTGGCTTCGAAGTGAGATATAGGAAGTATTTGCTTTTGCAAAAATTGCTTAAGATTTGTACCCATCCTTCTTTTTGTGGTCTCCATTACTGTGTTTTATAACCCTAAAAGTTGTTAACCTAGAGCATTTAGTTCAGTGTTTTGGTATGGAATTCCGTCTGGCAATCTTTGTTCTGTGAATTAGTATCACATCCACTTTCTTCTTCAAGTGTTACCAAGCTTAGAATGTAAATTGTCTTTAAAGTGAGGTGTAGGAAGTATTTACGTTGGCAAAAATTGCATAAGATTTGCATCCATCCTCCTTTTTGTGGTCTATTACTGTGATCACATTAACATGGACAGCTTGCAAACCATGATATGAACCCAGGCAATAATCATGGCACAATTGTAATTTCCTAACACCATACATTGCATCAGTGTTGCTTTTCTAGGAGTTATATATATATTTTTATTTTGGGCTCATGCATCTCTACATCGATAGAGTGAAGGGATTCTAAGACTAATTTGCTTGGCAATTTATGTCTTGAAAATGCGTATTAACTGTGATTTTTTTCTCACAAACTGTGCAATTGCTGCTTATATAGCATCTTGTCATGGTACTAAAAGATTATCTTACTTTTGCATATATATATATATATATATATGCAAAAGTAACATAGTATATATATATTTATATGCAAAAGTAACATAGTCTATATAGCATCTTGTTATGGTACTAAAAGATTATGTTACTTTTGCATATATATGTATATATTTATATGCAAAAGTAACATAATCCATATACATTCTTTGCATGATCTAAAAGAAACTAGTCAACAACAAAACATGTGATTCTTGTTACTTCGCTTTAGTCAATGTCTCCAAGATTTAGGGTTTAGATTGACTAGCCAACTGCAACGGTGCATCAGTTTGTTTTATACGAATCATAATCTGTATGATTTGTGAGTGTAGTTTAGTTTTGTTGAAATCAGAGGACAAGTTCCCTGTTTGCCAAAAAATTAAAGCAAGGGAATTCTGTTCATATTGTTGATATTTACTTGTGTTTTCTAGTGGTAAGCGATCAAATGGGCCAGGGGGCCAGTCTAGAGGAAATCCCAATGCAGGGTCTTCACAGTCTAATGCTAATGCCAGAGTTCAAAATGGTGGGCATATTCAAAGGCAGCAAATGGGATCGGCATCAGGTAGTGGTTCTGTTACAGGCTTTTCTTTTACATTTGCACATATGGCAAGGTTAGCCTGATTATCATTTGGTTCTCATGATGAATGCCTGCAGCCACATCTGGAAGTGCCCCCTTACCCAACCCAAAACAGTCTAGTGTAGTTGCTCCAAAGAGCAATGGCATTCTTCCAAAACCTCCCATTGCACAGCCTTCAAACACAAAGTCTTCAGACCAGACATCTTCAATGTGCACTGCAGGTAAGAAAGTCTTGTATATTATGCAAAATTATCTGTTTGAAGCTTGTAATTTTGTTTGCATGTATAGTTATGAACATTGTAGGCTCTGATGAATAATATTTGGACAATTTAACTTATCAAATGTCATTTGCTTGTAAGTAGCTGTCTTGGAAGAGAGTGCCAGAGCTACAGCTCAACAGCCTTTTGCATTTCAGTTTGGAAGCTTTAGTCCAACATTAATAAATGGATTCCAGATTCCTGCCCGGACAAGTTCTGCACCTCCAAATTTTGACGAACAGAAGCGTGACCAGGTGTGGAGGTTTGGTATAATTTTGGCTTTGAATGTTTGTATCCCCTTTTATCGTGTCAAGTAATTGATAATTTCACAAAAAAAAAATAATAATCTCATTTTACTATTCTTTATTTTGTTTGCTGGAAGATTGTTGTTTGCACCATTAATTCATGGTAGTGTGTTGCTGCTATGCCTTACTCAGGCCCGCTCTGGTCAACCTACTGATGCGTCTGTTTCTAAATCAAGCACTTTGTCTGGGCAACAGTTGGAGGTTAGATACCTGACCCCTTGTTCCACTTCCTTTCAGTTTAATTATTAACGTTTATTTATGCCTTGATGTATTACAAAAAATGTTCTTTTGGTTTTACCTTTTTGCTAACAGGATCAAGCCATTTCAAAGCAAGTTGCAATTACATTAGAGTTGACAGCTGAGGAAAACAAAATTTTGCAAGGATCAAAGGCCTCCCCTACCTTTGTTCAGTCACAAGATCTTTCTGGAGGTCAGATTTCTTCTACTTTACCAATACGATCAAATTATTCCCCGAGTCCCCAGCTTCAGTCCCAGGGTGCAGCCTTAGGATCACGTGTAATGAGTTCCCACCCACAATCTCATGGTGTGGCACCAGTGCCACGTGCACCAAGTTCCCATATGCAATCTCAAGGTGGGGCTGCAGAACCACATGCACCAAATTTGAAACTGCAATCTCAGTGTGTGATCCCTGGTCCACATGGACCAAGTTCACAATTGCAACTGCAGGGTGCAACCCCAGGGCTACATGCACCAAGCTCCCAACTGCAATCACAGGTTGCGACTACAGGACTATATGGACCAAGTTCCCAGCTGCAATCACAGGGTGTGGCCCCAGGATCGCGCTCACTGCAGCTTCCATTACAGATGCCTCAAGTTCAACAGCAAGTGTTTTGTTCACAGGGTCTGACAGCAAGTGCCTTGCATTCACAAGGGATGCTGCATCATGGTTTAGGTTATCCACAACCCATGCCGCATATTATTCCTCAACCAACTCATGTACCATCTCAACAATTTCTCCCTGGAAACCACCAGATAAATGCTCAGATACCCCTTCAGGTAACTGGTTCAGTTGGAACCCATCTATCACCATATGTGTCCACTGCACAGGCAAATCAGTATGTTACCCAACGCACCAGCACAGTCAAGATTACTCATCCGGAGACTCACGAAGAATTAAAGTTTGGTCCAAAGGGTGTGAAGTCTGATTCACATGCAGATAGTGGTATTGCAACCTTAGTTCCTGATCGTAGTCCTCTTCCAGGGGGACTCACTCAATATGGCCCTCCACATTCCGGTTCAATAAGTGGACTGCATCAAATGAATTTTTACACATCAGTGTCTGCTGGAACATATGGGCACCCTCCAACTTTTCATCAGCCACCAAAGATGACAGTGGCAGTACGGCCACGTCCATTAATAGGATCAAATTTCCCACCCGTGAGCCATTCTGGTGCAAATTTGGATGCACCAAAACAGCCCTCTCAAGCTGCAGAAGCTAGTCTGGCTCCAGTTAAGGCCCCAGAAGTGAAGACAAAGACTTCAACAATGGCAGTATCACAAAGCAGCCATGTTTCAATCTCTCCAGCAGTTTCAGCTGTTGCAAAGGAAGACACGGGTAATCCAGCTTTAAGCAAATCTGATGTTGGAGTTAAGCGTTCAACAATGAACATGCCTGCCATGGCGACTCGCAATCCTTCCGATGGTAGCGTGTCAACTAGTTTTAGTGTTTCTACTTCTGGAGCATTAACAAACTATCATGCTAATGAAGAGCAGAAAATAGAATCTGTTAAACCAGTTGGAGTTTCCACAAGGGAACACACAAAAAAGACATCCAAATCTGAGAGCAAACATAAAAAGCATCATCAACCACAGGCATCATTGGCTCGGAGCTCTTCAAATGCACAAGTTGAGTTAAAAGTAGAGGCTGTTGCAGAGTCATTTGAGTTGGGCGGATCTTGTCCAGATGCAAGTTTGAGTCAGGGCAAACACAAAAAGCAGCAATACCAACAGGCACCGTTGCTAACCTCCTCAAATGCAAGAATTGAGTTAAAAGAAGAGGTTACAGAGTCATCTGAAGTGGCTTCTTGCACTGAGGCAGATAAGTTTCCTTTGACGACCGCCCCCCAAAAAACTGTTAAATCTGTGGATGGAGGAGCAACTCCCGAGTTAGCTAGAAAAGCCATAGAAACAGTTTTACATTTGCCGTGTCCAGAGTCTGGTTCTATTTTGTTTTCATCCAATTCAGCAAGCATTCCTATAAAAGTTGATACAATATCAATGTCAAAGAGTTCATCAGGAAACATGTCTAATAATACAGAGATTTCATCTTTAGGGATAACAGGACATCCAGGGCCCGCGGATAAGATGTTAAACAAAGATTCACCTAAAGGAGCCTCAGAATCTGTAAAAGATTCAGAGGCCAGGGATGAAATTGTTGTTGGTAATGCAACTTCACATTTGGAGAGCTTGGATCAAACAGGTGAAGAAAGAACAGAAATGTCTGGACTAGTGAAGAAATCTGTTGCAAAGGAAGTTGGATGGCCAACAAAAGTTAGAGATGGAACTGTTTTTAATGATACTCCAGTAACATCTAGGAATTCAACATCCTGGGATCCTATGTCTGTATCAGATTCAAATGATAGAGACGTTAACTGTCTTGAATCTGTAAGCATTTCTGATATGGTAAGTTGCAGTCATTCTGTTCAGTGTGTAAATAGAGATGATGAAGATCATGGAATCCCACCACAGGAGAGTTTCCAAACTAATCCTGAAATAGATGTAATTTCCGATCCTCTATCGCTGTCTCTAAATTCGTCTACTGTCAACATAAATGAACAGCCAGATGATTGTGCTGAATCTGTCATTGAAAATGAAAAAGCTAGATTGCTTGAAGAGGAGGCTAAATTTAATCAAATGAAGCACAGTGGTATGGCATCTCAGCAGGCTGAGCTTGACAATGGCACAGTGGTTGATGATCAAAATCTTGGTAAAGGCAAAAAGACCAAAGAATTAGTTGTGATTTTGCAATCAATATATTCAGATGAAGCAACTCAACTGGAACGGAGATCAGAAGTTCCAGCACTGATGCCAGTGGCTGACATGGCCATTGTTGAAGGACACAAAAGTTTTCCATGTGGTGATAAAATTCTTGACTCTGAACAATCTTCTGCATATACATGCAAGATCAGCCATGATATTAGTTCTGGACCAGCAGAAATTCCTACTGCAAATGTGAAGAAGCTGGATACACAAGATAATCCCCAAGTGCCAATTTCTAATAGCAGTAACCATGAAGCAGTGGCTGCCTCTCCTCAGGTACCGTCTTTGCCTGTTGATATTGAAGCCAAGTTGGATCCATTGGGTAGAGTGACAGAAAAGGAATTTAAAATTTCTTTGAATGCTCTTTCGAATAAAAAAACTACAAATATTGGTGATGTTCCCAAGACAGTTGCTAACAAGAAGAAAAAGCTTAAGGATTGCCTTAGTAAAGCAGATGCAGCTGCTCCCATTGGGGATTTATATAATGCATATAAGGTCCCAGAGAAGCCGGAAGATGTCAACTCTGTAGAAACATCCAAAGTAGGCTGTACTCTAGTTGAAGAGAGGCCTTCCCTGAAAGAGACTCAGGAGCATGTCCCAAAAGAAGTGGAGGACTGGGAAGATGCAGCTGAACTTTCAACTAACATGAAGCAAGTAGTTCCAACAATCACTAACAATAACAGTTCAGGAGACAGAAAGTACTCAAGAGACTTTTTATTGACATTCAGGGAACATTTTAACGATCTTCCATCACATTTTGATATTTCTCAGGATCTTATGGACATTATGGTGAATCGTCAAGCAATTGCAAACCACCATGGAGAGGGTGAACCATTAGCAAGCATGGGAAGAGTTCCAGACTATTCTCGGGTTGATCGGCGCGGGAGCCATATTGCCAGTATGGATGAAGATAAATGGACCAAGTCAATGGATGGTTTTGCTGGTGGTCGTGATATGCGAATGGACATGGGCTTTGGTGGTCCTCCTGGAGGGTTTCGACCTGGCCAAGGTTATAACACTGGTTTTGGAAAGAACATGCGCGGTGCACCTGTGACTGGTATCCTTCCCACTGGGCCATTTGTGCAAGCTCCATTTGCTCAAGGTGGACCAATGAGGAATAACTCTGATGTTGATAGATGGCAGCGGGCACCTGCTTTGCAGAAGGGGTTGATTCCTCCTCCTGTAATTCATAAAACAGACAACCGTTATGAAGTGGGCAAAGTTTCTGACGAGGAAGAGTTCAAACAAAGACAGATAAAGTCCATTCTTAATAAATTAACACCTCAAAATTTTGACAAACTCTTTTTGCAGGTCAAAGAAGTGAACATCGATTCTGCAGTTTGTCTTACAGGTGTAATATCTCAAATATTTGACAAAGCGTTGATGGAGCCAACATTTTGTGAAATGTATGCAAAATTTTGTGTTCAGCTTGCTGCTGGATTGCCTGAGTTTTATGAAGATAATGAAAAGGTTATGTTTAAGCGAGTTCTTTTGAATAAGTGTCAGGAAGAATTTGAAAGGGATGAAAGAGAACAGGCCGAAGCTGAGAACGAAGATGGTGAAATAAAGCTTTCCAAAGAAGAACGAGAGGCAAAAAGGGCTGCACAACGAAGGCGAATGCTAGGAAATATACGCTTTATTGGTGAGCTCTATAAAGAAAGTATGTTGACTGAAAGAATAATGCATGAATGCATAATAAAATTACTTGGTGAATATCAGAAGCCAGATGAGGAAAACGTTGAATCTTTATGCAAGTTGATGAGTACAATTGGTCATATGATTGACCATTCAAAAGCCAGAGAGCATATGGATGCATACTTCAATAGAATAACACAAATGGCGAGTAACCAGGCCCTGCCTTCGCGACTGAGGTTTATGTTGAAGGATGTGATTGATCTGAGGAGGAGTGAATGGCAACAAAGGAGAAAAGTTGATGGACCAAAGAAAATTGAGGAAGTGCACAGGGATGCTGCCCAAGAACGACAACAAGCAAGTCGATTAAATCGAATTCCAAGTATGGGGCATTCAGGACGAAGAATTTCTACACCACCTGATCATGGTTCACGAGGTTCTCAGATGCCTCCATTTATGGCAGGTGCACCAATGGGTTCAGCTACACATATGAGTGGGATGAGAGGAGCACAGGCGCAAACAGGAATGCGTGGCTATAATGCTCAAGATGCTCGAATTGCAGACAGGATCCCTTATGAAAGGGATAGGGCAATGCCTCTGCCTTTGCAATATAGGCCCTCTGACGAGGGCCAATTAACACTTGGTCCTCAAGGAGGCCTTGGCAGGGGAATAACAGGTAGGGGACAACCTCTGCAATCTAACAGAAATTGTGTGGCTGATGGTTCACTGGTCACATCAGTGAGTAATAGACGAGCAAGCTTCACTCCAATGTCAGGTTACAATCCTAATGTTGGTGCTGATCGGATGTCATTTGGTACAAGAGATGAAATTCAAATGAGGACTCATGGCGGAGAAAAGTCTTTGTTTCCGAGGTCAGGCATTCCAGAAAGAAATGCTTTGGGTAATGAAAGAAGAGAATTTCGGAATTCACGTTCTTCTTTTGAGAAAGGTGGGAGGGCTGCAACTGTGGAATATCAACAAGAATATTCTCATGGACTGTCAAGTTTGCAATTAAGTGAAGAACAACTGAGAAAGAAATGTGATATGGCAATTAAGGAATATTACAGGTTTGTTGTATGGAAGTTAATGTGCAGTTTATTGTGTTTTCTGTAGGTGCTAACATGTATCTGACATTTTTTGATTTCTTTTTGGGGTATTGTGCAGTGTGAGAGACTTGGCTGAGGCAGTTTTATGTGTCTCTGATCTTAAATCACCATGGTACCATCCAACTTTAGTGTCGCTTTGGATAATGGATTCTTTTGATAGGAAAGATGTTGAAAGGGATCTCCTCGGGAACCTATTTATACATCTACACAAAACTGAGCCATTTTTGCTAAATCATGAGCAATTTATTAAAGGGTGGGTGTAACATTTGTTGACTGTTTATATTTGAGCTTGAATTTATAAATTGCCATACCCCAATATTCACGTGTTATTATGACTGATAGACCACACTGGTTTTGTAGCTTGGAGAAGGTAATAGCGTCATTGGAGGATTCTGTTGTTGATGCGCCAAGGGCACCAGAGTTCCTTGGTAAGATTCTTGGGAAGTTGGTTGGTGCGGGTTTATTAACTATTTATGAAATAGCAGCGCTGCTCAAGGAGGGAGGAATAGATCCAGGGAGTTTATTAGATATTGGTCTTGCAAAAGATGTGCTTGGTACTATTCTTGATACTATAAAAAGAGAAAAGGGGGAGAATGTAATGTTGGATTTATACAGGTCATCAGGATTGCATCTGGAAGCTTTTTTTCCTCCTGGTGAGGAACCTGGGAAATTTGAGTCATTTCTTGAGAAGAAAAATATTCAATGTTTGTCCTGGGTAATTTGAGACACATGTAATTAAGAAAATTTCAAGATGGCCTGCAATTTTGCCTCTTCAATCTTGTATTGTTTATCTGCCCTTACGATGCTTGATAGGTGAATGGTTGGGCAGTGTTAAGCTTTGCTCTTACTAATTGTGCATAATATCCATCTTTTCTGAACACTATTGGCTTACTGTCATTAATTTTGATGGATTGCAACAATTTCCATCCAGCTAAGGCATTGTACTACGGCATTATCCTACTGAAATTTATGAGCTAAGCAGCAGTTTATGAAGAACAGGATGTTACAGAAATACTTTACTCTGTACCATGTCAAGATTTATGGGCTTTGTCTGCCTTTCTGCATTTTAAGAGATAGAACTCAGGACTAAAGCCTTACTTCTGACTGTTAACAATGGGCTGCACGGTTTCTTGGGAACAAATTACTGCTCCATATTGTAGACTAACTCCTCTAGAAGATGTTTGGGTGTGCTGCATTTGCTGCTTTGCTAATTTCATCTGAATCTTCGCTAGTGGAGAATAAGATTTGCCACAAACATGTAGTGCATGGAATAACTTGAATTCATTTATGTGGGCATGTAACCTTGACAATGGTAGAACATTAATGATGATTTTTTGAAGTATGTATTTTCTGTCATGTACAACAAGGAAGTAGGTTGACCATGCCAGAGAGTGCTCAGTTGTAAATGTAGTCTTGATAATTGGAGCATGATCTGTTTGTTATAACATTTTTGGCCTAGGATTCAAGCTATTCAATCGGTTTATTAATACTACAAATGCCTAGATTAGATTTTCTCTTCCACCCATTAAAGTAAATTTGGCTTGTGGTTTTGCTTAAAACTCATTCAAACATTTTAAGGATCAGATTGAATGGGTCTCTGATGATAATGATCTGTAGGCCACACACTTTATATGTAACGTGGTATTTTATTAATATGCTGGAGATTAGATTGTATTTGCTTTTGGTGATTGTTAAACCTGAATCTGAACAACCAGACGTTTGAAGTTTATCATAAACGATATTTGAGCAAATAATATGTGCAGTATTTAAGACGGATCTCTGTTCCATTAGCAGCATCTCAAAACCTCCTGTCTCATTACTTCACTACAGGATATAATCTGAAGCGACATTGGGATTTATGATACGCTAGAGGTTAAATAGTTATTTTATTGATTAATAAGTCTGAATCTGACCAGCCTTTGTATATTCGAAGTGTATCATGGCTGAGATTTGAATAAATAATATATGCAATATTAAGATAAAGCCCTGTTCTGTTAGCAGCATCTTAAAACCTCCGACCCCCATTATTGTTTCATCGTACGCTAGAAATTAAGTATTTGATGTTTTATTGATTAACAAGGCCGAATCTGAAAGTCTGAGGTGAGTGTAATGCGTGAAATATGATGAATAAATATGTGAACTATTTTGAGAACAAACCAGGTTTCTTTAAGAGATTGTAATGCATGATGATTACTTTTTTCATGATGACATTGACACAAAATTTTGGACTCCAGCTGGAATTCAAACTATTTATGTCATTGGATCAAGTCTTTTCATTACAACAGAATATAAGGCTTATTCTCGCAAGCAAAAAAGCAAGGTAAAGCTGGAGGTGGAGGAGAAAACTGTGGAGAAGAAGAAGAAACTTGGCAGAAAGAAAAGGCCCATTCGCAGTGGCTTGGAGAGACCCAAAAACCATTGATTATACGGGGCCTTTTGATGACAGCATGTTGCAAGAAATCTTCAATCCTTTCTCTCTGCTGGCTCATTTCTACATTTGTGACCTTGGAGATCTGATGAATGCGAGGGACGAGAAAAATGGATTGCGGAGGAGGTTTTCACACATTTCCGCTTGAACTTGGCCGTTCGCAACTATGACACCCTGACCATGGAGTTTATTCAGTGGGGGTTCAAAGTTGTTGGAAATACAATTTAAATACCTTGCTCTTGTCCTTGGTAATTTATCTGCCAATCGCTTTAAAGGTTTAAAAACATTGAGACCAAATTGGATAATTTGATTAAGCTTCTTATTAGAATACATTGCCATTGTAAAGCATATAACATGCAGTGTAATATTTGGCTTATAGATTTTTTTCGCTGTTATTTGTTAGCCATAGGTTTACCACTAAGCTTTATTAAGCTTATGGTTATTCTTATTGTTAGTCTACTATGTTACTTTCCTAGATTTTAGGAGTTGTAATAAGCTATTTATATGGCTATTTTAATAATGTATGTAAAGGTTTGTGGTTTCATTAATATTTTTATGGTTTTAAAGCTGACGGTTGGGCAACCTTGGAAGGAACCCTGTCAGAGAGAAGGTTTGGTTAGGGAAGAACTGTGAGATTACATGTACCTGGTAACAGCCAAGACAAGGCTAGACAAGAGAGGATGGAAGCAAAAGCAAAAGAGAAGAAGAACCCAAGGGTGCCATTTTCGGTCTTCATAGAGAGGCATGGTAATTCTGGTCGAGTCTTTTTCTGTTTTATTTTCGCTGTGCAAAGGAGTTTTAACTTTGCTATTATAAGAACAAGGTGGCACTGTTTTTGGCATCATAGGAGAAGAAAATGAGTGAAATCCATTGGAGGTGTCGGTAGCTGTAAAGAGGCACTAGTCTATTACAGAAAAGACGAGAAAGAGAGAGAGAAGCACTAGGGGCCATTTTTTGATCTTTTTATTTTCTGTTTGCAAGCATCTGGGCACTGCATTCTTGTGGAAAGCAAACAAAAACCGATTCTTTATTTTAATGAAAGCTAATTTGATTTTTTTTGTGTATAAATCATTGGAAATCATTGTATAAATCAGTCTGTGCATCACTTATAGGAGTTGAATTCACCTATTCAAAGACCCTGGTGAAGAGAGCGCCATTTCCTTGCTTGAAAATTGGTTTGGACAACCATTTTCTAGTGGTTGATTAAAAGTTCAAATTTATTTAGCCAAAGTAGATGGTTTTTATTAAAAACTAGGGTTAGCCAAATCTTTTAATTATTTAAAAACTTTAGAATATGCATTTTTGTTGCCTAGAAAGCCCTAAAAAGACAATGGAAACTCTGTTCTGGTGCATGAAAATGAATGAAAGTTTAAATTTTTTTCAGAGTCCATTTTCAAGTTCTAAACTTCATGCAAAAGAAATTTTTGCAAAGAGTGTAAAACTTGAGATTTAAGTATTTTTGTCTTTTTTGTTGAAAACTAACAATGTCGTCTAGTTTTATAGTAGAATCAATGACTAATTTTTTTTTTAACAAGTCTTTTTAGTTTTTCCTATTTAATTGTTTGAGTGAAAAACTAGGTCAAAATGATTACTTGACAACATTTATTGCTATTAGACTTTCAAAAGTTTCTTTTAAAAAGTTTATGGAACCTTAGGATACAATATTTGAGTATCGAAATCTTGATCAAATAGGACTTTCTAAGAAGGATAGGTTATATGATGCCCCCGATGACTACGATAAGTGTAATCAAGAAACCTTAATATTGAAACTTTCAGTGGTTGATAACTTGATACCAGAGGTTATAAATGTGACAATTGCATTAGATTTATGAAAACTTCTTACAACAAAATACTATGTTTTTGAAGTTGGGAAGATGTTCTATATCTAGAATTTGTTGTTGTCAATTAAATGTAGGAAGGTGACTCCATTTTTGAATTCTTACTGCAGTTGAAATATATCTATGCCGAGTTAAAAGTGGTGGATAAACTTGTGGATCAGCAAGAATTGATTGTTCTTGTCATGTAGAATTTGCCACCGTCATATAATTCATTTGTGGAGTCATTGCATATGATTGCAGAGACATAGACATTGAATTTTGAGAAGTTGTCAACACTTCTCATGCAAAAGAAAATAAGACGAGAACATTCAGTGGTTTCAACCTCTGATTTTACAAAAAGTGCATTCATTACACGGTTAAAGAATAAGAGTCAACAATAGAGTGCTAGTAGTTTTTCAAAAGAATCCTCTGACAACAATATAAGTACTTTTAAGAAATCTAAATATAAATGGTTTTATTGTAAGGACCTTAGGCATTTGAAGAATGATTGTTGTAAGCGACAATATGATTTGACAAATAATAGAAAAAAAATCACAATTTACAAATGTTGTTGAAGAAGATGAATAAAGTTTAACGAGTGAGTTTGCATTTGTGATGACACAAAATCAGTCAGTGGAGTTAAGAATGTGGAATTTTGACTTAGGGGCATCAAGACACTATACATGTCACAAACACTGATATGTAAACTTTGTAGAAGATGATAGTTGCAATGAATTAGTTTTCTTAGGTGATGGTTGGGTTCATAATGTGAAAGGATATGAAGATGTTCATATTTTATGGAGTTCTATTACTTACACTTTTTAGAATGTTCGTTTTGTACCTGACATGAACACAAATCTTCTTTCTAGAAGTGAAATAACTATGAATCCTAACCTTTGTATGGAGTATAAAGGAAATAGATGCATGGTTAAAAATTTGCATGAACATCAAGTCATTGCTATGGGTATTGGTGAAAGTATGGTAACTATGTCATAAGAGGTATGGTCACCTAAGTTATAAGCATTTTCATACATTAAGTCAGAGTAACATGGTGAATATAATGTTTTCTATTTAAAAGAGATAATGTATGTTTCCGATGTCAAATAGAGAAGCTATTTTCATATTCATTTGACATTGGTAAGGAACAAATAGCTAAGAATGCATTGGATTTGGTACATGTGGATTTGCATGGTGAGACACCTTTAATATCTGAAACTTTGTATTACTTGATTATAGATAATTTTTCTAGAAAAATGTGGGTTTGGGTTTGTTTTCTAAATAGAAAGTTAGAATGTTTCTCTATCACTTAGAAAGCTATGGTAGAGAAACAAAGAGGGAAACAAGTAAAAGCTTTTATATCAGTTAATAGGGATGTGTTTGTCTCTAGAATGTTCATGGAATTCTATAAAAAAGAAGGTATATAGAGAGGATATTCTACACCACAAAATGAAGTCATGGCAAGGCAGAACAAGACAATCATGGAGATGACACGATGTATGGTGGATAGCCAAAATGTATTGCATCAATATTGGATAGGAACTGTGAATACAATTGTGTACATTCAATCGAAGTTCCACACAAGCCTTGCAAAATGTAACACTAAAAGAAGCATGGTTTGGAAAAACAATTGATGTAGGTAATTTTTTTATTTTTGGATCCACTATTATATTGGAAAAAAAAATATATGTTTGTTGGTTATTATAAGTAAAGAGATGCATACAAATTACTAGATGTCTCTACATACATAATTATAGTGAATAAAGATGTTATGAGAAAGCGCTCTGATACTAAAATTGAACAAGGTTCAAAGATGAAAAACCTATAACAGTCAAGTTCTAGGGTGAAGAGAGCGTTTCTCACTCTTCACAATCAAATTGAAGAAGACCAACACAAAAGACCTAAGTGGTACCATACCACCATGAAAGATGTACAAAAAGATGCGTTGCTTTACTTGTTAGAAGGACAACCTACAAAGTTAGGAAAACAAAAGATGCAAGGTGAAGAGTAGAGAAATTTCACTCTTATTGTTGTTTCATAGGTATCGAAACCAAACAGAAATTCAAAGACCAACACCAAACTAAAATGAAAGTTTTCCATGAAGGTTGGTGATAGAGGAAGGGGCATACAAAAAAAACCATGAGGGTTGTGAATAGTAAATGTCCCAAAATTATTCAACAATGGAAAGTAATAGGCATTAGGTTTTCAATAGCTCAACTTAGAAATATCCCTTAAGGGTATGTTATGTTGTATAGTCTCGATGTATATTTGAAACCTTTTGTTGGAACTAATCACTTTAACAAATAGGTAAATGATGACATATTCAAGACGTGAAAACAATTCAAGGAACAATATAATCCAATGAACCCAATATTCAACTCCATTTCTTATTCTACTTGGCAGTTGCAACAACTCATGACCTATGTACTCCAATAAGATGAATTGGCAACAACAAGGGCATTTGGATACATTGCTGTAATGGCAACAAAACTACACTTTGGTTAAGTTCATATACAAACTTTATCCTTTTATTGTAATGATGACTAAAACATGTTGTTTAAGTCATTAAAGGAGGGTATTAGAATAAATAGCTATTGTAAAGCATATAACACGTAGTGTTATATTTAGCTTATAGTTTGTTTCCCTGTTATTTGTTAGTCGTAGGTTTACCACTAAGATTTATTAAGCTTATGGTTATTCTTATTGTTAGCCCCCTATTGTTAGTTTCCTAGATTATAGGAGTTGTAATAAGCTATTTACATGGCTACTTTAACTAATGTATGAAATGGTTTGTGGCTTCAATAATATTTTTACTTCTGGTTGATAAAGATATATTAGGACCTAATAAAGACAAGGCAAAGCCTAGTAGATCTAGTTTTAAAACTTCTGAGGAGCCCATGACAATAGATGTGGGTCTTTTCCTTTAGGCCTTTGATTATTTTCATTCATAGGAATGATAAAAACACCCTTGTTTCTTTACTCTGTGAGGTGGTCCCTGTATGCACATAATATTTTTAAACTTTATCAATTACTGATGCTTTATCTCTTGCAAAAATCTGTCGAGTCTCAATTTATCTGAGTGTACGCCTTAAAGGGTGCATTAGGAAAGGGGTGGCCAGTTTGTTGTCCTTTATACTACCACTTACAACCAACACAAACCTCTCCTATACACTTCCCTAAACTTTGACACCTTCCTTACACACTCTTCCAAGTAATTCACTGCCTTAAACAACCCCTACCTAAGCCAAAGCCTTTTTTTTAAAATTTTACTAAATAAAGTCAACATGGCCAACCCTACACTTAAAATATATGAGCACATTATGAGATTATGTTGACCTTGATCAACCCAGTCTGGGACTTAACTGCTTTTATTAATTAATGATGCATGGTCGATTGGGACGACTTTGTTGGTTAAAACTTCAGAAGAGTTTAGGGTTAGATCCAGCTATATATACACATGTATTTCTATCATTTCAAAGAGAGACAAGTAGAGTTAAATCATTCAGTTGTGCTTCTTTACAATCTACTCTTCCACCATTCTACTTGAGGAGTCATTGCTTAGGGTTTACACTTGGAGAATAATCTTGTCTTGTGGAAAAGTCTTGAATGCTTTGGCCTATCTTAGTGATCCTTAAAAATTATAACAACCTCTTACAAAACAGCATTAGCCAAGGGAGAGCTTGAGTCTTGACAGGTTCATCTTTAAAGCACCTCTAACTCTTACTCATTTATTTTAGTAGATAGAAGTAGCATAAGTAATGGCTTTTGAATGTATTTCTTTCTCTATGCATTAGGGTTATATTGTTAAGAATATCTAGTTAGTGCTCAAATTTTATGTAATTGGGTTTGTAATAATTTATAAATTATTGTGACAATTCATAATATTAGAATAATATGTTATTGTGTATGTTGATTTGTAACAACTCAACATTAGGATAGATTTGCTTGAGAGATTCTAGGAGGGAGTGTAGGGATGTTGAGTTATCATAGAAGATATTTGTGGGGATATAGATTAGTGTTGACTCTTATTAAGGGGATCATACACCTATATAATGTATACTCTCATGATTGTTGTTCCCAAAATCTGTCACTTATTTTTGGTGGACAACAGGTCGATCATTTTGGTCCTGCAGGCCAAAATGGTCTCTTTATTTCTTTTAAAATGTTCTGAGCAGTTAAGTTTTTCAAATATTCAAGCCTTTTCAGCTAAAGAAGTCGCAGGTTCAACAGGCGGGCTTTCTTCAAAGGAAGTTCAAAACACTTAAGGCATTTACTTAGTGTTTTGAGGATGGTTCAACGCAAAGGTTCGATCAAAATACTTAACGATGGGCTTCAAACAATTGGAATGAACCATTGAACCTTGAACCAAAAAAGTTCAAAGGTTCAAAGGTTCAATGAGTTCAACAAAGTTCAAAGGACTTAAAGAATAAAAGGATTCGAAGAGTGAAGATTGAATTGTTGAACCATTGAACCTTGAACCAAAGAGAGTTTGAAGCTTTAAAGGTTCAAAGGGTTCAAAGAGTTTAAATTTCGGAAGGAAGCTTCGAGCGAATGAAGGAAGTGGAAGATTCCAGAAAGAAGTTCAACCAAATGGTTTAACCGAAGAAGAAAAGGAGAGCGAACACGACCCTTTACAAAATATTGAATCGACGAACCGTTGAACCATTGAACCTTTGAACCAAAAGAGTTCAAGGTTCAAAAGGTTCAAAGAGGTTCAAAGCAACTAGTGACGTCTTCGTAGATATCAATTTCAGGGTGATGGAATAATCGTTGGTTTTTAAAAGACCTGAGAACAAGCTCAACGACCAGCCCAAAAAGGAGACGAAGGAGCTAGCATAAAGCGAGAAGATAGCTTCGAGAGCTCAGATCGCCAAGAAGAGACAAAATGTGGCAAGGAAAGAGAGAACAACTACAGGGAATCCAAAAATATCTGCAGGAGAGTTATTTCCAGTAGGTGGAATAGTCCACCAGGTGGACATCAGAGAACATAAATATTCAAAAGCACAGCCTATTTTTTTGCATTAAGTAAAGGTGAATGGACAACCGTGTAAGCATCATAAAGAAGACCAGACAACCCATGCTTAGGAGGAGACATTTGAGATGATTCAGAACGCTAAAGTCAAGGTCGATGACCTGTTCTAGCATGACTCTTTCACAGATATTCAATGCATTCAATTCAGTATGGGCCATTTTCATGAAAACAAGCACCTAAGTCTTTCTTGTGATGCTATATATTGTAATCTCTCATTTTGTATATGGGAGATCTCTCAGTTATTAGAAGCAAAGCTTTGTCCAAATTGAAAGGCACTCCTAAGACTTTGAGCTTAGACTGTTAATCATATTTTGTTAAGTGAATGAGAAATCAAGTGGCCTTTCAAACTTTGTGTTGAAATAGCTTGTGTCATTTAAACAATTATTCTTATGTCTTTTTTCTAAATACAGTCTTGTCCATTTAATCAAACAAATAGAACAAGTGAAAATAAGCTGGAAGATGTCTTGAAGCCAACTGTGGGAGACTTTGTGCTACCATAATTGTCTTCAGTCTATGTTTTGTGTAAAAGACACTAGAGAGACTTTGAGCTCTCTTTATCCTTCGTAATCCTTTACTCTATTGTAGTTTTAGGTGGAGACTTTGGGCTGCACTTAATCCTATGGTGTCCATCGTCCTAATCAGTGAGAGAAGCAACGAAAAACTTTGTGCTTTCATGAGTTTTTTGTGGTTACAGTTACAACTTAGGAAGTCTTCCTCTAGTTTTTTGAACATCATTTCTGAAAGAAGAGAAATGCCTTTAACAATTATCCAAGAATTCTCTCTTGTTTTGTGAACATCATATCTGAAAAAAGAGAGATGAATGATATGATTTCACCCATGTCTATATTTTTAGCTTATATATATCCTATAAATTATAGGGAACCTCCCCTTGCTGAGAGGAGAGAATTATCTCATTTTGGTTGTGGTCACCACACCCATTTTGCCGCATAAATCTCCTTATGCTGTGGTTGATGTAACTATTTTGCCATCAGTCAGCTGGTGACAAAATATTCACCCAACAATTTTTGGCGACTCTGCTGGGGAAGAACAAGTAGCTTGAAGCCTCAAGCTTCAAATTGAAGCAATTTTAGATCTTTTTCATTTTCATTTTACACTCTGGCAGATCCACCGTACACGCGAAGCCAAAGAGCTCAAGGTATTATTGACCCTATATTTGAGTTGGTGCAGCGAAGTAATTTTAATCTTTTTCCTCCACCATCTCACCTTCAACAAACCAAGAGTTTTCCTTCTACAAACATCAGGTCTCCAATACCAGGGAAAGCTTCTCTTTCCTCTGCTAGTAGAGCTTTGTCTATACATATCCCACAAAAATTTATTATCCCTCCCTTCAAAAACCACATCATGGCAGCTCAAGGCCCCTGGGGTAATACTTTTGGTCCTTTGAATCTAACCCCACCTCTACATGAACTACCCCGTAGTTTAAGAAAGAAATTTCTCAAGTTCTATGGTGATGGGAAGGTTCATCCTGATGAAATTATTGCAGCTTTTTGCATAGCCTGTGGCATGATAGGCGTTGAATACGAAGACATTACAGTCAGACTATTTGTGAAAATATTGCAAGGTGCTGCTGCAGACTAGTTTTATCATCTGCAAGCACAAACAATGACTGACTAGAACACTCTCAAGGCCAAATTTGAGGCTAGATTCAAACCTGTAGAAGATGCACATGCCCTGTTAGCCCAGCTGACACAATTAAAGAAGGAGCCTCATGAACCCATGAGAGACTTCATTGCTAAATTCAACAAGCTGAGGAATAGGATTCCCACAATTACTCAGTCGACACTTGAGAATCTCAGATGCTTCTTCATCAATTCTCAGCTTTCTAAAGTGAGTTTCTTGTTGAGGCAGGCTGGCCACATAGATCTTGTTGCAGCTTAAATTTTGGCCACTGAGATTGAAGATGATCTTATCTTGGTAGGAAAAATAAGAAGAGATCCTAACAAAAGTTAATCTTCTTCATCTTCTAAATATTCTTCTACAGGCGCCACTGATTCTATGGTGCAAAAGCTAGAAAATAAATTTTTAGCTCTAAAAAAGCAAATGGCACAAGGGATGTCTGCTCCTCCTTCTTATCGAGATATACCAAGGAAGAAGTTTCCCAACTAGTCGTATCAGGGAAATGCTACTAGAAATTAAGGGCAACCAAATCACCTTCCTCCCTCACTAGAGAAGCTTGCCATTGAAGCAACACCAACTAACTCAGCAGTTGGTTATCTTGAAACTGAATCTAATTTTTTTTAAACCTGAGTTGAACCAAGAAGATGACGCCGATCTCTTTACAAAAGGCCAAGAAGAATCAGTTGGCGAGTCTAACATCAGTTTCCTAAATTACCAAGAACCCAAAAGTAAAAGAGAAGTGTTTAATGGATCATACGTTGTATTTACCAGGTCTCACAACCAGTTAGCTCAACAAATGGATAAAAAAAATATGGGAATAATCTCAACTAGAAATTTCAATTGCTAAATGAGGGGCTTCTCTGTCTTTCTAATCAAAGGACCCGATGATCACTAAAAAAGTAAGTACCTCAAATATTCCTTCACCCTCCATTTCAAATTTGCAGACCAGTTCTACACCCAGTAAAACCCAGATTGATGGACTACTTTTCTCTGCTTCGAATTCATTTCAGTCATTTGATATAATTGACCATGTTAAGAAGACCAAAATTCAAATGTCTGAGTTTGAATTTTTGCAATTCAACTCTGCCCAGTTGGATAGGTTAGTTCAATGCATAAAAAATAAAACCGTCCCTACAGGGTAATAAATTTTGAAAGTAACTCATTTTCCTCCAAAGAACACACCTACTTGAAATAATCTTGTGATTACTCCTCTAGCTGCCCTTGGGAAAACAACTATTTTATGTTTTCCTACTGATAAACGATCATCAGCTGAATAATTGCATAATTGATTCTGGCATATCTGACAATGTCATGCCCACCAAGGTGGTAGACTCTCTTGGTCTCATGCTGACTAAGACATTTGAGAGATGTTTCTCCATGGAAAATAAATAAGTGCATCTTCTGAGACAAATTAAAGATACTCAATTTGCATTTGTGGCCTTTTTAGATAAGAGAATCAAAATGATAGACCTGGTGGCCGACGTCCCAGCCTCCTATGGCATTCTTTTTGGGTGAAATTTTTGCAAGGATGTTGGCAGAGAATTGAGCATAAACCTATTTGAGGTGAGGATCCCTGTCAAGGGCATCATGCAAATGCTACTTCTTGAGAAGGAGGCAAAATACATTATCACTCAAATGTCAGCACCTGAAGCTCAAATTCTGTTTGAGTCTTCAGGGTTGGGTAATTACTTTTTGACTACTGAAGATGTTTCTGTTTCAGTAGATGAAAGTTCCATAGATGACAATTAAAAAAATTTAGATAAGACATCAGAAGAATTGGTAGGGTGCAATACAGATGAAAAAGGATCTTCCCTTTTTAATGAAGAAAAATTTAAAAGAAGATCAGATTTTAATGATGTTTGGATTTTAAAATTTGATGGCAGAAACTCTTCTACCAGTTCTTGAGCTGGAGTAGTTTTGATATCTCTTCAAAGATATATTTTTCTCTATGCATATAAGTTGCAGTTCAGCAACACTAACAACACTGCTGAATATGAATCGCTGTTGCTCAGGTTGAACGCTGCTCAAGATAAAGGTGTTAAACTTTTTCATGCTAAAGGAGATGCTGAGCTGGTGGTTTGTCAGGGGAAAAATTTGTATCAAACCAAGAATGAGAGATTGCTATATTATCGCAATCTAGTGTGAGACTACATTGAAAGCTTTGATGCTTTCAGTATTTCTATCGTGCCCAGAGAATTCAACAATCGTGCAAATTCATTATCCATCTTTGCAACTCTCTTGGTCCCTCACCAAGATTTTAAAGGTAACAAGTACACTATCGAGTTGGTCTTTCGACCAAGTGTACTTGATAATGGAGATCATTGATAGGTGTTTAATGGCAACAACTACATCATTGCTTTTCTAGAACAAATAGATAGCTTTGAAAAGCTTCAATTTGAAGATAGTGAATCTCCACCGCAGGTATTAACTCTGAAAACAAATTTAAAAGCTGACGAAGAGTTCCTTTAGCTCAAAGCGAATAAAATTCCCAAAGGATTAGTTTCTCTTGAGAAACTATTTGATAAACATGATAGGTTTATCAAAGAACAATAAATGGATTCAAAATCTTCCAAAGATTTTGATCAAATAAATTGGAGTACAGAAGACAATCCAAAAATGGTTAACATTGAAAATTATTGTACCCCTAATGAAAAAATCAAATTTATCACTCTGCTTTGCTATTACATTGATGTTTTGGCATACTCTTATGATGATCTAAAATCTCTCAGACCTAAAGAAATCTAGCATGAAATTCCTCTCAAGATTGGGTCGTTGCCTCACAAGCAGAAGCAAAGGTAGTACAACCCCAGGATATCAGGTATGATTTTATCTGAGATACAAAAATGCTGAATGCAAAAATTATTTTTTCAATCCATCATTCCACTTGGATTGTGAACATAGTCCCTATGAGAAAGAAGAATGGAGAAATTCTCCTATGTGTTGATTTCAAAAATCTAAATCAGTCATCTTTAAAAGACAACTATCCCCTACCCATCATGGATCAGCTACTGCAGACAGTGACTGGCGCTGAGATGTTATTAATGCTAGATGGTTTTTTGAGATATAGTCAAGTAGAAGTTGGTGAAGCAGACCAACATAAGACCACTTTCACAACACCTTGGGCCACCTTTACGTATTTCAGAATACCTTTTGGCTTGATCAATGCTAGTGCCACCTTCCAAAGAACAATGGATCTTACTTTCATAAATGAAATGGAGAAGTTCATTATGGTATACCTTAATGATTTGACAATATTTTTTAAGCATCCTCTTGATCATGTGCATCATCTACAATAAGTGTCAGAGCTATGTAGGTAGAATGGTATTTCTCTTAATCCCAAGAAATTAATTTTTGAGGTTACAGAAGGTAAACTTCTTGATCACACTATGTCCTAATAAGGCATAAAGATCGACCCAAAAAGAATCAAATCCATCCAAGAGCTTACTCTTCCTACCAGTAAGATCACAGTCTACTCTTTCTTTGGAAAGGTGAATTTTTTTATGAAGGTTCATTCCTAAATTCATAGAAAATACTCGCCACATTGTCGATATGATGAAGGGCAAAGCCACTTTCAGCTGGACTGAAAAAGGCAAGTCGGTATTTCAAGACATCAAAGAAGCTATCGCCCATGCCCTAATTTTGGTTTGTCCTGATTACACCAAAGACTTCATGATGTATAGCTATGCTTCTGAACACACACTTTTAGCCATTTTGGTTCAGCAGAATAAAGAAGGTGTAGAATCTCCCATATCTTTCATGAGTTTTCTCTCAAAGCTCATGAGCTGAAGTATTCAAACATAGAAAATCATGCTTATGCTGTGGTAAAGACGGTAAAACACTTCTATTTTTACATCCTGAACTCACACACTGTTATTTTGGTTTTTGATACAACAGTCAAGTCCATTCTAACTCAACAGGAGTTTAAAACCAAAAAGGGCAATTATATTGCCAAAATTTAGGAGTTTGATCTTGTTATCAAACCTATGAAGATTGTGTAGGGAAGAGGTCTCTGCTAATTAATTGCTGATAACATACTAGAAGAAGTAGAGTATGAAGAAATAGAAGCTGAAGACACGCCAACATTTCTCTTTGTCACCACTACGAATGAGTGGTATTTGAATATTGCTCATTTTCTTACCTATGGTCAGTGTCCTGCTCACCTGTCTCATAAAGAAAAGAAGATTGTTAAGTTGAAAGCTGCCAACTTTGTCTTGTGAGACAACGGTCTGTACAAGAGAAACTTTGATGGGGTGTTCTTTCGTTGCATGGATAAGGTGTAACAAAATAAACTTTTGGAGTCCTTCCACAATTTGGCTTGTGGAGGACATTTTTTTGCACCTGTGACTACCTATAAGATTCTACGAGCCAAGTACTATTGGCCTACTCTATTTTGAGATTCATATGCTTGGGTGTATAGATGCGAGTTGTGTCAACAGTTCGTTGGCAAACCCAAATTGGCTGCATTACCCCTCAAGCCTGTGGTGATAGAAGAACCATTTCAACAATAGGAAATTGATTTTATTGGCACTATAAATCCATCCTCAAGTGCTAGACATGATTATGTCCGTACAGCCACAGACTACTTTACCAAGTGAGTGGAAGCTATTCTAGTCAAGCATGTTACTTCAGAAGTAGTATGTAATTTTTTCAAGGAAAACATCATTTTCAAGTTTGGGGTCCCAACCAAGATTGTAACAGACAATGCACCCTGTTTTTCTTCTCATGAGATTACCCAGTTCTGCTACTATTATGAGATTATCTTCTCCACCTCTTTTGACTATTATCTGCAAGGAAATGGTCAAACAAAATCAAGCAACAAGAACTTGGTGACCATTATTAGGAAGTTGATAGATGACAATCAAAGAATCTGGCATAAAGCATTGCTTGACGCTTTATGGGCAGACATGATTACTCCCAAAATGGCAATAGATATGTCCCCATTCCAACTTCTGTATGGTCTTAATACAGAGGTACTAATCACCTTATAATTATCAGCATTGAAGTTAGCAAAGGCAATAGAAGATTCAACTTTTGAAAGTTCCATTGATAAGAGGATCATGTGCTTGACTGAGCTAAATGAGCAATGAACTATGGTGGTGGACCGAATTGCTGTGCATCAAAATCTGGTAAAGAGACTCTTCTATCAGAAAGTAAAGATTCATAATTTTCAGATTGGAGATCAAGTCTTGTTGTGGGACAAGAGGAGAGAACCAAAAGGAATGCATGGAAAATTAGATTCCTTGTGGAGAGGCCCATTTTCCATTCATCGTTTAAATGGTGAAAATAGTTTTTTGCTAAATTTTAAGATGGAACGCCATTTTTTTTGCCTCACAGTGGGTAGCATCTGAAGCACTTCAATCTTTGAAGTATCAGATAAGTCTAGTTGTACATATGTATAATTTTTGTATAGTCTTCCTTTTGTTTTGTGTTGTTCATTTATTTTTGGTGCCTTTCTTTTTGGGTAGCATGACTCCGTAACCCAATGGCATAGATGAAGGCACTGAGATTCTGGTTTTTACTCCCTTTGATTGCTTCAATTTCAATTGATGGAAGTTTTCTAACTGGAGCTAGCTGTTATTTCCAAAATTTATAACTTGTTTTTGGTGGATAACAGGCCAATCATTTTGGTCTTATAGGCCAAAATGGTCTCTTTCTTTCAAAATATTCTAAGCAGTTAAGTTTTTCAAATATTCAAGCCTTTTTAGCTAAGAAAGTCGTAGGTTCAACAGGTGGGCTTTCTTCAAAGGAAGTTAAAAACACTTAAGGCATTTCCTTAGTATTTTGAGGATGGTTCAATGCAAAGGTTTGATCAAAAGACTTAATGGTGGGCTTCAAACAATTGGAATGAACCATTGAACCTTGAACCGAAAAGGTTTAAAGGTTCAATGAGTTCAACAAAGTTCAAAGGACTTAAAGAATAAAAGGATTTAAAGAGTAAAGATTGAACCGTTGAACCATTGAACCTTGAACCAAAGAGAGTTCGAAGCTTCAAAGGTTCAAAGGGTTCAAAGAGTTTAAAGTTCAGAAGGAAGCTTTAAGTGAATGAAGGAAGCAAAAGATTCTAGAAAGAAGTTCAACCAAATAGTTTAAAGAAATGGTTCAACCAAAGAAGAAAAGGAGAGCGAACACGACTATTTACAAAATATTGAATCGACAAACCATTGAACCATTGAACCATTGAACCTTTGAACCAAAAGGGTTTAAGGTTCAAAAGGTTCAAAGAAGTTCAAAGCAACTGGTGATGTCCCCACATACATCAATTTCAGAGTGATAGAATAACCATTGATTTTCAAAAGACCTGAGAACAAGCTTAGCAACTAGCCCAGAAAGGAGCCGAAGGAGCCAGCATAAAGCGATAAGATAGCCTCGAGAGATCAGATCACCAAGAAGAGACAAAACATGGCAAGGGAAGAGAGAACTATAGGAAATCTAGAAATATCTGTAGGAGAGTTATTTCCAGTAGGTGGAACAATCCACCAGGTGGACATCAGAGAACATAAACATTCAAAGGTGCGGCCTATTTTTTTGCATTAAGTAATGGTGAATGGACAATCATGTAAGCATCATAAAGAAGACCAGACAATCCATGCTTAGGAGGAGACATTTGAGATGATTTAGAATGCCAAAGTTAAGGCCGATGACCTGTTCCAGCATGGCCCTTTCACAGATATTCAATGCATTCAATTCAACATGGACCATTTTCATGAAAACAAGCACCCAAGTCTTTTTTGTGATGCTATATATTGTAATCTCTCATTTTGTATAAGGGAGATCTCTCAGTTATCAGAAGTGAAGATCTGCCCAAATTTAAAGGCACTCCTAAGATTTTGATCTCAGACTGTTAATCATATTTTGTTAAGTGAATGAGAAAGCAAGTGGCCTTTCAAACTTTGTGTTGAAATAGCTTGTGTTATTTAAAAAATTATTTTTATGTCTTTTTCCTAAATACAGTCTTGTCCATTTAATCAAACAAGCAGAACAAGTGGAAATAAGCTAGAAGATGTCCTGAAGCCAACTGTGGGAGACTTTGTGCAGTCTGTGTTTTGTGTAAAGGATACTAGAGAGACTTTGAGCTCTCTTTATCTTTCATAATCCTTTACTCTATTGTAGTTTTAGATGGAGACTTTGGGCTACGTTTAATTCTACGGTGTCCTTCACCCTAATCAGTGAGAGAAGCAATGAAAGACTTTGTGCTTTCGTGGGTTTCTTGTGGTTACAGTTACAACCTAGGAAGTCTTCCTCTGATTTTTTGAACATCATTTCTGAAAGAAGAGAAATGCCTTCAACAATTACCCAAGAATTCTCTCCTATTTTTTGAACATCATCTTTGAAAAAAGAGAGATAGATTTTATGATTTCACCCCTATGTGTATTTTCAACTTATATATATATATCCTATAAATTATAAGGAACCTCCCCTTGCTGAGAGGAGAGATTTATCTCATTCTAGCTGTGGTCACCACACCCATTTTGTCGCATAAATATCCTTATGCTGTGGTTGATGTAACCATTTTGCCGTCAGTAAGCTGGTGACAAAATATTCACCCAACAATGATGAATATGATATTTCAAATTATTGAGTATTCAAGTGTATTTGAATGAAAGACTATTATTTCTGTGTGCATTATATTAGTTATGAAGGATAAATAACATTTGTGTTGTGTAAATATGTACCAGAATCATTATATGGTATCAGAGTAGGGGGTGTCCAAATGAGAGTCTTTCCTCTCTGAAAGACGCAATCCAACTTTGTTGGAATTCTCTATGCTAGTCATTAGAGTTTTCAAGAGCTTTGTATAGCTTCGTATACTAATCAAGATTTTCATCCAAACACAACATTTATGGATCTATTTTATTCTTTATTTTAGACCCGAGAGAAGTTTTAGTCTTTATATTTCTTTGAGAGAGATGAGAGATTTGTTTGATTTGTGCATATTCTCTATATATGTGCCATCTTCCAGTGCTTTGAATCTTTATGTAGTTGTTATCATTTGTATATAGTGCATCTCTAATCTATTGGCAGTTCATTTGAATGCATCTTCATTGTGCTTTACCTAGCTCGATGCATATTTGGTTTCTCTATCCAAGAAAATATTATTAGTGCATCAAATAATTGAGCGTAGATCCACTGGAAATCAACATTATAAAATTCTATTATTCTCATTCGCACAATCTATGCAATTATCTACTTGATGGTTCTGCCAAATGCACCATGATCTTCTCTACCATCCAACTAAATGTGACATTTAGGTCACTTGGCACATCTCTAAATCACTTCAAGCTAGTAGTTTTCAGTTCTCAAAGGTCAAAACCACCATATAACAACCATGTCCCCCACTGACCCACTTTCCAAATTGCTATCCATTTAAAGCTTTTATGTCATTTCCCAAAGCATGTCATCTATTGCACTATTCATTTCCATTTTCTACAACACTCTTTTGCTTTGTGTGCCACGTTGCATCTGATCTAGGTGATTTGGTATGTTTTATAGCTTTAGTAAGTTTGTTTGGATATATTTTGTGAGTCGATGTTCTTTTAATAGTAAGTCCTTAGTTGAGTAATGTTATTACAATGTCTTTGTAATAGTGTCATTGTCATTATAAGTTCTTTAATTGATCAAATGTTATATTATGTTGGTCACAACAATTTAATATTAAGTTGTAAAAAGACGAGTCATAGTATATCGTATGGTAGCTAAAGATGTTAAGTCCTTTTTTAGAATTTAAAGTAAGGTCAATTAAGTCTTGTCTTATGTTAAAGTTTAGTTGTCTTTTTATTTTTGGAAGTGTAAAATGTTTAGTAATTATTTTAAATCAAAAGAGTTGTCAGTTATTTAAAAATGAGTCAAAAATTAAAATTCATTTTTTCGTCAATAAAGTATAGTAAATCATGTTCTCAAGAGTCTAAATTTTTAAGTTATTTTATGTCATATATAGTTATTGTCAAACTTGTAAAAATATATATTTTTGTGCCTCACAAATGCATTATTGCTTACACATGATGTGCAAATTATGGGGGGTTTCGATTTATATGGAAGCAACTAATAAAGAACCTGTCAGAACCATCAAAACACATAATGACCTATCTTGTTAACTAAGCAACTTATAACATAGGAGGATGGAGGACATAGGAGGTTGCAGGACAATCAATGTCCTCTTGCAAGCCACAAGTGATGGGGTCGCATAATGCAGTTGTGGCTTATTTTTTAATTTTCATTTGCAAATAAGAACATATGATACATTCATGTTCACATAATGTAATAAGTGAGCTTATTTCTTTGTATTTCCCCATGAGGTAAGATAGTGATGAGAACTAATAGAGTATTGTAACATCATGATGTATATGGTTGTTGGTCAACCACATGTAAAATCATCTTCATAGGTTGTTGGTTGTCCTGTAAAACCATCTGGATGTTTTGGTTGTTGGTTATCCACTGGAATTTTTTTTTTTGATTATAGATTATTGGTTATCCGAGTGTAAAAGCATCCTTGAGGTTGTTGGTTGTCCTGAGAAACCATCCAGATTATGAACAAGTTTTGTTGGTAGCAGTTGTAGTACAAAATAATGTTTTCCCCATGTTCGCACTAAGAGAGGAATGTTAAGAATATCTAGTTAGTGCTCACATTTTATATAATTGGGTTTTTAATAATTTATCAATTATTGTGACAATTCATAATATTAAAATAATATATTGTTGTTTACGTTGAGTTGTAACAACTCAATGTTAAGATAGGTTTCATTGAGAGATTCTAGGAGGGAGTGTAGGGATGCTGAGTTATCATAGGAGAGATTTGTGGGGATATATATAGTGTTGAATCCTTCTATTAAGGAGATCATGCACTTATATGTATACTCTCATGATGAATATGCTATTTTAAATTATTGAGTATTCCGAGTGTATTTGAATGAAAGATTATTATTTTTGTGTGAATTGTGTTAATTACGAAGGATAAATAACATTTGTGTTGTGTAAATATGTACCAAAATCATTATATCTATATTAAATTAATTAGAATTCTTCTATGCATGTTTACTTTCATATTTAATACCTCCATTTTGTACCACTTGCTTTGGTGAGCAATAGGTTAGATTTTACTTTAATTTGTCATTTACTTTATGAAGAAGAAAACATAGGACCTAGCTAGGGTTATTGCATGTTCTTTCTTGACCAGATGCTTTGGAACCCTCTCTAGTCATATTGTTGTGGTAAGGGACCCCTTAGTTAGGTACAAAGGACCCATATTGGTCATGACCCCGATTGTCTGAACGTATCAACAAGTGGAAGGGCCAATGTGATTTATATTCTCTAAGCTAGGATTGATTTGTAAATTAACTTCATTTTCCATTGTATACATTTTGGTGAACTTGACATGAATCTAACCCTTACAGGTTTTCATTCACGCCTTCATTTATTATGATCTATTATCTATTTTTATTTATAAAGTACTAGATCGAATATGTCAATATAGTCTAACATTTTGTGCACATGTTTAACACACAGTCACTATGATTGACTCTGTATTTCTCTATGTAGGTCTTCTCCAACAATAGGTAATTAGATCGATTAGCTTGACTTAGTTCACTTCTTTCATAAAAGTTTTTAGACTTCATTGATCCAGTCAACTCTGTTAGCAGAATAAAAATCATCATTTGAACAACATAGCATAAAAATAAAAACTTCAGCATCTTCAAAAGTTATCATGTTCATTCTTACCTTCTTAGTCATTTTTGTTCTTCATTTACAGTCTTGTTTTTCATAGTTTCCAATTTATAGAACTATAACCCTAAAACAAACTAGATCGACTAGATCAACACATTTTTGTAGCTTGCTTTTCTCTCTAGAAGACTCAATCACCCTGTTTGATTGTGTTATTTTGGCTCTTACTTCAATAGAAAATATCAGCCCTGTTGATTCTATTATGTACTATTTTCATACAAGGGCCCCTGAACTGACTCTATACTCTTCAAAACAAAGGAATTAACCTATCTTGTTAGTAATGAATTCACTTTTTATTTTTGTTGCTTAATTGCTTAGAGTAACAAACATAAACTAAATAGGAGGTTTTTAATTTATCCATTTAGTCACACTATTTTTATTTTTCACGCACTTCCAACTCACATAACACCAAAAATCATTAAACAACTTCTACCTAAGGTCTACCTACTTGAATCTCATCACCAAGGGAGAAGCCAACTTGATTTTCTAGCCAAGTATAAATATGTGGTTGAAGGTATATATTGACAAAACACCTAACACTCTTATCACTATGGGATTGTGAAGTGAGGGGGTAGGCCCCAATATCAAGTCAGTACCAACACCAATATAGATCCCTTTTAGCATCAACTACCTAAAATCATCATTACATTACTTTTCTAGTTCCTTCTTATCATGAAATCTCTATCATATTAATTTCAAAATTTATTATAACTTAAATTTTTTTAGGAATGACCATTTAGATTAATATTTATATTTTTTTGCTTGCTCTCTAATAATTGTATGTTATATTGCAAAACTTGTATCAGCCAACATTGGTACAAGGTTTGTGTTATGTGCCACAACTACATCGATTGGATTGATACAGTTGTTTGTATATTTTTTTCAATTTTTTTATAAAATCAGACTAGATCATCTATAGTCATAATTGTCAACATCTATTCCTACCCTCATAACACAATTGATATACTCGACTGTGTCTCCTATAATTTTTGTCTCTCTACATGACACTATCATCTTATCTGACCTAGTCTCTTGCAGGCTCATCAAAATTCTTTTCCACAAAACATAATCATTCTATCCAACTCAATCTCACACAAACTGGTCTTTAGTACTTTTCCACATATCACAATGACTAATTCAACTATCTTTTCTTCAAATTTTCTATTGGTCTTTCCTCCATACCCTTTCGACATAAGTCGAGTCTGTACCTCTTAGCTAATATTGTTAAGTATTTGGCCAACTTTGTTTCTATTTTCCACCTTTGCTTTCTAATCTCAGATTCTTACTTCAAGCATCTTGAAATCCCCTATCAAAATATTTTTGGACAACCTCAATCCATTTAGATGATATATGGTATGCTATTTTCTTCATACATTTGCTACCCAAGAAGATTATCACTCTTAGAGTACTTTCACTCATCCCTCATCTTTTGGTTGCAATATGGTCCAAATTACTGCAACTAATGACATTGATGGATTAGATCCATTTTGCACTTCTCAAGATAATTCTTTCTTTAAATCACCTTATTAAAATGTGGGGGCAATTCACACAAGTCTAACCAACAACCCCATAGCAAACCTTCTAAACACCAACACCCTGCCTCCTAGCAATCCCCCACCTAACAACCCTCCCCTTAATACCAATTTGAGAAATCTTCCTCCTACCAATTCTAACAATCCACATCCCAACAACATCCACTAGTTAATACCACTTAAAGTCTTGCATAAATAGTGTAATAAATGAACATCATGCAAACAATTAATACTTCTCAAATGATGCAAATGCAACATCACTTGTTAAACATGGCTAATCAAACTCCTATTCTTCTTCCCAAAAATAACTAAAATTTCATCCCTCCACCTCTTAAAGATGCCATGAGAAATATTATTCCATAAACCATTATGCATAACAAGATGCTTCAAAACATTCAAAATGAACTATTAGCCCCCTTCATTGTTTCTATTGATATTGGTAATTTATCTCCAACTATTAAATATGATGGGACTAAAGACCCTACATCATTCCTCAAATCATTTTTTAATATTTATAAAGAGTGTATTCAAAATAATACTTTTTCCACTACCAAAATTTTAGTTAAAACATTCACATGTGACGTATTAGAATGATATAATCAACTCCCCCAACATTCTATATGGAAGCTTGAGGATTTAGTCAATCCTTTCATTAAGGAATTTCAACACAATAATCTTCCTAAAAATTGTCTCAGCCATTTAATTAATGCTAAACAATCCCATTTTGAATTATCTTATGATTTCATCAAACAATAGAAATCTTTGGCTCACAAAGCTGATCACAACATGACTGATGATAATTTTTTTGAACTCTTCGTAATTGCCTTAACACCTTCCTTTCAATACAAGGTTAGAACTCACCCTTTCCCCACCATCCCCACCACCCTCCCACCCCAAAACTCTAAATGACACTATCGATCAAGCTAAGTGATAATACTCTTACGAAACAATTTGAACCCAACATTAAAACCATCAAGAGATATTTACAAAACTCCACCAATGCAATCACTGGCAATCTTCCTCAAACAAAAATAGGGGTAGCCAAAATGGATAATACCCAAGCTTCCCATATGCTCCTAACTATTCAACAAATGAAACAACTTTTAACTCCTAAACCGTTCACTTATGCTAATAATCCATCTACATGGTATGATCCTTACAAATTTTGTTGGTTTCATGTCGGTGTCAGTCATTCCCATGAAATATGTCATGGGATTACCAACTTTGTTATTTCTTTTATTTTAGGAGATACATTCAATCATGATGTTATGATCAAAATATGTCATCACGATTATGTTAACACCTCTAAAAAACTAAGCTTTCAAGCCTTATTACTCTAACAACCCAAAAACATTTTACCTCAAACCCACAAGATTCAAACAAAAATATTTGTGCAATTGACATTGACTATGACCAATACTATACCAATTCTCAATATGTGAATGAAACTAAAGTCAATTATGTCAGGATCTTAGAGCACAAAGCTCCAATACCAACTGTCAGGTTCCTACTCCTTAAGAGTACAATTGATTACCTTTGTATAAGCAACTAAACATGGAATTTAACCAAAAGTAATATGTAACTAGAATTCAGAAATAGCATAGAATATGAGAGACAATACAATCTTGTATTAACACTCTTCTAGAAGGAAATATAATGAAGAAATTACACTCTTCCCACACCTCTTAGGCATACCAGTAATTTTTCCTCAAGAGTTATCTCTTTCTCAATTACAAACCAATCAAATCAATAACCGAGTTGTTGTTTCCACCAGTCAGTAACAATACTGCCAGTACACCAAGTGCTCAAAGTACTCCAAGTAGATCTCCCTGATCTTGCTCCTTGATGTGTTGTAGATCTCCTTTGACCTTGCTACCCCACAGATCTCCTTTGACCTTACACACACACACACACCTGCAGATCAACTGACCTTACTTACCATGTAGATCTTCTTCCTGATCTTGCACACCTGCAGATCAACCTAGTCTTGCACACTTGCAAACCTTCTAGATCTTACACTTGGAAGAACCCTTGTCCTTGCCTTTGCAAGTCCTTCTAATCCTTCTTCCTTGAGGATCCCTTCTTTGATCCTTGATTACAATATATCCCCATGGGTCTATTAAATAGATCCCAAACCAAACAATAATTAAAAACGCAGACTTAAGACTAAAATTAGTCTTTACATGCAAACAAGCAGTTCGTTTAACTAACTGTTCATCAAACTAACAGTTCTGGACCGCATAGGTGACCGACGTTGATCGCTATCTATCTGGAGATGATCGATGTCAGTCAATTCCTGACCGATGTTGGCAGCTTTCGGTCAACCCCTGACTGACGTCAATTGGCCTGACTGACATCAGTTATTGTGACACTCAACAACCTCCTCCATTTGCATACTGGTGAAGCTTTTAGCTCCACAACCTAACAAATTATTGATGTAAACCTGCCCACAAAGATCTTGTCACAAATCCAAAGAAACCATTACTCGAATAAAAACTTCTTAAATACACCACTAACACTAACATACTTTCTAACATGAATGAAGAAACACTTCCACAATTCAAACCTCAAACTACTTCTCTTCCTACTTAAAACATTTTACCCTCCAAGCCTTGTACTAATTATTCATCTTTAAAATCTTATTAAAATTTATTAGAGGAACTTAAATCTTTACACCTCTCATGGAGTTAGTTCGCACTTCTTCATATCACCATAAATTCTTAATGCAATAGTTACAATAAATTGAAGAACTTGTTTCCTTTGAAGTAGAACCTCTTCAAGATCCTACATTGACAAAAGTACACACAATCAAAATTGTTTTTCCTTCTTCTAAACCTTCCATATAATTCATTGAAGAAGATATGATCAATGATGAAATTATCTTTCGAGCTGACGGCCCAAATCTCTTTATTAAAATCATAATTAATACCACCCTTATTCGAAAAGTCTTAGTAGATGAAGGGTATAAAATTAATGTTACATCCCTTTGGCTAATTCAACAACCTAGGTATAACAAAGATCATCTTAATTAAACTCGTCTCACATGTCATGAATTTGATAAGACAAATAAAAAACTACTTGGTTGTATTTGGATCCCTCTCATTGTTGGACCCAAAATCATATGTACTATGCTCATGTTTCTTGACTTACCATTATCCTATAATATAGTCCTAGGTCATCCATGGACACAATGCATGAGGGTTATTGTCTCCTTAGGTAGCCAATGTATCAAGTTTATTCATAATGGAAAATGTTTTAAACATGAGGCCAATACTAATCCATAGAGTATTTAGCTACCTAACCCCAAATATCAATATCAGATTCTAATTATTCCACAAATTAATAGTGCACCTCTACCTGACTTCACCAACATGAATCTAAATTTATAGGTCACTCTTGCTGATTCTAATGATGATGAGCCAAATGACTTGAAAAACACTTGCAATACTATTAAGTTATCTCCTTATATTTTAGGAGTGGCTCCCTCCTTCCTTGTTGCCTTGTGATCGAACCATCCCTCTCATCGATGAGATCACTGAACTTCCTCTTCTATGTAATGCACATGAAGCATCTTACATAGAATATGACTTCACATGTAATGAATATGGAGTGGCTAAGTTATTTCAAGACCCTTTTACCATGCCACCTTTAAAATTTAGTGATCTAGGTATATCTCCTTCTGATGCTCCTCTAGAGACACAAGCATGTACTAGCTCTTACACCTATGATGGTAACTACATCATGGCCCAAGCTCAATCACGAGACTTTGAAATTTAACACTATTAGCTAACCTAGCTAAAATACATATTTTTAACCATGATGTTCATGTCATTTTAAGTATTTGCTTTAGTATTGTTGTGCATAACATCATCACATATCCAGATGCAAAACCCATACGACAAAAATAACAAAAATTTCCACTCAAAATTTCCACCCTATGCCATAAATAAATTATCAAATTATTGGATTCCAAGTTTATTAAACATATTGACTATTCTGAATGGGTGTCAAACATTCTTCCTATTCATAAAAAAATCACCATGGTCATTTGTATACTCATCAACTTCCACAATCTTAACCTCACATATCCCAAAGACAATTTTCCATTACCTTTAATAGATGCCATCATAGATTCCATTGGTAGATATGAAATGTTGTCACTCATGGATGGTTTTTTAGGATACAATCAAATTCACATAGCCCCTGAAGACCAACACAAAATAACATTCACTATAGAATGGGTCACCTATTACTATGTTAAAATAACTTTCGGCCTTAAAGATACTGGAGTTTCCTATCAACATGCCATGACTTATATATATCACAATATTATACACAAAATTGTGGAAACCTATATTGATGACCTCATTAACAAATTAAAAAGTTTCATAACACATCTCACTGATCTAGATATCAATTTTGATCGATTAATCAAATACAAAGTTAGACTCAACCCCTACAAGTGTATCTTTAGTGTTACATTTGGTAGACTATTAGGGTTCTTAGTATATCTGCATAGTATTGATGTTGATCCTACTAAAATCAATGTTATAGTCAATATGTCCACTCCTCATTCCATTCTTGACATTCACAATTACCTTGGCAAACTTGGGGCAATCTAAAAATTATCTTAGAAATGGCTTATTGCATCTACTCGATTAATTCCCTTCTAAAAAAAAGTAATGCTCTAGAATGGACTGATCCCTATTAGAAAGCTTTTGATAGTTCGTGAAAGAATCTTTACTCCACCCTCCTACCCTACACTCACCTTCGAATGATCATCCTTTAATTTTATACACCTCTTTTACTCCTATATTAGTTGGGGTCATGCTTTCCCAAAAAGATGATATCGAAAGAGAATAAATTATTTATTATATTAGTCAAGGCCTCATTGATTACAAAAAATGTTGTATTAAAGTAGAATGTGATTGCCTTGCTATCTACTTTAAAGTTGAAAAGCTCCATCACTATATACTTTATCAAACCACTTATGTGATTTCCCATTCCGATCCACTTCATCATTTTTTATTCAAAGCATTTTTACCTAGAGATAGAATTGGTAAATAGATGGTTCTCTTGATGGAATTTGACCTTCAAACCATAACACAAAACTTTGTAAAAGGGTGAATCATTTCTAATCAACTTGGAATGGCACCCATATCTGTTACAAATCACCTTCAAGATAATCTACCTAATGATAACATTTTTTATATTTAAGGTCTTAATTAGGATATCTCCCTTAAAGATTATTTCCATAATTTCAGTGCTAATTTAGAGGAAAATAATCAAGAAGATACAAATATCATTATTGATACTAGTAAAGACAAAGTAATCATCAAACATTTTCCTAAAGTCACCATTAGTTTTCATGAAGACACTTGGACCCTCCACTTTGATGGCACCAAATGCCTCTAAGGAACTAGGGAATATAACCCACCCTAATGGTAAGTGTTATAGGCTCAATTTTCACCCTTGGATAGGGTTCTTTAGGATCTCTCCAATTGAGCTATAATATTGGGACAACCCTAGGTTGTGGGTCACCTATGTTGGGGCTGAACCTTTGGAGTAGGCTGAGTTCCTCTTTGATGCTCACCTAAAACTAAAACTAAGCCTAATGCTTCATGAGAAAAAGGGTTAGAAAAAGAGTAATGGATCCTCAAAAAGTTAACTAGGTGATGCACCAAATTTAAAAGGGAAGATCTCATAAGCTTGAACCCACACTAGATCCATAGGAGATAGTACTAGCTTACACAACCTTAAGATCAAGCTAATTTGCATAAGTATTTCATGGAAGAGGATCATAGTAGAAAAATAATCTAGACCTAAAAAAAACATTGAAAAATCTCTAAATAAGGTCAAAAATAAGGACCATGGATGAGGAAGATTCTCCTTCACACAATGCCATAATGCACAACTTGCCAAACATAGATTCAAGGCAGAAGATAGGTAAAGAAAGTCTCATTGCATTAAGAGGTAGTTCTTACAAATGCTTGACAAGGTCGAGCCTAATCAAGCTGAGCATACTTTATAGTATCCCAAAGAGTTCCCTATGTCTCAAAAAGATAAAAAGTCTAAAATATGAGAACCCCTTACAAAATGGAAAGACAGGGATAATATAAGAAAAGAGGGGGAGGAGAGAAGGGGAAACATGTCATTTATGATAATCAATGAGATGTCAGCTTCAAGAGATGTTTCACCAAGAGTTTGGTCTAATTAGAGCAAGTTATTATGATAAAGATATTCATTATTTGTCCAAATAGCCTCTGAATCATTCCATTAGTTGAACATGCTACACTAGAAAACAAGAGTTTTCCAAAAATGGTAAGTCATGATCTTGCTAGAATTGAACGCCCCAAATACTTTCCAAATCCCCAAGTCTTATTGGTTTGGATCTTCCACTAGATTTACTTATGAGGACAAAATCCTCATATCTTCAAACTACCTAAGACAGGTCATGTCTGATCTGAGCAACAATTTGTTGAGGACATGACTTGGGATGATTTTCTCATTAATCATATATATGCTCTGTACCTTGGGTCCTAGACCAAAACTACTATATGTGAAAACCAATCTAAGGATATTAGTTTTCCTATAGTTTCACATATACACAATTTAATGCTAGGTCATACCTGAGTCCACATTAAGATCATTTTCCTTTACTTTTTCCAACTTGGGTTGGGCTTGAGTTCAGGTTCTTTAGCTTAACCTACTAAGTCAGGTCCATTTTGTCTTTATCAACTTTATTTGAACCTCCCAACTCATTCCCTTACTATTGTATGTCGAAACCACCTTGGATTATTGACCCCTTTGACTTTATTTTTCTCCATTAGATTTTGAGATCTGATTAAGTGTGGACCATAGTTATTTGGGACCCACTACCTTGAGCTTAATTTCTCATTGGTATCTGGGATTCACTGACCATTTGACTTGCTTGAAATCCCATGAACTTGACACTTGTTGGCCATGCATTTCTATCAGGTTTGCACCATCCAAATGGTTACTTTGTGGGTCTTAAAAATGATGTTTGTGTAGACGTCTACCAAATTTTGACCAACTTTATAATTTTATGACTTGAAGCATAAAGATCATGGGAACACCAAATTTTTAGAGAATGGACCTAATGCTAAAAGGAACAAACCCTTTTGATTTTTTGGCCATTCAAACTTTCTATACATTTTTATAAAATGTTGAAGTCAATTGATTCATTCGATCTTGCATGATGTCTTGATGATAGTTTGGTCTAAAATGGCTAAGTATGGAAACTTAGCAAATTATGCATTAGGATGCAACTTTGCCCATGCATATCTTTCATTGTGATATGACACATGAGCTAAAATTGGGTACATATCAGCCTGGGACTAATGTGATGAAACCCATGTGACCAACTCTCCTTGACTCATCTATAGACGTCAAATCTAGTAGGATCAAAATGGTCACTTAGATTTCCTTACATTGGAACCAAATGTTTAGACAAGCTCTAGATGGAATGAGTGGACTAGATGAGTACCATGCACTCCCATACTCTTCCCAAGCATTTTTGACACTCCATAGAGTCTCTGCAACTTTGGACCATTCTTTAAAAATTAATGAATTACACTTTAAGTGAACTTAAAGTGCCTCAAAAGCTTGTGAGTTTCATGATTTCTCTATTCCACTCATTCCATCTAGAGCTAGTCCAAACCATTTTGATCAATCAAAAACTCTGCTTCTTTCCTTGCATTATGACCATTAGTCATTGGGCACATGCTTAGTATGTGGGCCAAATATGGCTAACAGTAAGATCATCCCTCTAGAATTTAGCATAAACTTTGATGTCACTAATAACATGGCAGCATATGAAGCTCTAATCTTAGGTATGAAAGTAACACTTGACTTAGATATCCATATTTACATGCTTTGGGTGACTCCCAACTTATCTACCACCAGGTTAACAATAAGTACTAGTGTAAAAGTGAAAATCTCATTGATTATCATCAAATAATAACCATACTTGCCAAAGAGTTTACCTCTTTTACCATTGAGACCATTCTAAGAGATTAAAACTATATCATTGATTCTCTTGATTCTTCAACACCTTTATTCCATCCTTAACAAATAATTAATGATTTCTAATTTCTTATTTAAATAAGAAAATCACCCTCTTCTATCCAACCACATGATTCACTTATTTGTCACATTGAGGCTGCAGTGTAAAAGTGAAAATCTCATTGATTATCATCAAATAACAACCATACTTGCAAAATAGTTTACCTCTTTTACCATTGAGACCATTCTAAGAGATTAAAACTATATCATTGATTCTCTTGATTTTTCAACACCTCTATTCCATCCTTAGCAAATAATTAATGATTTCTAATTTCTTATTTAAATAAGAAAATCACCCTCTTCTATCCAACCACATGATTCACTTATTTGTCACATTGAGGCTGCCACTATTCAACAAAGCCCATGGTACAAAAACATTATCCAATTCCTTGAACACTAAATGTAGCTTCCAGACACAAATTATCATGAAAAGATTAGAATACGTAAACAAGACTTTAAATATGTATTTTGATACAACACCCTTTATTTATATTATGCAAAAGGTACCCTACTCCACTGTGTAATGAAATAAGAGGTTCCTCCTCTCCTCAAGAAAGTACATGGGGGCATTTTCAGTGATCACTGTAGTAGACATGCTACAACTCACAAATGCTTACATATGGGATACTTTTAGCCCAATTTAAAAAAGGACATAATCAATTTTTCCAAAAATTGTAATTCTTATCAACTTCATGATAATCTAATCCATTCACCACCATTTGAGCTCTGAACTATGGAGTCTCCTTGGCCATTCTCCATGTGGAGATTAGATCTCATTGGCAAATTACCTTGATCACAAGATGGTCATATTTTTACCATTACTAATACTGAATATTTTACTAAATGGGTAGAAGCCATGCCTCTTGTCAATGCCATGAGAACCACTATCTCTAAATTTATCTTTAAACAAATCATTTTTTGCTTTGGATTTCTCCATACTATCATTTCTGATAATGGTGATAATTTAAAAAATAAGGACATGGGATAATTATGTATTGAATTTAAATTTTTTTCCACACCTTACCATATACAATGCAATGGCCAAGTTGAGGCCACTAACAAAATTATCAAAAAAATTCTACAAAAGACCATTCGAAAAACCCACACTAATTGGTATCTTCACTTATATCCTATACTTTGGGCCTATCATACTAGCATATGTACTACCACTGGGGCAACACCATTCTCACTAGTCTATATTTTTGAGTCCATCTTACCATTAGAAGTTAAACTCCCTTATTTACATATATCTCTTCATGATATCATTCTTGATGAAGAATTATGTGAAGCTCACATTCATGCCTAGATGTTCTTGATGAACACAGTCTATCCACTCTTCAACATAACCATCAATACAAGGCTTGTATCACCAAACAACATAATAAAAAGATCAAAGTCTACACTTTCAAAGTTGGTGACCTAGTCCTTAAGTTTGACTATGTTGGTGTAGACTTTTATCCCATTAGGTTTTATCTACACGGTCTAATCAATCTTGCTTAGGTTTAATAAAAGTCCTTAAGGGGAAAATAATTACACATACATGAGGATGTTGGGACTTGTCTATTTTCCACCTATATAAGGAACCTTCCTATGTAGTTTTTGGCTAATGATGCTAATACTTCTTAATACAAATTCTTTATTGTGAAGATATTATTTATTCCTTTTTTGAGTTATTATTTTTAGGTTTCACTACTCCATATAGGTTTTCTCCATGTGTTCGATCCAATCCACTAGATCTGATTATGACCCACTCCAACATGGTATCAAAGCTTTGATGGTACTCAAATGCTATTATTCCTATTGTGAGACCTCGCATTCAACTTATTCAAGTGTTTTTCATGATTTCACTTTTCAAAGGTTTGGTGGGATTTATCAAAAAATCATGTAGATCTATAAAACCAAGGTATCCTAATGAAAAATAGCTAGTGCCGTTGGATTCAGAAGGTGTTAAAACCTTAGGATTGGTTGTAAACATGACTTGGTTTTATGACAATCAATTTTCACCATTTTTAGAGTGTTTGAGGGTATTTTTCAAAAATCTATAGTTTTCATAGCATTCGGTACTCAAATATATATATATTTTGGTTTTTCAAAATAAAAAGTGGATATTTTCTAGATTTTCATAAGGAGAAACATATTTTACAAGATCTAGGTTCTCCTTGCAGGCATTTTTTGCCATTTTTAGCTAGTTTTTAGAAATTTTATACAAAGTCCAAGACTTAAAATAAATTTTAGCCTCTTCAGGCTCTATTTCATGTGGTGACATGACACCTAAAGTGTGCATGCATTTTTACAAATTCATGATCTTGAAGGACTATTGACTCGATGCAAACATGTACTCACACCCCGTGCCTTCATGAGGCCCAATGCCTACCAACCCAACTACCTTGAAAATAGTGACATGATGATGCACATTCTCCACATGTCATGCCTTTATGAGGCCCAACATCTACCATCTCAATTGCCTAAAATGTGGCTTTACACAAACTCCGTGTGTCACACCATCATGATGCCCAAGGCCTGACATGTAAACCACTAATTGTATGGTAAAACAACAACATAGAATGCCACCATACAACTATGAGTTTTCAAGTAGTGAGGTCCACTCCTTTCCAATGCCATATGTGGTTCCAATAGAAGACACATAATTACCACTAGTAGACACCTCTTTTTTTTGACATATGCATGACCATCAAATTTGAGCCGATAGTTTGTGACACTATTAATTGGTAAAAAGGAGATATTTTTGGAGTGACATCACTGCCCAAGTCACATCACAGTGTAAAGTGACATCATCAAGGGGGAAAACCCTCATCCTACCCATTATATCCTTGGTCATATGGTGTGGTCACATGAAGGGGGCTTTAATTTAGATTCCTCATAGTGGGGGCTTAAATCTAGCACCCAATTCCAAGTTTTGAACACTCAACATTTTTTCAAAATTTTCAAAGTGGAAGATCACATTACCATATTGAACTTCAAATGAGTATAACTTTTATCCTACTGGTCCTTTAGAGGTGCTATTTTTTTAAAAGTGCATATTTTTTTGAGCTCTTTGCATTGGTGTTATTCTCATGCATTATCAATTAAAACCTCTACATATTTAAGGGGTATTACATTACCATTCTATATCATGTATAGTCAATAGATACTTCCTTTCTGCATCATGGATCTCAATTTTGTTTCTCTTTTTACACCATTCAACTATCAGAAGTAGAAAGTCAAAGTTCAAATCCTCTTGAGGAGCAAAAGATTACATTGAATCATGATGGGTACAAAAAACAATTGACACCAAATGTAGAGAAGGTGAAGTGGTATAACTAAAGTGATGAAACCTATAGTCTATTATTCTTGTCTATGTATTCTAGCTTGATTTTTCATATTGAATCTATAATAACTCCAAATCAAGTGTGGACCTTATTATATAAACTCTTTAGAAAGTAGGATGAAATGAGGGGTCATGAGTTAGAGAATGAGCTCATCAATTTGATCTTCGGTGACCTTGATAGAATACAAAAATGATTCACCAAGTTCCAATCACTTAGGTTATAGTTGAAACTATACGACATTGACAGAAAAGATGATCAATTGATTCTTTCCATTATTGCCAAATTAGTATCTAAATATTTTGTATTAATTTCTACCTTTCACACCACCAAGTGTGCCCTTATAATTACATAGATAATGCCATTCTTAGATGAATTTACTATTGATTTGACTTAGGATCAAGACAAAATCATTCAAATGGGTACACTTCAATCCTCCAAATCTCATGCCTTGAGTCATGATAAACATAAATCTTCTAGTAGTAAAGAGAAGAAATAGAACAAGAAGGACCTAAAAAAAATTAAAGGGTCATAAATATGATGCTAGCCAAGAGCATCAAAAGTGTCCTCTTATTTAGATGAGAAACCCAAGAAAGAGTGACTCACATGTGGCTATTGTAAGAAATATGGGCATGATGAATCCAAATGCTTGAAGAAGTATATTGACCAAATGACAAAAATGATTGAGAATCATAATATCAATGTCCCTGATTCTTCCACTTAGAGTTCATTAGCATGGGGCTCTCCTCAGGCCAAAGATAGTAAGAAGGGAAAAGATAAGGACAAAACACTTGTAGTTGCATCCCATCCTTTCACATGGGTTATTGATTTTGGTGCATTGCACCACATGGCTTCATCAAATGTTCAAATCCTTAGATCCTTAATATATGCATTCTATTCTATTAGGTGTTGCTACATATGCAAAAATTAGTGGGAGTGGATATGTTGAAGTTAATGATGTGATATTTCATAAGGTTCTATATATTCTCTCTTTATCCACCAATCTCCTATCTATTTACCAAATCACCTACATCCATTCAGGAAAAAGAATTGAGTTCACACCTAATTCTATGGTTATTAGGGAAGATAACAATGAATTCATTATTGTATTTAAGAAAGCATATTACTAATTTAGGTTGTATACTTTCTCACATTTTACTCCTAATAAACCCTTTACTACATTGCTTACTCATTCAGATGAGGTGAGTAAACTATGGCATGAGCAATTTGACCATCTCAACTATTACTACCTAGAGCAAATTAGTCATCAAGACATGGTTTCAAGGTTTCCATGAGTTAAGATTTTTGATGGAGTTTGTTAGGGCTAATTTCTTGGTAAGCATCTAAAAGAGAAGTATGATAAGAGAAAATCACAAAGAGATAGACATATATTTGAGATTGTTCATAGTGATATTGCTATCCCATTTTCAAAAACTTCATTCAGCAAGACAAAATACACACTTACTTTCATTGATGACTATTCAAGGTATACTTGGGTGTATTTTCTGAGGAAAAATCCAAAGGTATTTGACCATTTTTAGGACTTCAAAGTGCTGTAGAGAAATAGTCAGATAAAGACATCAAGATTTTATGTATCGATAATGGTGGTGAGTATGTAAATAAACATTTTGAGCAATTCTATACATCAGGTGGGATTAAACTACAACATATAGTTCCATATAGTTCTTATTAGAATGGTGTTACAAAGTTCAAGAATAGGTCCTTAAAGGAAATGGCCAACTATATGTTACACTCCAAGTATCTTGCACCTTAGTATTGGGTCAAGGCCATCAACTGTGCTTGTTATATACATAACCAAAATCCTCATAAATCATTGATGGGAGTCACTCCTTTTGAAGCTTGGAGTAGTTAAAAACCCATAGTAGAGAAATTTTGATTGTTTGATTCACCTTCTATGGCTTACATTCTGAAGGAGAAATGTAAGGCATTGGAATCTTAGAGTTAGTCTTGCATCTTTGTTGAATATCCTAAGGGTGTTAAGGGACACATACTTCTACATCCCACCACTCATGAGTTTTTAATTGAGAGGATTTTTCATTTCATAGAAGGTCCCTTAGACTCCACACTAGACACCTCTCACCCTTCCTGGTATGCACTTGGATTTGATGATAGTTATGATGAATTAGATCCCCTTGATCAACCTCCTAAAGATCTTGATTCTTCTTTTAGTTCTGATGATGAGAGTAATGATGAGGATTCCCATCTTCCTCCTAAATATCTTTAGATGATGATGAATCTCTTCCTAATTCTCCTTGCACTCATCCTCTTTGGGTTAGACATACACTATAAAATGATCAATGGGTTGAAGATCTATCAAACAATAGGCAAAATCATTGACAATTGCAAGATGCCTGAGAAGATTTCATTGCATCTACTTTTGATCCATAATCATTTTATGAGGCATCAGGCACTCTTGAGTGGGATACTTATATGAAAGAGGAGTATAGTTCCTTGTAGATAAAGAACACTTGAGATTTAGTCCCACTTCCTAAGGGAAAAAAACTTGTTCGATATAGGTGGATCTACTGAACAAAATTTGTAGTAGATGGGTCCATAGATAAGTTCAAAGCACATTTAGTAAAAAAGGGTTTTTCTTAGATGCTTGACATTGAATACACTGATATATTCACCCTAGTTACCAAAATGAACTCAATCTGACTCACTCTCACCATTATCACAACACATCACTAGGACGTTCATCAAATGGATGTGAAGAGTGCCTTTCTTCATGATGACCTCAAAGAGAAAATATACAATGATCAACCACAAGGATTAGTGGAAGATTATTCTTTATTTTGTAAAATTTAGAAATCTATTTAGGTCTCAAACATGCTCCTCAAGCTTGGTATGCCAAGATAGAATCCTTTTTTCTTTTAATTTGGTTCACCAGATGCCATTCAGATCCAAATGTCTGCATCTTACAATAAGATGATTTACTATTAATTTTGGTTCTCTACATGGATGGCCTATTGATCATATATATTTCTCCATCTACAATCACAATAGTGAAAATTTATTTTTTTGATAGGTTCTTAATGACTAACTTGGGCTTGCTGCACTACTTCCTTGGGATTAAAATTTGTTAGTCAAACTCCATGATCACTATTGTAGAATCCAAGTACACTCTTAATTTGCTTGCATAGTTTAACATGGATGAATGTAATCTAACTATGACTCCTTTTATATTTGATGTGAAGCTTGAGGTTGATTTCCCATCTCCTTTGATTGATGCTACCTCGTATCGATAACTTGTTGCCAATCTCATCTATCTTAGTCAAACTAGACATGATATTTCATAGGCAATGGGCATGGTCTCCAAATTCATGTAGGAACCACATGAGATGCAATGGAAAGAAACTAAGTGGATCCTCCACTACATTAAGGGTATTCATAGTTTTGATATTTACTATAGAGTAGGCATCGACATCACTTGAATGGTTATACAATTTTAGATTGGGTTGGCGATATTCAAAATCACATGTCTACTTTAGGCTATAGTTTCTCCCTCAATTTAGGTCCCATTAGTTGGTCAAAAAAGAAGCATAATGCTATTGATTTATATTCTATAGAGCTAGAATATAAAGGAGCTGTTAATGCTATCACTTAGGATATTTAGCTTTAGGGGATTCTCACTAAGTTTGGCATCTAGTTTAGATAACCAATAGTCATCTTCTACAACAACCAAAGTATAATTCAAATCTGTAGGGATCTGGTCCTCTATCAATAGACCAAACATATCATGATTCACATGCATTTCATTTGGCAGCTCATATATGAGTAGGTCACTAATCTATGCTACATCTAGATAATGGAACAAATTGTTAATGTATTCACCAAACCTTTCATTGAGAGCAAGTATCTTCATTTGTGTTCTCTTCTTGGGGTTCAAGTAGCTCTATCTTCTTCTTCATATGGGGGATCATCTCTATGTACTTGGGTACCTCATTAAGCCTTTGTGCTTGGACTCAATTCTTATACCCACCTAAGCTACACTTAAGGGGGGGCTATTGGTGTAAATTTTTATCCCACTGGGTTTTGTCTACATGATCTAGTCAAGCTTGCTTAGGTTTGATAAAGGTCCTTATGAGGAAAATAATCCCACATACATGAGGATGTTGGGACTTATCTATTTTTCACCTATATAAGGAACATTCCTATGTACTTTTTGGATAATGATGCTAATACATCTTAATATAAATTATTTATTATGAAGATATTCTTTCTTCCTCTTTTGAGTTGTTCTTTTCAAGTTTCAATCCTCTATACAGGGTTTCTCTATGCGTTTAATCCTATCTAGTAGATTCGATTGTGACCCACTGCAACATAATATACCCATGATAAAGAAGGCAAATACATCACAAAATGATGGGGCCCTTATTTAGTGAAATACATTCTTGGTCCTAGCACCTATCACCTACAAACTAATGAAGGCCATGTTTTTAAAGAACTCACTAATGCACAATTTTTGGAGAAATGTTTTGATTAAATATTTCCCTTCTTATCATAATTATACATACTATCCTACTAACACTTTTTGCAAGACTTATCTAAGGATCTCACCCTCTGTAACGACTTTTATTATACACAAACCTTAGTTCCTTCCTTTGGTCATTTTATTTCTTTAATTTGTGAGTTGCATTGCAATACCATGGAGAGGACCCATTTTTCTTCATGAATACATTTCTCTTTTATACATCAATTTTTCATATAGGTTTGTTATTTTTATATTTTTACACCCACTTGAGTTTTTATTTTGTGAGTTGTAGTGTAAGACTATGGATAGGACCAGGATCTCCTCAAAAATACCATTTTTACCTTTTTTTACATATTTTTACACCCATTTGGGTTCTTCTTTTGTGAGTTGTAGTGTAAGACCATGAGTAGGGCTGGACTTTCCTCACAAATACCATGTTTGCCTTTTTTCACGCACTTGAGTTTTTATTTTATAAATTATAGTGTAAAACCATGATAGGACCAAGTTCTCCTCATAAAATCTACAAATTATTTCAAACATTGTTACAAAACTAAGTGTTATTTTTAGAATGTTAAGAAATGGTTACAAATTTATGATCCCATATTATCAAATTCAATTTTTTTTTCTTTTATGGATAAAAATTTCACAACAAACTATGCTATCATGTTCCCCTACACTTACATATATTATTAAGATAGAGAATCATAGTTGTCATTTTTTTTGGATCAATATTGAGGAAATACTAGGTCCTTGACCTATCAACAAAAAAAGGATCAGAAAAGAACATCAATGGTTTGGATTAAAAAATATATTTGTTAAGGCATTGGACCACTAACAGTTACAAAAAAGGTTTTTTTAATTTAAACCATAATATACACCGAATATTATATCAGCTATTCACAAGTATTGATAAACAAAAACAAACATAGATCAAACATACTACAACATCTTACTTCAAAATAACTGATTCAATCAGTCTGTCATTGTTAGGCACTAAGTTGCCCAAAGCTGTCACCTACTCAAACCCATGCCGACTAACTATCAAGACATCTTGCCCCTTCACTGCCTACAAAAAATTAGTCTTAGCTTTCTTCTTACCAACCAAATCTCCTACCAGCTAATCTAATGAATAAAAAATTAGATGCTTCTGTATCCTCTTGGGATCCTGCCACAACTAGAATTATTTTCCCTTCCACTAAGGTGGAACTTAAAAATAACCATGAGTAATGCCTTTCCCTAACCAGTTAATGGCCTTCACCCTTTCTAGAGATCACCTCAGCACCCTCCACTCTTCAAACCCCAAAATTAGATTTAACAAATCTTTTATAATTGACATGTTGACCCTCTACTTCTCAAAAAAATCTATTTGGGCCAAGCATGCGACCTACACATCTTTAGAAAAGTTAAATAAGGCCAAAAAATAGGACTTGAATTCTTAAAACATGGACAAAGGAACATAACCCAAAAAATCTCTTATCAAGAATGGAAGAGTTGAATAAGCCTTGAGAGGTAGGGCATCTATTTCTGATATAAATCCAAATCGATAGTCTGGCCAAATGAAAAACTTAACCATTGCTTGAATTTGATCTCTATTAGACATTATGAAGAAAATATTTGATGTGAAGAGAGAATACAAATCCATGCTTACCTTAACTCACCTACTGTTTGCTAAGATTTCCAATCCCAACACCTTTTCTATGGCCTCTATCACCTCTGAAACCAAAATTTAAAAAATGTTGAGAAAACATATTCTAGATACCAACCCGATGAAACCCGTCTCCTTATTATTTATGCATCTAAAAACCAATGGCCAACTAGCTAATTCAACACTAAAATGATCCATCCTTGCCTTGAGCTAGATAAAAAAATCTATGATCAAACAAAGCCAAACAAAACACCTTGGAGGAATCACTCTCATTGAGAAATCCAAAACAATAAAATCCCTTGTTGAATAATCAAGAAAATCCATCATGAAATGGAAAGGCCCATCCTATCACTTGAAATGTGAGAGAACTGTGCTTTCAAAAAAACCCTCCACATTCTTCCCTCTACATTAGCCACTCCACCTAAATGACAAGATGGCCCAACTAGAAATGTCCTTTGCAAATCTTAAATCAAGATTTTTTTTATTTATGGGAAAATCCAACAATTTTTTTTAAATTACTTTTTTTTCAAAAATATTTTAAATACCAACCACTGAGCATAGAAATGATTTTAATAGGAAATTGAGTAGAAGACATTTTCTTTTGCTAGGAAATCCAATCTATCTTAGAAATAGACCCCTAAAATGCAAGAGACTATTTAAAATTCAATTTGCTCAAAATTCATACCATCTACCCATACTATTTAAAATTCAATCTACTCAAAATTCATACCATCTACCCATCTATTATTGATATTATCCTTCTTTTCTTCTTCTCTTTGATCAATTGCCACATTTGCCAAAAAATCCATGGTTTTATTGCTTTCTCAAAAATAATGAGAGCATTTCTAACCCTCAAAAGCTTCCATCTTGGGCCAAATGACATCTAAAATATTAGCGATCTTCCAATATTTTCCCCTCAAGTTGGTCAATGCATGAATCATTACCTATGAATCCCCTTCAATCTCCTAAAAAAGAGATTTCACATTTCTTAGGCAAATTAACCCCTACTGCTAAGGCTTGGGATTTAGCATCACTATTTTTTCCATCAAAAATTTTAAGAGATAAACTCTAATTAAAGACTTGCTATAGCATTTTATTACACAACCTACACCTGAGGCTCTTGGATTGCCTCTACAAGCCCCATCAAAATTAAGTTTGAAGCACCAGGGTTTAGGTGGAATCCAAGCTGTGTCTTTTATTTTTTTCTTATTTTTCTTATTTACCATTGTCCCCTTAATGGGAATACTTGTCATTTTATCCCTTTTCACATTATCACATTTTTTGTGTTTTGAAGTAATTTAAATTGTTTCATGTTCCTTTCCTCTTGACTTTATTTCCTTTCATTCCACTTTGGATAAAATAAGGTTGAATACACAAGACTCTTTGACACCATGCTCTCTAACTCCTTTTTCTTAGTTATCAAGTCCCAAGTTTTCAAATGATAGTCATTTTTAGCACCCATGTTTGGTTCTCCAAATTTGTATGGAGGAGGAATAGAAAAATCTATCAAAATTTAAAATGCAAATGATTTAAAATAAAAAGCAATGATCAAAAGGCAATTAAAAATAAAAAATTCAACATCACACTAAAAGACATGATTTAGAGCAAATCTCTTATCTCCAATCTAAGCTCAAAATCCACAATTGGCTTCATACTAGGTTTGAGGTCCATTGGAGTGCGGTAGGATAGTAGATTGGGATAGGAGAATTCAAAATAATCTATAGTGATACCTACTTTCTCACAAAAGTACCCAATCTTCACAGTAGATTGATGACTATATAAGGGGTCCTAAAGAATGAGGAACACATTGTGGAAAGGTAGGTCTATTTTAATTTTCATGCATATAGCCTTTATGGGATGATATTCATAGTTCATTTGATGACCCAATATTTGTGTGGTTAGGATAAGTTCTTTAGAGTCCTTAATGTTGAAAGTCCTCTTGTTTTGAAAAATTTAATTTTAGTGTCTTGACTTTGATAAAGAGTTTCTCTACCCTAATTCAACCTTCATTTACACCACCACCCATTTCACTTTCCCCTTGATATGCAATTTTGATTCTAAATCTGTTTCCCCACTTCTATATTCCTTCTTCACATCTTAAAAACATGCTAGCACTACTTTGTCTCGATTTTATCTATCTCTAGAACAAAACAATATGTTTGAGTGACTATGGATTATTTTATTTACACCATTGCTTTACATTTTTAGAACTACCTTGGTTTCATTAGAATTTTTTTCATTATCATTCCCTTTTTTCAGACAACTGTATCTATTTCTATTTTTCATATCTTTTTTCATTGTTGAGTGAGTCTATATTGTTCCTTCTCACTCATCAATGTTGTTTTTAATTTTTTACTTTTTCCACTGTTGAGTGAGTTTGGATTGTTACTTCTCACTCACCAATTTTTTTCCCTTTCATGTACTTTTTCCATTGATAATTGAGTAATGATTATTACTGCTCACTATGTATGCACTAAAATGTGCTCACCTCACTAATTATACTAATTCTTACTAATTTGGCCCAATTTCTATACTCCTTAGCCAAAATAACTAATATCCCAACAATCCCCATTCCATTCCTATATTCCACATACCTTGACCCCATCCTAAAACCAATTAATTTCCCTATTAATCCCTTAATAGATCCTATTACCTATTAACCTACCCTCCAAACCCACTAGCCAATTCAAAAATATAAATTATTCCAACTACCCACCCACCACCCTACACTAACTTTTCCTAAACCCTAAACCCTATGGGGAGATTTATAGAATTGGAGGATTTTATAAATATTCCCCAACCTAGTTCCTTCCTCTGGAATTTTCCTATTCTAGAGATTTCTATGGAATTATAAATTCCATGGAAATTTCCTAACCATAGATCTTAATGGCCCAAATTTGAATTTGGACCATTGATCTTCCCTCCCTTTCTCTATAAAAATAATCCTTCCCTCCACCCTCAAGACTAATGAAAAATATCTAAGCAAGCCATTAAGCTCTCTCATCAAGCATCCATAATAGCCTTCAAGCATTCTATCAAATCCATTATCTGTATCCATATCTTTTTTGGAAGCCATTGCCAATTTATCACCAAAAATCCAACAATCAAGATTTTCAAGTTAATCACACAAGTTAGAATCCTATAATGGAGCTATGGGAAGGTAAAGAGGATGGTAAGAACATTCTAGTTTCTCTGATTTATCTTCTCTATCCTTTCTTATTAGTGTTTATCAAGGTTTTGGGTTTTACTATCCTTTTGATAATATTGCAATAATCTCAAATTTGGTGCACATTTTGGCAATCACAGTGGGACCAACCTCCCTTATTTATGATAATACTCTTTTTGGAAGTGTTTTAAGTAAGTGCATGACCAACGGGACATGGAACAAATACCAAATTTTCAATTTTTGACGTGTTCCAAGCAAGTAGTGGGATTGCACTGTTAGTGGTGATATTGAAGTCACATCATTATTAGTTGGAGTAGTGATATTGTTGGATATATAAATTAGTGGTTAGGGGTCTAGTAGGGTTTTAGGTTTAGATAATATTGTGACTCTGCTAATCATGGGATTATCTTGATAGTTATGACATTGACGTTTCCAATAACGATATTATCGTATCCCATAATATACCTTAGATTTTTGAGACCATTTGTACTGACTTTCTCATGTATTTAGGTGTGTGTTTCTCTGTGTGTATTATGGAAAGTATTTCTTCCAAAGTCAGGCTATCTGGGCATATTTAATAATCTCGTGGCTCCACAAATAGTGAGGTTATACTAGTAACAATGATATTGTAGATTCTAGTAGTGGTATGATCCAAATTAATAGCTGGGTCTATACTAAAATTTGCCTTTGATAACATTATGCCTCTATAGGTTATTTGTCTTTTTTTGTTGATTTTGTGTGCAAGGCATAAATAGGAATCATCTCAAAACTAGGAAGAACTTTGTACCTATTTGACAAACCCATGACTCCCTTATTGGTGGGATTGACCTTGTAATAGCGAGATTGTTATTTCTAGTTGCAGTATTACGTAATCATCAAGAACTGGTAAAACACTACCCTTATTTATTTTATTTTTTCATTCATAAATTTTTTAGGTTATGGTTAGTAGGGAGGGGAAGGTCTGTAAGCTGTAAGTTTGAAAGTATCCCCTTTTACTAACAAATTTTCTTACAAGCATTCCTCCATATAGTCAATTTGATCTCCATTTATATCTAAAGACAATCTACTTATAAGGGTTATTTTCTATCGAGTAGGGTCTTGGTAAAACATATAAGCAAGAATATTATTTAGAAATTCATCCTACTGGCTAGTTTAGCCCCATCTTACAATACCTCTACTCTCTCAGTCATGATGTTGCCCTGTGAATAGCGACATTATCATCCTGAGTCATGACTTTGTAGTTTAACATTGTTAGGGCTAGAGTTAGACTGCAATAGTATTTCATTATAAATAATTTTACTTAAAAACAAATCCCTATAATTATATTTTAATTTGGTAGACTTTTTATCAATTTAGGTCATATATAGACTATTTGCTTTCCTTTTTCTTAGTAGCAACTTTGTCAATTAGAGTAGTGGTATTGTCTGATCATATTATTTTTTTAGATAATATCAATAGTTAGTGTACAAATCCACCATCAACTACTCATTGTATTGATCTCTCAGTAGCAAGGTTGTGCATTCTGGGCACATGATTGCCCTGTGTGCTCATAGGATTGTAAGGACTTACAATGTTTAAAAACTTGAGTGGCTAACCCATTTATTGTAGGTTCCTTGAGGATTTTTTCACCTCAATTATATATCTAAACTTTGTGATTGTAGGGAGGGGTGCCAGTTTGTCATTTCTACTTTAGATTTCATTATATTTGAAAAATTGTTGATTTAGATAGATCATTGTCTTCTTTACTTGTAAATACTTGTTTGCTTGTTGTGTGTGTTTTTTTGATTTGTAAATAATTAATCATATCATGTAAAAACTCACATATGTAATTATAAGTGTTTAATTAATTATATCATGCATTGCTTATTTGTTGAGCCTTCCTTTTGGATAACACGTGACATGGATTTCATCACCATGCATGTAGCCTAGTCTATAGGGGTTAGTGTCATGGATTTCACCCCCATGATCTAAATAAATTCTATTTTTCAATGGAGTATAAATATAAAGAGAGCTATCATTATAACCTAAGCATAATTCCTCATAAAGGGTCTCATAAAGTGAAAGGTGATCAAGCCCATATACCCAAGGTAGTTAAACAACCTCCTACACAGACTTGGGCCCCAACATATCATTATGTATATCAAGGAATCCCATAGAATTTTTTTTAAACCTTAGAGTAGGGGATTGTAGCCATAATAGGTGTTCTATTATAGGCATCATGAACATTGCTAAAGTAACCATCAAGTGCAAGCAAGGTGAAGAGGGTTCAGTTGATTTCATAATGGGTCACCGACCTAAAACCTCACTTGTGTATCTGTTAGATGGTGTGGGAATCATGTTACACTCCCATACAATTTACTAATTAGGAATTTACTTTGTTTATGTGTTGTTATTATACCCATTTTATTTGTTAGCTGAGTTGGCCACACCCATTATTTTTGTGTGCATACCTTAGAAAAACCTAATAGGATCACTTCTATCATCCCATCACCATTTCATCTCCTTCTTTCATCTCATCATTATTTCATCTTAACTATCCATATTCTATCATCACTTCATAGTATTTACTTTAGTCCACACCCTTTTCATTCGTCATCACTTTCCATATTCATTCTAATAACTTTTTTCTCCCTTAGTAATTTGTATATTTTGACCATCATATCCCTCCCCCATAGTCATGTTATATCATTCAATCATTCTATACTTATCCGATAGTGCCTCTTGTGTCTATACCCATCCCATAACACTTAGTATCCATTACCTTTTGTCATATCCCTTTTAACCATCACACTTCCCCATCTCATTTGATCCATATCATTTCTTTTACTTCTTCATCCTACCTGCACTCCATAGGATCCATCTCACTCAACACCATCATATTTTCATGTCCTTCCTTGGTGCATTATAATAGAAATTTTATCATACTTTAATCCATCCTACATGCATTTTCTCACCTATATCCATTCCACAATATTTTGACATTCACATCTTATCCATTTTATATCCTTGTCTATTCAACTACATCTTATTCATTTCATAATACTTCCCTTCTCCATTTGTCTTATTTTAGCCATCCTATTTATATCTCATACCATCCAAATATAGTGTCTATCCACTTGTTATCATCCATTTCCTTTATATTTCCACCTCATATCTATACCCCCTCCACTAATCCACACTTATTATATTAGAACAAGTATTTAGGTACATATATAGTCTCATATAATTATCCACTTTTGTATATTAGTTTAGAATACCCCCCTTACATCATATCCACCTTCCATCAAAACTTATTGTAATTATTCTATTCCCATAACCCATATTTTACACCAACCATCCATTTATCCCCCATCTAATATTTGTATATCTTTCCATTTCTTCACTTATTTTGTCCTCATAATTCATTTATTATTTACATCATCCTATCTCCTTGAATATTCTTGGATCATGTCATCCATCTATCCTCACTTCACCCATATTATCCTCATATCATCTTAATAATCTATCATCTTCATTATATCTATATAGTCTATCACCCATGACTGGTTATTCATCCCATATATATTATTCTTATACCATCCTATCCCTATTGTAAGTAATTTATCCACAAGGTCTATTTGGTCACCACTTCATCATATCCTCTTTTAATTATTATTCACTCTAATCCATATTTTATAGCAGTTATCCATTTATTTTATCTCTATCTCACCCTATCTATATAAGTCCACCTTTCATAACCATCATTTACATTATCTATATATTATCCTATTTCTTCATAATCCATCATAAATTCACTTACTTTATCCTTGTGTCATCATACCTCATTATAAGTGCTTCATTTAGATAGTCCATATTTCATCCATCCTAATCACGTATTAACCCATATTTTATATTTAGTGTCCACTCATCTATTCATTTTGTCATTTCTTTTCCATTTTTCCATCCTTCCATCCTATCTTATCCCCATAATCCATCCCATTTTAATTAGTCTATCTTTCTCACATTATTACTTATTATTTCACCCCAATTGTCCCTATATCATCCTATAATCCATATATCCCATTTCTTCCATCTTTATATCCTCCAATATCTTCCCCTCTCATTTAATTATTCTATCCATATAACTCTCCATACATATCTGCTATCCATATTACCCTTGATATCTTTTGTCACCCTACTCTTACCCATTTGAAAACTCATCCCATCCCATATCTTGATTTAATTATTAATCCATAATCTTTCCATAAAATCCTCATAAAATCCATCTACATTAAAAAAATTAGCTTGTGTATACATTATTCCATACCACTTTGATTTTGAGCTTTCGAACATTCCACATCTATCCTAATAACTCTACATCCCACATTGCACATTTCTTTCTTATCACTTGTGTATATCCATCCTTTCATAAACCATCTATAATCACCTCCCATACATTTTATCTTTGTCCATTCCCATTTAGTCCAAATCCACCTCTCCCATTCAATTATCTTGAGTGGTTGATTTTGTCCAAATCCTCACATCACTTTTCATACATAACATATACCTATTAGCCACTCCTCCCATCTTATTTATAAATACTAGTTTTTGTCTAAGAAATAAAATTTCAGTGGTCACCCATCCTTCCCAAATCCTTAATTTTCATCCTTCCTTGACTTGAAATTATCATTATACATGACCTTATAAGATATGAATCTAGCACCCATCACTATCCTCATCTCTATCAAGTATCTTTGTCCCCTAGCACCCATCAACTTGTCTATCTGCTAGTTGACAAAGTTATTTGATCCCATTACCTTTTCTCACACTTGTTAGATGGGTTTCTTAAAAGACTTTGTCTTGTGGTAATTTTTGGTCATCTCATCTATTTACATCCTCACCTTTGACTAATATTAGTCTAAATTTTATCCCAAAGAAAGTATTTAAAAACTCACAACTTTACTATCACATCTCATAGTCATAACCTTTCACCATGGTCATCCAAACCTGATCTCAACTCTACCTTGGTTAAATCTCTAGTCAAGATAACAATACCATGGGACAAATGATGGATCATAATCAGGAATATGATGAGAACCATAGTGACATGCACACACCTCAGGTAGAGAAATAAATATACAATCCCCTCCATAATGATGATGTTTTAAATCTCATAGACCAATATTTATATAAAAACTATGATCAAGAACTACAATGATCCATAGAAATAAGGGGGCACCTTACTGCCTACCATTGACTGCACCCTCTTAAATAACATAATCCACCCAACAAAACCAGATTCACCTCATCAAAATGCTCATCATAATCCTTAAGAAGAAATAAAAGTGGACCATGGATTCATGGATGAAGAGGAACACCAACCACCCCTCATTAACAATCACACTGAGGCTAATAGGAGATAGGCTGCCATTAAAGATTTCCTAGATCAACTCACATAGAAAATTAACCTCCTAATTCATAATCAATGCCCACCATCACCAAGATAGAATAATCCCAATAATACTAATACCATAAATAATGAAAATAATCTTGATAATGCCAACAACCCAACAACCTCAACCATACCAACAACATTGCTAACAATACCCACTACACTCATATCCCACAAGATAGTCACAATCATACTACCAATCCTCTTAGGGATCCCACCTTTTCCCAAGAATGGAATATGATAAAATAAACCCTCCAAAAAATGGATCCTCAATCCCAAGCCCTCAAATATAGGTATGAGGATTTATGCTCATCACCATTAGATATCAATGTCTTGTAAATTCCCTTCCCCTCACACTTTGAGGTGCAAAAATTTAAGAAATATCAGGGAAAGGGAGATCCAAGAGACCATATATAGGAGTTCTATGTAGCTTGACAAAAAGTAGCTTATGAGGATTCTTAACTATTAAGGCTATTCCCCAAGAGTCTAATAGGGCTGACATTAGAATGGTTTATGCATCTACCTAAAGGGTTAATACCAAGCTTTGGTGAATTAATTGAGAAATTTGTCAGACATTTATCTTTCAATATAGAACATGATATTTATAACACAAAACAATGTAGTGGGGAAAGCCTTATCTACTTTTTGAAAAGATGGCATGGTTTGGTAATTCGGTTGAAGTGTAGTATACCTAAAAAGAAACTAGTCAAAATCTTTGTGGAAAACCTCAACACAGAGTTAAAATACCAATTGAAACTATAGTGTGCTAATTTTTTTGATGAGATCATAGAAAAGGGGATGCAGATTGAAAAGGGAACCATCAAAATTTTCTCCTGTAATGAGCACACTTTAAATATAGAGAACTCCTTTTTAGGCAAACCTAAGGTATTTAATATGAACAAGAATGTTATGGGTGATGGAGTGACTGATTCCAAAGCACAACATGTATAGATGATCTAAAAAAAGGGCCCCACATAATGCCCTAATGTATCTACCATCAAATTTCCATGAGGCAAGTCTAAACCTTACACAGGTAAAAGACCACTAATAAGCTTGGGAGATCCACTAGAGACAGTCCTGGAATAATTAGTTACTCACAACATGATTACTCTACCTAAAATTAGATCGATGGATAATCAATAACCTAAACCTGATTGGTACCATGAAGATGAGTTTTATAAATATCACTAGGTAAAAGGACATGATATTGAATAGTGTATGCATTTAAAGCATTATTTCCAAGACCTAATAGAAATAGGTGATATTGAGATTGAAGGAGAAGTTCCATCAAATCAATCAAAAAATCAGCACCCTAACATTTATAAATATCCTCTCCCAAAGCATGAACAAAGGAACTAGAGACCCCAATGGGAGAGGGTCAGGCATCATCTCCCAATTGCACTAATTATCATAATGTTCCCTATCATGACATTAATATCATAAAAATCCACAAAATCCAGGAGCCCACTCAACCTTCATATCCCATCTTAAAAATAAATAGGGCTATAGTTGATTTCATATTACTATGTAACATAATAAGATTTTGATTCCCACAACACCCCCTCAAGATCCTTTTAACTCATCTGGTACACATAGGGGTAATACTTATAAGAAAACCTCAAGCAGGTCTAATAAATCCTATGATATTATTCAATAATTAGAAAATACCCCTACTCAAATTTCCCTAATGGAGATCCTTAGGACATCTACCTTACATAGGGAAATATTAAATCAAGTACTAAATGATTTAAAAGTACCTAGTGACCTAGATACAGGTCTGTTCTAGGCACTAGTGGTACATATATCCCCCTCTCAATAAATAAATTTTATCACCTAGGATTTGCCTCCAACTAGCCCACATCACAACTATCTATTATATATTAAAGTCACCATCACCCATCACCGCATCTATTGCATCCTCATAGATGGAGGATCTATGCTAAATTTATGCAACCTAGACTTATTAAAGAAATTAGGATATTTTGAGTCATCACTTGGGCCCACCCTGATAATGATAAAGGCCTATGATGAAAATGAAAGGCCATTAGTAGGGTCTAACTATCTTCCTTTTTCTATGGGACCCTTATTTCATCAGACCTTAGTACACATAGTAAATGTGGACCTACCATATAATATGTTACTTAGGAGGCCATGGATCCATGAAATGCAAGCTGTACCATCCACCATTCACCAATGCTTGAAATTACCTCATTCAAGAATGGAGGTCACCATTTTTGGAGTCATTGACCATCATAGCTATCAAATGGATCAGTCCATATCCCCATCACCATATCTTGGCATTAAAAATTCTATCCTTAGTCTGATGGCTACCTAATATATCTCCTGACCAACTGGAGTCCACATCTACTCTAACACCTGATCTCACTAAGCTAAAAATCACATCCACTAGCTACAAATAATATGAATATAAAACCTTTTACATCGGTGATCTCCCCTTGTCCCCACACAACTATGGGTCCCCAAGTATGAAGAAGATTAATCCCATCAAATATCAATTCGAGCCAATATATTTTGAAAGTGTAGGGTTTTTGTCCAAAGAGTACATTGAAGATGGGGATGATTCTTAGCTTATACTAGATAATGATTTATTTATCTCACTGAAGAAAAACTATCCCAAAGTTTAGTAAATGATGGAAAATATGAACTGTAAAGGAAGAGGACTAGGAAAATAGAAACAAGGTTGACTAGACCCTATCACTGTTCAAGAGAGTTCATCAAACTTTTGGTTAGGGTATAAATCATATGATGATGATCCAACTAATATCATTGTTAATTCTCTTTTGACTAATGAGTCATCTCTCCCTAAGGCAGACATTGAAATATGATATATTTATAGTTGCTTTGAAGAGATTACTACCACAAACCTTTTCCTTGACACCACTATATCTACCATCAATATATTATTCTGTTATCCTTCCCTCATAGACTAGGATTCAAAGCAAGAGCCTACCTTTGATATATTCTAGAATGATGAGGTGATTCTTGAATTCATGAGAGCTCAAGATTTTATGCCATCCAGAGATCATAGAAAGGGATTTTCCATCAATCTTTGCCAATCAACACATTTTAGGAAATAAAAAACATCCCATACCCAAAGCAAAGAGAAATATTCAGAGGAAGAAGGAAAATATACCAAAGAACTAGATAAAATTCCATATAGCTCCTTCACACTAGAAGACTATTCTGAAATTGACACTGAGCTGCCAGGTTACTTCACTTTTGATAATCCAAAGGTCTCATTTCCCCCTTCTTTACAAAATCAATCACCCTCTATTATTAAGGAGGTGATTGAAGTTACCATTAGAAATGGCAAGCATCCCAAGATAGTGAAATTGGAGGCATCTCTTACAACTAAGGAACATGAAGATCTTATTGAGCTACTGAAGGAGTATATTAACGTGTTTGCATGGAGATACGTAGACATGCTAAGATTAGATCTTTCTTTAGTGGTACACCACCTAGTTATCCATCCCAATGCAAAACTCATTAAATATAAACTACATAAAATGCATCCTAAAGTGGTACTACTATTCAAGGAGGGAATACAAAAATTCTTGGAATTTGGATTTATTTGCCCCATCGATTATTTAGATTAGATCTCCAATATTGTTCTTGTGACAAAACCACAAGTTAGAATCCATATTTATACCAACTTTTAGGATATAAATAAGGCATGTCCTAAGGATGAATTCTCTCTCTCTAACATTGATATGATTGTAGATTCCATAGTTGGGTACGAGATGCTTTCCCTTAGGATAACTTCTTGAGATACAATCATATCAAAATAGCCCATAAAGATCAACATAAACTAACATTTATCACTCTAGGGGGATGTTTTGCTATCAAGTTATGCCATTCAACCTCAAGAATGTAAGAGCCACTTATCAAAGGGAAATGATTGTTATCTTTCATGATATGATGCATGACATCATATAAGATCATGTTAATGATATTATAGGGAAGTCTTGCCTAAGGTTAAAGCACCATGTGGTCCTCAGGAGAATCTTTGAGAGATTATGAGAATACAAAGTAAGGTTCAATCCCATAAAACATGTCTTTAGAGTAACATCAGGAAAGTTATTTGGATTTATAGTCTCAAGAAGGGGTATTGAGTTTGATCTCACTAAAGTTAAAGTAATTATAGAAATACTCCCACTATGTAATCTCAAGCAGCTACATAGTCTTCAAGGAAAACTTCAAGCCATAAGGCATTTTATCTCTTAGCTAGCTAATAAGTGTCACCCCTTCACTCATATATTAAAGAAGGGGACAACCTTCCATTGGAATGAAGAATGCCAATAGGATTTTGACAAATTAAAACAATACTTGGAAAATCCACCTATTTTAACACCACTAACTCTGGGAAAACCTTTAATCCTTTACATTTCAGTAACACCATGTGCTATTGGTGATATTCTTGCACAACACAATGATCAAGGCAAGAATAAATCCATTTATTACCTCAATCGCACATTGATATCATACAAGCTAAACTATACTCCTATTGAGAAAGCATGTTTCACTATAGTTTTTTCATCACATAAGCTCTAGCATTACATGCTAAATAATCATGTGCATCTTATCACAAAAGTTGATCCTTTAGAGTATTTATTGTCCAAAACAACACTTATAGGTTGAGTATCAAAATATAATGATACTTAGTGAAGTTGACATCGAATATACAAATAAAAAAGCTATCAAAGGATAGAACATTATCAATCAAATAGTAAAAGCAACTTTAAAAGTGATTGAGCCCATTACAAAAAATTTCTCAGTTGAGTCCATCCTAAATAACTCAAAAATAAAAAACTAGAAGTTATATTTTAACGGCTCATTTACTACTCATGGATCTAGGGTAGGCATTCTCTTGGTCACCCATCAGGGTGATCTTATTTCGAAATCATTTTGCATTACCTTCCCTTTTACTAACAATATTTTAGAATATGAATGTTTAATAGCCAAACTCCAGTTCACTATCTAATGGAATATATAGCAATTACAAGTATTTGGGTACTTACAATTAATTATCAAAATAGGTTAATGGTAACTTCCAGATGAAGGATGAGAAGTTGCTTCCCTATAAACAATTGGTATATTAATTAAAGACAAATTTTCAGTTTATCACATTTGAACAGGTATCATGAGGAAGCAATAAGGTAGTTGATTCTATGGCCACTTTAGGCTTGATCATTAACCTCCTTGAAAATGTCTTGAAAGGCAATTTCTTGATTGAACATTTAATTATTCTGACCTATCAATCATTGGCTCCACTCCAAATCTATGTAATAAACAATCCTAGTCTACCTTGGTATCATGATATTTATAGGTATCTTTAAGACAATATCCTTCCCCCAACCTTAACCACCATCAATGCAAAGCCTTACTCTATCACACTACTCAATATACTATTCTTGGCATCACCCTCTATCAACATGGCTATGATGGTACTCTATTGAGGTCTTTAACAATGGAAGAGGCAGCCTAGGCAATCAAAGAGGTTCATGATGGTGTTATGGAGGGAATATTAGTGGAATGGCCCTAGCTAAAAAGTTCCTTCAAATAGGATAATATTGTTTAATACATGCACAAATGTGTGGATTACCAAAAACATGGGAATCTTATCCATACACCAATGTAAGAGTTATAACCTATCATGAGTCCATGGCCTTTATCAATATGGGGCCTTGATTTGATTGGTAAAATTAATCCTACTTCCTGTAGTGGACATAAGTTTATAATCATGAATACAGAGCATTTCACCAAGTGGGTAGAAACAATGCCACTCACATATACTACAAGCCTCCAAATATCTAAAGTCATCCTTAATTAGGTCATTTGCCATTTTGGTATTCCTGATAACATAATTTTTGATAATGGAAATTCATTCAAGAATTAAAAAGCCAAGGCTTTATGTCAAAAGTACCACATCATGCAACATTTCTCTTCCCTATACTATCCCCAAGGTAATGGATAAGTAGAAGCAATAAACAAGACTCTTGTCAAGATTTTAAAGAAGACTGTTAATCAAGCTAGATGCAATTCAATAATCAATTATATCCAGCATTATGGTCTTACTAAACTAGTGTCTACACACCAAGGGCTACTCCATATGCCTTAGTATACAAAGTTGAAGCTATATTACCAGTGGAAGTAGAGATCCCTTCTCTTTGACTCTCATTAAGAGGAATAATCAATATTCATAATCTCAGGCAAGAGTGACTTTAGGAATTGGAACTCCTAGATGAAAAGAGATAAAAGTCCTTGAATCACCTTTGAGCATATTAAAATAAATTAAAGAATTAATATCACAAGAATATCTAGGCTAGGGAGTTTAAAGTGGGTGATCTAGTCCTCAAAGAAAATCATAAGAATACCAATGCAAAATGTGACAAGAAGGGGAAGTTTGAAGCTAATAGATTAGGCCCCTATGTCATTATATCTAAGTTCAGATCAAGAGCGTACAAGTTATCCATGCTTGATGGAGAAGAATTGTATGATCCCATAAACATCATGCATCTCAAGCATTTTTATACCTAGTCTTGATATCAACATCCTCCATTTATAGAACATTCACCTTCCACTTCATCCATTTATCACTCCTTATAATCAGTCCCAAAAAAAAAAATCCATCCAATGGTGAAAACCAACTTGTTGGCACCTTAGGAAAGTACTATGGTGAAAACCAATTCTCAACATCATGGTAAAGCACCCTAACCCTGGTCTCAATAGTGGGAATCAATTGAGAAGATCATTAACAAGGCAATATCACTACTTAAACAAAATATAGAAGATAAGGTTAGTTGAGAGCCATTTGTTGGAGGGATTCCCTTGAGTCATTTATAAATACTTGGAGTATATATATATATCCCCAAGTTCCATCCATAACCACATCATCCCCATCATATCTCTCCAAGTATTAGCCTCAACTAGACCACAAGACACATTTCCATTCCTTGCTATCACTAAGATTTGATTCCATCCCTTCCCACTGTTTGTTGTCATTATGGAGGGTCATCATAAACTATAATCATTCTCTATCCAATGTCCCTAGCAATCACTATGTTACCAATTCTAGAAGGGTCATCATAACCACTATCATTGTAATCTTGTTAGATTTTTCATCATGGACAAACTCTCAGGTATTACAAATCTTGTATATAATTCTTACATCTTTTGACCCCTTGTATATACCCAATCTTGCTTGTGTCATCCTCATATTCATCATCATCCTCATTTCTTGCTCACTAATAAGTCTCATTATCCATATAATTTTCATTTCCTAATCATCACTTTCTAATCACTCTAGTTATCCTCATCATTATCACTTTCTAATCACCATCATCATCATCTCCTAACCAAAACTACATTGGCCGGAGGTGTTTTTAGATTATGTAGGCAACACTTGGCCATGTTTTCATGTTTAGGGATAGCTCAACCACTATCTCCATCATCATATCCCATCATCCATCTATCCTATCTCATTTCAATTTCATTATCATTATCATCATAATCATCTATCGTATATTCTATTTTTATGTGGTTATGTATGTGTGTGTGTGTATGTGTATGTCTATAATAATTGTATTTTCTTTGTTTTTAGTCTGTATGTGTACTTATTTACATATTGATATTTTCTCATGGGAATTAAGATGGATTGGATGACCATTAGAAGTGCATTTCCAAAATGGGCATCCCTTAAAATGGAGTTTCCCCATGCATCTTCGCTATAATGCCTAGGCCCTATCATGACCTTGGCACATCACGTAAAGATGCAACATTAAAAAGGATTGCATAAACTCATGTCTTAAAAATCTTATAAAAAGTGATAATCCCATCCTAAACCAACCCCTTTCATATCTAACCTTATCCTACACTAGAATCTAAGCCATCCACCTACCCACCCTACCTCTATGGTGTAGGAGGATTTCTATTTTGGGAAAAAACTAAGCTAAATAGGGGATTAATCTATCTCTACCCATCAAAATGCAAATAACATAAGCATCCAATAATCCATCACATCCCATCATCTCATATACATCATCTATGAATAAAATTATAAATATAATAATGCATCCTTCATCAGATCCATCTAACATGACTATCACTAACATTTACCATACATCATGATAAAATAATAATCCATAACATCCAAAAGCTAACCATCACATGTCAATAAATTCAAATAACATCATCATATAAACAAACAATCACATATCCATAAATCAATAAATACATCCACATGTATATGAAACCATAAAACATCATCATATATATGTATAATCATCAAAATGTACATGATATAACATCCACATGGGATCCATGCCCAAAGATATATATACTTATATGAGCCCATGGATAAATAATGAGCTATAATAAATAAATCCCCTATACATATACAAAATAATGTCCAAAAAAATCATAGTTATGGCACTAAGGGTGGTCTCGATGCTCCACCACTACCTCTTGATGGCTATCGAATAGATGACTGACTACGATAGAAAGATCCTACGTACTAACCCTCAAGAACTACAAAAACTTAATGTGTAATCTAGTACTGGGACTCTTGAGTAAGCAACATGATTTGGTACATCATTCCCATCATCCCATACCCTCTCAACCCCTCATCTACTACATCCCTAGCTCTCTTTGATACTACCAACTATCCCATCAATGTATATAAATGAGCCTACAATTATGCAATCTACTCTAGGAATCCATTAACCTAGTTTTATAAAGCTACTATTTGCATTTGTACATGGCCCAACTATGTATCCTTTTGTATAATCTATGATTTAAGGGTGATAATTTGGGTGTCTTGCTACATCACCTACACTTACAATGTTATAACTTATGATTATAACTATACCACCTCCTGATCTCTCTATGCAATTTGAGCCTATAATGCCATAGTCTGCCCTTATGTCTAAATTTGAAATAGGCATGTAATTTGTCTCACTCTAATGTGATACCAAAAATCTCTATCAAGTGAGCCTGTATCTCTATCTATAATCACACTATCAACACCTCATCCTTAGCTAATCTTGCTGGTCAAGAGGGACCCCTACCACTACTACCACTTACCTATATCTATGGCCCATGTGCTTGGAACCCCACCTATGCCTAGGATCCTACTTGTGCTACCTATGTGTATGGATCCTACCCCTAGGGATCTCCTTTCACTCTTGTTACACCTTGGCCACTATCACCATTCACATCAATCACATTTATCCCCCTCCTCCATCCTCTTCGATCTATGTTGGCCTCTGTCTCCTCCATCTAACCCACCTCTAAATCCTCACCCAAGCCTAAAACACTCACCTCACTGTACCCCTCTTGAATACCACTTGTGGTCAAGTCAAATGATTCAGAACTCATGCCTACCACCATATATAATATGCCATTGTAACCCCTAGATCTAGCATGGGTGTGTATAAATCCCACTGCCTCGATGCAACTCAATCATAATGAATAATGGAATATAGCCTAACCACAAGTCTCCCCCAGTGTGATCTCTCTTGCTCACTACAAGAAAATAGGTGCCTATAGGGCTAGTACATCTTGTAAAAATCTAAATTGCCACTGCATTTGATCAGGTTTATATCTCTTAATAATATAATCTCTCTAGCTAATCATGTAAAATGCTATCAACATAAACTAGGTGCACACCTCATCTACCTAGCCAAATCTAATCCTTATGTAGGGCATCCATGTGATATGAATAGGGAAAAATCTATCAAACACCTCCCTATAATAGTACATGTCCCTTACATGCCCTGATTTCACACCAAAAACTACCTACCATTTGAGCATCATCAACTACCCAAGTTATAATCTTGCTAATGTACCCAATGGCCATTGGATTGCAATGTGCTCCCAACTACATATTTATAGAATAAGTGATGTCCTAAAACTATGCACTCCCCTATATGCACCCAAATGAATCTCTTTATATAAGTGTGCCAAAACTATTGGGCCCTAAGTAAATACTCAATGGTCATGTACCCTGTCAACCACCACATCTTCTTAACCCAAATGGAATCATCACCCACTCTTGTTTGACAATAAAATACTAGACACAAGAGCCATGATCACTAGCATAAGCTTATCCAATGTGTCCTTTCATCAACATAAGTCTAGATCAATGCAACCATCATGTACCCCTATTTATAAACTACCACCCAACAACTGCACATTTGCATCAATGTCTGAGATCTCTAGTATATCCTAGCCCCCTGCATCAGCAAATAGAATATCTTATAAATTTCCTCAAGAGTCACTATCATCTCATTGATAATAAAATGGAAGGTACTCATCTTTGAGTGTCACCTCTCTACTAGTGTAGTAATTAACACTTGATCAATCTAGATTGGTGGTATCATCACCACATCATGTAGGTTAATCAAATCTAGAACATTGTACTACTCTAGTGTCACATGCCACATCTCATGTAATATATTTGGGTGCCATGATCATGATGCCAATATTCTTGAGCACTCTTACACCAAACATTACAACTATCTATCATTTTCTCATCACCCAAACACTTTATCCTCACTACTCACCTACTCTATCCAAGCCCACCTTTTATCTTACCTTCTCACTATCCCCAATCAGCCTAAGACTCAATTACCTAACCTATCTAACTACCCCCCTCATTTAATGCTAACTAACCCATAAAACCACTATCCCTAACTCCTTAATTATACCTAATCCAATAATAGACAACCTTTTTTCTACCAATCCTCAATCTCGCTATTTGCATCTTGTGAGATTGTAATCCCACTATTCCCAACTCATGAGATCACAATCCTATAATTCCCTAGTAGTAAGATTACATTCCCACCATTCCCTCACTGTGGGATTGTAATCCTACTACTACCCCTAATGATCCTACCAGTTACATCAACAACCCCATGATTGTGGGCATACTTCTTAGTCATCAAAATCACAAAATTTATAGAGCTAAGGAAAAAGGTCCTACCTCAACATCCCTCTGGTGCTCTCAAACCCTCTTGTCTTGATGGGAAGCTCATGGAATCATGTCCATGCTTTTGTCTTTAAATCACTATTCATAGAAGACAATGAGTGTAAATGACCCCACACCTAGCTCTTTTTTCTTAAAAATGACCCATTTAAAAATCTAAAAAAAAATCAAAATCAAATAATTTATAGAGCTAAGGAAAAAGGTCCTACCTCAACATCCCTCTGGTGCTCTCAAACCCTCTTGTCTTGATGGGAAGCTCATGGAATCATGTCCATGCTTTTGTCTTTAGAGCACTATTCATAGAAGACAATGAGTGCAAATGACCCCACACCTAGCTCTTTTTTCTTAAATGACCCATCCCCCCAACCCTCATTAACACCCCCTATCTTTTTATCCATGAATACTAATTCTATCAACCTACAAAACCAATATCTTGTATCTTAAACCATACCGACTCAGGCCCTCTTTGACACCCATAAACATTATTGGGCTCCATTATCAATACTCAAGATCATTCAAAAATCATTTATCCCTTATCACCATCCCATTAATCATTTTTAAACTATGAATCATTATAAATAATTTCTCTTTATCATTAAATGTCAATCAATCATTTTATATCCCTTTTCGAGCATCTCATAATATGTATCCTTACTACTGGACCCATCATCAGCTTGAACCCATCTTATCTTTTAAAAATTAACCTTTATCTCATCACTTAAATCACTTTCTAGATAGACTGTCACTTGTCTAAAACCATCACTTGAGTCACTTACTTATCAATACTAGGGCATCTATTTAATCAACTTAGGGGGATCCTAGCCCTTATTAAGATTTTTGGGATTTTTTTTCGAGTGACCATCTAGGTTGGTTTATCTCCCTGCATGCTCCATTAAGGGGGAATCATAACCCCTAACATCATTTACTAACATTCACCCATGACATGGTTTTTATTTGAAAGACCATTACTCACCTCACTTGCAATGGTCTTTCAAAGAAGGACAAAATATATGCATTAAAATGTGCTCACCTCACTAATTATACTAATTCCTACTAATTTGGCCCAATTTATGTATTCCCTATCCAAAATAACTAATATCCCAACAATACCCATTCCATTCACACATTCCACATACCTTTACCCCATCCTAAAACTAATTAATTTCCCTATTAAGCCCTTAATAGATCCTATTACCTATTAACCTATCCCCTAAACCCACTAGCCAATTTAAAAATCAAACATATTCCAACTACCCACCCACTACCCTACACTAGCTTTTACTAAGACTCTAAACCCTATGGGGAGATTTCTAGAATTGGAGGATTATATAAATATTCCCCAACCTAGCTCCTTTCTCTAGAATTTTCCTATTCTAGAGATTTCCATGGAATTTTCAATTTCATGGAAATTTCTTAACCATAGATCTTAATGGCCCAAATTTGAATTTGAACCATTAATCTTCCCTCCCTTTCACTATAAAAACAAACCTTCCCTCCACCCTAAATACTAATGAAAAATCTCTAAGAAAGTAATTAATATCTCTCATCAAGCATCCATAATAGCCTTCAAGCATTCTATCAAAGCCATTATCCATATCCATATCTCTTTGGAATCCATTGTCAAGTTATCACCAACAATCCAATAATCAAGATTTTCAAGTCAATCACACAAGTTCAAATCTTATAATGGAGCAATGAAAAGGCAAAGAGGATGGTAAGAATATTCTAGTTGATCTAATTTTTCTTCTCTATCCTTTCTTATTGGTGTTTATCAAGGTTTTGGGTTTTATTGTCATTTTGATAATATTGTAAGAATTCTAAATTTGGTGCACACACTCATCAAAGTTTTTTTTAATCATCTATTTCCCATCTTTTTTTAAGTAAGGATTATTACTATTTCACATTGATGTTAGACTTTAATTTTTACTTGTATCCTTAGTTTAACTTTGTTTGTTTACCTTTCTTACTTAAGGTATAATTGTTTGATTTTTTAGTCATTTAGTAGCCTTGGCTTTTCGGTTACCCAATTTACTCTAATTTTTTTGACTTGGTCATTTGGTCTTAACTTAGCATTTATCACCTTGACTTACCATATTTCCAAGTACACCATGCCTACACATTTTAGTTATCTTGGCTTTCTTACATTTGTTTGTTTTTGCTCTTTAGTTTTGTATCCTTGGGTTTGTCCAAAGTAGTCTCTACACCATCCATGATAAAAAATATAAACACAATAGATAACCATTCAATGATAAAGGTAATTCAAGGTATGCATACATTACTTTTATTTAAATTATTTCTTTTTAGCCATTTACTTTTAGCTATTTTATGCTTTAAAATACTACAATTTATTTAATTTAGTGTTGTGTATTGCTATGTTCTTTTCCAAAGAACCATCTCATGTTACACTTATATGACACGTGATAATATTTGAGTGAGGTATATGTATACACATAATATTTTTAAACTTTATCAATTAATGATGTTTTCTCTCTTGTAGGAACCCATAAAGTCTCAAATTCTCTGAATACATGACTTAAAGGGTACATCGAGACAGGTGTGGGTAGACCATTGATACTTCATAAGATTGTTGTCCTTAATACCACCACTTACAACCAACACAAACCTAAGCTTTGAAACCTCACTCACACACTCTTCCAAGTAATTCACCACCTTAAATAGCCCCTACCTAAGCCAATTTTTTCTTTTTTTAGTTTTACCGAACAAAGTTAGCTTGGGCCAAACCTTCAATTATAATATATGAGCATGTTACGGGATTAATTTGACCTTGGCCAACCTAGTTCGAAACCTAACTACTTTTGTTAATTAATGATATAGGGTCAATTGGGCTGACTCTGTCAGCTAAAAATTTAGAAGAGTTTAATGTTATATCCAACTATACACACACATCCATTTATACCATTTTAGAGAGAGATGAATAAAATTAATCATTCATTTGCACTTATTTACAATTTTCTCTTCCACCATTGTACTTGATACATTAATTAGGGTTTACACTTGGATAAGAATATTTTCTTGTGGAAAGGTTTTTGATATTTTGGCCTATGTTAATGCTCCTTACAAACCACAACAAACTCTTGTAAAGTACCATTAGCCAAGGGAGAGATTGAGTCTTGATGGGTTTGTATTCAAGGTAAGTATCTCTAACTCTTACTCATCTAATTTAGTAGATATAATTAGCATGAGTAATGGATTTTAAATGTATTTATCTCTCCATGCATTAATGTTATATCTATATTAACTTAATTAAAATTATTCTATGCATGTTTACTATCATATTTATTATACCTACATTTTGATTTGGTGAGCACTAGGTTAGATTTTAATTTAATTTATCATTTAATTTTTTAATAAAAAATATAGGTCCTATCTAGGGTTATCACATGGTGTTTCTTGACTAGAAGCTTTAGAACCCTCTCTAGTGATATTTTTGTGGTAAGGGACCCCTTAGTTAGGTATAACAGATCCATATTATTGGTCATGACCCTAATTATCTAAATATATCAACAAGTGTAAGGGATAGTGTATTTATCTTATTTGAGATATTATTGATTTATAGATCAGCTTTACCTTCCATTATATACAATCCCAACTTTTTAAAGCAGTTCAGGTATTATTGAGGACCTTTTAATTGTTGAGAGATTTTGAGTGTCCATTTTTAAATGGAATGTTTTGAAAATTAAAGGTTTGGAAGGGTTGAAGGCTACATAGGGAAATTAAAACAAGGGTATTCTAGTGATATACATCCCATTTATAATCTAAAAGCTATTAGACTATGGGGTTGTGGATATTTTTGGCTTGATGGCTAACAACCTGATGATTGGGATCAATTTGAAACACTTCTACTCAGCTCTACCTTGTTGATTCATGTGGTGACTGGACCTAGATATTTGTTGTGTATTCTCTAAATGATTTTTATGTTTTTTGGTGTTCTAGTTATTTTCCCCTTGTTCTAGGTCCCAAGGTCATACTTTGGTGGCTTCACTTTAAACTTCATTTTTTGTTATGCTTAATTTATGTATTATGCTAGTTTGTTATAGGTTATTGAGTTTGGGCATTTATTTTACCTTGGTTATTTATGTTATATATTAAATGTACTTGGGTGAGGGCCCTTACCTTGATTTTATAATCCAAAAATAAAATAAAAAACAAAACATAAAATTTAATCCATGGTACAATCATTGTCCATAGTGCACGGTGTTACAAACTTTGACTGTGCTAAAAAGTGATGAATTACTTGGCATGACACAATTGTGGTCATTAATGACATAAAATTATTAATAATATGTGGAATTATCTATAATTGGTTGTGATAAGTGAGGCATCAAGTTTAAGGTATCTATGTGCATGAAAAATCCACATCACCAAAAATACTTAAGAGTAGGAATACGTAATTTTGGGCAACCTTGTGTGTATAATATTGAATTAGTTATTTGTTAGTGAATTTCAACACATAATTTGCATCATTTTTTGAGACTTCATAGTGTTTTTGTATCTCATGGAGTATCGACAAAAAATTAAAGCTATGTAAACTTCTAAATCAGAAGCTTAGTTTTTTGAAAAGGTATTAAGATTTAAAATTAGAGAAAACCCATCAAAGTTAACCTTGAAAAACTTACAAGTTGTTGTGGTTTTACATGGTGCTTCTTCATAGCCTATGTGTATTGAAATTTTTCCACACAAAATTATGTTGGTTAAGGGAATGAAGACTTAAATAATTGTGTAATTTGGATAACAACTTATGAGTTTGCAAATGAGGATTACCACTAAACTTGCATGTAAACATCTAGATTTTGTGCACATCTATGAAGTACACATGTGGAGTATTGCCTATATGTTGGCTCATATAAACTTAGAATTAAATGATGTAGTTATGTTAGAATCAGATCATAAAAACTAGAAGGTGAAGAGTGATGGTTAGATGAACATATGTCAAATAAGGCAAATCATTTCAAATTCCTTAACAACTCTGTATGCTTATAAATTTGGTGTTCAAAGACATAAGAAGGGGTAGGTATCCATAGGATTCATAAAAATGAGTATGATAAGAAAAATTCAATATTTTGTAACCTATGAGAGGAGGAGGAACCATTTTTGGTTCGAGAAGAGATTTGCAAATATAGTGTAAGAGAATTTTTTTTGATACCTTATTTGGGATCATTACAATTTACAAGTTAGAAGACTGAAATAAAGAGATTGTTTTATGCCTATGTTTGTATTTTCCTTTGCTATAATAAATTATTTAAATATTGTTTTACATTTCATTAAAGACACCCATACTTCTTCTTTACTCCTTGAGGTGATCCTAAATTGTTTAAGCAGTTTAGGTAATGTTGAGGACCTATTAATTGTTGAGAGATTTCGAGTGTCCATTCTTAAATGGAATGTTATATATATTTTTATTTTAGAGGGGTTGAAGGCTACACAAGGAAAGCTGGATAAGGCTATTATAGTGGTGAACTATTGGGTGGTGGATATTATTGGATTATTGGGTGAGACCTTACCAAATGGAATTAATATGAAAAACTTTTAATTAGATCTACATCATTGATCCCTATGGTGATTGGACCCAAATATTTATTGCGTATTCTCTTGGTGTTTTTTATGTTTTCTATCATTCTAGTTATTTCCCCCTTATTTTGGTTCTTTGCTCATACTTTGATGGCTTCACTTTTTAATATGCGTAGTTTATGTATTATGCTTTTTTGTTACATGGTATCATTTTTGGGCATTTATTTACCTTAGTTATTTATGATGTATCTTGATTTTACTCAAGTGAGGGCCCTTCCATTTATTACTTAAAATAATAAAAAAATAAAACATAGACTATAAACCATGGTGTGACCATTATCCATAGTACATGGAGTTACAAACTGTGATACTGCTAGTAATTTTTGATGAATTGCTTATGGCACATTTGTGGTCATGAATGACACATAGATTAACAATGTGGGGAATTATCTGTAATTGGTCATGGTAAGTGAGGCATCAGGTGTAGGGTACCCATTTGTGCATGGATACCTAAGAAATGATTTAGTGAGAGCTTGAGATATTCAACCATTCTTATTTCACCTTTTTTGATTTCATTGTCATGAATTTCTAATTATAATATATATATTATCTTTAGATACTCAAACACATGGCATGGTGATAGAGGCTTGAAAAATGACAAATAGGAACACATGGACCACAACATGCACAATTAACATGTTATAACAATTAGTCATGTTAAGCATTGATAATGGGTTTTGCATTTAGATGCATACAACATAGAGGAGGTCAAATCATTTAGAATATACAATTTAACAAATTAATTTATAGAATGGATATAACTTAGTGAAATCTTATAATTTTCCAATGAAAAAATTGATAAGAATCATTAAAACAAAGGAAATTATTGCTAGGGATTTTTCTCCTATATTTGTTGATGCATATATATGTGATCCCTAATACACCTAGATATTATAATGCATGATTCACCAATACAAGTATATTTTTATTTATTGATATTACTATAGTTCTATGGTTTCCATTTACATCATATGTCTCGTTTTCAAATTTTTACATGTCACACATGTTTCTTACTTTCATTGCATATTATCATAATTCATACATATTATATGTCACCATCAACATATGATTATTCTCTATTTCAAAAGACTAAAGTATGTTGATTCTTTAACTTAAGTGAGATTCAATTTTGTAACTTATAGGTGTCTAAATAAAAATAAAATTTATGTGGAATTAAAATATGTAAGCAAATAAATCAAATAAACATGGAAAAAAAGAGAAACACAAGAATTTACCAAAGAGAAACCTAGCATGGGAAAACTCTAGAAAAGTGAAGATATGCGTCCTCATCTCAAATATCATCTTTTATATTCATACAAGATAGTAACTCCATTTGAGATTTCAAATACACAATAATTTTTTATACCACCTAAAAAATGATTTATAAACTTGCCTTGTTAAGGATTTATTCAACATAGTTGATTTATGTTCTTATCTAATTATAACTATTAAAAATATCTTCTATCTTAAGAATCCTGTTAGAACACTATGCTTAAATACACTTGGATTGATTTTATTAACTCCTAGAGGCTATATTTATGTTAAGGGATGAGAGCAAGAGTTGTATATAGGATTTCAAATTCTTCACATGTGAAGAGATAAGAGGAACTTCATTCAAAAATTGTCTCTTAGTAAATGTTTTTAACTTTAGAAAAACTCATCTCAATGTCCCTATTCCATGATGCCTTTTTCAATTACGGTCAAAATTATTGATAAGTTTGATTACAGTTGAAACTCATTTTAACAAATTCTTCCAATGGTGTGGTCCTAATATGTCTAAATCATCTATGAGTTCCAGTGAAAATTTTACCCTTGTTTTGAATTTGACATTACATATTTTCCAACCTTAATTTTGTCTAAATGAGGTTAGAAACATATGTGAATACTTGATTTAGTCTCATAAATTAATAAGTACAATTGGTCAACTCAACCAACTCAAATTAAATGCTTTTTCATGATCCAATTTAGATTGTACATCCAAAATTTTAAGGATTTTGGTCCCAAAAAATATATACTATGAAAATATAAGGATTTACTTTTAATATTCTCAAATATAAACCATTATTTATCACTTCACATGGAGTGAAGGTGTTTGATCTCTAGGATTTTATTGTTCCAACTTGTAATTTCACTAGATTAAATTGGTTTACATGTTCAATTATCCTTTGAATGTTTTCCAAATGAACTCCTTGCACTCTTTAGCATCTTGGTCTTTCTCTTGGCTTGTTATTTGCACTCTTGGTGCCTTGCCTTAAACCCATATTGCAAATTATTATCCCCTTTCCTACAAAACACATACTTGTAGCCTTTATCCATTAGTATATTTTGAGTAAATACTACTATAAAAGTGTTACTTTTTCAACTTTTCATGATAAATGACAAATATTTGGGTCACTATTTCTCATTGATGCACACCAAATTACTAATTAGGACAATATACCAAAAAAGGAAAGATTTTCATCACTATTTTCCCAGTATATGAAAACTTGAATTTGATTATCACATGAAATAATCAATTAAATAGTGACACAAATCATAATTCACTTACACCATTGTGTTATAACCAATCATAAAGTGGGTAATTAGATTGGAAAAAATCCTCCTTTTGGTCATTAACACCACAAAAACTTATATAAGGGAAAATTAGTTTTAGTAAGCAAATCGTATCATATTTTAATTGATAATTATAAGTGGATAATGTTTATGATCTCATCCACCACATGTATGCTTATTATCTCAATCTTTAATAATCTTAGTAAAATTGTATAACACCACATTTTACAGTAGAAATAAAAGTAGGTATTTTAATTTTAGTAATGAAAATTAGAGTAGATTACATTGCAAAATTGAAGCAACACATTATTTATAGATTAAATAATTCATTTTTTATGAGAAAAATATATTAATGTTTTCATTAGTTTTCACATACTCATACACACAGTACACCATTTTTTTTAAATATGATGAATTATTTAGACAATCATATTATCCATGCTTGGGAATTTTAGATCATGATACTATGGTATGTTAATGAATATTTAAAATTATTTGAGAATAATTACAACTACTGTTAGAATAATCAACTTTGTATGTAGTTCTTAAATGTATTATATGGATGCAATCATTACCACCCCTTCTTAAGTGTTTAAAATTAAATATGGGTAGGAGAGGGATGAATGGAGGGTTAAGAGATGTAAGAGAAGGAATTATGTGATAAAGAAGTGTTGCATATGGATTGAATTAAGTTCAATTCATGGCATAGATTGATGAGGTAAATAACTATGACACCACATATCTATTATCATGTTTGAGTAAATACATTTGAAAATGAGGTAAATTGAATATGTGTGCATGTCTTGATTATTTATGTTGTTGAAATTATAGAGATGTTTTAAGTGGGCTATGATGAGTTCACCCTATTGAACCATTGCACATTAAGAATATCAAAATTTAATGTAGAGATAAACTTATCAAAATCTATGGTTTTTATTGGTAGAATAAATGTAATAATATATTAATAAAGGTGATCCTCTTGATTTCCATCATCTTTTAGTCCAACCAGAGTTGAAATAAATTATATATGGTTACATGGATAACATGTTGATAAATTAATTTATTGCACAATGTGATGTGATGACATGGTCAATTTTGATGTCAATCAAATTGATTTTGAGAGTAACATGAACAATAGGGAAATCCATGTTGAATAAGAACATAATAAGGAGGATGAACACAAGTTAGATGATACAACATATGAGGCTCTAAAAGTAGATCATAAAACTCTATTGTTTGAAATAGAATGTTGTAGGACATATTTATTGCATGCTACTTTAAAAATGATGGACTTGAAAGTAAATTATGGATGGATTGAGACAAATGTTACCATGTTGTTGAGATAGAATTATAGTAATTTTTTTCTTAAAATATAAAAAATTGTGTAGTTTTCATGTAGATAAATAAACCCATTTTATTTTACATACTTCCATCTATTGATAATTTTTCTTTCTACTTATAGTTTTAGTGTAAATTTGAATAGGATATTAATATATGAATTACTTATATAAGGGGACATGGTTTTAAATACATGTAAATATGTATAAAAAAATATTCCTTCATAGGGAATGGCTACAACAACTATGATGCTTGTGTTAATGACTGTATGCTATATATGGGGATACTTTAGACACATTATTGAGAAGGTGTGAATGGGTCCACAGTTTTACAAAATGTATTGTGACATTTTTTAAGTTATTGATACATTGAAGCGTATATTTTAGTGCAAAAATTGGATAATGTTAATGATCTAAAATTATGAAAATATAAGCAAATACAAAGGTGTAATGCACATATGAAACCAATGTAAAACAATAGAAAACATTGAGACAATGTGGAATGAAAAATTTCATAGAATAATAAATAGTGTTATGCTAGGGATAACTGTGGATGGAGTTAATCCATTTGGTAATATATCCATAAACTATCAAATATGGCATGTTAGTCTGATTAATCATAATATTACTACATAGTTGGCAATATGAAAGGAACACCTTATAGTTTTGCTTATTGTTCTAGGGAAGAATCAAGTGAAATACACACACACACACACACACACACACACAGACACACACACACACACACACACACACACACACACACACACACACACACACACAGACACACAGACACACACACACACACACACACACACACACACACACACACACACACACACACACACACACACACACACACACACACACACACACACACACACACACACACACACACACACACACACACACACATATTGCACCAATTATATAAATATTTGGCTGCTCATTTGAATGGTGTGTATATGATTGATGTGTCGAGACCAGTTGGTAGTAAAAATTTCAACTATAATGGGATTTTGTGTTGGTGTATTCATGTCTACCTTTGATTTGTAGTATGTTCTTGTATATTTAAATTTTACCATTCACATTCTTATAGGTGGGTTTGAAAATTACAAATATTCTAATTAGTTTTTTATGATTATTTTTTAGGTATTTACACAAAGGGTAAATATGCATGTCCTAGGTGCAATAATAAATTGATTGCTAGATGGTTAAAATACCTCAAGAAGTTTGTATATGGAGGACATAAGAGATTCCTACTAATGTCTTACCCTTATGAGAATAAAAAAATAGCAAGTTTTGTGACATAATTGAAATAAAGAATCCTCCAAAGACATTTCCACCAAGTGATTGATATAAGTACTATGAAGAGTCTCATCAACAAGAAACTTAGAAATCAAATGACATAATTATCGTTAGGACGAATAAATTTTATGATTTTCTATATTATTAGAAATATGTCCTCATCACACATATTATTGACCCAATGTACACATTGAAAAATTATATTGAATATTTTTAGAAACATAACTTTGAAATAAAAATAAAAATTAGAGATATATATTGACATTAAAGTGTCAAACAGAAAGTGAAAATTGGTCACATAAGGAAAAAAATGTCTGTAAGGGATATGAAATAGTAGGGTGTGTAATTTTAATAGCCAATAAAGAGAAATTAAGATGTGTGATGAGTAAATTTATTATGCCAACAAACTATGGGTCTTCTCTTTGAAAAGCATTCACAAGAATTGAAACTCATGAATGACACATGTTAAAGGGTATTGATGTTGGCGTTTAATTTCATTTTATTATTGGCTTTGAACTTTTACATAGATTGTGAATTATATTTGCATAAATAAATTATTATCACCCTTATTTTGTCTCTTAACCACCATATTTTTCCCTTTTACTATAATGGGGAGGATTATCTAACCAAAGACTTAAGTAAAACTATGTCAACTCTCATGCCTTGTGATATATTTTTAAATGATTAATTTGTACAAGGATTTGATTAAAATTTAAATTATCTTTAATATTTTTTGTTTTCATTAGGTGACTTTCATTGAAGGAGATACATGAAGATAATAGTGTAATTTTAGCTCCAAGAATCTAAACAGAACCACTAGTGTTTGGCAGGGGGTACATAGGGTACTTAAACAAACCACTAAGAGGATAGAAGGATCAAGCATTTTATGGACTATAAGACATATATAGTGGCTATCTAGTTTTTTGGCTTACCCCAAGATATAGATAGACTTGTAAACTAGGTTAGGGCTAGCATGATCAAGTTCACAAAGGATGCAAGTATCTCTAGAAAATCTAACCATAGTAAAGCAAGTAGCTAAGACTAGAAACAACAATGCCAAGTAAATAGATCTAACAAATGATATGTAAAATTAGAAGCAAAGGTAATTTTATTCCAAATTAAAGATGTTTGAAGTAATAAAGATGTTTTCAAGCAAGGGATCAATAGCATGCCTAGTCTGTGTTTGAGATATCTTTCACTTTCAACACCATTGTTTTATAACAATGTAATGTTCTAGTTTAACAAGAGAAAGATTGTTTAAACAAGTTGTATAGATAATTTTGAGCATGTAGAGTTATAATATGTGATGATAAAATATTTCCAATGTAATCATAACATATAATGGAAAATATTTCAATCAATGAAGATATATTTTAACCACATACAAATGCATAAAATTTAGAAACTATTCTAAAATTGATATAAACAAGCTAACTCACTAAAATGAATCAAACCCTAGCATGCATACCATAAAAAATAAATAATCATTTCACTTTATAAAGCAAAGCGCTCTCATATCGAACTCAAGTGAGATGTGTAGAATTTTTACTAATCAATTATATAAGCTAGGGAGCTAGAGAGGAAGAGGATCAGGATGTGTGTGAGCTAAGTCTAGACCAAGAGCCAAAAGCTATATAAGAGGTGATGGAGAAGCTACCAATATATGGAAGAGCTAATATAAAAAACACAAGAGATAGGTGAAATAGAGTCTTAAGGGAGAAAAGAGCAGCCCACAAGCTTCAGGAACACTGTAGATAATAATGTGAATCACCAAGAATAACTACAATATAATAGGGCATCCCCTATCACAAGGAAAGCTATTGTGCCAAGAAAGAACTAATAGAGATTCAAGGAGGCAACTAAGATTTGAGTGTGATGATCAAGTGGGAATATCAAAGTAATAATGTAGGATATAGATCAAAGAAGAGAATCAAATGAATGAGGAAATAGGCACATGTCTCAATCTTAATCTATCAACAAGCTGAAAGATAGCTATTTTTATCCATTTGGGCCCTAACAGGGTACTTTTTCATGTGTTCTACCTAGGCCATGGCCTAAGCCATGGCTTTTGTGAAGAAAACATGTGGCCTAGGGTTTCCTCCATAATCCATAACTTGTGTCCATAGGCTACCTAAGATGGTCAATGAGTCTCCAAAAGGGCCCCAAGGGGTGCTTAGAGAGGTCATCTAATGTGAAAAAGGGTTGAGATGGACTGAGGATGTGAATACAATGTAGGAAAGGTCTAAGAGAGTGGAAAATTTCTCCAAGTGGGATAGCCAAGGTTGGTAATTTACATGTGACTTTATTTGTAATCATAGGGAGGAGTAGGGTCATGGGAAGTGTGATTACATATGTCACCAAGGTATAATAAATCAATGTTCACATGAACAAGGAGTGCTATGTAGTACCTAGAAACCACACAAAATCTAAGGAAAACCAAAACTAAAAAGATAAAAGAGAACATTACCTACACTTACCAAATAAGGATGGTAACATAAGAGGTTGATGATACAATCCATAGATGAGAGTGTAAATGTTGTGTAATCCAAATCCAACTCTAGCTCTAGCTCCTAAAAAGGGACACAAGTGATATCAAATCAAATCATACATCCAAAATGACATTCACTAAGGCATCATCCCTAGTGTTCTCCCTAAGATGGATATGGGTGAACTAGACATCCTTAAAGAAGGAGAGAAAATCATGTGATGCCTTAAAGGGGGAGCAACTCAGAGCTAAGGATGGCCTAGACACTGATGAGTTGAGACACGACTAAGAGTAAGTTAGAGAATAACTACACATAGTATGTGCCTAACTCATGGGCATTTTTCAAGGTGCTAATGATTTCATGATACTTGGTAGAATTATTCATCTCATTGGTAAGGAATAAACTATATAAAACAAGTTCATAACCCCATGGATCATCAATAACCTAGACCACAACTATTGGTCTTGGATTGACCTGACTTCCACCATCTATGTGAATCACCACTGAGAGGTGCACTATAATGGGGGTTAAGGATGCAAGAATAATAAATATCAAAAGGAAATATCAAATTAAGGTGTTAAAGTGATTTTCATGAGGAAAAAAATAAAAAAACCAAGCCATAACCACAATGGTTGACCAACACCAGCCATAGCAAGAGGTAACAAGGGAAAGTGGGGGGAAGTTCAAAGAAGATGAAGACTAGTCGGTAAGACCAGAACAAGCCTTGAATCACTATAGCTAGCTAACAACCTAACCTATAACCATGATGAAAAAAGAGAGAGGAGTTAAAATGGATCAATTATGAAAAATTAAAGAAATGACCAACTAAAATAAGAAGAGAGATTAACTTCTATCCCAAGGTGTACCCTGACAAGGAGTACATAGGACTTATAAGTCAAAGGACCTAGGGTTATAAGAGATTATAATGGTCCCAAAACACACCCAAAAAGGCCTTACAGATATAAATAAACTCTGTCATTATGTTTGGAATGGGCCAAAACCTTTAAGATGAAGGTTTTATGGTTTTGAGATCACTAACAGAGTGAAATAGAGGCCTAGAAAGGGTAAAAAGAAGGCCTAAGCCTAGGACATGGACTATCTAGGTAAACCCATGGCCTATACCACTACCAAGCCATGGGGTCTATGGATTGGCCCACTACCAAGCTATGACTTAGCCTATAAACCCATGACTTGGGCCAAAAAAGGACAAAAAATAGCCCCAGGGAGCTCGATAGGGCCCAAAACTTACCCAAAAAGGCTGGGAAGGGAGGGAGACAAAAAAAATAGTTATTGAAGTTGTAATTTTTTAAATTTATCATTACATTAAAAACATAACTGATCCAAGGTCACATTTATCTCTTGTGTAGATGTGAGGAGGAATCAAAGTGCTAGAGGCAAGAAAAGCATCTCAATCAGTAGAGCCATCACCAGTGTGTGAGGGCCAACCGTGAGAGAGTGTCTCAATGTCCACCATAATGAGAGGTGAGGAGGGGTGGTATGAGGCCCATGATAGATACAAACTAACTAGGGAAAGTTGAATAAAGTTGTAATCAACCACAACCACTAACCAAAACCACCTATAAGAACTATAAAAAAGGAAAGAGGGAGTCGTTAGAGGGATAACTACTAGTAAGTAGTAGCTTAACCAACTAAAAGAAGCAAAAGATTCTATTTTTATCTCAAGGTACATCCAAAAGGAGTACACAATCTAAATGGCTAAGGAAACCCATAAGGTCTAACAATGGATGCCATAAAAGGGGTAATCCATCAAATGGGGGCTTTAGGATAGTGTTTTGGTAAGCTCTAAGGCTCATCAAAGCACCATAGGCCCATGCCTACGTCTGCCCCCAAGGTTAGGCAACCAATTTACCATGAATAGAGGCTTGACCCTAAGGTAATACAATTATTAGCCTATAAAGAGGCCAAATAATAAGGGAAAGGTAAGAAAAAGGAGATGGAGAATCCATATCCTAAGGTTTACTAGTCATGACTTGAAACATAGGAGTGCCAAAGGTGGGGTCATGAACAAGACCTATGAACCCAAAAAAGTAAGAGGATGGTGATGTGTATCATGCACATGCATGATATTATTATAATATTTCCTCTCATTGATCGAGTTATGTGCTATACCATGGATGGAATAACACTTAAGATTAGACTTAATGACTCTAGTAATATCCATAGGAGTTGCATTGAGAGAGATGATACTTTGATGGGAGAAGCATGAAGAGAAGGGAAGCTAAAAATTTAGGTAAAAATATTGAAATAGGTCATTGATAAGGAAAGAGCCACCTTATAGACATAAGGTAAGTGAGGGAGTTGGCTGATGCATGCCAAACTACAAAAGAGTGAATGTTACTCCATACTCCACTAGATCAAAAAGTTCATCCTTGAAAAAATGAGACTTAGAACTTGAGGTTTGTGGGAGTCCATAGATCCCCATGAGGATATATCCAAAGCCTCACCTGAGGGCCTTATCGTTTTGTAGAGAAATGCCTAGGGATCTTGATTAGCTTCCATGGTATGAACCTCACCTTTATGCATGAACTGCACCATGAAAAACATGGCTAACATGATGACATACATGGCAATGGTCTAGGAATGAAAAATAATTATGTTTTATTAAATATCCAAGTCTAACATAAAAATCTCAATCCTGACTATCTTGGGGCCAAACTTGACCTAAAGCTTCACATTCCCCACCAGTGTAACTGTGTCATTGTTGAAACCAACATAGTTATGGTGAGAATCAAAGAACTTATTTCAAATGATCCTAATCTTGTTAAACACATGTAGGGACATGATATTGAATGCAACTCTTTCATCAACAATGCACCACTTAACACGATAGTCATCAATAGAGGTCTTAATATAGAGAGGGAATTGACCCCTCTTTGTAAGAACCAAAGTGTCTAGAAAAAATGGAGGGTCAAAAGATAAGAACGGAGAATGAGGATGCTTAGATGCATCAAAGTTAAACAAAAATTCAACATCATCCCATAACGGACCCTCACAAGAGAGATAAAGCTCATCAAAGATAATGATCTTTTGCTCAAGGTAAAGGAGAAGTTACCAAATGGAGATCCCAACTGAGAGGCCCTATAACTCCTCTATGATAGAGTAAGGATGTAATCTAGCTTGGGGAGGGATGTTACACTGAAAGTCAAATATAGCTTTGGGATTCCTTTCCCTCATAGGTTGAATAGGAGGCCCAACACCACTAGTCTTTCCAATAAGGTAGGTGACCTGACTTGACTACATGTTGATAAAGTACTCATACCTATTAGAGGATATGTCAATAAAAATAATGACCTTACTAATTTCATTCTTTTCTTTCCCTCTTGGGTTAACCTATGAAGAGGAGCCATAAGAGGTAGAAGAGTAAGAAGGATAATGAAGGGCCTTAACCTTTGATTTATTCTTTTTCTTCTTCTTCTTCTTCTTCTTCTCCTTGTCATGGTTAGGTAGAGGCTCTTTGAACACATTTAATTTGTGGTTGTGTTCTGTAAGAGGAGAACTCTAAGACAAGGGTGAGGCTTGCACACCAAATGTTTGGGCAAAATAATTGGCATCATTATGCCCCTTTATCTGGTGGAAATTGTAAAACTTAGTGGGGTCATGAGGAAACACCATCTATTGTTCTAATATGCTTGATTTAGAAGCCTTCTTTTTAACTAACTTCTTACTCAAAGCATTAGCTATCTTTCTTGTCCTTCTTCTTAGGAGGAAAATCAATGATACCATCAATGATCACATTGTAATTGTGATCATATGAAGAGGATGAATTTTGGGTTGGTACAGGCTGCATGCTTGTATGCACCTCAAATACTTCAATTTTTAGACAATTTTGGATCATGCTTGAGAACCTCAATGTAAACCTCCTACCTCAATGCTAGTGTGAACATATCACAACGCTAATCATTTGAGAACCTAGTTCTTCATGTATGGGTGGTTCAATGCCACATACACATAAAATCAAAGTTTGACTCACCCTTGGACTATGCCATGGAGGTGAGTGAATGGATGCTAAGGTTGAAAATCCTAAAGATATCAAAGTACTAAAGGAATTCATCCAAAAAAAGCTAGGAACTAGAGAGAGAATCTAGAGGTAGATTTTGAAACCAAACAAGAGCTTCAGCTCATAGAGAACAAGTGAAGAGATTTAACATCATGCCTTCATCCTATTCCCAATCTAAACACACCATCATGAATTCCATAATATGCTCCATGGGACTAGAGTCTCGAGTCCCATTGAACTTAGGCAGTTCAAGGATAGGATTAGGAAGGGGAATAAAACGTACGCAAGGGACTAGAGGATTCAAATGGAGATCTTCATAGGCATGATTGATAGTGGGTTGGTGACAAGCTCTAGGAGGGATATCATGATGGTAATGAAGTTACTTATGACCATAGACATCATAATGACCATGATTATGGAGGGAATGATGCTGAGGTAGTTACTAATATGGAAGATGCTCATGGTTAAAATTCATCTCTACCATGTGATGGGAAATGATCATGGGAAGGGTAACATTCCCCATGGGGATGATGAGAAGACTTATCATAGTCATGCAAGTGGCTATGATGACCAAAGTCTCTATGATGTTAGTCATGTGATATTAGATGAGGGTCAACCAACAGACACTAATGCTCGTAATAGGCATCCCATAGATCTCTAGTCCATAGGTGGTGATCAAAATCAGCACACTCATCAAAAACTTTAAAGGAAGGTTTAGGAGGATGAGAAGAATATTCATGATGAAGCTATATCACCGAGTGGGAATACCTATGACCCATAACATGGATATGAGGGTATTCTTGTTGTAGAGTCTCCTACCCTAAAAGAAGTGATGAAATTGTGAAAAAATTGGTCGAGGAACTAAAAACTAAGTGGGTGTGAGCTTTTTTTCTAAAGGAAGAATACTGCTAACTCTTAGGGGGATAAGGATACACTTCATTCACCTAAATGTGTCTATGATAATCATAAATGATCACATGTAGCTCATTAGGCCCTAGTGATGTAAGGGGATCCTCATCACCTTGAATGGGTGAATGAGGCATGGAACAAGGATGAGAAGAAACACCCTTAGATGAATGAAGCCTAAAATAGTGGAAAGGAGACTGTGTCCATTCGTTATAATCCTACCAATCTTATTTCTTTTTGAATATGAGAGGGCATAGATTACCATGCTAGGTTTAGGGAACCTCCTAAATCCTATGGTGTCTATGACATTCCATTACAACCATGGTTTACTCATGCGTGAATTGAGGGATGAGACCTTGAATCCAATGGGATTGGCATCCCAATGGTGAGAGACCAACCATGGATGTAATGAATCAAGAGAAACATAGAATATAATAGAAAAGGAAAAATGATGGGGAGCCAATAGGAAGGATAACACAAACCAAATCAAGAGAAAAAAATTGAGGCAAAAAATGAAACATAACTAAAAACAAAGTCTAATAACTAACATAGTAGAGTTGGCTAAGAGAGCTCTAAACAAGATAGAACTAATGTGAGACTATATGTGAGGTTCCACTGGGTGTGCTAGAATGTATCTCCAAGAATATAAATAGAACCACTAGTGTTTGGTTGGGGGGTACACAGGGTACTTAAACAAACCACTAAGAGGCTAGAAGGCTTAAGGCTTCTATGGGCTACAAGATATCTATAGTGGCTATCTGGTTTATCAGCCTACACCAAGCTATAGATAGACTTGTAAATTAGGTTAAGTCTAGCATGATCAAGTGAAAAAAAGATGCATGTATCTCTAGTAGATGGATCTAACCATTATAAATTAATTAGCTAAGACTAGACAATTAATTGCATACAAATTATAAAAACAATAATGCCAAGTAAAGAGAGCTAACAAATGATATGTAAACTTAGAAGAAAAGGCACTTTCAAGCCAAATGAAAGATATTTTAAGTAATAAATATGTTTTCAAGTAAGGGCTCAAGAGCATGCCTAGTCTAGGTTTGAGTTATCTTTCACATTTAACACTATTATTTTATAACAATGCAATGTTCTAGTTTAGCAAGAGAGATGGAGAGAGATTGTTTAAGCAAGTTGTATAAATCATTTTGAGCATGTAGAGTCCTACTATATGATGAGAAAACATTTCCAATGCAATCATAACATATAATGTCAAATATTTCAAGCAATGAAGATATATTTTAACCACATACAAATGCATAAACTTTAGAAACTATTCTAAAACTACTCTAAACAAGCTAAATCACTAAAATGAATCTAACCCTAGCATGTATACTACACAAAATAAACAAAAATTTGAATTTGAAAATCAAATTGACCTAATATCAAACTCAAGAGAGATGTGCAAACTTTATACCAATTGATTATCCAAGATAGGAAGTCAGAGAGGAAGAAGATCAGGTTGTGTGTGAGTTGAGTCCAGACCAAGAGCCAAAAGCTATGGAAGAGGTGAAGGAGAAGCTGCCAATCTGTGGAAGAGCCAATACAAGGATTGTAAGAGATAGGTGATATGGAGAGGGAGCAAAGAGGATCCCAAAATATTTAGGAACAATGTATATAGTAATGTGAATCATGAAGAATAGCTGTAATAGAGTAGAGCATCCCCTGTCACAATGAAAGCTATTGTGCCAAGCAAGAACTAAGAGAGATTCAAGGAGGCAGCCAAAATTTTAGTTTTATGATCAAGAGAGAAGATAATAGAAATAAATCAAGAGATATATTAGATAAAAGGCTCAAATGAACAAGGAAAAAGGCATATGTCTCAAACCTAATCCACCAACAAGCCAAAAACTAGCCATTTCTAGCCGTTTGGGCCTAAACAGGGCACTTTTGCATGCATTATGCCTAGGCCAAAATTTTTGTGAAGGAAACATGTGGATTAGGCCAAAAGTTTCATCCTTATGCCAATGCCTTGGTCCATAGGCCACCTAAGGTGGTCAACAAATCTTTAAAAGGGCCCCGAGGGTACCTAGAGAGACCTTCTAGCATGCAAAAAAGATGAGATGGATTGAGAATGTGTAGGGGATGAGAATATCATGTGGGAAAGGTCCAAGTGAGTGACAAAGGTCTCCAAGTGGGATAAATAGGTCTAGTAGTCTATAAATAGTTGGGTTCATACAATGCATAAATTTTTCTTAGAGAGATATATGAAAACATGGAAGGGGTTTATTAAGAAATTTTCATGTCCAAAGGGTTAAATGACTAAGAATTATATCATTAATAAAATATTCTTATTTTTCATGGAGTACATGTTAAAGGTATATGGATCCAATATTATTGTGCCATAAATATGGGATGAGAATCATGAATCTCAGAAGTTGGGACAACTATTATTGGGAAAGGGCATATGTAAGAGGCTTAGTGTATACACATAATATTTTCAAACTTTATCAATTACTAATATTTTTTATTTTTCAAGAACCCATTGAGTCTCAATCTCTCTAAGTGCACACCCTAAGGGGTGTACCAAGAAAGGGGTGGGTAGACCATTGGTGTTTCACATGATTGTTATCCCTTATTACCACTTGTTACCAATCCAACCAGCTCCTAAAATCATTCCCCTAAGCTTTACATCCTATTTTTCACCCTCATATAGTCTTTTACCACCTTTATTAGCCCTTTCCCTAACTTAAACTCATTTTTGGAAATTTACATAACTATGTCAACCACATCGACCCTATATTTTTATTTACAAAAGCTTACTAAGAATTAGGTTGGCCATTGTTGACATAGTTTATAGCCTAGTTAGTTTTTGCTAATTTCAATAATAGGTTGATTGAGTCCACCTTGTCAGTCTAAACTTTTGAAAGGGTTTAGGGTTAGATCCACCTATCTAAACTCATCCCATTTTCCATTCTTAAAGAGACAATTAGAGTTAATTATTCATTTGTGCTTCTTTACAATATGCTCTTCCACCATTCTACTTGAGGAGTCTTAGCTTAGGTTTTTTACTTCGAGAATAATCTAGTCTTGTGGAGATGTTTTAGATTCTTTGGCCTTTCTTAGTGATCCTTAAAAACCATAATAACCTCTTGCAAAGCACATTAGGCCAAGGGAGATATTGAGTCTTGATGGGTTCATATTTTAATAAGTATCTCTAACTTTGCTCCTCTCTTTAGTAGATAGAAGTAACATTGGTAATGGATTTTTAATATATTACTCTCTCCATGCATTAGGGTTTTACCTATACATATCTTAAATAGGATTATTTCATATATGTTTACTTTTATTATTTACTAACCCCACTTTGTGCCACAATCTTTGGTGAGCACTAGATTAGATTTTGCTTTACTTGTTATTAGTACAATGAATATGAAAACATAGGACCTAGTTAGGGTCATTGCATAGTTTTTCTTGACTCAAGGTTTTGGAACCCTCTTTAGTGATATTATTGTGGTAAGAGATCCCTTGGATAGGTCTAGTAGAGCCATATTGGTCATGACCCTGATTATCTAATATATCTCCAATCAGAAGTGTAAGTAGGATCTATCTTTTCCGAGCTAGGATTGATTTGTAGATCTACTATATTTCCTATTACATACATTCTGGTGAACCTAACATGAATCTAACCCTTGCATATTTTATTTCATACTTTCATTTCTATCATTTCATCATTTTTTTATATTTATGATACAATGTCAACTAGGCTAGTATAGTTCTAACTTTTGTGCACAAGTTTAACATAATAATATCAAAATGAATATGTTATTTCTATGTAGGTCTTCATTAGATATAGGTTATTGGATCAGATAGGTCAACACAATACTCTTATTTATTCCTCGATAACAAACTAAGTTGAACAAATTGACAGTCTTTTAGTCAACATCCAAATAACATACTAAGTAGAATAGGCTAACTCAGTCTTCCAATCAACATCTAGATTAACAAAATAAGTTGGGAAGGTCAACTTAGTCTTCTAGTCAACGTTTAAATCAACAAATTAAGTTGGGAAAGTCAACTAATCATATTATCTTACTCTAACAAACATGTTTTTATAAAACTAGATGAAATCAATTGACTTAGTTTGTAGAATTAAAAAAACAACATTCAAAGCACTTAAGCAAAAAATTTACAATCGTCATCATCCTCCAAACCACCAAGGTTACTATCTTTCTCTCTCTATCAATTTAGTACTTCATTATATTTCTATTTTGTGTAAGTTTATAGTTTTAAAACTACAATACTACAACAAACTAAGTCAACCCAGTCGACTTAGTTCTATAGCTTATCTTCTATCTAAAAATCTAAGTCAACTTGGTTGACTTAGTTCTTAAAGACTCTCGCTTCTACAGAATAATAGAGACCTAGTTGACTCTCTTCTATTTTATTTGCATATAGTTTCATCTGAACCAAATCTGTACCATTCTTAATTTAGAAATCAACTAGTTGCTAGTAATTAATTCACACTTGCACTTTTATCTCTTTGCATACGTAGAGTAACTCACATAATATAATTAGGTGGTTTTTCAAATTTTCATTCAATTACAACATTTTTCTCTTTTTTCACACACTACCAAATCACATAATACTCAAAATACATTTAACATTTATCTTCCCAAGGCCTACCTACCTGGAATTCATCACCAAGGGGGAAGATGACTTGGTTTTTTGGCTAAGTATAAACACATGGTTAATGGTATATATTGTCAAAGCACCCGATACCCTTAACACTCTAGGATTATGAAGTGAGGGGGTAGTTCGTAATACCAAGCCAATACCATTGCCAATATAGATCCCTTTCAGACCAAACATCCTAAAACCATCCATAGATTACTTTCCAGTTCCCTATTTTCAGCCAACTTTCTTATAACACTTAAAATAACACTTTATAATAATCTAACAACACTCAGGATGACCATTTAGCATTTACCTTCAGTTGACTATTTGATTTTTGATCATTGTGTATTGTATTACAAAAACTTGCATTAACCAATGTTGGTGTAAGGTTTTATGATGTGTGCCCCAATTGGATCATTCTTATTGATCCAATTGTTTGTGTGTTTGATTCCATTTCTTGCTTAAATTACATTACAAAAATATTCTCTATTTTAGCATAATGTCATTCTATTCAACATAATTTATTATAGACTATGTTTTAATCTATCTATAGTTATAAATCAACCTAGTTGAGCTTGTACTCTCTTTTATTAATCAGGTTATAGTATTGAGTTGACCTGGTTGATTCTATATCCTTATTAGACTGTGTTTTTCCCTATCTATAGTACTAAGTCAACTCGGTCAACCCTTTATCCTTATTTTCCTTTTTTACAACAATATTAAGTTGACCCAGTCAACTTTATACTCTTCTCATCTTCCTTTTTAGAAATACATAGTCAGCCCAATCGACCTTGTATCTAATTTCTAACCTTGATGTTCTATCCAACCAACTTAGTCATCTATTTTTTTAGAATTCTATTCATTTCCTAAAAACATCATGAAATCCCTTATTAGAATCTTTTTGGACAACTTAAATCCATTTAAACACTATATGGGGTATTCTTTTCTCCCTTTCTTTACCTCCAAAGAGAACCCTCACTCTTGGAGCACCTCTTCCCCTATTTCATCTGTGGATTGTAACATGGTTCAAATATACCTCAAGATAAATTAGGTGGATTTGATCCTTTTTGTACCTATCAATAAAATTATCATTTTCAAGCTTTTCAACATAATGTGGTAGTAATTGACACAAGTCTATCCAATAATCCCATTGGTAATCCACCTTCCAACAACCCTCCCCCTCATACCAATTAGAGGAGTTCTCCTACAAACACCAACCTACCAATTTATATGACTCAACTTATTGCACAAGTCATACAACAAATGAACATAATGAAAACTTATAACACCTCTAAAATGATACAATTACAACATTATTTGATCAATATATCTAATCAACCTTTGGTTCTCAATCCTCAATCCAATCCAAATTTTATTCCTCTACCTCTTATAGATGCCTCAGGAAACGTTATTCCTCAACTTATCATGAATAACAAAATGTTTCAAAATATCCAAAATGAGCTTTTATATCCTTTCATCATGTCCATTGATATTGGTAATATATCTCCAACTATAAAGTATGATGGGACTAAAGACCCTACATCTTTTCTCAAAGCATTTGGAAATCTTTATAAAGAATGGATCCAAACTAATACCTTCACTACAACTAAACTTATATTTAAAATTTTCATTGGAAATGTATTAGAATGGTACAACCAACTTCCCTAACATTCCATTTGGCAACTTGAGGATTTAGTCAATCCTCTAGTCAAAGAGTTTCAACATATTGAACTTCCCAAAAATTACTTTAGCCATTTAATCAATGTTAAGCAATCTCCCACCAAATCAACTCATGATTTTACCAAACAATGGAAATATCTAGCCCATAAGGTTGACCATCACATGACTAATGATAATTTGTTCAAACTCTTTATAATTACTTTAACTCCTTCACTTCAATATAATGTTTGAACTTTTGATCCTCAAACAATTAATGAAGCCCTTGACCAAGCCAAACATCAAGACTTCCTCATGAATCAATTTAAACCTAATACAAAATTCCTTAAAGGATATTTTAAGACTTCTACTAATGCCATCACTGACAATACTCCTCAAACCAAACTAGGAGTTGACAAAGCGGACAATCTCCCATCTTCTCACATACCACTAACTATGCAAAAAATGAAACATTCTTACCACCCTCTAAACTATTTACTTATCCTAATAATCCTCATAAATGGTATGAACCTAATAATTTTTGTTGGTTCCACACTAAAATTGGTATTTTCATGAAACTGGTCAAGGGCTTACTAATTTTTTGTTTCCTAAATGATTAGTGATTCCTTCAATCATGAAACCATGATCATCTCTATCGTCAAGAATACAACACTGCTTCTAAAAAATGATAAACCCCCAAACCTTATTCTTCTAATAACCAAAAATATTTTCCCACATCTAATCATCAATAAAATACTAAGAATTTTTGTGTGATTGATGTTGACTATGACCAATAGTACAATAATTCTCAATATGTTAACACAACTAAGGTTAACTATTATCACAAACTAGCTCACAAAGATCCTATCACAAAGTCTAAGAAAATAGATTTGGAAGAACAACTTCTCAAAGATATTAAAACCACTCATTTAGATTTAGAATCTTATGAAGAACCACCTCTTTATTCCTAAGCCACAATAACTTCCATTCCTTCTAAATCTACCTTACCTTCTAAACCTTGCACTAGATCTTCTTCTAAATCCCATTAGAACTTTCTCGAAGAACTAAAATCCATGCCTTACAAGATTCCACTTATGGAGTTAGTTTGTACTTCCCCTTATCATCACAAATTACTTATGCAATAATTACAAGAAATTGAAGATCCATATTTTATAGATGAAGAATCACCCTCTATCGAGCCTCAACCTACCAACATGCATACCACTAAATACATTTGTCCTTCTTTCAGATCATCCATTGAATTTATTAAAGAGGACATGATTAATGATGAAATTATTTTTCATGCTGATGATCCACCCTCATTAAATAAAATAGCCATTAATACTACCCTTATTTGTAAAGTTTTAGTTTATGAAGGGTTTATTATTAATGTGACATCTTTGTGGCATATCCAACAACTTGGATATAATAAGGATCTTCTCAAGCAAACCTACCTCACCTATCTTGGATTTGATAAAACTAATCAAAAGTTACTTGGTTGTATTTGGTTTCCTTTAACAATTAGACCTAAGACTATTAAAACTAAACTTATGGTCCTTGATTTTCCCTATCTTATAACATACTCCTTAGTCACCCTTGGACTCATATAATGAGGGCCATCACTTCTTGTAATAGCCCATGCATCAAATTCCTACATAAAATTAAATGGTATAAGCATGAGGCTGATCTCAACCCTTGGAGTATTCAACTTCCCAATCTAAAATCTCAATATCACATCCTTACCATTCCTACCATCAATAGTTCTCCCTTGCTTGAATTATCAACATCAATCTAGACTTACGAGTCACTCTTGCTAATTTGGATGATGATGAACCTAATGACTTACAACATACTTGAAACACTACTAAGGTACCTTCTTATATATATGAGTGAATTCCTCCCTCTTTATTACCTTGTGATCACACTATTCCTCTCATTGACGAGATCACTAATTTCACCCTCTACGCAACACTTAAGACCCTTCTTACCTAGAATATGGATTCACTTGCAATGATTATGGAGTGGAAAAATTATTCCTATTGTAGAATATGTTGTCCCCAAAGTTTGTCACTCATTTTTGGGACAACACATGAACTATTTTTGGTCTTTCAAGCCAAGAATTCTCTCTCCCCTTCTTAAATATTGTTATGAGCCTTCAATTTCTCTATTTTCCAAAACTTTTTCAGCTAAGGGACCCTACAGATACATTTCTATGGACTCTGTAGATATAGTTCTATGGACTCCATAGGTAGAATTCTGCGGGCTCAAATCTACAAACTCAAATCTATGGACTCTGTAGGCTCAAATCTATGAACTCTATAGGAAGGAATCTACAGACTCTGTAGGATGATTTCTATGGACTCATTTCTATGAAATTATTTCTATGGAATTAGTTCTACGGAATTCACAAGAAGGATTATACGAACTCTATAGGAAGAAATCAATGGATTCATTTCTACGGACTCACCCAGTTCTACGAACTCATTTCTATAGACTCTACAGGTTGGTTTCTATGAAATCTGCAGGAAATAAATGAGCTCTCAACACTTAAGCATTTTCAATTAGTTGGTTCAATTTCCAAAGCTCTAAGGGCAGGTACCCTGGTGGAGGCCGAATAAAATAAAAGGATATCTTTTAGAGGGATTTTCCATTTTTTCCTAAGGCATGAAATAATTCCTTCAGACATTTTGTTTAAAGGAATTGGAGCCCGAAGAAGCCTGTGTTAGGAATTGTTCCAAAGTCTTAACATTAGGTTAGATTTTTGGTAGGTAATAAATAATTATTGTAAATGGGGCACACATCTTTTAGTAAAGACACCCCCATAAAATAAACTTACTTAGATTAATTTTTAGGTAGTTTTCATGCTTTATATTTATTAATTAGATCTACCTTACAGGTTGTTTTCCCATATTTAGTTGGTTATAGGATTAGTTATTTTTACTGGTCATTAGTAAAAACTATATAAATCCATGTTTGCATCATAAAAGGGTTAACGGAGTAAAGGCACCCTTATGTACTTGATTGTTTGAATTTAATAAAATACTTGTGCACTCACACTAAGTGGGGACAAGGTTCAACCTATTTGGTTCAGGAGTTATCAGTCGTATCAGAGCATGGTAATTTTGGGAACTTGGTGAATTCGAAGGAGCAAGGTGAAAAGTCAATTCACGTGATATCATTTTGGCATGAAATAAGGTATGCCATATAAAATGAAAATTTTAATTAGTTTAAATGTTTGAAAAATTATTAAATTATTTCAATTTTTCAAATATTATTTGCATTTAAACCTGTATTTTCCGTATACCACAGTCTGGTCATTTTTGGCCATTTAATACTCCATTTTCCTGTGTTAAAACTCCAAATTTGGCATAAAAAATGAATTTTTAGCATTTAAATGTTATTAAATTCATTGTTTTTTGCAAAAACTAGATTTATACGGCCTATTTATTTGAGAAAAACCTCTATAATATTTATTCATGGCTGCCATTATTGATTCATCTCATTCTTAGGCCTCTTAATAGCTAAAACACCTGCAAATATCATTAAAACCCCTATTTTTACATTCAAATTGAAAATCTAGGAACTTTTTGGAGTTGTACGGCCTTTCAACACCCTGGATTCATTTTCAACTCATTCCTTGCAAATATACCTTAGAAAATTTGCCAAAACTTAGTTAAAATCTATTTGATCATGTTTGTACGGATTTGTACGGCTTGTGAGAGAGAGAACAGGTGAACAAAAACTTCTAGCAGTAGCTATGGCATCCCAAGCAAGCATGGCACATGTATACAATTGGAAATATTTTTTTATATTTCTAAAGTTTGGTTTTCATAAAATTTGCTGTAACTGGGTCCCACAGGGGATAGCTTGGAAGAGAAGGCTGTAAAAAGGAAAGAATTTGAATTTATTTACTCACATTCACATGTAATTTTTTTTTAATTTTCCCTCATACACAAAATTTGGAATAAGTAAAAATTTCTGAGTGTAATATCTTGAAAATGCTCTTAGAGAAATTGGTTAAGTCTATTTTGTAAGAAGTTTGCAAAGGAGGAGGTCAAGGGTTCAAATCCATTCTTTTTGGAGAAAGTTCTTTTTGCCTTGGAATATGCTTTTTTGAAAAAAGAATATTCTTTTTTTAAATCTGAATATTGTAAAACACATACTTATTGTGTTATTTTTAAAAATAAAAAAGGGGGAATTCAATCATATTTCTTTTGCATTGTTGTGGTGAGATAAGGGTGTAATTGGTGGAATAAGGTTGTAATTTGGTGAAATAAGGGTGTAATCATTGATTTTTGGTGAGGTTAAGTGCAAAATCCATAAAAAATACTTGTTTTTATTTTGCGCTCTACGTGAAGGTTAAGTGCAAAACCCCATAGAAGCAGTGTCTTATGCAGTGAGTGTGATATTTGTTTCATTTCTTTTGCATTTTGTCACACATTTCTCTACTGCACTTGATTTCATTTCAAGATGCCAAAAATTCAAAATTTGCTCTTAGATGGTGATAGATTAACAATTTCCAATTATTCAGATTGGAAACGATTGATGGAGGCTTCACTAGTTTTTAATGAGTTATGGGATATTGTTAAGAATGAAAATCCCATATTGCCAACAGAGTAGGCTAAATTAGATATATTCAATTTACATGATTCTAAGGCCTTAACTCTCATTAAATGCTATTGTACTCATGATACTTATGTTCATATTGAAAATTGTCCTCATAGTTACACTGCATGGAAAACATTGTCAGATTTGTATGATAAGAAACCTAAGCATAAAAAGATAGATATTCGTATTCAATTGTTTACTTTGTCATTAGATGAAGATGGGGATATGGGAGAATATATGTCTAAGTTGAAAAATATCACTACTGAGTACACTAAGGCTGGTTTTGAAAAACTAGATGATGACCTCATATTTACTGTTGCTTTGAAAGGACTACCAGGGTCCTATAGGATTTTTTTTGAAATGTTGCATGTCTCTAACAAGATCACAGGCATTGCCTTTGATAAGTTGGCTGAGTTGCTCATCCAACATGACCTCTCTCTACCCAATAAATCTAAGAAAACTGAAGAAGCCCATGTTTTAGAGTTAAAGTCTAGTTCATCTTCATCTGGGCATCAAAACAATAGAGGAAACAGTTATAGAGGGGGTCGAGGTTACAGAGGAGGCAGATATCAAAAACAAAGGTAGGGGTCATTCAAATAATCAACAATCTAATCAACACATTCACATGAAACAAGTGATCGAGGACATGGTCACAACTCATATAGGGGCAGAGGTCGAGGTAGATCAGACATTCAATGTTATATATGTGGAAAATTTGGTCACATTGCCTCACAATGTAGGATTCCTTTTGATAAAATTTAGAGGCCAAAAAAAGTGACTAAGTCTAACTCTGCTCAGTATGCCGATCATGACTATGATGAATCTAGCAATGTTGCCCATGAATCTGCATTCACTACTTTAGGGCACATTGATTATATTGAATATGAGGCTAGAGATAAGCTCACAAATGTATGGGTTTTAGACACAGGAGTAACCAAACACATGACATTTATGAGAGATTTCTTTTGGTCTTATAAGGAAGCTTCTCTCTCTCCATTTGCCTTAGTAGATAATTCTATGAATACACCACTAGGACTTGGATCTATTCGGATTCTTCTTCCTAATGGGTCTATAAAATACTTGGAGGATGTTTGGTATGTTCCCACATTGAAGAAACACTTAATTTCTTTGGTAGCTATTCAAAAGAAAGGTTTTCAAATTGTACTTGAAAATGGGCTCATTTATATCAATTCAATGAAGGATGATTATAAAATAATGTATATAGGATATGAAGATGGAAACTTGGTTAGATTAAATTGTAAGGTGATTCCTCCCAATATAAAACTTGCAGCAGTTGTTGACACAGGTATAGGTATTATGTCTACACAACGGTTATGGCATCTCCACTATAGACATTGGAATATCCACTCTTTAGTGGATTTGCAGAGATATGGTATGGTGAATGGGTTGCCCACTTTTCACAAAGATAGTATTCTTTGTGAGTCATGTGTTTTGGGCAAACAAAATTGGGAAAAATTTCCTAAATAGTCATCTTGGTGAGCTAACAGATGTTTACAATTAGTTCATAGTGATGTAAGTGACCTAAAAAAAGTCATCCATTGGTGGGTGTAGATACTTTGTCTTGTTTATTGATGACTTTTCTAGGATGACTTGGGTATTCTTTATGAAAAACAAATCTGAAATTTTTGCCAAGTTTGTTGATTGGTTACACTTAGTCGAAAAAGAAACAGGTTCACATTTGGCCACTCTTTGTTCAGATAATGGAGGTGAGGATACCTCTAATGAATTTTTAGATTATTGTCGAGAACATGGAATTCATCGACAATATAGTAATGCTTATAATCCACAACAAAATGGAGTATCTGAATGAATGAATAAAACTTTAGAGGGCACATCACATGCCATGTTGCACTATAAATAGCTTGATGATAAGTTTTGGGCCAAAGCCATTGGTACTATAGTGTATTTGAGAAATAGGTCCCCCATAATTGCACTTTTGGGACAAACTCCATATGAGGCATGGTATGGATTTAAACCAAAAGTTAAACACTTGAAAGTGTTTGGATGTCTTTGTTTTTCTTTGGTTCCTATTAAACATAGAACTAAGTTGGAACCACGAAGTCAAAAATGGATCTTTCTTGGTTATTCTAAAGATAAAAAGGGGTTTCATTTGCTTGCATAGGATCCAGGAAAATTCATAGTGAGTCGAGATGTAATATTTGATGAGTTTGGGACTATGAACACTGCAGAGATTGATTCTCAACTTGATATATTAGAGAGAAAAAATACAAAAAGAGATAAGGGTTTGAATAATGGGGATAACTCTTCCAAGTTATGGTATGAGACTCAAATTCCTTCACTTTCCTCTCCATCTACAAATTCACAAGTTGATGACTTAGAAATTGTTGAAAATTTTCTAAGTTCCCCTTCGAACAATGCACATGATGAGAATTCTAGAGTCCCTGATTTGAATAATTTGACTAAGTATCCAAAATGGGCTCAAAGTAATTTTTTTGACTTGATAGCAGATGAAGTTGGTTTAACAAGGCCCAAGAATTCTCAAAAATAGGTGAACTATGCTATGGTTGTTATTACTTCTTCCACCGAGCCATCCAATTTTGAGGAGGCATCTACTGAACATGTTTGGTAACATGTAATGAAATGTGAGTATGATTCCATATTTAACAATAATACATGGGTTTTAGTTGATCCTCCTCCACATGTTAAACCCATAAAATGTAAATGGGTTTATAGGACTAAGTATAAATCAGATGGCTCCATTGATAAACATAAGGCATGACTTATTGCAAAAGGATATGTGCAACAAGAAGGTATTGACTATGAGGAAACATTTGCACCAACTGCAAAATGGCACACTATTCGTATGGTACTTGCATTAGCAACACAAAATGGTTGGAAAGTACATCAATTGGATGTTAAAAGTGACTTTTTAAATGGTGATTTATAGGAAGAAGTCTATATGAAACAACCTTAGGGTTTTAAATAGGTGGGTTCTGAACACAAAGTATGTAAATTGATAAAAGCTTTGTATAGACTCAAATAGGCACCCATGGCTTTGTATGAGAAAATGGATTCATAATTGATATCCATTGGTTTTCATCATAGTGAATCTGATGATACTCTCTATTTTTGAGTGAAGGGTAAGAAAATGGTGATACTTGTTCTCTATGTCGATGACTTGTTTATCATAGGTAATGATGAAAACCATAACAAGTTTGTGAAAAAAGAATTAAAAGATGGGTTTGAGATGACAGATCTTGGACTTCTTCACTAATATTTAGGCATATAGATAACTTAGAAAGAGCATAGTATTTTCATTTCACAAACTAGGTATATTTCTAAGTTATTAGAGAGGTTTGGCATCAGTGATTGTAAACTTGCCCTCACTCCCATGGAAAGTAACTTGAAATTGTCTAAGGATGATAGCAGTGCCTTTTTTGATGGCACCACATATAGACAATTGGTGGGAGGTTTGATATACTTGATGACTACAAAGCTTGATATTTCATTTTCAATTGTAATTTTATCTAGGTTTATGCATGAGCCTAGATAAATTCATTGGCATGCAGCAAAATGAGTACTTCATTACCTTCAGGGAATGAAAACATATGGCCTTGAATACCACTGCAACAAGAACTTCAAACTTGTTGGATATTGTGATGCAAATTTTGGTAGATGTGTGGATGATAGAATGTCAACCATAGGATACACTATGCATATGGGTTCAGTTGTCATTGCTTGGTGTTGTAAGAAGTAGGATACAGTGGCAAATTCATCAGCAGAATCAGAGTATATTGTAGCATGGAATGCTTCCAGAGAAATTGTTTACCTTCATTGTATTCTTGAAGATCTTTAGGTTTCTTAGTTTGCTCCTACATAGTTATACATTGATAATCAAAGTGCAATCAAGATGTCTAAGAATCTAGTGTTTCATGCCAAAACAAAACATATAGATGTCAAATACCATTATCTATGAATGCTGGTGGCAAAGAAAACTCTTGATCCAATATATTGCCCAACTACCGATCAGACAGCTGATATCTTCACAAAACCCTTTGATGTAATCAAATTTGAAAAATTTAGAAAAATGCTTGGTATGTGTCCAAAGACCTAACTTTAGATCATAGGAGGGTTTGTTAGGACTTGTTCCAAAGTCTTAACATTAGGTTAGATGTTTGGTAGGTAATAAATAATTATTGTAAATGGGGCATGCATCTTTTAGTAAAGACACCCCCATAAAATAAACTTAGATTAATTTTTAGGTAGTTTTCATGTTTTATATTTATTAATTAGAACTACCTTATGGATTGTTTTCCCATATTTAGTTGGTTATAGGATTAGTTGTTTTTACCGGTCATTAGTAAAAACTATATAAATCCATGTTTGCATTGTAAAAGGGTTAACAGAGTAAAGGCACCCTTATTTACTTGATTTTTTGAATTTAATAAAATACTTGTACACTCGCACTAAGCGGGGACAAGGTTCAACCTATTTGGTTTAGGAGTTATCAGCCCGAAGGAATAAAAGCCCAAAGGCCACCCGAAGGAAGACCCTGAAGGGCAAGTCACCTTCGGGAAGGATCAAACAAGAAAGCTAAAGGAATTGCCAAGGAGGGTGACATCCCTACAACTGTCAAATTTAGGGAAACCAACTAGCCATTGGATTTCAAATGGTGATAGGCCCGCAGACATCAAAGTTGAGGATTGCGAACTAGCTATTGGTTTTCAAATGATGACGTCCCCGCAGTTGTCAAATTTAGGGCAACAAACTAGCTATTGGCTTTCAAATGATGATGAGCTCGAAGACATCAAATTCATGGCAATGAAATAGCCATTGATCTTTGAAGGATTGAAGCATAGACCTAGATGCAAAAGGCCCAAAGTCCAAAGGGAAGAACCATTGAGGGAAGAACACAAAGAGCCAATAAAGTTGGGAATTCAGCCCTGAGAGCTCAAAACTAGGAAGAGACGAAGCTAGAAAAAGACAAAAGTTAAAATGAACTCAGTGACCACCTAAAGAGAGAGATAAAAGAGCTAGCAAGGCTGAGGATATAGCCTTGAGAGCTCAAATGCTAGGAAAAGACAAAATTAGAAATGGGAAAAGATAGCCCGAGGGCTCAAATCACAACATAAAGAGGGAAAGGCCAAAATATCTGCATAAAAGTTATTCCAGTAGGTGGAACAGTCTGCAAAGTAGATATTTTGGCTTATAAACATTGAAGGCACAACCTCTTTGTCTCCCTTGGAGTAAAGGTGAAGTGGATAGCTACGCAAATATCAGATGACCCAAGCCTAGGAGAAGACATTTAAGATGACTTGACATGCCACAGTTAAGGTAGCCACCTTGTTTTAGCATGGCTCTCTTTGAAAAAATTTAAAATGCATTCAAGGCATTGAATGCAACATGGGCCATTCCATGGAACAAAGTGCCAAGACTTTCTTGGCTGTTATATCTTGTAAATCTCTTCTTTTCAAAAAGGGAGATTTTTTCTGATGAAAAGAAGCCAAACTTTGCCAAAATTGAGAGGCTATCACTGAGACTTTGAGCTCAAGTTGTTAATCATATTTATTTTTTTAAATGAGAAAGCAAGTTACTTTCAGACTTTGTGCTATCATGGCTTGTGTCATTTAGGAGATTGTTCTTATGTCTGCCTTCTAGATACATTCTTATCTAGTTAATGAAATAAGTAGAGCTAGTGGAGACAATTAGGAAGGTGTCCTGAAGCCAATTGTGGGAAGACTTTGTGCTATCTCCAATTACCTTTAGTGTGTTTACTTATTTTCTATTTCTATGTAAAGGACCTTGGGACAACTTTTTTCCCTCATTGTCTTTTGTATTTCACTCTTGGGCAGTTGAGGTGGAGACTTTTTGCTACACCTAATTCTGCTAGTTATTGCACCCCTGTTACCAGTTACTTGTCACTACCTAAAAGAGCTCTTGCTATTTCCTGTAAGACCACTTCTAAAATAAGAGAAGTGCCTTAAGTGTTTTCACTTTGATTTCTCCTTTGTCTATGAGTATCATCTCTAAAAAAAGAGAGATGGATGGTGTTACCCTACCCTTGAGTGTTATTTTCTGCATATATATAGTATATAGCCCCTTCATACTTATAGGGAACCTCCCCTTGATGAGATGAGAGATTTGTCTCCTTTTGATGTGGTAAACCTACACATTTGGCTGACCAATCTTCTTTTCTATGGTTGATCAGACCTATTTTGCTCATCAATAACTTGGTGAAAAAATATTGACCCAACAGTTTTTTGGCAACTCCACTGAGGATGTTACGTGCAGTCTGAAGCCTCATGTTTTAGATTGAAGTAGTCCCTACCCTTATCCATTATATATTCTAGTGACTCTCATCTAGGTCTTACCCATTATCATTATAGCCTTATCCATTTTTGTTATATAATTTGGTGTACAAACCAGATCTACTAAGGAAGAACAAGTAGTTTGAAGCCTTTAGCTTCAAGCTGAAGTAAGACCAATTATTTTCCATTTTTATCCTACAATCTGGCAACTCCATGCTATACTAGAATCCAAAGAACCCAAGGTGTTGTTGACCTGATCTTCAAGTTGGTTTAGTAAAGAAATTTTGATTTGTTTCCTCCATAACCTCAAGTTCAACGATCTAGGAGTGTTCCTCCCATCCAGACCAGGTCACCAATACAAGGTAGAGCTTCTTGTTTCTACTATCATTAGAGCTTTACCTATACATACTCCACTCAGATTTTTTGTCCCTACTTTCCATAATCCAATCATGGCAATTCAAGGCCCTTGGGGTAACTCTTTTGGCCGACTAAATTTAACTCCACCCCTACATTAACTTTCACATAGTTTGAGGAAGACTTTCCCCAAATTCTGTGGTGATGGGAAAGTTCACCTTGAGGAACACATTGTAGCCTTCAGCATACCCTATGGTGTGATAGGCATGGAATTTGAGGATGTGGCAGTCAGGCTATTTGTGGAAACATTGCATGGTGCTGCTACAGACTAGTTCTATCACCTACAAGCTCAGTCAGTAATTGACTAGAACACACTCAAAGCCAATTTTGAAGCAAGGTTCAAGCCTGTAAAAGATGCACATGCCCTATTGTCTTAGGTCACATAGATGAAGAAAGAACCTCATGAACCTATGAGAGACTTCATTTCTAAGTTTGACAAGCTGAGGAATCAGATTCCTATCATTGCTCAGCCTACACCTGAGAATCTCAAATGTTTTTTCATTAACTCACAACTGCCTGAAGTGAGTTTTCTCGAGACATGCCGGCCACATAGACCTTGTTACTACTAAAGACTTAGCTACTAAAGTGGAATATGACCTTATCTTGGTAGGAAAGATAAGGAGAGATCCTAACAGAGGAAAATCCTCTTCATCTTTAGAATACTCACCTACAAGCACAACTGATCCAATGGTGCAAAAGCTAGAAAATGAGTTGGTTGCTCTCAAAAAGTAAATGGCCCAAGGGATGTCATTTGCTCCTTCATATAGAGATATACCAAGGAGGACATTCCCTAATTAGGCATACCAAGACAATGCTTCCAGGAATCAAGGGTAGCCAAACCGTCTTCCTCCCATTCAGGGAAAATTGGTCATTGAAGCACCTCCAACTAATTCAGCAGTGGGATACCTTGAAGTAGAATCAGATTTCTCCTTCTAGCCTAAATTAAATCAAGAAAATGATGCTGGTCTCTTTGTAGTAGACCAAGAAGAATCAGTTGGTGACTCCCATATTGGTTTCCTGGATTATCAGGATGAACCCAGAAGTGAAGGTAAAAAAACTAAGGGATCATATGCTACATTCACCCAGTCTAGGAATCAGTCAGCTCAGTAAGCTGATAAAGATAGAACAAGAGAAGGAGCTTAACCTACAATTTATATTGCCAAATGAAGAACTTCTCTATCTTTCTAGCCTAAGGACCCGGTGATTGCTAAAAAAGTAAGTGTTCCAAAATTGCCTTCACCTTCATCTTCAAATTCACAGATCAGTGCTCCCCCTCCTAAAAACTAGAAGGATGAACTCCCTTTCCCTTTTCATAATTCATTTCAAACATTTGACATAATTGACCATGTCAAGAAAACTAAGATCCAAATGTTTGAATTTGAATTCCTACAAGCCAACCCTGAGTAGTTGGATAGGTTGGTTGAGTGTGTAAAGAATAAAGTCATCCTTGTAGGACAAGATGTTAAGAAGGTAACTCATGTTCCCCCAAGGAACATGTCCATCCCAAATAATCTTGTCATTACTCCTCCTACTACCCCTAGGCAAATAGAGCCTTTCTATGTTTCCCTATTGATAAACGGTCATAAGCTAAGCAATTGCATCATTGATTTCGAAGCTTCAAACAATGTCATGCCTGCTAAAGTGGCAGAATCTCTTGGTCTCACACTAACCAAGACATTTGGGAGATGTTTCTCTATGGAGAAAAAATAAGTGCCACTACTGGGACAAATCAAGGATGCCCAATTTTTATTTGCTACCTTTTTAGAAAAGAGAATCAAGATGAAAGTCCTGGTGGCTGACATCCCAGCCTCATACGACATTCTTCTTGGATGAAATTTTTGTAAGGATGTTGGTGGAAAATTGATCATGGACCTGTCTAAATCAAGGATCCCAGTCAAAGGTGTTATGTAGAGATTGCTCCCTAAAAAGGAAGCAAAGTATGTGGTCATTAAGAAATCAACACCTGAAGCTCAAATTTTGTTTGAGTCTTTAGGCATGGGTAATTATTTCTTGACCACAGAGGATATTCATGTTCTAACTAATGAAACTTTTGAAAATGATAGTCTAAAAATTGGTTCAGATGGAACAGTGGAAGACATGAGAGAGCACAGTACAAGCCCAAAGGAACTCTTCCCTCCACATGAAGAAAAATCTAAGGTAAGATCAACCTTTGATGATGTATGGATCCTAGAATTTGATGGAAGCTGTTCCTCTACCAGTTCAAGAGTTAGAATTGTGTTGGTATCTCTCCAAGGAGATATTTTTTCTTCATCATACAAATTAAAATTCAACAATACTAACAATACTACTAAATATGAATCACTACTACTTGGATTGAAGGCCACTTAAGATAGGGGCATCAAGCTCCTTCACACCAAGGGAGATGCTGAGCTGGTGGTTTGTCAGGTGAAAAACCTGTACCAAATTAAAAATGAGAGATTGCACCATTACCGCAATTTAGTTTGGGATAAAATTGAAAACTTTGATGCTTTCAACATCTCTACAGTTCCCAAGGAATTCAATGATAGAGCTGATGCTTTAGCTATTTCAACAACTCTTTTGGTTCTTTACCCTAATTTTAAGGGAGGCAAGTACATTATAGAACTGGTCTTTCAACCAAGTGTGCCTGACAATGCCAATCATTGGCAAGTATTTAATGGTGACCACCAAATCATTGCCTTCCTAAAATAAAAAGGTAGCTTTAAACAACTCCACTTTGAAGGTAGTGAACCAACCCCTGAATCTAGTTCAGACACAGGTGAAGAATTTTTGCAACTTAAAAGAAATAAAATTCCCAAAGGATTGGTCTCCCTTGAGAAGTCGTTTGACAAACATGATAGGTTCGTTGAATAGTAGCAAATGAATTTAATCTCTTCTTAGGAGTTTGATCAAGTAAATCTGGGTACCAAGGAAAATCGCAAGATGGTGAACATTGGGAAGTGTTGCACTCAGGAGGAAAAGTTCAAATTCACTACTCTGCTCAACCAATACATAGATGTCCTAACATACTCCTATGATGATCTAAAGTCACTGAGGCTTGAAGAAATTTGCCATGAAATTCATCTCAAAGATGATTCAATGCGTTACAAGCAAAAATCTAGGCAGTACAATATGAAGATATTAGTACTATTCTATTTGAAATACAAAAAATGTTGAATGCTAGGATAATCTTCTCAATCCATCATTCCACATGGATTGCCAACATGGTACTTGTGAGAAAAAAGAATGGTGAAATTTGCCCTTGTGTAGACTTCAAGAATTTGAATTAGTCACCCTTAAAGGATAATTATCCTCTACCCATCATGAACCAAGTACTTTAAACAATGACCAGTTTAGAGATGTTATCAATGCTAGATGACTTCTTAGGATACAATCAAGTTGAAGTTAGTGAATCAGACCAGTATAAGACTACCTTCACCACACCTTGGGGCACCTTTACATATCAGAGAATACATTTTGGCCTGATAAATATTGGCACCACTTTCTAGAGAGCAATGGACCTTGCTTTCAAAGATGAGATGGGTAAGTTCATTATGGTATACCTTGATGACTTGATCATCTTTTCTAAGCATCGCCTTGACTATGTGCACCATTTACAACAAGTGCTAGAACGCTACCACCAAAATGGTATTTCTCTTAGCCCCAAGAAGTCTATATTTAGAGTGAGATAAGGGAAGCTTCTTAGGCATGTTGTATCTTGAGAAGGCATAAAAATTGACTCAAAGAGAGTCAAATCCATCTAAGAACTTACCCTACCCATAAGTAAGACTGTAGTTCACTCTTTCTTTAAAAAAGTGAAATTTTTTATGAAGGTTCATCCCTGAGTTTGCTAAGAAGACTCATCATATTTTGGATATGATGAAAGGAAAGGCCACTTTTCACTAGATTGAAGAAGGAAAATTGGCATTCTAGGACATCAAGACAACAATTGCCCATGCCCCAATTCTGGTTTGTCTAGATTATACCAAGGATTTCATGGCGTATATTTATGCTTCTGAACACACACTTTCAGCAATTCTGGTTCAGCAAAATGAATAAGGTGTGGAATATCCCATATCTTTCATGAGCTATCCTCTTAAAGCTCATGAGCTGAAGTATTCAAACATGGAGAAGCATGCTTATGTGGTGGTCAAGGCAGTAAAACATTTCCATTTTTACATCCTCAACTCACGTGTTACTGTCCTAGTTCTTGATACCATAGTTAAATCCATATTAACTTAGCAGGAGTTTGGAACCAAAAGGGGGAATTAGATTGCTAAAATCTAGGAGTTTGATTTAGTTATCAAACTAATGAAGTTAGTGTAGCGAAAGGGCCTTAGTCAATTGATTGCTGACAACAAACTCAAAGAAGCAGGGCATGAAGAAATAGAAGTGGAAGACATGCCAATATTCCTCTTTGTCTCCACCACGAATGAGTGGTATACAAGTATTTCTCATTTTCTTACTTATGGTGAGTGTCCTACTCACCCGTCTCATAAAGAAAGGAGGACTATCAAACTGAAAGCTACCAATTTTATCTTTTGGGACAATGGCCTATACAAGAGGAGCCTTGATGGAGTGTTCCTTCACTGCATGGATAAAGAGCAGCCAAATTTTGAGGTCCTTCCACAATCTGGCCTATGGAGGATATTTTTCTGCTCTTGTAATTACCCACAAGATTCTTAGAGCTAGGTATTATTGGCCTACTTTATTTTAGGATGAATACAAATGGGTACAAAGGTGTGAGCTATGTCAATAGTTCATGGGAAGATCCAAGTTAGCTACTCTATCTCTCAAGCCAGTGGTGATAAAAGAGCCATTTCAGTAATGGGGAATCAATTTCATTAGTGCTATGAATCCATATTCAAGTGATAGACATGATTATTTCCACATAGACATAGATTACTTCACCAAATGGGTGGAAGCAATTCCAACCAAGCATGCTACTTCAGAAGTAGTATGTGATTTCCTTAAGGAAAACATCATTTCCAAGTTTGGGGTCCCAACCAAAATTGTAACAGATAATGTTACCTATTTATCTTCTCATGAGATCACTCAGTTCTATTTTTACTATGTGATTATCCTCTCCCACTCCTCTAATTATTTTCTACAAGGGAATGGCCAAGCTGAATCAAGCAACAAGAACCTAGTGACCATCATCAAGAAGCTGGTGGATGAAAACTAACAAACATGGCATAAACCATTGGTTGATGATTTATGGGAACATAGAATTACACCCAAGAGGGCTATAGTTATGTCACCTTTCCAACTTCTATATGGTCTCAATGCAGAGATATTGATCACACTGGAATTGCCAGCATTGAAATTGGCAAAGGTAGTTGAAGATCAGACATATGAAAGCTCCATTGACAAAAGGATCATGTGCTTGACTAAGCTAGATGAGTAGCAAAATATGGTGGTGGACCAAATTACTATGCATCAAGGTCTAGTGAAGAATCTCTTTGACCAAAAAGTAAAAACTTAAGATTTCTAGATTAGAGATCAAGTCCTATTATGGGACAAGAGAAGAGAACCAAAGGAAATGCCTGGGAAGTTTGATTCCCTATGGAGAGGCCCGTTCACTATCCATAAGCTCAATGGTGAAAATATTTTCCTATTAAAGTACCAAGATGGCACACTCTTTTCTCTACCTCATAATGGGCAACATCTAAATCACTTCAACTCTTGAAGCATCAGATAAGATCATCTGTACATATTATATATTTGTATAGTCTTTAGTTCTATTTTGTGATTTTCATTTTCATTTTTGGTGCCTTTATTTTTGGTTGGTATGACTCCATAGCCTAATGGCACACTTCAAGGCACTAGAGATTCTAGTTTCTAGTCCCCTCAGCTGCTTCAAAATTTTAACTGAGGGAAGTTCCCCAACTAGAGCCAGCTATTGTCCCAAAAGTTTGTCACTCATTTTTAGAAAAATGCATGAACTATTTTTGGTCTTTCAAGCCAAAAATTCTCTCTCCCCTTCTTAAAGATTATTATGAGCCTTCAATTTCTCTATTTTCCAAAACTTTTTCAGCTAAGGGACCCTGTAGATACATTTCTATGGACTCTATAGATATAGTTCTATAGACTCCACAGGCAAAATTCATAGGCTCAAATCTATAGACTCTACAAGCTCAAATCTATAGACTTTGTAGGCTCAAATCTATAGACTCTACAAGAAGGAATCTATGGAATCTATAGGATGATTTCTATGGACTTAGTTCTACAGACTTCGCAAGAAGAATTCTATGGGCTCTACAGGAAGAAATCTACAGACTCTGTAAGAAGAAATCTATGGACTCATTTCTACGGACTCCCCCTGTTCTACGAACTCATTTTTATAGACTTTGCAGGTTGGTTTCTATGAAATCTGTAGGAAGGAAATGAGCTCTCAACACTTAGGCATTTTCAATCAGTTGGTTCAAATTTTAAAGCTCTAAGGGCAGGTACCCTGGCGGAGGCCAAATAAAATAAAAGGATATCTTTTAGAGGGATTTTCTATTTTTCCCTAAGGCATGAAATAATTCCTTCAAAAAAATGTCTAAAGGAATTCCTTTAGACATTTTGTCTGAAGGAATTGGATCTTGAAGAACCCTGAAGGAACAAAAACCTGAAGGCCACCCGAAGGAAGACCTCGAAGGGTAGGTCCCCTTCTAGAAGGATCAAATAGGAAAGTTGAAGGAATTGCTAAGGAGAGTGACATCCCTGTAACCATCAAATTCAAGAAAACCAACTAGTCATTAGATTTCAAATGGTGATGGGCCCATAGATGTCAAAGTTGAGCATCGTAAACTAGCCATTGGCTTTTAAATGATGACATTCCCATAGCTGTCAAATTTAGGGCAACAAACTAGCTGTTGGCTTTCAAATGATGACGGGCCTAAAGACATCAAATTCATGGAAATGAAATAGCTATTGATCTTTGAAGGCTTGAAGCGTAGACCTAAGATGAAAAAGGCCCAAAGGCCAAAAGGAAGAACCGTTCAGGGAAGAGTGCAAAGAGCCAAGAAAGCTAAGAATTCAGCTCTGAGAGCTCAAAACTAGGAAGAGACGAAGCTGGAAAAAGACAAAGTTAAAATGAATTAAGCAACCAGATGAAGAGAGAGATGAAAGAGTTAGTAAGGCTGAAGATATATCCCTGAGAGCTCAAATGCCAGGAAAAGACAAAACCAAAAAGGGGAAAATACAACTTGAGGGCTCAAATCACAACATAAAGAGGGAAAGGCCAAAATATCTACGTAGAAGTTATTCTAGTAGGTGGAATAGTCTACAAAGTAGATATTTTAGCTTGCAAATATATAAGGCATAGCTTGTTTGTCTTCCTTGGAGTAAAGGTGAAGTGGAAAACTGCGTAGATACTAGATGACCCAGGCCTAGGAGAAGACATTTGAGATGACTTGACATGCCATAGTTAAGGTAACCACCTTGTTCTAGCATGACTCTCTTTGATAAAACTAAAAATGCATTTAAGGCATTGAATACAACATGGGCCACTCCATGGAATAAAGTTCCAAGCCTTTCTTAGATGCTATATCTTGTAAATCTCTTCTTTTCAAAAAGGGAGATTTTTTTGATGAAAAGAAGCAAAACTCTGCCAAAATTGAGAGGCTATCACTGAGACTTTGAGCTCAGGTTGTTAATCATATTTCTTTGTTTGAATGAGAAAGCAAATTACTTTCAAACTTTGTGCTTTCATGGCTTGTGTCATTTAGGAGATTGTTCTTATGTCTACCTTCTTGATGCATTCTTATCCAATTAATGAAATAAGTAGAGCTAGTGGAGATAATTAGGAAGGTGTCCTGAAGCCAATTGTGGGAAGACTTTGTGCTATCTACAATTGCCTTTAGAGTGTTTTCTTATTTTCTATTTTTGTGTAAAGGACCTTGGGATGACTTTGTGCCCTCATTGTCCTTCATATTTCACTCTTGGGTAGTTGAGGTGGAGACTTTATGCTACACCTCATTTTGTTGGTTATTGCACCCCGGTTACCAGTTACTTGTCACTAATTGAAAGAACTCTTGCTGTTTCCTATAAGACCACTTCTGAAAGAAGAGAAGTGCCTTTAGTGTTTTCACTTGGATTTCTCCTTTGTCTGTGAGCATAATCTCTAAAAAATGAGAGATGGATGGTGTTACCCTACGCCTGAGTGTTATTTTTTGCATATATGTAATATATAGCCCCTTCAAACTTATAGGGAACCTCCCCTTAATGAGAGGAGAGATTTGTCCCCTTTTGATGTGGTAAACTTGCACATTTGGCTGACCAATCTTTCTTGCTATGGTTTATCAGACCTATTTTGCTCATCAGTAAGCTGGTGACAAAATATTCACCCAACAAAATAATTGGGTGGTAAATTCATCATTTATGGAGTCAAGCACTTATCTATTTGTCCAAGTCAATTCTAGACTCATTAAAATTAGGTGCAAACTTAGTATATGCCCATAGTGCTCAACATTTATCTCTTGATGACATTGACATCAATTCCCATAAGGTGTAATCCTTATGCTGCCACTTGAAGCACAATAGAGAAATAACTAGGGCTTAGGTTTAGATAGTTATGCTATGATGCAATTCATTACTTATAGGACTTGGTCATTTCAATAAAGGCTTTGGAAGATTCATTGGAGTAAGCCTTTTTTGGGATAAGTCTAGTGATATATAGGTGTAACCCTATATTGAGGTGATCATATAGTCTCATGGGTGAAATCCTTTATTTTACTAAGCTTTAGCATCATTTAGGCACTTTTAAAAGGTCAAAGGGTGGCTTTTGTTAATTTTTTTATATTAAGCTCACAATTTATGCATGGACATCATCGCTTGGTGATGGATCTTGTCTACATTTAGGCTATTTTATAGGTTATGTTGATGTCATGAATTAATAGAGGGATGTCATGAATACCTGAACTAAAAGCTTTCTTAAATGTAACATACATATATTGAATTTATAACACTATAGTCATTACATTCATTATGAATTTTAATAACAAAGTGAAAGACATTAAAACTAGGAACACCATGTATTACAGTAACCATTCTCCTTCATTACTTAGATTTTAAATACAAAACATAGTTCATATCATGTAAAATAAAGTACATGTATAATTAAAAATGCTTAATAGCCTAGAGGCTCATAAGTGAGCATGGGCATATACAAATAGAGCCTAAAAGGCATCCAAGCTAAGCGTAAGTTATAATGGTAGTTAAAACATGTAAGATCATTTCTCTAGAGCTTCACTACATCCATTTTTCATCTCCCTACTCACTGGTTTGAGATCAATTTTATAACACATAGGATTATCTCCTTGGTAGGATGGATATCACATGTCAAGTGATGAGCTGGAGCCTTTGTTGATCATTTATTTGACTCCATCATTTTATGTCCCTTACACTATGGTTGCCATGTGTAGCCACTCTTGAAGATGCCCTAAAAATCTGAGTGTCAATTAACTGCCTACTAGCTAGCATAAGATGTGCATTAATTCTTCCAATTGGTGCAAAATATACCAAAATAGCAATCATGCAAAGTGATTGCCTCATTCCAAGATGTCCATCGAGTTGGCATGAATCTAAATTTAGTCAAAATAGGGGTGCAACATTACCCCATATAAAATTGATAGTCTACCCTTAGACTAGGCTACTAAAGCCTTCGATGTATATAACTTGCATGCACTCTCCTTAACTTCAGTACTGAAGTCCTTAAAGACCATGATAGTGAGTTTGGTTTCCTCAGTGGTGTTATCTATCTCCATGGAGGTGGAGCTAAGTGCAAGCACATCTATCTTCTCCAATTCTTTTCTAAAGGCTGAAAGATTTTCCTTAGCCTTTGTCACCCTTCTGTTAAGGATTGCTCCTTATTCATAGGCCTTCATTTTAAAGGCACAAAAGAGTGCTTCCTAGTTCTACTCCTAGTCCTTTATCTATGTTATTAGTGTGTTGACCTTGTCCATTATTTATGTACACTCTACCCTACTTATAGAGTATACCTATGCCATCATCTCCTCCTTCTCCCTTATTCCTACTTGAGGCATGTATCTAGGACAAAGATTTGTTGGAAAAGTTCATGAAGATGACATTAGATACATATACACCTTTTTGTAGCTTTTTGAAGATGTCCTCTACCTCTTCGAGCTTGGTAGTTAGCTCTTTCTACAACATAGTGCATGGGTCTTCTTCTTCTTCTTCTTCTTCCTACACCAGTTATGCTTTTAAACTTAGGAGCATCTACTCTACTAAAACACATACTTTATCAAACTTTGAGAGGTTAGATGTATCAACACTGACCAAAAAGGATGGTAGGGACATCTCCATGTACTCGGATAGATATTATAGTTTGAACTTCATGGCTTGTGCTTATTTTTCGGCATCTTAGGTGATTTTAATCCATTTATTTTCCTCAACATCATTGATGATGTTATTTAGTGAAACTTTAGTGGAAATCTAGATGAGTGCATTCACCAACTTAACTATGTTCATGGTATGGGTATTTATGATAAGGGAGCCATGCCCTTCTTCAACTATATCTATGCTAAATATTGCCTTCAGTGGTACCTCAAAGTGAGGCTCATCCATATAGCCATAAAATGAAAACAAAAGCTATTTGCACATCTTATCTATGGTAGATTCAAGGGAATATATTTAAACATGTAAAAATATTCATCTACCCACCCTTTCTACACCTTCTTCTTGAGGCTCAACTTTTTGCCTTCTTCTATGATGGCCAATTCTATTTTCTCTTCTTCTTCTTCATCAATGCTACTGCTATCTTCAATGCTTTCCTCTAAGGTTTATTCTTCCTATTCTTGGAGGGGTTATCTTTTAGAATTTTCCCCCTTGTTTGCTTCTTCTTCCTAGGGTTCCTCAGTGATAACCTCTAGGGGTGATCCCTTACCACCAACCTTGCCTTCCTCCTATTCCTATTGGGTCTCCATGACACTCTCTATTTGTTGTTTTTCTAAGGTGCCAACATCACTTTCCTTTTCTTTAGGTGCCACTTCACTACTTGGGTGTGCCTGTTGTGCAACTTTATCTAATTTATTGGTGGGGGTTCTAGGTGCCTTTTATACTTTTTTATCAGTTGGATCGGCACTTATGGGAACCTCCTTTTTATTCTCTTTTTTTGTCTTCTTTTTTTTGCCTTCTCTTCCACAAAATTCTTTTCCTTGGCCATACTTTCTTTGGCCTCGACTTCCTCAATATCTTCCTGAGTCATGCTTACTTCCTCCATGACCTTCCTTTTCTTTTCTAGTGCTAGTGTCTATATAGTTTCTACCTTGATCATTCTTAGTTTCCTTCACACCTTTTTCTTTTCTTTCTTAGTTTACAAAGGCTATGTGGAGGGATCTTTGAATGAGGTGCTTAATGGATTCTCTACTTCTCCAAGTACGGTGGTAGTTATGCCTTAGAGGGCCTTATAAACTTCCTTAATGCTAGGATCCTCTCTCATTTATTCTTTTTGGATAATGTAGACTTTTGTGCCTTATTCTTCTACCTCTTCCTACTTTCCTTACACATGGGCCTCTTCTGCCTCTATTTCTACCAAGGTTATTGTTGGCATCGCAATGGTACCCTTAGACTTATTTTTCTTCTCCTTATTATTGGAAGAAGAATTCCCTAGTGTGAAGGTCACATACTTTTTCTTTTGGGGATGAAAGAGTTGATTTTTCATTGGAGGCAACCCTTAGCTTAATGCACTCCTATATTTCTTTGAGTGTCTCTCTTGATTTATTTTGGGGAGACTCATGTTGTATTACTATCATTGGCTTTACTTACTCATTGATTTTTAGGGGGTGATCATTATCCTTCTTAGGTTGATGCCCTTCTTCTATGGCTTCATCTCATATTAATGATTAAAGATGTGTCCTTTGATGAATTCTCTCTAAAGGGGTTAGAGGTTTGTGTGGTCAAATTCATCTTCCTCATATTTTATGGCTTGTCCTCTTAGATGCACATACTTGCACCACATCCTACTCCTTTTTAAATCCACACCCTTCACTAGGATGTCTAACTTTTATGTATTGGGAATTCCCCTTAGCGTATCCCTAAAATACTTTGCATAAAATATGTAAGGGAGTTTGAGCTAGCTTGAATGGTTACTGTCTATGAGTTCCAGTTGTACTGCATATAAATATTGCATGATGGTAAATGTTGTCATCCCATACATATAATGGGGGAACTCTTATGGGATGTGCCATTATATCTTGAATGCCTCAATGTATTAGAAGCACTACCCCCTTACACATGTATTATATTTTTAGGAGAAATAAATTTGATAGGTGAAGTCCTAGTAATTCAACACTAAGGAGTCTTTGTGCATCAAAAAGACCCAGAGATTGTATTCATCACCATTAGACACACCAATCTCCTCTATGACTATTAATATCAGTATTGACCCCCACTAAAAGGTCTCTCATGCCTTGTGACACTCAAGTACATTCTTTACCATTTATTTATTAATGAGTTTTGCTAAGTTAAATTTGATCCCTTATGCTGTGTGGTGAGAGATGCACAAGTAGGCCTTGTTGATGTTTATACATCTTCTATCAGAGTAAAGCTTAGAGCTCACTAAGAATGATGTAGCCCTCATACTAGGGTCCTTTATATCCTTTATTGGGAACACAAATCCTCCCTTATAGTACCTAAGGAGTTTTATAACCCACTCTACTTTTGCATCATCTACCATCATTTGGTGGATGTCTGCACCTAAGTTTAAGAGCCCAGTGATTCTATTGATTAGGCATGCCAATTTCTACATATGCCTCCTTGTAAAGTATAAGTAGTCTCCATAGACACATGAAATGAGGAACTACATGATAAAAAAATTGAAAGCTTTAGTTGAAAGATAATTCAAGAAATAAGAACAAGACAATTCAAATAATGCTATCTCTGAGAAGAGATGTTTTATTGATCAGATTTACAGACCCAAACATATGGTTATCTCTGAGAAGAGATGTCTAATTTATATTTCAGGTTACATCTTCATTTATACATTTTTTTTAAGGTAGGGGGAGGATGTGGAAGGTCACCAATCTTGAGGGAGATGAATTGGTTTGACTTTCATGATTTACAACAATATAGAATTTGAGGAATTATTATTTTTAGAAACTTACTATTTTTAGACTACACTAATAGAATTGAAATTTGGGGAAATTCCATTGGGTTTTTAGGGGTCAAAATTCATCAAGTAGAGATCTATGCCATCTCACAATGTTCTCCTCATTATTAGCTTTCCAACAGTTCAAACGGTGAGTCAATTGGAGCTACGATGCAAAAGTGATGGCTCCCAAAAGTTCTATCATCAATTGGGGTGGACCCGTCACCTGAATTGTCACTTGAATTATTTCCTAGATCATTCCTCCCTCCTTGAGAATTAATGGTCCCCATTTCATTAATATTTATCATCAAGTATGGTAGTTTTACTTTGATTTGATTCCTGATGCAAACTTGGAATGGACTGTGATTTATGGAACTGTGTAGGGCTCGATTGTTCACCATTTCTATTTAACCATCAATCTATGGATGGAAGGCCATGAAATTCTTCAGCTTGGTATCTATTTCATTCTATTGTTGTGTTTTTTATGTAGTCAAGACTACAACATCGACCCTTTTGGATTCTTGTGGCTTGACCAACATGAGAACAAATTTCTTGGCACTAATCAGAGAGACAAATGTAGAAGATGGTACCTCTAGTACCCTATATCACCATGTTATAAGAGTGAGAGTAATCCTTTGAGTTCTTAATTCATATATTCCATGTCGATCATATATGAATGGCTAACCAAAGAGTACATCACAAACATCTAAATTGACCACATCACATAAGACTTCATCTTCGAAAGGTTTTATTGCATATAAGAGAAGACATTGGTGGGTGACACAGAGGTTTCTACTTGGAATCAACCATCCAATATTATATGGCTTTGGGTGAAACTTCATAGATAGATTTAGGCTTTTCACAATATTAGTAGAGATTAAATTTTTTTGACTTCCACTATCAAGAATGAAATGCAGAGGCTTACCTTTCACCCATAACTTAGAGTGAAACAACCTTTCCTTGTCATCTAGCCTCTCCTTATGGGTCTGTGATGAAGCAATAATGGCTTTGAGCTTAGCATCTATAATCTCTTCTTCAACCTCTTTTACTATAGGGTCTATATGAGGTAGAGCAATAGATGTTGAGGACTATGATTTAGAAAGTAGGGACTTGATGGATCAACATTCTTATTTGGAGTGAGTTCCAGATTTGTGATAATCACACCACTTCTCAGTCTTTCCTTCCTTTTACTTCCAATTTTGGCCTCGTGTTTGACCTTATTTATCACTTTTTCATTTTGAAGGTTGACTCTTCATTTTCATTCTTCTGCTCAATATTCACCATGAACTTGTATGCTTCACCAAGGGTTTCCAAATTTAAGAGTTTCATTTCTCCCCATATGTACCACTATAGTCCACCATGGTATTTGAAAACCTTGTGTTTCTCACTTTCTTGGATGCCCAATCTCGCAGATAAAGAATGAAAAATGTTAGTGTAATCTTGAACAGACTATTCTTTATCTTGGTAAAGTTGTTGCCACTCTATAAATAGATCATCATATGCTCCAATGGGGTAGTATTCTTCCTTTAAAAATTCTATGAAATCATCCTAGGTAGGTTCCATCTCAAGGCCAATATCATCTACACTGAATCTCTTTTTGTACACTTCTCACCAATTTTTGATAGGAAATGATGCTTTCAAAAGTGCAAAAGTGATCTTCTCTTTATTGGTGAATTTATTTATAGAAATATAAGATAATAATTGATCCAAACAATTTTCTACTACATCAACATTGATTTTGCCTTCAAATGTAGGGATATCAAAATTCCCCTGAACCTTGAAGGGTGTTGGGGCACTGAAAGGATGTGGGGGTGCGGATGAGGAGCTAGAATTTCTCATCAAGATTTCTTGGAGAATTTGAGTGAATTATTGTAGCATATATTCTTTCTACTATTGGAAGGCTCCATTTACCATTTCCTTGAAAGGATCAGATGTCTCGGTGTTGTCTGCCATTTGAAGTCATTTGGAGTGATTAGGTGGATAGTCTATTGGTTTTATTTTCCACCCAATCTTCCTGTAATTTGACCTCATCCTTAGGATCATACATTATAAACACAAACCAATTTGATACCATTGATACAAAACTTGAAATCTTTGGTTTAAAGCTAATTCAAGAAACAAGAATAAGACAATTCAAATAATTCTATCTCTGAGAAGAGATGTTTTATTGATCAAATTTGTAGACCCAAACATATGCCTATCTCTGAGAAGAGATGTCTGATTTCCATTTTGAGTTACATATTCATTTAGACATGATTTTAAGGTGTGGGGAGGATGTGTAAGGTCACCAATATCTATGGATATTAACTGGTTTGACTTCCATGATTTACAACAATACAAAATTTGAGGATTTTTTTTTTTAGAAACTTACTATTTTTAGACTGCACTACTAAAATTGAAATTTGGGGCACTTCCATTTGGTTTTTAGGGCCAAATTTATTAAGAAAATCTCTATGCCATCTCACCACGTTATCTTCATTCTTAGCTTTCCAACGGTTCAAACAGTGAGTCAATTGGAGCTACGGTGCAAAAGTTATGGCTCCTAGAAGTTCTGTGATTAATTGGGGTGGACCCATCACCTAAATTATCGCTTGGATTGTTGCCCAGATTATGACATGAGCCCTTCCACTTGAAAAAACATGATAAATCATAGATCTGGGTTACATCGATGGTCACAAGACTATTTCAAATAGAGACATCAAATAATGTTATGCTCACCTCTATCTTTATTCCCATCTCAACCACCTAATCTTGGTTGAGTTATTGCACATTACTTAGTGTGTGATGATTGTATTCTTTTATCCTACATGTGTGCATAAAATACACCCAAGTTTCCCCTATCAAGACCTCCAAGGTAAATTGCATTTTCTTGTATGATATTTTGGCAAGCACCTCAGGGTCAACCCAATGATGCTCACTCCTTTGACCAACTGCACCTTTTTATTTGTAGTGAATGTTTCCTTTATTGTATATTCTTGTTTGGTGTCCTTATGCACCTGTGGTAGACCAAAACTCATCTGTTTCTTTCCCATTCTAAACCATCTAGTGTTGAAATATGGTATATTTATTTTATTGAAACCTCTAATGTTTCTTGGCACTTCCTCACAGTTGCAAGGTCTGTGACTATGAATTTAGCTCTCGAGCTTCATTTTCCATTAATAGTGGCCTCTACATCACTCAAGATTTTTTGTGTCTTATTTTCTCATAATTATTACCCCACACTTCTCTATTATAATCTCAATAGGAATGTAATTTCACTCCTTATTCAATAATTCTCTTTTTGTATTTGTGAGTGCTCATATCTCTCTGTGGTAGCTTTTTCTTACTTTTGGCTTTGGTTCAACTCTAGTTTTGTGCTTAAGGTTTATAACCTATTCCAATCAACATTTCAATCCTTTATACCTTGATTTTAGCTATAGTCTTAATTATAGGTGAGTAATGGCATGGTAACACATAAATTTATTGAACTTTGTTAAAACCCACAAAATCCATGAAAATCCATTATCATATTTGCATTTAATGTAGATCTTTGTGCCTTCAATATCACCACATTAACTTTTATAAATGGTATTTTTTGTGAAGTGATAGGTGTTTTCAAATAGTCACTTTCCACCTTCTGTTGGGTGGATTCCAACTTATTTGGATGATCTTCCTCCTACACTTCATTCACCTTTATGTGACCTTCACCTTTCTTATGGCAACCTAGGTATAGTGCTTCACATGTACACAATTCAACCTCTATGATTCCATATTTCAATGCTACATCTTTTACCAAGTGCACTTCTCTTTTATTGGTCAATTTCTTACACTTTCATCTCTTGCCTTAGCTTGTCCTACCACATACAAGTTCCTACCCTGATCTTCCAACACTTCATTCTCCTCTATTGATGTCTTGTAAATGATCATCCGATGTGTCTTATTTCTATCTCTTGAAAACTAGAAGCATGTGTGCCTCCCTTTATCACTTGGTACTCATATTCTTCAAGTCTAGTGACCTCCTTATGCCTAAAAACTTAGGTGTCTAGTTTCAAGCATTAGAAAGTGTCTGTGTTTGACTCACCTGGTTGGATTTATGCATGAAAATGCTAAAAGTATTAATTAGTGGGCCTCAAATCATCATTTATCCACCCAACATGATCAACAACATGAAACAACAAAAATCACAAGGAAACATATAGATTACACTAAATTTTATTCTAGTCAACATAATATAACTGACTTATGATCATGAATTTAGTGTTTGATTGTGAAAGCACCATCCTCTTTATTATAAGGCTTTAATTGGTTACCATTGAAATTTTTAGGGAATATTTCACCTGATAACATGCGTAACTTACATGCACTTGTCTCCAATATGATGTGGATGACATATGGACCCATCCACCTAATTTATAGCTTACTTAGGTACTTGACGTACTTGGAGTCATAGAGTAGGACCAATGCCCCTTTAACAAGTACCTTGCATTTTATATGCCTATCATGACATAAATTATGGCATGCCTTCTCTATCTATTGGTTCCATCTTTCTTGGGTGTGCATCTCATCTAATCACTCCAAGTCTTCCAATCTTATGCTCAAGAATTCTTGGTCATCTAGATGACTAGTATGTATAATACACAAAGAAGGCACCATGAAATCCATTGATAGAACTACCTCAACACCAAACACCATTTGAAATGGTATAGCCTTATTCAAACAATTTTAGGTTGTGTGGTATGCCCATAGTACTACTGACACTCAATCATCCCAATATTTGTGACCAAAATTACATATCTTCATGAGGCACTCCCATAGTATCTTATTGAATGCCTCAATTATGCTATTCATTTGTATATGATAAGGTATTATATTATGGTGCACCACCATATATTCGATCAATACGATCTATATAGTTTCATTGATGAATTGTGTACTCCTATCTCTAGTCAAACTAAGTGGGCACCCATAGTGACTTATGATGTTATACCATATGAACCTTGTGGCTATAGTGGTTGTGTAATCTTTTATTGGCACTACCTTAGTTCACTTGGTGAAATAATCATTGGTCACTAGAATATATCTTGTGCTTATGTGAATTATTGTGGGAGCGATTAGCTCAACAAAATCAATGGCCCATTTTTCAAATAATGCCTAGGAGAGAATGGGGATGAGAGGCATCTCATCCCAGTGACTGTGATTTCTTGTGCTTTGGTAGATGTCACATTATTTGATTTAATATTTTGCATCTTTGAATAGACTTGGCCACTATAAGCCTAATTGTAGCACCTTGCACATCATAACATCTCCAACATAATGGATTTCTACTATTCCTTCATGCTCCTCATGTAAAATAGAGTCCCTTTCATGTTCTAAGACACATCAACATAGGACTTCATCTTAGATTAGTTTGTAAAGTTCCCCACTAATGAGCTAAAAAGGGGCAACATAAACTATGATCTATTTCTTCTATTTGGTTGTCATAGTCTGGGGTATAGATCTAGACATTAAAAAAGTAGTTATTTCTACCAAGTCCTTGGGGATGCATTAGACCCTATATAGTTGTGCATCTAAAATTTCATCTTTAATAAGTGATGTTGCATCACTAGAATTGATGTAGGTTAAATGGTCTGGGCTTGAGTTTTGTTTTCCAAGCTTCATGATAACTAAAAACTAGAATTTTTGAAATAGAACTATCTATCTATAAATGCACCCATGGATAATGGGATTATTCACAAGGTACTTAAACACCTCATGATAGATGTAGAAGATGAATGGGGTCACCAAAAAGTATTGCTTGAATTTTTGTAGGGCTTAGACTATGGAAAGTGCTTCATGCTTGGTTGTTGTATAGTTTTGCTATGCTTGGGTAAATTTACTACTTGAAAAGGAGATGGGATGATCTATTTTGACTTCATTAGGTTTTGCCAAAATGAAATAATTTTAGATCTAGATGTATCAACACTAAAGTGGAATGGATTCATCCAGTCAAGAAATTGTGAAATAAGCATGTTAACCAATTTGAGCTTCAAAGTTTCAAAGGCATCCTCTTGTGTTGTGCCCCAATAGAATGAGACATCCTTACTCAAGAGATACTCTAGTGGCACCTTAATATTTACATAGCTCCTTATGAAATTTATATATTAGCCATAATGGCCAAGAAAGGCATGAACATCTTTCTATGTGGAAGGGGTTTGCAGGATCGATGACTAGACCATATTTATAAATGATGTACCCGAGCAAGGTGCCAAATGGTGTCATGAAGATACACTTATTGAGGTTCAATGCGATATAATTTTTTTTTCACCTCTCAAACATTAGGTGAAAATTTTCATAATGGTTTTTCATGAGCCCATACACATTCCAATCATCTAGGTACACTTGGAGGAACTTGTGAATAAAGTCCTTAAGTGTGGTGATTACCACTCTAGACAATATGAATAAGACATTATTGAGTCCAAAGGGTATCACATTATATGCAAAATAACCCCATTATATTATAAATCTTAATTTAGGCCTGTCCTCCTCCTCAATTTAGACTTGATGGTATTTGATGAACCCATCAATGAAAGTATATATCTCACATCCTGTGACATCATCTAAGACTTCATCGATGAATGGAGTCTAGAAGGAATCGGTGATAATGAAACATTAAACAATATATAATTGACACAAATCTAAATACACCATTCCTTATTGATGATAATAACCTTGGGGCTTACCCATTCATATTATTACATAGGGTAGATGACACCTATAGTTAGCATACCATCAATCTCTATATTGACCTAGGCATAAATATTAGGGTTCATTCTATAGGGGTGCTTCTTGATAGGTCTTACACTATCCACCAAATTTATGCTCATCTTCCCAAGGTATGGGTTGGTGCCCTTAATGTTTTGATAATTACAAAATAACAAGTCTTATAACTCCTTCAGGGGATCCATAATTTGTGCCAACTCTACATCAGACCAATATACATCCAAAGTATCCATCTTTGGTCCCCCTTTTGAGCTGATGTTTACCTTGGTAGTTTTGATTATAAAGTAGTAAGGTTCATTTATTTCCTGATGCAAGTACTCAACTTTCCTACTTACCTTATTTATTTCTATGTAAAGATGATATGTGTCTTTTTTATCTGGGGTGCTATCATCAACTTGACATACTAGCTTATTCTTACCTATCAAGGTTATCCAATTTTGCACCTTACAGATATCATTATCTTCATCACTTGATTCAATATTGAGCACTTGATCTTTAAATAAATTTATGAGTGCCGACCCTTTCTCCTCAAACATATCTTTTAGGCATTCCTCTAGGATTGCAGTGTCCTCAAACACTACCCTTTGAATTACTTGTAATGGTTAAATCAATTCCAAGTTCTATGAAGAAAAGGAGAAGGTGTGCAAGAACCACTCCTTAAGTACATCCCAATTTTCTATCTCATGGCATGTCTCATTGATAATGTACCATGTTTATGCCCATATCTTCAAGGCACTATAGAAGGTGTGTACTCATAGGTTCCTTTGGGCATTCTCACCGTAGATAATTCATGCTTCTTTGCATATGTGCACATGTGCTATAAGGTCATAATATATAGAGTAGGTAGAGATGTCTAGGTCTTCATTGATTTTCATAAATCTAGTGCATATGGATACTTTCATATTTTACCAAGTTGGCAAGCTAGGCCTTTGTGCTACCCACTAATGAGCAACAATTCTCCTCAAAGTATACACTAGTGTACCAATCCTATCTTCCTCCTTTGGGATGTATGATTCAATGTTTCAAACATACTATTTTTCAAGTTTTATCCCCTCATATCTTAGGAAGGCCATATATTTACCTTTACTGAATAAAAACACTCTCTTTCCCTTCTTCTTAGCACATAACACCCATATTTTTGAAGTGTAATCAATCTAGATCCAACTAGTCCTCATAGGTTTTGGTGCCTTTCCATGCATTGACACCTCTGAAAAATGGTTTCATAAGATTATTTGAGCCATAATTTGTAAACAATGTTGTTAGTGTCTAAGGATGACTATCCATCTTCCCAAGAAAATTCTCAATCATTCAGGTTGAGATTTTTGGTACCTTGCACTATGATATTATATATATGGTTGATCTCATCCTCAAGATCAACACTTTCTACATAGGGGGTCCTTGGTCACTTAAGATGGGGATCACTACCCTCTCCTTTCCATCTTATAAGGTCATATAATACTTATGTAAACTCATATATATGCTATATGCATAACACCATGGCCTTCCTAGGAGTGTTGGATAATTATATTGTTTTGCCAATTTGATCACCTCGAAGTTAGTGCAAAACTTAGCACCTATGATATCTATAATGACACTCTTCAAAATTTTGATTGGTTTCACTTGGGTCTTGTTGGCCATAAAAATTACATGAGGGGAAGGCCTCAAGGCTAGCCTACCCATCTTCTCCCATGTATTCTTGGTCAAAATATTAACCTCAACACCTATGTCCACAAAGAACTCACATATTGAACATCCATCAATGGTGGAATTCACAAGGAGTTCTTCATCATACTTTGGATTTTGTGTATGCCTCACTTCTCATGCCCTCTTCATATGTGGCATGGTAACTTCAATTGGATTTTTCTCTATATGATCCAAGAACAAGTTTTTCAATAGGGGCATCATTCCTTCCATTTATAAGAGGCACATGATCTCCATTAATTATTTTATCTATGCCTCTTATCTATATTGCTTCTTGGGAGAGGTGATAGCCTATACTTTTAGGTCTCATACTAGTTAGATCTCTCCTTATAGGTTATGGATAACACTCATAACCTACTATAGGACATATTTTTAGCATGTAGGGTATAGGTAAGCATAAATTTAGGTTGAAGCTATGTGATGTGCTCAATGTGACTCTATTCCCCATATTCTAAGTGTAACTCAAGCATTGACATAATTGATGGTTGAGTGGTGAATCCACTATGAGTAGTCACCTAGAATTTGATCATCTTTATGTGGGTTGGTGGCACCTTTAGAGTCCAATTTTATGGTTTTAGCTCATGCCTGATAATTCCTACACCCTTGTCTATGCCAAGCCTACCTTGGGTTAATTTATTGTATAAGTTAGGGAATTTCTAAACCTTATGTGTTCCTTGATAAGACCCACATGTTAGGTGTGTAGGGAAGTCATGATGATAATTATCTATTAAGTCATGCTTGTAACATGAGCATGGTGGGCATCTTCCTCCACCATATCCTCCACCTTATCCTTGAGTACCTTGTTGTATTCCATTTCCTATATTATACTAGTTGTAGCCTTCATTTCCTTGATTAGCTTACCTTATAGCTACTGTATTGGCCTACCATGCACCTCTTTCCATCTTCTCACACATCTCATCAATCACTCAATAGTCAATTATGGTATGAGTGTAAATGTCACAGATCCAACAATGCATTAACTTGACTAGTACATTACAAAAAATGGTAGTTTTAAACATCATGCACCTTGAGACAAACCTCATAAATTATAATCAATGTGTGCACATTCATTTGAGGGAAATTATTCTTGTAATGGCTTTCTATTTCCTAATTGGTGCACCATAACCCACTTTGAGCATCTTGTGATAAACTAGCAGTAAGTTTTTTAAGTTGGCTAGCCATATATGCAATATATAACTCCATGAATGGGATGATCCTATTGTTGGTGCTTCCAACTGCCTTGGTTCTGAGTGAAAATTCAAGTGCTTTACAAGGGTTTGTGAATATATTCATGGAAATCACTATTTTGAATAGTACTAACAATCGTATAACGAACCATTATGCACGATGGGAGGAGTGAATGTCATAAGGAAGCTTAAAAATAAGAGTTTTGAACTTGACATCATATATGCACAAACTTTTTGAAATCCTTTGAATAAACTCCTTGAGCACAATGATGATTTGTTATTCAAAGTCTGGTATGTCAAATTCCTTCATGCTTCCTTTAAGGTATTATAGTTAGCCATAGCCTGTTTAGGGTCAAATTTCCTATACCAGGTATGAGCATGATCAAGTAGAGTTATTCCAAATTGGGTTGCCTTATGCTCTGACTGGGTTATGCCCTGAGTATACCATTATAGTTCAAACTTTAACACATACTCTATAGCATTCTCCACACCATGTTACTCTGATAAGTGCATGGCCATATCATAATAGATTTACTATAAAGAGCTAAATAGAATTTAAGGTAATTATCCCCCTAGAACTTGTCTTGGTAGTGGTCCTCCAATGACTCCATCCACTAGGTTAGGCACTGGTCCCATTATTAATGCTAGTGTTGTAGATGATGATGACACTATACTACTCACTTGTGGCACTAGGCCACTTCCATAGGTTGTTGCCTAGTCTATGTAGTTAACATTGGTTGAACTAGAATGCTTACATTCATGTTTTGTGCTGTCAAGCTAGCACCTAATGGTCTATAGGTATCTTAACTCAACTACTTGTAAGGGAATATCTTATTCAATTATAATATTATACTCTAAGTCTACAAAATGATCAAAGTCAATGTTGACAATAGGGATAGTTATCACTCTTTTTTCTTCTTGTGAGGGATCTAGTGCATGAGCTTGCACCATGGGTTCAAAGGGGGTAGGTACATCTAGTGCATCTTTAGTTATCAAAGTATTTAAGAACCCAATGCATTATACACCCATAAATTATTGAGCTCAACTTATGGCTTCATTATTTCTCTCCTCTTAGTGCTACTATAATTCAAGAGATCCTTCCCCATGCACTTCTCACTTGTTGTGGGTTCTCTCAGCACTTATAAGTTTTATATCATCTATTATCCTATGCCTTCTCTTGTTATAAGTCTATCTCCTAAGCTCTTAGGTGTTAATATTCTCATCCCCTTCCATTTCACTTTACCTAAACAGCTCCTTCTTCTCCGTTGTGCTGCTCATATGTGAAAGGACTTTAGCCTTCCATTCTCATAGTTTCAAATCCATAATCCACCATTATTTTCTTGAGTTTTGTATTGAACTCTTTCACAATTTTTCTTCTAGGTTCATGTAAAAACTAGTACTCTACTTCTTTAGGATAGGAGTATGTAGAAATAATGAACTCAAGCACGTAACTGTTCAATGCTCCTTGACACCATTTTTTTACTACTATAATCCAAGTGGCATCTAAATTCTCAAGTCTCTTTAAGTGATATTTCATCCACTTAAAGAACAATCCATAGCTTCATCTTCTATGGGTCACATAAGTATCCAACCATCGTTACACTTATTCAAATAATTCACAAAAGAAGACCTCATAAAGAGTATCATATAGGTTATTTTGGACCCACTTCCTTGAATTTTGTCCTCTATAGGTTGGGTACTTGAGTGCAAAGCTATCTTCCACCTATTTTATCCAACACTCAATGTTCTCAAGGGAGAGTTGAAGAATTATTCTATTGCACCATCATAAAAACAAAATTTAACACAAGTCCCAACAATAGAACCAAAATGTTGTAGAATAATTAGGTGGTCAATTCATCATTTATGGAGTTAGGTGCTTATCTGGTTGTCTAAGTCAGTTCTAGACTCATTACAACTAGGTGTAAACTTAGTATATTCCCATATCACTCAACATTTATTATTCAACTATGCTAGCATGAACTCACATAAGGTACAAGCCTTATGTGCTCACCTAAAGTGCAATAGAGAAAGAATTAGGTCCCACATTGGGCTAGTTGTGCCATGACATAACTCATTACTTATAGGACTTGGTCATTTCAACAAAGGATTTAGAAGATTCATTAGCATAATAATTTTCTAGGGTAAGTCTAGTGATCTATAAGCATAAACCTATATTGAGGTGATCCTATAGTCTCATGGGTGTAAGCCTTTATTTTACTAAGCTATAACATCATTCAGACACTTTTAAAAGGACAAGGGGCAACTTTAGTTCACTTATTCATACTAGGCTCACACTTTATACATGGAAATCATCACTTGGATCTATATCTTATCTACACTTAGGATATTTTACATATTATGCTAACAACATCACTTAATAGAGGGATGCTATGAATGACTTAAACCAAAAGATTTATTAAACTTAACATATAGATATTGAATTTATAACACTATAGTCATTGCATTCATTATTCATTTTAATAATGAAGTGAAAGACATTAAAACCAAGAACATCATGTATTGCAACAACCATTCTCTTTCATTACTCAGAGTTTAAATATAGAACAGAGTTCATGTCACATAAAATAGAGTGTATGTATAATTCAAAAATGCCTAATAGCCTAGAGGCTCACAGGTGAGTATGGGAATATACAAATAGAGCTTAAAGGCATCTGAGCTAATCCTAAGTTCTAATGGTGATTAAAAAATGTAGGATCATTTATCCAGAGCTTCATTACATCCATTTTTCATCTCCTTGCTCACTGGTTTGAGCTTAGTTTTATAGCACACAAGAACATCTCCTTTCTAGGATGGAGAGCACATACTGGGCGTTGAGATAAATCATTTGTTGATAATTTCAATAGATCCATCATATTGTGTCCCTTACACTGTAGTTTCCACATGTAGCCACTCTTAAAAATTCCCTAAAAATTCAAGTGCTAGTTAACTACCTACCAACTGGTGCAAGATGTGCATCAATTCCTCCAACTAGTATAAAAGATACCAAAATAGAAATCATGCCAAGTGATTGTCTTGTATCAAGATTCCCATAGGGTTGGTGTGGATCTAAACTTAGTTGAAATAGGGGTCCAACAATTCTAAGATCCTCTAATCATGTCTCCATGTAAGTTTAGTAATCTTAGAATTTCACCTTCTAAAACTCTTGATGAATCTCAAGCATGTACAATCTTTCCAACTTATGATGATAATTACATCATGGCCCAAGCTCAATCTCAAGACTTGGATTTTCAACATTATCAAAAAAAATTAGCTTAAATACATGTTTTCAATCAGGATGTTCACACCATTTCTATAAATTTTAAATTAGCTTCTGATGGTCATATAGCTCCTGTTAATTCTCCACTTCTTGATACTCCTTGGGTGGCTGAAAAAATCCTACCTTCTAAACCTTCAAACCTTCTTGCATCTTCTCTACCACCTACATATCCCATAATCACACTTGATTCTTCCCCCATCAAATAAACTAACAATATCTCATTCGATCAAGGTACTCATACTCCAAAGATTACATTAGATGCCAAGGCCATAAATGTTCATCAAATACATTCTAAATATGATCACCATGGTAATAAAATTCTTGATATCAAAGTAGATGTTGAGTATTATGGTCCTATTCCCACTTTTGCTAGCGATGAAGTTATTCTTGAATCACTTCATGCCTAAGAACCTCAACTTCCTTGACAACATCACAAACTTGAGAATTTTAAAAACAAATCCCCTTGTTTTAACAACTTCATCACTAACATCAACCCTAAAGCTAATTTAATTTATTCTATACCTAATGCACCATATCACTTACAATATGACATTACTATGCTTATTGAAGAAACTACTTGTATTGAATATGGTACTCCATCATGCTCTCAACCAATTATAATTTCTCAAAAACTCACACATGCTGAACATGATAACTTTAGCTTGGTTTTTGTTAAATATATTGAGATATTTGCTTGGTCTTATGAGGAAATGCCTAGTATTGACACTAGAATTGTGGTGCATAATATCAAAACTTATCTTAATGCCAAATCTATGTGCCAAAAGCAATGGAAATTTCCACCCAAAGTTTCCACCTTATGCTATAAAGAAATTATCAAACTTATTGATGTTAAGTTTATCCAACCTATGGTCTACTCCAAATGGGTTTCTAACATAGTACCTATTTTTAAAATGGTCACTATGGTCATTCAAATTTGCATTGATTTTTTTAATATTAATCTTTCTTATACCAAGGATATATTCCCTCTACCTTTAATAGATGCCATTATCAATTCCATAGTCAGTTATGAAATTTTATCTCTTATGGATGGCTTCTCGAGCTATAACCAAATTCACATTCCCCTTGAAGACCAACATAAGACAACTTTCACTATGAAATAGGGTACCTATTGCTATGTCAAAATGCCCTTTGGCCTCAAAAATTCCATAGCTACCTATCAACAGGAAATGACTCATATCTTTCATGATTTTATTCAAAAATTTGTAGAAACCTATGTGGATGACCTCATTGCTAAATCTAAATGTCACAAAATTCATGTTTTTGAACTTGCCATCATATTCAACCACCTTCTTAAATACAAAGTTAGAATAAATCCTTACAAATCTATTTTAGATGTCACATCTAGTAAACTATTATGATTCTTAGTTTCTATCCATAACATCGATGTTGACCATACCAAGATTAATGCTATCATCAACATGCCCATCCCTTGATCCATCTTGAATATTCACACTTAGCTCAATAAACTTGGGGAAATTTGATGATTCCTCCCCAAAATGGATTATCATATCTATTCCATCAATTCTATTCTTAAGAAAGGTAATGATTTAGAGTGGATGGATCCCTATCAGAAATCATTTGATAATATGAAAGAATCATTGCTTTACCTACCTACTCTTCATCTCCCTTCAAATGATCGACCTTTGATCCTATATACCTCTTCTACATCCATATTAGTTGGGGCAATGATTGGGAAATAAGATGATACTGGAAGAGAATATGTCATCTACTATATCAGCCAAGGCCTTATTGATTATGAAAAATGTTACACAAAAGTCTAATGTGATTGCCTCACCATATATTTTACCACCAAAAAACTTTGACATTATATGATTTATCAAATTAACTATGTTATCATCAATTCTGATCCCCTTCATCACTTATTCTCCAAAGCCTTTCTTTCTAGAGATAGAATTGGCAAATGGATGGTCATTATCATGGAATTTGATCTATAAATTATTACTCAAAAAGCTATCAAAGGATAAATCATCATTGATCAACTTACCACATCTATGGTGCTTACTATCAACCACCTTCAAAATAGTCTTCTTGATGACAATATTATCTATATCAAAGGTCTCAACTAAGCCACATCATGTAAAGATTATTTCCATAAGCTCACTACCAGTCTTAAAGCAAGTAATCTAGATGAATTTGTTATCCTCCTTGATACTACTAAACCAAAATTATTTATCTAAGAACTTCCTAAAATTAATGTCAATTTATATGAGGATACTTGGACCCTTAATTTTGATGGCACTAAATGCCTTCAAGGAGATAGGGTAGGTTGTATCCTTACGATCCCTCTTGGAAAAATCATCCCATTAGCTTTTTACCTAACATTCAATGTCACTAACAACATGGTAGAGTATGAATCTTTAATCTTAGGCATGAGATGTACACTTGATTTAGATATCCAATACTTGTATACTTTATGTGATTCTTAGCTCATTTTATACCAAGTCAATGGTGATTACCAATACAAAATTGAGAATCTCATTTCTTATCATCAAAATGCAATTTTTCTTGCCAAGGATTTCATTTCTTTCACCATTGAGCCTATCCTTTGAGATCAAAATTCTATTGTCGATTCCCTCGTTTCTTCAGTATTTATTTTTCATCTACACCAAGTTCTTACCGATCCCAATTTTCTTATCCAAATAAGAAAATATCCATCTGCTATTCAACCACAAGATTCATTTATCTACCATATTGAGGTCATTATTATTTGACAAAGCCCATGGTACAAATACATCATTCAATTTATGGAACACCAAACTTATCTTCCTAACCTCAATTTTTGTGAAAAGACTCGCATTCAAAAATAATCTTTTAAGTGTGTATTTTTATATAACATCCTATATTACTATAATGCTAAAGGTACCTTATTCCACTATGTTATGAAAGATGAGGTTCTTCCTCTTCTCAAACAAGCACATGGGGGCATTTATGATGAACACTATAGTGGATATGATACAACCCACAAATGTTTATGTATGGGATACTTTTGGCCCACTCTAGAAAAGGATGCCATTGAATTTTCTAAAAAGTGTATTCCTTGTCAATTTCATGATGATTTAATTCATTGACCTCTAATTGAGCTTCAAACTTAGAATCTCCCTGGCCATTCTCCATGTAGGGATTATATCTCATTGGCAAATTACCTCACTCTCAAGATGGGCATGTCTTTATAATCAAAACCATCTAATATTTTACCAAATGGGTTGAATCTATGCCCCTTGTTAATGTCATTGGTACCACCATCTCCAAATTTATCCTTAATCAAATCATTTTCTACTTTGGTGTCCCTCATACTATCATTTAGATAATGGTGATAATTTCAAAAACAAAGATTTCAAATAACTCTATGCTAAATTTAAAATCAATCACAAATTCTCCACACCCTATAATCCAAAATGTAATGGCCAAATTGAGGCCACCAACAAAATTATTAATAAAATTATCCAAAATATTATTTGTAAAACCTGCATAGATTGGCACCTTCATCTCTATCTTGCTCTTCAAGCCTATTACACTAATATGCACACTGCCACTAGGGTAACACCATTCTCTCTAGTCTATGTTTCTGAATCAATCCTCCCATCAGAAGGTTAACTTCCCTCTCTTCGTATATCTCTTCATGGTATCATACCCAATGAAGAATTATGTGAATCTCACCTTCATGCTCTCAATCTCCATGATGAACACCATATTTTTGATTTACAACACAATCTCCAATATAAAGCCTATTTTTCTAAAAAAAATAACAAATGAATTAGAGTTTGCACATTTAATATTGGTGATCTTATCCTTAAATTAGACTACACTCATGAAAAATAAGGTAAATACACCCAAAAATGGCGGGGTCCTTATTTAGTCAAAGATATTATTGGTCCAAGTACCTATTGCCTTCAAACCAATAAAGGCCATATTTTCAAAGAACCCACCAATACATAATTTCTTAAGAATTATTTTGCCTAAATCCTTCCCTTCTTTTTCATACTTTATATATTCTATCTATTTAACACTTTTTGTAGGATACTTATAGGGGTCTAACCCTCTATAATAGTTCCATATTTTCACAAACCTTAGTTCTTTCTTTTGGTCTTTTGGTTTTCCCTTTTTATCATGAGTTACATTGTAAAACCATGGATAGGACCCAATCTTCTTCATGATGTAATTTTATCTTTATTTTCTCACTTTCCAAACACTTTTTGGCACCCCTTGGGTTTTTCTTTGTGAGTTACAATTTAAGACCATGGACAAGACCTGGACTTCCTCATAAATACCATCTTTTTCTTATCCCATTTATTTTTCACATGCTTTGTACACCACCTTGGGTTTCTCTTTTATGAGTTGCAATATGAATTCATGGATAAGACCTGGCCTTCCTCATAAAATCACCATATTTTCATTCCTTATCTAGAATGTGTTTTTTATAATGGTTACAAGTTTTTGATCCTTGTTCTCAACTTTAGCTTTTACTTCTTGTAATAGATGAAATTTACATAACAACATGTGTTAGAAATTTTTCTTACATTTTCATCATTCTTATGATAAGGAATCATAGTTCACTATCATTGTACCCATTTTTTCACCCTTTGTCACATTTTTTCAATTTGAAGTAATTCAAATTGTTTCATGTTTCATTCCTCTTGATTTAATTTCCTTTCACTCCAAATTGGATAAAAAAAGGTCAAATTTAAGATAACACTTTTATTTCACCTAGATTTATGAGACTCTTAGACATCATGCTCCTAAGTTATCTCTTTTAGAAATTAAGTCCCAAGTATTAAAATGAAAGTCATCTTTAACACCCATGTTTGGTTTTCCAAATCCGTATGGAGGAGGAATAGAAAACAATCCATAAATAAAGTTAAAAGCCAAATCATTTGAAACAAAAGGCAATGACATACAAAAGGCAACATATCAATTTCAAAAGTCAAAATCACACCAAAAAATATGATTATAAACACATCTACTATCTCCAATAAAATCTTAAACTCCATAATTGGCCTCACAATAGAGCCAAGGTCCATTAGGGTATGGTAGATATTAGATTAAAATAGGATTGTAGACACTGAAATCGTGTCAACTCCCCTGGTCATCCCCCATTTTATTCTTCTTCTCCTATTCAACCCTTGTCGATCACTTTTTCCATTAGCCTTGACCTTGGCAGCATGTAACAATGAGTGCAGAGTTAAAGCTAGACTCTATCCCCATTGTGCATCTGCCGATGACGGTCGTTACCTGGCCGATGTCGCCGACGTCGGTCACTTATCGGCCGACGTCAGTCACCTTCCCCTTATCCGTTATCAGTTATCATTCGGTTCCCAATCAGTTTTCCAAACGGTTATCGAACCGTCTCTCGAACCGTCCCTCGCCTTCATCAGCGTCCGCTGATCAATCCAAACATGCAAAATCAACTAATCAACCAATCGATCGAATCTCAAACTTGGACATTCACAGACTGTTGCAATCAACACTCTCGCAATCAACCAACTCCGACATCAACCAATCTGCATTCGCTTCAATCCGGCACTACACAGAGAACTTCAACTATGGCTTTCATCACGTCTTCTGACAGGTAAGTATTTTCTCTATTTATTTTCATTTCTTTCTGATTATTGTTTGTTCATTATTTCTATAATCCCGAATCTTCAAACCACAGACCCAAGTTTTGAATATCTCCTTTACATCCCTGCCCACTACCCCAATCTATAACTCTATCCAGACTCGACTAAAACCCCCAGACTCTGTCCAAACCCGACCTTACCTTGCCCAGACCCTGTCCTGACCTTATCTCAATTCTATCAGACCCTCTCCCGACCCTGTCTAAACCTTGTCCCGATCCTGTCAAGAACCTGTCCCGACTCTCCCAGACCTTCTACAACTTATCCAGAACCTGTCTCGACCGACGCCGGTCACTGCCCCGACCAACGACGGCACCTCAACTGACGCCGGCACCTTCCCCGACCGACGACGGCACCTCAACCGACGTCGGCACCTTCCCAGACCGACGCCGGCACTACAGAGACCGACACCGGTGACTGTGTAGAATAGTGCTACATATCAGGTATGCACTTTAATTTTCTATCATTTATTTCTGTCATTTTATCTTTTATATCTACTTCAGTCCAATATTCTACTTTTTTATTAGTGGGTTGATATCCTTCTAAGAAGTCTTCGTACTTTCAAGATCGGGCGTTCACCTGACAGCCCACCATATCTTTGACTAACATTTTTCCGTGTTTCAGTCTCTTTTCCTCACAGGTGTCATTCCTCCACAGCCAAAGAGGAGAATCTTCCAACGTCTGATTTCAGTGCGCACAACTTTATCAGGTATCTTCTAGCCTTGACCATTTCTTTTATTTTCTTATTTCTTCTTTGAATGTAGAAAGCAATTTTGCATAGAAACATTCTGGCACGCCCGGTGGGACCCTAGGTCCTCCTTGGGTTCTTTCTTTCTTTCTTTCGTTCATTTAGGTGCATTAGGTTCCTTCCTTTTCGCCTCCTCTCGTCTCTTCTTAATGACATCATAAGCAGGACTAAAATGAATATTTCTTTCTTTCTTGCACTTCTAGAACTCATATTCTTCGACTCTTTCTCCATTCGTCTTCATACGAACAAACATTTCAACTTGGACATTAAAACACTTTGCATTCATTTCTATTTGCCTGCATCTCTTAGACCACACATAGTAATTAAACTGCATATTGAATTAATCTAGATCACTTGATGTTACACGACCAAACCACCTACACAAAACAAACATTTTAACTTACCTGAGACAAGGCCCGACTGGGATTTCATCCCCCAGCGGATACCTTACCCATCCTGGCAATCTCACTTGGATTTCATCACCAAGGAGAAAGCCCACTCCGTTCTCTGGCGGAGTATAATCTCTAGGCGAGGTATATTTTGGCTAAGCGAAACCAACTAACCACTGGAATCGTGAAGTGAGGGGAGCTTGCTCCTTAGCACCAGGCCACGTACCGGACCTAACATAGACTTCTTGAGCACCATAATAAAACTCAAAACCATCCATAGACTGCTTCTTCTAGGACCTGACTCACAAAGCCAATCTTCCTCTACACACATTCTAAGGCATAAGCCACTATAATCCTAAAAAATTTTACTTCTAGGGTTTTAGGATCTGCTTGTGTCTTCATCTTTTTAGTTCTTATCTGCTTGTTTGAGCGTGTGAGGACGTTCTCTCTTACCTTATATGGTTTTGATACACAGTCAAACCAAGGCCCTTTTTTTTGACCACTCTAGCCGTCAACTGCTTTCGTCTACCCCATCTTTAACCCGTCCTATCATGGAGTTCCACTCGGAGACTGAAAGAACTCCTACAGGACCGACCCTGACCCTGACTCAAATTCCCATCATCCCTGAAGGGGACCAAGATTTTGAAAGATTCTTGGACCTCAATACCGCAGCCCTCCATAACTATCTCGCGAGAAACCCAACGCGAGACCTTTCGGGTGACATGGCGATGACATCGACACCATTCGTCACCCAGCCTTTTACGACTCAGCCTTTCGTCTCAACCATTAACTCAACCATGGCCAATATGAAAAGTTTGGCCTCTTCGTCTATTTTTAGACCGACCTCCATCGGGGTTTCGTTACCCCCTCAATCACTTGCAATTCAACCAAGTTCTACATCGTATCAGAACTTGATTGTCTCGACCCCTTACACTCTTGCGCCCACAAATGTAGGAGTGCCAACCTATCCTTCTACTAGTCCCACTATTGAACCACCTTTGGCGGTGCCTAGTCAACTTATACCTTTGACCTTCATGACGCAACCACCCTTAACCTCTACTTCTGCCCCTACGACTAGTCATCCATTTGTTGCATCCTTATTGGTACAACCGACTACGTCGTATACCTCCTCTAGCCTCTTTCAAGTGTCTTAAAACCTAGGGGGTGCTCCGTCCACCAATCCATCAGTAGATGTCATCAAGATGCTGATGGATAAAATGCCCAGTCTCAAAGCTTCTATCTCTGGTTCAAATAATGTCTCTTCATATGACTAGATTTACAACGAGCCCATTCATCCTTCTGTCCCTATCCAACCATACCCCAACCATTGGGAGCTTCCTAAATTTATGCGCTTTCAGAGTAAGGAAGACCCACAACAACATCTACGGGCATTCAGACATGCCTGCTATCTTTTTGCCCACGACGATGCGTTATTATTACGCACGTTTCTTATGTCACTTTCTGGCCCTGCCCTTGACTGGTATAGCTCCCTTGCCAGACATTCTATCTTTTCATTCATTCAACTCGCTCAATTATTCATTGACCATTTCTCAATCAATATCACTAAACAAGTCTTGATCACAGACCTTTACTCCATTAGGCAATTTGACGACGAATCAGTAGTTGATTTTGTTGCCCATTAGAGAGGCCTGATCAACCAGCTCTCCTTCTCCTTGCCTCAACTTGAGCTCATTGAGCTCTTTTCTCGAGCATGTGTCAGTCACATCTCATCCACCTTGCGAGTTCAAACATTCCACACTTTCGATGAGGCCTTCACCATGGCCCAAAAGCTTGAACTCTGCGCTATTGAAGAAGATAAGGTCAAAATCTGTAACACTAACACAAGAACCAATGACCATTCTTCTTCCAGACCTTCTTCTGCCCACTCTCAATCTAAGGGGTCGGCAAACACTGTCATCTTTAGACCATCATCTTCAACAATAACTAACCAACCAGTATCTTCAACATTAGACTACATCAATAAACATTTTCAACATCAATCCATATAGCGATAGTTTACTCCACTTGGAGAATCATACGCGTCTGTGCTGGAAAAACTCGTCAAGCAGGGGGTCCTCAATCTCCCTTCAATCCGACCACATCAATTTGACCCCTCAACACCTATCCCTGCATGGTACAGGGAGAACCACTTTTGTAACTATCACCGTGTCAAAGGCCATAATACGGATCACTGTCAAACTTTTAAAAACCTCATCTAGGACATGCTAGACAAGGGCGATCTTATCTTGGATAACTCGAACGCACCGCCCAACCAAAACCTTGACATCTTCAAACAACATTTTCCTAATCACACCCCTACTCAAGACAACGTCCAAACCATGATCAATGACCCTCAAGACCATGATATACACACCGTCAACACTATCTTACCTCTTGTCCCTGACCAACCTTCTTCACAGGATAAAGGACCTTCTTTTCGTATTAGTCCTCCATCAACCTCTCTCATACTGGAGGACGCCTTGACCACACCTACGCCATTAGCCCTACCTTCATCCAATGACCTTACCTCGCCTACTCCTCAAGCACACGTAGAAGGCATGATCATCCCTGCCATCTACCTACTTGAGGAGCCACACTCTCTTATTTCTTCTCCACCAAGAGAAGACCCTATCTCTTCGCCTATTTCGATTGAGGAAGACCCAGTCACGGTTTCCTCTTGCCCTTTGCCTGAGATTGTTACATCTCACTCACCTCTGTCCACATCTAAATCCAAACCCGTATCTAACCTCACCTCACACAATAGTGGCCCTTGACTCAAACCCACGAAGACCACTAGACCACACCGGAGAACTCCTCCCCCACCTTCGTCATTACCTTCAATCCTAGGCCCACATCCATCCACTTTAATTGGAGTGCTTCCTACTCCCATCCTTCACAGAGGCACGTCACCTCCATTACTCTATCAACCTGTCAAACATATATCTTCTCTAAATCATTGACCAACGTCTCTTACGCCTCTCAAACCAAAGTCATCAACCCTCACTGCAATAAAATATCCAGACCCGTTAGCAGGTTCTTATACCTTGCTGTTATGGCACTTGTTGCAGTCATCTCGCCTCAACCTTCTACCTCTCAAACCATATCAATCTCTCAGACCTAAACCACCTTGGTTCGATGACACTCGTATTTGTGCGTATCATCGCATGCCTGGACACGACATAGAACATTGTTGTGCCCTCAAGGTCGCCATTCGCCAATGTCTGGGGAATGACACCTCTCTTCTTGACCACGTTATCAAGCCTTCAACACCGCCCCTCTCATCAACTCTCAGATCAAGACCCTCTTGGTTCGACAACTCTAAATACTGTCACTATCATCATACTCTGGGACATAACACTGAGCGTTATTGTGCTCTTAAAGCTGTCATTCATCACCAATGGAGAAAGGATTCCCTTCTCATCAAGGATCCTCTTGACCACCTCTTTACCAAATCATCAACACCAACCCATGCCTCTCCAACCTCATCACCTAAATCAGGATCTCCATGCCAGGTTCTGGTTCCTTTGTCGCCTTTAACCCCCTTATTCGACATCAACACAGTCCATCTGACCACTAAATCTCAACAGACCTTAACCAATCTGTCAAACATTCGCCCTAGCCGCTGGGGGAATTCAACCTTCATCCAAACTTCGACCAATTTTTCAACACAGTCTCGACCACATATCAATCACTCTTTCAACTTAGCCTCAACCAGACTAGCAACCAAACATTTAACCCGACCTCAACCAAACATTTGACCCAACCAAAGACCAAATACCAACCAATCAACCCTCGACCAACTATTGACCAACTATCAAATGACCAAATCTCAACCAAACATTGACCAACCTTTTTATCCACACATTCAACCAGTCTCGATCAATCAATGACCATATCAGTCAACCTCACACCCACTCATCAATCAACACGTGACCAATATGGAGCGCAGTAAACGAGGCAAGTTTGCTCCTAATTGGCTCAGACCTTTTATTATCATGCACAAGTATGGATCAGGGACTTATCATCTGTCTTCTCTTGATGGACACCCAGAACTTGAGCCTCTTAATGCGTTGCATCTGCGACCATTCTACTGTTAGTCGAGTATTCATCCATTGACACTTAACTTGAGCTCGTCCCTTGAGCAATCCCCATCCTCTTAATCCTACTTCCTTTCAACCCTATTCCTCTTAACAATTCCTATAACCCTTTTATGCTGTATGGATGCTTTTGTCCTCATAAAAGGGAGCCCTTGACCTTCTATAATCTTGTCCATGACTCACATTTTTATCAAAACAAATCAAGATGTCACAATATCCATGGTCACTATATCAATATCAAAATCAAAAAGCAGACTGCTCCCTCGAAGGACAGCTGTACTATCATTGCTGTAATTAATAGACTACTCCCTCGAAGGACAGCTATTCAAAAGCCTTTATATTAAACAAAAATCTAGACCACTCCCTTGAAGGATGGCTATGACTAATCTCACAATAAACAACACTATTTTAGAAGCTTCCCACATTGATCAGCTTCGCAACATGACCATAAATCAAATGACATCTCTATGCAGGCTTCCCGCATCGATCAGTCTGCCCCTAAAAAAAAAAAAAGAAAAGAAAAAAAAGAAAAAAGAATGAGTCATGGACTTGACTTATAGTTGTCTCAGGGTCTCCTATAAAAAGGGGCATAGTTATCTCTGCTCTTAAACTGGGTTACCCTTTTTCCTCCTCCTATCACCTGCTCAAGGGACCTCGAGCTCACTTTAATGTCAAAGTGATTCGATTACCGCTCTAACATAACTATGGTCAACGACGTCACGCATGAATGGGGCTCTTGGTTCTCATAACCCCTATCTATGCTATCTTTTTGGTCCTTGTCAATGAAAGAGCAATATGCCTTTCACGTATCTTTCACTTTGGTCACATTTAACCAAACCTTTTTCAACCTAAACATTCTCAGACCAACAACTCGACAACATGACATTATCATCATCCTTGTCCTTTTCACATAGTTTTTATGGACACCACTACACATGAAAACTATTGACCAGACTCAATTTATGTTAAGCATAAACCAATACTTGCTGAAGCATAAATAAACCTCCATTCATTTTTATAATACATCCATCACGACTATGAAAACTTGCTAGGGATGAAAGCCTTTCGACCAATTCTACAGAATACACCATCTGTAGCATCATCTTATCCTCATCTTCTCCTCATCATTTCGACACTTGACCACATCCAATCATCGACCAATCATTTTCTTTGACCATTCCTCCCTTTTAGGGAGAACTACATTGGCCTGAGGCCCTTCACACAAGGGCTATGTAGGCAGCACTCAGATCACATGACGTTTTCTGAGGTTAGCTCAGCCACATCCTTTCATCCATTCCTCCCCTCACCCACCAACCATTGGAGATCATGCCTATCTCCTCAGACCTCGACCACTTCCAAGACACTGTTGCCTTGGTTGTTTTTGCATGTATGCTACCTCATGACTGGTTAGCAGAAGTGTGCGCAAACCTTTTTTTGGACCCTCAAAAGTATAGGATCACAAGCCGGTTGATCCACACTACTTGTGACTTTTTCGTGTTTCTAGGAGCACTTTCTGAGCCCGAGATACCTAGAACGTGACGACCCATTTAGAGCTTCAGCTTAGATTAAGTGACCCGATCAGCAGACGACTAAATGCTGGGGCCCAGTTACTTCAATTTTGGCACTCCTCGACCCTTGACCTACGACACTTTGACCTAACCATCTCGTGTAGTGGTATGCGCGCAATCATACCTTTTGCAGCGTTCACCCTCACCCCTTTTTCATCCACTCTTTGTCAAATCAGCACCTGATTCTCAGTTCCCTTCCCTCGACTCCTGCTTTGAGGGGGAATACCTCATCCATAATTAGGGCAATGCACTTCCTATTTTTGTCTTGCAGTTCATTCAAACAACCAATAAGACAAAATCAACCTTATCCCACACCTGGGGCAATCACTCCTATTTTTGTCTTGTAGTTCGTCCAGAATAACCAACAAGACAAAAAGGGGCAAATGTAGACACTGAAATCGTGTCAACTCCCCTGGTCATCCCCCGTTTTATTCTTCTTCTCCTATTCAACCCTTGTCAATCACTTTTTCCATTAGCCTTGACCTTGGCAGCATGTAAAAATGAGCGCAGAGCTAAAGCTAGACTCTATCCCCATTGTGCATCTACCGACGATGGTCGTTACCCGGCCGATGTCGCCGACATCGGCCACTTATCGACCGACGTCGGCAATCCTGCCAACATCGGTCACCTTCCCCTTATCTGTTATTAGTTATCATTCGGTTCTTAATCGGTTTTCCGAATGGTTATCGAACCATCTCTTGAACCATCCCTCGCCTTCATCAGCGTCTGCCGATCAATCCAAACATGCAAAATCAACTAATCAACCAATCGATCGAATCCCAAACTTGGACATTCATAGACTCTTGCAATCAACACTCTCGCGATCAACCAACTCTGACATCAACCAATCTGCATTCGCTTCAATCTGGCACTACACAGAGAACTTCAACTATGGCTTTCATCACGTCTTCTAACAGGTAAGTATTTTCTTTGTTTATTTTCATTTCTTTCTGATTATTGTTTGTTCATTATTTTTGTCATCTGGAATCTTCAAACCACAGACCCAAGTTTTGAATATCTCCTTTACATCCCTGCCCACTACCCCAATCTATAACTCTATCCAGACTCGACTAAAACCCCTAAACTCTGTCCAAACCCGACCTTACCTTGCCCAGACCCTGTCCTCACCTTATCTTGATTTCATCAGACCCTGTCCCGACCCTGTCTAAACCTTGTCCTGATCCTGTCAAGACCCTGTCCCGACTCTCCCAGACCTTCTACAACTTGTCCAGAACCTGTCTCGACCGACGCTGATCACTACCCCGATCGACGACGGCACCTCAACTGACGCCGGCACCTTCCCCGACTGACGACGGCACCTCAACCGACGTCGGCACCTTCCCAGACCGATGCCAGCACTACAGAGACCGACGTCGGTGACTGTGCAGAATAGTGCTACATATCAGGTATGCACTTTAATTTTCTATCATTTATTTCTGTCATTTTATCTTTTATATCTACTTCAGTCCAATATTCTGCTTTTTTATCAGTGGGTTGATATCCTTCTAGGAAGTCTTCGTACTTCTGGGATTGGGCGTTCGCCTGATAGCCCACCATATCTTTGACTAACATTTTTCCGTGTTTCAGTCTCTTTTCCTCGCAGGTGTCATTCCTCCACAGCCAAAGAGGAGAATCTTCCAACGTCTGATTTCGGTGCGCACAACTTTATCAGGTATCTTCTAGCCTTGACCATTTCTTTTAGTTTCTTATTTCTTCTTTGAATGTAGAAAGCAATTTTGCATAGAAACAAGGATAATTCAATAAAATTTATGGTTCTACTTACTTTATCGTGCAAGTACCTATTATTCATAGTAGATGAAAGGATTTGTAAGGGGTCTTAAGGAACAAGGAAAACATTGTGGGAAGGTAGGTTAATTTTAATTTTCATGCATACAGCCTTCATAGGATGATCTACATACTTCATTTATTGAATTTAGACTTGTGTGGCTAAGATAAGTTCTTCAAAGTCCTTAAGGTCAAAAGTCCTCTTGTTTTGACAAGCCTATTTGAGTGTCTTGTCTTCGATAAAAAGTTCCTCTACCTTGGTCTTTCTTTCATTTTCTCATCCATCCATTTCATTTCACCCCTTGACAGGCAAATTGTGATTCTAAATATAATTTCCCTTCTTCTATACTTCCCTCTTCTTCACATCTTAAGAATATGTTAACACTACTTTGTTTCACTTTTATCTATCCTTAAATCAAAACAATGCGCTTGATCAACTAGGATTAATTTATTTACACCATGATTCTAAATTTCTAGATGTGTTTTGATTTATTTTACCATTTTTTATTATTGTACCACCCCTTTTTATGGACACCTGAGTCTATTTATAATTTCATATACTTTTTCCATTATTGAGTGAGGTTTTATTGTTACTTCTCACTCCTCAATAATGTTTTACCATTTTAATTGCCCATCTTTGTTTAAGTAAGGATTGTTACTACTTTTACATTGATGTTTGATTACCATATTTTTGACATGTATCATTGGTTTGACTTTGTGAGTATGAATTTCTTACTTAAGGTTTACTTGTTTGAGTTTTTTGGTCTTTAGTAGCCTTGGATTATCGGTTACCCAATTTACTCTAAATTTTGACTTGGTTATTTGGTCTAACATAGCACTTGTCACCCCATCTTACAAAATTTTCAAGTATGTTCTATCCACATAACACCAATTATCTTGGATTTATTGTATTTATTTATTTTTTCTCTTTAGTTTTGTATCCTTGGGTTTTTTAAAAGCAGTCTCTGTGCACTCCATGATCAAAAATACAAACATAATAGACAACCACCCAATGATAAAGGTAAGTCAAGGTATGAATTACATTTATTTTTTCAATTATTTCCCTTTCAATCATTTAATTTTAGTTATTTTATGCTTTAAAATACTCCAAAATGTTTTTTATCCTCAACATTGTGTGTTACTATGTTCTTTCTCGAATCACCATCCCTTATTTCACCTACGTGACATGTGATGAGCTTTAAGTGAAACATATGTATACACATATATTTTCAAAATTTATCAATTATTGATTCTTTCTATCTTAAAGGAACCCATCGAGTCTCAATATCTATGATTACACATCCTAAGGGGTACATAGAGAAAGCGCTGGGCAGACCATTGGTGCTTCATAGGATTGTTGTCTTTTATTTCCACTTATTACCAATCTAACCAACTCATAAAAACATTCCCCTAAGATTTTCCTCTTGTTTTTCACCCTCTTCTAGTCTTTTACCATATTCATTAGCCCTTTCCCTAACCTAAACCCCTTTTTGTTAGTTTACATAACTATGTTGGCCACATCAACCTTGTATTGTTATTTACAAAAGCTTACTAAAAATTGGGTCAGCCATGGCTGACATAGTTCATAACCTAGTTAGTTTTTACCAATTTCAATACTAGGTTGACCTTGTCAGCCTAAAATTTTAGAAGGGTTTAGGGTTATATATGCCTATATAAACACATCCATTTCACCATTCTTAGAGATACATCAAGAGTTAATTATTCATTTTCACTTATTTACAATCTATTCTTCCACCATTCTAATTGAGGAGTCTTAACTTTGGGTTTTTATGTGGAAAAGAATATATTATTGTAGAGAAGTTTTGGATGTTTGGGAATTTATTAGTGATCCTTACAAATGATAAAAACCTCTTGATAATCACCTTTGGCCAAAGGAGAGATTGAGTCTTGATAGGTTCATCTTCTAGGTAAGTATCTCTAAACTTTGCTCCTCTCTTTAGTAGATAGAAGTAACATAAGTAATGGATTTTGAATATATTTATCTCTCCATGAATTAGGGTTTTACCTATACATATATTAAATATGATTCTATCATTCATGTTTAATTTTATTGTTTAATAACCCCACTTTATGCCACAAGCTTTGGTGAGCACTAGATTAGATTTTGCTTTACTTGTTATTAGTATAGTAAATATGAAAACATTGGACCTAGTTAGGGTTATTGCATAGTTTTGGTTGATTTGAGGATTTGGAACCCTCCATAATGATATTATTATGGTAATATATCCCTTGGATAGGTCTAGTAGATCCATATTAGTCATGACCTCAATTATCTAATGTATACTCAATCAGAAGTGTAAATGGGATCTATCTTCTCAAAGATAGGATTGATTTGTAGATATACTGTATTTGTCATTGCATACACTTAGTAAATACAAATATTTTTATTTTAAAATTTTGGTTAGTGTATACATCTATTTTTGGTATAAGGCTTATTATTGTAACATTTATAGAATGGTCTTATGCATATGGACCAGTGGTTAAAAATAAGATTTTATTGGTACTTTTCCTTGTGTTTTTGCTTCTTTTTCTCTCTCCACATGGTGACATAGTTATCTATTTATTTTATTTTATATCTCCTCCATGTTTTTATTCTTTATTTATTATTTTTGTTATTTGATCATAATCAATGGTCATTGATTGTGGTTTAAACATAATTGACTTGTTGGCTAAAAAATTTATCAGGGGAATAAATGTATGACTTTCAGTCAACAACGTTAGGATCGAGTCACTTATTTAGTAAAAAATTCAAGGAATAAATCCCTTTCTTATTATCAAATAGAGCTACCTTTATTGAAAACCAAATTGGGAAAGTAGGGAAAGAGCTATTCATAATTATTTACAACAAAAATATTTTTTGTGGAGGTTTCATATTTTTAATCAAAAAGTACAAAAAAGAGATAGAAAGGAAATGAAGGGAATGATGGGAAGAAGGGGAAAATGAGAAAGGAAAGGAGAAAAGAAATAATATCCAGTTAAACACAAAATTTTCTATGATAACCTAAGAAAAGATGAAGGATAACCCTAAGTAGTTAAACATAGAGACTCACTAGAATAGCCCAAGATTTAAGATTGTAACATAGGAAACATTTACTATAGAAATGGGATGGGAAAGAAATATTATATAAATAATAACATGGTAAATACACTGAGGATATTATATAAATTTAAAAAGAATGATATTCAACAACCCTATATTTCCCAATGAAAATAGGCATAAAATCCTATTCTTAATCCCACCAAGGCTTCACAATAACAAGAATTCCTAATGTAGATTAAACATAGCTTTATACACTAAAAATTTATCATTCATTGGCTATTTAACAATATAATTTTATCAAATATAAATAACAAGAATGAAAGTAGATTAACATACTCATGCACATCATTCACTAGAAAGATTCATGGCATAAAGTCTTATAAATTGTTTCTGTATTGATACTTTGTGGGGTTGTACATATAGATTCCTTACTTATGTCTTTCCAAAGGTTCTTCTACTATCAAAAAACCATTTAAAAATGTATATAAATTGTATTTATAGCTTAGGAGGGTGTAATCACCTTGTAACTAACTAATAAACACCTAGTAACCACCTTTTTGGTAAAATAATTCTATTTTATTGTTATTTTTTCCCAAATGAGTTAAAAAGTAAAGATGACCTTTTTAAGTTATTACAAAAAGAGAAACTGAGAAATAGAAATTTGGAGAGTGAAAAAGTGACTTTGAGTGGTTATCATGAAGAAGAAAACTCTTTTTGCTGAAATGAACCTTGCATAACATCTATAATTGAATTTGATTCCTCTTGCTTATTTTGTTGAATTTTATTTCTCCCTCTAGCATATCATCCTAACATACACTGTAACTCTTGCATATTTTTCTATTTATTTTTATCAGGCAACTTAATCATATTTTATTGAGAAGGTAAAGGACCAAATTTAGGACTAGAACTTTGCTTATAGAATGACAGTCACTATGTGCCCAAATGTTTTGACAAGTTCAAATAGTTAATCTAGGGGATACATTTATTAGGCCAAATGCAAGTTGAAACCATACACTATGGTGAGTGATTAAGAACTTATTCCTTCTCATACTCCTTTCTCATATAATTAAAAACTAATGTAGAGGCATTGCCTATTTTAGAATATAGGGCTAGGTCATAATACATCCCCTCATTTGGTGTATATATATATATATATATATATATATATATATATATATATATATATATATAACAATAATGCCAGGATCCATCCTAAAACCATCAACTATGATGTTTGAATCACTGGGTTCACTTTTTGAGCCATGGGTCATAAGACAACAAGTAAAAACCCTCTCTTTTATTCATCTTCACTAGAACTAATAATTTCATTTGAAGACTTATGCTCATATAAGCATATGGCATCTTTTGAAATCCACATATAAATAATGTCATATTCCTCAATAGTCATAAGGTACAATAAAGATGCACTAATTTAATTTTGATTTTCACATGATAGTTGATTTTAGCTCATGCCAGACACTAACTTAGATACACTTGGAATTACAAACACAATTTCAAGACGTTCATATATCAACATTATCTCCCTCAAGTGATAATTGTGTAGTTACAAAAAATTTGCCAACTTATCTCTACCAGAACTCAATAGAATCTATCCACTTTTAGATATTGTCAAGCTAGTCATAAATGAAAAATGTTTTTGAATAAATGCAACAAAATTCTAAGCTTAAAGATTCCATATTATAACATTGTATCATCACTTCTAGAAATCAACAAAAGGAAATCATAAGGGTCTAAATGGAATACAACTGTTACAATGACCTCTTACTACACTCAAAATGAATGTGTAGAAACCTCCATAAAAATCCTACCCATGAATATTTATGTCATACCTGTAATAGATAGAAATCCTCAAGAAACATCATAGGTCATGTCTTCCACAATACCATTATGTGCATTTTTTATGTTTATTTCAATTAAAAATTGAAATCCATTTTGATTGCGGGATTTTAAATCTTATTTTACACTTTATAGGGTTCATAAGAAAAAAATACATAAAAAATGGATTTGAAAAGATTGAAACATGCAAAACCACTTGTATAAGTTCACAATATCATGTGTTTATCACCAAAACTACCCTTTTGACTTAATACCATGGGTTTTGTCTTTTTTACCACCTTTTATTAGTTAAAACCATGAACTATGAGCCAAAACCACCTTATAAGGTTGAGAACTATATTAGAAGGTTTAAATAACTATTTATAACTTGAATGTAATCATGCATGTTTAATACGTATATTGACGAGTTTAAGGAGAATGTTTGCATGTAAAACTATTTATGAAACATGCAACATGCAGGATTCTACCACAAAAACCACCTAGAAAGGTTTAAAACTACCTTAGGTGTGATAATAAGCCATATGGGAGAGATAAAAGGAGTTTAAAAAGGTTTATAGGTTTGAGAGAGGCCTTTTAAATGTAAATAGAGATATGAAAACTTGAAGCAGGTAAAATGTACCTAAGAAACCCACATTATGCAAAATGAATTGACTTTGAACATATGGAAGGCCACGTGGACTTCAAAAAACATTTATAAGTTTTTTGGAGGATTACAAGGGCATTTTTTGAAAGGTATGCAGGCTTTAGAGAGTCAAATTCCATGTAAAATGGATTTGAAAAGCCCACAATATGTAAAATAATATGAAAAAGTCTATAACCACCTTTTAGTCTTGAATACCATAGGTTTTCTCTTAGAAACCACCCTCTATTAGCTTGATATGACATGTTAAGAGCCACAACGATTCACAAATTGGTAAAACAACAAGTTTATTATGCATGACCATGTTTCCAAAACTAAAATCACCTTTCATTATCCACATATCACACATTTTAATCTTGATACCATGAATTAGGAGAAGACCAACTCTTATAAGCTTCAATATCATGAATTTTTGGGAGAAAAATAATTTTTACAAGTCTTTCATGTGTTTTGAGAGTGATATGTATTTCTTTGAGAAGGAAGTTTTGAAAAGTCATTAGTGGGATACATAGAGGGATAAGGGGGTGAGTTGGGAGACTTGGTGGGCTTTTAGAGCCAAATGTGAATGTTTAATAGTCTTTAAAAATCTGCATAATGTTTATTTTAATTTAATCCTCTAAATGGAAGGGTAGAATGACTTTCAGAGGTTTGGAAAATTTTGTAAGAGGATTTTACGAGGTTGAGAAAGAATTTTACATGTAAATATATTTAAAAAGACTATCAAGGTGTTTATGAAAGGCCTTTGAAAAGGTATTAAAGTGTTTATTTAGTTAACATGAACCTTGAAATGGGGTTTAGATGTTTTATATGTGGAATGGATTTGAGAAAGGGCATTCAATATGAAATAGTAGCTACTATCAATGAATGATAAAATAATCTGATCCATTTTAGCATTAAAGTATAATAAAGAACCATTAAAAACAATAAAAACTTTCTCCTCATCCTTACTTGTAAGTTTTTTGAAAAAAATTCCTTCGACCCCAAAATTAGAGTACTCAAAAATTACTTTTGATAGGATAGCTATCAAAGCTAATTCATAACTATAAGTGTTGTATCCTATATCTGATTTTGTATTTAGAAAAAACCAATTATATAAATGTTGTATCTTTCATAATATAGGTATTCTCAACCCCGTATACTCCTTTCATATGAAATATTACCATATTTCCATCCAAAACCACTTGATTCACTTTCCCTAAAATATTTGCACTTGGAGGACATTATGGTATGTGCCACATCAGGCACCACCCAAAACTAGTGTATTGCATGAAGCACACTTTCTTTTTTGGAATTATTAGACCATAATCTTGATGAAAACTCCCCATATGTAGTCAATACCACATTATATCTCAAAATAACTTTGGTATCTCTTTCTTTACTTTCTCCATAATGAACATAAAGAGATAGGGGCCCAGATTGTACCTTCTGTAATCATATCATAGACTCCACTACTAGGGTTTGTAATCAATGGTGAAGTCATTTTGTAGTATCTAATCCTTTATGAATTCTACTTCATATGTCCAAGGGTGGAAAATATGTATGTATAATCATCCAACATCCAACATCCTATTGTGACTATCTCTGTTAGACCATCATCTATGACCTTATCTTTAAGTGTGGGACTTAGCTCTAAGGAGCAATCCATAAATTATGAACAATGATATTTTACAACTTTGTTATAATGCACAATATATCTTATATGATTCTTCATGAACTTCCTTTCTATCCAAATGCAGAAAGATGAAGAATTCAATAGTGATATCAAAGCCTCTACCTTCTTTGACCCTCAAAAGGTCATGCAGATATTATATGCGAGAGTAGTCTTCTTGCCATATACTATAAGTTGTATCCATTGATTCTATCTCCATTTATAGTATGATTTACATGATAACAAGAATATTAAAATGACATAGGAAATAATGAATCTGAGATATTTTCATACCTTAGGCTATGATCAAAATGATCACCTTATTTTATCAGAAGAAAAACTTTGAGATATTTTATGCACCCTCAACTTTGAGACTCAAAAATCTAAAATTATTTTTGACTAATATATTCTCCTAAAATGCATATCCATCCATAATGATACTATATAAACCAATCAATGATTCACCATTTGGAAGGTTGAAGCATAAGTAGATCTTAGTATATGACCCAAGCATTGTCTATTGGGCTACGGAGTCAATGTCCCAATTTTCAATTTTTTTTACCATACATGTCATTAAAACCCCTCTAATTTCCTATATGAGTGAAATTGGGGGTGTTGTTTTGAAATGTAAAATTTCATGAAAAAAACTAGTTCTAAATGTGGGATTTCATTCCTTATCAAAATACAAGAGAACTCCAAAGTCTTAAATGTATGGTGTCGTATTACCACAAATTCTTGAAAACTATTATGTGTTAGAGGTAAAAACATTAAGAGGCATGAATCAATGAGCCCAAATAATATAAATTTAATTATAATCTTTAAAAATACTTAACCAGTTATTGCAAGCATTCATGAAACATACATATCATTCATAACAATAAGAGAGATAATGCAAGATCAATTATATAACAAATGACATACGTGGGAAACCCTCTTGGGGAATAAAACCCACTAGAACCTACAATTAGAATACTATCCTATAATAAGAAGAACCAATTTAGACCATCTATAAATTATCAAGGAACTATAATCCCTATTTAGTGAGATTTCAATCCCACAAGGTGCTACCATACCCGTCTAGCTGAGCTACAATAACAACTAAACCTTTTAGCAAGTTTCACCTTGCAAAGAAGATGAAACCACCTTAGATGTTAAAATACAATAATAATACCTATAAATACATACACCTCTAAATTGATGTCTTCAACATCTGATGATAGACCACTGCTTATCATTCTTCTCCTTTGCTCATACTCAATATTCAATAACACTATTATACCAACTAAATTATGACCAATAGGTCATACAAATAGTTCTCAATCTATTTTACTCTTCAACATATCCTTAGGGAACTCTACCCCTCCTCACAAAAAACACACATAAGCCTCTCTCCAATCACTCCTTCATTTCTCATAAAATTTTTAGAACCCATCATCTTTGGTTCCACTATTTATAGAGCAATCTTGATAATCACTAACTTGGTTGGCCATTAGGCATGCCTTAGGCCTTAAGGAATCTCTCACATGAAGACATAGATCAATACAATCTCTATATGTTATCCATAATATCTACGGGTCACCCTTAAGGAACTACACCTTTTAATAAGACCCTTGTAGCCCTTATAGGTCTCATGTGAACCCATTCACTCCTTTAGCACTCCCTCAATCAAAATAAGAAAACATGACCACTTTCAAATACATGGTTCCACATATTATGTCCACTTTGACATCCTCAAATGATCATAGTCAACTTATCCCACCTCTATATATGATCATGTAGACACTAAAAAACTCCACAATTTTTGATGTCAAAAAGCCTAGAACCCCTACCCGACCCAGAAGCTAATTGACCACCTAGTTGACTTAGCCCACTTATTAATTTACTAGTTTAAATTTCTAATTTACCTCTCTTTTAACTTGTTTTCATCCAGACCTTCAATCATTGATGATTAGCCTAACCATCGATGGTTAGCCTAATCATTGACAGTCAGGTCTCCAAGCCTATTTTAAAGCTTTAAAGCATTAATAACTATACAAGATAAACGTGGATGCATTTAGAAACTTCCCTTATATAAGGCTAGCCTACTTTAAAGCATCATAATTAACAAATTTCTACTCTATCCAATTAATAACTTCCTCTTGCACATTTAGTAACTTTATCTTATAAAAGGAGAGAGGTATGAGAAGAAAGGGATCCAAAAATATAGCAATCCGTATCCAAGCTACCTTGCATACAAGTATCAATCATCCCTTAATCAAGTAAGAAATATCAATGGAGACATGAACCTCTGTCAGAATCATTTTTGAAGGCCAAAGTACTATCACTCTTGCCAAATTGCTTCAACTTTCCACCATCAAGTTACAAGTATCTCATGCTTGTTTTCTTTGATATATTTCATATCTAAACACCCTTCCTTATCCATACATATCTTTGTCTTATTTTTCATCTTTAAAATCCATAACATCCCTCTGTATGACCAATTACCCAATCTACCAATACTTTTTAAACATTTCTATAATTTCATAGGCAATTGTCGACGGTTAGCCTAACCACTGATGGTCATCTCAACCATCTACAGTCACTCAACTATTGATGATCAGCCCAAATCACTGGTGGTTCACCCAATTATTGATGGTCACTAAGGTAGAAAATAATAACAAGTTATTTTTACCCCCTTGGCCCCAACCAAACCCTATTTTTTATGTTCTTGCTTGTTCATGGAGTCTTTTTTGATTTGAGTATTGACCAACTTTTACTATAATTAGTTATTTTTTTAATAAGAAATTTAATTTCATCTCATATTAAATATATTTACTTTCTATATATTGAATGATAGTTTCCTTTCTTTTTATTTATATCAACTTAATTGTTATAAAAAGTGGATTGCCAACCTCCTCGCAAGCATACACTTCTTAGATCTAGTTCACGCTAGGCAATCCACTCAACCATCCATCTAACAACCCTTTTTTTTAGTGTCTTTTTTATTTTTAGGTTATTCCTTCCAAGCTAAAGAGGAGTTCCCATCATCATCTGGATCATGCACGCACTTTTACCAAGTATTATTCTACACACCCTATTACTAGTTTCATTACTTGCTTCTAAATTAAGAAATGAGTGAAAATTAATTTGAAACATTTTGGTATGCTCGATGAGACCTAGCATCCCTTTATCCTCCTCTATTGTATGCTCATTGAATGAAATCTGAAATTTCTTTTTGGGCTTAAAATAAACCGTTTGCATGCACTGATTGCTTGCTTGTTTTAGTTCATATAGTAACTTAAAGGTAAAGTAATTAATCATAGTTTTCACTCTTGTTATCACACACTTATTCAAACCTCCTAACCAATCAACACATCAAAATATAATTGAGACAAAGCCTGAATAGGATTTCATCTCCTAGCAGTAAACCTTACCCTTTCCTGATAATCCTACTTGGAGGTCATTACCAAGGGGAGAACTAACTCAGCTCTTTGGTTGAGTATAAACTCTAAAATTTGGTATATTTTGGATAAACACCCAATACCCCTATCACTATAGTATGTGAAGTGAGGGGGTAGTCCCCAATACCAAGCCACGTGTTGAAGTTCAACACAGATTTCTCTCTTGAGCACCTAAACATAACCTAAAACCAACATTAGATTTCCTCTTTAATACCTAATCTATAAACCACATTTTCTCTTCACAGTCTTTAAGGCATAAGCCAAAAGTGATTTAAAAATAACCCTAGGTTATTAAATGCAATTTTAGTGTATGTTTGATTTCTTTGAGTTATTTTATTTTTCTTACTCTTTGTTTGAGGTGTGAGTTTCATCATTTTATCTCCTATTTCCTCTCATGGTCTTTACTAGATAGTAGTTGAGGAATCAAACCAACCAAAAACTGCCTTCTTCTTTCTTTATGGTATACCTCTGATGCTAAGGGTTCCCCTCATTTTTATCCCCCTCCTCCTAGGCCTTTGATTGTTGTTAAGGGTGATTCAAATTTCAATTCCTTCCTCACCAACAACCCCATGGCTATTTAACATTGCCTATAAACCTTATCTAACCTTACCCCTTTTGCTTTAGTTCCTCCTATAGATTCTCCCTATGGTATGCCTTCCCATCTTTTGATGGGTGCCACCTAAACCAAACCTATGCTCACCCAAGCCTCTTCTTCTTCCTATCCACCTACTACCACTCCCCAAACTCCATCCCATATCCCAACCAGTAACTCGTTACCTACTGCCCCAAAAAATACCTCTAATATTGGATCAAATTTACCTCTTATCACCTATATTTGTACCATGGGGGTATATTCTACCCCTAATTATACCACTCCCCTTAGTTAAATTGACCCACCAACTTCTACCCCACTTTAGAGTTTGGTAATTTCCATACATGAAATAGTTACACCTATTAGCACCAGAGTTACCACCCACTAACAACCATCTAGAACTTTCATACCTCTAACCCAATCTACATCCATACCACCATCCACCAACCCAAACATACTTTTAAACCAACCCATATCATCTCCCCAAAATTACCCATGCCATCTTACCCATATGTTTCTAACCCACAAAGATACATAACACCTTCTACTAAACCGTTTGTGCCAATAAACCCTTATGTGGCACCATCCTAACCTCTTATAACCACTTACCAATATATGGATTCTTTAGCACCTTCTACCACTTGTCCATACATTGCTGCAACCTAACCTCAACAAAATTTACCACCTAATTATGTAGCTTCCCAACCTCAAATAGATTTGGTCAAGATGTTAATTGGTAAAATGACCAACTTGGAGTCATCTATCTCTAGGTCTCATAACATTTTAACCTATGATAAAATATTTAATGAACCCATCCATCCATCATTCCCTATCCATGCTTATCCTCCTCAATGGGAATTACCAAAGTTTTCCAAATTCCAAGGTAAGGAGGACACCCAAAAACATTTGAGAGCATTTAATCATTCTTTTTATTTGATCACATATGATGATGCTCTACTCTTTCATACCTTCCCCATGTCTTTATCCAGACTTGCCCTTGATTGGTATAGTGCTCTCACCAAGCACTTTATCTTTTCATTCTCCCAATTAGCCCAAATATTTTTAGAGCACTTCTCAGTAAATATATCTAAAAAGATTTCTATTACTAACCTCTATTCTATTAAGTAATTTGATGATAAATCAATTACCAATTTCATAGCCAGATGGAGAGGTCATATCAACCAAATTTATTTCTCCTTACCCTAACCTGAGTTGAATTAACTCTTCTCTTAGGGTTGTGTCAAACATATTTCCCCCACTCTTCAAGTTCAAACTTTTAGAACTTTTGATGAGGCATTTACCATGGCATGTAAACTTGAAAATCGAGCCATTGACAAAGGGAAATTGAAACTGTGGAATAAGAATTCTAGCTTTAAATCCAATGACCCTCCCTCCACCAAAACCACTAACCAATCCAAACATCCTAATACCAATACAAAAACATTTGCAAACTTATTTTTAATAAAAACTACTCCACCTCCAACTGTCAACCAACCCCATCAAACCAATTCTTCCAACTCTTCCTACTAATAAAAATGAAACCAAAGTCGAGCCCCTCCAAAAAAAATACTCCCATAGGGGAATATTATGCATCAATTTTGGATAAATTTATCAAAGCTAACCTTATGGAACTTCCACCTATCAAACCTCCCCAATAATTTGATGCTTCTCACCCTGTGCCTTGTTGGTACAATGAGAATGACCATTATGCCCTTCACTGAGTTATTGGACATGACATAAGTAGATGCAATACCTTCAAAAGTCTTATCCAAAGATTAATAGATAGTGGAGAACTACATTTGATAATCCCAATGCACCTCCTAATTAGTCCCTTGACATCTTTTAAAAATCTTTTCCTAATCATGCTCCGTCTACCCATCACAATGACAACCAACTAGAATCATGTCTTTCTCATGAGGCACATACCATCAACATTATTACTAGTGAGCCCATTATTAAGGAGACCACTATCACAACTAATTATTCCTCCATTTCATTTATAGAATTATTATAATTACTTCTTATTCATTTGGATACCCAAATAAAGGAATCAACTACCCCTCTCTCTTCACTTGATGAGACCTTGGCTCCATCTACCTCTCCTTTGATGGAAACACCAAAGGAGACAACCTTTTCTTTAACTATTTCTTCTTCTTCCAATCCACCCATTGAAGTGGTAGAATTACCCTCCATTCCTTTAGACACCCAAACAAAGGAAGTAACCATGTCCATTCCTTCACTTGAGGACACTAAACCTACCTCCCCCATCATAGAACCATCCATTCCCTCTTTGGAAACCATCGCACAAGAGAAGGTTACCTCATCCACCCAACCACCAGCTTTGGAATCTCCCATTAAGAAAAAATATTAATGAGCCATTCCCTATTGTTCACCTAAGGGCTTAATTTTTGAAACCAATGACTAAGGAACTAAACCCATCTACAAGCCCTTTTCTCGACTAGTCTAAATTTTAGAGTTTAATTCTCAGCATAACTTTGATAGAGTCACCTTTTCGCATCATCTTGGGATCCCTTACCAAAACAAATATAAATCATCAACCTCCCTTGAATCCACCCTTAAAACCATTATTTCCTCCCCATAAAACACTTATTCTCAAACCATAAGTAAACCATCCTAACCACCTCCCATTAGCATTACCAAATCACCTCATGCCTTTCTTACCAAACTAGTCAAGAATCTAGGAATTCTTTCCATACCTAGTTGAAATCACCCCTCTTTGAAGTTGGACTTAACTCCATCTAGTCCACCAAAAAAAAACCCCAACCAAACCAATTAAGAAGGTAGAATTTTTTAAACCACAACCTTGAACTAGACCCATACCACCTCCTTCCCACTTACATTCTATTTTAGGACCCCATCCTTCTACTATCCTAGTTATGTATTCTTCCTCTAGTAAACCATCCCCCTTTTCTCTACCTATACCTACCCCTACTAAACCATCTAGTTATCCTTCGATCTTAACTAACCTATCTACCTCTACTTTCCCATCTATATCCAATCCCTCATCATCCAAATATTCCACTTTCAAATCATTTACCTCAAAGCCAACCATAACTAAGCAATCCCAACCACCAACTAAAACCATTCCACCACCTATAACTTCTAAGGTGAAAACTACTTCTATGAAGGCTCCCATCCTTAAAACTATAAACCCACTACCTCCAACACCTTTTCATGAATCTTACTTAAATATCCTATAAAGGATGTTACAAACTTCTTCCATTAGCTTTGTTAAGCACATGATATACTGAGAGGGGGGGGGGTGAATCAATATATCATATATCTTAAATTTTTTCCCTTAATCAAATTCCACTTAATCAAACATTCAAGATATGCAATAAAACTAAAACAATAAACACCACACAAGAGAGAGACATTAGATATAACATGGAAACCTAATGTGGGAAAAACCATGGAGAACAATCTCAAGTATATGAATGAGCACCAACCCAAACAATATTCGCAATCACCAACTTTTAGGAGCACCAACCCCTTTACTGAGCACCAACCTAGCAACTATTCATGAGCACCAACCCACAGGTGTACCAACCCCTTTATTGAGCACCAACCTAGTAACTATTCATGAGCACCAACCCACAGGAGCACCAAACACTTTACCGAGCACCAACCTAGCAATAATTCATGAGCACCAACCCATAAGAGCACCAACCACTTTGTTGAGCACCAACTCAACAACTATTCATGAGCACCAACCCACAAGAGCACCAACCCCTTTGTGTATACCACACAACTATCTCTCAATGTTGCTATCTCAACAAATGATAGTTCATTACAACATCTCTTTCCTCTCTCTCACCTTTTCTCTTCTAAGCTAGATATAACAAATACAAATCATATTCTTCTCTCTCAAATGCTCTTTTAAGCTAGATATTATAATATCAAATCAACCTCTGTATCACACATTACAAATGGCTTCTCAAGCCTTTATTTATAGCTTTCCAAATGACCTTTGGCCTTATCCCTTTGTGACCCTTCAATCCTCATGAAAAATGGTGCCAAACTTGTATGACCCTTCATATCCTTGCCTTTGAAAAGTCATGTGGTGACCCTTCATGTGCAAAAACATCCTTCCCTCTTTTGTCCTTATCTTGGTGACTTTTTTGATTCCTCAAAGTGTCCCTTCATGAGAAATTGTGCCCTTTCTCTTTTGTCTTCACTTGGTGACTCTTGGAATTCCCCAAGATGACTCTTCATGGGAAAGTGCATCCCATCCTTCTTTTGTCTTTACCCTGTGGCTCTTTGACTTCTCCACGGGCCCTTCTTTTATCTCATATGCAACCAAAAATATATTCATTAATATTAAATAAATATTAACTCATATTAGCCAAGATATATCTATTAAAAAGATCATTAAATGCAATGGGACCTTTATCACTAATAATGCTAGACCTTTTACATCAATGACAATATTTCCAACAATCTCCACCTTTATCATTGATGGCAACCTCAATCTTGAAACTGCCAAATCCTATCACCTACACATACTGTCATCTAAAAACATATAGTAACTCTCCCTTACTGTAGCAAACTCTACCTATTCTCTGTACCTATTTTTGCACCTGTACCTGTACTTATTATTCTCCCCCTTTGACATCAATGGAAAAGGGCCTACCTAGAGCTAACACTTAGCTCCCCCTCAACTGATGCTAAACATCAATGGTAGGAAGTAATAGAAATTACTCCTAACTCCTCTTGTAGATCTTTGAATGTATCCTTTGATCGTGCCTTTGAGAAGATATCTGATAATACATACACATTGTTCCCTGTCCTTTGAGCATCTACAATCAACTCATTTGAATCTTTTCTTCTAATCTCAAAACCTTCTTTATGAAACTTTAATGTGTATCCTTGATCACATATTTAACTAACACTCAATAGATTATGCTTAAGACTTTTTATGTATAAAACATTCTTAGTCTTAATTCTACCATAATCCAAAATCAAAGTACCTTTTTTGGCTATCCTGGTAGTGGTTTTACCTCTGAATCTCACTGTACCACCATTGATCTTCTTTAGAATTATGAACTTACTTTTATCTCCTATCATATGCCTCAAACATTCACTATCAATGAATCATGGCTGATCTTTATTTCTTACATGCAAGGCTGTTTGCCCAACATATAATCTTCAAGTTGTTTCTTCTGCCATGAACATGTCTGAACCTTCTTCTTGATGAATGGAGCTTTGAAACTCTGATCGTTCTTCTTGATGAATGGATCTTTGAAACTTTGATCCTTCTTGATTGACTTGAACACACTTCTACAATACCGAGCTATGTGTCTAAAGTTGTTGCACTTGTAGCATACTATGGTCTCTTCGTCAAAGCTTGATAGAGGAGCAAAAGAGTTGTGGCTTCTAATTGACTCTACTTGACTTTCCTTCTCTTTATTTATGAAATTGTTAAATATTTTTCTACATTCTAATTTCTTGTGATGATATCCATTACAATAAAAACAATAGCCATAAAAATAAGATCTGTTTGTATATCTCTGACCTGATTGTCTTTTGTAGCTTTGTTCTCTCCAACCTTCTCTATTTGAAATGTCTTCTGTATTCTTCACTTCCCTTATTTCCTCTTTTGTAAGAGCTTCAACATAGCTCTTCTTTTCAAATCCGATCCCTATCTTATCTAAATTTTCTTTTTGACTTTCCAATATCTTATTCAGCATGTTAGTGCTATCCTCAAATTTTGAATCACTAACTATTTTATTATTGAATACTTTCTCAATCTCTTCTTTTAAAGAGGCAATTTCAGTAACATACCTTTCACATTCTTTTCTTTCTATTTCCAACTGTGTTGTTAGATCTTCTTCATTCTTCTTGGCTTCTTCAAAGTGTTCTTATAGATATTCAATCATTTCCTTTGACTCTTATTCATTTTTCTCAATTTGGCACTTTAATATTCGATTCTTCTTCTCAACAGCTTTTAACTCTTCTAGGGCACAAATGAGTTCTCCTTCCATATTCACTTCAGCTTCCTCCTCTCTTTCTTCTTAATCATCTTCATGTATGGCCATGAATAAAATCTCTTCTTCTTCTAAATTGCTAACTCCACTATCTTCAACTGAGCTAGGATCCTTATAATACAAGATCTTCTTCTCGAATCCCTTCTTGGATTTGCCTTTGAAATTCTTCTTGTATGTAGGCTTTGCTTCTTCATCATCATTACCCTTACTTGGGCATCTAGCTGAAAAATGTCCAATCTTTCCATAATTAAAACATTTAAAAGGTAATTTTCTTTGATATTTACTTGTTCCTCTTTTTGGCTTGCAAATAAAAAGTGCTCCATTGTCATCTTCATCATCGCTAGAACTATCACTTGATTCTTGAATCTTAGCTTTCTCTTTCTTTGATGTCTTGAAAGCCACTTCTCTCTTTGAGGGTTTATCTTGTTCTATCCACATCTCATATGCTATGAGTATACCATAAAGCTCATCCATCTTAGCTTGGCTAAATTATTCATCTCCTCGATTGCCAAAACCTTTGCATCATATCTCATTGGTAGAGATCTCAAAACATTTTGTACCATCGTTGACTCTTCCAACATTTCTCCAAGACCTTGAATCTGATTTATGATTGATCAACTCATAAAAGATAACTTGTTATATCTTCTTCTTCTTCCATCTTCAAACTTTCAAACTGTCTTCTAAAAGTCTGAAGCTTAGCTTGCTGAACCTTTCCATGACCTTTGTAAATATTCTAAAGTTTTACCCAAGTTTCATGAAAAGATTTACATTGCATAAATTTAAAAAATTTAGATACACATAAACCACATAAAATAGCATTTAAAGCTGTAGCATTACATTCACTTGCCTTCTTTTCTATTGGAGTAATTGTAGATGTCTGTGGCTCTTCATATTCCTCCACCTCTACTTTCCATATGTCGAATCCAAGGGCCATCAAATAAGTCCTCATACTTATGCTCCAAAAAGCATAATTCATCCCATCAAACAAAGTTGCCTTATTTTTAGAAAATCCTTCCTATGACCCAACCATCGTGCTTTCCTGATCTACCTTTAAGCAATAAAACTTTTCAAAAAGGAATCTACTCTGATACCAATTGTTAAGCACAGGATATACTAAGAGGAGGGGTGAATCAGTATATCATATATCTTAACAATTTTTCCTTAATCAAATTCCACTTAATCAAACATTCAAGATACATAATAAAACTAAAATAATAAACACCACACAAGAGAGAGACACCAAATATAACATGGAAACCCAACATGGGAAAAACCACGTAGAATAATCTCAAGTATATGAATGAGCACCAACCCAAAAAATATTCACAAGCACCAGCTTGTAGGAGTACCAACCCCTTTGCTAAGCACCAACGTAGTAACTATTCATGAGCACAAACCCACAGGAGCACCAACCCTTTTGCTGAGCACCAACCCAGTAACTATTTGTGAACACCAACCCAAAAGAGCACGAACCCCTTTGCTGAGCACCAACCTAACAATAATTCATGAGCACCAACCCACAAGAGCACCAACCCCTTTGTCAATCACCAACCCAACAACTATTCATGAACACTAACCCATAGGAGCACCAACCCCTTTGTGTATACCACACAACTATCTCTCAATGTTGCTATCTCAAAAAATGATAGTTCATTACAACATCTCTTTCCGCTCTCTCACCTTTGCTCTTCTAAGCTAGATATAACAAATACAAATCATATTCTTCTCTATCAAATGCTCTTCTAAGCTAGATATTACAATATCAAATCAACCTCTATATCACACATTACAAATGGCTTCTCAAGTTTTTATTTATAGTTTTCCAAATGACCTTTGGCCTTTCCCCTTTGTGACCCTTCAATCTTCATGGAAAATGGTGCCAAAATTGTATGACCCTTCATATCCTTGCCTTTGAAAATTCATGTGGTGACCCTTCATGAGTAATTGTCTTTATCTTGGTGACTTTTTGTATTCCTCAAAGTGTCCCTTCATGAGAAATTGTGCCCTTCCTCTTTTGTCTTCACTTGGTGACTTTTGGAATTCCCCAAGATGACTCTTCATGGGAAAATGTGTCCCATCCTTCTTTTATCTTTACCCCATGGCTCTTTGACTTCTCCATGGGCCCTTCTTTTGTCTCATATGCAACTAAAAATATATTCATTAATATTAAATAAATATTAACTCACATTAGCCAAGATATATCTATTAAAAATATTATTAAATGCAATGGGGCCTTTATCACTAATAATGCTAGACCTTTGACATCAATGACAATATTTCCAACAAGCTTACCACCTATCAAACCATTCTACCCTTATAATTCCAAACCTTCTTGGTTCAATGATAGCTTGATATGTCCATACTATAAGGCATAGGGACATGACATAGAGAATTGTAAAGCTCTCCAAGCACTTGTTCATAGCTTATATGATGAGGATAATCTATTATTAGATGAACCCCTTTTACCACAATTACCAATCCAACCATCAACTCAACCTATCCAACATTTACCTACTCCCCCACTCTCACCTAAGAGTGAGGAGGAGGAACCAAAGCAACCATAAAAATCAATAAATCCCCCCATCCAAGCTATTCATATGGTTACCTGATCTTGAACACAATAGAAAGATAAGGGAAAATCCAAAGTCTCCATTCTTTATGCATACCCTTCAACCCCTTAACCTTTTAACCAAACAAAAACACCTACACCTTCACTTATGCTAGCACAAAATCCAAAGGTATTCATTTTATGACCCTCTACCTCCATCCCATCTAAATCTATCCAACATATCATGTTGAAACAACTTCACCAGACACCAATGAAAATGAGCCTTTATGAACTGATCAATAGCTTGCCCCACCATTTCTAGGAATTGATAGAGGCTATGAAATCTATAGAGGTTCAACTAGATGATCCTCAACCTCTTGCAACTTTTGTTGGATCCCTTCAAATTTTTTCCCTCATCACCTTTTAGGATTCCAAAATATCTCCTATTCATCTTGAGGATTTCGATCCTCCCTTCTTTATTACCACATACATCAATCAAACCCACATCAAAAGGGTGATGATTGATGGAGGAGCTAGCATCAATATCATCTCCTCACATGTGTATGACCAACTTCAATGGCCCAAGAACATCATTTTATAAAGTATAGTGGTCCTTCACTCCTCCAATGATACATGTCTACTAGCTTGGGGACCATGGTCCTCCATATCCACTTGGGACCTCATACCATTATTGATCTATTTTACATTATTGAGGGAAATTTCTAATATAATGTGTTACTCAGATGGCCTTGGATCCATGCTATGAGTTGTGTCCCTTATACCTTACATCGATGTGTCAAATTTGAGCACAAAGGCCAAGTTGTTACCATCAAAGTTGACCCTAGTCCTTTTGCCTCTTGAAATATGACATACTGGCCTAAAATGTTTTTATTATTCCTTCATCCACCTCACCATAAAATAATAACAACACTACCTTACCACCAGCCAAAATCCATAACACTCCCAAACACAACAGTGATGAGGCTTCAACTAGCTCATAGATTCCTTCTTCCTAGATTCTTGTAGAGGACCCCTTAAAATCCACATTATAATTTATCTCACTTGGGGAGTATCATATTTTAGCCTTGGATGTTTTCCCTACTTTGCAAGAGTATGGAAACCTTAAACATGACCTTTCCTATGATCCTAACATTAGTTCCATTATCCCTTTCAGGCTCCCTAACAATCAAAAAAATTTCATCTATGGGGGACTTGACCATCCACTTATTTCTCCTACTACCATTCCTCATATCCAACCATTCACCTCCAAATTCTCTTATCTCAACAAACCAGGCTTTACCAAATCTTACATTTATAGGTATACTTCGAAGGGGTTTGGTCTTGGCCTTTATGAATAGGGACCTCATGAGTAGCCCATAATCAAAACACAAAAACCTCATGAGTTATTTGGCCTTGGGTTTATACCACCAGAAGAACCCACCTCATCAAAAACCATCATCACCATTGAAAAGGATGTTTCATTTTCACCAACCCCATCTCCCTTAAAATTTGAGGACCTTGATATCATCCCATCTAACTTTTTTTTAAATCAATACCATTATTTTGGGCCTCTTAACCTATCAAAATGATGACCAAACTTAAAACCCTTCCTCTCATTCATCCTAAAGTGATAGAGCAAGATTCTCCTACCATCAATACCATCCAACATCAGGATTATGATTCCATTCTCACCTACCTTAGTGTGGGGGTTTATTCTATTCATAAATCCCTTCCTCTTGAGAACCAAACCATGATGAATGAATCTACCGTTGATGTCAACTTGGGTACTCAAGATAACCCCCATATCATCAAGATCAACCAATCCTTCAATTTTAAGGAGTAATAAGAGTACCCTTTTTTCCTACATGATAATAACATAAAATTTTCTTGGTCCTATCAGGATATGCCCAGAATTGACCATTCTATTTCCCTCTACAACATTTTCACCCATCCTAAGGTTAAGCCAGTGCAACAAAAGATTTGTAGGATGCATCCTCGCATAACCCTTCTCATCAAATAATAACTTTAGTGTCTCTTATCTATTGACTTCATTCAACCCATTGATTATCCATAATGGGTTTCTAACATCGTTCCCATTACCAAACCCATAGGGGGACTTCACCTCTATATCAACTTTCATGACCTCAACTTTGCTTGACCAAAGGATGAATTTTCTATACCGAACATTGACCAACTTGTTAATCTTATAGTTAGCCATGAAATTTTATCTCTCATGGATGGTTTTTAAAGATATAATCAAATCTTGATTTCCCCTAAAGATCAACATAAAACTTCCTTTATCACCCCATATGTTATAAGGTCATGCCTTTTGGTCTAAAGACTGTTGGAGTAACCTATCAACATGCTATGACCTACATTTTTCATAATCTCATCCATGAAATTGTAGATGACTATGTGGATGATCTCCAGGAAATACAAACACCATAAAGATCCCTTAGTCATTCTTGTAATCATCTTTGACTGACTAATCCATTATCATGTCAGGCTTAACCCCTAAAAATGTATTTTTAAGGTCTTATCAGGAAAACTTTTAGGCTTTATTGTCTCTCTTCAAGGAATTGAAATAGAGCCCACCAAAGTTAAAACAATCTTGGAGATGCCTCCTACTAACCTTAACCAACTTTGTATCCTATAGGGGAAGCTCTAATCCATTCATTGCTTCATCTCCCAACTATCAGATAGATGTCAATCCTTTCATCATATCCTAAATAAAGACACCTCTTTTAAGTGGACTAAGGACTATCAACAAGCCTTTGATTTAATCAAGGATTACATTTTTTCTCCACCTATCCTCATCCCTCCTAAAGAAGACCAACCCTTCTACCTTAACAGCTCTACCACTGACCATTCCTTAAGGTAAATACTCATTCATCATGATGAACAAAACAAAGAACAAGCCATCTACTACATTAGCTATACACTTATAGAATATGAGACTCGATATACCCATATTGAGAAGCTTTGACTCACCTTAGTATTTTTGGCCTCCAAACTCTATCACTACCTTTAAAATCATAAAACCTATGTCATTACTAATACTGACCCACTCAAGTACATGCACTCTAAAACATACCAAAACTAGTGTATGGCTATGTGGCTCATGATTCTAGATAAGTTTGATTTTGAATTCATTTAGAAAAGTCCATTAAAGGGCAAGTCATTGTTGACCAATTGGTTGAAGCTCCTTTACCAGAAAACCAATGGAGTCTATCGTAACTCTTTTATAAGAAGAACCCACCTACCAAATGACCATGTTTTTTGATGGATCCAAATGCCAATGTGGAGGGGGTTTTAGAGTTATTCTCATTCCCATCGATGGTGAACCTCTTCCCCTTTCCTTTAAACTTGAATTTGAATGTACCAACAATGTGGCTGAATATGAAACCCTAGTCATAGGTATTTAGACCACTCTAACCTTTAGAGTAAAAATAATTAGTGTCTTTGGTGACTTCCAATTGGTCATTAACCAGGTTAATGGATCCTACCAATGTAAAAATGATGTCTTACTAAAGTACAAACAATTGATAGATGTACTCTTAGCATCATTAAATCATTACCTTATCTAATCAATTCCTTGATCTACCGATAAATTCATAGATACTATAGCTTCCCTTTCTTCCCAAATCCCATCTCAACCTACCAAATCTAAATTATTTGTCACCATACATTGATTTATCATGCCCTGTTACATCATTTCTAACCTTCTTACCATTTTTAGTGTGGAAGTATCTACTTCTGAAATTTGGTATCACTAAAATTTTAACTACCTTAGCCTTGACATTATTCCTCCCAACCTTTTAGGGAATGCCAAAAGATCCTTTGTTTAGAGTACCTCTTGTTACACCATACTAGGGGGAATATTTTATAAACATGGTTTTGACAACCCCTTTTTCCATTGTCTACATAGTCATGAAGCTTCACATGATATCAAGGAAACACATGATAAAATCTATGGGCGATAATTTAGTAGCCTATTTATCACTAAACGTATCCTTTGCCTTGGATATTATTGGCCCACCCTCAATCAAGATTGTTTTAATTACATCAAGAAGTACATCAAATGTTAATAACACACTAATCTGCATCATGCATCAGCTCATAGCCTTCAAGTATCTAAAGACTGTTGTTCCCAAAATCTATCACTCATTTTTGGGACAACACATGAACTATTTTTGGTCTTACAAGCCAAAAATCCTCTCTTCTCTTCTAAAAATTTGTTATGAGCCTTCAAATTCTCTATTTTTCAAAATTTTTAGCTAAGGGACCCTACAAATACATTTCTATGGACTCCATAGGTAGAATTCTACGGACTCTGCAGGCTTAAATCTACAGACTCTGTAGGATGATTTATACGGACTCATATCTACAAACTCCATAGGCAAAAAACTATGGACTTTGTAGATAGGTTTCTATAGACTCCACAAGCTAGATTTCTATAGACTCTTTCAAGGTTAAAAAAAACTTAGAGAAAACTATGGACCCAATTTTTATGGACTTCAAGGCCTCAAAACTACGGACTCTACAGGTGGAACTAAAGACTGCAAGTAAGAAATACATGGACTCAAATATACAAAATTCATAGGAAGAAAATTTATGAACTCATTTCTATAGACTCTCCTAGTTCTACGAGCTCGTATCTATGAACTCTACAGGTTAGTTTCTATGGACTCTGCAAGTTAGTTTCTATGGACTCTAAAGTAAAGAAATAGGTTTAACACTTGGCCTTTTTTTTAATTAGGAAGTTCAAAGGAGTCTTCTAAAAGCCCAAAGAGTACCCTTGTAGAGGGCACTTAGCTACCAAAAAGACCTTTGCAACTTTTTTGAAAGGCAATCTTGAAGGACACGTGCCCTTGCAGAGGGCACTTGGAAGCCAAAATCAACCCTTGCAACTTTTCTAAAAGGCAACCTTAGAGGTCAGACAACCATTTTAGAGGGTAGGCATGGAGCAGATGGACCATTACAAAAAGTTTGAAGGATAGTTTTGGGATTAAATAGCCCTTGTGGAAGGTAGAGTGAGATCTCCTTCCTTCAAAAAACATTTTTGTGGCAAAGTTTTTAAGCACCATTTCCTTCAGACAAATTTTTTGAAGGAATTCTTTTGGACTTTTCTCTGAAGGAATTGACTTGATTGAAGGATGAAGGCCGAGGGAAGAAACGGCTAAGGCAAAAGAAAGGAACATTTCCTTCAGTCAAAATGTCTGAAGGAATTCCTTTGGACTTTTGTCTGAAGGAAAAGCCCAAAAGTAAAAGCCTGACGAAAGAAACAACAAAGGAAGATTTCCTTCAGACAAAATGTCTAAAGGAATTCCTTTAGACATTTTGTTTGAAGGAAAAGAACTAATGAAGGCCACCCAAAGAAATTAAAGCTCGAAGGCTGCCCAGTTGATCCTAAAGGGTAGGTACCCTTGTGGGAGGCTCTCACTAAGAAAAGTGGATCATTTCTCAAGACCCCAAAGGGTAGGTCCCCTCTAGGAAAGATCAAAAGAAGAAGCCAAAGGAATTGCCAAGGAAGATGATGGGCCAATAGACATCAAAGTCAAACATCACAAAATATCTGTTGGGATCTAGACATCTAATGACATCCTTGCAGTCATCAAATTTAGGGTAACCAATTAGCCATTAGCTTTCAAATGATGACATACCTAAAGATGTCAAATTTGTAGCAATAAAGTATCCGTTGATCTTTGCAAGCTTAAATGTGAGCCTGAAGGCATTCAAAGACCTTCACGCTAAAAGGATGAACCATTGAGAGGAGAAGTTGAAAGAGCCCGTAAAGCTGAGAATGTAGCCCCAAGAGCTCAGATTCCAAAAAAAGACAAAACCAAAAAAGGGGAAAGATAGCTCGAGGGCTCAAATCATAGCAAAAAGAGGGAAAGGCCAAAATATCTACACAATAGTTATCCAGTAGGTGAAATAGTCTTCAAAATAGATATTTGAGCCCTTAAACATTGAAGATGCTACCTATTTGTCTCCCTAGGACTAAAGACAAAATGGATAGCTATGCAGACATCAGAGGGGATAGACCAGATGATCTAGACCTAGGAGAAGACATTTGAGATGAAATGACATGCCATAGTCAAGGCCACTATCGTGTTTCAGCATGGTTCTTTTGGACAAAATTGAAGATGCATTCAAAGCATTGAATGCAACATGGGTCACTCCATGGAACAAAGTGCCAGTCTTTTCTGTGCTACTATATATTTTAAATCTCTTCTTTTCATAGAGGAGATATTTTTGATAAAAGAAGCAAAACTCTGCCAAAATTGAAAAGCCATTATTGAGACTTTGAGCTCAGATTGTTGATCATATTTCTTTGTTTTAATGAGAAAGCAAGTTACTTTCAGACTTTGTGCTATCATGGCTTGTGTCATTTAGGAGATTATCCTTATGCATATCTTCTAAATGTGTTCTTATCCATTGAATGAAATAAGTAGAATTAGTGGAAATAATCAGGAAGGTGTCTTGAAGCCAACTGTAAGAAGACTTTGTGCTCTCTACAATTTCCTTTAGTGTGTTTGTCTATTTTTATTTTCTATGTAAAGGACCTTGGGATGACTTTATGCCCTCATTGTTCTTCATATCTCACTCCTTGGGTAGATGAAGTGGAGACTTTATGCTACACTTCATTTTCTTGGTTACTACACCCTGTTATTAGTCACTTGTCACTACCTGAAAGAACTCTTGCTGTTTCCTATAAGATCACTTTTGAAAGAAGAGAAGTGCCTTCAATGTTTTTATTAAGATTTCTCCTTTGTTTGTGAGCATCATCTCTAAAAAAAGAGAGATGGATGGTGTTACCTTACCCTTGAGTGTTATTTTTTGCATATATATATAGTATATAGCCCCTTCATACTTATAGGGAATCTACCCTTGATGAGAGGAGAGATTTGTCCCCTTTTGATGTGGTAAACTTGCACACTAGGCTGACCAATCTTCCTTGCTATGGTTGATCAGACCTATTTTGCTCATCAGTACACTGGTGACAAAATATTCACCCAATAATTTTTTGGTGACTCCACTAAGGATTTGAACAAACAGTTCCTATCCTTATCCATTATATACTTTGGTGACTCTCATCTAGGTCATACCCATTATCATTATAGCCTTATCCATTTCCATTATATAATTTGGTCTATAAACTAGAGTTTTTGGGGAAGAACAAGCAGTTTGAAGCCTCAAGCTTCAAGCTAAAGTAGGACTAGTTCTTTCTCATTTTTATCCTACAATTTGGCAACTCCATGCTATACCAAAAGTTAGAGAACCCAAGGTGTTGTTGACCTAGTCTTTTAGCTGGTGCAGCAAGGAAATTTTGATTTGTTTCCTCTACAACCTCAACTTCAATGATCTAAGAGTGTTCCTCCCATCTGTATCAAGTCACCAATATAAGGTAGAGCTTCTTTTTCTGCTATCACTAGAGCTTTACCTATACATACTCCACCCAGATTTGTTATCCCTACTTTCCATAATCCAATCATGGTAGTTCAAGGCCCCTGGGGTAACTCTTTTGGCCCATTGAATTTAACTCCACCCCTACATGAGCTTCCACATAGTTCGAAGAAGAATTTCCCCAAATTCTTTAGTGATGGGAGAGTTCACCCTGATGAACACATTACAGCCTTTAGCATAGCCTATGGTGTAATAGGCATGGAATTTGAGGATGTGGCAATTAGGCTATTTGTAGAAACATTGCAAGGTGCTACTACATACTAGTTTTACCACCTACAGGCTTGGTCAGTAACTGATTAGAACACACTCAAAGCTAAGTTCGAAGTAAGGTTCAAGCCTATAGAAGATGCACATGCCCTATTGGCTTAGCTTACATAGATGAAGAAAGAACCTCATGAACCCATGAGGGATTTTATTGCTAAGTTTGACAAGTTGAGGAATTAGATTCCTATGATTGCTCAACCTACACTAAAGAACCTAAAATGTTTCTTTATCAACTCATAGCCACCTGAAGTGAGTTTTTTATTGAGATGTGCTAGCCACATAGACCTTGCTACTACTCAAGACTTGGCTACTGAGGTAGAAGATGACCTTATCTTGGCAAAAAAGATAAGGAGAGATCCTAACAGAGGTAAATCCTCTTCATCTTTAGAATACTCACCTATAGGCACCATTGATCCAATGGTGCAGAAACTGGCCAATGAGTTACTTGCTCTTAGAAAGAAAATGGCACAAGGGATGTCATCTACTCCTTCATATAGATATATACCAAGGAGGACATTCCCTAATCAGGCATACCAAGGCAATGCTGCTAGGAATCAAGGACTAGAAAATCGTCTTCCTCTCCCATGGGGGAACCTAGCCATTGAAGCACCTCCAACCAACTTAGTAGTTAGATATCTAGAAATAGAACATGATTCCTCTTTCCAACTTGAGTTTGATAAAGAAAACGATGCTGATATTTTCATAGAGGACCAAGAAAAATCAGTTGGTGACTCCAACATTGGTTTCCTAAATTGCCAAGATGAATCTAGAAGTGAAGGTGAAGTAGTTGAGGGATCATATGCTATGTTTACCTAGTCCAAGAATCAATCAGCACAACAAGCTGATAAAGAGAAGATAGAGGAGTGACCTCAACCAACAATCTCAATTGCTAAGCGTGGAACCACTCTGCCCTTCCAACTAAAAGATTTGGTGATTACAAAAAAGGTGAGTACCTCAATTGCTCCTCCACCTCCAATTTCCAATTCGCAGACCAATCCTCTCCCTTATAAAAGCCAAAATGATGAACTTCCATCCTCTACTTCTTGTTCATTTTAAACATTTGATATAATTGACCATATAAAGAAAACCAAAATTCAAATGTCTGAATTTGAATTTCTATAGTCCAACCTTGATCAATTGTATAAGTTGGTTTAGTGTGTAAAGAACCAAAACATCATTAAAAGATAAGAAGATAAGAAGGTAACTCATGATCCCCCAAGGAACATGTCTATCCCAAATAACCTTGTCATTACTACTCCTTCTGCACTTGAGAAAATAGATCCTTTCTATGTTTCCTTGTTGATAAACGGTCACAAGCTGAGCAATTGCATCATTGATTTTGAAGCTTTAGACAATGTCATGCCTACCAAAGTTGTAGAATCCATTGGTCTCACACTGACCAAGGCATTTGGGAGATGTTTCTCCATGGAGAACAAATAAGTGCCACTACTGGGACAAATTAAAGATGCCTAATTTGCATTTGTAGTGTTCCCAGACAAAAGAATCAAGATGACTGTCCTAGTGGCTGACGTCCCAACATCATATGGCATCCTTCTTAGCCAAAATTTCTATAAGGATGTTGGTGGTGAGTTGAGCATGGACTTATCCAAGGCAAGGATTCCTATCAAAGGCATCATGAAGAGGCTACATCTTGAGAAACAAGCAAAATATGTGGTTACTCAGACATCAACACCTAAAACTCAAATCTTATTTGAGTCTTCAAGAATGGGTAATTATTTCTTAACCATAGAGGGAGTCCATGAAGTGCCTAATGAAACTCTTGAATGTGATAGCCTGAAAATACCTTTAGCTAGAACAATCGAAAGGATGGTAAACCCATCTACAAGTGATAAGGAATCCCCCTTCCAAGCAAGGAGAAATTTAGGGAAAAATTAGTCTCAAATGATGTATGGATGTTGGAATTTGATGGCAGCTATTCCTCTTCTAGTTTAGGAGCCAAGATTTTGTTGATATCTCCTCAATGAGATATTTTTCTTTCATCATAAAAGTTGTAATTTGGAAATACTAATAATACTGCTGAATATGAATCTCTTCTGCTTGAATTGATGGCTGCTAAAGACAAGGGCATCAAGCTCCTTCATGACAAAGGAGATGCTGAGATGGTGGTTTGTCAGGTGAAAAACCTATACCAAACCAAAAATAAGATATTACACCACTACTGCAATCTATTTTGGGATCAACTTGAAAGCTTTAATGCTTTCAACATCTTTGCAATTCCTAGGAAATTCAATAATAGAGCTAATGCTTTGGCTACTTTAGTAACTCTTTTGGTCCCTCACCCTAACTTCAAAGGAGACAAGTACACTATTGAGTTGGTATTTTGACCAAGTGTACCTAATAATGCTAGTCATTAGCAAGTGTTTAATAATGACAACCAAATCATTGCCTTCTTAGAGTAAAAAGACAACTTTGAATGGCTGCATTTTGAAGGCAGTGAGCCTTAGAAGCTTGAACTAGCTCTTGAATCAAGTGAAAACACAGGTGAAGAATTCTTGCAACTCAAAGGGAATAAAATCCCAAAAGGCCTGGTTTCCCTTAAACAGCAACAAACAGATTCAAGCTCCTCCTAAGAGTTTGATCAGGTAAATTTAAGCACCAAGGAAGATCCCAAGATGGTGAACATTGGAAAATGTTGCATTCCTAAGGAAAGATTCAAGTTCACTACTCTACTCAGCCAATACATGGATGTCCTAACATACTCATATGATGATCTGAAGTCACTCAGGCCTAAAGAAATTCACCATGAGATTCCTCTCAAGGATGATTCGATTCTTTACAAGCAAAAATCAATGTATTAAAATCTAAAAATATCAGGTACTATTGTATTGAAAATATAGAAAATGTTGAATGCCAGGATAATCTTCCCAATCCATCATTCCACATGGATTACCAACATAGTGCCTGGAAGAAAGAAGAATGGTGAAATTCACCTCTGTGTGGAATTTAGGAACTTGAATCAATCATCTTTAAAAGATGACTATTCTTTGCCTATCATGGATCAAGTGCTTCAGACTGTAACTAGTTTTGAAATGTTATCAATGTTAGATGGCTTTCTGGATAAAATAAAGTTGAATTTGGTGAAGCAGACTAGCACAAAACTGCCTTCACCACACCTTGGGGCACCTTTGCATATCGAAGAATGCCATTTGGCCTAATTAATGTTGGCACCACTTTTCAAAGAGCAATGGACCTTGAAAAGATGAAATGAGTAAGTTCATTATGGTGTACCTTGATGATTTGACCATATTTTCTAAGCATTGCCCTAAGCATGTGCACCATTTGCATCAAGTGCTGGAACACTACCGCCAGAATGACATTTCTTTAAACCCTAAGAAGTCTATCTTTAGAGTGATAGAAGGAAAGCTTCTCAGACATATTATATCTTGAAAAGGCATAAATATTGACTCAAAAAGAGTCAAGTCCATCTAGGAGCTTACTCTGCCCACGAGTAAGATTGTAGTTTACTCTTTCTTTAGAAAAGTGAATTTTTTATGAAGGTTCATCCTTGAGTTCACTGAGAAGACTCATCATATTGTGGATATGATGAAAGGAAAGGCCACCTTTAGCTAGACTGAAGAAGGAAAATTAGCATTCTATAACATCAAGATAGCCATTACTCATGCCCCAATTCTGGTTTGTCTAGATTATACTAAGGATTTCATCATGTATAGTTATGCTTCTAAACACACACTTTCAGCCATTCTAGTTCAACAGAATGAAGAAAGTTTGGGATCTCCCATTTATTTCTTGAGCTATCCTCTCAAAGCTCATGAGCTGAAGTACTCAAACATGGAAAAGCATGCTTATGCAATGGTAAAGGTAGTGAAGCATTTCTACTTCTACATCCTGAATTCACATGTTACTACCCTGGTTCCTAATACCAAAGTTAAGTCCATATTAACTCAATAGGAGTTTGGAACCAAAAGAGGGAATTGGATTTCTAAAATCTAAGAGTTTGATCTAGTTATCAAACTAATGAAATTGATGCAGGGAAAGGGCCTTTGTCAATTGATTACTAACAACAAACCTAAAGTATCAGGGCATGAAGAAAAAGAATTAGAAGACACGCTAATAGTCCTCTTTGTCTCCACCACAAATGAGTGGTATTCAAATATTTCTCATTTCCTTCCTTACAGTGAGTGTCTTACCCACCTATCTTGTAAATAAAGGAGGACTATCAAACTGAAAGCTACCAATTTTGTCCTTTGGGACAACGGCCTGTACAAGAGGAGCTTTGATGGAGTGTTCCTTCGCTGTGTGGATAAAGAGCAGAAAAACCAACTTTTGAGGTCCTTCCACAATCTAGCCTATGGAGGACATTTATATACTCTTGTAACTACCCACAAGATTCTTAGAGCTAAGTATTGCTAGCCTAATTTGTTCCAAGATGCATACAAATGGGTACAAAAGTGTGAATTGTGCCAATAATTCACTGGAAGACCCAAGATAGCTACTCTACCTCTCAAGCTAGTGGTCATAAAAGAGTTGTTTTAGCAATGGGGAATCATTTTCATTGGTGCTGTAAACCCATCTTCAAGTGTTGGACATGATTATGTCCTCACAGTGATAGATTACTTCACCAAATGGGTGGAAGCAATTCCAACCAAGCATGCTAACTTAGAAGTAGTATGTGATTTTCTAAAGGAGAACATCATTTCCAAGTTTGGGGTCCCAACCAAGATTGTGATAGACAATGCTGCCTATTTCTCTTCTCATGAGATCACTCAATTTTGTTTTTAGTATGGGATTACCCTCTCCCACTCCTCTAATTATTTCCCACAAGGGAATGGCCAAGCTGAATCAAGCAACAAGAACCTAGTGACCATCATCAGGAAGTTGGTGGATGACAATCAACAAACATGGCATAAAGCATTGGTTGATGCTTTATGGGCAGATATAATTACACCCAAGAGGGTGATAGGTATGTCACCTTTCCAACTTTTGTGTGGTCTCAATGTAGAGATATCATCACCCTAGAATTGCTAGCACTAAAATTGGTGAAAGTGGTTGAAGATAAAACATATGAAAGCTCCATTGATAAGAGAATCATGTGATTGACTAAGCTAGATGAGCAACGAACTATGGTGGTGGACCAAATTACTACCCATCAAAGTCTGGTGAAAAATCTCTTTGACTAGAAAGTAAAAACTTGGGATTTCCAAATTGGAGATCAAGTCTTTTTATGGGACAAAAGAAGAGAACCAAAGGGAATGCATGGGAAATTTGATTCCCTATGGAGAGGCCCATTTACTATCCATGAGCTCAATGGTGAAAATAGTTTCTTGTTAAAGTATCAAAATGGCATGCTCTTTTCTCTACCTCACAATGGGCAACATCTAAAGCACTTCAACTCTTGGAGTATTGGATAAGATCATCTATACATATGTATATTTGTATAGTCTTTAGTTCTATTTTGTGATTTTCCTTTTCATTTTCATTTTTGGTGCCTTGCTTTCTTGTTGGTTAGCACAACTCCATAGCCCAATGGCATACTTAAAGGCACTGGAGATTCTGGTCTCTACTCCCCTCAGTTGTTTCAAAGTTTCAACTGAAGGAAGTTCCCCAACTAGAGCTAGCTGTTGTTCCCAAAATCCGTCACTCATTTTTGGGACAACACATGAACTATTTTTGGTCTTACAAGACAAAAATCCTCTCTTATCTTCTAAAAAATTGTTATGAGCCTTCAAATTCTCTATTTTTCAAACTTTTTCAGCTAAGGGACCCTGCAAATACATTTCTATGGACTCCACAGCAGAATTCTATGAACTCCATAGGATTAAATCTATAGACTCTATAGGATGATTTCTATGGACTCATATCTATGGACTCCACTGGCAGGAAACTATGGACTTTGTAGATAGGTTTCTATGGAATCTGCAAGCTAGATTTCTATAGACACTTTGAAGGTTAGAGAAAACTATAGACTCAGTATGTATGGACTTCAAGGCCTCAAAACTACAGACTTTATAGGTGAAACTATAGACTCTATAGGTAGGAAATCCATGGACTCAAATCTATAGACTTTGTAGGATGAAAATCTATGAACTCATTTCTATGGACTCCCCCAGTTCTATGAACTCATATCTATGGACTCTGCAGGTTAGTTTTGACAGACTCTAAAGGAAAGAAACAAGTTCAACACTTTGCCTTTTTTTTAATCGAGAAGTTCAAAGGAGTCTTTCTAAAGCTTGAAGAGTACCCTTATGGAGGGCATTTAGCTGTGAAAAATACCTTCGCAACTTTTTTGAAAGGCAATCTTGAAGGATAAGTGCCCTTGTGGAGGGCACTTGGGAGCCAAAATCAACCCTTGCAAATTTTCTGAAAGGTAACCTTAGAGGTGAAATAGCCCTTTTAGAGGGCAGGTGTGGAGCAGATGGACCATTGCAAAAATTCTAAAGGATAGTTTTGGGATTGAACAACCCTTATAGAGAGTAGAGTGAGATCTACTTTGGGAAAAGAACAAGGCCAAATGAACAAGGAGTTTCTTCAGAAAACATTTTATATGGAAAAGTTGTTATGGACCATTTCCTTCAGAAAAAAAGTCTGAAGGAATTCTTTCAGAATTTTGTTCGAAGGAATTAACCTGACTGAAGGATGAATCTTGAGGGAAGAAATGGTTAAGGCAAAGGAAAGGAATATTTCCTTTAGACAAAATGTCTAAAGGAATTCCTTTAAACTTTTGTCTGAAGGAAAAGCTCGATAGAAGAAACAACAAAGGAAGATTTCCTTTGGACAAAATGTCTGAAGGAATTCCTTTGGACATTTTGTCTGAAGGAAAGAACCAATGAAGGTTGTTCAAAGAAATTAAAGCTTGAAGGTCACCCAGTTGATCCTGAAGGGTAGGTACCCTTACAGGAGGCTCTCGCCAAGAAAAGTAGACTATTTATCAAGACCTCAAAAGGCAGGTTCCGTCTAGGAAAGATCAAATGACAAAGCCAAAGGAATTTCCAAGGAAGATGATGGGCTCGTAGATGTCAAATTCAAACATCATGAAATATCTGTTGGGATCTAGACATCTAATGACATCCTTGCAGCTATCAAATTTAGGGCAACCAACTAGCCATTAGCTTTCAAATGATGATGGACCCAAAGACATCAAATTTGTGGCAATAAAGTATCTATTGATCTTTGTAGGCTTAAATAGAAGCCCAAAGGCTTTCAAAGACCTTCAGGCCAAAAGGATGAACCACTGAGAGGAGAAGCTGAAAGAGCATGCAAAGTTAGGAATGTAGCCCTAAGAGCTCAGATTCTTGAAAAAGACAAAACTAGAAAAAGGGAAAGATAGCTTGAGGGCTCAAATCATAGTAGAAAGAGGGAAAGGCCAAAATATCTATGTAGTAGTTATCCCAGTAGGTGGAATAGTCCTAAAAATAGATATTTGAGCCCTTAAACATTAAAGACACTGCCTGTTTGTCTCCCTAAGAGTAAAGACAAAATGGACAGCTACACAGACATCAGAGGGGATAGACCAGATGATCTCAACCCAAGAGAAGACATTTGAGATGAAATGACATGCCATAGTCAAGGCCACCACCCTATTTTAGCATGGTTCTTTTGGATAGAATTGAAGATGCATTCAAAGCATTGAATGCAACATGGGCCACTCCATAAAATAAAGTGATAGTCTTTTTTTGGGCTGCTATATATTGTAAATATCTTCTTTTCATAGAGGAGATATTTTTGATAAAAGAATCAAAACTCTACCAAAATTGAGAAGCCATTACTGAGACTTTGAGCTCAAATTTTTGATCTTATTTCTTTATTTTAAATGAGAAAGCAAGTTACTTTCAGACTTTGTGTTGTCATGGCTTGTGTCATTTAGGGGATTGTTCTTATGTCTATCTTATAAATATGTTCTTATCCATTGAATGAAATAAGAAAAATTAGTGGAAATAATTAGGAAGGTGTCCTGAAGCCAATTGTAGGAAGACTTTGTGTTCTCTACAATTGCCTTTAGTGTGTTTGTCTATTTTCTATTTTCTATGTAAAGGACCTTGGGATGACTTTGTGCCCTCATTGTTCTTTGTATCTCACTCCTTGGGAAGCTAAAGTGGAGACTTTGTGTTACACTTCATTCTGCTGGTTACTGGACCCTGTTACTAGTCACTTGTCACTACTTGAAAGAACTCTTGTTGTTTCCTATAAGATCACTTTTGAAAGAAGAGAAGTGCCTTCAATGTTTTCACCAAGATTTATCCTTTGTTTGTGAGCATCATCTCTAAAAAAAGAGAGATGGATGGTGTTACCCTACCCATGAGTGTTATTTTTTGCATACATACATACATACATACATACATACATACATACATACATACATACATACATACATACATACATACATACATACATACATATATATATATATATATATATATATATATATATATAACCCCTTCATACTTATAGGGAATCTCCCCTTGATGAGAGGAGAGATTTGTCTCCTTTTTATGTGATAAACCTACATACTAGGCCGACCAATCTTCCTTGTTGTGGTTGATCAGACCTATTTTGCTCATCAATATGCTAGTGACAAAATATTCACCCAACAAAGACTATTGGCCTTTTTCACAATGGGGTCTAGATCTTATTAAGAAAATCAATCCTCATTCTTCATAATGACATAAATCCATCATTAACACTACCAAATATTTCACCAAGTGGGTGGAAGCCATTCCTCTTATCTCAATCAAAGCTAAAAATATATTGAGTTCATCAATCACCATATCATCTTCCACTTTGATGTTCTTGATTATCTTTGATAATGGCAAATCTTAAAAAAAAAGAAAGTACAAAATATTTGTGATGATTTTGGCATCAAGTTTAGCTTTTCATAGCCCTATCATCCACAAGTAAATGGATAGGTAGAAGCCTCTGAAAAAATCTTCAAAAAAATGTTAACCAAGGTAAGAAGTGTTTCACGTTAGGATTGGCACTTGCACATCCCTTTCACTTTATGGGCCTATCACACTAGCATTCAAACCTCTATGGGTGCTACCGCTTTCTCTCTCATCTTTGGTGTAGAGGTAGTCTTGCCTCTCAAATTCTAGATCCCTTCTCCTCATATATCTTTACACAGGATTTTTTTAAGAGCAACTATCATCAAAAATGTCTTGCACATCTTGAACTTCTTGATGAACATCTCTTTGTCACCCTTAATCATCTTCACTTTTATCAAGAAAAAATCAAGCACATATAACGAACCCCTGAAAGAGAAAGAATTCAATATTGGAGAGTTAGTCCTTAAGGAAAACCAACATGTAACTAATATGGAGAAAAATAAAAAGAGCAATTTTTCTTTTAATTAGCTTGGACCATACATCATAACCCACAAGTATGGATCAAGAGCTTTTCATTTGTTTTTTCTCAAAGGCAAACCATAACCTAAGCCTCTCAACACTTCGTATCTATGTCCTTTATATTATTAAAACAAAGATCAAACTCACCTTTGTGTCTAACTTAAGCTCATCCATTGGTTTATGATATTTTCACCTTCGTCTACCTATCCCTATTTCTCTTGAGGACAATTAAATTACAACACAGAACCATGTGATTATCTATCATAGTTATAACCTAATCTTAAGCATAGATACCATGGATCTACCCATGGAATGGTTCTCATAGATACTTTTCATCTCTAATTAGATGGAATCCCATGCTTATTTTTATCTCAAACCACTTTCCCACATTTATAATGAACCTTTTGTGCTAAAAGTCTTGTCTCCATAAAGGTAAACCTCTAAACTCAAATAGACTTATCCATGTCTCAACCTAGCATTTAAAATCAAATTGGGATACCAAAATCTCACTTGGGTCCATATCTCTAGCATTGTAGACTGCTCCCTTGAAGGAAAACTACCCAAAAATTGAATATTGCTTAAAATGTAGATTGTTGCCTTGAAAGACAACTACAACATACAAAAAAAATCCAAACCTAAACCATTCCCTTGAAGGATGGCTAAGGCAATTTTGTCAAAGTAATAATTTGAAGCTTCTCGCATAGATCAACTTCACTCCTTTTATCAAAACAACAAAAGATGAAAAAGGGTGCCCCTATATCAAAAATCAAAGCAAGCTATCCCAAAAGGGTTACAATTGGCTCTTTTATATATATTTAGTAGTCTTACTGCATCGATCAGTCTACACTTTGTATTAAGACATGGACTTATCTAGTATAGTTCTTAGGTCACCTATAGACAGGGAAAACTAACCCATGTTAGGTTAATGTATCACCCATTTCCATTCAAAATTACCTATCACCTAATTTCCCATCTCACCCTCTAAACATCAAGGGATTCTGAGCTTACTTAACACAATGTGATCAAGATACTATCTTTTCACTCAAAGCATGATAATGTAAAGTGTTTAAAAGGCTTATTTTCATTAAGCCAATCTAACTTCACTTTTTTTAGGTCCTTGTTAATGAACACATCATGCCTTTTTCTTACCCTCCATTCATTAGTTCATGTGGACATATGTCTCATGATTCTCATCTCTTTTCTACATTTCATGTGTATCTACACCTACTTTATGTGCTTTCACTATAGCCATATCATAAACATTCAAAACATCATTTTCATCACAACACTAATCCATATGCCTCACAACATTATGAGCCATATCCCATCTATGCAACCAAACATCATATGTATCATAAACCACATCATCCAAATAAACAATTAAAACCATCCTATCTATCTTCATAAACAAACACATCATACCTCATATATACACAAAACATTACCTAAAACTATCAACATAACAAATTCAAACGTCTAAACACAAAACACATTTTAATTCCTCATCTCAACATCCGTAATCTATACCAATGAAAACATCATACCTATCAAAACACAAGACACAACATATTGTCTATCCTCATTCATACACATCTCATCTCATAATGAATGGGGTATGGGTATCTTGCCATTCATACACCTTAAAACACACATCATACACATTAATAAATATAAAAAATCATGAGATAACCATAATCCACATATCCATAACTCATATCATGTCAACAAACCACATAAACCATGTCATATACATCATAAATAATTATCCCTATGCCACATCATAACTATGAACTAATAACCATGTCATATCTATAAATAATGTCATCATTCTTTTTACTATCAGCATCTATACATAAAATAGACTATCTAAAACATAAATTCATCATGATCATATATACATAAAATCATCTATCTCATATCCATAATCACATCATGAACCATATCATTCTATGACCAAAATCACGTCTTTGATCATATATATATCATATCCATCTAATGAACAAAGCATATACATCTACAAGTAACATTCATTGTAGCATAATCAAATCAATCATCACATATCTAAAATCATACACACCTAAGATCATGTCATCACTTATAAAATAACATCATCAAAACATCACATGAACCAAATGTGAACAACAATAATCAATATACATATCCTCTCATGAGCAAAAGTTTGCATATCATCATTATCATCATAATACATCAATACATAATTAATACACATCATAAACATTAGAACATAATCATCATGTCATATGTCAACATGTCATCAATTTGATCAAATGTCATATGTCATATACACCATTCAAATCTACATTCACCCCATTAATTTAACCTAATCCCCCAAAAACAAAACTTATGACATCATGACATAAGATCCTTTATAAATCCTTAGGACACTCCTTTTCACCTAATCAATATCACTTCACTTCTACTAATTTACCAATCCTCTCAATTTCACAACAACACCTACCTCATTTCATGTTCAGTGACATGGTCAGAACCATCATCTACCCACTCAACCATGTCCTCATCCACCTCCATCTTGTCAACATGAAAGTAATCCCAAATACATAATTGACCACTCCTAATTCTCTACTTCAACAAGCTCAACACAAATTACCAAAACACTCACAAGCCAAAGCACTAATAACTAGGATCACACAAGTCAAAAGGTAAAAATGATTTTACTTTTTACTTTTTATCTCTCAAGTTTTAGGGTTTTTTTTCCTAATCATCATTGGTCAGGGTGACCATTGATGGTTGACCTTAGGGAGAAACCTAATTATCAACAGGTGGAGTTCCACCCTTTTCAAAATTTTCACAACACTCCCCCTAGGTGCTAACCAAAATTTGAATCTTTAGAGATCACCCAACCCATTCAACCACATCCACCTCAACATGTCCACCTTGATGTTGACCATTTTTACCATGTACATTAGCATGTTTTTTAATAACCTTACTTTGGTCATTTTTGATCACACCAACCAACCTTGCCATGTTGAACTTTTACACTTTGTACCACCTCATGCACAACCTGACCATTTGTGTTGTTTCACAAGAGTACTTCCTACCCTAGATACCTATGTGACACATCAATGCTATCTAGGTGACTTGATAAGAATGACCTGATCAGTTATGACCAACACTATAGATCGGTTACCCTATCATGTGTCTCTCTAAAATCAACCTTTTTTTTTTCAACATTGATAACTTTAATTAATCTTTGTACAATCTTGATTATCATACTTAGTCACATTTTATGCATGTGTTTGAGTTTCAAATGCACAACCCTTTTATGTCACCTACCTTGTGACTCACCATTGGCTAATTTATCAAATCTTGACTTAATTTTGATTTTGCCTCATTGACTCTCAATTTGAGGGGGAATACCTCCTCCCATACTCAGGGTAAATAGACCTTGACCAAAAATCTAATTTTATTTTTTAGCTTGTTAATCCAAAGCCACATAAAAAAAAGGGGTAAAATGTAGACACTCAAAAACTACACAATTTTAGATGTCAAAAAGCTTGGAATCCCTACCCGACTGTGAAACTAGTTGACCACCTAGTTGACTTAGCTTGCTTATTAATTTACTAACTTAACTTTCTAATTCACCTTTATTTTAACTTGTTTTCATCTATACCTTTGATTATTGATGATCATCTTAACCATCTATAGTTAGCTCAACCATCGATGGTTAGGTTTCCAAGCCTATTTTACAGCTTTAAAACATTACCAATTGTATGAGATAAGCATGATTTCATTTAGTAACTTCCCTTATGTGAGGCTAGCATACTTTAAAGCATCATAATTAGAAACTTCCTCCTCTATATAATTAGTAACTTCTTCTTTCACAATTAGTAACTTTATCCTATAAAATGAGAGACATAGGAGAAGAAAGGGATCAAAAAAATCTAGTAATCCATGCCCAAGCTCCCTTGCATATAGGTATCCAACATCCATTCAATAAGTAACATCAATAGAGACTTAAACCTCTATCAGAATAATTTTTGAAGGCCAAAGTACTATCAATCTAGCCAAATTACTTTTACCTTCTACCATCAAGTTACAGTTATCTCATGCTTGTTTTCTTTGATCTATTTCATATCTAACTTCCCTACCCTATCCATACCTATCTTTATCTTATTTCCCATCCTTCAAATTTATAACATCCCTTTGTCTAACCAATTACCAAGTCTACCATTACTTTTTGAACATTTCTAGAATTTCATAGGTAACCACTGATAGTTAGCCCAATCATCGATGGTCACCTCAACCGTCAATGGTCATGTAACTACCGATGGCTAGCTCAATTGCTAATCATTCACCCAACCATCGATGGTCACTATGGTAGAAAATAACAAGTTATTTTCACCCCATTGACCCCACAAAACCCTATTTTCTATGTTCCTACCTATTCATAGAGACTTTTTTGATTTTCAAAACCTGACCCTAACTATGTTAGCACAAGTATTGATCCATTTTTGCTATAACTAGTTATTTTGTTTACAAATAATTTACTTTCATCTCATCTTATATGTATTTACTTTCCAATTATTAAATGAGAATTTCTTTTATTTTTATTTATATCAACTTAATTTTTATAAATAATGGATTGATAGCTTCCTAGCAAGCATACACTTATTGGATCTAGCTCACGCTAGACAGTCCACTCAACCATCCATCTAACAACCCCTTTTTATAGTGTCTTTCTTTTTTTTAGGTTATTCCTTCCAAGCTAAAGAGGAGTTCCCATCATTGTCTAGATCACACATGCACTTTTACTAGGGATTCTTCTACAAATATATTATTAGTTTTATTACTTGATTTCAAATTAAGAAATGAGAAGAAATTAATTGAAAATATATCAAAAAACTCAAACACTAACCTAGTGCACACAATCACCATGAACAAACACATATTCAACTTCTTACGCATTGTTCATACTCAAGATAAATTTATCATGCCTTCAAAAACCACACAGAGCATCTTCATGGCTTCTATAACACTCCCCAATATCCAATACATCATGAGACATTAAAACAACATCAATATAATCTCAAATATCATTCTCGAGTCACTTACAGAATGAGCATGAACACACAATCAACTTATATGATGAATATCTTTGACTGTACTCACTTTCAAATATTCAAATCTATATATCTAGATGTGCCTTAGAGTCCTCTAGCACTTTGATATTTATTGCAATAGCAAAGTCATTCTCTATCAAAAGTTATGGTCTAAAAACTAGACACTGGTCTTTCTTTCACAAATTCAAATATTCAAATGCAAACGATCACAATTAACCATCAAATAAAATAATCAAATCTCATGAACTCTTAGCTCAGATCGAATATGATCCATTGATCTTGTTTAATCTTTAATGCATATGAACCAAAGATTAGATGTTAAACTTTAGTCACATTGACCTCATCTCATACAATTTGGGAACTTTGACTCAATGCACTCCATTGATCTCTATGGATCAATCAGTACTTTAATGATCAATGTTCACCATTCATTTAATTGTACAAATGCCACTCATCATTGGATGATTATCCTATACCTTTGATTATATATTAAACATCATGCACATGTCCTCATCTCATTGATTCCTAACTTCTTGGATTCATGTGCACCATTGATATTTCTCAATCTTTAACACTTTCAAAAATGACCAAGTATGTGGACCCTATTAATATGCTTGAGTAGACATTTTTGATCCTTAATAACTTCTTCTGCACTTTGATATAGGATCTCAAATTTAGACTGGATGATCTCCTCACATAGAAGAATTCAACCATATGACATACTAATCCTGTAACCCTTACACATGTGAGATATAACACCATTAAGATGTATTCTAAAAAACTTCTATCATCGAGCTAACTATGTCCAAATCTGCCTGATATGCCAATTTTGAGCAAGCACATCTTTTTTTGCACTTCAACACATGATCTCAAATTTAGCATAAATCATCTATGATCAAAACTAAAAAAATCCATATGATCAAATTATATTAACCCCTTCACACATGCAAGATATAACACCATAAAAATTATCACTTGGCTTTTTTTTACCTCATTGTAAAATTGGCTAAGTATGGGAAAACATAGTCAAATTACCTAGGAGCCCAACTTTGCATATACATATCTTTTAATGTGATATATTGCATGATCTAAAAATTAGTGAAAATAAGATAGGTACAAAAATGAATAAACTGATATGATCAAGTTATCCTGAAATGTCCACACATATGAGATATTCTATCATCAAACTGCTTACTCAACTCTTTCTACTCATATTGCAAAGTATGTGAAAATAATGAATTCTAATTAAGAAGCAAACTTTACACCCTCATATCTTTAACCATGATTTGATACATGAATTGAGACATATCATATAATAATTAGGGACTAATATGATCATAAGCATATGAACATATCCCTTGACTCATTCCCATGCGGTAATGGTGATGCCATCAAACTACCTACTCAGATTTTTTACCATTGGACCCAAGGTGTCTATATGAAAACTGTGATCAACTAGATGAATTTCACTTATGCACATAAACTATCTAAGAATAGATAACATATTAGGGACCTATTTTAGATGCTCAAATTACCATACTCATCCCTAAACATCTTTAACCATGTCAACATTGAAGATCAACCAAGCCACCTTCAAGCATACAAGAACAAGCACATTACACACTTTGTCATTGTCATATAGAATATCAAGGATATTCATCCACTTAGTATGATAAATACATGACACGACCATGAAATCATCATGAAAACTCTCCAACAATCTCCCCCTTTGTCATTGATGTCAAAAATCATCATATATAACAATATACAACTCACCTTCTCTTGCTTCAAGCACTCCTACAACAATAACTTTCTCCCCCTTTGACACAATGACAAGGTGGGCACTAATTGATCCCAAGGGATTGATAGGAATTAAAAAAAATGAAAAGACCATATTAGGAATATGATACAAAATCCCCCTTACTTTGAGCCTACTTCTGCTTGTCTTAACACCCTCCTCTTGCTCCATGCCAATACTCTCTTCAATAAAACACTTAAACCAATGAATAAAGAACACACAAAACCAACAAAATATGATCAAAAACCTAAATAAAAATTTGAGAAGGACTTCCCATAAAAAATATGAGAAATTTCACCTTCTGAACATCTTTAGATCTCCACACACCATGAAGAACCACCGTGCAAACTTACTAGCCTTCTTTCTCAAGACACTTCCATGACCACCAACTCTGCATTTACACTATAAAAAATAGAAAACATGCACTAAACCAACCTGAGAACATACCTTGACATAATCATATCATTCTCTTTTGGAGAGATTGAGCAAAAAAAGCACTCTTTTTCAAACTAGGCCTGTTTAGCCTCCCTGTAACCCTACCTAAACCTTGCAAAGCCCACAATTTTTAGTAGACACATATTCACAACCTAAAAATCTATATCTAGATCACTCTTATATTCCCCATTAATCAAACCAAATTTCATAACCAAGCTCATCCTCTAAAACATACTTCCTTCACAAACCTACTAGTTAATTAACCCTCCATAATGACAAAAACTTGAATAATTTGAGAACCACAAACCTTAAAAACTATATGAATCTTTATTTGACCACCCATTTGGCCCATTCAACATATTAAGAATCCTTAGACCTCAAATTATAAGGAAAAACATTTTTTAGTATAGCTCAAAACCCTATAATCTTAAAATAAATAGGGTCAACAAACCTCCTTCTAGTCAATGCACACCTCTAAAACTACTTGCACACCTAGAGACACCCATCACACACTTGTGGACCAAAATTTGAGCTTCCTTACCTTTGGTAACCCATACATCCTATAACCCATTTTAGGCTGACTTGCCCTTAAGCCAAACACTGAGAAAATTGAGAGCATTAAAAAATTTTCAATTGGCACATACAAAACTTCAGACCTAAAAAAACTTGGAGTACATGCAAAAAAATTTATGAGTACCAAAAACTTTTTGACATTGTCATCGGTCTCATTAAGCCACCTCGAACCACCCATTCTAACTCTGTACTCTAGCTCCTTCACAAACCTCTTAAACAGGCTCATGAACTTGTTGTTCCCCTTTAACAAAAGACCTTCTCTGATTGGCATTAACATCTTGAGCACACAAACATGCTTCTCTATTGAAAGGAGTCTCTTAATAAGCATAAATAGAGACACCTTTTATACCTTAGTGCTTTAAAACAAAAATAACTCCTCATATTCCATCTCCTCCTTGCTCATATAATATTTGTAGTTCTTCTTTTTCTTCTTTGGCTTAGGAGAAACAAATTACTCAACTACTACATCATTATTCTTTTATACTATGATTGGATTATCAATACATGGAGACAACATAGATTCATGGCATACCTTTTCATCTAAAGAATCTTCCTTGCAGCTTGAATCCTCATTACTAGGCATTTGTTCAACAATAGTAAAATGTTCACTTAGATCCATACATACCTCAGTATTTGCCTCAGTCAACACCTTGGTATTCTCCTTGAGCTTGATTTCATCATTCTTAACTCAAGAATAAAATGAGACCTCTTGATACTCTTTAACTTCTAAAGCATTCTCCATCATAACAAACATATTACTTGGACCTGTAGTCTCATCATGGCTCATGCTAGTCACCTTTGGCTTCCAAGTGCTAACTTGTCTTCTTCCTTGAACTTTGGGAGCCTAATTAAATATATTATATCTTTTATGCTTTTACTTGTAGAACCTAGCAATGTTACCTCTCTGTTCAAAATTTTAGCACACCATACCTTTTGAAAGAAATGTATCTTACCTTACCTTTTTTAGATAGAAATTTACAAAGTGTCTTATGTCATGACAAATAAAACAACCTCCCCTTTTTGAAGAGGAGTCACCTTGTCTAATATTATGTGGATAATGGATAACAAAGTGTCCCACATCAAGATAGTTAAATCTCTTGATTCTATTCACACCTTTTGATTGATGATCCCCATCATAATCCCATTCAAATTCATTTCTAATAGGTCTCTTGCAATCTCTAGCCCTATAACCAAATTGATTACATGGTATAATAGTAACCATTGAATCTTGTATACCTCATGGAGTTTGGATATTTGATATGATTTGTCTTTACTCTATAAACACCTTTAGTCCTTGTTTGATGATTTATCTTTAAATTAAGATTATCCTAGTTAACATTAGTCTTTAGCTTATCATGAGTAACAATCTTTTATTATTATTCACATCCAAGACCGGTTCTATCACTAGCATGCTTTTGACAACATATAATTTTGTCTAGATCACATGAGATCTTTTCAAATATCATAAATATCTTCACCTTAGTAGCTATATTTTATAACTCAAATTTGAAAGACTCATTTTAGAAACATACCTTGAACATTAATCTTATTTAGCTTTTAGGCTTGTCGATAGAATTTACAATTGATTACTGAGATGCTTGATCATATCTAAATGCTCCTTAGCATCTTCATTCAATCTTGCATCATACACACTGAATTTATCCTCATATTACTTGATCTTAGATTTCATCTTCTTATTGATCTTTAGTTCTTCAAGAGCATTCATCAAAATAGTTTCATAGTTTACCTCATCTTCATCATCATCTAAAACACTCCAAGTAGACTCCTTCTAATGTGAGAAACTTCCTTCCTCAGCCATGAACATGGATTCATATTTAGTAAGACCATAATTTTCATGATCATATTATGAATCACTAACTTCACTCTTATCTGATGATCTATAATCTTTTTTGGTGTAAAGACTCTTCTTGTTCTTGAAGGATCTCTTCTTGTTGTTATACTTTCTAAATCCTTTCTTCTTGTATGTCTTCTTATCTTCATCTTGTCATTAATCATACTCTTCATCATATTTATTCTCATTCTTATGAGGTCACTTATAAGCAAAATGTCCTATCTCTCCATAGTTAAAACATTTGAAGGGTAGTTTACCCTTATACTTTCCTGAGCCAGTGTTCAATTTCCTAGTAATCAAAGTAATTAGTTCATCATCATCAATGTCATATATGCCATCTTCTTTGGATTATTACCTTGGAAATTATTTTTAGACTTCATCTATATCTTGAATTCAACTTCCTTCTTTGGTGGTATATCATCATTCTTCCTCATCTCATAGGCAATAGGGGTGCCATGCAATTGATCCATCTTCAAGTGAGTAAGGTCATGGCTCTCTTCTATAGTAAGTAATTTTGGATCAAACTTGGGGAATAAAGACCTTAATACCTTTTTAAAAATAGTATTATCTTCAAGATTCTCTCTAAGACCTTTGATGATATTCACAATCTCATCAACTCTTTACGGAAAGGATGCCACAATATCTTCTTCATTCATCTTAAGACTTTCAAATTGCATTCTATGAGTCTATAACTTAGTAAGTTTAACCTTTGAATATCCTTCAAAAATAGTCTTTAATTTATCCCATATTTCCTTGGTATAAATGCAATGAATTAATTTGGTAAACTTAGTTTCTGTAAGATAACAAGTGATGGCATTTATTTCCTTAGAGTTGTTATCAAACAACTTTTTGTTTGCAACACTGGATGGAAGAATAACAGGAGCAGCATAACCATCCAAAATTGATTATCATACATTAAACCCTAGGGACATAATGTATGTCTTCATACTATCATTTCAAAATGTATAATTTGATCCATTAAACATCAATGTTTTCTTAGTAGATAAACCACCTTGCACATTCTAACTAGCCATTGTACCTTGGATCACCTTCAAGCTGTCAAGATTTTACCAAAGGGTCTTGCTCTGATACTGATTATTAGAGGTATAAAAACTAAGAGGGGGCTGAATTAGTGAGCCCAAATAATCTAACTTCAATTCTAATCTTTAAAAATACTTAACCATTTACCATAAACATTCATGAAACATACATATCATTCATAGTAATAAGCAAGAGAGATAATGCAAGATCAATTACATAACACATGACATACATGGGAAACCCTCTTGGAGAATAAAACCCACTATAACTTGTAATTGGAATAATGTCATATAATAAAAATAACCAATTTAAATCATCTAAAATGATCAAAGAACTACAAACCCTATTTAGTGAGTCTCTAATCCCATAAGGTGCTACCACACCTATCTAACTAAGCTGCAATAACAACCAAACCCTTTAGCAAGTTTTACCTTGCAAGGAGGATGTAACCAATTTAGATGTTAAGATACCACAATAACAACTATGAATACATCCATCTCTAAATTGATGTCTTCAACACTTGATGATGGACCACTGCTTATCACTCTTCTCTTTCACTCACATTCAATCTATAATAGCACTATTCTGCCAACTAAATTATGACTAATAGGTCATACAAACAATCCTTAATCTATTCTAATCTTCAACACATCCTCAAGTCATTTTACCCCTATTTCACCCATAAAAAATACATAGACCTCTCTCTAATTACCCCTTCATTTCTCATAAAAAGTTCAGAAGCCATCATCTTTAGTTCCACTATTTAAAGAATAATCTTGATAATCACTACCTTGGTCAGCCATTGGGCATGCCTTATCCCTTAAGGAATTTATCACACAAAGACATGGATCAATATAATATTAATAGGTCATCCATAGCATCTATGGGTCACATTTAAGGAACTACACCTTTTAATAAGGCCCTTCTATCCCTTATAGGTCTCATGTGAATCCATTCAATCCTTTATCACTCTGAGCAAAACAAGAACATAAGAACACTTTAAAATACATGATTCCACACCTTATGTCCCCTTAGACATACTTAAATGATCATAGTCAACTTAGCTCACCTCTACGTATGTTTAAACAACTCAAACACTGACTTGGTGTACACAGTCACCATGAACGAACACACAATCAACTTCTTAAGCATTGTTCATACTCAAGATAGATTTATCACACCTCCAAAAACCACATAAAGCATCTTCATGGATTCTAAAACACTCCCCAATATCTAATATATCAAAAAATCATCAATAAGAGCTCAAATATCCTTCTCAAGTCACTTGTAGAATGAACATGAACACATAGTCAACTTATAGGCTCAATATCTTTGATTGTACTCACTTCCAAATCTTTAAATCTATATATTTAGATGATCCTTTGATTCCTCTACCACTTTAATTTTTACTAAAATAGAAAATTCATCTTATATCAAAAGTTATGGTCCAAAAACTAGACATTGGTCTTTCCTTTGCAAATTCAAATCTTCAAATGCAAATGGTCACAATCAACCTTTGAACACAATGCTCGAATCTTGTGAACTCTTAGCTCATATTAAATATGCTATATTGATGTTGTTTGATCTTTAATGCATAGGTGACAAATATTAGATGTTAAACTTCATTCATTTTGACTTCATCTCATTTAATTTGGGAACTTTTACTTAATGTACTCCATCGATCTCTGTGGATCAATCATGTCTTTAATGATCAAAACTCACTATGCAATCAATCATATGGATTCCCACTCACTATTGGATCATTATCCTGTACCTTTGATCAGATGTTAAACATCATGTACCTATCCTCATATTTCTTCCTAAATTCTTGGATCCACATGCACTATTGATCTTACTTGAGATTTAACACTTTAAAAAATGACTATGGGGACCCTGTTAATATGCTTGAGTAGCCATTTTTGATCCTTAATAACTTCTTCTATGATTCAACATAGGATCTCAAATTTGGACCATATGATCTCCTCACATAGGAGAATCCAACCATGTGACACAATTATCCTATAACCCTAATACATATGAGATATACTGCCAATAAAATACCTTGTAAAAAACTTCTATCACAGAGCCAATTATGTCCAAATATACTTGAGAGGCCAACTTTGAGAAAGCACAACTTTTACCATGCTTCAGTGCATGATCTCAAATTTAGTGCAAATCATCTATGCTTAAAACTAGACAAACCCATATGATTAGATTATCTTGATCCATTCACACATTTAAGATATAATACCATCAAAATTATCACTCAACTGTTTCTACCTCATTGAAAAATTGGCTAAGTATGGGAAAACACAGTCAACCTACCTAGGAGCCCAACTTTGCATATGCATATCTTTTGAGACGATACATTTCATGATATAAAAACTAGTGAAAATAAACTAGGTCTAAAATTAAACAAACCCATATGATTAGTTTCTCCTTAAATGTCCACACATGTGAGATATTCCATCATCAAACTACTTACTCAATTCTTTCTATCCATATTGAAAATTTGGCTAAGTATGGAAAAACAATGAATTCTGATTGAGAAGCCAAATTCACACACTCATATATTTAGCATTTCTTTGATGCATAGCTTGAGATATGGAATATAATAACTAGTGAAAACTATGATCATAACCATATGACCAAATCCCTTGACACATTCCCATGTGGCAATGGTGATGTCATAAAACTACCTACTCAGATTTTCTACCACTAGACCCAAAGTCTCTAGATGAAAACTATGATCAACTAGATGAATTACAATTATGCACATAAAATATAAAATCATAAATAACATATAAGGGTCCTCTTTCACATGATCAAATCATCATACTCATCCCTAAACATCTCTAACTATGTCAACATTAAAGATCAACCAAGCCACCTTCAAGCATATAAGAACAAGCACATTTCATATTTTGTCATTATCATATAGACTATCAAGGCTCTTCATACACTCAACAAAACACCTCCATGGCATCATCATGGCAACTCTCCAATGTTATGCAACACACATTTGGACTTTTTTGATTCAGCCAATTGACAACCAATTCACCTACCTTAGTAATATGAGAAATGAACACAAACTACCAGGCCATATCCCCTTGTTTTGATTTTTTTAATATTCTAATTTGACCAACTGATAACCAATTCACCACTCTTAATCATATGAGAAATGAACATGAACTACTAGACCAGATCACTTGTTTTAATTTTTTTACATATTTACCACCTATTTACTAAAGAGATCCATGAAAAATCTATTTATTCTTATCACTTGAAGAATAACATTCATATCACTATTCTTGTAACTATAAAATCTATCTTATGAATACATCATAAAATGTTTATCTTGGAGACCCATTTTGATAAGAGGATTTAAGGCTCTCTTCTACATGTTATTCTAGAAAGTGAATAAGTTTTAAACTATATAATTGACATAGGATTGGGTTCAACTCATTTGTATTCAAAGTAAACATTTAAAAAAATATGTACACAAACATAGAGCCACCAAAAAATGATTGTATATCTCCCAAAAAGAAATCTTTTCATCCACTCTGAAGAAATGGATATCTTCACCTTTATGCAAGTCATTTGATCATCTAATGAGATTTTATAGGTAAATAAAACAACTACAAGCATGTGTAGATAAAAATACCAACATGTGGATAAAGGAGAAGAACAAATAGACAAGTTGCAACATTTATTGAAAAAACACACACACCAAAATAGAGGTGGGAAAAATAAACAAGACAAAATGAGGAAAGTAGAACTATTTAAAAGGATCAAAAGAAAATAAAAAGACTATAAAAAACCATTAACAGGATAGGAGAAGTACCTACCATTTCATAATAATGGATTTGACTTATGAGATCCGAATGCATTCAAAAATAGAGACTAAGAAAGTGGGAAGATGATGAAATTAAAATCATTGTGCATATTAAGATAGTCATGAATAGATAGATTAGTAGTGTCTCTATTATTCTATGAGAATTCTTGAGGAGTACATAACATCTTTAGTATCTTCTTGAGCGGACTCAAATGCATTTATCCAAAATACAAGATCTAAATTAGAAAGAAGTATGTTACATGTTTCTTTTTGATTTAGAATAACAATAGGAATATTATCTGGAATAAATTGAGTTAAGATATTATTTAAAAATTAATTCCTATAGAAGAGACAAATTCATCATTGAATGAATCACCATCATCATCTTCATCAACTTCTTCTACCTTGACAATTTCCATTTCACTTGAAATGAAAATTAGGCACCATTTATTTTTCTGTACCTTCACATCTTCTTTGATTTTGACCTTGGAATGACTATTGTAGACATTTAAAATTGGAAACTTTATGTAGATTATAATTATGTCTTCTATTAACACTTTAATAATATCAAAATCACTTTTATTCTAATAGTTAATTAATTAACCTAATCTAATCCTAATGGAAAAATCCATGGATTTGGAATTATCTATTTTATAAATTCAAAATCATAATATCAAGGCGACATAATCATACCAAGTGTGTAAGTAATAACTCTTACAAGATCTTACACCCCTCTTACATACTCTTCCTCTTACACCCCTATTACACACACAAATGGGTCATGATTTGAATCTCCTACATTTATATTTCATACTCTACCCCTTTTCTTACATAATCCATATTTATAATTTATGATAATGAAGAACTAATGTTGGGCCCTTGATATTCATCTCAAAATGGAAGATCTACAACTATTTACCAAATCTATAAATGAAAGGGTATACACACTCTTTCACAATGGTCAACTAAGATAGTGAATCTCTACCAAATGTTAAGGCCATCATTTAACAAATTCTAATTATAAATCTAAGTGAAATCCAAACACTAAATGTAGACAAGGAGAGATTATATTATAATGAGGAATCAAGAATTGACAAAGACTTCTACATATACAAGCCAAGATCAACCTCTTTAGACTAGTTTTCAATCAAATCTTCTAAGGAGATATAAATGTTGTTTTTATATTATAATAGTCATTTGTTTCTTATTTTTCCATATCTCAACTTGTTAATTCACCAAAATTCATGCTTAAGAGAAGATAGTTCATACCTCTCCAATTTTAAGGTAACATGGGATTAGTCTAAAGGCTGTGGATGACCTATAGGAGGGATAAACCTATAGTTTAAGGGGATAGCTCCCCTAATGAATCAATTGAGACCAATTAATAGGAATAATAACTTATTTGGGTTAAAATGGAGAGAGAAACATGAAATAAAACCTAATCTAATGATGGTGATGCACCAATATTGACTTATCCACTATAACTAATCTTTAATCAACACTTTGTGAACTAAACAAGAAATAGTGAATGAAATAAGTTTTCCAATAAGCTCATAAACATAAGTATTTCATGTGAATGATATGATGTATATATGAAGATTGAAGGTAATGGATAAGAGTCCTGTTCAAGGCACTATCAGCTAGATTACACTTTAAAACATAGTTATCAATGCTTGACACATCACATGACCTGCATAGAATAACGTCTTAGTAACTAGGTGAGGGCAAGGACATGAAAAGGATAATGTAACTTCAACATGTTTGAAAATAAACAAGAATAGACACACTAATACGAACAAATAATATTAAAAGAGTCCTTTATTGATTCAAAGAGGTTTATAAGATACAATTTAGGTAGAGTTTCATCATACCCAGCCAAGGGATCCCTCCAATAGTCTTAGAGCCTAAATTTATAAAATAATGAAAAAGAGGGAGTAGAGAGTGTGGCATGTAAAGGGAATTAATAGGTCATGAATGATCTTAATTCATTCAATTGATAGTTACAACTAGCTTCAACACTTCTCCCATGCATTGCCTTAGGGATGAGTGGCCTTCAATGAGCCTTTTGAGGCATTAGGTGTCTATTTTTGGCCAAGGTTGAACCCATAAATAGGAGGATAATGACAACCTAGTCCATTAAATATACTCATGATATTTATAAAGCATAAAAGTGGCTCAATTAGGCCCCCCATGAAGCATTAAGTAGACACCTCCTTCTTGCTTGTTGACTAGGCTCAAAAAACTACCCCAATATTCCATAATGGCCATGATAAGTGTGCTTGCTCACATTTATGAGGAAATTAAATGGTTTTATGATCCTAAAATGACTCCCTTAACATCCCTCTATGCCATTAGTCATCCTTCCTTGTTGACCATATAGGCTTATTAGGCACTTAGACTTAATGACTTGATGTTAACTATTTGGATGAATAGGAGACCTAAATAAAAGATTAAGAATAAGTTAATAAGCATTTTATATGTTTTATTAATCACTTATCATCTTGAATTATGTCTTTTCAATAGTATACACCTGTAATTCTATTTACTTAGGTGACAAGGTCACCCTTTACAAGTATTCCTAGACTCCCCCTTTTGTGTAGACCTATATAAACCTTTATAGGATGAAATGAGAGTGTTTTTTGGCTTAAAAATGTGGAATGTGCCTCACACTATCCTTTCCCATGTAATTCAACTTTTCATCAAGCTTTGTGCCTTGAAAATATCATTAAGCCTTGCAAAAATAGTGTTTCAAATGGGTTTGTACAACTATTTGTACACACCAATGCCATGTGTGGGATATTATTAGAGTGTAATATGAGATAAAAGTGTATACCAAACCATTATAATTAATTTGGATGTAGATTATTGAATATTTTCTCTATCAAGTCAATATTAAGGTTTTAGGGAGGTTTAAGGGGGGTTTGGGTTCTTAGCAGTGGTTCATAAAGGTTAGGCCCTTAACCTATGAAACAATGCCTTTAGTTTATTATAGAAAAGGCACATCAACTTCCCAAAAATGATCAGAGACCCATGAATTTTTTTTATATATTTCTGATCTCATTAAGTTTCTCATTGGGTGACAATTATGTATTTTGTGCACTCTCAAGGCAATTTTGGGCCACAATGACCAATTTTGATCCTTTCTTTACAAACAACTATTACTTACACATATAAATATCCTTGAAAAATATCTCCATGATGGTTTTAGGTGTTATATATCTCCATTTTGTCCTTTATTTTAGTCTTTAAGTAGTCATGCTTTGCGAAGGTGTTAGACCAACATGCCAAAAGGTAGAGTTGTTGTATATTGACTCCAAACTAGATTTATGAAGCACTTGGCCACCATTTTTGGTATGAAATTCATCCCTTAGGGACCTTAGATCATCTGTGATAGGTTTATTAAGTCACTTACCTCTTCTTTATGTGCACAAAGTCTTGTGCCTAGGCATGCCCACAAGTGACTATTGGACATGGAGGCCCGTATAGGTGGCCATTAGGTAGCTTGACATGGAAACTTAGGGAAATAGAGTTTAAGAGGGGTGGTAGGACTATAATATCCACTTCCTTTATTTCCTCTATTATAAACACCTTATTTAGGACCTATATCAACATCATACACCTTCTCATGGCCTTAAGTCTGCTTAGGGTTTGGATATGTCACTAAGGTAGAGATGAGGTCTTGAGGGTCAAGGATGGCCTTAAGTCTTATAAGATTAGACTAAACTATTTTAGGTATTAATTTATGGATTTAAGGTCACCATAACATACATTTCCTTCTTATGTATACCTTATCATGTGCCCTCACTTTACCTAATCATCATCTCAGTCCCTCTTTCTCTTAGGTCTGTCATGGTTGTCATTGCTCATGCTAAGTGTTTGAAATAGATGGTGATGAAGATCTAAGTAGCCTATTTTATCTCTATATAGTGACAAAGTTAGGGCTCATGTAACATATTTTCAAGGTATAACCATATCTTTTTAGGCTTGGCTTCCCCAACTATGCTATTAAATCTCACCTATTCAATCATGTGCACATGCAAGTGTGTCTTGAGTGTTTAACCCAAAACAAGTAGGTACTTGACTTAATCACACCATCATGTGAGATATTGAGGGGTATAAATGTCATAATAACCATAAAATTCCCATTTACATGTTTATTGACATTTCCATTCACCTTAATTATGTACTCAAAATTGATTAAGCAAACCTAAATCACTGTACATGCCTGAGTCAGTGCACTTGATCATTCCTTCAAACTCCTTGTCCTTAAACAAAATGAACTCTATGGTCTACTTCTCTATCTGAGTTTCTCCCTAATGTGCCTATAATATTTCATGTTCAATGTTGGGAATAGGCTACTTGTAGTCCTATAGGTGGGGGCTAGATGTGATGACTATCAAAGGGTATTTAAGTAGGCTCCTGAGCAAGAGGAGTGATTCCATGTTATGATTTAGACCCCAATGGACTTCCTTGAATCCAAATCATACTCTTTTAAGATATCCATGTTCATAATCTATTACCTTTCTTTACATTTTTTGATATTCAATTATATGCGATCTAGGAGAACCCCTTTAAGGCTGAACCTGAGTTGGTTTTTTGTACTTGGTTATGATTTCTTAATGAATACCCACACTTGAATAGACCCTTTATTCATAGTTTCACTAGATCTTGATATAATTATGGGGAATTTGACCTATTTTCTATGTTTTAAGCTTGGGAAAAAAGTCTTGAACTTGTAAGTGGTAGTTATAGGGATTTATGGAGTTTTAATTTGGAACTTAGAGCCTATTATGAAGTCAATTTTCTTGGTGAAACCATTAGATAAAATAGGTTAGTTGAGAGGTTTATATGGACTATTTATTCTTACTCAAATGACCTATAAGGACCCTAGACAACCCTATTCATACACTCAACAAGGCAAGGCATTTGGAGTTCATTAATCAGACACATGAAGGGAGGATTTAAAACTTAGGATTTTATGAAAACCTTAAATTATACTAATGAACCTTAACCTCTGCTAAATTGGTCTATGAAGGTGTTGGTAGGTTTATTTCTTGTTTGGGACATAATGAGTTTGATCCTTCTAAAAGAATATCTTCCACATGAATTCATGATACATTTGATGACTCTATGGTAATATAGTGACCTTAAACAACATTCACCATGCACACTTAATCCACACTTACAATGAAGTTTAAATATGCAAGCAACCCCATTTAGAGGCAAGGTATTGTAGAATTTTAAGATTGATTTGATCATCACTATATTAAGGAAGAAAGTATACCTTGATGATTTTAGGAAATCATCATTAAACTTCAAATTAATGTTATTTTTTAGATATGTGTATTGAAGACCCTTCCTCATTAAGGGAACCCTACCTACAGTCTACAACTAGTGATAACTTAGATGTTATTTTCTCCCATATGATCACACATGTGAAACAAGGGTGGAGAATGTAATGGAATGACCTTGAGGACTTGTAGAGAGCACACACAACTACCATTTTATTTAACCTTACTAGAAACACACTGAAACTGTTTCATTCTTGACTCTGTGTGGATGTAAAATACAAGTTTGACTACCCTAATTTCTTAACCATTTTTCACAAAGAAAAAGAAACCATTATATAAACCATTTCCAAGGATTATAAGACCATTAAACCCCCTTCCTCTACCCAATATAGTAGGTTTCCATCTTCTCTCTCCTATCTATACTAAATAAGAACTTGAGGTGCTATCCATGGCTACCAAGGAGATTGATGGGAAGGAGGGGTCAATTTTTGATCTTTCTTGCCTTGAAAATATTAAAATATCTCACCTAATGTCTATACTAAATCCCCTATGTAGATACCTAACCTTTTTTTGACCATGTCCATATTGTACAAATTCATACATGTTTGAAAACTCTTGCAACACACTAGTTTCCTACATTTTCTTAGATTTTTAGACCTTAAAACATTATTGGTGGGTAGGAGGAGGGAAAATAGGGGTCAAAATGAATTTCAAAACATGAATTATAAATGGGGAAGTTTAAGATCCATTATTTCCCATGTGTAGGCCCCTTTAGTGGATAATAAGGCATTTGACTTATGAAAATACATCCCCTTTGCATATGAAACCATTTGATCATGGCATTATGGTAACCTTGAAGGTATTTGAAGGTGTGATTGATGGTCTTAGTGATGTTTTAGGGTCAAACTAACATCATTCCATGGTCAAATACCCCTTTTAAAGGCAATGAATATGACCTCAAGTGAAGGTTTAAAAGAGGCTATCTTAATATCTATCAAAGGACCTCAAAACATGCTAAAGACCTAGATAAGGTTAACACATATAATTTATAACATCTTTAACCCTTTGATTTTGCCCTATATTGAAATATTTCAACATATTTGGATGGATTCATGATAGGCCATAAGCTGCAACATTGGGTCATCTTTTATATGAGAAAGTTTACACTATTAGGACCACTCCAAGGCCTATTATAGATTTCCATGCATAACTAACAAAAAATAGCACTAGACACAATATTAAGAAAGATGAAAAGGATAACTGCCATGACATTATTTGACATTGCACATCACTTGAAATTTATGCCTTGACATATTAACCTATGATCCTCTTTTGGAATACTTTCATACTTTAATAAGCATGAAAGGGTGACCAAGGTGAGTTTAGTTTCTTACTACATAGGTTGATTCCTTTCTAGGCCTAAAGGTAGAAATAATTCAACACTACTGGTGAATTTGATGGCTTGACTTGCCTACTATTCAGTAGGACCTAGGATCTCTTGTATGTCACTCATGCCTAGATAAAGACGCTTTAACTGAACTAACACCTCACGAATAATATCTTGTATACCTTAAGGATTGTAACAAGCTTTACAAGACACATAATAAGACAGAAGGAAAATAATAAGGACACACAATATAAAATAATAAGAACACAACCAAATAAGCAACTAACAAGGCATGTGATACAACATTTGAAAGAAGGAAACCTAAAATAATTTATATAAGGATGGTTTTATGATTCTTAGTAATAATACTTAAGGAAAACCCCATTGACAAGGACAATGAAAAGCATTATTCTCTTTACATCTGGTAATAACATATAGTCTACTCCAAAGTCTATCTAACTTTGAATGCTTACCTAAATTATCACTGTATTCATCCCACTTGAGCATAATGTCACCTTGTTTAAAGGTCTTTGAAGAGTCTCTCTTGTCAAATGATCTTTTGACCTAGTCTTGATGAGATCACATAACATGCATAACATCATCTCTTATCTCTTCTAGCTCCCTCAATTAATTCACCCTAGCCTCCACTGCATCAATATCTATGAGTTCAAGTTGGTGTGTAAGTTACAAGGTTATTAGTTTCAATGATATGGGTGACCTTGCCTCTTTGCCATAAACAAGAAGATATGGTAAATGGCTAGTATACCTCTTGGGAGTGATCCTATTTTCCCATAAGACTATCCTTAACCTAGTATTCTAATCCCTTTGGTTGTCCTCCATTATTCTTATTATGATCCTAGTTATATTATTATTTATGGAATCTACAAGTCCATGTTGAGCATTGTTCTTGTTATTGAAGTATTGACATTGATGTTGTCATTGATGTTAAAGGTTCTTAAGAAAGGTGTTCATAAGGTCATTAAAGAATGTTCTTGTTTGATAATATCATTTAGAGGTATGACATTGTTTAAAGAGTATGTAAGGTATGTGAGAAAGGTATAAGAACATCAATAAGTGTTTTAATGTTAGTTGTCAAGTGCATGAGAAGCCCAATCATGACACTAGTCATAGCATGATGAGACCTTGTGAGAAGGTATGAACTTGGTGGCTTGGTAAAATGGATGTAGAAAGGCATAAGATAATGTATAAGGTTGTTTGAGCATGTATATGAGGCATTTTATTACTCATGTGAGTCTCATGATGAGCTTATAGGGGTAGGACTTATAGACCTAGTATGCAACCAGGGCATTTCTAGACCATGCTTGTCCTAATGAGGCATCATGATATATTTTCAAGGCATATGAAAAATGTTTGACATTTTTTGATCATGTGAGATGTTGTGTGAGCATGTAAGTTAGGTGGAGAGAACATGGAAAGAGGTTTTAAGTTTAGTTCAAGACCTAATGAGTTGTGAAGACTCAGGTGTAGTAAAGTAAGATGGTAAGAGCATGGACTAATGAGGTATCATGATAAGTTTCCAAGGAAATAATGGATATGTGAGAACTTTTATAGGTATGATATGTTGTTTTAATCATGTTCACAAGGTTTGAGGTCATGGTTTACAAGTTAAGGCATGAAAAGTGGTTTTGAAGTCTCTTGTGTGCACAAAATGAAGTGTCTCAACTTGATAAGGACTTTCACATGTTCATTGTTATGTGTAAAATTTGCATGGGAACTTGAGATATTAATGAGATATTTGGAAGGGTCCAAATATCTAAACATTAGTTTTATAAATGAGGGGCAATCTTTTATGAACAATCATTAACACCAGAAATAGTGTTAACCCTCTCTAAAACTTGAATAATGACCTGATATGAAATATATTGTTATAAACTACCCAAAATGGATTATAATAGCTAGATAAGTTATTGGAGGTTATATTAAAATATCAAAAGCACATCTAGGTGTGATTGGTTTGTTAGGTGAGTGAGTGGACCCTAAAAGAAAGGTCTTATTTCTTAGAGATTTATTTTAGCAGTTAGAGTTGACCAAGTAAAAGTTGATAAATAGATGGAGGATAGATATTGACACTTTTATTTTATGTCTATGTTAGTTTTTTATCAGATATATCAATTATGTGTGCTAAACTAGTCATCTGAGATAACCTATTGCTAACAGGCCTAATGATGCAAATAATGAGAAACCTAGGCAAAAGTGAGAAGGTTATTAGGTATATGTTATCATGGATTAGGGATGAATATAAATAAATGAATATGATTTTTAAGAATTTTAATACATTTTCATGATGGATATAAGTTTTAGATATCATTGTATATATCAAAAATTTGCTCTCAAGTTGACTTGTCTAGCTTAGTGAGGTCTGTGTATAATGAGGTCATAAGATTGGTTTGCAAGACTAATATTTAAATTAGAGAGTATGATAATTTTTTTGGATGTTGTTTTAAATATGTTATAGGATATTTTTAATTTATTTTAAGTCCTTGAGTATGTCCTTTTCGGTATCAAAATTTCAAGTTTCCATGACTAAGTTTTGAGGCTAGTTGGCAATTTTGAGTGGGCTACTTGTAAAGAAGGGTTTGAGTAATTTTGTCCTGAGTTTTGAAGTATAAATACTATAGTGATGACCCTGAGGTCATATAAATTTTTTATATGATATTTTTTTCCATATTTTTTTATAAAATTGTGTTTTATCTTTAGTAGTTCAAGACACTTTCTGGGTATGCACATGCCTAATTATGAACAATACTAATAACATGATTCAAGTGGTGATTGATGCTAAAATGTGTCATGGACATAAGATGAGATTATTATGGGTATATTTGAGTGATATATGATATTTTAATATCATTTGAGAATTTTTAAAGTGTTCAATGGATTTCAAAGGGTAATGTGTGCTAATGAAGGCCTAATTGAATTAGTTCTCCTTAAGGCCTAAAAGAGGTTTTGGTCTTCTATGATATGACTAAACTATTGTAATGTTTGATTAATGTTTTTGGAATGTAATAAGGTATATTATATTGAAAATATAAGTGGGAAATTGTGTATGGCTGACCAATAGGTGTATGTGCAAGAGCTTAGTATAAGAACAAGGCCTAATAGGCCTAATTGTCTAGCTTGAGAATGAGTGAGTTAGAGCATAATATATATCATTTTGAAGGAATAAAAGAGGTATTATAGACCATAATAAATGTGAAAATAAACTATCATGAATATATAATAGGGGTATTATAGGTGACTATCAAGGTCAAATGACCTAATCTATCTTAAAGAGACCTAGTGGAGTGAAGAAGCCTAGAACACAGTTTGAGAAGGCTAAGAGTGTAAAGAGCTAAAGAGGTGGTCATCATTAGTTAGTTGAGAAAAAAGGTGTATTAAATATGATCAAATAAATTAGGTGGATGATTTTGTGATGATTTATTGATGGGGTTGGTGCCTTGGAGCCTCCTTACAAGTTGGTGCTTGCTAAAGCCTAGCTAAGTTGGTGCTTAGTAGTTGGGGTTGGTGATTCATGTAAAGTGGGTGATTCACTAAATTTGATGTTTGTATTGTAATAATGTATTAAATTTTAAGATATCAGTGGGTTTTCTTTCCCTTGAGGTTTTCCCACTTAAAAAAGTGTTCTATGTGTTATTCTCTTGTCTCATGCTCATGATTCTTGATGTATTGATAGTTTACTATATTGATTTGATAGTTCATAAATGATAAGGTAAAGTGATAATTTTTTTTGAATATTGATTCAACCCCACTCTTAGTCATTTTAATTCCAAAAATTGGTATTATATCTTGGCTCTAACAGCTTGAAGGTGATCCTAAGAAGCACAAGATGTCCTGTGATCAATAGGAAGACAACAACATGTATGATGAAGAAGTATACTATGATAGTGAAGAAGGAGAAGCTAAAGTAAACCTTGAAAATGAGCTCATAAGTTCCATTTATTATTTTAAGCATTAAAATAAGACTATAAAGTATCTCAAGAGTCAGTTAGAAGGTGTCAACACAAGGTTTAAGTCAAAGGAAGTTGAGTATGACCAATTGAAGATAGAGTTAGATTCCTTGAAGGCTAAGTATGAGCAACTCATAGACAAAATGAGCAAGTTTGAGAAAGAGTGTGATAAGTTATAACAAGTCAAGAGTACTAACATCTAAAGACTAATCTGATATCCTAATGAAATAAAGGATAAGTCATCATGGGACCATGGGAAAAGGAGTAATCAGTCAAGAGGTAAGTATAAAAAAGTTATTTGCTACATATGTTATAATATAGGACACATTTCAAGATTATGCTCTAATAGAGATAGAAGGCCCTCAAGATTAAATAAGACATATGAATCACATAAAATGCATGATAAGGATCAAACATTGGTATGGAAGCCAAAGTAAGTTAGAATGGATCATATTAAGATCAATAGTCAAGATGGAATACTTGCCAAGAAGGAATGAAAGACCAAAGAGAATTCTATACTCAATCAGACTACCTTTCACATTCAAGATGAAGGCATGAAATGGTATATGGATAGTGGTTTCTTAAGCCACATGATATTAAACATTCATCTCTTTGAAGAAAAATGTTGTAAGAACAATGAGGTTTGGAGACAACTCAACTATTAATATAGTTGGCAAGGGTGTCTGGAGTTTGGACAATGGGAAGACCAAGACACAAAATGTGTTGTATGTGTAAGGTTGAAACATAATCTACTTAGTGTAAGTCAAATGTGTAAAAAATAACACACATTAATAGAGGATGTGAGATAAGGAGAGCCAAATTAGGAAGGCTAATTGATAATCTAAGAGGACTGAGAACAATCTATATGTCTTGAATGAGATAAAGAAGGAGATATACTTCATGAGCAAGATGGATGAAATTTGGCTTTGGAAAAAAAGTCTAGGTTAACTAAACTTTGATAATTTGGTCAAAATTAGAACTAAAAATTCTATGAAGAATATGCCTAAGATCACCAAACCTAAAAACATACTTTACAAGGCATGTCAACATGGTAAGCAAACTATAATAAGGTTCAAGTCTAAGGAGTAATATACTACAAGACCCTTGGAGTTAATACACATTAATCTCTATGGGCCTACAATAATTTAAATAATTAAATAAGATAACTACTTCATGTTACTCATAGATGATTACACAAGAATGACCTGGGTTGCATTCTTGAAAGAAAAGTTAGAAGCTCTTGACAAGTTCAAGGTATTCAAGGCTCTTGTTGAGAATGAGAAGAGTGAAAAGATAAAGTGCATAAAATATGATATATGAGGTAATATTTTGTCTAATTACTTTGATGACTTTTGTGAAGTTCATGGAATAAGGAGATAATTCTCAACAACTAGAACACCTCAATAGAATGGGGTAGTGGAAAGGAAGAATAAGATGGATCAAGAGATGGTTATAATTATGATAAATGAGTATATATTCTATAATGGATATTGGAGAGAGGCATTAAGAAATAATATTTGTATTTTGAATAGAGTAAAAATAAGGACTAATGGAAACAATACTCCTTATGAAGTATGGAAGGGCATACCTACCAATGTGGAACACTTTAGAGTATTTAGGAGTAAATATTTCATCAAAAGAGATGATAAAGACTTGGGAAAGTTTTATTCCATATTTGATGAAGGAATATTCTTAGGATACTCATAAATGTGCTCAACCTATAGATGTTATAACAAGAGGCTACAAAAGATAGTGGAAAATACCAATGTGAATATTGATGAGATAAGGGAATTACACTCACAGTCAAAGGACACTTTAGAGAATCTAGACTTCATGAATGAAGAGGAGAATATAGAGGTTGATGAAGAAGAATAAGAAGTTGAAGAGAGACAAGACTCAAAAGGACCCTCAACATAAATTTAAATAGATCACTCTAAATCTCAAATCATTGGCAACAAGAATGCAGGTATGTAAACAAGGAAAAGACTGGCAAATAATCTAAATCAAGAGAGTGTTGCTCTATTATCAAAGATTGAACCTAAGAATATTATAGAAGAAATCAAAGGCAAATTTTGGATAGGTGATATGAATGAGAAGTTAGACCAAATAGATAATAATGAGACTTGGGAACTTATTCCTAGGCCTAAAGATAAGAATGTCATTGGCACAAAATGGGTGTTTAGAATTAAGTTGAATGAAGATGGAAAATTCACTAAGAACAAGGCTAGATTAGTATGAAAGGGATATGCACAAGTTAAAGGGGTATACTTTGAGGATACATTTCCACTGTTAGCAAGATTGGAGGCCATAAGATTATTTATAGTATATACAAGATTCAAAAGATTCAAGGTATACCAGATGGATGTCAAAACTACCTTTTTGATTGAGAATTTGGAAGAGGAAGTATACATTGAGAAACCTAAGGGGTTTTCACTATCAAATTATAAATACTATGTTTTCATATTAAAAAATGCTCTCTATGGTTTAAAGAAAACTCCTAGATCTTGGTATGCTAGGTTGGATAGGTATCTAGTGGATTAAGGATTCAAAATAGGAGTTACAAATAGTAATCTATACATCAAGATAGAAGATGACCATTAGTTGATAGTAATTATTTATGTGGATGACATCATATTCATTAAATCATTAAGAACATGACCAAGGACTTTTCATAGGTGATGAATAAAGAGTTTGATTTGTCCATGCTAAGATAACTATCATTATTCTTGGGTTATAAATCACTCAATATGAAAAAGGTATAGTCATCTCACAAGCCAAGTAAATAAGCGAGATGTTGAATAAGTTTAAGATGGAAGATTAAAAGAAAGTGAGTACACCCATGATCATAGGGTTTAAGTTAAGCAAGGAAGATGAGTCTTCAAAGGTCAATCAAATGTCATATAGGTTAATGATTAGAAGTTTGTTATACACCACTACCTCTAGACCTGACACCATGCAAGTAGTAGGTCTTGTGAGAAAGTTTCAAGTAGATCTAAAGGAGAATCATCTATAAGAAGTCAAAAGGATACTAAAGTATCTCAAGGGGACTATGGAGTATGGATTTTGGTATCCAAAAGGCAAAGAGTTAAATTTGACAACCTACACAAATGTAGATTGGGTAGGAAGTATAGATGATAGGAAGAGTACTGGTGGAGGAGATTTATTCCTATGTGGGTGCTTAGTTTCATGGATAAGTAAGAAGTAACCATCAATATCACTATCTATTTGTGAGGATAAATGCATTGTATTAGCTTCATGTTTCACTTAGGTGTTATGGATGAGACAAACCCTAAAACACTACAAGGTGGAGTATGATGGTCATAGCCCTATTTATTGTGAAAATACAAGTGCAATAAGCATCTCAAATACCCTATCATGCAATTAGATACCAAGCACATTCACATTAGGTATTATTTTCTAAGAGATCATGTAAGTGAAAAAAGTTTCAAACTTCAATATGTTTCTACACATGATCATATTTTAGACATCTTGACCAAACCACTTGTAAAGGTAACTTTTGAACACTGAAGATAAGAATTGGGTGTAATTCCTTCCCCTAGTAATCATTAAAGAAGCCAAGTACTTAGGGGGAGCTAATCATGCTCATTAGATCTAAGAATAAGTTAGTTGTTACAAGAAGGTATGCATGGATATAAGATAATCATTTTTTTTTTATGTCTCATAAACTTATAATTATCTATGTTGAGTATTTTTGTTACAAGGAGTGTGATCCAAGGAGTTGCAGACATCACTTTGTCATTTATTTCAAAGGAGGAAAATACTAGGATGGGGAGATAAGGATGATTAGTATAAAATATTTTTTACCATCATTGGCAAAGGTGGAGATTTTTTAACATTGTTCCTATTGTTGAAGTATTGGCATTGATATTGTCATTGATGTCAAAGGTTTTTAAGAAAGGTGTTCATAATGTCATTGAAGAATGTTATTATTTGATAGAATAATTGAGAGGCATGACATTATTTGAGGATCATATAAGGAATGTGATAAAGGTATAAGAGTGTCAGGAAGTGTTTCAAGGTAAGTTGTCAAGTTTTAAGTGCTTGAGAAGCCTAGTTATGACACTTGTCATAGTATGATGAGACCTTGTGAGAAAGTATGAGCTTGGTGGCTTGGTGAAATGGATGAATAAAGGCATAAGAGGAGAATAATGTTGTTTTAGAATGTATATGATGAATTAGATAACTCATGTGAGTATCATGATGAGACTATAGGGGTAGGACCTACATGCCTAGTATGTAATGCAACCATTTCTAGATCATGCTTGGCCTAATGAGGCATCATGATCTATTTTCAAGGCATATAAAAGATGTTTAACATTGTTTGATAATGTGAGATTTTGTGTGAGCATGTAAGTGAGGTGAAGAGAACATGGAAAGAGGTTTGATGGTTAGTTCAAGACCTAATGAGGTGTGAAGACTCAGGTGTAGTAAATCAAGATAGTGAGAGCATGGCCTAATGAGGTATTAGGATCAGTTTTCAAGGAAATCATAGATAGGTGGGTATTTTTAAAGGTATGATATTTTATTTCAAGCATGTTCACAAGCTCTGAGGTCATGGTTTGCAAGTTAAGTCATGAAAAGTGGTTTTGAAGTTTCTCATGTGCAACAATTGAAGGGTTCTCAATCTGAGAAGGAATTTTAGATGTTAATTGGCATGTGTAAACTCTACATGGGAACCTAATATTTTAAGGAGAGATGGGGAAGGGTCATATATAATATCTCTAGGAATTATTTTTTGAAATGAGGGGCAATCCTTTATGAACAGTCATTAAGACCAAAAATAATGTTAACCCTCTCTAAAACCTAATAATGACCTTATGTGAAAGATATTGTTATAAAATACCCATAATTAATTGAAATGGATATATAAGTAATTAAAGGTTATGTTAAACTCTCCCAGGCACCTCCAAGTGTGATTGGTTTGTCAAGTGAATGAGTGGACCCTATAAGAATGACCTTATTTCGTAGAGATTTATTGTAATAGTCAGATTTGACCAAGTCAAAGTTGATAAATAGATGGATGATAAATATTGAGAATTGTATTTGATGTACATGGTGTTTTTTGAGTAGGATATAACTTTTAGGTGTGTTAAACTGGTCATCCAAGATAACCTATCACTAACAGGCCAAATGATACAAATAGTAAGAAACCCAAGCATAAGTGAGAAGGTGACTAGGGATGTGTTATCATGTATTAGGGATGAATCCAAATGTATATGTTTTTAAAGACATATAATACATTTTAATGATGGAAATAAGCTTTGGATATCATTTTATGTAGAAGTTTTTTTCTCTTAAGTTGACTTGTCTAGCTCAATGAGGTCTATGTACAGTGAGGTCATGAGATTGGTTTGAAAGACCAATATTTCCATTAGATCTTATGATATTTTTGTTAGATGTTATTTTGAGGATGTTTTATGATATCATTAAAGAATTAGAATTCCTTGAGTGTGTCCCTTAAAGTATCAAAATTTCAAGTTTCCATGAATGAGTCTTGAGGTTAGTTGGCAATTCTGAGTGGGTTACTTGCATAGAAGGGTTTAAGTACTTTTACCTTGATTTGTGAAGAATAAAGTATATGGTGATGACCCTAAGTGTAGACACCAAAATCATGTCTATTCTTTGGTCATCCTCCCCCTTGGTCCCCTTTGGTCCACCTTCTACACATTCCTAACCCACACACTTATTAATTTAAAATAATAACTTATTTTAAATTAATAACACCTCCCTTGACACCTCACCCATGACACATCACCCATGACACCTCACTCCACCTTGGATACCTCTCCTTGGATGCCTCCCTCACCCCATGCCAAATCTTAATTGCTTACACCCCATTTCAACCCTCCCACTAGCCTCTCGCACTCATTTAATCCACTTTTGGACCATTTTTCAAAGGCAATCAACCTTGGCAGTTAGAAGAATGGGCAGAAGGCTAAAAATAGCCTTTTTCTCATCTTTTAGCCATCGACGTCGGTTACCCGTCAGCCGATGCTGGCGGGATCACCGATGTCGGTTGCTTAAAACAACTTGAAGGCAAATTCTCTTCCCCCTGGGATGCTAAATCATCCCTAGTACGCTAAAATCACATCATTGGACACTGAATCACAGACCCAAAATTTGACCTCTCTTCCTCTCTCGGCTCTCAAACTTGGACATTAATAGGGACTCTCTGAAATCAATCAACAGACTTCAACCAACGCTCTTCTAGGTATAGACACAATAGGTACAAGCACTTTAAACACCTCTCACTCTACACCAAGCAAGAGCTAAGTATTCTTCTCCCCTCTTTACTATTTTAGTGATTTAGAATGTAGAAGTAATTAGTTTCTTTTCATTATTTCTAAACATTACCAACCAGATTCAGCTATCAACCAGACCAGATTTGACTTTCTTCTTAGAGAGGCTGAGAGGCCTTCCCCATATCCCTACTCCCTTTTGACAACCTATCCTCTACTCCTTGTCCCTCCTAAGACCCTATCTATTGCTCTACAAACTTGCACAAGCTCCCACAAACATCTTAGTCCATTTTGTTGATCACAGGTAGACCAAAAACTTGTCCAAGGCCATTGCCCAGTCTGACATCAACCATTGCCCCTATTGATGTCAGCAGACTAACTGACGTCGGCAACCTTAACCAACCAATGACGGCAGACTAATTGGCATCGATGACTGTGAAAGACCAACAACAAAATATAGGTATGCATTGTCTCTATTTCTTTTGCTTAGTCTTTCATTATTTATCTTTATTTGACATTATTTTATCAACTAATGGACTATCATCCCTCAAGGAAGTCTTTGCACTTCTGAGACCAAGCTTTTGCTTGGAAATCCACCTTACATCCATCTAACAATCTCTTTGTTTAAGTCTTTCTCTCTACAGGTGTCGTCCTCCACAGCCAAAGAGGAGTCCCTTCAATCGTCTGGATAACGGTGCGCAAACTTCATCTGGGTACGTACAAACCCCTGACCATTATCTTAGTTTCTTTCATCTTTTGAATGTGAAAAGTAAAAAAAGTTAGAAACATTCTGGCACACCCGATGGGACACTAGAATTTTCCTTGGGTTCATACTTTTTCATCTAAAAGCAAACTTTTCATATAGGTGCATTAGATCTCTTCTTGCATCCTTTTCTTCTATCTCTTTTGAAAAGACACCATTAGCAAGTTAAAAAGAATCTTTCTTTTTCTTCTTGTCACCTTTCCTCTTGCATCTTAGAGTAGTGAAGTTCATACTCTTCAACCTTTTCTCCACTTGTCTGCATCCGAACACACATTTCAATTTGGGCTTAAAATCTATTGCATTTCATTTCTGCCTGAATGCAAACTTAGCTCTCACATCTAGTAACTTAAAATTTCATTATGAATAAACCATAGTGCACTTATATTACACGACTAGACCACTTTCACAAATCAAACATCTAAACATACCTGAGACAAGGTCCGACTAGGATTTCATCACCTAGCAAATACCTTACCCTTCTTGGTAATCCTACTTGGACTTCACTACCAAGGGGAGAGCCCACTCTATTCTCTGGCAGAGTATAAACTCTAGGGGAAATATATACTGGCTAAGTGACCTAGCTTATCTCTGGGCTTGTGAAGTGAGGGGAGCTCGCTCCTTAGACCCAGGCCATGTACGGAACCTAAAACAGATCTTGAGCACCAAAACTAACTTGAAACCAACCTTAGACTGCTTCTTCTAAGACCCATTCTAAAAGCCAACTTCCCAAACACACTCTAAGGCATAAGCCAACATGATTCTAAAAATTTATTCTTAGGATTTAATGTTTAGGGTCTGCTTGTCTTCATCTACTTTTCTATTTTTATCTGGTTTTTTGAGCTAGTAAGGACGTTTTCTTCTTTCTTCCAAAAAATTTCAAATTCTCTGAGTTTTTGGAAAAACACAGTAACCAACATCAGTTTTTACACCGACGTCAGCAACCATCTTCACCGGCATCGGTTATCTGACCAACATTGGCAACCTATTTCATCGACATCAGTTTTTATACTGACGTCGATCATTGTCAAAATTTTTCTTCTCAAAATAGCAAGCTAAAAACCCAACCTTTTTGCTGTCAAACACAACCCTTTGGTTTTCTAGAACTGAAAAACATAGTTTCTAGAACCTGAACTTCTTGCCTTGAATGGTTTTTGATACGTAGTCAAACCAAGACTCTTGTTGACCACGCAAGGCAACAACCACTTCCACCTTCACCTTCCATAACCAGTCCTCTAATGGAGTATCATTCAGAGCCTGAATGAACTCCTACCCAACCAACCCCGACTCAACCCTCAATTGTTCTCGAAGGGGACCAAGACTTTGAAAGGTTCCTTGACCTCAATGTCAAGGCTCTTCAGCATTATCTTGTGAGAAGTCAAACCCGAGACTCTTTAGGCAACCCAATTTATGGGAAGCCAACCTCCTTAGTTGAGACGACAGTCATATCAATAACATCTGTAACTCAACCCATTGACACCCAGGCTGTCGCCTCAACTAATAACCCAACCATGACTAATCTTCTAAGTGTGGCTTCTCCTTCTATTTTTGGACCCACATCCATTGGGGTTTCGGCCCCCCATCAACCGCAAACTATTCAACAAAGTTTTACACCATTTCAAAACCTAGTTGTCTCCATCTCACCTACTCTTGCACCCATCAACACTAGGGTGGCTACTCATCCTTTGGCTAATATCACCACCATCCAACCACCTTTGGCAACATCAAGCCTAGTCGTGCCTTCTACCTTCACGACACAACCACCCCTGGCTTCAACATCTATCCCAATGGCTAGTTATCAATATGTTGCACCTATATAAACACAACCAACTATGTCATACGCCCCTCCTAATACCTTCCAAGCACCTTATAACCTAGGGGGCACCCCACCTACAAATCTATCAATTGATCTAATCAAAATGTTGATGGACAAAATGTCTAATCTTGAGACATCCATTTCTAGTTCAAGCAATGTTTTCTCGTATGAACAAATTTGTAATGAACCCATTCATCCTTCAGTCCCAATCCGACCATATCCAAGTCAGTGGGAACTCCCCAAGTTTACTCATTTTTAGAGTAAAAAGGACCCGCAACAACATCTATGAGCATTTAGACATGTTTGTTACCTTATAGCACATGATGATGCGTTATTACTATGCACATTTCCCATGTCGCTTTTTGGTGATGCCCTCGACTGGTATAGCTCCCTTACCAGTCATTCTATATTTTCTTTCACCCAACTAGCTCAACTTTTCCTTGACCACTTTTCTATCAACATCACCAAAAAGGTCTCAATCACAGACCTATACTCTATCAGACAATTTGGCGATGAATCCATAGCCAATTTTGTTGCCCATTGGAGAGGCTTAATCAACCAAATCTCCTTTTATTTAGCTCAACTCGAGCTCATTGAGCTCTTTTCACAAGCGTGTGCCAAACATATTTCATCTACTTTGCGGGTCCAAACATTTCACACCTTTGATGAATCTTTCACGATGGCTAGGAAGCTTGAAATATGTGCCATCAAGGCAAACAAAGTCAAATTGCGGAGTAAAAACCCCAACACCAAGTCAAATGACCCTTCCTCTAAACCTTCTTCTTCCCACTCCAAGTCCAAAGGAGTGGCAAACACTGTGGTCATTAGACCATCATCTTCAACAACAACCAACAAATCTGAACCTTCCACATCTCAAAGCATCACCAAACAATTCCAACAACGGTATATACAGCGTCAATATACTCCAATAGGAGAATCATACGCTTCAGTGTTGGATAAACTTGCCAAGCAAGGGGTCCTCAATCTCCCTCAAATTTGACCTCCTCAATTTGACCCCTCAAAAGCCATCCCTACATGGTATAGGGAAAATGACTTCTACAATTATCACCGTGTTAAAGGCCATGACATAAACAACTGCAAAACCTTTAAAAACATTGTCCAAGACATGATAGATAAAGGTGATCTTGTTTTGGATAACCCAAACGCACCACCTAATCAAAACATTGACATCTTTAGACAACCTTTTCCTAACCATCCCCCTAGCCAAAACAACGTGCAAACCATGGCTGATGACTCCCAAGAGCATAATATACACACAATCAACACGGTCTCGCCTCTTATGCCTAACCAACCTCTCTAATAGTCTAAAGAGGTTGGTCCATCGCAAAAAGAAGAGCCTTATTCTCCCACTTCTCTTCCACAAGTGGATGAACCGTCTTCTCCTGTTAATTCTCCATCGACCTCTCTTATATTGGAGGATGCCTTGACCATACCAGCACCACTAGCCTCACCCTCATCCTTCCTATCATCAATGGGGGATCATACTTTTCCTGCACCTCAACCACATGCCAAAGCCATCACCATCCCTATGCTCTACCCTCTTAAAGAGCCAAACTCTCCAATCCCTTCTCCATCGAGAGAAGAACTAGCCGCCTCACCCACTTCGACTGAAGAAGATTCGATGAAGGTTGATTTGAACCTTGCCCCTCACAATAGTAGTCCTCACACTAAACCAAAGAGGGCTACTAAATCCCATCAGAGAAATTTTCTCCCACCATCACCATTGCCATCTATTTTGGGCCCACACCCATCCACCTTAATAAGAGTGCTTCCTACTCCGACACCAAACAAAAACAAATCACCTCCATTACTACCAATGCCTAACAAAAACATACCTCCTTCAAAACATCCAATGCCTCCTACCATGAAAGTGTCATCTACGAATTTGGCCACACCACCAAACAAAAGGATGGTATGAAACACTCCTTCGACAACATCTAAACAGAAGTTGTCAACTTTTATTGCAACACAACGTGCATACCCATTAGCAGGTTCTTACACCTTGTTGTTACGTTGACTTTTGTAATCCTCTAACATCACTCTTCTGCCTATCAAACCATTTCAACCTCTTAGACCAAAACCATCTTGGTTCGATGACACTAAAATTTGCCAATATCATTACACACCTGGGCATGACATCAAAAATTGTTGTGCCCTTAAGGTTGCCATCCACCAATTCATGGAGAAAAACACCCCTCTTGTTGAGGATACTGTAAAAAAATCTCCAACACTGTCTCATGTCTCCCAAACCTCTTCACCTTCACACTCATCAACTCTCAGACCAAAACCATCTTGGTTCGATGACACTAAATTTTGTGCATATCATCACACACTTGGACATGACATTGAGCATTGTTTCACTCTTAAGGCTATCATTCGTCAACACTTCAAAAAGGACACCCTTCTCGCTAAGGATCCTTTTGACCACCCTTTCAACAAGCCATCGACACCATCCCTTGCATCTCAAACATCTTCACCTAAGTCGGGAGCCCATCATCACACTGTGGTTCCTTTACCACCTTCAACCCCATTATTTGAAATCAACACCATCAATGTGGCCAACAGGTCACAAATCATGCAGGATAAAGGGAAAGAGAAGGTTTCTCTCCCCCAAACATATCCATTCATCAAGTCTCCTCAATCATCAAAACCCAAGATTTCAATTTTGGGCACATCTCGACCAACTTATTCAAACCCAATTAATGACCCCATGGTGAAACAATGCCACTAAACCCCTGTGAAGACGTCTTTGTATGACCTCATTCAAAGCTCTCCACAACATCACCAAGCCTTAATCAAAGCCTTACAGGTAGTGGAGGTCCAACCTGAAGACTCCCAACCACTAGATGCCTTAGTCCAATCATTACCTACCTTTGCCTCCATCACTTTTAGTCATTCTGAGATTCCAACCTCCAACATGGAAGATCAGGATCTTGCCCTCTCAAACTAAATCTACCAGACATTCTCCTTGTCACATAAGCAACTGGGGGAATTTGACTCTATCCTTACTATCACGACCTCAACCAAACATCAACCGACCAAGCCTCGACCAAGCCTCGACCAAGCCTCGACCAAGCATCGATCAAGCCTCGACCAAGCATCAACCAAGACTCGACCAAACCTCGACCAAGCCTTGACCAAGCCTCAACCAAGCCTCGACCAAACATCATCCAACCAAACATGCCAACAACATATCAACCAACCAAACCTCGACCAAGCATCGACCAAGCCTTGACCAAACATCAACCAAACATCAACCAGCCAAGCATCGACCAAACATCAACCAACATCTTAATCATCTTCACATCCGACATAAACCAACATGTGACCACTATGGAAAGAAGTAAATGAGGCAAGTTTGCTCTAAATTGGCTCAGACCTTACATCATAATGCACAAGTGGGACTTATTGCCTGTCCTCCCTCAAAGGACAACCAGAACCTGAGCCCCTTAATGCTTTACATCTACGACCATTCTAATGTTAATCAAGTACTTGTTCACTTGACATTTAACTTGAGATCATCCTTTGAGTAATCCCTATCATCTTAATCCTCATTCCTTTTAACCCTATTCCCCTAAACAAATCCTATGTAACCCTTTTATAAAGTATGAATGCTTTTGTCCTAATAAAAGGGAGCCCTTAATCTTCTATAGTCTTGTCCATGACTAAAAATTTTGTCAAAAATAAATTGGGATGTCAAAATATCAAAAAGTCATAAACTCTAAAAGCAGACTGCTCCCTCGAAGGACAGCTATATCATCATTGCTATAGCTAATAGACTGCCCCCTCGAAGGACAGCTATTCAAAGCCCTCAAAAATGTATAAAGCAAAAATATAGACGACTCCCTCGAAGGATGGCTATGCCTAAAATCTTGCTACAAACAACACTCTCTTAGAAGCTTCCAGCATCGATCAGCTTCACAAATGACCACAAAACAAAATGACATCCCCATGTAGACTTCCCGCATTGATCAGTCTACCAAAAAAAAAAAGGGTCATGGACTTGACTTATAGTTGTTCTCAGGGTCTCTTATAAAAAGGGGAAAAGTTATCCCTACTAAAAAGGGTTACCCTATCACATCACCTACTCAAGGGATTTCAAGCTCATTTTAATGTCAAAGTGATTCGATTACCTCTCTAACACAACCAGTGGTCAACGATGTAATGCATGAACGGGGCTTTTGTTTCTAAAACCCCCTACCTATGCTATCATTATGGTCCTTGTCAATGAAAGGGAAAAATGCCTTTCACTTCCTCCATACATTTGGTCACATTCAACCAAATCATTTCTCAACCCAACCAAATCAAACCAAACATTTTTAGACCACTCACATGACATAGTCCATTTCACATAGTTTCTATGGACAACAATACACATGGAAGCTATCGACCACATAATTTATGTTAAGCATAAACCATTACTTGCTGAAGCATAAATAACCTCAATTCATTTTTAGCATACACCATTACTAATATGGAAAATTTCTAGGGATGAAAGACCCATAGCCAATGTTACAAAATACACCATCACACAATATGGAAAAGGCTGTAACATCTCATACCCTCATCATTTATAACCTGACCAAACCAACCTATCAACCAGCCTGAACTACATTGGTCTGAGGCCCTTCCAACAAGGGCTATGTAGGCAGCACTCAGATGACATGACGTCTTCTGGGGTTAGCTCGGCCACATCCATTTGTTCATCTATCTGATGGGCAAACCATATTACCTTTGACCATGACTTAACCTAACCAAACCAAACTATCAACATGTCTAAACTACATTGGTCTGAGGCCCTTAAAATAGGAGTTATGTAGGTAGCACTCAGATGACATGACATCTTCTGGGGTTAGCTCGGCCACATCCATTTGTTCATTTATCTGATGGACAAACCATATTACCTTTGACCATGACTTAACCTAGTCCAAACCAATCATCAACCATTTTGACTCCTCACCTGAACTACATTGGTCTGAGGCCCTTCAAACAAGGGCTATGTAGGTAGCACTCAGATGACATGACATCTCCTGAGGTTAGCTCGGCCACATCCATTTATTCATCTATCTGATGGACAAACCATATTACCTTTGACCATGACTTAACCTAGTCCAAACCAATCATCAACCATTTTGACTCCTCACCTGAACTACATTGGTCTGAGGCCCTTAAAACAAGGGCTATGTAGGCAGCACTCAGATGACATGACGTCTCTTGGGGTTAGCTCAGCCACATCCATTTGTTCATCTACTTGATGGACAAACCATTTTACCTTTGACCATGACTTACCCTAACCAAACCAATCATCAACCATTTTGACTCCTCACTTGAACTACATTGGTCTGAGGCCCTTCAAACGAGGGCTATATAGGTAGCACTCAGATGACATGATGTCTCCTAGGGTTACCTCGGCCACATCCGTTTGTTCATCTATCTAATGGACAAACCATACTACCTTTTACCATAACTTAACCTAGTCCAAACCAATCATCAACCATTTTGAATCCTCACCTGAACTACATTGGTCTGAGACCCTTCAAACAAGGGCTATGTAGGTAGCACTCAGATACATGACATCTCCTGGGGTTAGCTCGGCCACATCCATTTGTTTGTCTACTTGATGGACAAACCATTTTACCTTTGACCATGACTTACCTTGACCAAACCAATCATCAACCATTTTGACTCTTAGCCTGAACTACATTGGTCTGAGGCCCTTCCAACAAGGGCTATGTAGGCAGCACTCAGATGACATGACATCTTCTAGGGTTAGCTTAGCCACATCTGTTTGTTCATCTACTTGATGGACAAACCATTTCACTGTTAACCATGACTAACCTCATCCAACCCACATCCATAACTGACCCTCTTCCTCCCTTTCGGGGAGAACTACATCGGCCTGAGGCCCTAACGACTGGGGATATGTAGGCAGCACTCAGTTGACATGGGGTCCTTTGAGGTTAGCTCGGCCATTCCTTCATCCATCCATCTAATGGACCAACTATCTCAACCTGACTCGACCACCAACCTTGGAGATCATGACTATCTCCTCAGACCACAACCACTTTCGAGACAACTATGCCTTGGTTGTTTGCATACATGGTACCTCACGAATGGTTAGCAAAATTGTCTACAACCCATATTTTGACCTTCACAAGTATTGGATCGCGAGTAAGTTGATACACACTACTTGTGACATTTTCATGTTTTCTAGGAGCACTTCCTGAGCCTAGGATACTAGGAACACGATGACCAATTAGAGCTACAGCTTGGATCAAATAACCCAATTAGCTATGACTAAATGCTGGGGACTAGTTATTTCAATTTTAGCACTCTTCGACCTTTAACCTGTGATAATTTGACCTGACCATCTTGTGAAGTGGTATGTGCGCAATCTCAACTATTGCAGCGCTCACACTCAAACTTCACCATACCCATCCACTATATATCAAATCGACACCCGATATCAGGGTCCCTTCCCTCGACTCTCGCTTTGAGAGGGAATACCTCATCCCATAATTGGGGCAACCTACATTCATTTTTGTCTTGCAATTCATTAGAACAACCAACAAGGCAAAAATTACCTCATCCCATACCTGGGGCAGCCTACTCCTATTTTTGTCTTGCAGTTCGTCAAGAACAACCAACAAGACAAAAAGGGGCAAATGTAGACACTAAAATTGTGTCTATTCTTTGGTCATCCTCCCCCTTGGTCCCCTTTGGTCCACCTTCTACACATTCTTAACCCACACACTTATTAATTTAAAATAATAACTTATTTTAAATTAATAACACCTCCCTTGACACCTCACCCATGACACATCACCCATGACACCTCACTCCACCTTGGATACCTCTCCTTGGATGCCTCCCTCACCCCATGCCAAATCTTAATTGCTTACACCCCATTTCAACCCTCCCACTAGCCTCTTACACTCATTTAATCCACTTTTAGACTATTTTTCAAAGGCAATCAACCCTGGCAGTTGGAAGAATGCACAGAAGGCTAAAAATAGCCTTTTTCCCATCTTCTAGCCACTGACATCGGTTACCCGTCAGTCGACACCGACGGGATCACCGACGTTGGTTGCTTAAAACAACCTGAAGGAAAATTCTCTTCCCCTTGGGATGCTAAATCACCCTTGGGATAATAAAATCATAGCATTAGATGCTGAATCATAGACCTAAAATTTGACCTCTCTTCCTCTCTCAGCTCTCAGACCTAGACATCAATAGGCACTCTCTGAAATCAATCATCAGATTTCAACCAACACTCTTCTAGGTATAAACACAACAGGTACAAGCACTTCAAATGCCTCTCACTCTGCACCAAGCAAGAGCTAAGTATTCTTCTCCCCTCTTTACTATTTTAGTGATTTAGAATGTATAAGCAATTAGTTTCTTTTCATTATTTCTAAACATTACCAACCAGAGTTAGCTATCAATCAGACCAGATCTGACTTTCTTCCCAGAGAGGCTAAAAGGCCTTCCCCATATCCCTATTCCCTTTTGACAACCTATCCTCTACTCCTTGTCCCTCCTAAGACCCTATATATTGCTCTACAAACCTGCACAAGCTCCCACAGACATCCCAGTCCATTCTGTTGATCACAGGCAGACCATAAACTCGTCCAAGGCCATTGCCCAGTCTGACATCGACCATTACCCCTACCGATGTCGGCAGACTAACTGACATCAACAACCTTAACCAACTAATGATGGTAGACTAACCAGCGTCGGTGACTATGGAAGACCAACAGTAGAATAGAGGTATGCATTGTCTCTATTTCTTTTGCTTAGTCTTTCATTATTTATCTTTATTCGACATTCTTTTATCAATAAGTGGACTGTCATCCCTCAAGGTAGTCTTTGCACTTCTGGGACCAAGCTTTTGCTTGGTAGTCTACCTTACATCCATCTAACAATCTCTTTGTTTAAGTCTTTCTCTCTACAGGTGTCATCCTCCATAGCCAAAGAGGAGTCCCTTCAATCGTCTGGATAATGGTGCACAAACTTCATCTAGGTATGTACAAACCCCTGACCATTATCTTAGTTTCTTTCATCTTTTAAATGTGAAAATCGAAAATAGTTAGAAACACTAAGGTCATATAAATTATGTATATGATGTTTTTTTCCATGGTTGTTTATCAAAAATGTGTTTTATCTTTAGTAGTTCAAGATAGACTTTTTAGGTATGCACATGCCTAATTATGAACAATACTAATGGTATTATTCAAGTGGTGATTAGAGTTAAAAGGTGTCATGTACCTAATATATCTTATTAGGGGTCTATTTTAGTGACATATGATATGTATCTACCATTTTATAATTTTTAAAGTGTTCCAAGGAGCTCAAAGGGTAATGTGTGCTAATGAAGGCCTAATTGAATAAGGTCTCCTTAAGGCCTAAAAGAGGTTTAGGTCCTATATGCTATGAATGACCTATTTTAATGTTTTATTCATGTTTTTTGAATTTAATAAGGCCTATTTTATTGAAAATATACTTTGGAAAGTATGTATGGCTGACGAAGAGGTATATGAGCAAGAGCCTTGTATAAGAACAAGGCTTAATAGGCCTAATTGTCTAGCTTGAGAATTAGTGAGTTGGAGTGAAAGATATAGAATTTTTAAGGACTAAATGAGGTATTTTAGACCATCATAAAGGTGTATTAAGAATATCATGAAGATATAATATGGTTACTATATGTGAATATCAAGGTCAAATGACCTAATATGTTGTGAAGAGACCAAGTGGAGTGAAGAAGCCTATAATGCAGTTTAAGAGGGATAAGAGTGTGAAGAGATAAAGAGGTGGTCATAATCAATTGGTTGAGAAAAAATGTTTCCTAAAAAATATCAAGTAAATTATGTGGATAAGTTGGTGCTGAGTCATCTAGGGGGTTGGTGCCTCCTTGCAAGTTGGTGCTTGATAAAGCCTAGCTGAGTTAGTTCTTAGCTAGTTGGGGTTGATACTCCATGTGAAGTGGGTATTCCACTAAATTTGATGTTTATATTATATAAATTTAATCCATTTTCATATATCAATGGGTTTTATTTCCCTTTATGGTTTTCCACTCAAACAAGTGTTCTATGTGTTATGCTCTCGTCTCATGCTCATGATTCTTGATATATTGCTAGTTCACTATATTGCTTTGATAGTTCATGAATGATAAAGTAAAGTGATAAAAGTTTTTGAAGACTGATTATCCCTTATTAATAATTATGATTAAAAAATTACATTAACCTATGGATAGTTATTTGAGTAATAACTAAGGTATATGCCATGGTTAAGATCCCATCCACTCACCCTTACACTACTAAAGGCTAGTGCATTATCTGATATAATGGTGGAAGGGACTCCAAATCTGGTCAATAGACTATCATAGAACTCCAAAAATGAGTTCTCATTTTACTTATTAAGTGTAAATTCCTCCACCCACATATTAAATTAGTCCATATTAGTCAAATACACTTATGCCCTACACTAGATTGAGGATGCATCATACCTACAAAGTCTAGGCCCCACTACATGAAGGGCTGCTCCACTTGAATAGGCTTGAGAGGTAATGAAGCTAGTATTTAATTTCTTATGAATATGGAAATTTTTTGGCACATAATAAACTAACCATGATAGTCCTTGAACAAACTTTGACAAACATATCTTGATCTTATGATCCTTTCCATTGTGGTTTTGGCTTCACTCCTGAAGGCCCATCATGAAACTGGTCTATGAGCTTGTCAATTTGCCTAGTTTATACACACCTCAAGAGAATGCCATCAAGGTCATTTTTGAAGAGTAACCCATAAATCAAGACATAAGGGATGGATTTAAGTTTTAAGTACCTCCTTATCCTATTTAGGCTTATAGGACATTCTCCCATTGGGAGAAACCTCACCATGTGTTGGGTCTAGCTAGAAGGAGATGTAGGTTTAACTGCTCATTGATCACTTCACATTTCCAAAACCACTTTCTTATCCTCATTCACATTTAATAAAAGGTGTCCAAACAATAACATACTCCTAACCAAATTGGTGAGATTCACTTATATGTCATATTCTATGCATTTTGTCACCCACCCAACCCTCGTCTTACTCAAATATCTATCAAGTATGAAGTCCTTGATGCTGGGGTGGACCACCCTGACATAGTTTTTGTTGTTAGGCACCATTTGTATAAATTTATTGATACCTCTCATGAATAAAATTACATGTTTTTAAAAAAAAATTATACCTCTCTTCATACCCCTCCAATGCTTGGCTAAAGAAGGCTATGGGTTGCTCAAGACCCTCACTATTTTGCTACATATGCATGGCAGAGATAATATCATTGCTTGAGAAGGCATATAAGAAGAAATATCTTGAAAAATTAGTGTTGAAGAGGGTGGTAGCTTGGGTAATGGCATTATTGATGGATTCAAATCTTATTTTTTCTTCTTTAGTCCATGAAAACTCTTTGTGTTTTTTGAGCATGAGAGTTATAGGCCTTACCAATTCTGAAAATCCAAGTATAAACCCCCTGATAAAATTGATTTTACCTAAGAAAATATACAATCACTTATTGTATTTGGGTAGGGATAAAACAAGGATTTCACTTATTCTCTTAAGGTCTATATAGAGGCCTTCTTTTAACATAACATGTCTTATAAGTCTATCCTCATGGACTATAAAGATATACTTTTTGGGATTAAAAGAGACCCCATACTACCTGTGCCTATCAAATACCAACCTTAAGTATGTAAAATAATTTTTTGGGATCCTTGGAGAATAATGTGATGTCATTAAGGTGTATGGGGTACCATCTCATTGATAAGTCCTTGGAAGGCTACATCCATTGCCCTTTAGAAGGTGGCTCCTACATTAGACATTCCAAAGGTCATCTTCTTGTAAGCATAAGTGCTCCACTTAGTTTTGAAGGTAGTCTTCTATTGATCCTCCTCCTTTACTAACACTTAATTATAACATGAGTATCCATAAAGTAAGGAGAAATGATATGAACCTACAACCTTTTGAAGAATCTGATCTATGGATGGCAAGGGGTAGTGGTCTCTTAATGAAACCTTGTTGGTATCCCTAAAGTCCACACATAACCTTATCTCCCCATTCTTCTTCCTCATAGGAACATGATTTTATACCCATGAAGAGTGTTTTATGGGGAAGATGATGTTGGATTAAATGAGTTTGATTAACTCTTTCTTCATGAAGATCTCAATCTTGGGGTTTACCAATCTTTGTTTTTGTCTTACAGGCCTAGCACTTACCTCTAACTCTATGGTATGTTGAGCTAAAATAGGGTCAAAATCATTCATGTCATGATACTCCTAAGCAAATATGTCTACAAATTATTGACATAAATATATGAAAGATAGCTTCCCCTCTTTGGTGTTCACTTTTCCTAGTTTGAGTAGGCTATATTGGAAAATTATGACCTTATCATAGTGATCCTCCTTTGTGGATATGCTAACTTTATCTTTCCTTAGCTGATCATCTTCATTGAATATATTTTCCAATTTCACCATTCCCTTAGGTAACTTGTTTGTCCTCAGTTGGACAATATGGTCCCCATACTACTATTTCAATCTACCTTGGTTTCTTGAGAATAATTCTACCTCCTGCTACAAGAAACATGCTATATACTTATCATTTTGAAATACCCACCAACTAGCCTCATTGTTAGGGACCGAAAGTATACATACTACTTTTATTTGAGACTAATCATTGATTTCCTTGATGTTTGAAGAATAATGAATAAGAGGGGGGTGAAAATATCTTCAAAATTTTTCATTCAATCCCATTTAAACATACATGAACCATTCTATCAAGCATGCACATCTTAGCAAACATAATCATCAAATCATAAGAGCAATGAAATATATGAATATAAAATATACATGGAAAAACCTTAAAATGAATAAACCCACTGATGCATCAAATGGATTATAGTCCTATAGTATAAAAAATCAATCTTTAGTGAATCACCAACTCTATATGGATCACCAACCCCAACTAGCTCAACACCAACTCAGCTAGGCTTTAGCAAGCAGCCACTTGAAAGGAGTTACCAACCCCATAGATGAATCAAAATTAACTCAAATAATTGATACATTTGATCATATTTATAAACCCTTGTTTTTCATACAACATATGATGATCTTCTTCCTCATCTCTTCACTTACTTCTATCCTTCTCAAACTAATTTCTAGCCTTCTTCACTCAACTAGCCCTCTTCATGGCTTGATTAGGTATGCTGACCTTGATCCTCATATGTATAGCCTATGTATATATTAAAAAATAATATGATGGTATTCATAACATCCTTATACTCACTAAATATCTATATCATTTTGTTGTTCTCTGTACTCTCTCTAAGCACACCAAAATAGGCCTAAACTACCTAGTATTTATACAAGTCACTTGATTATATCCTTCTTAGTCAAAAACAAAATTATATTATTATGTCAAAAATTTAATAGATCTTATAATATTAAAATAATATTCCTTAATCATGAATCAACCTATACATTAGGTCGACCATAACTCAATTAGCACTTACTCATCTTTTAGGCTTTAAGGAAACCTAATAGACCTTCTTAGCAACACACTACCCTTTGATCTTCTTGAAGAATATTCAAAACACCTCACATGGAAGAAAAACACCATATACCACTCTAATATACCTTATCAAAATTTAATTTATGTATATAACACCTTTTAGGTCCAACCACTATTTTAACCCTTTCTCAAAACACTATTTATAAAAGGCCCATGCATACACAAAATCTATCTTGAAAAATTGGGGCATAAACTAAATTTTTCCAAATAAACATGGAAAAAAACTACATATTTATAAAACTCATGACCTAAATGTCATCAAAAAATTAATTAGATGCTTTAACTTAGGGTATACATGCTCAAACTTTGCTCTGCAAGAAGCTCACTCAGAACTGTCAACTGACTTCAAAACATAGTTAAGGAAACATGAAATTATGACACTTGATTGAATGGATTCAAGGGAATTAAATGAATTAACAAGATATTATAATATCCTAAAAGTAACCTCTATCAAAAGGATTAAAATTACTAATGGTAACTATTGGTCTTGTAGACCAATTTGTTGACCTTCTCTCTCACAGACTCCACTCAGCCATATAAGCCATTTTAGCTTCAATGTTACAATATATTAAATTGAATTTCAAGCTTATAATAATAATTAATAGATAATTACAATCTAAAAAAATATCATCATACACTTCAATCCATCACTCTTACATGAAAACACATTAGGAATCATCTTCTCACTTCTCCTTGATTTTCTTATTAGCTGCATCATCAGGTCTATTAGTGACTAATCAACTTAGATCAAAAACTTTGCACACATAATATATTGAAACTATCTAAAAAAATTCATGAAAAACAACTACAAATCTCACACTTTGATCTTCATCTACTTAGAAAATTTGACTTGGTCAACTCTGCCTGCTACAACAAATCTCTAAAAAATAAGCACTTTCTTGTAGGGTTTGCTCACTCACCTAAGAAAATAACTCACATAAGAAAATAATCACACCTATAGATGATCAAGAGAGTTTGATTCAACATCCAATCACTTATTTAGTCATCTCAAACCATTCCAAGCTTTTTAGAACAAGATCTTTAACATTGGTTCATTGTTACGGTTTTTTGAGGGTTTGGACCAACTTCCAATATTAAAGATAATTCATAAAGATTATATTCTCTTTCTAAAAACAAATGATTGAAACTTTGATGATAACCCTTCCTTATCTACCATGAATAGCTTAAGTTATCATGCAAATGTTGTATGTACCAACAACCACATGAAGAACCTTCTTGGGTAGACAACTCTTTTTTATGTGTACTTGAGAGCGCTTAAAACATTTTTCAAGCCTTTTCATGAAAAACTTGATATGAAAATTTATGAACATACTTGAAATAACATTACTCACATCTGCCAATGATCACCTATTCACCCATGTCCTAGAAACTGATCTTGATATCTCATTTAGCCAACATTTATATTTTTGCTTTCTATGCCTTGACCTGTAAGTCTTATTAGGCCTTGAGTCTAACATTCTAGCCACCCTATAGGCTTCATCTTAAAAATTTCATGTGTTTCAATGCCTCTTGTGTATGCTCAAGCAAACTCATATAGTCACTTTTATTTGTAACTTCAATAGATCATCTTTATGTCTCACTCAGAACATCTTCAAAGCTACGTATTGATCTTCAAAGCTTGACTAAGAATTTTTATATCTTACTTGGAGCATCTTTAGAGATGCATATGCAGATATTTAGAGTTGACCGTCTAGTAATTTTCAAATCCCTCAACACCTCATGTAAAAACTCAAATAATATCTCTCATACTCAAACACTATCAAAATATCTCTCATGATCAAACACTATCAAGTATTCTTTAGAGCTACCTACCAGATCTTTAGATCATACAACTTATTCTTTGAATCTCACTCATTTCATCATGATACCTACACATACCTTATCACAAGTTCTAGATAAATCTTTGCAAGATACTAGACATTTGACATACTTACCTATAATTACTCATGCTAATTCTTAATGATATCACTCAAGCTAACATAAGAACATTCTTCAAATAGTACTCTCACATCAATACATTAATACAGAAACAACACTCACTATGATATAAAAATAACTCATCAAGCACACACCTAAAATCTTACTTTATCATGTGCTTTCACAATAAACTTTTGACATCAATTATAACATTAATACCAAAAATCAAAAACTAATGATAATGCTCAACAATCTCCCCCTTTGTCATTGATGGCAAACACACTCATAAAAACTATGTCAACCACTCTTGATGTTAATCATATATTAGACTTGGTTCTTACATTTTCTCACCCTTTATGATCTTTTCCCTCCTTTTACATTAATGATAAAGGTCTTTCATAACTATCATCTCTTTTAGAATGAACTTAGATTACATGACCACTTCAACATAGATCAAGTTCAGTCAAAAACATAAATATTTCCCCCTCAAACCAAGTTTTCATGATGATTATATTTAAAATTAGACATCAAGGGTCACCTTTAATTACAAGAAACATACTTTCTACCTTTGAGCTGAGACTACCTCTCAAAGATACTAGATGGCACACAATCTTCAGAAACTATGACAACCACCTATGATAACCATTCTCAGAAACTTATCTCAATCATATATATATATATATATATATATATTCATGACACTTATTTTATGGTTTTAATGACATCATTATACTTACCAAATATCTATATCATTCACTTATTCTCTACACTCTCTCTAAGCACACCAAAATAAGCGTAAACTACCTAGTTTCTATACAAGTCACTTGATCATATCCTTCTTAATCGGCCAAAAAATTATCTTATTATATAATACATATAATATATATTATCATATTAAAATAACATGCCTTAATAATTAATCAACCAATACATTAGGTCATCTATAGCTCAATTATCCCTTACCCCTCTTTTAGGCTTTAAGGAGACGTAATAGGCATTATGAGCAACGAGTTACCCTTTTATCTTATTGAAGCATATTAAAAAAACCTCAAATGATAGAAAAAAATCATATGACACTATAATATACCTTAAATTTTTTTTATTTAGGTGTATAACATATTTTAGGTCCATCCACTATTTGAACCCTTTCTCAAAACACTATTTATAAAAGGTCTGTACATACATAGAAAATATGTGTTGAAAAACTAAGGCATAAACTCAATTATGTGAAAAAACCATGGAAAAAAATTACATATTAAGAAACCTCATGACCTTAGGTTCATCACAAACTTCATCAGATGATTTAACTTAGGGTATATAGGCTCAAACTCTTCTTTGCAAGAAGCTCACTTAGAACTACCAACGGACTTCAAAACATAATCAAGGAAACATGAACTTGTGAAAATTGATTGAATGGATTAAAGGGATTTAAATGCATGAAAAAGTATATTATAACATCCTTAGAGAAACCTTTATCAAAAGGATTACAATTACTAATGGCAACTATTAGTCTTACAAACCAATCTGATGACCTTCTCTCTTATAAACTCCACTCATCTAGATAAGCCATTTTGGATTCAATGTTCCAACATATTACATTGAATTTAAAGCTTATGAAAATCATGTATATATCATTAAAGTACTATAAAACATCATAATAAACTTCATCCATCACTATTACTTGAAAACACATCAAGAATCATCTTCTCACTTCTATTTGATTTTCTTATTGTTTGCATCACTAGATCTATTAGTGATTGATCAAATTAGATCACCAAATTTGAACACCTAAGATATAAAACCTATCAAAAAACCTTCATGAATAACAACTAAAAGTCTCACACTTTGTTATTCATCCACTTAACAACTTTGACTTGGTTAACTCTACCTGTTACATCAAATCTCTAAAAAAAGCAGTTTCTTGTAGGGTCTGCCCACTCACCTGAGAAACCAATCACACTTAGAGATGATAGAGAGAGTTAAAATAAACCTAAAATCACTTGTATATTCATATAATTTTTTTTAATCTTTTTATAATAATATCTTCAACATAAGTTCATTTTTATGGTTATTTGAGGATTTAGACCAACTTCCAGTCTTAATGATCATTCATAAAGCTTAGCTCCTCTTTCTAGAAACTAATGCTTGGAAATTCAATATAGAACCATTATTTATCTACCATGAAAAAATTAAGTTATCATATATATGATTTATATGCCAATGAGCACTTAAAAAATATTCTTGGGTAGACAACTCTTTTTCCATGCACTTGAAAGCCCTTAAAACTTTTTTCAAAACTTTTCATGCAACCCATGATATGAAAATTCATACACATACTTGAAACAAATTTACTCACCTTTGTCAATGATCATCTACTCACCCATGTCTTGGAAAATGATACTGATATCTAATATGGACACCATCAATATTTTTACTTTCTATGCTTTAAACTGTAAGTCTTGTTAGGCCTTGAATCTGACCTTCTATCCACCCTGAAGACTTCATATTAAAAATTTCATATGTTCCAATGCCTATTGTGTATAATCAAGAAACCTCATATAATCCCTATTATTTATAACTTTAATAGATCATCTTTTTGGCTCACTTGAAGCATCTTTAGATCTCCTTATAGATCTTTAGAGCTCAACTAAGGATCTTCATAGCTTACTTTAAGCATCTTTAGAGATGTTTATGCATATCTTAGGAACTAAACTTCTAATAAATTTTAAAGCCCTCAACACCTCATATACAAACTCAAATAATCTCTCTCATGCTTAAACACCATTAAGTATTATTTAGAGCTTTAATGAAACATCTTCAGAGCTACCTACCAGATCTTTGGAGCATACAAATTCTTCTTTGGAACTCACTCATTTCATCATGCTACTTGCACATAACTAATCACGAGATCTAGATAAATATTTGAAAGATACTATAAAATTGACATACTAACTTGTACTTACTCATGTTGATTCTCAATGATATCACTCAAGCTGACTGTAGACACTAAAATCGTGTCAACTCCCCTGGTCATCCCCCATTTTATTCTTCTTCTCTTATTCAACCCTTGTCGATCACTTTTTCCGTTAGCCTTGACCTTGGCAGCATGTAACAATGAGCGCAGAGCTAAAGCTAGACTCTATCCCCATTGTGCATCTGCTGACGATGGTCGTTACTCGGCCGATGTCACCGACGTCGGTCACTTATCGGCCAACGTCGGCAATCTTGCCGACGTTGGTCACCTTCCCCTTATCCGTTATCAGTTATCATTCGGTTCCCAATCAGTTTTCCGAACGGTTATCAAACCATCTCTCAAACCATCCCTCACCTTCATCAACGTCCGCCGATCAATCCAAACATGCGAAATCAACTAATCAACCAATCGATCGAATCCTGAACTTGGACATTCACAGACTCTTGCAATCAACACTCTCGTGATCAACCAACTCTGACATCAACCAATCTGCATTCGCTTCAATCCGGCACTACACAGAGAACTTCAACTATGGCTTTCATCACGTCTTCTGACAGGTAAGTATTTTCTCTATTTATTTTCATTTCTTTCTAATTATTGTTTGTTCATTATTTCTGTCATCCCGAATCTTCAAACCACAGACCCAAGTTTTGAATATCTCCTTTACATCCCTGCCCACTACCCCAATCTATAACTCTGTCCAGACTCGACTAAAACCCCCAGACTCTGTCCAAACCCGACCTTACCTTGCCCAGACCCTGTCCTGACCTTATCTCGATTCTATCAGACCCTATCCCGACCCTGTCTAAACCTTGTCCCGATCCTGTCAAGAACCTGTCCCGACTCTCCCAGACCTTCTACAACTTGTCCAGAACCTGTCTCGACTGATGTCGGTCACTGCCCCGACTGACGACGGCACCTCAACCGATGCCGGCACCTTCCCCGATCGACGATGGCACCTCAACTGACGTTGGCACCTTCCCAGACTGACGCCGGTGACTGTGTAGAATAGTGCTGCATATCAGGTATGCACTTTAATTTTTTGTCATTTATTTCTGTCATTTTATCTTTTATATCTACTTCAGTCCAATATTCTGCTTTTTTATCAGTGGGTTGATATCCTTTTAGGAAGTCTTCGTACTTCCAGGATCGGGCGTTCACCTGACAGCCCACCATATCTTTGACTGACGTTTTTCTATGTTTTAGTCTCTTTTCCTCGTAGGTGTCATTCCTCCACAGCCAAAGAGGAGAATCTTCCAATGTCTGATTTTAGTGCGCACAACTTTATCAGGTATCTTCTAGCCTTGACCATTTCTTTTAGTTTCTTATTTCTTCTTTGAATGTAGAAAGCAATTTTGCATAGAAACATTCTAGCACGCCCGGTGGGACCCTAGGTCCTCCTTGGGTTCTTTCTTTCTTTCTTTCATTCATTTAGGTGCATTAGGTTCCTTCCTTTTCGCCTCCTCTCATCTCTTCTTAATGACATCATAAGCAGGACTAAAACGAACATTTCTTTCTTTCTTGCACTTCTAGAACTCATATTCTTCGACTCTTTCTCCATTCGTCTTCATACAAACAAACATTTTGACTTGGACATTAAAACACTTTGCATTCATTTCTATTTGCCTGCATCTCTTAGACCACACATAGTAATTAAACCTCATATTGAATTAATCTAGATCACTTGATGTTACACGACCAAACCACCTGCACAAAACAAACATTTTAACTTACCTGAGACAAGGCCCGACTGAGATTTCATCCCCCAATGGATACCTTACCCGTCCTGGCAATCTCACTTGGATTTCATCACCAAGGGGAAAGCCCACTCCGTTCTCTGGCGGAGTATAATCTCTAGGCGAGGTATATTTTGGCTAAGCAAAACCAGCTAACCACTGGAATCGTGAAGTGAGGGGAGCTTTCTCCTTAGCACCAGGCCACGTACCAGACCTAACACAGACTTCTTGAGCACCATAATAAAACCCGAAACCATCCATAGACTGCTTCTTCTAGGACCTGACTCACAAAGCCAATCTTCCTCTACACACATTCTAAGGCATAAGCCACTATAATCCTAAAAAATTTTACTTCTAGGGTTTTAGGATCTGCTTGTGTCTTCATCTTTTTAGTTCTTATCTGCTTGTTTGAGCGTGTGAGGACGTTCTCTCTTGCCTTATATGGTTTTGATACACAGTCAAACCAAGGCCCTTTTTTTTGACCACTCTAGCCGTCAACTGCTTTCGTCTACCCCATCTCTAACCCGTCCTATCATGGAGTTCCACTTGAAGACTGAAAGAACTCCTACAGGACCAACCCTGACCCTGACTCAAATTCCCATCATCCCTGAAGGGGACTAGGATTTTGAAAGATTCTTGGACCTCAATACCACAGCCCTCCATAACTATCTCGCAAGAAACCCAACGCGAGACCTTTCGGGTGACATGGCGATGACATCGACACCATTCGCCACCCAGCCTTTTACGACTCAGCCTTTCGTCTCAACCATTAACTCAACCATGGCCAATACGAAAAGTTTGGCCTCTTCGTCTATTTTTAGACTGACCTCCATCGGGGTTTCGTTACCCCCTCAATCACCTGCAATTCAACCAAGTTCTACATCGTATCAGAACTTGATTGTCTCGACCCCTTACACTCTTGCGCCCACAAATGTAGGAGTGCCAACCTATCCTTCTACCAGTCCTGCTATTCAACCACCTTTGGCGGTGCCTAGTCAACTTATACCTTCGACCTTCATGATGCAACCACCCTTAACCTCTACTTCTGCCCCTGCGACTAGTCATCCGTACATTGCATCCTTATTGGTACAACCGACTACGTCGTATACCTCCTCTAGCCTCTTTCAAGCGCCTTACAACCTAGGGGGTGCTCCGTCCACCAATCCGTTAGCAGACGTCATCAAGATGCTAATGGATAAAATGTCTAGTCTCGAAGCTTCTATCTCCGATTCAAATAATGTCTCTTCATATGACCAGATTTACAATGAGCCCATTCATCCTTCTGTCCCTATCTGACCATACCCCAACCATTGGGAGCTTCCTAAATTTACTCACTTTCAGAGTAAGGAAGACCCACAACAACATCTACGGGCATTCAGACATGCCTGCTATCTTTTTGCCCACGATGATGCGTTATTATTACGCACGTTTCCTATGTCACTTTCTAGCCCTGCCCTTGACTGGTATAGCTCCCTTGCCAGAAATTCTATCTTTTCATTCATTTAACTCGCTCAATTATTCGTTGACCATTTCTCAATCAATATCACTAAACAAGTCTCGATCACAGACCTTTACTCCATTAGGCAATTTGATGACGAATCAGTAGTTGATTTTGTTGCCCGTTGGAGAGGCCTGATCAACTAGCTCTCCTTCTCCTTGCCTCAACCCGAGCTCATTGAGCTCTTTTCCCGAGCATGTGTTAGTCACATCTCATCCACCTTGCGAGTTCAAACATTCCACACTTTCGACGAGGCCTTCACCATGGCCCGAAAGCTTGAACTCTGTGCTATTGAAGAAGATAAGGTCAAAATGTGTAACACTAACACAAGAACCAATGACCATTCTTCTTCCAGACCTTCTTCTGCCCACTCTCAATCTAAGGGGTCGGCAAACACTGTCATCTTTAGACCATCATCTTCAACAATAACTAACTGACCAGTATCTTCAACATTAGACTACATCAATAAACATTTTCAACATCAATCCATACAGCGACAGTTTACTCCACTTGGAGAATCATACGCGTCTGTGCTGGAAAAACTCGTCAAGCAGGGGGTCCTCAATCTCCCTTCAATCTGACCACATCAATTTGACCCCTCAACACCTATCCCTGCATGGTACAGGGAGAACCACTTTTGTAACTATCACCATGTCAAAGGCCATAATACGGATCACTGTCAAACTTTTAAAAACCTCGTCTAGGACATGCTAGACAAGGGCGATCTTATCTTGGATAACCCGAACGCACCACCCAACCAAAACCTCGACATCTTCAAACAACCTTTTCCTAATCACACCCCTACTCAAGACAACATCCAAACCATGATCAATAACCCTCAAGACCATGATATACACACCATCAACACTATCTTACCTCTTGTCCCTGACCAACCTTCTTCACAGGATAAAGGACCCTCTTCTCTTATTAGTCCTCCATCGACCTCTCTCATACTAGAGGACGCCTTGACCACACCTATGCCATTAGCCCTACCTTCATCCAAAGACCTTACCTCGCCTACTCCTCAAGCACACGTAGAAGGCATGATCATCCCTGCCATCTGCCTACTTGAGGAGCCACACTCTCCTATTTCTTCTCCACCAAGAGAAGACCCTATCTCTTTGCCCATTTCGATTGAGGAAGACCCAGTCATGGTTTCCTCTTGCCCTTTGCCTGAGATTGTTACATCTCACTCACCTCTGTCCACATCTAAATCCAAACCCGTATCTAACCTCGCCTCGCACAATAGTGGCCCTCGACTCAAACCCATGAAGACCACTAGACCACACCGGAGAACTCCTCCCCCACCTTCGTCATTACCTTCAATCCTAGGCCCACATCCATCCACTTTAATTGGAGTGCTTCCTACTCCCATCCTTCACAGAGGCACATCACCTCCATTACTCTATCAACCTGTCAAACATATATCTTCTCTAAATCATCGACCAATGTCTCTTACGCCTCTCAAGCCAAAGTCATCAACCCTCACTGCAATAAAATATCCAGACCCGTTAGCAGGTTCTTATACCTTGCTGTTACGGCACTTGTTGCAGTCATCTCACCTCAACCTTCCGCCTCTCAAACCATATCAATCTCTCAGACCTAAACCACCTTGGTTCGACGACACTCGTATTTGTGCATATCATCGCATGCCTGGACACGACACAGAACATTGTTGTGCCCTCAAGGTCGCCATTCGCCAATGTCTGGGGAATGACACTTCTCTTCTTGACCACGTTATCAAGCCTTCAACACCACCCCTCTCATCAACTCTCAGATCAAGACCCTCTTGGTTCGACAACTCTAAATACTGTCACTATCATCATACTCCAGGACATGACACTGAGCGTTGTTGTGCTCTTAAAGCTATCATTTGTCACCAATGGAGAAAGGATTCCCTTCTCATCAAGGATCCTCTTGACCACCTCTTTACCAAATCATCAACACCAACCCATGCCTCTCCAACCTCATCACCTAAATCAGGATCTCCACGCCAGGTTCTGGTTCCTTTGTCGCCTTTAACCCCCTTATTCGACATCAACACAGTCCATCTGACCACTAAACCTCAATTGACCTTAACCAATCTATCAAACATTCTCCCTAGCCGTTGGGGGAATTCAACCTTCATCCAAACTTTGACCAATTTTTCAACACAGTCTCAACCACATATCAATCACTCTTTCAACTTAGCCTCAACCAGACTAGCAACCAAACATTTAACCCGACCTCAACCAAACATTCGACCCAACCAAAGACCAAATACCAACCAATCAACCCTCGACCAACTATTGACCAACTATCAAATGACCAAATCTCAACCAAACATTGACCAACATTTTTATCCACACATTCAACCAGTCTCGATCAATCAACGACCATATCAGTCAACTTCACACCCACTCATCAATCAACACGTGACCAATATGGAGCACAGTAAATGAGGCAAGTTTGCTCCTAATTGGCTCGGACCTTTTATTATCACGCACAAGTATGGATCAGGGACTTATCATCTGTCTTCTCTTGATGGACGCCCAGAACCTGAGCCTCTTAATGCGTTGCATCTGTGACCGTTCTACTGTTAGTCGAGTATTCATCCACTTGACACTTAACTTGAGCTCGTCCCTTGAGCAATCCTCATCCTCTTAATCCTACTTCCTTTCAATCTTATTCCTCTTAACAATTCCTATAACCCTTTTATGCTGTATGGATGCTTTTGTCCTCATAAAAGGGAGCCCTTGACCTTCTATAATCTTGTCCATGACTCACATTTTTATCAAAACAAATCAAGATGTCACAATATCCATGGTCACTATATCAATATCAAAATCAAAAAGCAGACTGCTCCCTCGAAGGACAGCTGTACTATCATTGTTGTAATTAATAGACTGCTCCCTCGAAGGACAGCTATTCAAAAGCCTTTATATTAAACAAAAATCTAGACCACTCCCTTGAAGGATGGCTATGACTAATCTCGCAATAAACATCACTATTTTAGAAGCTTCCCGCATTGATCAGCTTCGCAACATGACCATAAATCAAATGACATCTCTATGCAGGCTTCCCGCATCGATCAGTCTGCCCCTAAAAAAAAAAAAAGAAAAGAAAAAAAAAGAAAAAAGAATGAGTCATGGACTTGACTTATAGTTGTCTCAGGGTCTCCTATAAAAAGGGGCATAGTTATCTCTGCTCTTAAACCGGGTTACCCTTTTTCCTCCTCCTATCACCTGCTCAAGGGACCTCGAGCTCACTTTAATGTCAAAGTGATTCGATTACCGCTCTAACATAACTATGGTCAACGACGTCACGCATGAATGGGGCTCTTGGTTCTCATAACCCCTATCTATGCTATCTTTTTGGTCCTTGTCAATGAAAGAGCAATATGCCTTTCACGTATCTTTCACTTTGGTCACATTTAACCAAACCTTTTTCAACCTAAACATTCTCAGACCAACAACTCGACAACATGACATTATCATCATCCTTGTCCTTTTCACATAGTTTCTATGGACACCACTACACATGAAAACTATTGACCAGACTCAATTTATGTTAAGCATAAACCAATACTTGTTGAAGCATAAATAGACCTCCATTCATTTTTAGCATACATCCATCACGACTATGGAAACTTGCTAGGGATGAAAGCCTTTCGACCAATTCTACAGAATACACCATCTGTAGCATCATCTTATCCTCATCTTCCCCTCATCATTTCGACACTTGACCACATCCAATCATCGACCAATCATTTTCTTTGACCATTCCTCCCTTTTAGGGAGAACTGCATTGGCCTGAGGCCCTTCACACAAGGGCTATGTAGGCAGCACTCAGATCACATGATGTTTTCTGAGGTTAGCTCAGCCACATCCTTTCATCCATTCCTCCCCTCCCCACCAACCATTGGAGATCATGCCTATCTCCTCAGACCTCGACCACTTCCAAGACACTGTTGCCTTGGTTGTTTTTGCATGTATGCTACCTCATGACTGGTTAGCAGAAGTGTGCGCAGACCTTTTTTTGGACCCTCACAAGTATAGGATCACAAGCCGGTTGATCCACACTACTTGTGACTTTTTCGTGTTTCTAGGAGCACTTCTTGAGCCCGGGATACCTAGAACGTGACGACCCATTTGGAGCTTCAGCTTAGATTGAGTGACCCGATCAGCAGACGACTAAATGCTGAGACCCAGTTACTTCAATTTTTGCACTCCTCGACCCTTGACCTGCGACACTTTGACCTAACCATCTCATGCAGTGGTATGCACACAATCATACCTTTTGCAGCATTCACCCTCACCCCTTTTTCATCCACTCTTTGTCAAATCAGCACCCGATTCCCGGTTCCCTTCCCTCAACTGCTGCTTTGAGGGGGAATACCTCATCCATAATCAGGGCAATCCGCTTCCTATTTTTGTCTTGCAGTTCATTCAAACAACCAACAAGACGAAATCAACCTTATCTCACACTTGGGGCAATCACTCCTATTTTTGTCTTGTAGTTCATCCAGAACAACCAACAAGACAAAAAGGGGCAAATGTAGACACTAAAATCATGTCAACTCCCTTGGTCATCCCCCATTTTATTCTTCTTCTCCTATTCAACCCTTGTTGATCACTTTTTCCATTAGCCTTGACCTTGGCAGCATGTAACAATGAGCGCAGAGCTAAAGCTAGACTCTATCCCCATTGTGCATCTACCGACGACGGTCGTTACCCGGCCGATGTCGCCGATGTCGGCCACTTATCGGCTGACGTTGGCAATCCTACCGACATCGATCACCTTCCCCTTATCCGTTATCAATTATCATTTAGTTCCCAATCAGTTTTCTAAACAGTTATCAAACTATCTCTCGAACCGTCCCTCACCTTCATCAGCGTCCGTCGATCAATCCAAACATGCGGAATCAACTAATCAACCAATCGATCGAATCCTAAACTTGGACATTCATAGACTCTTGCAATCAACACTCTCACGATCAACCAACTCTGACATCAACCAATCTACATTCGCTTCAATCCGGCACTACACAGAGAACTTCAACTATGGCTTTCATCACGTCTTCTGACAGGTAAGTATTTTCTCTATTTATTTTCATTTCTTTTTGATTATTGTTTGTTCATTATTTCTATCATCTCAAATCTTCAAACCATAGACCCAAGTTTTGAATATCTCCTTTACATCCCTGCCCATTACCCCAATCTATAACTCTATCCAAACTCGACTAAAACCCCTAGACTCTGTCCAAACCTGACCTTACCTTGCCCAAACCCTGTCCTGACCTTATCTCGATTCTATCAGACCCTGTCTAAACCTTGTCTCGATCCTGTCAAGAACCTGTTCTGACTCTCCCAGACCTTCTACAACTTGTCCAGAACCTGTCTCGACCGACGCCGGTCACTGCCTCGACCGACGACGGCACCTCAACCGATGCCGGCACCTTCCCCGATCGACGATGGCACCTCAACTGACGTCGGCACCTTCCCAGACCGACGTCGGCACTACAGAGACTGATGCCGGTGACTGTGCAGAATAGTGCTGCATATCAGGTATGCACTTTAATTTTCTATCATTTATTTCTGTCATTTTATCTTTTATATCTACTTCAGTCCAATATTTTGCTTTTTTATCAGTGGGTTGATATCCTTCTAGGAAGTCTTCGTACTTTCGGGATCGGGCGTTCACCTGACAGCCCACCATATCTTTGACTAACATTTTTTCGTGTTTCAGTCTCTTTTCCTCGCAGGTGTCATTCCTCTACAGCCAAAGAGGAGAATCTTCCAACGTCTGATTTCGATGCGCACAACTTTATCAGGTATCTTCTAGCCTTGACCATTTCTTTTAGTTTCTTATTTCTTCTTTGAATGTAGAAAGCAATTTTACATAGAAACACTGACATAAGAACTTTCTTCATATAGTACTCTCACATCACTACGCTCATATAGAAATAACACTCATTGTAATAGGAAAATAACTCATCAAACACACAACTAATATACTACTTGATCATGCACTTTCATAAGAACCATTTGACATCAATGAAAACATTAATACCAAAACTCATCAATAATTGATAATGCTCAATGCTTGATCCCACTTGGAATATCATACTATGCTCCTATGGATACCAACCAATTTGCATGTTGATTGGATTCTCTTGGGATAGAGCGAATGCCAAAATCTTCAAATTATTCTAAGAGGTCCCAAACCCTATGTTTGTATGCCCTCAAGAGTGGATTCTTGACTACATTCTTCCCTCTCACCTAATGCACTAATAACTCACTATCTCCCTTAGCTTGTAAGAGCTTGATGCCTCTATTTCTTGCCCATTGTAGCCCATAGATGAGTGAATCATACTTTTATGTAGTACATGTGTAACCAAATTAAAACCTCAAGGTAGAAAAGTATTTTTTCTGGAAGGAGAGACAAGCATGACACCTACCCCACTTCCATTCTTGGATCTAGAGCCATCAAAGAATAAAATCCATACTCCTTCATGAACTTGGTTTGGGCTAGTGAGAGTTGGTATGATAGACCCTTCATCATGCATAAAATATACACCCAAACCTACCTCTTGAATTATCTTGTATGGATCATAGCCATGGCTATCTGATCCACATTCATCAAGAATAAAATATGACATACCTTCAAGTGTTTCAATTGGATCCTAGTCATTTGGGTACTCATCTTCATCTATGCTAGTGTAATTGACATTAGAAAATTTAGGCATGTAGGGTGCTAAATAGAACCTAGAGATAGGATCATACCTTATAGTGACCTTTATTCCATACCTAGTCCTAAAAACCATATAAGACCAATCAGAAGAGAGATAACCCCCTATCTTAGTAGTGAAATCCATAGAAAAGCATAAGGTAAAGTAAGGAGGGAGGTCAAAAACTACCACATCTTGAGATATAGTGCAATTAGGACAAACATCCATGATAGTTTTCAGATCCTTAAGGACACCAATAGTCTTAGTAGGATATCCATATAGTTTTGAGACCCCTTTAGAATTAGGTTTATAATTTATCCCAAAATTATCTGCTATAGACTTAGGCACGATAGAAGTATTTTCCCTACTATCTATCATATAATTATGTAATAGGGAGTCACCTATAATTATAGAGAGATATGAATGGGGGGCTTGTTTACCTTTTGTGTTTTAGACTCATGAGGTTGATTGGTATTGGTTAGGATTGTACCCACCTTTTTTCCTACCTGTCCAAGATGTGGAGTTTGGATAACTCTGCTTGGAGGAGATATATTTATCCTATATTGAGAAAGGTATCTCATATAGGTATGGTGACATGGGACTTATTCATCTAATCCAAAATGATAATATGAAATTTTTTATCCTTTAAATACAACTTAGGATTAGTAGTACCACTTGGAATTTGTGTGAATTGAGGTTTGAATAGACCTCTATGATTTTTCCCTCTTCCATATTGAAATTTATGAGTTGGTGGAGTCTTAAAAGTTACACCTTGACCAATAGTCTCTTGAGGTGGTTGAGATAGTGGAAGGGATGATATTCCAAATTCTAAATCATCACCAATTACCCTTATTTTAGCCCTTGAAATGGACTATCTACCTTCATTACACCTCCAATCTTATTGGTTTTAGATTACTCAAAGGAATGTCCCACTTATTGTTAATTAAAAAAAGTGGTCTTAGATGGTATCTTACTTCCACTTGTTCCTTATTGATTTGTCATCTTAGCTTGAGTCATGAAGGGAGTTTCTTCATGTTGCATAGATGGACCTTCTTTATGTTGTGTAAGAGGTTGACTGTCATGTATTATAGGAGCTTGATTTTGATGCATGAAATAAGCTTGGCAAAAATAACCACTTGGAGTTATTGACATCTCATGAGGCTACCCCCATTATGTAGGACATTGACCTTCTTGAGCATAGCTATTTTGAGTTGGGACTAGTGCTCTAGAAGTGCTAGCATAATTGGGGTTGAAGCTGTTATAGGGCCTTGCCTGAGTGATCTACCCTTGACTTTGTTGATTAGGCTAATATGGAGGTTTATTGTATTGATAGGGATGAGAAGGGGCTTAATAAGGTGCTTGGTAAGGCCTATAAGGTGGAATTTTATGGGTTTTTAAGGCCACTATATTGTTATTTTTTGCCTCAAGTAGCCCTTCAATATTACCTAATTTATCTACTTGATTAACATATACTTAATCATGATTAGTTATATCTATGGGAACAAAGGCATGAGGGGTCTTGGGGTAAAGCTACTTGCTTGTATTAGAATTTTTTTTGCCCTTATAACCACCTCATAGGCATCTAGTAGAGTGTTCCCTCCCATGAAATTCATCATGACTACCACATCAAAAGTGAGAGATATTAAGTAGTACAAAAATGCATAATTAGGGGTAGGATTTACTACTGTGGGGATCCTACCCTAGGTTTTTTGAAACCTATAATTGAATTCTACCATAAAATCTTGGGGATCCATTTTGATTATGGTGAGTTGCTCCACTAAATATAAATAGTCACTTATATCCTCAAAATGTTTACAAAGGTGTTCCCCAAATTCATCCCAGGTATTGATAAAAGTAGGTGTTAATCCCTATAACATTGAAGTGCCTTACCCTTCAAGGAAGTGGCCAATAACCTCATTACCACATTTTATTCAGTCACATTATGAATTGAGTAGAGGTTGGATATGTATGCAATATGTTCAATAGGGTTGGTTGACTTTTCTCGTATGAAATAGGGAAGGCTCTTGATTGTAGTAACATGTATATCATCAAACTGGTTTAGATTTATGGGGATTCCACCATTGAAGGGCATAAAATATTGCTATCTAGGACTAGCCATTAGAGGTGTAGGGTTTTTAATAATGGTTTGTTGAAAAAAATTATGAGAATTAGGGGGTGTAGGATTAGGATTAGACCTAGGGTATCTATTTCTCCTAGAAAAGTTCAAAAATAACTCAACAAACTCATCTTTCTTACCTTTTGATGAAGACCTTATGACCAATTTTTTAATGAAAATTGTCTATAATCTACCACTAGAGTACTTGATCTCTTTGATCTCATCTAATACTAAAAGTGCATGATCTAACTCACTTGAATCCTAGTCCCATTAGGCATTCTGTAATTGTTAACTCACCAAATTACACCCTTAGGAGAAGATGGTTTAAACCTCTCCAATTTTGGGGTAACATATAATTAGTCACAAGGTTGTGGGTAACCTATATAAGGACAAAACCTCTAGTTTAAGGGGCTATATCCCCTAATACATCAATTTTGTATAATTAGTAAGACTACTAACTTGTTTTGGTGAAAATGGAGAGATAAACATGAACTGAAACCTAATCTAATGATGGTGATGTACTAATATTGTCTTATCTACTCTAAATGATCTTTAATCAACACTTTGTAAACTAATCAAGAACTAGTGACTGAAACAAGTTTTACAATAAGATATTAAACATAAGTATTTCATGTGAAGGATATGATGGATATATGTAACTTGAAGGTAATGGAAAATAAGCCAATTCTAGGCATTATAAGCTAGGTTACACTTTAAAACATAATTATCAATTCTTGACACATCACATGACTTACATAGAATAACATCCTAGAAACTAGGCGAGAGCAAAGACCTATAAAGGAGAACGAAAATTTTCCACTTCTAAAAATTAATAAGCATATAAACCCTAATGTTAGTAAAGAATCTAAAAATAGTCCTTATTTATTAATTCAAAGAGGTTTGAAAGATACAATTTGGGTAGAGTTTTATCATACCCAGCCAAGGGATCCCTCAAATGGTGTTAGATCTTGAATATATAGAATAATGAACAAGAGGGAGAAGATAATTTGGCATGGAAAGGGAATGAATAGGTCATGAATGAATATAATTCATTTAATTGATAGTTACAACTAGCCTCCACACTCCTCTTATGTGTTGCCTTAATGATGAGTGGCCTTCAATGACCCTTTTGAGGCATTGGGTGTCTAATTTTGGCCAAGGTTGACCCCATACATATGAAGAGCACACAAACCTAGTCCATTACATATCCTCATGATAGTTATAAAACATCAAAATGGTTCAATTAGGCCCCCCATGAAGCATTAAGTATCCACCTCTTTTTTGCATATTGAATAGGCTCAAGAAGATGCCCGAATCTTCCATAATGGTTATGAGAAGTTTGTATGCTCATCTTCATGAGGTAGTTACATAGTGTTATGATCATAAAATGACTCCCTTAGAATCCTTTTATGCCATTAGTCATCCTTCCTTATTGACCATATAGGCTTATTAGGAAATTAGACCTAGTGACTTGATGTTAACTATTTAGATGAATAGGAGACCTAAATAAAAGCTTAAAAATAGGTGATTAATAATGTTAAAGGTCTGAGAAAGCCTTGAATTGTGGATTTTCAATAATATACATCTATAATTCCTATTTATCTAAGTGACTAGGTCACCCTTTACAAGTATTTCCAAATTACCCCTTTTGTGCATACCTATAGAAACCTTTCTAGAATGAACTAGGAGTGTTTTGTGGTTTGAAAAGGTAGAATATTATTCAAACTACCATTTCTCATGGTATTAAAATTTTCATCAAGCTCTGCACCTTGAAAATATCATTAAACCTTATAAAAATAGTATTTTAGATGGGTTTGTATAATTGTCCATATAGACTAATACCATGAGTGGGATATTCTCAGAGTGTAATACGATCTCCAAGTGTCTACCAAACCATTCCAATGAATTTGGATGTAGATTATTCAATATTTTCTCCATTGGGTCACTATTAGCTTTATAGGGAGGTTTAAGGGGGGTTTGGTTTCTTAGAAATGGTTCATAAAGGTTAGGCACTTAAACTATGAACCAATACTACTAGTTTATTCTAGACAAGGCACCTCAACTTCCTCAAAATGCTCAGATCCCCATGCAACTATTTTTGTATAGTTTTGTGCTCATCTAGTTGTTCTTTAGGTGATAATTATGTATTTTGTACACTCTCAAGGCAATTTTGGGAAAAGTGACCAATTTTAATCCTTCCTATGCAAACCATTATTACATACACATAAAAATCCTTAAAAAACATATAAATTATGATTTGAGGTGTTATATAGCTCCATTTTGTCCTTTATTTTATTCTTCAAGTAGTCATGCTTTGGGAAGGTGTTAGACTAATAGGCCTAAAGGTAGAGTTGTTGTATCTTGACTCCAAATTGGAACTATGAATCACTTGGACACCCTTGTGGGTATGTAATTCATCCCTTAAGTCCCTTAGATCATTTATGATGGATTAATTAATACACTTACCTCTTCTTTATATGCACATAGTCTTCTACCTAGGCACCTAGGCATGCCTATTAATGACTATTAGACATGAAAGCCCCTATAGGTGGCCATTATACAACTCTTTGATATCTCTGAATCCATCTCCCTCCTTAAAAATATATAAGATGTGCATACATTTTACACTCTCTTTTATATAGGCTTGGATTAGCTCTTTTAGTCCTGATCTGTACAACATATACCTTGCACATGACAACTAGTATACTATTTGGGTGCCCCTGTGACTTGAGGAGACCTTCAATATTATTTCAAGGCCTAACTACCTCATTTGAGGGTGTAATTTTGTCATCAGGTCTTAACTATGGTTAATAGAGGGTTTTGGTGGCCTACCATCATAATGATGGTTCATAAAGTAAAGGCCCCAAAACCAAAACTTTTTTCCATGGATGTTTTGCCCATAGACCCCTTCAAATCTCATGAATAGATCTTGGACCCATGTAAATTGTATGGTGAGTAACAAGTGAAAGTTGGTGTCTTTTGAGCTACTTACAAGACATTCTCTATAAGTTACCATGTTAAGGATTGTTCATAGAGATGGGATACTTACTGCAACTCTTTCTGCTATAGATATTAAGTGAATATGGGTCCCCAAATCCCATTAATATCACTAAGCATGAGTCACCATACCATGTGAGATATGAGTGTTTGAGTTGTAATATTGACATGGTAGCTTAGGGAAATTGAGCTCGAGAGGTGTTATAAAACTAGAATAAACATTTAATTGCTTTCCTCTATTATAAACACCTTCATTAGGACCTATATAAACATCATATACCTTCTCATGGCCTTAATTATACTTGGGGTTTGGATATGTCAATAAGGTAGAGATGAGGTCTTGAGGGTCAAGGATGGCCTTAGGTCTTATAGGCTTAGACTGACCTTTAAGACCTTGAGTCACCTATAGGTAGTCATTGATGGGTTTAAGGTCACCATAACATCCATTTACCTCTTATTTATACCTTTTTCATATGCCATTAGCTACCCTAAAAATCATCTCAATCCCTCTCTCTCTTAGGTTTGTTATGACCATCATTATTCATGCCAGGTGATTGAAACAACTAGTGATGAAGGTCTAAGTAGTCTATCATAGTTATCTACAATGATATATTTAGGTCTTAGGTAAAATATTTTCAAGGTCTAACCATAGATTTTGAGGCTGGCTTACCTAAATATACTATTAAATCTCACCTATATAGTCATGTACACATGCTTGTATGCCCTAAATGTTTAACCTAGATCAAGCATGTACTTGACTTGATCACACCATCATGTGATATATTTAAGGGTATAAATCTCATCATCACCTTGGGGTTCCCTTTACATGTTTATTGACATTTCCATTCACCTTAATTATGCACTCCAATGTGACTAAGTAAACATAGATCATTATACATGCTTGAGTTAGTTTATTTGGTCATTCTATCAAACTCCTTATCCTTTAACAACATGACCTATATGGTCTAATCCCTTGTTTGAGTGTTCTCCTCAATATATCTATAGAATTTCATTTTCAATGTTGGGAATAGGCTACCTATAGTATTTTAGGTGGGGGATACATGTGTCTCTCTTAATTTATGCTCATTTCTTAATTTTAGAAGAAGATAAGAAATTAGTAATGAGGGAGTCGTAAACATACCTAGTTATTGATGCATGTGTGATCTAGACTCATGTAGAGAGATCCTTTTTTTCTTGGAAGGATTACATGTAGATAAGAAATCACTAATAAAAGGGTTTGCTAGTAAGATAGTTAGGTGGATTGCCTAGAGTGGGTTAGGTCTAAGAAGTGTGAGCTTGCTAGAAGGATGTCAATCCAATTTTTGATAGTAATTAAGTTAAAATTGATAAAAGAAAGATGCTTGCATTAAAATAATAGAAATTAATTAAAATTAAATACAATAAGTAGATGAGTGTTTGATAGATAAAATGACTAAATATATCAAAAGTGGGTCAATAATAGTGCTAAAGTAGTCAAGTTAGGTTTAAAAAATTAGGTAGGGGTCTGTGAACAGACAAAGACACAAAAAGCTAAAATTGGTTGGGGCTAAGGGGTTATAAATAACTTGCTATTATTTCATTCCATAGTGACCATTGGTGGTTTGGCTGACCATCGATGGTTGGGGGTGACCATTGGCAGTTGTGCTAACTATTAGTGGTTATGTAGGGGTTTTTGAAGGTACTCAAAAAAGAGTTATAGATTGGATCAATGATCAGATAGGGGTCTGTTTAAGGGTCCAGTTAGAAACAAGAGTTTGGAAGATAGATTTAAAAAGGTCTAATGGGGTAGAAATGTGAGAAACCAAAATAAAAATGCTAAAGTATAAATATACATGTTGCTTACTAAATGGTTGATGGTTGATGGCTAGAGAAATTTTAGTAAAATAAAAACACTTTTGCCTTAAGAGAAATTTTAATATAGGTTCAAATCTATATTTATATTACTAAATCACTAGAAGAAGACTAGTTGACTAAAATTCTAAATACCTATGTGTAAGAATGCTTGTGATCTTCCCTTTCACCTACTACTCCCCTCCTTTTATAGGAAAAGAGAGATGGAGGATAGAAGGTTCCTTAGTAGGTTATCTTACTAATTTTAATGCTTGGGAGATTTTTAGTAATGCATAAGGTGAACATATTAAATTGTGCCTCATTATCTCACACATAATTGGTGATGTGTTAGAAGGGTGAGGACCTGATCATCGATGGTTAGGCTAACTGTCGATAGTTAAGATGACCATCGGTGGTCGAGTGTCTAGAGGCAAAGGGGTCAAGGTAAGTTAAAAAGGGGTGGTTTAAGGTTCATTAGTAATTTATTTAGTTTATTTCTCTAAGTAGATAAATATATCTAAGGTCTGATAGGTTGTTTAATGGTTAGAGAAGAGTTAGGTGATCCCTAAGGTATCCTAAGGTATTTTGACATCTAGTATGATTTTTTATTATCTACATTTTGCCCCTTTTTGTTATGTGGTTTTTAATCAATAAGTTGCAAAACAAAAATGAATTTCTTGGTTGAATATTTATTTGCCTTAAGCATGAGAGGAGGTGTTCCCCCTCAAATCAAGAGTCGATGAGGTAAAACCAAAATCAAGTTAGGGTTTGATAAGTAGTTTATGGTGAGTCATGAGGTTGGTGACAAAGGTGGTTGGGAATTTGAAACACAAACATGCACAAAAAATGTGACTAAGTGTGATATCCAAGATCACACATAGACTATGGTTTCCAATGTTGGTAAAAATAAGGTCATTTTTAAAAGTATAAGTGATAGGGAAATCGGTCCATAAAATTAGTCATAACTAATTGGGTTATTCATATCAAGGCTTTTAGACAAGGTTAGTATTTTCATAAGTATTTGAGGTAGGAAGTGCTCCCTTGAAAAACACAAATGGTTTGGTTGTGCATGAGATGGTTTGAATTCATATGTTCAACATGACAAGAGTGGCTGATACAGTAAAAAAGACCAAGCGAGGTCATTGCAGAATATGCAATAGTTTGGGTAAAAAAATGGCCAACATCAAGGTGGACATGGTTGTGTGGTTGGTTAGAGAAGGGTAATCTCCAAAAGTTTAGGTTTTGGTTTGGGGGTGAAATTTCATCTCCAAAAATTAAGCACCTAGGTATAGGTATCAAATAAAATTTAAAATGGGGGCTTCCTAACCATCGATGGTTAGGGGGAAACACTAAAAATTTGAGAATAAAAAGTGAAAATAAAATTTCATTTTCACTTTTAATGTGTTGACTTTGAGATTTCCATGCAATTTAGTAAGTTGTTTTGGAATTTTTCTAAGAAGGTTTGACTGAGCATTTGCTGATGTGGTTATTATCGATTAGGTGGAGGCTTGTGTTTGAGGTGATCCAGTTTAGATCAAGATGCAAGGTGGATGAAGGTGTGATCAGGTAGATGGACATGGGCTTTATCTTTGATAGCAGTCAAGCAATGAGGTAGGTGATGTTTTGAATTGGTAGATTCATTGATTAGGTTAGTGGTTTAGTTAAATTTGATTATTTTTGTGGTTTTTTGAATATGGTTTTGGGTTTGGGGTAGGTTGTAGGATAGATTTAGATAATTTATGGTTGAAATTTTGTGTTTTGGTTAGTTTTTGGGAAGGCAGGTTAGGTATATTACCATTATTGGTCATACATAGTGACTTTTGGTGGTTAGACCTGATTGTCAATGGTCAGACTTGACCATCAATGGTCAACCATCAAAGTACTAAGTGTACTTGATCATCAATGGTTGTAATGATCATCGACGATTGAGTGTTTGGGGAAGGGATGGTCTATTAGAAATATATAGTAAAAGTGTTTGAAAATGCTTTTAAAAGGTTTGGGTGAGTTAAAGTGCCAAGTGTACGTTAAGATAGGTGTTGTGTTGAGTGATGGGTTGAGATGGTTCAAGGAAATTGTCAAGTACGATTGTTGTGTAGAGATGGTTTTTGGGTAGAGTTAGGAGTTGGTTTTATAGGTTTAGGGAAGGTGTTATAGATTAAGGTAAGGTGTTGAAAATTTTGTTGGTTAGGGTAGATGTTTTTTATAAAAGCATAAGGTATTAGTGTGATAGGTTAGGGTAGATGTTAGAATGTTTGTGGGTAGGGGTCACTTTTAACTGATAGAGTTAATGTTGTAGAGTTAATGGTTAGAATAGGTTTATGTAGGTGAGTTTAGGTTGATAAATAGGATATTGTAGGTAGAATGAATGAAAATGAGTAATGGCAATGGAAAACTAAGTGTGTGTGCTAATTTGATCTATTTATAGGCACACGACTATATCCAAATGAGGGATCAAGTTTTGAGGATATTTATAGAGATCCATGGAGGGATGACTCAAGATGATAAGACACATATAGAGGAGGTTAGTCTAGGAGCCATGCAACATTATCAATGGTTACCATGAGATGTAGTGATGGTCATGACCCTCATTGAGAGATGGGATCCAACCACAAACACCTCCCTTCTATCGACATGAGAGATGACCATCTTATTTGAGGATGTTCATAGGATTACACAACTACCTATTCAAGTGGAGCCTATTTACCATATTGAGAGTGAGAAGAGGGATGAGTAGATGGAGCTCTTATATGGTCAGGATTAGATCCATGCGAGGTGGCATGTAGGTGGTTTTGGTTATGTGCCATTGTACTAGAGGGCTCCAGATGAGAGGCATTTAATGACTATGATGATGATGTTAGTGTCCAATTTTGCATTGCTTGATTTGAGTAGTGGATGATTTATTTATCTACTATTAGGAGTGTTGGTAGAGATATTACTTAGGAGGATGATGTTTAAGTGGGAACCAATTTTGCTAATTTAGATTTATAGGGAGCTTTGGGAATTTTGAGCTCATAGGAGATATGGGATCAGTGTGGGGTTTGTGCTCCATTCTTGGGCATATGAGCATATTCAAGTTTTGAGACCTTTGGGGCTACCATGGGATGGTTATGTGCAAGTGGGTTTCCTATAATAGAGGGGAGATTATGCTTTGATATGGGATGGAGGAGATGTGAGAGACATTAACTAGTTTAGGGATGGATTGGAGGGTTTGGTTGTGGGTGATATTGTTTGGAGGCCATATGTTGGCTTTCCTAGGTGGGATCTATATGACTATCATACTTTATCTTTGTAGAGATGGACGTGGATCTATAGGAGGAGAGAGGGTGAGATTGAGCTCATCCTATTTGATAGAGTGAGGAGGTAGTATGGCATAGTATAGGGGATTATAGGTCCTTTTCTAAGGTACAAGAGGGTGGATGCAAAGTTTTTGTTACCTGATCCATAAATAAAGAAGGTGGTGTTAGATCATGAGGAGTTACCTATGAGAGCAGGGATAAATGATGTTGGTTTTGTTGATGGCTACGTAGGATGGTATTGAGCCTAATATGCAGTGATTAATTTTGGGTGGGATGATGGGGGCCAACAAGCCATAGATGTGGATCTAATTAGGGTAAAGGTACAGGGTGGTGGCCTTGATGAATAGGCAAGAGTATTATTGATAGCTACATATGCATAGATTATAGGTTTATAGGGATAGGTGTCCACATTACATGTTAGATTGTGACTTTGTAGGGTCAATTTACCACCATTACAATTGAGAGAGATGAAGATCAAACCTCACTAAGCTTGGTGACCCAAGAAAGGGATACCTTAAGATAAAGGGTAAGAGTAGCAACAACACTAGTAGGAACACTAAGTACTATTGTTATGGCATGGTACTTAGACATAGTGGAGGATTTGATGTATTACGAGGCCATATTGTTGGTATAGTGTCCACTAGAGCCATTTTGGGGCAAGTACAAAGCCATTTTAGTAGGTGGGGCAGTCATGGCAACTCTAGGTCAGTGGGCCACTTTAGTGAGTGGATAGATAGGTATCCTAAGAGAACCAACACCAGATGGTAGTGGAAGTGTAGGTGAAGGAGGGGCTAGTTTTAGTGATTCCCTAAGGACACGATATGATATGATGTATGGATATAGATGTACATGATTTTGATATTAGACTGGGTGCTAATGCAGTGAGATGCACATAATTTGAGAGAGAGGGATATGTACATTGTTACATGTATTATTTATTTTGATAGAAATGACGTATATGATGATGTTTTATGATGTTCATGATGTTTATGGATTATATCTATGGTTGTGATTATGGTTTTATGCTTTATGATATGTAGACTCCTTAGCTTAGGCATGTGATGATTATGGATGATGTTTTATTTTTTTCATGTTCATGATTATGAATGGTTTGATGAGGGTTATTGATGTGTTTATGATATGATGTTTGATGGCAAATGGATAACATGATACTTATGATTTATATATATATATATATATATATATATATATATATATATATATATATATATATATATATATATATATATATATATATGATGTGGTTCATGATGTTTTGATCATAGATAGATATATGATGTGGTTCATGGAAATGGTTCATAATGTTATGTTTATTATTGATGTTTGTTGTTTAGCATCATGGAGATGTGATGTGATTATGTTTAAGGATGTAATGAAAACACATAAATTAAGTTAGATAACAAACTAAATGCAAGATAAGTAAATGAGAATCATGAGATGTATGTCAACATAAACTGATTATAAGAGGGTAAGGAAAAAACATGATGCATTTTCATTAGTAAGGACCTAACAAAACCAAATTTAGATTAGATTAAGGAATATAAGCCTTTTGAATGCTTTGCATTAGCATTATTTGGTGGATTAAAAAGGTATCTTGATCACATTATGTCAAATAAGCTTAGAATCCCTTGATTTATAAATGGTATAAAGTGGAGGTAGGTGAAAAGGTAATGGGTGATAGGTAAATTAAACTTAGGTGGGTTAGTTTTCCCTTTCTATAGGTGACCTAAGAACCAATTTATACAAGTCCATGTATTCATGCAAGGTATATACCGATCGATACAGGAAGTCTACTAGCACTAGATATGAAATCTAATCATAGCATTATTGGGATAACTTATTTTTATTTTGATATATGGTCATTTATTGCTTTTATTTTTCTAAGTTACAAAGTTGATCAATGCAAGAAGCTTCAAATGATTTATTTTGACAAATTTGACTTAGCCATCCTTCAGGGGAGTGGTCTAAATTTGGGTTTGTATATTTTGGTATCTATCCTTCAAGGGAATAATTGATCTTTTAAGTAATTTTAAGTTTTGGGTAGCATTCCTTCAAGGGAGTAGTCTGATATGCTAGAGACATATGACCCAAGTGATATTTTGGTATCCCAAATTATTTTTATGCTAGGTTTAGACATGGACAAGTCTATATAGGCTTAAGGGTTTACCTTTATGAGGGAAAACATTTAACACAAAAAGGTTAATGATAGGTGAAAGGGGTGGTTTTGAGAGATAATGATCATGGGATTTCATCTTGTTAGAGATGAAAAGTATCCATGAGAACCATGCCATGGGTAGAGCTATGGTACCCATATTTAGGATTAGGTTATAACTATGATGGTAAATCACATGGTTCTATGTTGTAATTAGTTTTCCTTAAAAAGGAATGGAGGAAGGTGTGAGGGTGAAAATGTTATAAATCAAGGGATGAGATTAAGGTAGACAAAAGGTGAGTTTGCTCCTTGTTTAATAAAATAAAGGATGCAAATGCGAAGCATTGAAAGGCTCAGGTTATGGTTTGCCTTCAAGAGAGGACAAATGGTAAGCTTTTGATCCATACTTATAGGTTATGATGTAGGGTCCAAGCTAATTGAAAGAAAATTTTCCTCTTTTGATTTTCTCCATATTAGTTACATATTGATTTTCTTTTAGGATGAGGTCTTCAATATTGAACTCTCATTCTTTTAGGTGTTTTTTTATAGGCATGCTTGATTCACTCTTGATAGATATAAAGATGTTTAAGTAATTTACAGTGATGTTCATCAAGTAACTCAAGTCATGAAAGATGTTCTCAACAATATTCACTCTCAAAGATGATGTCTTGTAAATATATATGAATATATGGAATATAGACTTTGAGAGGTAAGACTACCTCTATTCCAAAGACTAGAAAGAAAGGGGTAGCACTCATAGAGGTTTAAATGCTAGTATGATAGGCCCATAAAGTGAAGGGATGTACAAGTTATAATCCCAACCTTAAACACTAACTACTTTGTTTAATATTTTGTTAAGGGTTTTGTTAGAGTATTTTGCCTATCCATTTACTTGTGGATGATAAGGTGAGGAAAAGCTTAACTTGATGCCAAATTCATCACAAAGACCTTGGACTTGCTTGTTCTTGAAATATTTGCCATTATCGATGATGATCTTATGGAGAACACTAAAATTATAGATGATATGATGGTTGATGAAGTTGACTATCTTATCATCTTTGGTCCAAATAAGAGGAATAGCTTCCACCCATTTGGTGAAATACTTAGTGACAGTGATGATGGATTGGTGTCATTGTGAAGAATTTGGATTGATTTCCCCAATGAGATAGAGTACCCATTATGACAAGGGACAATATTATTTAGATATTTATAGGCTATGGGTAGGTGCATGATGTAAATTGGTGTGCTATTGACAATTAACACACTTCATTACATAATCATAGTAGTCTTGGTTGAGGGTGGGCCAATAATAACCAAGGTGAAGGATACGTTTAGCAATAGCTAAACCATTAAAGTGTCACCCATAGATTCCATCATGTATTTCCTTGATAGCACGGGAATCTTGATGACTATATAGACAATAGAGAAGGAGGCCATTGAAGCCTCTCTTATAAAGGATTCCCCCTAGTATGGTATAATGAGAGGTACTCTGAACAAAGGCTCTTTAGGAATTTATAGAGAGATTGGGAGGAATGATGCTAAGGTTGAGGTAGTTGAAGGTTTGCTTGTACTATATGTCAAATGGAGATGCTTCCATAATATAAATGGTAGGAAGGTCAAAATGGATATAAGAAGGTGTATTAAAATGGTGGATGGTGACAAAGAGTTTAGAATCGATAGGTTGAGATGGGATTTGGGAAGCAAGGGAAGCCATTGTATCCATGAACTTGTTGGTAGATTGAGGAATAGACTAGATAAGGTAATGATCAAATGATGTTAAGAGTACATCTACTAGTTGTTTGTACTTTTATAGGACATAATTTTTATAGTGGTAAGATCCATTGACTTGGTTAACCACAAGTTGGGAATTGCCAAAGACCCTAATGGTTTTAATTCCCAAGGCTAAATTGGTTTGGAGACCTATGGTGAGGGCTTCATACTTGACCACATTGTTGGTGCACTTTAAATAAAGTTTAAAGGAAAGGGGAAGAGGTTCACCATCAAGGGGAATGAGAATAACTCTAGCACCCCCACTGTACTGGCATTTGGAGTCATCAAAGAACATGGTAATTTGGTAGGTGGGGTCTTCTTAAGAAAGAGTCATGATGGAATCATCTAGAAATGCAAGAAGAAGCAGTTGGTTCTCTACTAAAGGAGCTTTAACCAATTGATTGGCAATTACTTTCCCTTTAATTGAATTCTATTAGAATAACTCAAGCTTAAACTTAGCTAGGAGCATGATCCACTTAGACATACATTAGTTTTGGTATGGTTTAGAATGCATGTACTTGATTGGGTTAGTGTTAGTGATGACATAGGTTTTGTGATTGAGAAGGTAATGATGAAGTTTGGAAGCCACAAAGACTAAGGCAAGATAAAGTTTCTCAGAATGGGTATACCAAGTCTCATACTCTATAAGTATTTGAATTATGTAGTAGATAACTTTATCTTTGTTTTGTTCATCATGGAAAGTGAGCATTACCCCTAATGAATGGTTAGTGGTAGAAATATAAAGGTATAATGGTTGGTCCTTTTTAGGAGGGCTAAGAATAGGTGGAGAAATAATGTATTCTTTGAGTGAATCAAAGGCCTGTTGGTAGTCTTTAGTTCACTTAAAAGATGCATATTTATTGAAAAGATGGTGAAAGGGTTGACATCTATTTGATAACTGAGAGATGAAGCGATGGATGGATTGGAGCTTCCCCTATAGGCTACATAGTTGCTTGAGGTGGGTTGGAGGAGGCATCTCCAACATTGCTCTGACTTTGGTGGGATCTACTTTGATTCCTCTAAGAGAGATGATAAATCCAAGAAGCTTTCTAGATATGACCTTGAAAATGCATTTCTTGGGGTTGAGTCTAATGTGGAAATGGATTAAGCATTCAAAAAATATTGTGAGAATGAATAGAGGGTCCTTGCAATGTTTATATTTTCCAAAGAGATCATCCACATAGTCCTCTTTTATTTTATGGATGAGATCATGGAATATATAGGTCATTATACATTGATAAGTTTATCCAACATTCATTAGACCAAATGACATGACCCTGTGGCATAAATTTCCCCATGGGGTGATGAAAGAATTTTTATGCTGATCCTTAAGGGTAATCAAGATTTAATTATATCCTAAGAAACCATCCATGAGAGATAACATCTCATGGCAAGCTATAAGATCAATAAGTTGGTTGATGCTAGGTAAAGGGAAGTCATCTTGTTGACACAAAAAAGTGCACCCAGTGGAAGGAAAATAGGTTCCTACCTTCTCCTCACAACATGGAAACTCCTCTCTCGCCTATGGGATAGCGAAGCTGGAGAGGAGAGTCTCTAGATAAGGGCTAGCTCCCTTTGATGTATCATGTTTGTTTTAGCAAGTCTAAATACATATATGTATATATATAAACTGGGGGGATGAAAAGGGAGGAAAATATAGGAAAATAAACTACTCTAAGGAGGTGATACACCAAAAATAGGTCAACCTTCACACATCCACATTCAAAATTAAACAAAACAACAAGACATACACTTCAGGCTTGGCAGAAAGACTAGACTGTAAGAGAAAGACAAGGAGGTTCTCATGAAAACACAAAAATAGAGACTTACCAAGGTACTGTACAATACACACTGTAAGTGACTTCCCCTATTTTATACTTCCAAAAAGAGCTCTTCTCTTATAAGCTGCAAACTGGTGCCTTGTAGATAACAGGTCTGTTGGTGTTAAACCTATGAGAGCATCAAAGATAATGACTAAACACAAATAACACTCAGAACATACACATAATATCTATCTAAGATGGAGGCAAAATTGTATTTTTATTGATTCAAGTGGAAAATTTAGCAGAGCTATGCTTTGTAAAATTATGGAAGATCCTTACATAAATGACAAGTATCAAATATATATGAGAAAACAAAAGGGAAGCCCATGTGACATTCCTTCAACAAGTGGACATCGCGTCCCTTCAACAAGTTTCTCAAAACATTTATGAGCCGTGTGCTTTGTCTAATCGAAGTCTGCATTTTCCAGGTTAGAACGTGGTTTGTCCACTCATTAAATGTAAAATGGAGAAAACCAGTTACATTACATAGATGTTGCATCTTCTCATGATCAATTCGAAGGAACTATTTCACCTATTGGAGTCACTTCTCAAATTGGTGCCACTTGGACTTAACTGCTTGCTCATTCCATGCATGTCTTCCTATCTTTTATCAATTTTGTCTCTATCTAGCTTGTTCGGGCCCCCAGGGGCAAACTTTCAGCAGGTTGCTGCATTCTGGGTTCCTTGGCAATATTTTCTCAGTTTGAAACAAAGGCCATTTTATTCTGATAAATTTGATGCTCAACTAGCCATCAAGCTTTGAAATCCAACAGACATTCCATCATTTTGAAATTGATGGCCTCTTAAGCATCATTGCTTGAGAAATAATGGCTAAACCACTCTGCTAAATTTGACATGCTCTGGGACATCCCCGTCCCTGTCACAACATCATCGGCTCATGTGGCATCCCTTTGGCCCTTGGAAAAGCCCCTTTATATTTTGGCCAAAAATCCCCCACAAGGGCACTTGCCCTTTGAGGTCCTTCAGCGGGTCTTCATTGGCTGGCAATCCTCCTGGGTCCTCGTAAACAATTTCCCTAGGTCGCTACTGCTATTTGCATTTCTGTAGACTTTTGTTCGTAGACATTTCCCCATAGACAAAAAGTTTGCAAAAATTATTTCACTGGTTTTGGCTTTGCTATGTATTTCCATGGACAAAATGTCTTCGGGCAATTCTTGTAGACAAATTGTCTGCAGAAATTCTATCTAACCATTCCTTTGAGTTCTTTTGAACTGTCTGCATGAATCTTTGAAATGCCAAAGTGTCTGCCCTCCAAAGGGTACTTTGACCATTTGACTACCCTTCATCTAAGGGTAGTCCTTTGAACCAAACTCATTGAACCAAGATTTGGTTCAACAGTTCAAGGTTTAAAGGAGCGCATCGATGAACCAAGGCCAAGCTCGATGAACTCATGCATTGAACTTTTCTATTGAACCCAGACTGTTGAACCAAGAATGGTTCAATGGTTCAACTAAGCGCATCGATGAGCCAAGGAAGGCCAGTGAACTAATATTGAACCAAACATGTGAACCTAAGTCGTTGAACCAAGTACGTTGAACCTAGACCATTGAACCAAGAATTTGGTTCAACGATTCAATGGTACGAAGGTTCAACACATATTGTATTGAGATGTTTGAACTAAATAATGAACTCTTTGAACTTGAAACAAGCTCATTGAACCAAAATTTTTGGTTTAATGGTTTGCTTCAACCACTATTTAACCAAGATACTGAACTTGAAAATAAACCTTTAAACCAAGAAACTAAACCATTAAACTAGGGCATGAACCAAAAATGCTGAACCTAAAAAATCTGAAATATAATTGGCATGAACATCAAGGGAGGAAGGGGACCAAATTTTTTTACCTGTGCGTAAAATTTAGTCAACAAATTGGTGACTCCTAGGGGAAGCATGCCTGCTATGCTTAGAGACTAGTTACCTTGCAATCCATTGGGCATGGAGTCAAATAGTAACTTTGAGAACTAGCAATAGATCTATTATAACTTAGAACCAGTCATGCAGTTCTACCTCCAAGGAAGAGAAAACACATGCAATACTAAGAAAACCACTACTTGTGCAACAACACTTAGGGAAAAATAGGAAAGAGAAAATATGTACAAGCGAACCCAAAAAATTAGTGGCAATGCTTTAAATGTATCCCATTAATTGGGATACATAATTCTTCACCATATAACCTAGAGAGTTGGAAAGCATTATGCTACTTGCACTGAGTAATTATGTAAGGACCACTCCATAAGGTGTCAAATTTTGCATGTTTTCTAGGCTTGGCTCGATCTTCATCCCACTTTAAGATAATGTATTCTTCAGCAAAATATTTTGGCTAAGATTTCTTGTTGAAGTGTCTTTTTACTTGTTATTGGCAACTAGCCATAGAAGCCATAGCCTGATTCCTTACCTCTTAGAGCTCCATTAGCTCACACAACTTGACCTCCATGTTACTTCCTTCTTCTAATAGTAGCTGATGAGCAAGGTCTAGTGCTAGTAATTTGAGTGAGATGGGAAGCCTAGCTTCCCTTCTATATATGAGTGTATATGGAGAATTTCTGATTGCTCTCTTCAGAGTGATTCGATTGGCCCATAGAGCTGTCTTCAACTTGGCATGCCAAGTCTTCTAATTTTCTTCCATGGTCCTCTTTATAATCTTGATCAAATTTTTATTGGTGGACTCAGCCAACCCATTTCCCTGTGAATAATATTTTGATGAAGTGCTGAGATATATACCATACCTTAGTGCTCATTCACTTGTTTTGGTCCCCAAGAAAGCTGAGGCATTATCTGAGATTATGGTGGCTAGGACCCCAAATCATGTTACCAGGTCTTCATAGAATTCTAGGATTACGCTTTCATTCACTTGTTTTAGAGCAATAGCTTCCACCCACCTTGTGAAATAGTCCATGGTAGTCAGAACCCACTTGTGTCCAGCACTAGAAGGAGGATTGATCATCCCTATGAAGTCCAGGCCCCACTGCATGAATGGCTATTCCACCTGAATAGGTTGTAGAGGCATGGCAACCAGTCATTATTTTCTATCAAAAAGTGCACACTTTTGGCACTTTCTTACCTAAGCATGGGTATCCTTAAAAAGAGTAGGCCAAAAATAGCTAGCTCTCATTATCCTTGCTGTAGTAGCCCTAGGAGTGAAATGACCACTTGCTGGCCCATCATGGAACTCAGCCAATACCTTATCAGCCTGATTTGGGTCAATGCATCTTAGAAGAACCCCAGAGAGATCCTTCTTAAATAATATCTCATCAACCAAAACATAAGGGAGGGACTGGAGTTTGAAATACCTTCTTTTGGTCCTATCAAGACCCTATGGACACTCACCCATGAGAAGGAAATGCCTCATGTCCAACGTCCAATCCTTTATGACAACTGGTTCTTCTGTAGTGGCTACATCATGGATCAACAAGCTGTCTTTTCTTTTTTATTTGTAATTCACAGCCAGCTATTCGCACAGGCCTCTACCCCTCACCAGCTTGGTGATTTTAATGTCTACATCATACTCCATCACTTTGGTGATCCATCCTGCCCTTTTCTTGTTTAAATCTTGATTGGTCAAGAAATCCTTGATGCCAAGATGTGAGACCATAAGGTGAATCCTACTGTTAGACAACATATACCTAAATTTCTTCAGGCTCCACACTATTGCTAGGACTTGCTTTTCTACATACATGTACCTGACTTTGAATTCCTCTAACCCTTGGCTGAAGAAGGTGAGTGGCTACTTAAGGTCATCACCATTTGCTTGGGTAAGCATGGCAGATATCACTTCTTCATTGTTGAATGTATAGAGGTTGAAGTCTTTACTAAAGTTGGGGCTGATCAGAGTGGGCACCTAGGTTAAAGCCTATTTGATGGCTTCAAAGCTATCTTTTCTTTGTGTTGTCCACTTGAACTCTTCACCTTTCCTTAGCATAGAGGTCAGGGGCTTAACTATCTCAGTGAAATTTGGAATGAATCTCTGAATAAAATTTATCCTGCCAAAGAAACTCTACAGGCCTTTCTTATGCTTTGGTAAGGACATCTCCAAAATGGAACGAACTCTCTCAGAGTCAATGGACAAGCCCTCCTTGGACATGATGTGGCTAAGAAGTTTACCTTCATGAACATCAAACACGCATTTCTTTGGATTAAGAGAGATACCAAATTCCCTGCACCCCTCAAAAATCTCCCTGAGGTGTTTTATGTGCTAGCTCTCTTCCTTGGAGAATATTGTTATATCATCAAGGTATACCAGCACATTGTTATTTATCAAGCCACCAAAAGCCATGTCCAAGGCTCACTAAAAGGTAGCACCAGCATTGGAAAGCCTGAATGACATCTTCTTGTAGGCAAATGTTCCCCATTTAGTGGTGAAAGCTATTTTGTACTGGTCACAGCCTTGCACCAAAATTTGATTATACCCTGAATAACCATCTAGGAGGGAGAAATGCTCACTACCAGTTACTTTTTGAAGGATCCACTCCATGCTCAAGAGGGGATAATGATCTTTTAAAGAGACTTTATTAAGGTCTCTAAAGTCGACACACAACCTGATCTCCCCATTTTTCTTTCTGACAGGAACAAGGTTGGCCAACTATGAGGAATGTTTGATTGGAAATATAATTCTAGACTCAATCAAGTTGGCCAATTCCCTCTACATGAGGGGCTCAATTGTAGGATTGATAGGTCTTTGCCTTTGTGTGACTGGCCTGACACCTTCTTCTAATTCAATGGTGTGCTGGGCAAGCCTTGGGTTGAAGCCCTTTAAGTCGCGTAATCCCACGCAAACACATCAGCGAATTCTTGACACAGCAGAATGAAAGCTCACCTTTCTTGAAATGTGTAGACCTTACCAAGCGCAAGCAGCTTGTCCTTGAAAATTTTGACCCTTTCGTAATTCTCCTCTTTGGTAGTGATGCATGCCTTGTCATTTCTCAGTTGGTCATCTCCATTGAAAATGCTTTCAAGTGTGACCAGACCTTTAGGGAGTTTATTATTCTTCAACTGAACAATCTGATTTCCATATTGCTACTGCAATTTCACCTAGTTGTGTATTGTGAACTCAGATTCTTCCTAAAAGAAGCAATCTATCTACTGGTCACTATCAAAAACTTACCAATTTACAATATTATCTGGGATGGAGGGTTGTGTTGGGTGAATATTTTGTCGTCAACTAATTGATGACAAAATAGGGATATCAGCCATAGCCTAAGGAGATTTACACCACGAGGAGTGTGGCTTTACCAGATCTAGATGAGGTAAATCTCTCCTCTCATCAAGGGGAGGTTCCCTATTAATACTTACGTGTCAGATATATATATATATATATATATATATATATATATATATATATATATATATAATTAAGCAGAAAATAACATATGGGGGTGGTAAAACAACATCTATCTCTCTTTTTTCAGAGGTAATGTACAAGGAACAAAAGAAGAAAAATCCTGGTCCTTAAGCTAACAACATTCCTCTTCTTTCAGGAATGATATTAAAAAGAGAACAAGGAATCACCTGAAGTAACAGAGTCACAAGAACACTCACGCAAGCACAAAGTCTTTCGTAGCTTCTCCACAGATCTGGAACAAGTACAATCGTCGAGTAAAGTGAAGCACAAAGTCTTCACCTGAAACTACAAAAGGTAACTTAATCTTAAAGGTAAAAGTGGCACAAAGTCTATCTTCTACCCTCTAGAAATGCCCTTAGATAAAATAAACACACCCACTTTGCTTATTAAATTAGATAAACAAGATGTAATCAGGAAAAAGGACATAAGAACTATTTCCTAAACAATACAGGTAATCTCAACACAAAGTTTGAAATGAACCTGCTTCTCATTCATTTAATGAAATATGAGTTACAAAAATGAGCATAAAGTCTCAAAAGTTGCTTCAATCCCAAAAGAGTGTTTGCTATTAATTTTTCCAAGCCCCTTTACAAATGAGGTCTCCACTATATATAGGGAGAAAATCCTCAAAAATAGAAAATAATAAAATATACAAAATATCTTGGTCAAAGATGACTCATCTTTGACTTTTAGATATTTTTCTGAAATATTTACATGTAATTACATATTACAAAATTGCATGCATTCTGCACAAAATAGAAGTGCATAAGGATAGAAGAAGAAAGAAGGGGAGAGAGAGTTAATTCTTGCTGCCGAACTTTTTCAGATGAGCATCGTACATGGCGATCGATGCCTAAATTCCTATGCTGTCTGGCGCAACTGCATTCTTGAAGACAACTCTTGCTCTGATCAGTGTGTCTTTCAATGCTGTAATGGCTTTAGAGTGGCCAGTTAACCTGGATTTCAAATTCTCCAAAGTTAAGTGGGCATCCAGAATGCTGCCCACCAAAGTCATTGAGAAAGATGCTTCTTCAAAATATTTTTAGATCATCTCTTTGAATTTCTAAATCATTTCCTCTACCAGAAGGAATTGATGGTCCTTAGAGGTCAAGTTGCATGGCAGCGCTTCTAACTTGTTCATCAGGCTTAGGTCACTCTTTTCACTAGCTTCCTTGAAAGCTTTGAGATCATCAATTAAGACTTTGAGTACCTAGATTCTGAAGACCATTGACTCTTTGATCTCAACATAGGAGTCTTTGTTGGAGATGACACCGATAGATATTAGGGTACTCTTCTTGAGATCCTTCATCTCTTTCCATCTGCTGAGATCTTTCTCCAATCTGTCAATCTCTTGAGAAATGAGAGAGATAAAGTCATCTACCTATGTTTTAACTTTCTTCATTTTACCTATCCTTTCTGCCACTTCTGTAAGTAGGGACACTCCCTGAGTATGCATTCTTTTGACATAGTCCTCCAGGACTTTCCCTTTTAAATAAGTCTTTTTTGCTTTTTGAATGACTGGATCATCCATGGAAAAGGCCTCTGGAGTCGCTGCTTCAGGAGGAATAGTGAACCTTCTGATCACTGTTGTTAACTATTCTACTTTGGCTTTATAATAGTCCTTCATCTCCTTTTCTCTATCAAATTTTTAGACCATAATGTCTATTGCTAACTAAAGATCGCTCTTCACACCTTCGTGAGTAACTTTGCCAAGTTCAACACGAGAGATGGAATAGCTGCTCATCTCAAAACCCTCAAGGGTTGCATCTTGTGGAGGCTTGGAAATCTCTAGAAATTTTTGCCCCTTCTCCTCGACCAACTTAGAGAGGATTCTCAGCTTCTTAGGAGCCTTTGATTTTGCCAGCACTATCTTGCCAAAATTGAATTCATCTGGGGAGATGGCCATTTTCTTTCTTTTTGGCATGAAAGCAGACATCCAAGGCAGGAGAGAAGTACCTGTGGTAACGATAGTTGCCTATGCCAGTGTCACTATAGCAGCTTCCACACTACTAGTGGTGATAGTAGTTACAGTCAGAGTAACTGGCGAGACTATATCAACTATCAATTCTGGCTCAGGTGCAGGGCTCGCTGGCAGGTTGAAAGACGGAGATGAAAGACTTGAAATGGATCTAGAAGAGCGAGGGGAACCTTCGGAAGGACCCTGAGGATCACCAAATACAACCCTGGAAGGAGAAGTGGCTCTAGAGGAGGGAACACTGATTGGAGAGATAGGAGAGGTAGGCACGATAGGAGATTGAGGGGGAGAAGGAGAGGCACTCTAGATCAGCTGTGCTTATCTCGGTGAGAGTGGAGACCCAACACCTGGTCATTCTGAAGGTTGATCCTCTATCTCCATGGGCTGAGCTACCTATGTCTCAGGGCTTTGACCTTTGGTTCCTTCAACTGCCATTTCAAGCCCTTGTGCAGTCTTAGGCTTTTTGGACACAAAGATGATCCTAGGCTTGTGAGGCCTAGAAGGAGAAGGAATGTCACCTTTGTTTTTAGTTTGGTTCTCTGCCTTCCTCTTCAACTCAGCTTAGTATTCAGCCTTTGATCTTGTAATAAATTCTTTCAGGGTGATCCCTTTGGTTGCTGACCAATCATTGGTGTTAGCCAATATTAGTTTAAATCTTTTTCTTAGAGAGGTCAGTTCCTTCTGAGTCCACTGAATTGGAGGGAGAGGGGAACCAACAACCTTTTCTGCTAGATACCTGCTATTTACAATGTTCCCATCATCGATTAAACCAGAAGGGATCTCTGTAATCCTGATGTATTCTATCTGCTCTAGTGTTAGATGGAAATAGTCCATTTTTCTTATTTCTTCGGTCATCCTCAGGTCCACCTAGATATCTTCAATCATGGGTTCGTGGAACTGAGTTTTTCTTCTGATCTTCTCTTTGACTCCCCTATAGTCAAAATTTTCCCATCTCTTAAATGGCTTGATGGTAACCATTTGCATTTCTATTTTCATGACCTTGGCTTTGGTTGATGTAGCAACTAAAAACCTGCCAATCTAGATCAGAAACTTGAAACTAGGTCTCTTAAGTTTCATCTATTTTGTATGCACGACAGCCAGTTGTTGGCAAAGCTCCATTAGGACTAACTTATCTAAAGAGAATTTGGGGAGCATATAAGGGCATCCTTGGTAAAAACCCACGTGAAGATAGCAAAAATTATGAAACTAGAGGAACATATAGCCATAACCATTTATCACGGCCCAGGCCTCGTTTGATATTCTCTTCTGTTCTAGCTGAGAATTGAAGAGACACAAAAATATGGCAAAGAACACGTCATGTACCCTCCTGAAATGACGTGTCAACCCCTAAAGTGTCAGCTAAGGATAGTATGAGTAGACCGGGGTGATCTTTCTATCCCCTTCTGCAGTCAATCCTGGGAAAGACTGCATTACAATAGCTATGTAGACCAGGTACAAAGTCATGTAGAATTTAAAGGAAGTCTGTACCCTGGTCAATTGTTCATGAATGGCATTGCTAATTTGTTCTCCCTAAAAGATAGTCTGCTTACCCTGGAGAATGATCTTAATGAATAGATACATCCATTCATGGAACTGTGAAGAAGACGGGAGGCCCTGCACTCTATTGAGAAGGGTGATCAGGTCACCAACCTCTTCGACAAAGTCGCTCCTTGGGAAGTTCTTCGGCCATCTAGAGAGGCCGGTCTTGGGGGTCTTTAGTCACTTGTAATTTATCACTTTCTTTGCCCTCTCAAGGTCTTTATCATATTCTTTCTGTGCATTCACGAAGTCGATTTGGGTTACTTTGGTGGCTGGAGGGCACAAGAAAACTTTGTCAATAAAATCGGGGTCCAACCGAATTATCATGCTGCCACTGGCATCTAAAACCAACCTGGTCTCTTTGTAAAAATACGTGCATTGGAGGATGAACCCAACATGATTTGCTGCTACCGGGAAGGTGGCCACCAGGTGGATGTTACTCTCAACTATCCTTTTCATCCTAGTGCTGGGATTTGTTGCCTTGGTTCGCACCAGGAACTCGACCATGTCTACGTGGCCGATCTCGGTGTCTCGAATGTCATTGACATTCAAGGAGACTGATGTGGGTGGGAAGATGCCCTGGTACTTGTATTTCATGCTTTTTGCCTTTTTAGGAGACGCTTCTGTCATGAAAAATGATCTTGACTGGATGGGAGCAGATGTGTAGGAGTTCGCTGAAAGTGCTGCAACCATGTTTACAGATGTGAGAGGGAAAGCACAATTTGAGTGACATGGGTTACTGGAGGCCACTTAAAAAGGTTAGGGTGGAAGAAGGAATGGAAAATAAAGAAGAAAAGGAAGGAAAGTGACAACTCAAAAAAAAAATTCGAGAGTTGAGCGAAAATGGAGGAAAAAATGCAGGGGTGGAAAAAATCACCACCTTTGCATAAAGTTGGAAGAAAAGCAGGGGCAGCAAAAATTGCCACCCTTGCAGCCTTTAAAAAAAATGCAAGGGCGGCAATTTTTTCCGCCCTTATAAGTAGGAAGAGGAAAGGCAGGGGTGGCCAAAATCGCCGCCCTTGCATTATTTTTAAAATCGTGCAGGGGTGGCTATTTTCACCACCTCTGCTCTCAGAAGTAAGAAAACGTGCAGGGGCGGTGAATTTCACCACCCTTGCATGAAGGGATGTAAAAGATAATTTGAGTGGCAAAAATGCCACCCTCGTGAGGAGAGAAAACTGTGGGCAGGGGAAAAAAGAGCCCACGATCGAGGAGGAGGGTCGAGAAGGAAATGGTTAAGGACGCGGGTGGCAAAATCCACCGCTCGCGTGAGGTCCTAGTGGAAAACCGTAGGTAGGAGGGAGAAAAAAAAAAGAAAAACAAAACAACAACCTAAAATAAACTAAGTCAAAATAGAAGAAACAAGAAATAAACAAAAAACAAACCCTACTTGAGAAACTGCACGCACCACGAGGTTGAATCCACAAATTTGTGCTTCGAATCATCAGTTCAAGTGCTCGGGTGTAAGATGTAGGAGGAGAGGAGATAGAAATGAGGAGAAAGGGGTTTAAAATAGAATATATAGGGTGAAAAACCCACCCCAACAACTTGCCACACGTGGCCATTAATGCCTGCGTGAAAATTGAGACGTGCAAGGGCGGCATTTTTTGCCACCCTTACATGTAGTTGGTTAATTTTGTAGGGGCGGTGAATTTCACCGCCCTTGCAGGCTAGAGAGCAGGGGTGGCAAAACTTGCCGTCCTTGCAAGAAACATGCAAGGGTGGCAAAATTTGCTGCCCTTGCACAAAAACAAAGGAAATGCAGAGGCAGTGAAAAATGTCGCCCTTGCACGAAAAACAAAAATAGATGAACTCTGAAAGGAGAGTCTGGGCAAGGGAAAACTTGGCTTGGACGAGATGGTAACCACTTCTCGTTTCGACGCCAAGATGAAAATGAATTTTGAATTTCGTCTCGAAAAATGAACTTAGAGAGGCGAAAAGATGAAACGAACAAGTTTTGTAGGGGGTTGCTCCCAAAAACAAGCTATGCTAATTTTGAAAACAATAGCTGGCTCCTGTTGGAGAACTTCCACTAATTGAAATGATTAGTGGGAGTAGAAACCAGTCTCTAAGTGCCTTCATCCAAGCCATTGGGCTACAGAGTCAGGCAAAAAATGAAATGGAAGAAAAAGAATAGAAAAAACATAAAAACTATACATATATACAAATAGACTCATCTGAGCTTCAAGAATTGAATAGCTTGAGATGCTATCCACTATGAGGTATTGTAAATGGTGTTCCATCTTTATACTCCAGCAAGAAGTTGGCCTCACCACATAGCTGTCGAATAGTGAACGGGCCCCTCCATAAGGAGTCAAATTTGTCGTGCATCCCTTTCGATTCTCGCCTTTTATCCCATAGCAAGACTTGATTTCCAACTTGGAATTCACACAATCTAGCCCTCTTATCAAAAAGTGTTTTCACCCAGTCTTGATGTTTCTTGATCCGATCCACGAGCATAACTCATTGTTCATTCAACTCGGTCAGACACATGATCCATTTGTCGACTGAGCTTTCAAAGGTTGAGTCTTCGATTGCTTTGGTTAATCTGAGTGCTGGGAGTTCAAGGGTGATGGAAATTTTTGCATTTAATTCATACAAAAGTTGGAAGGGTGACATACCTATAGCCCTTTTGGGTGTTATCTTGTCAGCCCATAAGGCATCATACAAAGCTTTGTGCCATGTTCTCTGATTGTCGTCCACCAACTTCCTAATAATAGTGACCAGGTTCTTGTTACTTGATTCTACTTGTCCATTTTCTTGAGGGAAATAATTTGAAGTGTGAGATAAGGTAATCCCATAATGGAAACAAAATTGATTAATTTCATGCGACAAAAAATAGGCCACATTATCTGTCACAATCTTTAGTGGAACCCCAAACTGGGAGATGATATTTTCTTTGAGAAAGCTGCATACCACTTCAGACGTAGCGTGCTTGGTTGGAATGGCTTCCACCCACTTGGTAAAGTAATCTATTGCAGTGAGGACATAATCATGTCCTGCACTGAAAGATGGGTTGACTACTCTGATGAAGTCAATACCCCACTACTGAAAAGGTTCCTCGATCACAACTGGCTTGAGGGGCAAAGTGTGCAGCTTAGGCTTTCTAATGAATTACTGACACAGCTCACACTTATGCACCCATTTGTAGGCATCCTGAAAAAGTGTGGGCCAATAGTACCTTGCTCGTAGAATTTTGTGTGCCGTCATCGGTGTAGAGAAATGTCCTCCATAGACCAAATTGTGGAAAGATTTTAAGAGTCTTTCTTGTTGAGCTTTGTCAACACAACGAAGAAATGACCTGTCCAAGTTTCTCTTGTAAAGACCATTGTCCCATAGAACATAACCAACTGCTTTCAATTTAATATTCTATTTTTCTTTAAAAGAAAGATGAGTGGGACACTCACCATATGTTAGGAAATGAGCAATGTTAGAATACCACTCATCAGTAGTGGTGACAAAGAGAACTGTGGGCACATTTTTGATCTCTTCTCCTTCACTTTCTACTTTGTTTGGAATGTTGTTGGCAATCAATTGGCAGAGACCCCTTCCTCATACAAGCTTAGTTGTTTTGATGTCCATATCAAACTCTTAAGTTTTGGCAATCTAGTTACCTCTCTTTGTACCGAACCAAAATGGATTTTACTATTGTATCTGGTACGAGAACTTCGGTGTGAGAATTCAGGATATAAAACTTGAAATACTTGACAGCCTTGACCACGGCGTATGCATGCTTCTCCATAAGGGAATATTTCAACTCGTGATCTTTGAGTGGACAACTCATAAATCAGATAGGAGATTTTGTACTTTTGGATTTATGTTGAACCAGAATAGCTGATAGTGTATGCTCAGAGGCATAACTATATATTTTGAAATCTTTAGTATAATCTGGACAGACCAAGACTGGTGCACGGGCGATTGCCTCTTTAATCTCTTTGAATGTTGACTTACCCTCAACAGTCCACCTAAATGTAGCATTGGCCTTCATCATGTTAACAATATGACGGGTTTTTTCAGCAAATCTAGGAATAAACCTTTTGAGGAAATTCACCTTTCCAAAGAAAGAGTGAACTGCGGTCTTGCTGGTAGGCAGAGTAAGTTCCTGGATGGACTTGACTCTTTCTGGATTGATCCTGATACCTTCTCAAGACACGATGTGTCCAAGAAGTTTCCCTTTAGTTACTCTGAAAATAGATTTCTTTGGATTTAACGAGATACCATTTTGACGGCAACATTCCAATACCTTTTGCAAATGGTGAACATGTTCAGAATGATGTTTTGAAAATACCGTCAGATCGTCCAGGTATACTACAATGAATTTTTCCATCTCATCTTTGAAAGCAAGATCTATTGCCCTTTGAAAAGTGGCACCCACATTTATCATACCAAAAGGCATCCTCTGATAAGCGAATGTACCCTAAGGTGTGGTGAATGTTGTCTTGTGCTGATCTGCTTTCCCAACCTCAACCTGATTGTACCTCAAAAAACCATCTAGCATTGATAACATTTCTAAACCTATTACCATCTATAGAACTTGATCCATGATGGGGAGAGGGTAATTATCTTTTAAAGACAACTGATTTAAGTTCCTAAAATCCACACAGATTCAAATTTCACCATTTTTCTTCTTGACGGGTACCATGTTAGCAATCCATGTTGAGTGATGAATTGAAAAAATTATTCGGGCATCCAGCATCTTTTGTATCTCAGCCAAAATAGTACCCGAGATTTTTGAATTATATTTCCTGGATTTTTGTTTGTAAGGTATAGAGTTGGCTTTCAGGGGAATGTCATGACGGATGTCATTTGGCCTGAGAGATTTCAAGTCATCGTAGGAATAGGCCAACACATCCATATACTGATGGAGTAGACTAGCAAGCTCAAACTTTTCTCTAGAAGTGTAGCATTTACCAATGTTTAACATCTTAGGATCATGCTTGGTCCCGAAGTTGACTTGATCAAATTGGTAAGAGTTTGAATCTATTCGTTTTTGTTTGACAAACCTGTCATAGTTATCAAACAACTTCTCTAGGGAAACCAGACCTTTGGGAATTTTATTCCCTTTGAGCTGTAGGAAGTCCTCACCTGTATTGACTTGGGTTTCAGAGATTGACCCACACTTTCGGGGCTCACTACCTTCAAAATGTAGTTGCTCGAAACTATCCTTTTGCTCTAAAAAGGTGATGATTTGATCATCATTGTTAAACACTTTCCAGTGGCCAACATTATCTGGTACACTTGGTTAGAAAACTAGCTCAATAGTATATTTATCTCCCTTAAAATCTGGGTGAAGAACTAGGAGGGTGGCAGAGACAGCCAATGCATCTGCTCGATCATTGAATTCCCTCAAAACGATAGAGATGTTGAAGGTGTCAAAATTTTCAATCTGATCCCAGACCAGGTTGCGATAATGGTGCAACCTCTCATTCTTGGTCTGATAGAGGTTCTTCACCTGACAGACTATCAACTCAACATCTCCTTTAGCATGGAGTTCCCTAATGCCCTTTTCTTTGGCAGCCTGTAGTCCAAGCAACATGGATTCGTATTCAACCGTGTTGTTAGTATTGTTGAATTACAATTTGTAGGAAAAAAAGGTAATCTCTCCCTGAGGGGATACCAACACAACTCCGGCTCCTGACCCAGTAGAAGAGTAGCTGCCGTCAAACTCTAAGATCTATAGGTCATTAGATATTGTTTTTTTCACAAAAGCTTTTTCGTTTTGAAGAAGGGGTTGCTCTGTGTGTTCATTTTGCTTGGGCACTCCACCCTTCGCGTCAGTTGAAACTAAATCCAAATCACCACCCGTAGGAGTTTCATCTAATGTATCATGGATCTCATCCGTAGACAAGAAATAATTGCTCATGCCTGAAGACTCAAATAAAATTTGAGCTTCAGGTGATGCAAAATGGGTAACTACATATCTGGCCTCTTTTTTAGGAAGCAACTTCTTCATGACGCCTTGAATTGGAATCCTTGATTCTTATAGGTCTATGCTTAACTCGCCCCCAACATCTTTACAAAAATTCCACCCAAGTAGGATGCCGTAAGATGCTGGAACATCGGCTACTAAAACTGTCATTTTTATCCACTTTTTTGGAAAAGTGACAAAGGTATATTGAGCATCTTTTATTTGACCAAGAAGGGGAACCTGCTTGTTTTCTATGGAAAAGCACCCCCCAAAAGTTTTGGTCAAATTTAGGCCAAGAGAATCTGTTACTTTTTCAGGCATGACATTATCTGAAGCTCTAGAGTCTATAATACAATTACTCAGTTTGTAGCCATTTATAAGCAGGGAAACATAGAAAGGTTCTATTTTTTTGGGAGCAACAGGAGTCACAACTAGATTGTTTTGAGCTAGTTTGTCTTTAGGGAGATCAGGAACAACTTTCAAAGAGTCTTGTCCTACAGGGATAGCTTTATTTTTTACATAATTTGCTAACCTATCAAACTGTTCTGGGTTAACTCTTAAATATTTGACTTCTATCATTTGTATTTTAGTCTTTCTAGCATGATTGATTATATCAAATAATTGAAAAGAACTTGTGATAGAGGAAGAGAGTCCATCATCAGAGGCTTTGATAGGTACGACACTAGTCTGAGTAGCAGAAGTGGAGGATATTAGGTGATTGGGAGTACTCACTTTTTTATGGGTTACCTGATCTTTTAATTGTGGAGGCAATGGAGTCCCGCATTTGGCAATGGAAATTGCTGGCCGGGGCTCTTCATCTACCTTTCCTTTGTCAGTTTGTGAAGTCAACTAATTTTGAGATCTAGTAAAAATAGCGTAAGCTCCCTCTAAATCCTCTCCTTTACTTCTAGCTTTGTCCTAGTAATCCAGGAAACTGATATTGGAGTCGCCAGCTAATTCCTCTTCCTGTTCGTCAAAGAGGTTAGCATTTTATTGTTAGTCTAGCTGTGGTTGAGGAGAGTTGTCATGCTCAGCTTCGAGGTAACTGACTATTGAATTGGCAGGTGATGCTTTGATGGCTAATCTCCTTGAAGGGGGAGGTAGGTAGTTTAATTGCCCTTGGGTCCAGATAGCATTACCCTAATATTGCTGATTCTAGAATGTTCTCCTGGGTGCATCTCGATAGGTAGGAGTAGATGTACCTTGGGTTATTTGTCTTTTCAAATCTATCAGTTCATTTGTTAATTTTTGCACCATGGGGTCTGTAGTACCCGTGGAAGAGCTATCAGCAGATGAAGGGAATTTATTTTTACTAGGATCTTTTCTAATCTTACCTACCATTATAAGATCATCTTCAATCTCAGTAGCCAAACCTTGAGCCAAGGCTAGGTCCATAGGGCCGGCTCGTCTCAATAGGAAACTTACTTTGGAAAGCTGTGAGTTGATGAAAAAGCACTTGAGATTTTTTGGCGTGGGCTGAGCCACAGTCAAAATTTGGTTCCTCAACTTGTTGAATTTGGCTATGAAATCCCTCATGGGCTCCTAGGATTCTTTCTTCAATTGTGTCAGCTGTGCCATCAAAGCATGCGCATCCTCAGTGCATTTTAATCTAGCTTCAAATTTGGACTTGAGCGTATCCTAGTTTGTTACTGATCCAGCGTGCAGGTGATAAAACCAATCCGTGGTAGCTCCTTATAAAGTTCTCACAAAAAGTCTCACTGTTACATCTTCAAATTTGACCCCAATTATGCCACATGCTATGGAGAAAGTGGCAATATGTTCGTCAGGATGAACCTTCCCATCACCAAAAAACTTAGATTTTTTTTCTTAGAACTACGAGGTAGTTCATGCCGAGGTGGGGTCAAGTTAAGAGGGCCAAAGGAATTACCCCATGGGCCTTGAGCCATTATGATAAGAGGATTAAAAGGTGGGATAACAAACCTTGGTGGAGTGTTTATAGGTAGGCGGTGATTAACAGTGGGAAAAGGAGTTCTACCTTGTGTTGGTGACCTGACAAGGTTGGAAGGAAAACTCCTAAACCGTTGAAGAGAAGTTGATGGAGGAAACAGATCAAAATTACTTTGTTGCACCAACTCAAACACAGGGTCAACAACACCCTTAGATCTATGACTTTTGGTGTAGTGTGAAGTTGCCAAATTTTTAAAATAAAAATGGGACCGAAACTATTTCAAATTGAAGCTTGAGGTTTCAAAATGCACGTTCTTCCCAACGGCTCTGATTTTACAAATCAGATAATGTAATGGAGATGGAGGGAGATGGTAAGGCTATAATGATAATGGGTAAGACATGAAATAGAGTCGCTAGACTATGTAATAGATAAGGGTAGGGACTGTTTCAATCTGAAACTTGAGGTTTTAGACTGCACGTTCATTCTCCAGTAGAGTCACCAAAAAACTGTTGGCTGAATATTTTGTTGTCAACTAATTGATGACAAAATGGGGATATCAGCCACAGCATAAGGAGATTTACACCACGAGGAGTGTGGCTTTACCAGCTCTAAATGAGATAAATCTCTCCTCTCATCAAGGGGAGGTTCCCTATTAATACTTACGTGTCGGATATATATATATATATATAATTAAGCAGAAAATAACATATGGGGGTGGTAGAACAACATCTACCTCTCTTTTTTTAGAGGTAATGTACAAAGAATAAAAGAGGAAAAATCTTGGTCCTTAAGCTAAAAACATTCCTCTTCTTTCAGGAATGATATTAAAAAGAGAACAAGAAATCACCTGAAGTAACAGAGTCACAAGAACACTCACGCAAGCACAAAGTCTTCTGTAGCTTCTCCACAGATCCAGAACAAGTACAACCATAGAGTAAAGTGAAGCACAAAGTCTTCACCTGAAACTACAAAAGGTAACTAAATCTTAAAGGTAAAAGCGGCACAAATTCTATCTTCTACCCTCTAGAAATGCCCTTAAATAAAATAAACACACCCACTTTGCTTATTAAATTAGATAAACAAGATGTAATCAGAAAAAAAGACATAAGAACTATTTTCTAAACAACACAGGTAATCTCATCACAAAGTTTGAAATGAACCTGCTTCTCATTCATTTAATGAAATATGAGTTACAAAGATGAGCACAAAGTCTCAAAAGTTGCTTCAATCCCAACAGAGTGTTTGTTATTAATTTTTCCAAGCCCCTTTACAAATGAGGTCTCCACTATATATAGGGAGAAAATCCTCAAAAATAGAAACTAATAAAATATACAAAATATCTTGGTCAAAGATGACTCATCTTTGACTTTTAGATATTTTTTTGAAATATTTACATGTAATTACATATTACAAAATTGCATGTATTCTACACAAAATAGAAGTGCATAAGGATAGAAGAAGAAAGAAGGGGAGAGAGAGTCAATTCTTGCTACCAGACTTTTTCAGATGAGCATCGTACATGGCGATCGATGCCTGAATTCCTATGCTATCTAGTGCAACTACATTCTTGAAGATGACTCTTGCTCTGATCAGTGCATCTTTCAATGCTGTAATGGCTTTAGAGTGGCCAGTTAACCTAGATTTCAAATTCTCCAAAGTTAACTGGGCATCCAAAATGCTATTCACTAAAGTCATTAAGAAAGATGCTTCTTCAAAATCTTTTCGGATCATCTCTTTGAAGTTCTGAATCATTTCCTCTGCTAGAAGGAATTGATGGTCCTTGGAGGTCAAGTTGCATGGCAGCTCTTCTAACTTGTTCAGCAGGCTCAGGTCACTCTTTTCACTAGCTTTCTTGAAAGCTTTGAGATCATCAATTAAGTCTTTGAGTACCTAGATTCTGAAGACCATTGACTCTTTGATTTCAACATAGGAGTCTTTATTGGAGATGACACTGATAGATATCAGGGTACTCTTCTTGATATCCTTCATCTCTTTCCATCTGCTGAGATCTTTCTTCAAGCTGTCAATCTCTTGAGAAATGAGGGAGATGAAGTCATCTACCTATGTTTTAACTTTCTTCATTTTACCTATCCTTTCTGCCACTTCTGTAAGTAGGGACACTCCCTGAGTATGCATACTTTCGACATAGTCCCCCAAGACTTTCCCTTTTAAATAAGTCTTTTCCACTTTTTGAATGACTGGATCATTCATGAAAAAGGCCTCTGGAGTCACTGCTTCAGGAGGAATAGTGAACCTTTTGATCATTGTTGTTAACTGTTCTGCTTTGGCTTTATAATAGTCCTTCATCTCCTTCTCTCTATCAAATTTTTGGACCATAATGTCCATTGCTGACTGAAGATCGCTCTTTGCACCTTCGTGAGTAGCTTTTCCAAGTTCAACACGAGAGATGGAATAGCTGCTCATCTCAAAACCCTCAAGGGTTGCATCCTATGGAGGCTTGGCAATCTCTAGAAAATTTTGCCCCTTCTCCTCAACCAACTTGGAGAGGATTCTTGACTTCTTAGGAGCCTTTGCTTTTGCTGGCTCTATCTTGCCAAAACTGAATTCATCTAGGGAGATGGCCATTTTCTTCCTTTTTGGCATGAAAGCAGACATCCAAGGTGGGAGAGAAGTACATGTGGTAACAATAGTTGCCTCCGCTGATGTCACTGTAGCAACTTCCACACTACTAGTGGTGACAGTAGTTGCAGTCGGAGTAACTGGCGAGACTGTATCAACTACCGATTCTGGCTCAGGCACAGGGCTCGCTGGTAGGTTGAAAGATGGAGATGACAGACTCAGAATGGATCCAGAAGAGCAAGGGGAACCTCTGGAAGGAACCTGAGGATCACCAAATACAACCATAGAAGGAGAAGCGACTCTAAAGGAGGGAACACTAATTGGAGAGATAAGAGAAGTGGGCATGATAGGAGATTGAGGGGGAGAAGGAGAGGCACTCTAGATCAGCTGTGCTTGTCCTGGCGAGAGTGGAGACCCAACACCTGGTCGTTTTAAAAGTTGATCCTTTGTCTCCATGGGCTGAGCTGCCTGTGTCTCAGGGCTTTGACCTTTGGTTCCTTCAGCTACCGTTTTAGGCCCTTGTGCAGTCTTAGGCTTCTTAGACACAAAGATGATCCTAGGCTTGTGAGGCCTAGAAGGAGAAGGAATGTCACATTTGTTTTTAGTTTAGTTCTCTGCCTTCCTCTTCAACTCAACTTGGTATTCAGCCTCTGATCCTGTAATAAATTCTTTCAGAGTGATCCCTTTAGTTGCTAACCAATCATTGGTGTTAGCTAATATTGGTTCAAATCTTTTTCTCAGAGAGGTCAGTTCCTTCTGAGACCACTGAATTAGAGGGAGAGGGGAACCAACAACCTTTTCTGCCAGATACCTATTATTTACGATGTTCCTATCATCAATTAAACCAGAAAGGATCTCTGAAAGCTTGAGGTATTTTATCTGCTCCAGTGTTAGATGACAATAGTCCATTTTTCTTATTTCTTTGGCCATCTTCAGGTCCACCCAGATATCTTCAATCATGGGTTCATGGAACTGAGTTTTTTTCTAATCTTCTCTTTGACTCCCCTGTAGTCAATTTTTTTGTCTCTTAAATGGCTTGATGGTAACCATCTACATTTTTATTTCCATGACCTTGGCTTTGGTTGATGTAGCAATTGAAAACCTGCCAATCTGGATCGAAAACTTGAAACTGGGTCTCTTAAGTTCCATCTATTTTGTATGCATGACAGCCAGTTGTCGGTAAAGATCCATTAGGACTAACTTGTCTGAAGGGAATTTGGGGAGCATATAAGGGTATCCTTGGTAAAAACCCATGTGAAGATAGCAAAAAGTATGAAACTAGAGGAACAACAGCCATAACCGTTTACCATGGCCCAGGCCTCGTCTGATATTCTCTTCTATTCTAGCTGAGGATTGAAGAGACACAAAAATATGGCAAAGAACGCATCATTTACCCTCTTGAAATGACGTGTCGACCCCTAAAGCATCAGTTGAGGATAATATGAGTAGACTGGGGTGATCTTTCTATCCCCTTCTGCAGTCAATCCCAGGAAAGATCGCATTGCAGTAGCTATGTAGACCAGGTATGAAGTCATGTAGAATTTAAAGGAAGTCTGTACCCTGGTCAATTGTTCATGAATGGCATTGCTAATTTGTTCTCTCCAAAAGATAGTCTGCTTACCCTAGAGAATGATCTTAATGAATGGATACATCCATTCATGGAACTGTGAAGAAGATGGGAGGCCCCACACTCTATTGAGAAGGGTGATCAGGTCACCAACTTCTTCGACAAAGTCACTCCTTGGGAAGTTCTTCAGCCATCTGGAGAGGCCGGTCCTGGGGGTCTTTAGCCACTTGTAATTTATCACTTTCTTTGCCCTCTCAAGTTCTTTATCATATTCTTTCTGTGCATTCACGAAGTTGATTTGGGTTACTTCGGTGGCTGGAGGGCACAAGAAAACTTTGTCGATAAAATCAGGGTCTAACCGAATTATCATGCTGCCACTGGTGTCTGAAACTGACCTGGTCTCCTTGTTGTAAAAATGCACACATTGGAAGACAAACTTAGCATGATGCACTGCTACCGAGAAGGCGGCCGCCAGGTGGATGTTGCTCTCAACTATCCTTTTCATCCCAGTGTTGGGATTTGTTGCCTTGGTTAGTGCCAGGAACTCAGCCATGTCTATGTGGCCAATCTCGATGTCTCAAATATCATTGACATTCAAGGAGACTGATGTGGGTGGGAAGATGCCCTAGTACTTGTATTTCATACTTTTCACCTTTTTTGGAGATGCTTCTATCATGGAGAATGATCTTGACTGGATGGGAGCAGATGTGTAGGAGTTCGTTGAAAGTACTGTAGCCATGTTTATAGATGAGAATAGAGGATGAGAGAGGAAAAACGTAATTTGAGTGACATGGGTTACTGGAGGCCACTTAAAAAGGCTAGGGTGGAAGAAGGAATGAAAAATGAAAAAGAAAAGGAAGGAAAGTGATAACTCGAAAAAAAAATTTGAGAGTTGAGCAAAAATGGAGGAAAAAATGCAGGGGCGGTGAAAATCGCCACCTTTGCATAAAGTTGGAAGAAAAGCAGGGGCGGTAAAAATCACCACCCTTGCAGCCTTTAAAAAAAATGCAGGGGTGGCGATTTTTTCCACCCTTGAAAGTAGGAAGAGGAAAGGCAGGGGCGGCAATAATAGCCACCCTTGCATTATTTTTAAAATCGTGCAGGGGTGGCTATTTTCACTGCCTTTGCTCTCAGAAGTAGGAAAACATGCAGGGGCAGTGAATTTTGCCACCCTTGCATGAAGGGATGTAAAAGATAACGTGGGCAACAAAAATGCCACCCTCATGAGGAGAGAAAACTGTGGGCAGGGGAAAAAGGAGCCCGCGGTCGAGGAGGGACGGGAAGGAAATGGTTAAGGATGCGGGTGGCAAAATCCACTGCCCGCATGAGGTCTTAGCGAAAAACTGCAGGTAGGAGGGAGAAAAATAAAAACAAAAAAGAAAAAAAAAACAACCTAAAATAAACTAAGTCAAAATAGAAGAAACAAGAAATAAATGAAAAAACAAACCCTACATGAGAAACCACTCGCGCCACGAGGTTGAATCTACAAATTCATGCTTCGAATCGTCACTTCAAGTGCTCGGGTGCAAGAGGTAGGAGGAGAGGAGGAAGCAATGAGGAGAAAGGGGTTTAAAATGGAATATATAGGGTGAAAAACCCACCCCAACAACCCATCACGTGCGGCCATTAATGCTTGCACAAAAATTGAGATGTGCAAGGGTGGCATTTTTTGCCGCCTTTACATGTAGTTGGTTAATTTTGTAGGGGAAAAAAATTTTGCTGCCTTTGCAGGCTGGAGAGCAGGGGCAGAAAAACTTGCCACCATTGTAAGAAATGTGTAGGGGTGGCAAAATTTGCCGTCCTTGCACAAAAACAAAGGAAATAAGAGGCGGTGAAAAATGCCGCCCTTGCACGGAAAATGAAAATAGACGAACTCTGGAAGGAGAGTCTGGGCAAGGGAAAACTTAGCTTGGATGAGATGGTAACCACTTCTCATTCTGAGGCCAAGATGAAAATGAATTTTGAAATTCGTCTCAAAAAATGAACTTAGAGAGGCGAAAAGATGAAACGGACAAGTTTCATAGGGGGTTGCTCCCAAAAACAAGCTATGCTAATTTTGGAAACAACAGGTTGAACTACCACTTTTAAGTGGTGTAAACCACAATATCAGCTTATTTCTCTTGAAATGTCAAATGAGCACCAATTGCTACCAGCCTATCAGCTTATTTATTCTGCTCCTTGAGAATCAAGGCAATATTAAAAGCAAGAAAATTCTCCACCAAGTCCCAAACTCTATGCTTGTAAGACTTCAACAAGGAGTTCTTTGTTAGATTTTGGCCCTTCACCTGATTTACAATCAGCTCGCTATCTCCCAAAACTTGCAACTCCTTAATCCCTCTTTTCCTTGCCCATTCAAGGCCATGGATCAAAGACTAATATTTTGCAACATTACTCATACAAGAGAATTAGAAATGGCAAGCTGAAAAGTACCTTTCTTTTGAAGGGGAAACCAACATCACCCTACCACCAGTGCCTAGCTTACTTCTGGAACTATCAAAATATAGTTGCCACAGACCAAGGTCTTCTTTGCTTTCCTTTATTAAATTTGGCATGAAGGTGCCCTCTTCATGTATGCAATAGACTCTAAGGTCTACCTCCTTTATGAATTTGTATGGATCATGTTCGAAGTTATCATTTCCCCACTCATCCAAGAGTAAGTTTGTGATTCTTTCAAGAGCAGAGGACAGAGATTGGTCTGTCTGAGACTCTTCTGGGTCAATGATAGTGTAACTGACATTTTTTGCCTTGGGCGAATATAGCTCTAGATGATCTTTGTAGAGTGGCTCAGATTCAATTTTCACCTTGGTCCAATACTTGGTTCTAAAAACCAGATATGACCAATTCGATGCTAGATAGCCACCTATCTTTTACGTGAAGTCCCTGGACAAGCAAATTGCAAAATATGGAGGAGCATCTGCTACCACTATATCATGGGGAATTGAGAAGGTTGGGCAAGCATGCAATGTCAAGCCTAAACCCTTCACAATCCCAACTATTTTTGTAGGTGTCCCATCTAGTTGTAGGACTCCTTTGTTCATTTCTTCATACTTCAATCCCATCTTATCAACAATGCACTTGGGCATCACTGAGGTGTTGGCCCCACTATCAATTATGTAGTTGTGTACCAAGAAGTCCCCAATGACCAAGGATACATAGAAAGGGGAAGTTTTCTCTTCCTTCTTTACCTGGCTTGAAGTGGAAGGCTACCCATTCATCATCAAGACATTATCAGTGCTTGTTGGGACAACTTGACAATCCAACTCACGCAATTCCTTCTTCAACACATCCTTCTACCCTGGAAGAGACAATGAATCCCATAAAGAGATGCTCACATGCAACTTCTTCATCTAGTCCACTATATTGACTTGGGGACTGCCTCCCCTCACATTTTCTTTTGGGTTGATCCCAACTAGAGCTTAGGCTGAGACACTGAGGGTACAAACAACTGTTTAAAAATTGGGACCTTTTGAAATGAGTGTGATGGAGGAGGTGCTGCTGCCACCTAAGTGGTAGCCTGCACCTCTCCCGATACTCTTCTCTTAAATCTTGTGTTGGCTACAACACAATCATCTTGATTGTCTACAACACCCCCATGATTGATTGCATAAAACTCACCCTCTTCGTGATTCATAAGAGTAGAATTTGGTTGAGCCTGATTGTTACTCATGCTGGGCTGAGTTAGAGCCTCAAAAAACTAGGAATGAGCAACAACCTAATTTAATATATTTTGGAAATAATTAATCATCTTATTTGTGTGAACAACCTATTCTTGACCATATCCCATGGTCGAACAGTTTGGCTACTTCTGTACTAGATTATTTTGGACAGGCATCATGGCCTTAGATGATGAGGAGGGGCCTGTATTGTAATTTTGAAATGGTCTGGTTGTAGTGAGCTACCCCTGACCTTGATTATAATTATGAAAGGAGGGTCTAGGGGCTTGACCATAATTTTGGTATCCCTGATTTGGTCTGTTGCCTTGAGCTTGCTGCCTTTTAATGGCAACAAGTTCGTTGGACATGTTCTGCAACAGACTCTTAACCTCATGAAGCTCATTTGATGGAACAACAGCTAGTTTCTTTGAATTGGGGGCAATAATTCTGGGAAAAGTGGCATGTGAGGCCTAGGGGTGATCTTTCCAGCTTGTACCAAGCAATTCTCAGCTATTATGGCAATATCATAAGCCATATGTAGTATATGCCCTCCCATAGATTATATCATCACTGTAATGTCACTGTTTAATGCTTTTAAATAGTACAAGAAGCGTAACTGGGAGTCAGCCTTACCAGGATGGGAATTGTATCCCAAGTCTTTTGAAACAGCGTGTTGAAGTCTTACATATACTCGTGTGGAGCTCTCCTTATGGTCATCAGCTACTCAACAAGTGAGAGGCCATCACTCTTTTCCCCAAAATGATCTATCAACTGAGTGCCTGATTCATTCCAAGAATGTATTAAATTCACAGGCAAGGTCCCGTACCAATCAAGAGCCTTGCATTTCAAAGACAATGCTAGCAATCTGATGGCAATATTTTCTTCTATTACATTATGGATATTACAGAGGTTAGTAATATTCTTAATATGCTCAACAACTATAATGGGCCCCTCTCCATCGAAAGAAGGCACATTTTTAGAGCTATTCCCAGAATTAGATCATAGCATGGGAGATTCAAGGGGCTCTCACCATGAAAAGCTACAAAAGGTAATGCCATGGCTGGGATTGACTATAACTGGGGTTGTGCTGCGTATGTGTCCCTTACAATAGGTCTGGGAGGGTCGTTTATTGGATAAGGATGAGTTCTCTCAAACCTTAGCCTTTTTGTAGAGTTCAAAGGTAACTCAATGAAATCAAAAGGAACCCCTCTAGAAGCAAACCTTGTGGTAACCTTAGGCATAGAAAGTTAAGCAACTGGTCTTAAAATTATAGAACTGAAGCTCTTACCAGTGGAGTCGCTAGATGATGGAAAACTTTAAATTAGCTGTATCAAGACTGGCATCAATCTTGAAAACTTTAATGTGTTATAAAATTGAGAGTCCCACTAGGCATGCCAAAACTATTGATGTAGGAAAGTGCACCCACTGGTAGGAAAATAGGTTCCTTCCTTCTCCTCGCAACATGGAAACTCCTCTCTCACCTGTGGAAGAGCGAAGCTAGAAAGGAGAGTCTTTAGATAAGGGCTAGCTCCCTTTGATGTATCATGTTTGTTTCAACAAGTGTAAATACATAAGTGTAAATACATACATACACATATACATACATACATACATACATACACATATACATACATACATACATACATACATACATACATACATACATACATACATACATACATACATACATACATACATACATACATACATACATACATACATACATACATACATACATACATACATACATATATATATATATATATATATATATATATATATATATATATATATATATATATATATATATATATAAACTGGGGGGATGAAAAGGGAGGAAAATACAGGAAAACAAACTACTCTAAGGAGGTGATACACCAAAAATAGGTCTACCTTCACACATCCACATTCAAAATCAGACAAAACAACAAGACATACACTTCAAGCTTGGCAGAAGGACCAGACTACAAGAGAAAGACATGGAGGTTCTCATGAAAATACAGAAGTAGAGACTCACCAAGGTACTGTACAATACACACTGTAAGTGACTTCCCCTATTTTATACTTCTAAAAAGAGCTCTTCTCCTATAAGCTACAAACTGGCACCTTGTAGATAATAGGTATGTTGGTGTTGAACCTGTGAGAGCATCAAAGATAATGACTAAACAAAAATAACACTCAGAACATACATAGAATATATATCTAAGATGGAGGCAAAATTGTATTTTTATTAATTTAGGTGGAAATTTTAGTAGAGATATGCTTTGTAAAATTGTGGAAGATCCTTATAAAAATGACAAGTATCAAATATATATGAGAAAACAAAAGGGAAGCCCATGTGACATTCCTTCAACAAGTGGCCATCACATCCCTTCAACAAGTTTCTCAAAACATTTATGAGCCATGTGCTTTGTCTACTAGAATTCTGCATTTTCTAGGTTAGAACGCGATTTGTCCACTCATTAAATGTAAAATGGAGAAAACTGGTTACATTACTTAGCTATTGTGTCTTCTCATGATTAATTTGAAGGAACTATTTCACCTGCTAGAGTCACTTCTCAAATTGGTGCCACTTGGACTTAACTTCTTTCTCATTCTGTGCATGTCTTCTTGTCTTTTATCAATTTTGTCTCTATCTAGCTTGTTCGGCCCCCCAGGGGCAAACTTTCAGCAGGTTACTGCATTCTAGGTTCCTTGGCAATATTTTCTCAGTTTGAAACAAAGGCCATTTTATTTTGCTAAATTTGGCACTCAACTAGCCATTGAGCTTTGAAAACCAACATACATTCCATCCTTTTGAAATTGACAGCCTCTCAAGCATCATTTCTTGAGAAACAACAGCTAAACTGCTTTGCTAAATTTGACATGCTCTGGGACATCCCTGTCCTCATCACAACGTCATCAGACCACGTGGCATCCCTTTGGCCCTTAGAAAAGCCCCTTTGCATTTTGGCCAGAAGTCCCCCGCAAGGGCACCTATCCTTTAGGGTCCTTCAGTGGGTCTTCGTTGGCTGGCAATCCTCCCAGGGGCTTGCGGACAATTTCCTTAGGTCCCCGCCGCTGTTTGCATTTCCACAGACTTTTGTCTACAAAATTTTCCTTACAGACAAAAAGTCCACATAAATTATTCTGTCGGTTTTGGCTTTGCTATGTATTTCTATGGACAAAATGTCTGTAGGCAATTCCCGCAGACAAATTGTCCACTGAAATTTTGTTAACCATTCCTTTGAGTTCTTTTGAACTATCTGCCGGAATCTTTGAAATGCCAAAGTGTCCGCCCTCCAAAGGGTAATTTGACCATTTAACTACCCTTTAGCCAAGGGTAGTCCTTTGAACCAAACCCATTGAACCAAGATTTGGTTTAACAGTTCAAGGTTCAAAGGAGCACACCGATGAACCAAGGCCAAGCCCGATGAACTCAAGCATTGAACTTTTCTGTTGAACCCAAACTGTTGAACCAAGAATGGTTCAACAGTTCAACTAAGTGCGCCGATGAGCCAAGGAAGGTTGGTGAACCAATATTGAATCGAATATGTGAACCTAAGCCGTTGAACCAAGTATGTTGAACTTAGACCGTTGAACCAAGAATTTGGTTCAATGGTGCGAAGGTTCAACACATATTGTATTGAGATGTTTGAACCAAACATGAACTCTTTGAACTTGAAACAAGCCCGTTGAACCAAAATTTTTGGTTCAATGATTTGGTTCAACCACTATTTAACCAAGATACTAAACTCAAAAATGAACCTTTGAACCAAGAAACCGAACCATTGAACTAGGCCATGAACCAAAAATGCTGAACTTGAACAATCTGAAATATAACTAGCATGAACAGCAAGGGAGGAAGGGGACCAAAAAATTTTACCTGTGGGTAAAATTTGGTCAACAAATTGAATGGTTCAATGGTTCAACTAAGTGCACCGATGAGCCAAGGAAGGTCGGTGAACCAATATTGAACCAAACATGTGAACCTAAGCCATTGAACCAAGCACATTGAACCTAGACTGTTGAACGAAGAATTTGGTTCAATAGTTCAACGGTACGAAGGTTTAACACATATTGTATTGAGATGTTCAAACCAAATAATGAACTCTTTGAACTTGAAACAAGCCCGTTGAACCAAAAATTTTGGTTCAATGGTTTGGTTCAACCACTATTTAACCAAGATACTGAACTCAAAAATGAACCTTTGAACCAAGAAACTAAACCATTGAACTAGGCCATGAACCAAAAATGCTGAACCTGAACAATCTAAAATATAACTGGCATGAATATTAAGGGAGGAAGGGGACCAAAAAATTTTACCTATGGGTAAAATTTGGTCAACACATCCTTTGGACAAGCAAGGTTGAGGTCATGAAAGTTGATGTAAAGGTGAAGTCCCCCTATGGGCTTGGGAATGTGAATGATGTTAGAAACCCATTGAGGATAATTGATGGGTTGGATGAAGTCGATAGACAAGAGATGTTGAATCTCTTCTTTTACTATAAGGGTGACGTGAGGGTATATCCTATGAATATTTTGATGAATAGGCTTAGCATCAAGATGGGTGACAATGTTATGGAGGGATATAGAAGGGTCAATTCTAGGCATATCTTGATAGGACCAAGAAAATGCTATGCTTTGGTCATGAAGGAAAGAAGGGAAATCTTATTGCTTCATAGAATCTAAGGATTGACCAATCTTGAAAATATGAGGGTTATTCTTTAATACCTATAGATCTACTCATTTTAGGTATCCTCTACTAGTTTCTCATGTAAGGAAATTACGGTAGTGGCCATAGTGTCATTAAAGGAGCTAAAAACCAATGTAGTTTATGACATGATATTCTAAGGCAATTTAAGTTGGTCATAAACATGTGAGGAGATGATGTTAATACTAGATCTTCCATCAATCATCACCCTTTTGATGTAGGTTTTATTGATGTATGCTATGATAAAGAGGGGAGGATTGGGATCTTTAAAATGAATAGAGGGTATTTTTGAATCTTAAAAAGTAATAAAGGTAGAAAATTGAAGGGATATGATAAAGGATACAAGAGGTTGAGGATATTCTAGTTGAACCTCTATCGAATACAAGGCCTTTATTAATTCTTGGTAGTGATGGGATAAGGTGTGTATTAATTCATAAAGGCTAATCTTCATCAGTGTCTGGTGAAGTTATTTTAATACCACTAACTGGATGTATTCAAAAGGGTTTAGAGGGAGAGGCACTTAAAATGGATATTTTGGGTTTTGGAGAAGGTGAATGTAAAGGTGAGGATCCTTGGCTTTAGTTGGAAGGTTGAGGAGAGGAAGGGTATGTCTATGGTATGGACACTTTTTCTTTTCCCTTATCAGTTTATTGGGCCTGACATCAGGTAACCATATGGATAGTGTGGATTAAGGGAGGTGTTGGGATAGATGGTTCCTTTAGTTCCTCCTCACTTTTAGATGAGAGTGAAGGAGTAGGTAGATGTTGGGTAAGTGGTTGGGTTGGGCATGGGCTCAAGGGAGGTTCATTTGATAACATATCATCCTCATCTCATAAGCTATGGATAAGTGTTTGGAGAAATTTTCAATTATTTATGTCATGTCCAAGATTCTTATGGTATAAATAGATCAAATTATATTTGAACCATGATGGTTTAGGATGTGAAGGGTTGAAAGGTTTGATAGGTGGTAGGGTTAAAGAAGAGGTTTGCAAATACCTTTGTAGAATAGTCAAATAATATTTGAGCAAAGGTGTTGAGGGTGTTGGGTTTTTGGTTTTAGGAGTGGAAGCCTTCTTAAGAGTAAGCTTCACCACATAAGTTGTAGGTGGTGGAATGGTTTTGGTAGGTGGTTTTGATTGGGACTGCTTTATTGGTTTGGAGGTGGAATATTTAGAGGTGTATGATGAGGGTTTGGTGATAGGTGGGAAGATAGAGGTGGATAGGTTAGTTATAATGGTGGGGGGTTTGATTCTTTGGTGGAGGTAGGTGTAGGTAGAGTAAAAGGATAAGGTTTACTAGATGAGGAATAGGTAGTTGTGGGAGGGTTCACCTTCTTGGTATAAGGATGAGGTTTTGGGGTGGTAGAAGGATGGGGTCCTAAGATAAATGGTAAGTGTGAAAGAGGTGGTATGGATTTGGTTTGAGGTGGGATTTTTTTTGGATCCACCTTCTTAGTTAGTTTGGTTGGGGTTTTATTTGGTGGACTAGAAGTGGTTAAGTCCAACTTCAAATATGGGTGAGCAAGGCTAGGTGTGGGAAGTATTCTTATATTTTTGATGGGTTTGGTCAAGGAGGCTTAAGGTGATTTGAAATTTTTAGATGGAGGTGGGTTGGATGGCTCTCCTATGGTTTTGGATAAAGAAGGGTTTAAGGAAGGGGATGAGGTAATGATAGGTTTGATGGTGGATGCAAGTGAGGTTGAAGGTTTAGGTTTGTTTTATTAAGGGAGCCCAAGATGATTCCAAAAGGTGGCTCTATCTATATTGGGTTGAGAAGTGAACTATAGACTTTGGACCAATCTAGAAAAAGGCTTATAAATGGGTTTGATCCCTTAGTCATTGGTTTTGAAATTTAAGCCCATAAGTTATGGTGAGGGGATAGTTTATTCACCTTTGATCTTGATGGAAGGTTCCAAGGTTGGGAGGGTGTTTCTTCCATGGAAGGTGTAGGTAAGGTGATCTCTTATTTTGGGATGGATCCTAAAGAGAGAATGGGTGATTTTAATATAGGGGAAGGAGGTTTGATGGCCTCAAGTGAAGGGATAGAGATGGTTATTTTCTTTTTTTATGTGTCCAAATGAATAGAGGGTAATTAAACCACTTCAATAGATGGAGTGGGTGAAGAGGTGGTTGTAGCAGTGGTTGCTTCCTTTAGTATTTCCATTGAAGGAGATGTGGATAGTCTATGGTCTCCTTAAGTAAGGATAGAAGGGTGGTTGCTTCTTTTGTTTGGGTGTCTAAAGGAATAGAGGGTGATTCAACCACTTTGATGAGTGGAATGGAGGAAGGGGTAGATGAGGTAATGGTCTCCTCAATGATAGGTTCAATAATAATGACATTAACCATATGGACCTCATGAGTGTGAGATGATTCCAATTTATTATCATCATAGTTGGTGGAAGGGGCATGGTTGGGAAAAGGTTTATGAAATATGTCAAAAGACTATTTTTGGGGTGCATTGGGATTACAAAATACAAGTTCTCCCTCATTAATCATGTTTTGGATAATGGTATTAAAGGTGTTTCACCTACTAACATCATGTCTAATGACATGGTGGAAAGCACATAGATCATTCTCATTGTACCAACCAGGTGTACAGTGAGAAGCATCAAATTATTAGTGAGATTTTATTGGAGGAAGTTATATAATGTTTACTTTGAGTAATTTATACAAAATTAAAGCATAAGACTCCCCTATTGGAGTATATTTTTTTTGGACAACTCGGTTTTGGTTTTGGTTTTGTTGGTTAGAAGAATTAGAATTGGTGGGGTTGGGTTGGTTGATAGTTGGAGGCAGAGTATTTTTAAGGATAAATGATTTGGTGGATGACTTTGGTTTGGTATTGGGATGGTTTGGTTTATTGGTGGTTTTGGTTGAGGAAGGGTTATTGGATTTAAATCTAGAATTTTTGTTCCACAATTTACATTTTCCCTCATTAATGGCTCTGATTTCTAATTTTGTGCCATGGTGAAAGACTCATCAAAAGTTTGGAAAGTTTGAACTTCAAGAGTAGGGGAAATATGTTTGGCACAACCCTGAGAGAAGAGTTCAATCAACTCAAGTTGGGGTAAGGAGAAAGGAAGTTTATTGATAAGACTTCTCCTTTTAGCTATGAAATCAACAACTGAATCATCATCAAATTGCCTAATGGAGTAGAGGTCGATAATAGAGTCATTTTTAGATATGTTGACTAAGAAATGATCTAAAAAGACTTGGGTAAGTTAAGAAAATGAAAAGATAGAGTGCTTGGTGAGATCACTATACCAATCTAGGGCTGGTCTTGATAAATACATGGGAAAGGTATGAAGGAGAAGAACATCGTCATATGCAATCAAATAAAAAGAATGGAAAAATAATCTCAAATATTGTTGGGGGTAATCTTGATTTGGAACTTGGAAAAATTGGGTAGTCCCATTTGTTGTAGAAAATCTCACTAGGTTAGGTTTGTGCTTAGTCATGCATTTAGATATCAAACCAAGGTAGTTCTAGACTTGATGGAGCTAGGTTCAAGCATAGTAAGGTTTGACACACAAAATTTAATCATGATATGGAACTAACATCAATTTCACATAAGGCACAAGCCTTGTGTACTCACCCAAAGCACAACAATAAGGGGACCAAGCCCATATTGGGCTAGTTACAATATGGTGCAACTTGGGATTCAAAGGGATTTAGTCCTAGATAAGATGGGTTTAAGTAGCATGCCAATGCTAGGATATCTAGAGGAAGTTCATGAGGTGCAAGCCTTCTCCAAGACACAATCCTTAATGTGTAAGTTCATAACTAGTTAGGTCGAAGTTTCGATGGTACAAGCTATGAGAATGGCTAATATGGGGTTATTCAATTATGTATGCAAGTCATAGGGATGATTTAGGTTAATGTGATCATCCTTAGGGTTGTGCTTAGGCATGGGTCTTAGGGCCTTGGCACAATATAGTTTCAACACTCAGTCTATTTTAGGTAGGCCAAAATCGCTAGATGGCATAATGATACTATTAATGACTAGGGTTGAACCTCCATATCACATTCTATTCATGTAAGAAATAAAATCATTACTATTACAAAGTCATAAATATATTACTAAAATTTATAAATTGCAAGAATAAACACATTAATGCATAAAAAAAATTCTTCATTTATATAATAGTTCATCATATATAGTTTGAGATACAAAATATAGCATAGCTCTTTCCTATTACTACTCATGCCTATGAGCTCATAGGCGAGATTGGGATATACATGTGAATGTCTAATCTATCTCATGTAGAATTAAAATATGTAGGTTATCTCTCTATTTTTATAGAGCTTCACTACCTTGGTCACCTCTCCCTCATCTTCAAATGTAATTCTTCTTTTATAGGTGATTGGGCATCTCCTACCTGGTTAAATGGGCATGTGCCAAGTGATGTGTTATTATGAGTCCACCATCTCCACTACACTACCTAGGTTAGACAAGCACATGTTATATGATGAGTTATCTTTAGGGGGTAATTATCTTACCTATTCCACTCTCCAACATCTATGCTTCTTGGGCTGCCATGTATAAATCCTTGTAGTAATGTCCCTTGAAAATTAGCACCACACAACTGCTTGCCAGCTAGCATGAGATCCTTGGAGACTCCTCTAGTTGGTGCCAAAATTTATAAAAGGGGAGAAAATGATCCATAGGTCACCTCACATTGATATAGGTTTATTTTTCATGGTCCACATATTTTCTACAAAAGAGGGCCCAACATTACCTCATATAAAATTGCTAGTCTGCTTCAGACTAGTCTTTTAGTGCCTTGGGTGCACCCTGATCTAAGTCTACCTTAAAATTTTCAAAACCATGGATAACACCCTTAATTTCATCAAATAACACCATCTAATTTTATAGATTCAATATTGATAACAAGCAAATCCATACCTTCAATCTCTTTCTTAAAGGCTTAAAGCCCTTCTTTTTCATGCTTCACCCTACCATACAAGATCTTCCCCTACTCATTAGCTTTTATCTAGAAGGTGTAGAAGACTACCTCTAAGTCTTGATCTTAAGTTTTTAGTTATGAAGTTATGGATTTAACCTTAGCCATTAATTAAACATGCTTAGTCCTAGTTACCTTGAAGGAGTGTTGGAATAAAGCATCTTTTTCCTTCTTTGCCTTCTTAAGGCATGCATCAATGACTGCTGCCTGGTTGGCAAAGTCATAAAATATCACATTAGCCTTATCTATGCCTTCTTCAATTTTGGTGAAGAGGTCCTCCAACACATCTAAATTTTTATTCTATTCTCCTCATAAGGTCGAATATGGGTCTTGTTTCTCCTCTAGTGTTGACCTTATTTTAAGGAGCATCTGCTCCACAAGCATGCAAACTTGGTCAACTTCACTTTTATCTAAGGTATCCACACCATCTAAGAGGGATGGCTCCACCTCTTTTATGTGCTCAAATAACTACTTGAGCTTGAGCTTGAGCTTGGTAAGTTTCATGCACCCACTAATTAAATTTCTAGCCTCATATGCTTATGGGTGCATGTGGTCAACTCATCTGATTGGAATTATGCATGAAGTGTTGACACAAAAGTTCTTGCAGCCACCTCATATCACTCACTACCTCTATACACTATATAAGGAACAAAAAAATACACTTAAAATAATGGTTTGGTTGTGATAAATGGTATCATCTTACTCCCAATCAACTTGTGACTAGGAAGTTAGTGTTTCCATAGTATGAGTGCCATCCCATTGTCTATATGGCTTCAATAAATTACCATTAAAATGCCTAGGGAGCATTTTACCAAACAACATGCACAACTTGCATGCACCTATTTCCAAGAAGTGATGGATGATGTAGGGGCCCATCCATAATATTTGTAGCTTTCTTGGGTGCTTTAAGTACTTGGAATCATATATAAGTACTAACACTCCTTTAGTCAGATCCTTATACTTGATGTGCTTATCTGCCAACACTTTTGGTGCACTTTTTTAATCTTCTAACTCCCCTTGGCTTGGGTGTGCTTCTTATCTAGGCATTATAAGTATTCCAATATCACACTTAAATATTCTTGGTTGTCTAACCAACCAATCTATGCAATACATAAGGAGGGCATCATTAATTTCATGGGTGAACTGATTCAATACCAAATACCAGTTGAAATGGTGTAGCCTTATTTAGGTGCTTGTAAGTCATGTGGTATGCCCAAATTACCACTAAAACATGATCATCCCAACCCTTATGACCAACATCACATATCTTTGTTAGGCACATTCCCAATTTTTTTTTAAAGGCTTCAACCATGCCATTGGCTTGGGGATGATATGGGTTGGTCTTGTACTATGCCACCATGTACTCTATTGTCCCCAAAAAATTCCACTCATTTTTGGGACAACCTACAGACCAAAATTTCTCTCTTCCCTTCTCAAAATTTGTTCTAAGCTTTCAAATTCCTCATTTTTAAGCTTTTTTAGTCAAGGGGATTCACAGCTTCAATAGGTTAAAAAAGCTTCTGCAAGCAAGTTCAGTCAAAAGAAAAAGCTTCTAACACTTAGTCATTTCTATGATTGGTTCAGCACCTCAGTTCAATCAAAAGGATTTCAATTGAAAAATGATAAAGGACTTAGGCTTGAACCATTAAAATTTGAACCACTTTGGTTTAAAGGCTCAATGGGTTCAACGACCAAGTTGGTTCAATGCACTTGGTGCAAAAGAACAAAGGACTTTTCCAAATAACGAAGAATGAACCGTTAAACCATTGAACCAAAGTTGGTTCAATCGAAAGGTTCAAGGGGCTGCCCCAAAGTGAAAAAGGCAAGTGCCCTTGTGGAGGGTAGTCAACATTGGTTTGAAGGTCAAAGAAAAGACATAATTCCTTCAGATTTGTTTAAAGGCCCAAAAGGAACAATTCTTTCAGAATTTTTGTCTGATAGAAACAGTCCAAGCAGCCAAAAGAATTCTCTCGAGAAGATTTTCTCAAAAAATGTTAAGGCAAAGTTCCTTCAAAATTTTTGTCTAAAGGAATTCACTCAGAGAAAGTCTAAAGAAACAAAGAAGAACAAATGGCTAAGTCACAGAAGCTTTCCTTCAGACTTTTTGTTCAAAGGAATTCTTTTGGGTTTTTACCCGATAGAAAAATGCCCGATGGAAAAAGACAAAGTAGAGCGGAAGCCACCATGTGTCATCTTCTGCAAGTCACCCAAAGGTTTCTAAAGATTTTATAAGTTAAGCGGAATATGTCATGTGTCCGATTATGACTCAGTGGAATGTGACAAGTGTTTACATCTGTGTTCCCCTTTTGGAGTTGCTCGGGCAAAACGTGTCGTGGACCCCATTTTCTATATGTTTCTAATGATTTTCATAACATCAGAACTTGCCACTTGTCAAAGACATAAAAAGGCCCCACCAAAGACATAGGCAAGAAGGGATATAAAGAGCAAAGAAGTGCTTAAGTAGTGAAGAGAGGATCGAGACCAAAGGACCAAAAATATCTTCAAAAGAGTTATTCCTAGGAGGTGAAACAATGGATCGAGTAGACTTCTAAGTGCACCAAAACAAGGATGCAGCCTATTTTCTTCCATGAAGTAAAGACAAATATGCAAAGGACCAAATGGTCCATATGAATTAAGAGACATATCAGATGAAAGGACATGCCATAGTTATGGTAGCGCACTATTCTCAGCATGGTCTCCCCAGACCAAACTAGAGATGCATTGAAGATGTTGACTGTAACATGGGCCATCCCATAGAAAAAAAGGCACCAATCCTTGGGTAGTTGTTATAAGTTTGTATTTTCTCTCATTTGTAAGGGAGACTTTAATTTTATAAGAGCAAAACTCTGCCCATTTTGAAAGAAGAAGACTGAGACTTTAAGCTCAAGTTGTAATTTCATTTTCCTTGTTATTTGAATGATAAAGTAGGCTTTTCAAGACTTTGTAATGTTTTGACTTGTGTCATCTGAAGATGTCCTTATTCATTTAATTTGGTATGCAAAATTAGTGAAGGTAATAGGGAAGTGTCCTAAAACCAACTGTGGGAAGACTTTGTGCTTTCACAATTGATTTTAGTCTGTGTTTTCATTTTCTTTTTGTGTTGAGGATTCTGGGGTGACTTTGTGCCCCATTATCCTTTGTGATATACTCTTTGGGCAGTTGAGGTGGAGACTTTGCACTCTATTTCATCCTGATATTACTATGACCCTTTTTATCATTGGTTATTTCACTATCTGAAAGAAACTCCAACTATTTCCTATAGTGACACTTCTAAAAGAAGAGAAGTGCCTTCAACATTTATAACTAGGATTTTCTCCTTTGTTTGTGTGCATCATCTCTAAAAGAAGAGAGATGGATGGTTTGTCTCACTCCTATGTCTTACTTTTTGCTTATTTATATTATATATAGCTCCACATACACATCTAGATGACCAATCTCCATATGTTGTGGTGATAGGAACTATTTTGAATGCCAGTTAGCTGGTCGACAAAATATTCACCCAATAGTTTTTGGTGACTTTGTTGGGGACATAGTAATTTTGTGCAATTTGGAACCTCAAGTTTTAGATTGAAACATCACCTGTGTCTTACCCATAATCACTATAAACCTTATCCATTATAGAGTCTGGCAACTCCATTCCATGTCTTACCCACTATCATTAGCCTTACCATCTTCCATCTCTGTTTCCATTATTTTACCTGGTCTACAAAACCAGAGTCACTAGAAAAGAGTGCATAGTCTGAAGCCTCAAGCCTCAAATTGAAGTAGGGCCAATTTTTTTCCATTTTTGTCCTACAATCTAGCCATTCCACCCAGATGCATTATCCCCATTTTTCATAATCCCATCATGGCAGTTCAAGGCCCCTGGGGTAACTCTTTTGGCCCACTTAATCTAACTCCACCCTTGCATGAGATACCACTCAATTCAAGAAAGAATTTCCCCAAATTCTTTGGTGACAGGAGAGTTCACCTTGATGAACACATTGTAGCTTTTAACATAGCTTGTGGTGTGATAGGGGTAGAATTTGAAGACATGGTAGTAAATGTTTTCATGGAGACACTACAAGGTGCTATTGCAGACTGGTTTTACCATTTGCAGACTAGATCAGTGATTGGCTGGGACACTATCAAGGCTAAATTTGAAGCCAAGTTTATGCCAGCAGAGGATGTACATGCCTTGCTAGCCCAACTCACACAAATTAATAAAGAGCCCCATGAGCCTATGATGGAATTCATTTCTAGGTTCAATATGCTAAGGCACAGGATTCCCATGATCGCCCAACTGACACCTTAGAATCTCATGTGTTTCTTCATCAACTCATAGTTGCCTAAAGTGAGTTTTTTATTGAGATGGGCTAGACATATAGAACTTGAGGCTGCTCAAGACTTGGCTATTGAGGTAGAAGATGACCTTATCTTGGCAAGAAAGATAAGGAGAGAACCTAATAAAGGTAAATCCTCTTCATCTTTTGAGTATTCACCTGTAGTCACCACTAACCCAATGGTATAAAAGCTAGCAAATGAGATGTTATCTCTCAAAAAGCAAATGGTGCAAGGGATGTCATTTACTTCTACATACAGAGATATGCCCACGAGGACATTTCAAAATCAAGTGTACCAAGGCAATGCTGCTAGGAATCAGGGATAGCAAAATTGCCTTCCTCCCCTCCACTAAGGAACCTTGCTAGTGAAGCACCTCCAGCCAACTCAGTAGTTAGATATTTGGAAACAGAGCATGACTTCTCTTTCCAACCTGAGTTCAATCAAGAAAATAATACTGACTTCTTCACAGAGGATCAAGAAGAGTCAGCTGGCAACTCCATCATTAGTTTCTTAGATTACCAGGATGAACCTAGAAGTGAAGGTGATGCAGATGAGGGACCATATGCTATGTTCACCCGGTCCTAGAACTAATCATCTCAACAAGCTGATAAAAAAATAGAGAAGTGACCTCAACCAACAATTTCAATTGCTAAATGTGGAACCACTCTATCTTTCTAGCCAAAGGACCTAGTGGTTGCTAAAGAAGTAAGTATCCCAAATAGTTTTGCAACTTCTACTTTAATTTTGTAGTCCAGTCCTCCCGCCCCTCCCAAAAACCAAAATGATGAACTCCCATCCTTTGTGCCTAGTCCAATTTAGTTATTTGACATAATTGATCATGTCAAAAAGACCAAAAGTCAAATGACTAAATTTGAAGTCCTACAGTCCAACCCTGATCAGTTGGACAAGTTGGTACAAGATGTCAAGACCCAAATGTCGGCCCTTGAAGCTCAAATTTTGTTTGAGTTTTCAGGCATGGGTGATTACTTCTTGACCATGGAGGATGTCCATGTTCTTGGAGATAAAAGTCTGATAGGTGGTGATCCAGGAATTGATTCAAACTAGATATCAAAAGGATTGGTAGGGCACAGTACAAATGAAAAAGGGTCTTCCATCTCTAATGAAGAGAAATCTAACAGAAGATCTATTCCTGGTGATGTTTATATCTAGGAAATGGATGGCAACAATTCATCTACAGGTGCTGGGGCCAAGTTGGTGTTGATATCTCCTAAGGGGGATATTCTTCCTTCTTTACATGAGTTGTAATTTAGCAACACCAACAACATTGCCGAGTATAAATATTTGTTACTCGAATGGGGAGCTACTCGAGGCAAAGGAGATGTTGAGCCAGTGGTCTGCCAGGCATCTGAAGGGGACAATCAAGACATGTGTTAGACTAAACTATCAAAACAACAAATTATGGTAATAGACCAAGCTGCTGCCCATCAAAATAAAAAAAAGGGACTCCACAGGAGAACCAAGATTCATGGTTCTCAGACTAGAAAGCAAGTCTTGCCAAGGGGCAGCAAGAGAAGAGAACCAAGAGCAAGACACAGGAGATTGAATTCTTGGTGGAGAGTTCCATTCGCCTGTCACCAATTTTGGAGGCAAAATGGCTTCTTGCTGGTTTATCAAGATAGAAGGCCATTTTCACTGCCTCTCAAGGGGTAGCATTTGAGGTACTTCAATTCTTGAAGTACCAAATAAATTCACCTGTACATTTGTATATTTGTAAAGTCTTTGTTCTATTTTGTGCTTTTCATTTTCATTTTTTAGAGCCTTTCTTTTTGGGTAGCTCAACTCCATAGCCCAATGGCACACTTCAAGGCACTGGAGATTATGGTTTCTACTCCCCTCAGCTATTCTAAGTTCTCATCTAAAGGAAGTTACCCAACTGGAGCCAGCTGTTGTCCCCAAAAAATGCCACTCATTTTTGGGATAACCTATAGACCAAAATTTCTGTCTTCCCTTCTCAAAATTTGTTCTGAGCTTTCAAATTCCTCATTTTTAAGCTTTTTCTGTAAAGGGGATTCATAGGTTCAACAGGTTAAAAAATCTTCTGCAGGTAAGTTCAGTCAAAATAACAAGCTTCTAACACTTAGTCATTTCCAGGATTGGTTCAGTGCCTTGATTTAATCAAAAGGATTTCAATCGGTAAATGATAAATGACTTAGGCTTGAACCAATGAAATTTGAACCACTTTGGTTCAAAGGTTCAATGGGTTTAATTACCAAGTTGGTTCAATGCACTTGGTGCAAAAGAACAAAGGACTTTGCCAAATAATGAAGACTGAACCGTTAAACCGTTGAACCAAAGTTGCTTCAATCAATTGGTTCAATCGAAAGGTTCAAGGGGCTACCCCAAAGTGAAAAAGGCAAGTGCCCTTGTAGAGGGTAGGAAACATTGGTTTGAAGGTCAAAGAAAGATAGAAATTCTTTAGATTTCTTCAAAGGCCCAAAAGGAACAATTCTTTCAGACTTTTTGTTTGATGGAAACAGTCCAAGGGGCCGAAAGAATTCTCTCAGGAGGATTTTCTCAAAAAAATGTTAAGGCAAAGTTCTTTTAGATTTTTTGTTTGAAGGAATTCACTCAGATAAAATTTTGAAGAAATAAATAAGAACAAATGGCTAAGTCACAGAAGCTTTCCTTTGGACTTTTTGTTTGAAGGAATTCTTTCAAGCTTTTTCCCTAATGGAAAAATGCCCGATGGAAAAAGATAAAGCATAGTGGAATCTGCCATGTGTCATCTTTTATAGGACCCCCAAAGGTTTCTAAAGCATCTATAAGTTAAGTAGAATATGTCACATGTCTTGTTATGACTTAGCAGAATGTGACAAGCGTTTGCATCCGTCTTCCCCTTTTGAAGTTGCTTGAGCAAATGTGTCATGGACCCCATTTTCTGTAAGTTTCTAATGAGTTTCATAATAGTAAAACTTACCACTTGTCAAAGACACAGAAAGGCCCCCCCAAAGACATAGGAAAGAAGGGATATAAAGAGCAAAGAAGCACTTAAGCAGTGAAGAGAGGAGTGAGACCAAAGGACCAAAAATATCTTCAAAAGAGTTATTCCTAGTAGGTGAAATAGTGGATCGAGTAGACTTTTGAGCACACCAAACCAAGGATGCAGCCTATTTTCTTCCATGAAGTAAAGACAAATATACAAAAGAATAGATGGTCCATATGAAGAAAGAGACATATCAGATGAAAGGACATGCCATAGTTATGGCAACACACTATTCTCAGCATGGTCTCCCCAGACCAAACTAGAGATGCATTGGAGATGTTGACTGTAGCATGGGCCATCCTGTAGAAAAAAAGGCACCAATCCTTGGGTAGTTTCTATAAGTTTGTATTTTATCTCATTTGTAAGGGAGACTTTCATTTTACAAGAGCGAAACTCTGCCCATTTTGAAAGAAGAAGACTAAGACTTTGAGCTCAGGTTGTAATTTCATTTTCAATGTTATTTGAATGAGAAAGCAAGTTTTTCCAAACTTTGTGTTGTTCTAACTTGTGTCATCTGAAGGTGTCCTTATTCATTTAATTTGGTATGCAAAATTAGTGAAGGTACTAGGGAAGTGTCCTAAAACCAACTGTGAGAAGACTTTGTGCTTTCACAATTGATTTCAGTATGTGTTTTCCTTTTCTTTTTGTGTTGAGGATTTTGGGGCAACTTTGTGCCCCCATTATCCTTTGTGATATACTCTTTAGGTAGTTGAGGTGGAGACTTTGTGCTCTATTTCATCCTGCTGTTACTACACCTCTTTTTATCACTAGTTATTTCACTATTTGAAAGAAACTCTTGCTATTTCCTATAGGGACACTTTTGAAAGAAGAGAAGTGCCTTCAATGTTTATAGCCAAGATTTTTTCCTTTTTCTATGTGCATCATCTCTGAGAGAAGAGAGATGGATGGTTTGTCTCACTCATGTGTCTTACTTTCTACTTATTTATATTATATATAGCTCTACATATTTAATAGGGAACCTCCCCTTGATGAGAGGAGAGATTTATCCCCTTATGATGCAGTAAACCTGCACATCTGGATGACCAATCTCCCTATGCTGTGGTGATAGGAACTATTTTGAATGCCAATTAGCTGGTCGACAAAATATTCCTCAACATACTCAATCAAAAGTATGTGCACCATCCCATTAATAAAATGAGTGCCCCTATCACTAATCAAGCTCAATGAGTACCCATACCAGCTTATGATGTTTTCCAATATAAAGTGCATGACTATCACAATTGTGTAGTCTTTGGTTGGCATGGCTTCATCCCACTTAGTGAAATAGTTAGTGGTTGATAGAATGTATGTAACACCTGTGTACCATGCTATGAGAGTGATTGGCCCATTAAAGTTAATGAAATATTTTTTGAATGGTGCCTAAGAAAGAATGGTAATGAGAGGAATCTCATCCTAATGGTTGGGTTTTCTAGTGTACTAACATACATCACATGCCTTAGCATACTCCTTAGCATCTTGGAATAGGCTTGGCCAACATAAGTCTAATTGTAGTACCTTGCACATCATTATATCACCAACGTGATGTCCTCTTGAAATCCATTCATGTGCTTCCTATAAGATGGAGTCCCATTAGTGTTTCAAAACACATCGGTATAGAACTTCATCCATACTTTATTTTTATAGCTCCCCCTCAATGAGCTTGAAGGAGGCAATATAGACCATGAGTTATTTCTTTTCCTTAGTTGACAAGGTCTAGGGCACAAACCCAGATGTTAAGAAAGTGGAAATATCTGCTATATATTTAAGAATGTGATAGACTATGTATAAATGCATGTCTAACATGTCGTCATCAATCGAAGCAATCACATCACTAGAGTTGATGTAAGATAAATGGTTTGACCCCAAGTTATGCTTCCTAGGTTTGATGATAATGAAGAACTGTAACTCCTAGAAGAGAATAATCCATATGCATATGCACTCATGTAAATCAAGCTTATTCATGAGGTATTTAAGCACTTCATGATCTATGAAAAATATGAATGGGGTTGCCAATAGATATTGCCTAAATTTTTATAAGGCATAGACCATTACCAACACCTCATGCTTGGTGGTGGTGTAATTTTGATCTGCCTAAATCAATTTTTTACTTGAAAAATAGATGGGGTGGTCCATCTTTCCTTTAGTTAGTTAAACAAATATGGTGCCAATGATAGAGCCTAAATAATTGACATGGATGTGGAAAGGAGTAATCTAGTCTAGGAATTGTAGGATTAGTGCACTAGCCAACTTTAGCTTTAATTTTTCAAAGGCCTCCTCTTGTACCTCACCCCATTAGAATGGGTCATCCTTGTGTAAGATCTCCTCTAGAGGTACTATGATCTTTTCATAGCTCTGAATGAACTTCCTATAGTAGCCAAAATAGCCTAGAAAGGTGAGAATGTCTTTCTACATTGAGGGGGTCTAAATATGGATTATTATGGCCTTCTTCATTAGATCAACAAAAAAACCATATTTGTAGATGATATGCCTAAGAAATGTCCTAAATGGATTTGAAAAGAAGCAATTTTTCAAATTTAAGGAGATTTGGAGCTACATGCACCTCTCAAACATGAGGCACAGATTATCATAGTGGTCTTTTACAAGACCATACACAGTCTAGTTATCAAGATGCACTTAGAGGAACTTATGGATAAAGTCCTTGAAGGTAGTGATCACTACCTTAGAGAATATGACTTACAAATTTTTGAGCCCAAAGGGAATTATATTGTAAGCAAAATAACCCCATTTAGTCACAAAGGTTGTTTTGGGATTATCCTCCTCGATCTACACCTGATGGTAGCCCAAAAATCCATCAGTGAAAATGTAGATTTTATAGTCTACAACTCCATCCAAGACCTCATTGATGAATAGTATTTATAATGGATCATTGACACAAGTGGTGTTCAACATCTTGTAGTCGACATATATCCATATGCACCTATCTTTCTTGATGCTGATAACCATCAGGCTCACCCATTCATATTCTTATACCTGATAGATGACACCAACCACCAACATTCCATTAATATCCATCTTTACCTTGGTGTGAATATTGGGATTCATCTGATATGGGTACTTTTTGATTGGCCTTACATTGTCTGATATATTGATGCTCCTTTTTCCAAGGGAAGGGTGGGTACACTTCATGTCCTTATAGCTATGTGGAAACAAGTCCTAAAATTCCTTCAGGAGGTCTATAATTTGTGCCAATTCTAGCTCAGACTAGTAAGCACCTATAGTGGTGATCTTTGGCTCACCTTCTATGCTGATGTCTACTTTAGTGGTTTTGAGTGGTGTGTGGTCAGGTTCATTTATCTCTTGATGAGAGTCTTCAACTTACCTTGTCCCCTTTATTATTTCAATTTTAAGATACATTGGATCTTGATTATTTGGGGTGTTGTTGTCTAGAAGATGCAAAATATTTTGTCTACCTATTAGAACCTTCCAATTATGCTCTTTTTAGGTCTCATCATGTTCATTGGAGTCACTATTGAGTGCCATATCTCCAAAAAATATTGGGAGCATTAACCCTTGTTCCCCAAACATTTCCTTTAGGTGCTCTTCTAAAATTGTAGTGTCCTCAAACACTACCCTGTGGATGACTTGAAATGGCTCTAGTAGCTGTAAGTTTTGTGAAGAAAATGAGGTGTACACAAACATCTCCTTGAGCATCTCCTAGTTTCCTATCTCATGGTTCATCTCATTTAAAATGTACCACTCTCACACCCATGTTTTTAAGGTCTTATAAAAGGCATGCACCCACAAGCCTTTAACACATTCTCATTGTAGATATTCTAGGTTTCTTCACATAGATACACATGCACAATTGGGTTAGATTCAATGGAATATATAGGTATGTCTAGGTCCTCATTACTCTTATCAAACCTAATTCAAATCATTGACTTCACATCTTTCTAAGTTTCCAAGCTAGGTCTCTGCACTACCCATTAGTGAGCAACAATGGTCTTCAAGATATGCACTAGTTGGCCCATTTGATATATCTCCTTAGGGATGCAATATTTAATGTCATGGACATACTTTTCTATGGGTTGGATCCCTCCATACTTTGGAAGTGCTACAATATTTCCCTTAGCCAGAGCACCCTTTTTTCCACTTTTTAGGTGTAGGGAACCCATTTCTTCTTGGGGTGCTCATTCCTAACTAACCTAGTCCTAGCTGATCTTGTCTCAACTACACATAATAGGGAACACCTTCAGCCAGTAACCTCATAATCCTCTTCAATCCATTGCTTATAGGCTACATCAATTATATCAAAGGCTGATTGTCTATCCTTCCATTTGAACATGCCTTGGTCATTAGGGTTGATCTTCTTGGCACCCTATGACATGATGTTATAGATATGGTTGATCTCATCCTTGAGATCAACACTTTCTATGTATGGGGGACCTTAGTCATTTGAAATAGGGATAACCGCCTTTACTTACCATTCTTAAAATTCATATAACACTTATTAAAGTGCATGTCTGCATTATTAACATAGCACCATGGCCTTCCCAAGGGCACTAGATATTTATCCTATTCTTCCAACTTAATGACCTCGAAGTCAGCTTAGAACTTGGTGCCCATGATATCTAAAATGGTGTTCTTCAAGATCTTGATTGGTTACACTTAGGTTTTGTTAATCATGAACAAGATGTGAGGTGAAGGCCTTAAGGGTGGATACCCCATCTTTTCCCAAATGGTTTTGGTTAGGATATTGACCTTAGGCCCTGTATCAAATAGTACTTCACAAACTGACCATCCATTTATGGTGGTATCTAACAATAATTATTGGTCATACTCAATGTTCTAAGTATGTCTTACCTTACATACCTACTCCATATATGGTGATGTAACTTCTATCACTTAAGATGTAGCCTCTTACACTAATTTTTTTCCTACATGCTTCAAAAGCAAGTCTTTCAGCAATGACAACACCCCTTCGGTTTGCAAGAAGTATAGGATCCCGATCAACTCCTACAATTTAGCCTCTTGGTGATCTTGCTTCTTACATAAAGTAGTGGCATGTGCCTCTAAATATCTAGCCAACTAAATTTCACCTTACAAGTTTTGTATCACACTCATGGCTTATTGTAGGACATCTTTCTACCATATAGGGTCAAGATATGGTGTAGCTTTTGGCTTTGATCATGTTACATTCTCAATGTAACTTGATTCATAATACTTCAAGAGTAGATCTTGACTCAACATAGTGGGTGGTTGAGTGTTAAACCCATTCCTTATTGTGGTCTACACCTTGGGTGGCTCCTTGTGAGTCTTTTATGGCTTAGGGGCCCACTTTTCCTCTCTATACTCATGCCTAATCATTTTTGTACCTCTATCTACTCTAGGCTAAACTTGAGTTATCTTTTTGTATAGGTTTAGGGATTCTTTGACTGTATATGATCTTTGACAATATCCACATGGGTGCATGGGGAAATTATGTTGATAATACTCAATTGAGCCATACTTGTAGCATAATCATGGTGGGAATCTTCCTCTACCACATCCTCCTCCTCTCTTATGTGCACCTTGCTAGTTTCCATAACCCATATTATTTTGGCCATAACCCTCATTGCCTTAACCTACCTAACTACCAACTAATATTGCAACTTATTTTTCACATCTTTCCATGTTTTGGTGTATCTCATCAATTACTCAGTAGTCTATTATTGAGCGAGTATAAGCATCATACATCTTATAATAAATTCTAGTATTCACTTGAATAACATACTGTAGTAGAGGGCAGTTTTGAGAGTCATACAATCTATGGAAAAATTCATAAATTAGGAGTAAAGAATGAACATTTATTTATGGGCAATTATTCTTATTATGCCCATCCATCTCATAGTTAGTGCACTATAACCCACTATGAGTGTCATGTACTAAACTAGTAGTCATCTTTTATAGTTAAGAGGCCATTGACACGATCTATACCTCTATGAATGGGTTGATCTTGGTATCAACACTACCTATTACCTTGGCCTAGATCATGACTTCAAATGCTTCATGAGGGTCCACGAAGGTCTTCATAGACATCACTATTTTGAATGGTAATAACAAGCCTTCAAAAAACCATTGTGCATGCTACGAGGGGTGAATGTTATATGAACTCTTAGAGAGAATATTTTTAAATTATGTGTAATATAGGTACACACCCTTAGATAACCCTTGGATGATTTCCTTAAGTGTTGAAATGCTTTGCTAATCAAATTTAGGGATATAAAACTCTTTCAAGAAGGCTTCCTTCTGTACATTATAGTCAACCATATCTTACTTTAGATTAAATTTTTGATACAAGGTATGGGTACGATCCAACAAGGTGGTTGCAAACTAGGTTGCCTTATACTCAAGTTGAGTGATGCCCTAAGCATGCCTTTACAACTCACACTTTAACACATGATCCATAACATTCTCTACACCATGATACTCGAGCAAGTGCATTGCTATCTCATATTAGACTTGCTGAGGGGGTGGTGTTAAGTTTTGAGGTGCTTGTCCCCCTTATGTCTATATTAGAGATGGCCCTCTAACAACTCCAATTATGGGTCGGGGCATTGATCTTGATGTTGTTGATTATGTTTTTAGCCTCATTAGTGTAGTACTACTCACTTGTGGAGCCATGCCACCCTCATTGGGTTGTTGCCCAATTGATGCTGCTAATATTATCTACATGAGAATACTTGCACCTACATTCATAGTTATTATATTGGTACTTGCTTGATTCACCGTATCCTCACTTAGTTCTTCATATGGAATCACTTTCTCAATAATAGACTCTTGATCTAAATTTTGAATCCTATCAAAGTCAATGTTGATAATAGGTTTAGTTACCATTCTTTTATCTTTTGATAGGGAATCTAGCACATGAGATTTCACTTCAGGTTCAAAGGGGGTAGGTGCTTCTAACATGTTCTCAAGTGCAACATCTTGTAAAAACCCACTACATCTGACACCCAAATACTAAGTCTAATATCTTGCTTCTTATTCTCTCTCTTCATGTTATTATAATTCAAGGGATCCTTCCCCATGCCCTTCCCACTCACTATGAGTCCTCTTAGCACTTCTAGTTTCTAGATTCTCTATCAACCTATGCCTTGACTTATAATAGTTCAGCCTCTAGACCTATTGGGTGTCAGGTTGTTATTCATCCTCCATCATACCTTACCTATACTTCCCCTTCTCACCTTCTATGTTGGTCTATATGTGTAAGGACTTTAGCCTTCCATTTTTATGGTTTCTATACCATAATACACTAGAATATTCTTTAGTTTAGTGATAATCCCTTTTATGAATGCACCCCTTGATTCAAAAATAAAATCATACTCTACTTCTTTAGGGCACAATAAAATCAACACTATGAACTCCAATACATAGTTTTTCAATGTGCCACTCCACCACTTGTCCACATCACACATCTAAACTTCATCCAGGCTCTCCAGCCTCTCTATATGCTCTATGGTCCACTCAAGGCACTGTCTATAGATTTAATTTCTAATAGTAGTGTAGGCAACCAATCGCCAGTACACATGCTCAGGTAGCTCATAAAATAACACCTAATATAGAGCATTTTATAGGTTGACTTACACCCATTTTCTAGGTTCTTACCCTTTGCATGTGGCATGATTCTACATGAAACTATCTTTTACTTGCTCTAGCTAGCACTTAATGTTCTTGAGTGATAGTTAAATCATAGCTCTATTATACCATTGTAGTAAAAATATTCAACATGGGTCACAACAACAGAACCAAAATGTTGTAGAAAAGTTCACTAGGTTGGATTTATGCTTAGTCATCTACTTAACTATCAAACCAAATTGGTTCTAGACTTGATGAAGCTAAGAATGAGCATGGTAAGGTCTAGTGCACAAAATTTAATCATGTTATAGTGCTGGAATTAATTTCACATAATGTGTAATCATTGTGCACTCACTCAAAGTGCAATAGCAAAGGGATCGAGCTCATGCTGGGCTAGTTGCAACATGGCATAACTTAGGATTCAAAGGGACTTAGTCTTGGGAAAGATAGGTTTAAGTAGCTTACCAATGCTAGGCTATTTAGAGGAAGTTCATAAGGTACAAGTCTTCTTAGGGAACAAGCCTTAATGTGTAAGTTCATAACTAGTTAGTCAGGGTTTTGATGGTGCAAGCTATGGGAAAGGATAATATGAGGTCATTTGGTTACATATACAAGTCATAGAGATGACTTAGTTTCAAGTGCTCATCCTCATGGTAGTGCTTTAGTGTAGGTCTTAGGGCTTTATTTTAATTTGGTTCCAACACTTAGTCTATTTGAGGTAGGCTAAATTTTATAGATGGCATAAAGATGCCATTAGTAACCCATATCATAATCTATTCACGTAAAGAACTAAATCATTACTATTACCAAGTCATAAATATATTAGTATGCTTTATAAACTACAATAATCAACACATTAATGCATCAAAAACATTCTTCATTTATCTCATGATTCATCATATATAGTTTGAGATACAAAATAGAGCATAGCTCTTTCTTATTACTACTCATGCCCAAGGGCTCATAGGCAAGCTTGAGATATACATACGAGTGTCTAATCTATCTTATGTAGAATGTAAATACTTGGGTTCACTCTCTATTTCACTAGAGATTTATTGCCTTGGTCACCTCTTCCTCATCTTAAAATTTGAGTCTTATTTTATAGGTATTGGGCATATTATACCATGTTAGATGGGCATGTGCCAAGTGATGAGCTATCATGAGTTTGCTACCTACACTATGCTACCTAGGTTAGATGAGCGCATGTTATATGCTGAGCTATCCTTAGGGGGTCACTATCTCACCTGATTCACTCTCTAATATTCATGATTCTTTGTCTACCATGTACAAGTCCTACTGGGGATGTCTCTTAAAATTGAGTGACATGCAGCCACCTGTCAGTTGGTGTGAGATTCTTGAGGACTCCTCCAGTTAGTGCTAAAATATACAAAATGGGAGAAACCACTCCAAAAGTTACCTCATGTTGAGATAGGTCCAGTTGGTGTGGTTCATGTAATTGACATAAAAGGGGCCCCAACACCATTGAGGGGGATAAGATTGAATAGGAAAAAATGGATGGATAGGTTCATTGTAGATTTGATCATAAGATAAAAGGTTATGAACCCTAGAAATAGATGACTCTAGATTGGTCATTTTGTCCTTTAACATTTTGACCAAATTTTTTTTAGGTCAAGAAGCTCCATAATTGGATGGTAAGTTTGGTTGAGGTTAGGTGACATAAATATATGGACAAGAGGTAGAGGGCTGAGAAGATACTACATACTGGTATGTGGTCATTGAAGGTTGGGATGGTGCCACATAAGGGTTGATGGGCACAAAAGGTTAGGTAGAAAGTGCTATTTATCCTTGTGGATTAGGATCATATTGGTAAGATGTCATGGGTATTTGTTATGGGATTGATATGGGTTGATTTAGAGGTATGGATGGGTTGGTAGATGGTTGGGGTTGGGTGGTAATTTTTGTGCTAATAAGTGGAAGAGTAGGAGGTATAGAAAGCACCAAATTTTGAAATGGGGTAGAAATTTATGGATTGTTAGTAATAAGGGGAATGGTAGAAATAGGGGTAGAAGATACCCCCATGATGGTTGGGGTATGGGTAACAAGAGGTGAGGTTGCCCTTATTTTGGTTTTGGTTGGTGTAGGTGGTGTTTGGTTATTGGTTAGGATGTTGGATTAGGTTTGGGTGGTAGTAGTGGATGAAATATTGTTGGAAGAAGATGCTTGGGTAATCATAGGTTAGGTAGAGGTAGCACCAACCATAAGATGGGGAGGCATAGCATAAGGTGGATATGTAGGAGGAACTAAAGCAATAGGGGTGTAGTGAGCTAAGGTGTTGAGGTAATGTTGGAGGGTGATGGGTTTGTTATTAAAGAAGGTAGAGAAATATGCATCACACTCAATAACTATCTAAGGTATGGTAGTAGGATAAAGATGAGGAGAACTCTTAACATCAGAGGTATACACCATGGAAGAAGAGGAAGAGGAAGATGGTAGTTTTTGGTTGGTTTTATTCCTTAATTATTGTTGGTTTTATTCCATGTGAGGAATAGAAAAGAAATGATGAAAGATCACAACTCAAACACAAAGCAAGAAAAAGGAAAAGAATCTCAAAGAAATCCAAACATAATCTAAAGTGAATTTAAAACTTAGGATTATTTTTAGATTGCTTTTGGATTATGACTTAGAAAGTGTGAAGAAGAAATTTGGTTTGTAGAATGGGTACTAAAGAGGAAATCTAAGGTTGGTTTTAGGTTATGTTTAGGTGCTCAAAAAGAATTTGTATTGAACATTAGTATGTGGCTTAATATTTGGGCCTACCTCCTCACTTCACACACTACAATGATAAGGGTATTGGGTGTATAGCCAAGATATATTGAATATTATAGTTTATACTCAACTTGAGAGCTGAGTTAGTTCTCCCCTTGGTAATGACCTCCAAGTTAGATTGTTGAGAAAGGGTAAGGTTACCCTTAGGTGATGAAACCCTAATCAAGCCTTATCTCAAGTTTGTTTTGATGTGTTGATTAATTATGTGGTTTGGTAAAGTGTGTGATAATAAGAGTGAAACTATGATTAATTACTTTACTTTTAAGTTACTAGATGAACTAAAACAAGCAATCAATCAATGGATGCAAGGTTTATTTTAATCCCAAAAGAAATTTAAGATTTCATTGTATGAGAAAAGAATAAAGGAATAAAGGGAACCTACATGATTCTAGGGTCCCATTAGGCATGCAAAAATGTTTATCTTAATTTCTAATCATTTCTTAATTTTGGAAGAAGATAAGAAACTAGTAATAAGGGTGTGGTAGAAATACCTAGTTGTTGATGCATGCATCATCTAGATGAATGTAGACATATCCTTTTTGTCTTGGAAGGATTACCTATAGATAAGAAAGCACTAAAAAAAGGGGTTGTTAGCAATATAGTTAGGTTGACTACCTAGCATGATCTAAATCCAAGAAGTGTGAGCTTGTTAGGAGGCTGTCAATCCACTCTTTGATAACAATTAAGTTGAAAATGATAAAATAAAGATGCTTGAATTAAATAATAAAAAGTAAATAAAATGAAATACAAGAAGTAGATGAATTCTTGATAGATAAAATGACTAAATATAACAAAGTGGGTCAATACTAGTGCTAAAGTAGATCAAGTCAAGTTTAAAAAATTAGGTAGGGGTCTGTGAATAGGCAGGGACACGTAAAGTTAGATTTGGTTAGGGTAAGGGGTTAGAAATAACTTGCTATTATTTCATGCCATAGTGACCATCAATAGTTGGGCTTACTATCAGTGGTTGGGCTAACCATCAGTGGTTGGGTAATTATTGATGATTGGGGGTGACCATTGGTGGTTGTGTTAATTGTCAGTGGTTGCCTATGGATTTTTGAAGGTACTCAAAAAAGAGTTGCAGATTAGATTAGTGATAAGTGTAGACACCAAAATCCTGTCTACCTATTTGTTTGTCCTCCCCCTTGGTCCTCTTTGTCCATTCCTAACCCTCGTCCCCTCCATTATTAAATAAAATAATTAATTTAATTTAATTACCCCCTTTTGCCACCTCACCCCTTGTTAAAAACCTAATTACCTAAACACACCCCTAACACTTCCTCTCGTGCCCATAAACACTCCCTTCAACCATTTTTCTCCCCGACACTTTAACCCGACAGTTGGGAAAATGGATAAAAGGCTATTTTTAGCCTTTTTCCTGCCTTCCAGCCACCAATGTCAGTCACCTGTCGACTGACGTCGGCGATATTGCCAGCATCGGTTCCCTTCATAATGATATTCCATCCATTATTGGGTCCTCTCTCTTAGCTAGCCTGGCATCATCAATCATCAATCAATCTTTCAAACCAAGAACCTGAACGTGAATCAAACCTCTCTGATATTCTCTCTCTGGCACCCACAACAAGCTATAACAACAATAAAGATTCTGCATCGGTCTTCTACACCAACAATAGGTACAAACATCAGCAGGCACTCCTTCAGCAAGACACGGGTATGTATTTTGTCTGTGTTTTCATTATGTTCTCAGTTATTTGCTTCTAAATAATATCTTCCCCAGACCAGACTATCAAATAGACCACAGACCCGACCTGCCCTTCCCAGACCCTAGACCAGACTATCAACCAGACCACAAACCCAACCTGCTCTTCCCAGAGAGGCTGGAAGACCTCCTCTACCCTTCTGTCAATTTCATATTATATCCATTTAACTCCCCTACATCTCTGCATAGACTCTTAGACTACCCCCAACCAGACCCAAACCCCTTTCAGACCACTCTGCATGACTCAAGACCTGTCCACAGACCACAGACTCGTCTTGACTCTGTCTAAGACTACTACCCCGACCGAAGATGGCCACAGAGACTATTGCCCCCACCGACATCGGTAGACTAACTGACGTTGGCATACATTAACAATCGATGCCGGTAAGACCATCGATGCCGAAGACTGTGATCAGACTGCCAACAACATTCAGGTAAGCATTTGCTTCTATTTCTATTTCAGTTTTTAATCATTTCAGTCTTTTATCATTCAGCCTTTTATTAGACATTATTTTTATCAATTAGTGGGTTGACATCCCTTAAGGAAGTCTTTGTACTTTTGGGATCAAGCTTTTGCTTGACAACCCACTATCTCCTCATCTAACGCCTTCTTTGTCTTAGTTTCTTTCTCTTGCAGGTGTCATCCTCCACAACAAAAGAGGAGTTCTCACGACATTTGGATAATGGTGTGCACGACTTCATCCAGGTACATACAAGCCTTAGACCATATCTCTCAGTTTCTTACTTCTATCTTTTGAATGTAAAAAGTGAATATCATATAGAAACATTTTGGCATGCCCGGTGGGACCCTAGGGCCTTCCTTGGGTTCTTTCTTTCTTTCTTTTCATATAGGTGCATTAGGTTTCTCCCTTTTCACCTCTTTCATCTCTTCTAAATGACACCATCAACAGGACTAAAAAGAACTTTTCTTTCTTTTCTTGCACTTCTAGACTAGTCAAAAATCATATTCTTCAACCCTTTCTCAACTTGTTTTCATTCCAACTTCACATTTCGACTTGGGCTTAAAACACATTGCATTTCACTTCTACTTGCTTGCATTTCTTAGACCACACCTAGTAATTAATAACCACATCATGAATTAATCTAGTCCACTTTATGTTACACGACCAAACCACTTGCACAAAACATACATCTTAACTTACCTGAGACAAGGCCCGACTGGGATTTCATCACCCAATGGATACCTTACCCGTCCCGACGATCTTACTTGGATTTCATCACCAAATGGAAAGCCTACTCTATTCTCTGGTAGAGTCTAATCTCTAGGGGAAGTATATTTTGGCTAAGCGAGACCAGCTTATCACTGGACTTATGAAGTGAGGGGAGCTTGCTCCTTAGCACCAGGCCAAGTACGGAACCTAACATAGCCTTTTGAGCACCATAACTAACCTAAAACCATCCATAGACTACTTCTTCTAGGACCTGCCTCAAAAGCCAATCTTCCTCTACACATATTCTAAGGCATAAGCCACTATAATCCTAATAATTTACTCCTAGGGTTTTTTTAGGATCTGCTTGTGTTCTTCATCTTTTTTGTTCTTATCTGCTTGTTTGAGCTTGTGAGGATGTTCTTTCTTGCCTTGAATGGTTTTGACTCGTAGCCAAGCCAATGCTCTAGTCGATCACGCGAGACATCACCCGCTTCCATCTACCCCGTCCATAACCAGTCCTATAATGGAGTTCCACTCAGAGATTGAAAGAACTCCTACTAGACCATCCCCGACCCAGACTCCTATTGTCCCAGAAGGGGACCAAGATTTTTCATGATTCTTGGACCTCAATGTCAAAGCCTTGTAGCACTATCTCATGGATAGCCAAATGCGAGACTCCTTAGGCAATCCAATTTATGAAATGCTGACCTCTCTTCTCGAGACTGCGGCCATATCAATAGCATCCGTAGTTCAACCTTTAGACACCCAAGCTATTGCCTTGACCAATGACCAGCCTTTGACCAACCATCCAAGTGTGGCCTCTCCCTCTATCTTTGGGCCCACTTCCACTGGGGTTTCGGCCCCCTATCAACCTCAGCCCACTCAACCACTCTCTACCCCCTTTCAGAATCTGGTCATCTCTATTCCACCTACCCTTGCTCCTATCAACACTAGGGTGGCTACCTATCCATTGGCCCATGTTACCACTAACCAACCTCCCATGGCAACATCGAGCCTAGCCATGCCTTTTACCCAACCATCCTTAGCCTCCTCTTCTATCCCTATGACTAGTCATCCATACGTTGCACCCTTACTGGTATAATCGACTACGTTGTATGCCTCTTCTAGCCTCTTTCAAGCACCTTAAAATCTAGGGGGCACTCCACCCACCAATTCATCAGTAGATATCATCAAAATGCTGATGGACAAGATGTCTAGCCTAGAGACCTCCGTTTCTGGCTCACACAATACTCTCTCATACGAACAAATTTGCAATGAGCCCATTCATCCTTCTGTCCTGATCAGGCCATATCCCAGCCAGTGGGAACTTCCTAAGTTTTCTCATTTTCAAAGCAAGGAAGACCCACAATAACACTTATGGGCATTCAGACATGCCTGTTAACTTATCGCCCATGATGATGCATTGCTTTTATGCACGTTTCCTATGTCTCTCTTAGGTGCTGTGCTTGACTGGTATAGCTCCCTTGCCAGTCATTCCCTCTTCACATTCACTCAGCTAGCCCAACTCTTCCTTGATCATTTCTCTATCAACATTACCAAGAAGGTCTCAATCATAGACCTCTATTCTATCTGCCAATTTGAGGACAAATCCATTGCTGATTTCATTGCTCGATGGAGGGGCCTCATCAATCAACTCTCCTTTTCTTTACCCCAACCTAAACTTATTGAACTTTTCTCCCAAGCCTGCGCCAAACATGTTTCTTCCACCTTAAGGGTTCAGACCTTCCGCACTTTTGACAAAGCCTTCACGATGGCCCGCAAACTTGAGTTACGTGCCATCGAGGAGAATAAAGTCAAGTTGTGGAGCAAGAATCCCAACTCTAAGACCAATGACCCCTCTTTTAAGCCTTCCTCATCCAATCCTAAATCTAAAGCTTCAACAAACACTGTGGTCGTTAGAACTTCCTCCTCTTCCCCTTTAACTAACCAGCCTGAGCCATCCACATCCCAGAGTGCCACTCGCCAATTCCAGTAGAGATACGTACAATGACAGTATACTCCACTCAGAGAATCATACGCGTCTGTGCTAGAAAAACTCATCAAATAGGGGGTCCTTAATCTGCCCCAGATCTGACCACCTCCATAATTTGATCCCTCACGTGCCATCCCTATGTGGTATAGGGAAAATGACTTTTGCAACTACCACCGTGTTAAGGGACATGACATGGGAAACTGCAAAACCCTTAAAAACATAATCCAAGACATGCTTGAAAAGGGTGACCTCATCCTAGGCAATCCCAATGCACCACCTAATCAGGGTATCGACATCTTCAAGCAACCATTCCCCAATCATCCACCAACTCAAAACAATGTCCAGACCTTGATTGACGACAGTCATGAACACAACATTTGAACAGTCAATACGGTCTCGCCCTTCATTTCCGACCAACCTCAAGAGGTGAGTCCATCTATCAGTCCATCACATGTGGACGAACCTCTTTCTCCGGTTAGTTCTCCGTCAACCTCTCTCATCTTGGAGGATGCCTCGACCTTAAGAGCACCACCGATTTCACCATCCTCCTTCTTGCTGCCCATGGAGGACCCAACCCTTCCTACTCCTCGACCGCAAGTGGAGGGCACAATCATCCCTGCCCTTTACCCGCTTGAGGAGCCTCATTCTCTAGTTTCTTCTCCACCTAGGGAAGAACCTGCCTCTCCTTCATCTCCAACCAAGGATGAACCTGTCACGACTTCATCATGCCTTGAGACCGAGACTACCACACCTTCGGTCCCACAACCGTCAACATCTTCTCAAGAACCCAAAACCCATTCAACATCTTCTCAGCCATTTTCCCAACTAGTGGAGAAAATCAAACTTCTCCCTTCAAGGAAAGTGGAACATCAGGTATTATGGGAGCGTCTCAAAGCTCTTCAGCATGCTCGTGCCCTCCCATCTCATGCAGCTAATCCTCCCATGCAGAAATCTCCCAAGACCCTTAACAAAAACCAAAATCCCATTTCTAAATCTCAACCGACCCCATCAAAACCAAAACCTACATCTACCCCATCTAAACCTATCAAGTCACTTGGCGTTCGCCCTGTCTCTACCCTCACTCATCCGTAAGTGAAGGTGGACCTAGAACAGACCTCGACCAATAGTAGTCTTCAACCCAAGTCACAAAAGACTGCTAAACCATAGAGGCGAATGCCTCCTCCTCCATCACCATTGCCCTCCATTTTGGGCCCCCATCCTTCGACCCTGACCAGAGTCCTTCCCACTTTGACCTTTAATTAAAACCAATTGCCTCCTTTGCTTCCTTTGCCTACCCCCAGTCTACCCTCTCTCAAAAAGGTGGTACCTCCCACAAACAAAGTGCCATCTCCACCTGTCGCCGCACCGTCAACCCAAAAGGTGGTATGAAAGCCTCCTTCGACTCTACCCAAGCAAAAGTCACCAGTATGGCACACATCACCGAGCACAGACCCTTTAGTGGGCTCATACTCTCTGATATTACACCAACTTTTGTAGACTTCCAACATAACCCTTCCACCCATCAGGCCTTTCCAACCCCTCGAGTCTAAGCCCTCCTGGTTCGACGACACGAAGATTTGCTTATACCATCGTACGCCAAGACACGATACCGAGACTTGCTGTGCTCTCAAGGCTGTCATTCACCACTATCTAGAGAAAGACACTCTTCTCTTTGAGGACACTCTCGACCAACCCTTGATTCCTTCTCATAACCCTCTAACCTCTTTAAACCCATTAACATCTCATCAATAGGTTACAACCCCTTTATCTCCTTCACCTCTTATCTTTGAAATCAATGCCATTCACATAACCACTAGGTCACAAAAGGACAAGGCGAAAGAAAAAGCTGCCATTCCTTGGACCTACCCTTTCATCAATCCACCTCTAGCGCCAAAGCCTAAAATTTCTATCCTTGGCGTGTCTCAACCCTCCTCTTCTTCTTCTTCTTCTGGACCAATCCATGACTCCATGTTGAAACAGCTTCACCAGACGCCTATGAAGATGTCTCTCTATGACCTCATCCAAACCTCACCTCAACATCGTCAAGCCCTCATCAGAGCCCTGCAGGCAGCAAAGGTCCAACTCGAGGACCCCCAGCCACTTGCTGCCCTTGTCCACTCTTTAGCCCCTATTACCTCCATCACATTCAGCAATTTTGAGATTCCCACATCCAACACGGAAGATCAGGACGTCACCCTCTTCATCACTGCCTATGTTGATCGAACATGCATTAAATATGTTATGATCGATGGAGGTGCCAGCATCAACATTATCTCCACCCATGCCTTTGATCAGCTGGCTCTTCCTAAAAATTACGTCTCCAAAACTGACGCAATCTTGCACTCCTTTAATGACACTGGTCGACTATGAAACTTGGTACACCCATACCAAGAAACTCTGTTTGGCCTTAGTCTTTGCCGCTACCAAGCTCTGCCATTATCTTCTTAACCACAAGACCTTTGTCATCACCCATACCAACCCTCTCAAGTATATGCACTCCAAGCCATATCAAAATCAATGTATGGCTTGGTGGCTCATGCTGCTTGCTAAGTTCAACGTCAAATTCATCCAGTAGAAATCTATCAAGGGGCAAACTATCATTGACCAACTGGCAGATGCCCCTCTTCCTGAAAATCAACCTCTGCAGTGTGAGTTTCCTGATGAATTTATCACTGCACTTTCCACTAATGACATCGTCTATCAGATGACCATGTTCTTCGATGGCTCTAAATGTCAACTCGATGGGGGTGCTGGGGTCATTCTCATCCCACTCGAAGGGGAGCCCATGCCTCTATCTTTTAAGCTTGACTTTGATTGTACCAATAATATGGCCGAGTACGAGGCCTTAATTTTGGGACTTCAGACCGCCCTCTCTCTCAGCATCAAGTCCATCAACATCTTTCAATGACTCACAGCTCGTCGTCAATCAGGTCAACGGTTCATACCTCTGTAAAAATGAAATTTTGCAAAGGTACAAAAACCATACTGACATTTTCCTTGCATCTTTCAACCATTACCTCCTGCAGACTATTCCTTGATCCACAAATAAGTTTGTTGACACCATGGCTTCTCTCGCTTCGCATATCCCATCTTCCTCATCTGCATCCAGACTTTTTGTCACAGTGCATCGTGTGCCATTACCTTCCTATATCTCTCCTAACATTAATCATGTCAACACTATAGACTCTAGCCCACAAGATGATTGGTATAAGCAACTTGTGGACTTCTTATCTTTTTTTGTCATTCCTCCCAACCCCTCTAGCAATGCGCAGTGAGCTTTTATCAAGTGTACCGCTCGCTATACCATGCTAGGGGGTCTTCTCTATAAGCAAGGCTTCGATGGCCTCCTTCTTCATTATCTCACCTCCACTAAAGCATCTCAGGCCATTAAGCAAGTCCACGATGGGATTTATGGCAAACATTTTAGTGGGAATTCGATTGCCAAGCGCATCCTTCGTCTGGGCTATTATTGGCCTACCCTTCATCAAGACTGTAGTGACTATGTCCGGCATTGCATCAAGTGTTAGTAGCACTCTAACTTGCTTCATCTCCCCAGCCACGCCTTACAAATCACTTAGGATTTTTGGCCTTTTTCTCAGTGGGGTTTAGATCTCATCAGTGAGATTAACCCCCACTCGTCTCTTTGTCATCAATCCATCATCACAACCACTGAATATTTCACCAAGTGGGTGGAAGCCATTCCTCTCATCTCCACAAAAGTTGACAAGATTGTCAACTTCATCAACACCCACATCATCTGTCATTTTGGTGTCCCTCATAAGATCATCACCGACAACGGCAAGTCCTTCAAAAACAAAACTGTCCAAAAGCTATGCGACTCATTTGGCATCAAGCTCAATTTCTCTTTGCCTTACTACCCATAAGCAAATGGGCAGGTCGAGGCTTCCAACAAAATTCTCACTAAAATTCTCATGAAGGTGGTCAATGACACAGGAAGGGATTGGCACATTCACATTCCCTTCGCTTTGTGGGCCTACCGCACTAGCATCTAAACCTCTATGGGTGCTACCCTTTTCTCTCTCATGTACAGAACAGAGGCTGTCCTACCTCTCAAAGTACAGATCTTGTCTCTTTGCATTTCTCTACATGACATCCTTTCTAATGATGACTTTCATCAAGATCACTTAGCTCAATTTGAGTTACTTGATGAGCGCCGTCTTGCTGCCCTTAATCATCTCCATGTCTATCAAAATCGCATCGAGCGAGCCTATGACAAAAATTTGTGAGAACGAGATTTCAATATCAGAGACCTTGTCCTCAAAGAGAATCATCATGTGAATAATATGGAGCGAAGTAAATGAGGCAAGTTTGCCCTTAATTGGCTCAAACCTTTCATCATCACACACAAGTATGGATCAGGGACTTATCATCTGTCCTCTCTTGATGGACGACCAGAACCTGAGCCTCTTAATGCGTTGCATCTGCGACCATTCTACTGCTAGTCAAGTACTCATTCAATTGACATTTAACTTGAGCTCATCCCTTGAGCAATCCCCATCCCCTTAGTCCTAATTCCTTTCATCCCTATTCCTCTTAACAATTCCTCTATAACCCTTTTATACAGTATGGATGCTTTGTCCTAATAAAAGGGGGCCTTTGAACTTCCATAGTCTTGTCCATGACTCAAATTTCTGTCAAAAATAAATCAAGATGTCAAATATCCATGGTCACCATATCAATATCAAATTAAAAAGGTAGACTGCTCCCTCGAAGGACAACTTTACTATCATTGCTGTAGCTAATAGACTGCTCCCTCGAAGGATAGCTATTCAAAAGCCCTTATATTAAACAAAAATCTAGACCACTCCCTCGAAGGATGGCTATGACTAATCTGGAAATAAACAACACTATCTTAGAAGCTTCCTGCATCGATCAGCTTCACAACTAACCACCAAGCACAATGACATCTCTATACAGGTTTCCCGCATTGATCAGTCTGTGCCAAAAAAAAAAAAGAGTCATGGACTTGACTTATAGTTGTCTCAGGGTCTCCCATAAAAAGGGGCAAGGTTATCTCTACTCTTAAAATGGGTTACCCTATTTCCTCCTATCCTAACACCTGCTCAAGGGACTTCAAGCTCACTTTAATGTCAAAGTGATTTGATTACCGTTCTAACACAACATCTGGTCAATGACGTAATGCATGAATGGGGCTCTTAGTTCTAACAACCCCTATCTATGCTGCCATTTTGGTCCTTGTCAATGAAAGGGCAATTATGCTTTTTACCTTTTTTCACACTTTTGTCACATTATATCATTTGTCACACTCAGCTCAAATCACTCACCTAACCTATTCACACTAGTTTCTATGGAAACCAATGTACATGGAAACTCTCAATTACTCAATTTATGTTCAGCATAAACCATTACTTGCTGACACATAAATAGACTCACTTCATTTTTAGCATATGTCCATCACTTAATGTGGACAATTGCTAAGGGTGAACAACCTTTGCCTTCTTTTCATCATTTCAAGCATGTTCCCTCAGACATATGGATGTGCTAGACTATTCTCCTGACTAATACCAACTCTCGACCTCTTTGTCTCCTAGCCTGAACTACATTGGTCTGAGGCCTCTTTCAATCAGGGCTATGTAGGTAGCACTCAGATGACATGACTGTCTTCTGGGGTTATCTCGACCACCCTCGTTTGTTCATCTACTCGATGGACAAACCCTATCCTCTTCTAACCTGTGACTTGACCTAGACCACAAGCAATCAACCACTTTGACTCTTCCTCCCTCTTTGGGAGAACTACATTGGCCTGAGGCCCTTAGGACAAGGGCTATGTAGGCAGCACCTAGTTGACATGGGGTCTTCTGGGGTTAGCTCGGCCATCCTCTTCATCACTTTCTCTCAACACCCCCGCTGGCCCACAACAGCTTCTGCAACCTCCAATCCGACTTTACCTCAGTCCCTTTCTCACCCAATCTCGCCCTGCCACCTCACACTGCTACACCGGTCAACTTCAAGACTTATTCACCCAATCACTCCAGAGCTCCTTTTTTCACTTTAGCACAATCAAAAATGACTTTTGGTGGGCCACCAATCCAGTTTTGTTGAATTTGGTAGGCCATCAACATCAGCATCGACGTGCCTTAGGGCACCGATGTCAGCGAATTTCTACCCCCATCGGTCCCATTTGGCCACCGACGTCGGTTTTCTAACCAACGTCAGTGACCCTCAAACCTCCTTTTTCATCCCATTACCCCGAAATCATGCCCCCCATCAGTCAATTTTCTTGACCAATTGATCTTCGCCCCCTGGGGCACCCTTGTGTTCACTTTTGCCTTTGTCCATCGACCGCCTGACCTTGGAGATCATGACTATCTCCTCTAACCCCTTTCAAGACAACTCTGCCTTTGTTGTTTTGATTGCCTTTGCTACCTCATGCCTAGTTGGCCAATTGTCACCCGACCATCATGAGTATTAGATCGTGAGCACGTTGATCCCTCATGCTTGTGCTTTTTTCATGTTTGCTAGGAGCACTTCTTGCACTCGGGATACCTGGAACACAACGACCCATTAGAGCTACAGCTTGGACCAAATGACCCAATCAGCTACGACTACATGTTGGGGCCCATTTATTTTGATTCTAGCACTCCTCGACCCATTGACCATGACAATTTGACCTGCCTACTGCGTGGTGTGGTATACGTGCAATCTTGTCCTTTGCCGCATTCACACTCGTTCTTGACCCTCTCTTCTCTCTGTCAAATTGACACTCAATCTCTGGTTCCCTTCCCTCGACTCCCACTTTGAGGGGGGAACACCTCATCCCATACCTAGGGCAACCAACTCCTATTTTTGTCTTGCAGTTTGTCAAGAACAACCAACAAGATAAAAAGGGGCAAATGTAGACACCAAAATCGTGTCTACCCATTTGGTTATCCTCCCCCTTGGTCCTCTTTGTCCATTCCTAACCCTTGTCCCCTCCATTATTACATAAAACAATTAATTTAATTTAATTACCCCCTTTTGCCACCTCACCCCTTATTAAAACCCTAATTACCTAAACACACCCCTAACACTTCCTCTCGTGCCCATAAACACTCCCTTCGACCATTTTTCTCCCTAACACTTTAACTCGACAGTTGGGAAAATGGCTAAAAGGCTATTTTTAGCCTTTTTCCTGCCTTCCAGCCACCGACGTCGATCACCTGTCGATCAACGTCGGTGATATTGCTGGCATCGGTTCCCTTCATAACGGTATTTCATCCGTTATTGGGTCCTCTCTCTTAGCTAGCCTGTCATCATCAATCTTTCAAACCAAGAACCTGAACGTGAATTAGACCTCTCTGATATTCTCTCTCTAGCACCCACAACAAGCTATAACAACAACAAAGATTTTGCATCGGTCTTCTACACCAACAATAGGTATAAACATCAACAAGCACTCCTTCAACAAGATACGAGTATGTATTTGTTCTGTGTTTTCATTATGTTCTTAGTTATTTTCTTTTGAATAATATCTCCCCTAGACCAGACTATCAATTAGACCACAAACCTGACCTGCCCTTCCCAAACCCTAGACCAAACTATCAACCAGACCACAGACCCGACCTGCTCTTCCCAGAGAGGCTGGAAGACCTCCTCTACCCTTCTATCAATTTCATATTCTATCCATTTAACTCCCCTGCATCTCTGCATAGACTCTTAGACTACCCCCAACTAGACCCAGACCCCTTTCAGACCACTCTACATGACTCAAGACCTATCCGCAGACCACAGACTCGTCCTGACTCTGTCTAAGACTACTGCCCTGACTGACGACGGCCATAGAGACTATTGCCCCCACTGACGTCGGTAGACTAACTGACGTCAGCATACATTAACAACCGATGCCGGTAAGACCACCGACATCGGTGACTGTGATCAGACTGCCAACAGCATTCAGGTAAGCATTTGCTTATATTTTTGTTTTAGTTTTTAATCATTTTAGTCTTTTATCATTCTACCTTTTATTAGACATTATTTTTATCAATTAGTGGGTTGACATCCCTTAAGGAAGTCTTTGTACTTTTGGGATCAAGCTTTTGCTTGACAACCCACCATCTCCTCATCTAACACCTTCTTTGTCTTAGTTTCTTTCTCTTGCAGGTGTCATCCTCCATAACAAAAGAGGAGTTCTCATGACGTCTAGATAATGGTGCGCATGACTTCATCCAGGTGCATACAAGCCTTAGACCATATCTCTCAGTTTCTTACTTCTATCTTTTGAATGTAAAAAGTGAATATCGTATAGAAACAATCAGATAGGGGTATTTTTAAGGGTTTAGTTATAAATTAGAGGTTATAAGATAAGTGTAAAAAGGTCTAATGGGGTAGAAAGGTGAGATACCAAAACAATAATGCTAAAGTACAAATATACCTATTACTTGCTAAATGGTTGATGGTTGAAGCAATTTTAGTAGAGTAATAGTAATTTTGCCTCAAGAGAAAATTTGATAGAGGTTCAAATCTTTATTATTGTTGATAAATCACTATAATAATATTGGCTAACTAGAATCTTGAATACCTATGTGTAAGAATGCTTGTGATAATCCCTTTCACCTTCTACTCCCCTCCTTTTATAGGCAAAGAGAGATGGAGGATAACAGGTTCCCTAATAGGTTGGCTTGCTAATTTTTATGTTTGGGAGTTAGTTAGCACCACATAAGTCAAACATATTTAATTGTGCCTTGTTAGCTCACACATAGCTGGTGATGTGTTAGAAGGGTGAGGGCCTAACTATTGATGGCTAGGCTAACCATTGGTAATTAAGATGACCATCAATGATTGAGTATCTAGAGGCAAAGGGGTCAAGGTAAGTTAAAAAGGGGTGGGTTAAGGTTCATTAGTAAGTTTTTTAGTTTAGTTATCTAAGTAGATAATCAAACCCAAGGTTCAATAGGTTGATCAGTGGGTAGAGAAGGATTAGCTGGTCCTTAAGATATATTGAGGCATTTTGACATTTAGTATGATTTTTTAGTGTCTAAAAGATGTGCTAACTATCAAATGGTCTTTAAGTAAGCTCCTAATCAAGATGAGTGATTACATGTTATGATTAAGACCCTAGTGGCCTTGAATCCAAATCATACTCCTTTAAGATATCCATCTTCACAATCTATGACCTTTATTTGCATTTTTTATGATTCACATGCATGTGATCTAGGAGAACCCCTTTAAGGCAGAGCCTGAGTTGGTTTCTTGTACTTGGTTGTGATTTTTCAATAGGTACTCACACTTGACTAAGCCCTTTATTCACAATTTCAATGGCTCTTGATAACATTATAGGGCATTAGACCTAGTTTTTATGTTTTAGGCTTGGGAAGCAAGGATTGAACCTATAAGTGGTAGTCATAGGGATTTATGAAGATTTAAATTAGAACTCAGAGCTTATTATGAAGTGAATTTTCTTGGTGAAACAATTAGATAATAGAGTTTCCTTGAGAGGTTTATATGGACTCTTGATTCTTTCTCAATATGACCTATGGGGACCCTAGACAACCTTATTCATATACTCAACAAGGCAAGGCATCTGGAGTTTATTAATTAGACACATGAATGGAGGATTTGAAATCTAATATTCTATAAAACCCTTAACTTCTATTAATGAACCTTAACCTCTGCTAAATGGGTCTATTAAGGTGTTAGGAATCTAGTTGGTATGTTTCTTGCCATTAGGGAAATATGGAGGTTAATCCTTATAAGGAAAAAATATTCCACATGAATTCATGATACCTATACTACCCCTATGGTGCTCTAGTGACCTTAAACAACCTTCACCATGCACACTCAGTCTAGACTTGTAATGAAGTTCAAATATACAGGTAGTCCAATTTAGAAGTAAGGTATTGCATAATTTGAAGACTAATTTGACCATAATTATATTAAGGAGGAAATAAGACCTTTATGATCTTAGTAAACCATCATTCAACTTCAAACCAATGTTATTTTTTAGATATGTGTATTTAAGGTCCTTCCTCATCAAAAGAACTTTGGCTACAGTTTGTAGCTATGATAACTTAGATGTTCCTTGCTCCCATAGGATCACACATGTGAAATAGGGGTGGATAATGTATGGAAGGACATTGAGGACTTATAGAGAGCACACAACTACCATTTTATTTAACTAGGATAGAAACACACTAAAACCATTCCATTCTTGACCCTGTGTGGAATTAGAAGGAAAGTTTAACTACCCCAATTTCTTAACCATTGTTCATAAAGCACAAGTCACCATTATAAAAACCAATTACAAGGGTAACAAGTTAATTATACCCCCTTCCTCTCTCTAAGATCTTAGGTCACCATATTCTCTCTTTTGTCCATACTGAACAAGAACCTGATGTGCTATCCATGGTTGCCAAGGAGGATTGATGGGAAGGAGGGGTCAATTTTTGATCTTTCTTGGCTTAAAAATATTATATTATCTCACATGATGTCTATAATATATCCCCTCTATAGATCCCTAACTCTTTATAACCATGCTTGTACTGTATAGATATGTACTTGCTTGAAAACTCTTACAAAACACTAGTTTCCTACATTTTCTCAAGTTTTTATACCTTGAAACATTATTGGTGGGAATGAGGGAAAAGAGCGGTCAAAATGCATTTAAAAACATGAAATATGAATGGGGAAGTTGAAGAGCCATTATTTCCCATGTGTGGGCTCTTTTAATAGACAATAAGGCATTTAACGTATGAAAAGACATCCCCTTTGCATATTAAACCATTTGATCATGGAATTATGGTGATCATGGAGGACTTTGAAGGCATGATTGATGGTCTTAGTGATGTTTTTGGGTAAAACTAGCATCATTTTATGGTCAAACACCCCATTTCAAGGTAATAAATATGACCTCAAGTGAAGGTTCAAAAGAGGCTAACTTAATATTTGTTAAAGGACTTTAAAAAATAACAAGGACCTGATAAGGTTAACACATCCTTTATAACATCTTTGACCCTCTGATATTTCCCTATCTTGTAGGTTTTCAACATACTTGGATGGATTCATGACATGTCATAAGCTACAACATTGGGTCATCTTATATATGAGTAAGTTTGGACTATTAGGACCACTCCAAGGCTTGTTATAGACTATCATGCATAATTAACATAAGATGTCACTAGACACAAGCTCAGGTAGGATGAAAAGGATAACCACCATGGCATTCTTTAACGTTGCACATCACTTGAAATTTTTGCCTTAACATAATAACCTGTGATCCTCCTTTGGAACTTCTTTGACACTTCAAGAATCATGAGAGGGTGACCAAGTTGAGTTTAGGTTCTTATGATATAGGTTTACTCCTTTTTAGGCCTAAGTGTAGAAAGAAGTCAACAAAACCTAGGGATTAGGTTTGAGATGCTAGTTCTAAAAATTTGTTTTGATTTTGTTCCCTAATAATTGGTTAACGTCTCTTGGATTCCTAATATGCATAATGGCATGTCCAATGGGACTTGAAGGATTATATGCATCCTGAAAGCTCTTATATAAAATTTTCCTTCTTCCAATTACTATAATTAGCTTTCCAAACAATCTAATTCACTCTTTTTTATTTAAAATTCCATTCAACTCTATTCCAGACCAAATAATGAAATCATTACTGTGTCACTCTAAATTCAACAAAATCCTTAATGAAATTGTTGCCTACAATAGCAAAATTATCATATGTGCCTTAACTCTAATTTGTCTAAGTCTAAACTATGAAATCAGAGCTATCTATAGTGAAATCATCTTCTACTATAAGGAAATTATCTTTTACAGTAACAAAATTATCTTATGTCTTGTGCAATAGTGAAAATGTCTTATGTCTTAATAAAATTATCTTTTGTAGAAGTGAAATTATCTTCTATAGTAGATAAATTACCTTTTACAATATTGAATTTATCTTCAACAATAAAATTATCTTCTACAATAGTGAAATTATCTTCCACAATAGTAAAATTTTCTTCTACAGTAGTGAAATTGTCTTTAGTACTGAAATTATCTTTTGCAACAATGAAATTGTCTTCTGCATTAGAGAAATTATCTTCCATAGTAGATTTTTTTTTTTCTAACTCTTACATGTTTGGTGTGAAAGTTTCAATAGTGAAACTGAAGGATTTAGCAGTGAAATTGGGCTACATATTTGTGAAATCATTTTGTATTAAAGCTTAGAATTAAATAATTATCCTTCAAGCTCCTTGTTAGATGAAAACCACATTTATCAAACTTATAATCATTTGTTCTATAGGACCTTGGCCAAAGAAGTGGTATTTTGAGTCAAACAAATCAATCTTACTTCATTTTTTGATTTAAGTATTAAAATTAATTCAAATTTAATTTGGGTTATAAGAAAATCTTGTTTATTTTCAAATTTAACTTTTTTGCAAGTTTTTCTTGCTGCTTGATTATTTAGTGGGGTTATTTTTGCACGTATGCTCTCCCCTTTTTGGGTGACTTAGAAATGTAAAAGTTCCTATTTGCCTTCACCTATTTTTCATTTTGAGTGTGTGGGGTGGATTTCATCACCTTCTCGCAAGCCTTCAGGGGTGCATTGACCTAGGAAGTGACATCTTAGCATCATATCAAACCTCATTTATCTGACATGGTATATAAATTGAGGAATGTTTCCATTGTGAATGCCTAACTTTGTGCTTGCACATTATTATGTGAGGAAAGTAACCCAAAAAGAGTTATTTAGAGTATCCTAGGCCAAGGTGTGGTACCCTCAAAAGTATTAATCTTGGAAATGGTATTTAAACTTATTCATTGATGAACTTGTGCCCACATACTGTGAGGTATATAAGTACCATATAGAAATACCAAATAAAACTATAAACAAACCTAAAATCTAGTTGTACTTCACTGAGACCCTTATGGCTGAAGTGGTTATGAAGGGACAAGAACCTCCCATAAATGGAATGATCTTGGATTGATTTTTATATGCCTCTTTTTTCATAAATCATTAATTACCATAGAGGTGTAAAAGTAACAGCCCCAAAAAATTGCCTTGCTCATATGGACCTTTTGAGAGAAGGTGGGATTAAAATACCACCAATAATTGTAATAATTTATTTAATGAACATTTAAATTTTATAATCCTCTCTCAATGCAATTATTTCAAAGGTTAAATGGATGTGATGCAAACATGTGTTAATTATTAAATTACCTTGTAATGCTTGTGTGTTGTTGCTTGATTATTGTGTCAAAACCTTGTTCATACATGAGACCAAATCAAACAAACCAAGTCCAAATCCAAACCATTTTAATATATAGATAATGAGGTATTACTCCACTAAAATTTTGGGTCAAACAAAAGTGACATATTAAAACTTGGTCTAAATACATATTACTTGTCCAAACCAAGCTGTTAGGCTACCTAATTAGAACCAAAAGTCTTGTCTTAATCCAAATTGTCACTTCAAACCAAGTCAAAGACCAAAATTCTATTTTTTTTCTATTTTGTGTCATTATTTCATTCATTTTATTCTAAACCTAAGCTCAAATCCAAGTTCCAATTCTAAATCAACCCCTTTTGTAAGGTCAAACCAAGTCTAACTCCAACTTCCAAATACCAAGTTATAATTCTATTCAAATTGTGCCAAAACTCAATTCCTTTTAGAAGTTAAAAGTTTAAAATGTAGTTCAAATCTTGATTCCTCATTTTCAACTAATACCATTTATTGTGCCAACATTTACACTTTTCAAATATTTTAAGGTGTATAAAATAAGTCAAATTTCCTTTGTTCACAAAGTCAAGTTTCCAAGATCAAAACCTTTCAAAACAAGACCATGTGCAAAACATTTCCGGAGTCTAAACAATCAAAATTTATAATTAAAACCATATTGTCCAAACCTTGTGGAATTATCCTTTGAGAAACATGTTTGAAACATTTACATTGACATACCCTTAATTGGTGTATTCCAAATTGACATTTACCTTAACATAAGCCAAACATCCTACCTCAAACCAATTACCAAGTGATATTTCAAGTGAAGTCACATACCAAGTCAAAAATAACGTTTAATGCATTCAAGACATTTTTTAATATGACTATTATAAACTTAGACATGTCTAAGTAGACACCAAGTGGGTCCATTTACAACACCTCATTTGATGATGAGGTAGTTTATAATCCCTATGGGTATGATCACTATGTAGAGGATGAAGAAAATCAACAATACCTTGTTAATGCACCATCCAATGTTGAAATTGAACAACATAACCCATACCTTTTGATAATATCACCTAATTTTTAACAAGGCCAATACAAACCATTCCTTTAACATGTACTATTTAAGACCAAATAAAAACCTAATCTGATGTACCTTGTCAACGCACCACCTAGTGATGACTATTGACAAAATCAATTCAATAAAAAATTATTTGATAAAAAATATGAACATCTTGTTAGATTCTTAGAGATGGGTGAAAAGTTCCCCCTAGTTTTCCCATAGAGGATTTGTGCTATTTGGTAAGAACACCCAAAGAAACACCTCTTACATTATTAGACAACCATGCTACCTCTAGCCAAAATAAAACTTTCAACCAAACCCTAGTGGTGTCGACAAAGGAAAGGATAAACTATTTGATCCTCCCACATAAAGCCAACTTAATAGATACAATAAGATAATATGGTTATAAATGATTTAACTAACTCCTTAGCTACATTGAAAGTTTGAATCCCACATTATTGGAGTGTAATCCTCCAATAGAATAACCATTGGATTTTTTTACCTATTCTATGTATAATAAAAACCCATTTGAAAAAAAAACATTAGTTGTAAATATGTTTATCACACCCATAGTTGAAACAAATCTAGTGAATAATATTGATTTAGATCTCCTTATAGATTCTACACAACATGTGGTGGATAACTCTCAAGTATCATATTTTGACCCACATCAGGTACCATCCAAAATGCAACACAACATTATTCCATCTTATCCATGACCTCCTCCTTCTAACATTCCAAATACCTTTCAAAAATAAGTTATAAAATCACCTAAGTGAAAAACACACATTGAAAGTACCCCACTTTAACAAGTGGTGACCAATCTTCCACTTTAACAAGTGGCAACCAATCTTCCACTTCAAAAAGTATCAACTAATCCACCACCTCAATAGGTGGTGACTAATGTTCTATTACAAAAAATGTTGATTAATCCCCAACTAATGTTTTTTAACTAATATCATGTTTCTAAAAGTAAATTAATTTCTGATTCTATTCAACAAGGAACTTTTTTAAGCCAACAACATGTGCCATTTAACCAACAACAAGTTTCCATACATGATAGATTCCTAAGAATAAAGAATAAATTCCCCAATAATACTAACAAGTTTCATTGATTTCCTAATAAAAAATTCCTCCTTTCAAGTCTCAGTTCCCTCTAAATTAACATTGCACTAAAAAACAAGTGCCTTACCAATAAAAAGTCCCCTATCAAAAATACAACTCTAATCATGGAGTGAATATTCCTAGTAGAACCGATCAATGCAAGTTCCCCAATATTCTTTATTGCCTCTTTATCTAGGTCAATTTACTATACCTTTGAATACCCAAAATAAATTGTCTACTTCCTCTCATTCCAATCTTACTTTTCAAGATTTTCAAGAGGTTAAAAATGCAATTTTAGCCATTCAGGTAGGAATTAGATTAATAAGTTTAAAATAGATGATACATGATCCTATCCTTTTGATATGAGCTATCTTAAGATACATTTTTTGCATAATTTTGAGATGCCTAAATTTGAAAAATACCAAACGAAAAGTTATCCCAAGGAGCATCTAAAATAATTCATTGTTGCATGTCAAGAATGTGCATATAATCTTATATACATACTTCACTTCTTTCCTTGCAATATTACTAGGCACACCTTAAAATGGTTCCTTGGTTTCTCTAAGAATTCCATGGATAATTTTGATGATTTTTTTTGAGATTTATGAAACACTTCTGTTTCAATGTTTAATATGAGTTAACTATGGTTGATTTATGTCATACTAAAAAACATGGAAGAGAAAGCTTTGATAATTATTTACAATGGTGGCACTCCTTAGTTAGTCAAATTACATAATCTTCTTAAAAAAAAATTAGCCGTAATGTTCACTACCAATCTAAAATTTGATGTCACTCATAAACTCAATATTATTTGCACCAATACATTTGAAGAAGTTATTTCCAAGGGAATACATATTGAGTAATCTCTCATTGAGAAAGGAATAATCAAGCTTTAATATCAGAACAAAGCTTAGGACAAGGCTTAGACACAAGCTCCTACAAAGTATAAATAAGTACATTAGAGAATCCTAACTAGTTCAATAAGAACAAATTTTTTGTAGGAGACGAGATAACTAAGTATTGACATATGAAAATGATGAAACCACCACCTACTCAACCTCTCCCTTTGAAAAGACCACCTCCAAAAAGAGGTCATTATCAAAACAAATTTCTTAGTAATTTTGGCAAGCCTATTAAGATGGTTTTCCAAAAGCTAGTTTTTGCCAACATAATCATTTGGTCAGTGGCAAAACCATTTACATAAAACCATCCTAAATCTAAATGGTATAATGAGAATGAATTTTGTGATTATCATTGTGTTAAGGAACACTAAATCCAAAGATGTGTGTAGCTTCACCATCTTATTAAATATTTTCTTGAAAGTGATCAAATAACATTAGATAATGTGACCACTGTATGTAATCAAGTTTTGGATATCCATCAAATCCCTTTTCCATAGCATAATACTAATAATAATCTGAATAAACCTCCTCGCAATTAGAATCAGAGATAGAACCAACAACAACAAAATTAAAATCAAGGTCAAGATACCAATTCCAATCAAGTTAATTATAAAAATGTCCCTTATGACTACAATGTTTTAGGTCAAATCACTAGCAGACATATTGATACAATTAAGATCAATCCTAAGCCATTTGACAATAATATTTAATGAATTTCATCATCCACTTTAGGACCTCTACATCCATTTGATAATAATCCTACTTTGGACTGTAATGACCCAAATGCTAATCAGTATTTGAGTGTTACCATTTCAAGCCTTCACACCCCTTCTTCTAATTATAGTAACCCTTTGCTAACTTTATGTTTTGTAATCACAACTGAATGCTCTAAGGTTACCATTCAAGGTCCTACACCTTATTCCTCAAAAAATTGCATTCAAGATCCTCTGTCTTAAAAGACTAAGCCAAATGATCTTATTAATGACAATACTTATGATATTATAAAACAATTACAAAAGAGACTGATGACAATTTCTATTTTAGATATTTTACATATGTCAAATGTCCACAAGAATATATTGAATGAACTTCTAAGTCACTTTAAGGTCCCAAGTGACATTATACCTAATAAATTTCAAACACTTGTGATTCATCTAGCTCCATGCTAGTAACTCACCTTTGATCAAACAAATATGCCATCCTTTGAACCTTTACATAATAACCCGCTTTACATAGAAATAATCATTTACTGATGTAAAGTTAAATGAGTCCTCATAGACAATGGTTCAAGGCTAAATATTATAAATGTGAATCTAGTTAAACATTTAGGCTACATAATAATATATCTTTATCTAGATACCATCACTATTAAAGCATATGATAATGAGGAGCATGAATCTCAGGGTACCATTTATTTACCTATTATTATTAGGAATCTAACCCACAATACTCTATATCATGTTATTCATTTAGAATGACCTTATAGTTTTATTCTTAAGCAACCATGGATTCATGAAGTACGTGCTATGACATCTATGCTTCATCAGTGTATCAAGTTTCCCCATTCCAAGTTAGAAGTTACTATTCCTAGTGACTTATAGTTGTACTAATTTTGTAAACATTTGGAGGTAGAATATGAAAGCTACAACTATCACTTTGACATAGAACCCATCCTCAAAAAATACAAAGAGGTAGTTGATCAACCACTTGAGTCCAATTATGTGGATCTAAGTACTCTTACCTCCACATCATCTACACTGCCTACTACAATAGCCAATCATTTTACCATTCAAGATAATGGCCTTAGGGAATATAAAATTGGTAACACCTTTCATGTAGCTAAGCTACCTAAGACCCTAAATCATATGGTAGGCCAAAATTTAAAACTCCTATAATAGAATGGCATAAAAAGGGTGACTCTCATTAGAAAAGACCCATAATTTTCATCAAAAATACTTCATAGGAGAAAAAATAGATCAAGGCCAATGATTAATTTTCCACCTACTACCAAAACACAATGTATCCTATTCCAAATAGGATGGTAGATAATCAATTTTATAAGGGAAAATGCCTAGGAGAAAAACAACGACTTATTGAGCTAGTAATAGTTGTCAAAAATAAAGGAACTCAAGATATTGGATACAAACCACTTGGGGGTGAACCCCTAGATCTCAAGAGTGATTATAATTTATCATCTAGCATGGATAATGTTGACAACAACACAAATTTATAATATAGAATTTATGATGATCTGGTTGACATTAACCTATTTGACCTTAATACCATATGTACCATTACTTGTATGACTTCTCATTCCCATCTTTTCCTCCACTATCCCCAATTGATTGACTAGGACCCATATGACTCTTACATACCATTAGATGATTTTTAAAATGATGAGGTAATCTATGAATTCTTATGCCACAAAGATAATTTTCCACTTGGTGATCAAAATAAGGGATTTGTTATTACATTGTACCATGCTACCTATTTTGGAGACTAGGTGAACTTCCTTAGTCACCAATAAAAAGAAAAAGAAAATCAAACATTGAGGTCCCAAAATAAAAACCTCTTTGAGGCACTTTTTGACCATAGAGAAAGTAAAGATAAAGATGATTCTTATGGTGAAAAACTATTTTAGGCACCATTGGATGGGGAAATTCTCTTTTACATGAAGCCTAGGCCTCTTCTAGTTCTATAATTTCATGCAACTTAGGAATTAATTCAAAGGATCATAAGACTTTGATAATTTATCTTAGGATTTCCTAGAAGACTTTGTGAAATGGCCTTTAACAGACCTTGGTGATTCGAATTCTTCTTACATGGGTGAAATCGATGAGCAACTTAAGCTTCCAAATGAAGACAAAGACTGATGTACCACATTATTGACTATTTTAGAAGATGGTTCCACGTTACTTGTGGAGGATACCACCGAAGTCAACATTAGAACACCTACCAATCATAAATGGATCAAACTTGGAGAGCCCCTCACTTGAGAGGAATGTGATCTTCTTAATACCCTCATTTGAGAGTTTGTTGATATTTTTACATGGTTATATTTAGATATGCTTGATTTGGACCCTAATTTAGTTGTATATCACCTTGTTGTACACCATGATGCTAAGTTAATCAAACATAAGTTGAGAAAAATGCACCCTCACATAGCTATTATTGTTAAGAAAGAATTATAAAAACTATTGGAGGTAGGGTGTATCTATCCTATTGATTATTCAGAGTGGATATATAATATATTATTAATCAATAGTAAGCTACAAGGAATCCAATTATGCAATGATTTATATTATATCAATAAATCCTACCCAAAGGATGACTTTCCTTTCCCCAACATTGATATGATCGTGGATTCCTCAATAGGGTATGAGATGCTATCTCCTACGTATGGTTTCTCAGGATATAATTAGATAAAAATTACACCTAAAGACCAACATAAAATCATATTCACCACTCCATGTGGATTGTTTTGTTATCAAGTGATGCTATTTGGCCTAAAAAATATTACTACTGTATACCAATGTGCCATGACTTTCATTTTCCATGACATGATGCATGATAATGTTGAATACTACATGAATGATATTTTGGGAAAATTTAAGACCAGAGCAAAACATCTAAATGTATTATGAAGAATCTTTGAAAGGCTTAGTGAATACAAAGTAAGGCTTAACCTTAAAAAGTGCATATTTGGTGCTATGTTAAGAAAATTTATAGGTTTCATTATCTCTCACTGAGGTATTGATGTCAATCCAACTAAGGTTAAGGCTATTAAAAAAATGCCTCCACCTTCTAATCTCAAGTAGCTTTGTAACCTATAGGGCAAAATTCAATTTATTATGTGATTTATTTATTAGTTGGCAAACATATGGCATCCCTTCATTCATATTTTAAAGAAAGGTGTTATTTTCTCATGGAATGTTGATTGTCAACATGCCTTTGAGCAATGAAAAGAATATCAAGAAAATCCACTTGTTCTAGCTTCACCTACACTTGGAATGTCATTGCTTCATTATATCTCAGCAATTGAATGTTATTTGGGGGCACTCCTGGCACCACATAATGATTAAGGGAAAGAATGAGATATATACTATTTGAGCCACACATTAGTTTCTTATGAACATAATTATAGCTTAGTTGAAAAATATTGATTAGAAATGGTGTTTGTAGCCAAAAATCTATGACATTATATGCTCAACAACAAGACCATTATCATTACCAAAGTGGACCTACTCAAATACCTACTTTCTAAGGCAACCTTGATTGGTTGTATGGTCAAATAGATCATGCTATTAAGTGAATTTGAGATTAAATATGATCATCAAAAGGCCATCAAAGGGAAAACATTTGTAGATCAACTTGCTGAAGTAACCTTATTAGATACCAAGCCACTTATTTTTAATTTTCTTGATGAGTCAATCATGACTCTAGATGACACTTCTTTTGAGCCTCAACACTGGACCCTTTACTTTGATGGTTCCTATACTTCTCATGGATCAAGATCTAGTATTTTATTCATAATGGCATAAGGGGATCTCATTCCCAAAGCATTCCAAATTTATTTTTATTTTACCAATAATATAATAGAGTATGAATCACTCATTATAGGGATTAATCTAGAAGTACAATGGAATATCAATAAATTACATGTTCATGGAGACTCTCAGTTAATTATTAACCAGGTGATAGAACATTACCAGACCAAAGATGGCAAGCTTATTCCATAAAAAAATATGATGGATCACCTTAAACACATCTTTAGACACATCCAATTCAAATAGATTCCAATATCCATTAACAAAACTATCGATGAAATGGAAACAATTATCTCACTAATAAAAATTGTAGATCATGTTATAAAAATCACTAGTTCTTTATTGAAAATCTCTTAAGGTTGGCTCATGAATGTTTTAAATTTGAAATGGTATGTGATATTATTTGTCCTAGATCACCTTGGTACTTTGATATATATGCCTACATCCAAGATAACATTATCCCTTCTAACCTTTCTTATAACAAACATAAATACTTCATTCATACCACTTCTTGTTATACCATTATTAATGCCATACTCTTTTGTGGAGGATATGATGGAACTCTACTTCACTATTTAGATTCAAAAGAGTTCAAATTAGTGCTTAAATAAGTACATAAAGGGATCTATGGGCCCCACATAGGTGGAGTGGTCCTTGACCAAAAACTCCTACATACATGGTATTACTAACCCACTATGGAGGTTGATGCATGTGCTTATGTAAAAAATGTGTGGCTTATCAAAAACATGAGAATTGCATTCATGCTCCAACCCATGCATTGTAACTACTCACTATGCCATGGCCATTTTCCAAATGGAGACTCAATCTCATAGGAAAAATCAATCCTACTTCTAACAACCATAAACATATCCTCACTGTAACCAAACATTTTACTAAGTGGGTTAAAGCCATTCCACTCACTTATGTAATAGGGAATAAGATTTCAAAATTAATCCTAAACCATCTCATTTGAATCTTAAAAATTCCCTATGAACTCATTTCATATAATGGTGGCTCCTTTATAAATAAGGATTTTAAAGCCCCCTGTGTCAAATACCGTATCACACAACACTTTGTCACTGCCTATTTTACTCAAAGTAATGGCCAAGCCAAAACATCTAACAAAACCTTAATCCAAATCCTTAAAAATATTGTTAATGTCTTTAGTCATGATTGTCATCTACAATTATTTCCTACCCTTTGGACATACCTAACCAATCCTCGAACCATAATAGGAGCTACACCATATTCTCATATTTATGGAACTAGAGTTATTCTACCTATCAAGATTGAGTTACCTCCCTTGGAAATTTAATTAAAGGATATCATTGATGAGGAGAAATATAGAGTCTCTCGATTGTAAAAACTATACCTACCTAATGAAAAATGGGTAGTTACTTTGAACAATATTCAGGCCTATTAGAATAGGTTGCTTTAAATCTATAACAAATATAATAAACATAAAGAATTTGAACTTGGTGACCTAGTCTTAGAATAAAACCTAAAGAATACCAATGCCACTTATAAAAATAAGGGAGAGTTTGAACCTAATTGGTTGGGCCCATTCATCATTACAACTAAATATAGATCTAGAACATATAGATTGGCTACACTAGATGGAAAAGACATGGAAGAGTCCATGAATATTATGCATCTCAAGAATTTTTACACTTGATTTGATTGAACATTGTCTATGAGGACCCCTTCTTAGGGGCATAGCCTTATATCTTCCCTTCATTCCATTCCTCTTTAAGTTAACCCATTTTGATCTTATTCCTTTATCCTATTACCAATATTGATCTTAATTTTGGTTTTTTAGTACAATAGACAATTCTAGATCTAGAATTTAGAGAAAGTTTTAAGTAGAATATTTAGATTTTATCACCATCAACACATCTAGGATAGGCAATATCTTAGAGTAGCTTATGCATGATTTCCCTATATGACAGTCTTTAAAATTGCATATTTTGGCTCTTGTTAAACCATATACCATTTGATATGTTCATATGCCATTCTTATTTTCAACCATACTATTGATTTGTAGTAACTTTTGCTAAGATGGAATTACATTGACTTGTTGGCATTTAGATTATATAGGCAATGATCATTTTTTGAGGTCAATTTGGTCACCCATTTTCCATGTTCTTTCTATTTTGTGAGTAATTTAAGCCACACTCTATCCATTTTACTAGTGATTTAAGCCATGCTCCTACCATTTTATGAGCAACCTAAGCAATGCTCTCACTATTTTGTGAGTTAAATCATTCTACATCTTGTAATCCTCTATTCAATTGAGATGCCAAAACCCAAAAACATTCAAAATAGTCTAAACAACCTTAAAAATTTTAAAATCCCAAAAATAACATAAAAATTAAAAAAAATTCTAAAAAAGGGGATTAAAAACTACATGAGAGATATTAAGACACAAAATTTATGCTTTCTTTAGCATCATGTTTACCAGTGGCCTTTGGCTTTATTTTGGATGGTATACTTTACCATATTTTTCTAGTGGGAACCTCTTATCCAACCATGACCATTTCCATCTACCATTATCATTCCTTCATGTACCCTCCCAAATCTAGGAGAACTACTTCAGCCTAAGGTCCCAATAGACTATGTAGGCGATGTTTGGATACATGGGGCATCTTGGATTATCTTAGACAATCTTCTTTCCATTCTATTTTCATAATTTACCTCAAAACACTCTCACCATTTTATGAGTTTGTCTTTTCTTATTCTTCTACTGTAATGAAATCTCTTACTTATCATCATTTTTATTCTTTCTCACATCCTTGGGAGAACTACATTTGGCCTAAATTCTATAGGACTATGTAAGCAGTGTCCACTTGCGTGGGTCATTTAGAGTTAGCTATGTCACCCCTTCCTTTTTCTTCTAATCTCCCCTTTCATCCTAGTTACTATCTTGTCATTTTAGTTTTCTTTGAAAGAGTTATCAAAACCATTCATCCAAGATCTCTCTAATGGCTCATTACCATAACCATTGATTCTTCAGCATACACTCAAAAGGATAAAACCAATTGTAAATAAAACAATTATTATACACATAATGAGATCTAAAAAGTATTACAAAACTATGTAAAGCATTTATATTATAATGAACATAAATTGCTTATATATGCAAGGAAAAATAATATAAAAAATAAACTAGCCAATGTAGGACTAAAACCCACATAAGACAAACCTAGGTAAAAACAAATACCTAGAGCCTAACAAGCATGAGTAAGATACTCTAATACCCCCCTCAAGTGAAGCCATGGGATAAAAATAGAGGATGTAGTGTGAATTCACATGTCCTTATGGATGCTAATCCATCATGCCAGAGTACATGGATTTTGAGTTACTGTAACATCCAAGTAAAAGTAGGAATAGTGATGACTATGAGAATCACTAAACATAAACACTGCATTCTAAAGTACTAGGTAGAATTATGAACACAAAGATGCATCACTTAAACACCCTTTAACGTGATGGTGAGAAGTGAGTATAAAGACTAGTGGGGATGCCACACTGGTGCCACTATAAAAATCACCAAGAAGGCCATGGAGTCAAGTAATAATACTCATATGGGTTCCATCAAATAAAGTGCCTGAATAAGATACCCAAGTATAGAAGAGAATCTAGAAAATACTCAAAAGTGTAAAAGTACATATAAATATCATAAAGTGGAGAAAAAGAGAGAAAACCCATAAGAAAAACTCCCCCTAAAAAAGAGAAAAGAAGAAGAGAGATTTAGAAAGCTCCCCAAAATCTAATGCTGAAGTATTCCATACTCTAAGTACTCGCAAGTCAAAAAAGATCTCAGTTTACACGAGTGGTCTGAATCCACTACTAGATCATAAAAACAACTGACACTAGGTTTCACCAGAACAGATTCAATCAAGAAGACTACTAATGGTGATGAATGTAGAAAAAATCACATGTGCAAGGAACTAATGTAGGGCAATCAAATAACTTATCTCAAACTCTGAATTTGTCCTTGATGAAAAATGCACTTCCTTGGTTTAATGGCTTATAGGGTCATTCTTCATGAGATGAATCATATGTTCCCTTTAATGTTTTGTGAGTTATAATATCTTTGAAAATCTCAATAGGGTCTCTTTTGACCTCTCTACTCATTTACAACCCTCTAGAAAGAATCTAATCCTCTTTACACAACCTTACCTACCTTTACCCTTGTCCTAGTATCATTTTTTGTGGATTTTCCCTATATATAAAAATGTATGAATGTACTTTCAAAAACAAAGAATATATTCAGATACCCTTTAATGTGCTTCAATTCACTATGAAATTTCAAATTTAGATTCTAACATAGGTTTTTCTTTTTGTCTCTTTATAGCCCCTTTGACACACAATGGTCTATAAATCATACAAACTATCACCTTTTCCTTCAAAACCACTATAATATCTTTAAGTACCATAAAACCTTGATATACACCAAATTCCAAGTAATTTTTATAGTTAAAACTATTTATATCATCAAAACCCTATAAACAAGGTTTTTTAGCCTTATATAGACTCGAGAAGGGTAAGTTTTAGTTTTCCATCATCTTAGTGAGATTCAAATCACTGTGAAAATTATATAAGATTTAGGAAAACATATTAAAACTCTTCCATTCACCAAAATTCCATGCTATCCTTCTGCTATGCCTCTTAACCAAGATATGTATTGGACTATGTAGACTCTTTAATTCTATAAAGGATTGTGTTTTGCTTTTACACAAAATGGTGTGGAAATAATGAAATTCTAGGCACCAAGACCCGTTAAGGAATCAAGAACAAGGTTACAAATAATATTAGAAGAAACAAAAACCTATCTCATTTTTTATTATTTACATATTCCATCTTCATAGTTAACATAAATGTTCATGCACAGTTAATAGGGGTTTGTAAATACTCTTTTGGTGGTATTTGATCTCATTTAAGGTTTACAAACTTTTCATAAGGATTATACAGATTCTTAATAACTCCAAAAACCTATTACCATCAACACCCATTCATAAACATCTCTATTCAATCAAATACATAATCATCTTATCCTTTTTTGAGTGTATCTACAGTCTGTAGGTTACAAAAATATTATCATGAAGCCTTTAGGGATCCACAAGGTTTTACAAATCAGACTCAGTATTATATCCCTTGGAACTATTTGACATGCAACGTGGAATAAATTTTCACTCACCATGGTGCCTATAGTCTTTTCTTAACAAAATCTATCTCAATTGCCTAGTTCTTTGACTATTCAATCCCAATCTATAGACTATCAAAGAACAAATTTTAGGGTCTAAACATTTTACTATAGGTCTATGAACTTAGTATAGGATTCATTAAGTTTTTATTGATCTTTCACCTTTGTTAGGATTCATTACAAGACTTTCTTGACTCCCTTGCTACGTGAGTTAATAGTATTATGTGCTTGATAAACTATACTTAAATTTTTTCAATAGAGTTAAATAGATTTCAATGTAATTGAATGTGTAATAAGGTAAGTGTAATGCATTAATATACTCATCAAACATATTATGAACTCATCTATATAGACTTAGCACCAAACACACAACATTATTAACCTTTTATTCAATGATCATTCAAAACTCAGCCTTACACCATTTTTATTATTTCAAATAACATTTACAGACCTTATATTAGAATTCAAGATTCTTCTTGTTGGTTCTTGGTACTAAAGCCCATTATTTTCTTGAGTACCATCTTGATAACTTACTACAAAACCAAAAATACATGTTTTATACCTATCTAACTACCCTAACTACCTTCTTGGAGTCTTTTGAAAGAATGCCTACCCCTTGATACAAAATCAAGGGTGATGCCTCCATACAAATATGACTTAAGACCAAGTGAATATACCTATAATATTTTCAATTAACATGCTTATTCACTTGACAATTTTATGGCTACTAGGCCTCTTCCTAAAACAACCATTTTATGACAAAATGTTCAAATTTTCAAATGGCTCAAATTGGTGGGAAACTCTAATTTGAATCTTTGACCACCCTAGTCATTTTATAAGAACTTAGAAAGCCTTCCAAAGTTCATTTGAAACTCTTAACAATGAAATCATATCCTAAACAAGCCTGTTGACCCTTGATTCACTTATTTTATACAAAAAATGCAAACATGTTGCTCTTATGAGTGATGCCCCTGCATTAAGAATGTTCAAAACCAAGAAGTAGAATGTACATCACTCACCCCATGCTACTAAATGAATAGAGTAAATAAATAGAGGTATGTATGAGTGGTTTGAATCCACTACTCAAACACTGACAAGCTGACACTATATACACTAGAATAGCTCTAAATAAGGAGGCTATCAACTATCAAGAAAAGGTATAAAAAATATCAATATAAACTCTCAAAGAAAATGGATTTGGTGGTGATGGAAGAAATAATAAACTAAATAAGTTGAAAGGTGGAGAAAATAGAGCACACAAACATATGAAGGTAGATAAGGCTAAATGAACAAACCCCCCATGGCACTTTATAAATCAATGCGAGTATAATATAAACCCTACACAAAAAACACTAGATAGAGATAATGAAGACACTTAGCGTCACTAGAATAGCTCCAAATGAGGATACTGTCAACATGTCAAATAAACCATAAAGAGAGATGCTTCAAAATCAAGGGAGTAAAAAAATGTCTCCATAAAATGTGATGTTGGGATAAATAACCGAAAGCACACAATTGATTACCAAACAACTTAATATGCGGAAATTAACTAGAATCAACAAGTAACTAGAATTCAGAAATAACACATGATATGAGAGACAATACACAACTTGTATTAAAACTCTTTCAGAAGGAAATACAACAAAGAAGGCTGCCATAGTTCTTCTTCCTTACACACCTCTAGGGCTCCCACACCCCTAGGGCATAAACAATATATCTTCCCTCAAAGCTCTCTCCCTTAGGTCCCAACACCCAACTCAAACACAGAGTTGGTGTACACCTTACACCTGTGCTCCACGCACTCCACAAGTGCTCCACACACTCCACAAGTACTCAACGTACTCCAAGTAGATCCCACCTAATTCTGCTCCCTGTTGTGTTGCTGTCCTATCTGATCTTGCACACCTACAAATCAATCTGGTTCTGCACACCTGTGAACCTTGACCTTGCACACACATACACCTGTAAATCAATGATCTTACTTACCATGTAGATCTCCTATAGAGGCCATGCTCACCTGATGACCAAGATCATACACTCCTGCATAACCCTGTTGATTCTCCAATCTAGCACCCACACTTGGTACTATGGCACTAGGAGGAACACACCATTGCTCACCTCACACACAGAAGGAGCTCATATTATTGCTCTCTTACTCTCTAGCACACGTTTACAATACAACCAATGAGTCTCTTAAATAGATCTCATGAAAACAATAATTTGACACCTAATTACAATTATTAGATCCATAGCTCTTAGTCTAAAATTGGTTCTAAACATGCAAACACTTGGTTTGTTAGCTAACTACCCATAAAACACTCAGTCTGAACCACACAGGTGACCGACGTTGGTCCCTGTCTGCCTGGGGTGTGCCGACGCCAGCCGATCCATGACCAACATCGGTTGCTTCCTGTCTCTTCCCTACCGACGTCGGTTGGCCTGATCGACGCCAATGTCTGTGACACTCTGCAACTCTTCTGCAACCTCCTCCATGTCTACATCAGTGAAGCTTTTAGCTCCATAACCTAATAGGTGAGGCACTAAAAAAGGGGCCTCGATGAGACATGACACAAATACTAGTGTGTTAAAGTAATAATTCATGTCATGGGCATATAAGAGAGTGTGGAAAATGGAAAAAATATCCATAATGTATGCAAACACATCATAAAAATATCATCAACCAAAAAACAACAATGTGCAAAACACAAGCAAAAGGACATTGGTCTCAGTTGAAAATGCATCTGAGATAATGGGTGAAAAAAGTATAATGTAGGGCCCTTAGCATAATAAACCCCATAGTAGTGATAATACACACTAAAGAATATGACATCAAACTCAGCCAAAAATGCATCCATGAGTGCAACAAATGATGAAAATGTAATTGAAAAGGAGCAAAAATAAATTTTGTGTTTCTTGTGAGGGGTTTGACCTCCTGCCAAACTAGACCTCACCCTTCGATATCTGACAAATGAAAGAGATAAGGTACATGAAAAATAATTAATAATCCCTTGACAAATGCTCAAAATATAGTAAAATTCATCACCACTAAAAATGTAACCATAAATTGTAAGTGCAATGCAACATATCTAATGCAAAGAGACCCCCTAGAATGTGGCACTTTATATTTTATTATGGTTTAAAATGTAAATAGGCCCAATGCATGAGAAATTGAAAAATTTGAACTTCTACAAAATAAAGCTCAATTATGAGTTACCAATCAAAAGTTATTAAATAATTACATTCCCATCAATAAGTCCTATTTAATAAAAATATGCTATAGCTAAGTTAAAGCTAGCCTTCTAACCATTCATTAGAATTGACATGGAACCATAAATATTTTTAGGTTAATATAAGTCAAAACACATACCCCTATACACCCTATATGCACTAAAGTGATGAATAGGCCACTTAAGGCATAAATACAAGGATTTTCACATCACAATATATTATTTTTGTTAATAAAAACAATCAAAAACTTGTTTTTCCATGTGAATACATAACACCATAAAAAACATAATGACCCCACCATGTAAAACAAAGTCCACCACCATTAAAAATATGTCCACCACTTGGTAAAAATAAAATAAATCCCCTCCACATGTCAATAAAGAAATCTCACCAATAAATTCAATTTTACTAAATGTGTCAAGTTATGTTTCCTTTGAATAAAACTCAATGAGTTCTCAAATCCACATATTTGCCTAAAAACATAGGGTGGTTACGTTGGTAGTTTATGATGAAAAAAAGTATGTAACATTGAGATCATCAAAATGAAAAAGACTCGAGACTTGGTGTGGCATACAAAATTGGATCTATACAGTAACAACAATGACATGTTTAATGATTGAACAAGCATTTAGGTTCTTAGGGGGAATTAGGTTTTAAATTTTGATTGTTACAGATTATGATAGAGTTAAGGTTTGGTTACTTTAGATCCATTTAGATCTAAGGGCAAAATAGTGAACAAGGTATAGTAGGCATCATTACACTAGTGACATTATAATTAGAAAATATAATATCTAGTGGGATGATAACTTGCCTGTTGATTTGTTCATTCTCTATTAATGATGTTGTTGCATCCATAGTTTGAATCACACTAGCGATGTTTGCATCAATCTAAATACTATACTCTCCCATCTATGAATTAGGCCATCCCATCTACAAATTAAGCAATAACATCTAAATGTTTCTTCTTTATTTTCTTTGCCCTCACTTGCAGAATGAAAACATTCAAATTCCATCATGGTTGTGGGAGTTTTGTGCTAAAATTATTGAATGGTGATACCTCTTTTCCATATTTAGTCTCTCTTAATGAATGTATAGGTGCCCTTTATCATGCCTAAATTCCTTCCTCTACACTATAAACAATAAGTTCATCAATGTATTACTATAATACTATGCCCCATAGTTGGCTTATAATGCCACTTCTCCATAGATCTCCAACTCAATGCACAATCTTCAATAAAAGTGTAGATTGATCTTTATTTGAGCTCCTCATAGATCTGATGGGGAAGATGTCAAATATTGAATAATGGAACAATGAAAATTGTAGGTCTTCATGGTTATGCTAGTCTTCAATGGCCAATGAAGCTTTATTAGCAAACCACAAGAGTATAGAAAGGAGCCATAAAAAAATACAAATCCAAAACACATTGTGAGGATAAACAAATACAATGAAGTAGTTTGAGGAATGGATATTGGAGGGTGACTTTGGTACCATGAAAGAGTTATCAAAACTATTCATCCAATATCTTTCCAAAGGCTCATTATTATAACTATTAATGCTTCAACATACAATCAAAAGGATAAAATTGATTGTAAACAAAAAAATTATTATACACACAATGAGATATACAAAGGATTACAAAAATATGTAAAATCATGTATAATATAATGATAACACTTGCTTATATAGGTAAGAACAAACAATATGAAATCTAAACTATCCAATGTGGGACTAAACCCCACATAAGACAAAACTAGGTAAACACAAATACCTAGAGCCTAAAAAGCATGAGTAAGATACTCTAATAGTATTATATAGCTTAGGGGCCAAATATCTAAGAGTAACACCTTAATTTCACACACATAAAAATGGTTCACTAATTATTTATTTTATGGTGTGTTTGTGAGTTTTTTAATAATGATTATGTTTGATTATTCTTGGCATGTTTTTTTACTTTTTCTCTTAGATAATTGAATTATTTCTATTTATTTTATTTCAATTTGTGTTTACTTGCTTCTTTGTGAAATAAATGAGAAGGATATCATTCCAATTGAGGATTCTAAAGCATTGACAATAAGAACATCATGATAAGCTTGAAAATAAATGAAATGAAAAGATAAGGCAAATCAAATGATATTCAGAAAAAACATGTTTAATACAATGGAGAGATCTTGCTTAAGTAGGTAAGGCAAATCAAGAAACTAGCATAACTAAGCAATATGGGATAAATCGTCACATAAGACAAACTAGAAAAATGATTAAATACCTAGTTAGAACCTAGAAATCATGAAAAATAACATATTATAACATTCCCTCTCAAGTGAATCTAGGGGATAACAATAACCCAAAAAGATATATTGGCATATCCACAATATGTGTCCTGGTAACTAGTTCTAATAAGGTACTCATGTACACTATATCCATGAAATAGATAAAGAAAGAAACCTATAGGAAATAAAACTCCCCCTCAAAATTATGTAAACAAAGGAAGGACTCAATATGGAATCCCCCCAAGGACAAATACCATCGATACTAAAGCTATCAATAATCCAAGTTAGGATCAAAAGATGACCATTGTTGATGTTGAGACCCTTGACTAGAATATTATAGAAGATCCATCCACATTGAACAATGTTTATTCATTTTTCCAAAAGAAGAAAATGTATGGTATATTAAAAGTCTATCCATTACATAATAAAATATTAAAGAGGAAATAATATAAAGATCTATAAATTCCATCTGAATCTAGAGTGTGGCATAGGTTTAGCAAGATCATGCATAAGAACTAGATGTAATGACACAAAAATGAATTGATCATAAGAAAGATAGAACATTCACTAAAAAAATGTCCATATAAAGTGGATCATAATGATCAATAAGTATACTCTCACTGGAACCAGTAGAGTCATTTGAAGTGATAATATGTGGTGGCTCAACATCCTACATAGGAACAAAGGGAGGTTCTACAAATAGATGTCCCAAGTCTAGAAGAAACTCATCCCATAGAGGTGGATCAAAAAAAGAAGAGTAATGTCCATTAAGAATGTGTCATCACAAGAAACTATAGTAGGAGGATAGAGTACATCATCAGAAGAGAAAACCTCATTGATATGAGGAGAAGGAGATGGATAAGTATCATCATGTCACTATCAAAATATAAATCCTCACTAATAGGAGGATAAGGAAGTGGAATAGGAGGTGGAGTAAGAGATTTTTTAGAAAACCCAAAAATCTCAATATCCTCCTTAAAGAAGGCTACAATAGCATCCTAAGCTCCCTTTGGTGATGTGGCATCCATAATATGAATCTACAAGTTATCAAAAACATTGAGATGAATTAAGCAAAGAGCCTTATCTTGCATAGATGTAATCCAAGCAATATCTTCCTCATCAATGAAGTTAGGAAGATCAATAAGTACCATTATCCATAAGTCTTTTATCTAAAGGTGTATCTTCATTTTTATTTTTTAAGTAGTTTAATTTGAGGTGTTGAGGGGATCCATTGTCTAAATAAAATAAAGAGTTTAGGAAGAAGAAATAATGGTCTCTCAAAATAATAACTCCCAATTCAAACAATGACAATGAACAAATAAACCCCTAAGAAGTGTAAGCCTCCCAAAATTTGGCACTTTATAAAAGTAGTGCATTTTTAGAAATTGATGATAATAATGGATAGATAATTTAAAACCATACACTTTTGAAAAAAATGAACTCAAATATGAGTTACGGTTCAAAAGATATAGGCTTTACAAATTCCCATAAATGGATCAAATTTAATAAAAAACACTACAGACTGATTTTTGTGACTAAATCAAAAAATAAGATATCCTTCTAACCACTTATTGGAACCAAAATTATACCACGGATGTCCTCAAGGTAATAAAAATTAGAAAATATCATTCCTCATGTTTGCGGTCTCCAATTGCCATTTTTCCAACTACCATTTTTTGCATTGTTCGTCTACTCCTTAGATAAGTTGTATGGTTCCTTTTTAGATTTAAGTTTTTTTATTCATATTCAAAACACCTCTATTGTGGAGAGTTTCTAGTTTTGAGTATGTTTAGATATGTTGTGTTTAGATCTAATCAGTCATAATGATTTGTATTTTAGTTGAATAGATATGTTGTGTTGGTCATAATTTTTTTGGGATAAATTATAAGTTTTTTAAAAAAATCATGACAATTTTATAGATCATTTTTCTCTTGACACGCATCCAATTCAAAAAATTATTTCACTGCTAGAATGAGGACTTAGATAGGTTTCCATAAATTGGTCATAATTAATATTCTGATCAATATCCAAAGAGATATTAGGCTCTGAAGTTGACCCCATGATTCTATTTTTCTATAATTTTTTATGCATGATCAAGGAAAAAAATTAAATCTTGTATTTAAAGTGAAAAATCAATGTGGAAAATTGATCAATGTGGAAGATTGTTATTTTCTTTTCCTGTAAATTTCTTTTAAATCCACTTTTTTTAGATCTGGTAGAAATAATTAAAATTTTTCCAAGAATTTAATATTTTTTAGTGCAATGTTTTATTTTTGACCCATTTATGATGGGATAACACTGCAAAAACTATATCTTCTGATTGAAACTCAAAATTGAGTTCTTTTTTTTCAAAAGTGTATGCATTTTATGCTCAATCTATTGGTGTCATTTATTTTGTTAAAATTCATTAAAATATAAAATGCCAAATTTGAGGGGGGGAAGGATATATAATAACCATGGGGGATTTTCTCTCTCATCACAATTTTGGATGCATTTTTAGCTACAATCAATGTCCTATTTACTTGAGCTTTGGACCATATTATTCTTTCTTGGCCCACATTGTATTACTTATACCACTCTTATATTTTGCACTATCTCAGATACATTTTTGGCTAAGTTCAACATCCTTTACATGTGCTTTATAGGTTGTCATATTTGGTAGTTGATAATTTTAGGTGTGTTTTTGCATACATGATAGTTTTTTTGCTATTTTCCACACTCTTCCATCAACCCATGACATGCTCTATTCTAGTTTGTACATTGGAATTTTGACACACTTGTAGTTTAAGTCATGTCTCCACTAAGGCCCCTTTCTTAATGCTTTACCTTCTTTTATGGAGACACTTTTTCACTCCTTTATTTTTAAAGCAACTCTCATGATTGGTGATGGATTTTTTGATAGGTTGATAGGCTCCTTATTTGAAGTTATTCTGGTGAAACCCAGTGTCTTCCTTATTTTTATTTAGTATTTATTGGGATATATTATACTCACATTGAATTATAAAGTGCCATGGAGGGTTTACTAATTCAACATTATTTACCTTCATGCATTTATATACTCTATTTTAGGCACCTTTTCACTTCTTCAGTTATTTGTCTCTTCCATCACCACCATGGGCCATCATCTTTGAGAGACCTTATCTATAATTTTGAGACCACTTTTTTGACAGTTGATAGTCTCTCATAGCTAGAAGTGTAGCTATTCTAGTGAATCCTAGTATCATCTTGTTTTCTTTGTCAGTTCAATAGTCTCTTTCAACATGATATGGAGCTACTCTAGTGTCATATTGTTTAGTGTTTGAGTAGTGTATTTAAACCACTTATGCAAACTTTTTTCATCTACTCTACCCGTTATGGGGGTCTAAATTCTATTTTTTTTGTCATCACTTCATCCAATTAGTAGTATGGGGGTGCGTGGTGTAGATCTTACTTCTTAGGTGTTGAGAAATCCTTTCACATACAATACTCTTTTGTAAATTTTTCACCATTGATAGTCTTCTTGATTGAAGTTATTCTAGTGAAGCCCAAAGTTAGTTGTTTTTGTGATCGAGTAGTGGATCCAGACCACTCATGTAAATTGCATTCTTTTGTCTTTCAATTACTTGGAGAGTGGACTAATTCAACATCACCTTTGGGGGGATTTATAACTCTCTCTTATTCTTTTCTCTTTATTTAAGGGGAGTTTTTTCTATGGGTTTATGTTTTTTTTCCACTTTATGAGAGTTATTTGTATATTTTGTACTTTTTTGAGTGTTTTATGGATTCTTCCTTTGTACATGGGTGTCTTATTCAGGCACTTTATTTGCTAGAACTCATACAAAGATTTTTTACTTGTCTCCATGGCCTTCTTGGTGATTCTTATAGTGACACTAGTGTGATAGCTCCACTAGTCTTTATACTCACTTCTCACCATCTTGTTGGAGGGTGTTTGAGTAATGCTTCCTTGGATTCATCATTATACCCAATATTTTAGAGCATAGTGTTCATGTTCAGTGATCTTCATATTTAACACTATTTCTACATTTACTTAGTGGTTACAATGACTCAACATCAATGTAATTTGGCAAGATGGATTAACATCTATAGGGGCATGTGAATTCACAGTACATCCTTTATTATACCCACCTACACTATGCTTAAGGGGGTTTTCAGTGTAGGATATTAATTTTATACTCTTTAGCTTACTTAGATGTTATTTTATTTGTATACATTTATCCTCCATTCATGAGAATGATGGGTATATGCCTTACTTCCACCTATATTGGGGAAGTTAGTCCCACATGTATGGGATGGTTTGAATTCTCCTATCTTCTACCTATTTGTACATCTTTATTATAAACTATTTGATAAGAGAATATAATATATTTGATTTATTCTTTGTATGCAATGCTCAATATTTCATGGATGTGATTATGGATTCATTGTGATATCTTGGTTGAAGAGTATTCTTAACTCTATCATGACTAAAGAGTCTTCTTAAGATATTAAAATCTAATTTTTGTGACCAAATCAGAAAAGAAGACAACCTTCCAACCACTCATTAGAATCAAAATTATAATGTAGACATCCTTAAGGCATCAAAAGTCAAAAAAATTCCTTCCTCATGTTTACGATCTTCAAACCACTTTTGAAAGTTAAAAACACTCTGTTTATATCAAAACTATGTTTTTAAGGAAAAATGCCCAAAACAACAATGTTAGAAAGACCATAAATTTATTAATACTCATCAAAATTTAAAAACATAAAATATTATGGAAAGATGTGAGAGAAGTGCTCATAATCCAATTTTTTTTATAAAATGACTTACAAATAAATAATAGTTGATCAAAACATATCACATTTTTGTAAAAATTGTAGTTTTACCCAAAAACACATACTAGAAGTGAATGAAATGCAAACTATAAAAGAATGATGTAGATTAGATATTAGATCTCCCTGAACTCAATGAATTCTATGAAAATCATAAAGGTGAATGTAGGTTCCCTAAGTGTAGAATTATTATCCTCCAACACTCCAGACCAACACCTATTTAGATTTATAACACCTTGCAAGGACTAAAAAAAGTCCACATAGCTATTTTAATGTAGACAATCTCCAACATAGGGAATACTAATGTAGATCCACTTTCTCCACATAGACAAAGACCACATAACAAAAAATTAATGTGCATTCCAAAGGAGACAATATTACTTCCACACTCCAAGCAAAAAAAATGCCACTTCTCATAGAAAAGGTTAATGTTTTATGTAAAATCATTGATCTAAATTACTACACCCTATTTACCAAGGCATTTTGTAGATTTCCCAATGTTTCCTAGGAAAAGAGAATCCAATAATGAAGATTTGTCAATCCTATTACAGCATACAAATATATCCCTCTACCCCCAAAAAATACAAAATTCCACCCAAAGGATGATATTTAATGTAGTCCACCAATAATATGTAGAGTGGTGCCAAGGTAGAGAGAGTAGTAGGCTATGACAAAATGTTGCAATAGGAGATGTTGAGGAAAGGAAATGGCTCACGCAAAAAATTCTTCCAACACTTCTCTAATATCTAATGTAGAATGTATATCACTGTCACGGATGCGAAACACCGGAAGCATACAATTGATTACCAAACTTCAAGCAACTTAATATGCAGAAATAACTAGAATCAACAAGTAACTAGAATTCAGAATAACACAGCATATGAGAGACAATACACAAATTGTATTAACACTTTATACAAAAAAGAATACAATAGAGAATATCCCACATCTTCTCCACCACCTTACAGAGGTTTCCCACACCTCAAGTGAACAGTAAATCTTCTCCCCAAAGCTCTCCCTCTCACAGGTCCCAACACCCAACTCAAATACAGAGTTGGTGTTCACCTCCCGTGCTCCACGCACAACACAAGTGCTCCACGCACTCCACAAGCACTCCACGTGCTCCACAAGTACTCAAGGTACTTCAAGTAGATCTCCCATGAATCTGCAACAACCTGCACTTTAACAAACCATACTTATGGAAGGAACTCCCTTGCCTTCCTCTTAGCTCTATCCGAGTACACACTTGTACTCCAAGTAGATCCTGCCTGATACTGCTCCCTGTTGTGTTGCTGTCTATATGACCTTGCACACCTGCAAATCAAACAACGGTTCTGCTCACCTGTGAACCTCGACCTTGCACACACATACACCTGTAGATCAACGATCTTACTTACCATGTAGATCTCCTATATAGGCCATGCAACTGTGACCAAGATCCTACACTCCTGAAGAACCCAGCTGGCTCTCCAATCCAGCACCAACACACCTGGTACTGAGGCACTAGGAGGAATGCACCATTGCTCTACCTCACACATAGAAGGAGCTTATAATTATGCTCTCTTACTCCCTAGCACACTTTTCCAATACAACCATGAGTCTATTATATAGATCTCATCCAAACAATAATTAGACATCTAATTACAATAATTAGATCTGTAGCTCTCAGTCTATAATTAGCCCTGATCATGTAAACACTTGGTTCATCAACCAACTGCCCGTAATTAACTTGCAGTCGAACCACACAGGTGACCGATGCCAGTCCCTATCCACCTGGGGGTCACCGACGCCGGCCGATCTCTGACTGACGTCGATTGCCTTCCTACCCTATCCTGTCGACGTCAGTTGGCCTGACCGACGTCGGTGTCTCTGACACTCAGCAACTCTCCTGCAACCTCCTCCGTGTCTGCATCAGTGAAGCTTTTAGCTCCACAACCTAACAATCTCCCACTTGGAGATAAACAGCTACACTGTACCTGTACCTGTACTCCGTCTAATTTATTTCTTGGTTTGTATCCCTCTTCAAGCTCTCACCTAAAGACAACCCACCACACATCCTGTGGTGTACCACCTGTCATCCGAGTACCCTACCACATCCGATCCTAGAAACACATGTAGTGAAGTCCTAACCCTGCATAGCAACACCTGCTGCCGGTCCCTCTCAAAAAACTGAGAACCCACTTCCCCGAATTGGCTCCTAACTCTGACAGCTCCCACTGCATGGGAATACTCAGGTCTATACCAGACCTCATGTGATTTTGAACACTGTACCTGTCCAGCCCTTAGTGTGCTCCGGTTCTGCATCCCGAACCTCGCCAACACCTGATTCACATCAGCTCCCACTCGAGACAAAATCAACCTGTGATCTCCATGCCTCCCATGTCAAAGAATTCCACTGCTCCAAACTCCTCCTAACATGCCACTGAACTAATCTTACCCTTAGCTCAGCAAAACCCTGTATGTACACTCCTGCTAGCTAGCATACTATCCACATACAGCAACAGAATGATGTTGCAATCATCATCCCCCTGGTAAGTCAAACCACAGTAGTTACCTGACACTGACTGAAGCCATGCTTCGTCCTCCACCTGTCAAAACCTGTACCACTGTCCTACAGCTCCTCAAGACCATATGGCTGGTCTTTCGTCTCACCTATCCATTCTCTCTATTCTTCTACTAAGGAATCCATTCATCTCTGTGCTTTCATCCAGCTGGCAACCCTACCAAGACACACCTATTTGGTTCACCTCCAAGGAATCACATCCTCATCCATGCCAAGCTCGCACCTGTTTCCTGGATCCTTCCTGCTCTACAATCAGCAACAAGTATAAAGAAGAGGAACAACAAATTTGAGGGCCTACTTACACCTTCAGTTCTCTGTATGGGTGTTTGAGACTCCTTGACAACATGCTGTCCACCCAAAATTCGTTACAGTGACCGACCTCGGCCACCCCACAGTCTACATCCGACCAACGTCGGTTCCCATGCGTCTGTCCCTGACTACCAACCTGCCAACGCTGGTGTCCCTGCTGCCGACGTCGGTCCTCCTGACTGATATCGGTCTTACATACTGCTGACATCGGTCCCATGACCAATGTCGGTCTTACCCTGCCCGACACTGCCGACTTTGGTCTGCACATGACCGACATTGGCACCTGTCTTATCGACGCCAGTTCCTCCTGACCGATGCCGGTGTCTGTGTTCACCTGTGAGTGATGAATTTTTACTCACGAGCTCCTTTGAATCAATCCCCATGTCCAAACTGCCCTACTCAGATGTATCCAGCCTCATCCACTGAACTCTGTCTGCCATCTCCTCCAAGAACACCAAGGCTTTCCAGTTCTTAAGCCTATCAAATATATCTGTCTTCCGCTTAAGAACATGAATCTCCTTCCTGCTCATGTGACCAAGCCTACAAAGCCACGTCTCCACAATAGAAGAAGAATCAGTAATATAAACAAGTAGATAAAGTATACCTATTTTCTTACCACCAGCTAATTCAAGTGCTACCGCTGTGAGAGTTCTTGTGCATCTCTCATCACCCAATCTTTCTAAAGAAATTAGCCATATCTCCAAACCTGGGACCTGCATGACCTTCATCAACACCTGTGTGTTGGCCGCCTGCAATTTCAGCTTCACTTCCCCTTTGCCAATTCTTTGGCAAGGCTTACCAGCTCCTCTACCTGGGGCTGCATGGAAAGAGGCAACCGAATCTTTTATCCGAGATTCAACTTTATCCAAGAAACCTACAAACACATCCTGTGCAACACCTGCAACATCTGTATCTTTAGTTTCTTCATGCTGATCTGCTACCAACCAACAATGTCCTTTTACCTGCTCTTTCTTTCCATCGGACCGTGAGTAACCATCTGTGCTTTTCAACTCCTCCATCCTTAGCTTACTTTGATCTACCATTGCTCTACTCCCACTCAATCAAAAACCCCTGAGAGTGCCCTGTAACCAAACACAACCCTGCTTCCTACAACCTTAGCTCTGATACCACTTGTCAGGGATGCGAAACACCGAAAGCATACAATTGATTACCAAACTTCAAGCAACTTAATATGCGGAAATAACCAGAATCAACATGTAACTAGAATTCAGAATAACACAGCATATGAGAGACAATACACAACTTGTATTAACACTTTATACAGAAAAGAATACAATAGAGAATATCCCACATCTTCTCCACCACCTTACAGAGGTTTCCCACACCTCAAGTGAACAGTAAATCTTCTCCCCAAAGCTCTCCCTCTCACAGGTCCCAACACCCAACTCAAATACAGAGTTGGTGTTCACCTCCCATGCTCCACGCACAACACAAGTGCTCCACGCACTCCACAAGCACTCCACGTGCTCCACAAGTACTCAAGGTACTTCAAGTAGATCTCCCATGAATCTGCAACAACCTGCACTTCAACAGACCATACTTATGGAAGGAACTCCCTTGCCTTCCTCTTAACTCTATCCGAGTACACACTTGTACTCCAAGTAGATTCTACCTGATACTGCTCCTTGTTGTGTTGCTGTCTATATAACCTTGCACACCTGCAAATCAAACAACGGTTCTACTCACCTGTGAACCTCGACCTTGCACACACATAAACCTACAGATCAATGATCTTACTTACCATGTAGATCTCCTATATAGGCCATGCAACTATGACCAAGATCCTACACTCCTGAAGAACCCAGCTGGCTCTCCAATCCAGCACCAACACACCTGGTACTGAGGCACTAGGAGGAACGCACCATTGCTCTACCTCACACATAGAAGGAGCTTATAATTATGCTCTCTTACTCCCTAGCACACTTTTCCAATACAACCATGAGTCTATTATATAGATCTCATCCAAACAATAATTAGACATCTAATTACAATAATTAGATCCGCAGCTCTCAGTCTATAATTAGCCCTGATCATGCAAACACTTGGTTCGTCAACCAACTGCCCGTAATTAACTCACAGTCGAACCACACAGGTGACCGATGCCGGTCCCTGTCTGCCTGGGGGTCGCTGACGCCGGCCGATCTCTGACCGACGTCGGTTGCCTTCCTGCCCTATCCTGCCGACGTCGGTTGGCCTGACCGACGCCGGTGTCTCTGACACTCAGCAACTCTCCTGCAACCTCCTCCGTGTCTGCATCAGTGAAGCTTTTAGCTCCACAACCTAACAATCACCAAGGATAAAGGTGTGCCAAAATAAATAGATTCTTCAATCTGAATAAAAACTTATAAATAGATTACTACAGCCCTTAGAATCTATGATACCATGAAAGGAATGAAAACAATATCATTCTAAGCTAGGAGTCTGAAGCATTGACAATAAGAGCATCCTGATAAGCTTGTAAACAAATAAAATGTAAATATAAAGAAAATCAAATGATATTTAAAAAAGCATGTTTAATATAATGGAGAGCCCTTGCTTAAGTAGGTAAGACAAATCAAGAAACTAGCCTAATTAAGCAATGTGGGATAAATCTTCACATAAAAAAACTAGGAAAAGGATGAAATACTTAGTTAGAACCTATCAAACATCATAAATAACATATTCTAACACTTTTCATGTTTGTTTGTTTCTTTTTTTATATTATCATCTTGACTCAGTCCATTATGGTTGTAGGGTCATCATCATGGTGTTTCCTATAACATAGTTGCAATTTGTCAGCATTGTCATCATGGTTTTTATTATTAGTCTGTTTTTGTCAATTATCTAATAGATTGGGGTTTAATCCTTATGCACATTATGACTTGGTCATCATTGTATTTTATATCATGTTGTATACCATTAGGTGATATATTAAAAATCAAGTGTTATAGGTCTAATAAAAAATGTCATATAAAAGGATCTCACCTTAAACACAAACATTGGAAGACATGACTAAGTTATATGCTACTCATGACACATCTGAGCATATATAAAAAGTCATAATCATTTCCATTATCCTATTTTCTCTCAATTTATGGGATAACTATATCGGCCTGAGGTCCCTTTGGACTATGTAGGCAACACTCAATTACATTCAATTTTTGAGGTCATCTCAACCACCCTTGTTTATTTATTATTAACATTCATATTCTTCTATTCAAATCACATCATTATTCAATCATCATTATTTGTTATCTCTTTAATTACCATTAAGAATTCTCATGTGTCTAGTTTTTTGTGTCTTCCTCATTCTTTCATAAGTCATTATACCATTGCACCTATGTTTGAACCACTCATCATTAATCTATGTAACATGTTACATCCTTGAGCTATGATTTATAACCAATTGATCAATTTATTAATCATTGTTTATCAAAATGAAAATTTTACCTATTGGAGCACACCATTTAGACCAATAAATGATCAAATATGCTCTATCAGGACAACTTATTGAATAAATGATAAAAATTTGACTTGATGGGGCATATTTGTGATCAACCAAAATTGCCCTCTTTGGGGCCAATTCCTTCATTTAGTCTTTATTATAATTCTAATCCCATAACTTTCACCCTATTTTCAGTATGTCAAAGTGAGCCACTTATTTTGGGATGTATCCTTCCCACTTCCACCCATCCTGGGGCTAATTTAATATATTTTTATATTCATTAGTGGAAATCAACATGTGAAAGCATTAAATCATATGGATTAATCTCATCCATTGGTTAATTTCATTTTTCTTCTTGTCTATTTTTTTGAAGGCCTATCCATCAATTTTATTTTTTGGACACTCCTTCGAGGGGGAATCATGGGCATCCCAAAAATTGTTTGGTGATTTATTGTGGACTCATTTTTAGTAAATTGAACAAGATTCAAAAAAATATGAACACATCATTCTTCAATCATTATCAAAGTTTTTCTTAATGACTTTTTCATTCTTTAAAATATGTTGCTATGTCTAGTGTCTCACAATGCCTTATCAAATAGGGGAAAAATGTAGACACTTAAAATCAAATACTTCATGTTGATTAAAATTATGTATTCTATTAACACTTTCAACCTTATCAAAATCACTTTTCCTTTAATAATTAATTTATTACCTAATTAATTAGCCTAATCTACTCCTAATGTAAAAGTCTATGGATTTATAATTATCTATTTTCTAAATTCAACATTGGAATATTGCCTCACCCAAGGTGACATCATACTCAATGTGAAAGTAAGAGCTATTAAAAGCTCTTAAACCCATATTTCACACTCTTCCTCATACACCCCTATTACACACATAAAGAGGTCATGATTTAAATATCTTACATTTTTATGACATACTATACTCATTTTATTCCACACTCCATCTTTCTCATTTATGATAATAAAGCACTAATCTTGGGCCCTTGATCTTCATCTCAAGATGGATGGTCTATAGCCATTTTCCATATCTATAAATGAAAGGGTATACACACTCCTTCATAATGGTCAACTAAGGTAGTGAAGATCTACCAAGTCTCAATGCCATCATTCAACCAATTGTCATGTTAAAGCCAAATACCAAGTGTAGATAAGGAGAGATGATTCCCACATGACGAATTAATCATCGATAAAGACATCTACATCTACAAGCTGAGTTTCACCTATTTAGATTAGTTTTCAAGAAAATATTCAAAATAAGTATATGTAAACACCCCATTTTGGCCATAATTGTGTTCCAACTAGACTTTAAATTAGTTTCTACCAAACAATGCAAATTAAGCGTAGGAATCATTGAATGTCCCAATTTCATCTGCATATTAGATATTAGTACCTAGAATCATATTGATTAATCTCTATTTGGAGTATTATCTTGTATGTAATAGTAACCTCTCATAGATTCATCTCCAATCAAGTTGAAAATTAGCAAATTGATAGACTAACCTTTAGACCCATTAAACAAGGAAATTAAACAATTCATAAAATGCAAAAATGCTAAGTAGAACGAATTAACTAACTAAATCAAATTAAATTATTAAGTAAAATTTCCATGTGCAATAAGTGAAAATGAATTTTGTAAAAATAAAATTCTAATAAAAATGAGGTCATGATAATGTCATCATCCTCAAAGTCAAGGAATTAAAAATATCTATATTAAAGCCTTAAATTTAGAAATGGAGAGCCATGCTTAATAAATAAAATCTCTATCCAAAATATTAATTTCTTGTACCCTCCTTAACTCAACTAAGGCTAAACTAAACCTAACCATGGTTAAAACTAACCTAACTAATCTAGGGTTAGGGCTAGTTTGAAAGGCTATAAATACAAGGCCTCACCCATTGTTCAAATAAGCTTTTCTATTTAATGTTACTATGTAGGAATTCCTTAAAAGGAGCTCTTTTGTATGATGTTATAATTTTCAATTGTTGAGATACAAATCATTCTTGTAAAGTTATAGTGAAAAAATATTGATATATTGATACACCTTTCCCAAGCCAAGCCAAACATTGCCAAGGTGACAAAGAAAAATGATGCAATGAGCACCATTGTCAAAGATTCTTTGAGCACACAATTGAGCATATTATTTCATGGCCAGTATGTAACTCTTTCTCTCAATAAAGGTAAAGAATACTTATTTTGTCTTTCATTGATAGTTACTTGCATTATTCTCTTACTCCTTGAGTGTCTAGGCTTGAGGTGTTAGATTTCTTAGTGTGTTTTTATTAGTTTTTATCATACTAAAACTTGACTAACTCCCCTCTTGAATTCTTATCTCATAATATAAATATTGTTTTTATCTTCTAATATGCATTTCTTTCTTGTTTTCCATATATATCAACTTAAATATTAGGTTTGAGATGTTGGTTCTTCAAGTTATTTTGATTTTATTCATTAATAATTGGCTAACCTCTCTTGGATTCCTGATATACAACTATGGTATTCAATATATGTAGGCTTGATTGTAATATATTTAGATCCTTTATAAAAATATTCTATAGTGGAACATAAAAAATAAGTGTCAATAGAATCTTCACTTTTGACCACTGAGTCTTTAATCCTAATACAGGAGGGATCATCTTCTTTACTAAAAACTAGTTTCATATTATCTTCTCCTTCATAAAGTAGAACATCACACTCTACATTATTATTCCTTTATATTTGTGGTTTAATTAGTTGTTCCTAAAATAACTCATTTTATCTTAGAAATATTAGATTTGAGTATGTTGGAGAGTTGTTAATGATGTCATGGTGATGTCCTAATGAGTGGATGAAGTGCTTTGATAGCCTAAGTAAAAATGATAAAGTGTGTAATGTGCTTGTCAAAGTGTGCTTCAAGTTGGATTGGTTGATCTTTAGTTTTGGCTTCGTTAGAGATGTTCAAGGATGAGTATGATGATTTGAGCATGAGAAAAGGGTACTATCAAAAGTCAAGAATGGTTTGAGTTCTTATGTGCATTAGTGGAATTCACTTATTTCATCACTATTCTCATTTAGACATTTTCGGTCCAATGGTAGAAAATTTGAGTAGGCAATTTGATGACATCATAATTTCTATGTGTGGATGAGTTAGGGGGAGTTAGTCATATGGTTTTAATCACATTAGTCCCTAATTTATATGTGTTAAATCTTAGGTCATGCACTTAAGTGTATTCAAAGATATGTGGGTATAAATTTAAGATCCCAGGTAGTTTGACATTATTTTCCCATACTTAGCTAAATTTTCACAAGGCAAGAAAGAGTCGAGTAAGTAGTTTGGTGATGGAATATCTCACATGTGTAGAATTTTAAAAATAATATGATCATATGGTTTTGTTCAGTTTTGATCTTAGTTGATATATGCTAAATTTTAGATCATGCATTAAAGTTAATCAAAAGATATGCATGTGTAAAGTTATCCTTCCAAGAAATTCTTGGCATTGTTGGCTCTATGGTATAAAAATCCAAGTGAGCAAATTAATGGACATATATATTTCACATGTGAAGGCTTTAGGAGAAATTTGACACATGGTTGGATTATTCTATGTGATGAGATCATATGGTCCAAATTTGAGAACATGCAAGTGAGTGAGGTAAAATTTATTGAGGTTTAAAGTTGGATTATCAAAAATATTACAATGGTTCCCATTATTATTCAATTTTTAACAAGGTAAAGTTTGAACATCATCAATAGAGCATGTTGCTCCAAGATGTCAGGAAGTAGTGAGATGGTGCCAATTGTTTAATGTTTAACACTGTGCAGAGATAAAGATCAAGCTTCTTCTAAGGATCAATGGTGAGTGGGTAATATAAAGATAGAGATAAATGGTGCACATTAAATTCAAGAGGTCAAAGTGATAGTTGTCTAGAATTTTTAAAGCTAGGACAATCTCAAAGAGATCAATGGAGTGCTTGAGGTCAAAGTTGCTAGATTGCATAATATTAGGTGAATTGGTCAAAGTTTAATGTTTAGGCATTGGTTCACTATGCATTAAAGTTTGAAGAAGATTGATGGTGTGAATTTAATATAAAGTAATGAGGACATGAGAAGTAATCAATGTGTTCAATGTTTAACTGTGATCGTTTGAATTCAAATATTTGAATTTAACAAAAGAAAGACCAATGTTTGGTTTTTGAGCCATAACTTTTGATCTATGTAGAATTTGACCATGCAATACTAAGAGAATTTGTAGAGAATCCAAGGCACATCTATAAATATAAATTTTAAGGTATAATTGTGTGTAAAGTCAAATATATTGAGGTTCAAAGTTGACTGTGTGTTCATGCATGTAACCTGAGAAGGGTATTTGAGCTCATTTTGATGTTATTTCAATGTCTCATGATGAATTAGATATTTTGGAGTATTTTAGAATACATGAGGACCATTTGTGTGAATTATGAAGGTTTTATATATCATATGTAATATTAATAAAGGTTTACAATTTGATTGTGTATTCACTCATGGTGATTATGTGCAGAGAATGTTGTTTGAGCAAATTGTGCTTAAATAGAAGGTTAATTTTATGGTTGTTAATAATTAAATATGACCTATAGATCATGTGAAATGGATAAATTCATTTTTAAAGTGTTCCTATGTTTATTAGTTTGCTCGAAGAAGTGTCAAAGAGTTGAATGGGTCTCCATAAGACCTAAAAGTGACTTAGGCCTATCTGAAAGTGAATCATGCTTAAGTGTGACCCATGTGAGATGCCCTAAGGGTGAAGATATGTATTGTGGCCAATAAGGAGGGATTATGATCTTGTTAATCATGTTTGATCTATAAATGGTCAAATAAAATCTGTTGGTTTCTAGACTTTGGAGAAGACTTGTGCAAGGTGTGCATGTGAGAGTTGTGGAGTGAAGAAGAAGTAGATGTGCCCAGTGGATGGGTTGATGAGAAAATTAGATTAAGGACTATGTGTATGAAATGTATGACATGTTTTTTATGTTATAATAATGATATTGAATTTTGAGAATATACAAAGAGGTCTGAGTGTGCATATGAGGACAATTTGAGTAAAGGAGAGATATTATGACATGCCTATATGAGATAAAGAGGGAATTTGTGAAGAGGTTAAAAGACATAGATTCATCATTAGGTGTTAAAAACATTAGTTATAAGGTGGAGGTACTCAAAGGAAGGTCTAAAGGACTTTATCTTCCTTAGGTGTAGTTTCTCCTTGTGAAAAATGTGTTTCACTAAATACCTTTAGTCAAGAGGATATGATCAATGTTTTCTGGCCTAAAGGAGTTGACCAGTCTCTTGTTTTTAATTTATTATAGGATAGTAGTCCATGTGTTTTAGGTTTGAGAGTGGGTTTTATTCATCATGAGGTTTTCCCAAAGGAACTATGTGTTATGTGTTTGATCTTGTGTAGACATTGAGTGAATGAGCTCTCTTATTAATATTGCTTGATCAGGTTGATATATGTTGATTGTTTAATATTTTGAAAGGACTACAATTGTAATTGAAATATTTGGGATCATTGATTCACCTCAATTAGTGATTATAACTCTAATAATTTTTATCATAGTGGGTCCTTTGGTAAAGTCTTGACAACTTGAAGGTGATCCAAGATACAATATGAGTAGTCATCACGGAGGTTTCTATACTAAGTAAGCATCAATATTTAGTGGATCTAATTATGATTTTTGGAGTGTGAGGATGAGGATATAAAATATGTACCTAGGGTTTGATGTATATAAATATATTATGGATGGTTATGCTACTCCTACTACTCCTCCATCTAGTGTTAAAAATAAGAATTTATTTGAGAACAATCCCAAGGCAATGAATGCTATCACTTGTGGTCTTTCAGAGACTAAATACACAAAGGTAATCCATTTTAAATTTGCTAAAGAGATATGGGACAAAATGCAGATCATTTATGGAGATTCAAAGGTTAAGATTGCTAAGTTATAGATTCATAGAAGGTAATTTAAAAGTCTTAAGATGAATGGAGAAGATTATGTGGTATCCTTTTTGCAGAGAGTTGATGAGATTATGAATATCATTAGAGGTCTTGGAGAGAACATTGAAGAGGATACTATAGTTTAAAATGTATTAAGGTCTCTATCCCTCAATTTTGATCCAAAAGTATCTACTATAAAAGAAAGTCATGATTTCACTCAGTTGAAGATGAATCAATTTCATGACACTCTTACTGCCTATGAGATGAGGAAGAATGATGATATACCACCAAAGAAAGAAGAAACATTCAAGACAAAGATGAAGCCAAAGAAGAATTTCCAAGGCAAGAAACCCAAAGAGGATGAAATTTTTGATATAGATGAGGATAAACTAATTTATTTGATTTAAAGGAAATTGAGAATAGGTTCATGTAAGTGTAAAGGTAAACTATCCCTCAAATACTTAAATTATGGTGAGATAGGAAATTTTGATAATAAGTGCCCTCATAAGTATAATAAGGATGATAATAAAGAACATGGTCAAGGTCATGATGATGGCAAGATATCATTCAAGTCTAATAAAAGTAAAAAAGGATTCAAGAGGTTTGATAACAAGAAAAAGAAATTTAAGGACAAGAAGAATCTCTACACTAAAGAAGATTATAGCTCATCGGATGAAAGTTAAGTTAGTGACTCAGAGTATGATCATGAAGATGATGGTCTTATTGAAGATGAAACCCTATTTATGGCTGAATAAGGAATTTGATCACATCAAAAGGAGTCTACTTGGAGTGATTTAGATAATGATGAAGATGAGGTTGACTATGAGACTACATTAATAAATACTCATGAATAACTAAAGATTGATAATAAAATCAATAAGAATATGAAGTCCCAACTCAAAGACTATAAGGAAAAATTTAGTGTATTTAAGGAAAGAATGAATGAAGATGCCAAGGAGCATCAAGATATGGTCAAGCATCTCAGTTGTCAATTAAAAGTCCTATCTACAAGCCTAAAATCTAAAGAAGATGAATGTTCAAGGTGTGTAATTGAAAATGAGTCAATAGGATCTAAGTTAGAGAAGACATCTAGTAAGGTGAAGTCATTTATGGGATTTAAAAAGAGCTCAAGTAATCTATACAATATTCTAAATAATCAAAATTATGAAAATTATAAAACTAGTCTTGGATACAAAGAAGAACCAGAGAATGCAACTCAAGATAAGATGAAGACTAATGTGAATAAGAACAATCTAATTTTGAAGACAAATATTTAGACAAAGAATGAAGGTGTTGGAAGAATGAAGAAAAATTAGATCAGGAAACCAAATGCTATGAGGTATGAAAGTTTTAATGGTTATTGTTACACATGTAATCAATTTGGTTACAGGGATATAGAATGTAAGAGACCTATTAGAAATGAATTTGCTTGGAAATATGATGGGGGTAATCAGTTAAAATGTGATAAATGTTGAGTGATTTAATTGTTATGATGTGGGACACTATTTAAAACATTTTCCAAACAAGGTAAGACAAACTAAGTTTCCATCAAGGAGTATGGTTTACTATAAGTTAAAAGAGAGGTCACATTGCTAGATTCTACAAGTAGAGGCCTACAAGTCAGAATAGGTTCAATCAGGATCCTAGAGTGTAAGGAATAAGACAAGTTAACTCTTGGAAGCCAAAGGTGGTAAGTGTGAGTCATGATGAGTCTACAATTCTAAGTAATCTATTTTCTATGATGGAGAATGCTTCAGAAGTTAAAGAGTCCCAATAGGTCTCATTGTTTTCTCATGTTGAGAATGAAGAGACCAAGCTCAATGAGAAGATGAAGGTGCTAGCTGAGGATAGTTTTGAGATGTGTATAGATCCAAGTGAACATTATTCAATTACTGAGCATGTATCATACAAAGAACATAAATTGTTAGTTCCTAGTGATGAGGTTCAGAACTACAAGATTGATTCCTCAAATGAAAAGGTATGCCAAGATTCTATAGTTGTTCCATATGTTGTCAATTTTATCTTAGAAGAGAAGGAGAGTGATATAGAAAAGGAACCAGTTATCATAGTTTAGACTAAGAAGAAAAAGAAGAACAAGAACAAGAACATAAATTCTTATATCTATAAGATAATTCTATTGGTTATTAAGGAGATGTGGGCCACTCCTAACTACACTTTCTTTTAGAGTATTATGGTACAAAGGATGTATTTGTCTATGCTTCTTAAGAAACTCCTTTCAATGGAGAAGTAAATGTTTCTATGGTGTTCTTTAGATGGTCTTAGAAGGCTATAGATGAGTGTTTTCAGTTGGATTAGACATGTCTAGGTGGAAGATATGATATGGTGATGTTAGAATGATGTCATAGTTATATATGGTCAGTTTGTAGAGTCAAATTGAATGTTTTCAAGTGGAAAAAAAGGATTTATGATTTGTCAAGATGATATTTTTTCATAGAAAGTTATGTTGACCTTATTTTAGCTTGCTTCAGGTGGTTTTATGGTCTGAAGGTATGTTGAAGTCAAATTAGAAATTTTTGTTTGGTCTCGGGTTTCCCAATCTGTGCTTAAGAGTATGCAGGTCCTAAAATGGGTTATAGGATGTATGGGTTCCCAAATATGTGGAATCTCAAATCTTGGTCCAGAATTGTGTAATGGTTGTCTCAAAGTGTATAATAAGTTTTAGAGGTGGACATTGATCGGAAGGTATTGTGTTGACCTTGTTTATTTTGAGATTCTAGGGTTTTGGGATCTACTATAAAAGTGGTTTGCCTTATGATGTGAGGTTTAAAGCTTATTAATGTATTGAATTGTCAAAATGGGTTATCAAATCAAGATTTATAGAAATTTTAATATTTGTGGTTTTCAAGATATTCATGTTTTTGTCAAGATGGAAGCCTAATTGGCAAGTTGGTTTGTGAAGTATATTTCATAGGATGAGCTAGTTATTAAAAAATGGTTTGATTGAGGTGTCATATGAGAGTGATCTATATATTAAGTTTTAGGTCTTGATGGTGTGTCTTCTAAAAGTTGTGGGCTCTGTAAGTTCTAGGTAAGGCTATAAGGAGACTAAACAAGCCTAGTGATAAGAAGAGTGATTTTTTGTTTAGTTTCTCCATAAGAACAAGGAATGAGTATTTCAAGGTGAGTTATCAAGTTGGTTTAGAACATTTTTCCTATTTGGTTTGTGGTATGAAGTTATAGTGGTGGTCCTTGATATGGTTTGAGAGAGAAGGCTAGTAAGCATGTATGGTGGTTCTTCATGGTGTGTGGAGATCTAAAGATGATCAAGAGGTAAAATGGATCATACATATTAGTGGAAGTCCCTATTAGATATTTATTGGTGAGTTTCATCAAATTTTAATGTTTTGTGTGTTCGATCTTCATTGGTTATAGTGCTTGGTTGAAGAAGAATGTTGGCATGTAACAAGAAGGATGTTGCCAAGATAAGAAGAGGAAGGCTCAAGGTAAGGGGGAGTTTGTATCATGTTTTTAAGATGCTCCTTTCTTGTTGATAGTATTTTTAGGTACTTAAGATTAGTTGGTACCCACTTTATCATTGTGTCAAAGGGGGAGAAAGTTCCTATTATGGGAGTGCTTGAAGAGAGAGAAGGAAGGTGAAATGTATATTTCTATATGATGTGTGTTGACATCAATGACAAAGGGGGAGATTGTTGGAGTGTTTTAAATTATGTCATGGTGGTTCCATGGATGTGTCCAAGTGAGTGGATAAAGTGCTTTGATATACTAAGTAATAATGACAAAGTGTGCAATGTGCTTGTCAAAGTGTGCTTGAAGTTGGATTGATTGATCTTCAGTTTTGGCTTGGTTAGAGATGTTCAGGGATGAGTATGGTGATTTGATAATGAGAAAAGAGTCATATAATAAGTCAAGAATGGTTTTAGTGTTTGTGTGCATAAGTGTAATTCACTTGGTTAATCATTGTTCTCATCTAGACATTTTGGATCCAATGGCAAAAAATTTGAGTAGGAAATTTGATGACATCATAAGTACCACATGTGGATGAGTTAGGGGGAGTTGGTCATATGGTTGTGATAACATTAGTCCCTAGTTTCTATGTTTTAAGTCTATGGTCATGCACCTAAGTGCAATCAAATATATGTGGGTACAAAGTTAGACTCCCAAACAATTTGACATTGTTTTCCCATACTTAGCCAAATTTGCATGAGGTAAGAAAGAGATGAGTAAGTAGTTTGGTGATGACATATCTCACATGTGTGGATATTTTAGAATAAGATGATCATATGGGTTTGTTTAGTTTTGAGCCTAGTTGATTTATGTTAAATTTTATATTATACACCAAAGCACGTCAAAATATATACAAGTGCAAATTTGGTCTTCCAAGCAATTATTGACATTGTTGGCTCTATGGTAGAAAAAAATGAGTGAGTAGATTAATGTAATTATATCTTGCACATGTAAAGGCTTCAGGAGCAATTTGACACATGGCTAGATTCTCCTATATGAGGAGATCATATGGTCAAAATTTGAGAACATACGAGTGAGTGAGGTAAAAGTTATTGAGGTTTAAATTTAGCTTCTCAAACAGATTGAAATGGTTCCCATACTTGGTCAATTTTGCAAAAGGTAACTTTTGAACATCATCGATGGAGTGCACTACTCCAAGATGTTAGGAAGAAGTGAGAAGGTGCCAAGTATTTAATATTTAACATTGTGTAGATATAAATATCTAGCTTCTTCCAAGGATCAATAGTGAGTGGGTGATCATATAAATATTTATCAATGGTGTGCATTAAAGTTGAGAGGTCAAAGTGATAATTGTATGGAATTGTTAATGCTAGGATAATCTTGAAGAGATCAACATAACACATGAGGTCAAAGTTTCTAGATTGCACAAGATGAGGTTAACTAGTCAAATTTTAATGTTTGGGCATTGTCACACTATGCATTAAAGTTCAAAGAAGATCAATGATGCACATTTAATCTGAAGTAGTGAGGACATGAGACTCAAGCAATGTGTTCGATGTTTAACTATGACCATTTGAATTCAAATATTTGAATTTAATAAAGGAAAGAATAGTGTCTAGTTTTTGAGAAATAAATTTTGATCTATATATAGTTTAAACATATAGTAAAAAGATAAGTTGTAGAGGACTCCAAGATGAATCTAAAAATATAAATTTTTAGTTCTACTTAAGTGTATAGTCAAAGATATTGAGGTTCAAAGTTGACTATGTGTTCATGCATGTTATGCATGTAACCCAAGAAGGGTATTTGAGCTCATTATGATGTTATTTCAATGTCTCATAATGAATTATCTATTTGTGAGTACTTTAGACTCCATGAGGACCATATGTGTGAATTATAAAGGTTTTATCAATCGTATGTAGTATGAATAAAGGTTTATAAGTTGTCTATGTATTCATTTATGGTGATTATGTGCATAGAATATTGTTTGAACAAATTGTAATTATGTAGAAGGATATTGTGATTGTTGTTGGCACTTAAATAGGACCTATAGAGCATGTGTAATGGGTAAATGCATTTGGAAAGTGTTCCTATGTTTCTTAGTTTTCTCAGAGAAGTGTCAAAGATCTTAATGGGTCTCCACAAGACCTAAAAGTGACTTAGGCCTATCTGAAAGTGAATTGTACTTAGGTATGACCCATGTGAGATGCCTTAAGGGTGAAGGTATGTATTATGGATGACAAGGAAATATTTTGATCTTGATAATAATGTTTTATCTATAAATGGTGAAACCAAATGTGTTAGTTTCTAGTCTTTGGAGAAGACTTGTGTAAGGTGTGCATATGAGAGTTATGGAGTGAAGAAGAAGTAGATGTGCCCAGTGGATGGGTTGATGAGTAAAGAATATTAGGGACTATGTGTATGACATATAGATCATATTTTTGATGTTATAATAATGATATTATAGTTTAAGGATATGCAAGGAGGTTTGAGTGTGCATATGAGGATAGTTTGAGTAAATAAAGAGAGAGATTGTGACATTCCTATGTCAAAGGCCTATATGAGATAAAGACGGAATTTGTGTAGTGGTTAAAAATAGATATCCATCATCAAGTGTTGAAGACATCAGTTCTAAGTTAGAGGTGTTCAAAAGAGGGTCTAAAGGATTTGATCTTCCTTAGGGGTAGTTGCTCCTTTTGAAATAAGTGTTTCACTGAATACCTTTGATCAAGAGGATATGATCAAGGTTTGTTGATCTAAAAGAGTTGACTAGTCTCTTGTTTGTAATTTATTATAAGATATTACTCCATTTTTTTAGGGTTGAGAGTGGGTTTTATACCCCATGAGGGTTTACCATAGGAACTATGTGTTATGTGTTTGATCTTGTGTATGCATTGAATGAATGAGCTCTTTTGGTAATGTTGCTTGATCAAGTTGATATATGCTGATTTTTTAATAGTTTGAAAGGACTATAATTTTAATTGAAATATTTGAGCTCATTGATTCACACCCCTCTTAATTATTATACTTTTAATATAGTATTCTTATGAAATAGGCAAATATTTCCCTTCTTTACTAAGGGGGAATCTAAATTATTTATTTTTCCTCTAATCAATAATTAGTTATTCAAACTATTCACCTTATTTTATAATTATGAAACTAAAACAATCATATGTGATAGGAAACACTTTATCTTTTTCTCTATTAGATTTCTAACATGTTTGATAAAAAAAATTCCTTCAAAAACTCTTTTTTGAACGCTAAGGACAAGTTTCACTGCTTCTTCACTATTTACAATAGTTATAACACATTTTTGAACTTATTTATTCAACATATTAGACAAAATAAAATCATATTCAATTTTGATAACTTCTTGTTACACAACTTCTAGGTCATTTATCTTGTCCCTTATCAAGATTAATTTTATTTCTAGGTGTAGAGAACTAATGCAGACATAAAGTTGATTATTGGGACGTGGTTGATACTCCTAAGAATTAGTATCAACAATTTGTTGAAGTGTGATAAAAAATCTCTCATTTTATCATCATCTAACTTTTGAATATGGAATAAATTTGACAATAATGTGTGATCAAGGAATTTAAACAAAGAGAGGAGATAAAAATAAGTGTTAGTTTCACAAAACAAAATGAAATCAACACATTAACATGATATCATCTCTAAGCCTAGATATAAGGGGGATTATAGTGAAAAAAATACATATGAAAGAATAAATAAAATGCAAAGAATGAAAAATTTCTTACCTTATTTAAGATCTCCAAGTGGTTTGTTCATGACTTGCTTGGCTTGTACTCAAAGAGTCTTTGGCAATGGAGTTTGCCTATCTCCTCTCTTTGGCACCATTGTGGCTTGTAGCTTATGCTTGTTTGATGGATTTGATTATGATTTTGGAATTATAAGACTATTGATTTCAATCTTGTAACAAAACTTGAATTATAACTTTACTCTATCCAAGCTCTCCAAATGAAGAGGCAAATGCTTGTATTTATAGGTTTATAAACTAAACCCATCCCAAGGTGAGTTAAGGTATAGTTTAAAAATGGAATGGGTTCAAACCTAACCTAAGTGAATTAATTAAACCTAATAGAGTTAAAATCTATCAAGAATTAATGATTTTCAATGAATAGGCATGGGTGAGATATTTTTAGATATTTAGAAAGGCTTGACAACTCATAAAAGGTAATTATGAAAAAGCTAGGATATTTGCTTTTTTGAATTTTCATTTTTAGAATTTCATTAATTACTCATGGATAATTTAACTAGGCATTTAATTTGTTTTAGCATTTTCAATATTTGATTTATTTTCTTGTTTTCACTTTCCCTATTTAATAGGTCTATAGGCCAAATTGCATGTTATGATGTTGTAGGTTGATTAGAGATGAATCCATGAGAGGTTTTTGTTGCTTATGGTAAGATACCTAAATTAAGAATGTCTCAATAAGATTTCAAGATTTGAAAAATGATGCACAAGAAAATTTAAGATGTTTAATGATTCTTAAGATTAATTTGTAATAGTTGGTAAGAATTGGTCTGAAGTTTGATCGAAGGCCATTGGTGGATAGTTTTGGGTGTCTATAGTTTTCCCTTATTTTGGAAGGAATTACAAGATGTAAGTATAGTGTTGGTTCCTAATTGTATACCCCTATAATTCAGTCTTGTATACTTGGAAAGAATGACAAACTAAGATGATAAACCACTAATATGTCATCATAGTCAGGGAAGGGTTTAACATTTTAAATGGACTGAATGAAGAAAATGACTGGGAGGTACATACAAAGGGTATGGTTAATTACCTAATACTTTTGGCTCTACCTGAACCAAGGTGAGAGGACATACTGAGGTAGCTTGCTCACGTGGAGTTTAGAACTTTAGTCTTTATGAGGATTATTGGTACAAAAAAGGGAAATATGACCAAAGCATAACTAAACTTTATACACTTCACCCAAGAAGGTTTGTCATGAGAAATGCACAAATTCTTTACGCCATATGTAAGCTACTAAAGATAGATGAGAGTGTGGCTACAATTTTTATTTTGGAAATTATTTCAAACAACAAGGACTAGGTGAGAATTATAACACTAAGATTTATAGCATACACAACAAACACACTTTAAACATGTAGGGTTTTGTGCATCTATCTATAAGGAAAACAATAATTATGATATGCAAGTAACATGTTATTTGCAAGGTAAATTAGGGTAAAACCATATTTATTTGAATGATGGATAAAGGTGTGGATGGCTAGTAAGTGAGCATGGAGAATTTCATAAAATAGATATACTATCTTCATTAACAAGTGATGTTTAGTTTGGAAATAGGTAAAATAAAATCATGCACAAATGATCCTCAAAAGTTTATAATAAATACTAAAAATCGCCCTTCAAGAAATCCCTTCAAATAAATTCATGAGCCTAGGACTACCCTTAAAAAGGCTAACAATTCTCTATTCCCAAATCTCAAAATAGAAAGGATTTTATACTCTAGTTGTAGATCCTAAATTACTATTATGGAGAAGAATACATCAAATAACCAATCTATCAAGCATGTAAAATAGAACATTGTACTTCAAAAATAAGAAAGAACAATAAACCATGAACATATTTCATTTATCAATTGAATCAAAGATGAATACCATATGTCTTTAAAATTATATAATAGAACACTATGAAAAATAATTTTGTAACAAGGGAAACATTTTGAATGTTCTCAAAGCTTACCAATGATTTTACAATAGAAATAAATTTGGCACCAAAAAATCACACATGGAGGACTCTCTAAGCTACAAATTTAAACTTAAAAATTAACTAATGTTTGTAAAGGAACAAACCCCCTTTACTTATACAATTTTAGCTTAAGATATTCATGCAAAATAGACAAGGGAAGAAAGAATAAGAAGAAAGAAAAGGAAGGAAGAGTGGTGCCAACTTAGAAGGAACTAAAATATCTGATCATGCTCTAGAATCAGTATTGATAACTAAATCCCTTGCCAATCTCTTCTTGTATTTGGTATATTCATCAATCATGGAGGCAATATCCTTTTGGTTCGAGTAGGATTGGTACTTGAATTTGATTCTATATTCCTCAAGCTAAGTAGAAACCTTTTGAAGCATGACCTATTTTTTCCCCACTAATGTTTTTAGTTGGTCACAAGATTTCTCAAGTGATAATAACTACCTTATTATTTTGGCATCAAAGGCTCTTTATGGTGTATCAATGAGGATTTTCAAAGCAATGCTTATTGCCTCTTCCATCAAATCACTTACACTACCAAAGTTTACCATTTATCTAAGGGTGACATCTATTTCCTTTGTAGTAGTATTAAGAGTCTGCTCTTCCACTTTCAAATAAAAAATGCCATCCTTGAGCATCATCAACCTAATCTTGATTGCCAACTAGTATTCCATGGGCCTTTCATAGTCATCGAGAGTGATGATTTTCTCTAACACTAAAACATCAATTCCCATACTACACATTTCATCCATGTTAAGCTAGATCTTTTCCCAGTTATTTATGTTTTCATCATAAAGGAACATCTGGGCTTCAAAATATCTCTTTTTATCCACTATGTCATCTAAGCATTCTAGTGTTGAGTGGATTATTTCTTTGGCTTTGATGCTTAAATCCTTTTTCCATTCTTCTATGGTGCATCCTTTAGCTTTCAAATCATCACCTCAGCTAAGGTCCAGTGATCCAATGGAGAAAAGGTCTAGAGCCTTAATGGTAGTTTGAGTTACTACCTAAGGCTCACTCAGTAACTTTTGCAAGTATTAGATCATAGCCTAATTTTTTAAATTTAATTCTTCCATGGTGGCTTTATCTTTATCCATTCTTTGTGATATCATGTTATCCAAGACTTTTGAACTATGATTCATATTATTTCATGATGGCTCCCTGAGATTATAACTATAGATGGAGTAACTTTATAGGGGAACATCTTTCTTCAATGCATCAGGTGGAGGGATATCTACTCAACATTCCTTTCTCCCTTGTCAGTGTAGGTGGTTCTAGAATGTGTTTTGGATTTCTTAGGGGGCTTAGTCTTATTCTTCTAAATAATATTTTTCACATCAATGTCCCCTATCTTGCTCATAATATCCTCCTTATCTTTTACTTGCTCTACAAGAGAAGAGGCCTAGTCTAAAATCCCACCAAAGTTGTAAACACTAAGGATGACCTTGAGATAATGAGGGGTGGTGTCAATGATGAGCTAGCCACAGGGAGTGCCAAAGGCTTGGGTTGTGGGATCAATAAAAATTGTTTAATATCTTTATCACTTTCTTTATTTTTACCATCCCTCTCCATTCTATGCTTATTCTCCAAAGCTGGCTCTATTTGTTCCAAAACTTCAAAATATGACACAGGTTGGTAAGGGATTCAATTACCAACATTGATTCTAGAGCATGATCGGGTATTTCAATTCCTTATGAGCTGGCACTACTCTTCCTTCCTTTTCTTTCTCCTTATTCTTTCTTCCCTTGTCTCTTTTCTTCCTGTTTCCCACTGGGAAACCATTGTACTCTACCTATTAGTGGCATTTCCCTTTCAAAGTTAGTTTGAATAATCATGTGTATACAAAAGGGATGTTTTTTGTTTGATTATGAAAAAAGACAAAGGTTATTTTATCCCTTGCCAAATTATTCTCCATGTGTATAAGTAAAAATATTTTACCATAGTGGAGTATCATGTTTGTCATCATCACAAAAGCATGAACAAAAATCTGAGAAATCATGTTTGTTACAACACACTCCACATCTATGAAAGAATTTTCTAGCTAGATCATCTTTAGGAATGTGCCAAGATTAGCTAAAATTGTATAAGTAAAGGGGGTTTATCCCTTTATCAACATAGTTTAATTTTTGAGTCTAAAGCTGTAGCTTAGAGAGTCCTCCCTGTGTGATTTTCTAGTGCTGAATTAATTTTTGTTGTAAAATCATTAGCAAGCTTTGAAAACATTCAAAATGTTCCCCTTGTTACATAATTATTTTGCATAGTACTCTATTATATACTTTTTAAGACATATTGTATTTATCTTTGATTTAGTTGATATATGAAATATATTCATGGTTTATTATTCCTTCTTGTTGTTGAAGTAAAATGTTCTATTTTACATGCTCGATAGATTGGTTATCTAATTTTATCTTCTCCATGGTAGTCATTTAGGGTCTACAACCAAAATATAAAATACTTTCTATTTTGGATTTGGGAACAGAGCATTGATAACCTTTATAAGGGTAGTATTAAGCTCATGAATTCAACTAGGAGTTCTTGAAGGGTGTTTTTTAATATTGCTTCTTAACTTTTGAGGATCATTTGTGCATGATTTTATTTTACCTGTTTCTAAACTGAACAACATTTGTTAATGAAGATAGTATAGCTATTTTGTAAACTTCTTCATTCTCACTTACTGGTGTTCCACATCTTTATCCTTCATTCAAATAATATGTTTTTACCTTGTTTTACCCTACAGATAACATGCTTCTTACATATCATAAGTGTTGTTTGCTTTGTAGATGCACAAAACCCTGCATGTTTAAATCACATTAGTGCCCTAGCCTTTACAAGTCCCTTTCCTTATATAAGTAAATGGGGTTTATCCCTTTACAAATGTTGGTTAATTTTTTAGTCTAAAGTTATAGCTTAGAGATTCCTCCCTATGTGATTTTCTGATGCCAAATTGATTTTTGTTATAAAATCATTGGCAAACTTTGAGAACATTCAAAATGTTTCCCTTTTTACAAAATTCTTTCACATAGTGTTTTATAATTTTTAACACATATTATATTTAGCTTTGATTTAGTTGATAAATGAAATATATTCATGGTTTTTTATTCTCTCTTGTTGTTGAAGTACAATGTTCTATTTTACATGATCGGTAGATTAGTTATCTGATGTATTCTTCATCATGGTAGTCATTTATGGTCTACAACTAGAGTATAAAATCCTTTTTATTTTGAGATTTGGGAACAAAGCATTGATATCATATTTAATGGTAGTCCTAGGCTCATGAATTCAGCTAGAGGGAGTTCTTGAAGGGTGATTTACAATATTACTTATAAAATTTTGAGGATCATTTGTGCATGATTTTATTTTACCTATTTCTAAACTAAAAAACTTTTGTTAATGAAGATAGTATAATTATTTTGTGAACTTATCCATGCTCAACTTTGGATGCTAATAATAGAAAATGGGGTGAACAATTGAAGTTTATTTTTTGGGTAGACATGCTGAATCCAAAGAGATCTACTAGGAAAATCCCCTTTGAGCTTGATTATGGAAATCAAGCTATCTTTCCCTTGAATCTATTGTTGCCCACTTACCAATTCATGCAACAAATAGCTGAAAATGAAGAAGAAAAGAACCACTATGAAGAAAGGATTGAATGAATCATTGAGATTGATGAGTCTCAAAGATAGGCTCTTAAGAGGCATGTAAAGTTCAAGGAGAATCTCAAGAGGATATTTGATAAGAAAGTCACCACAAGAGCTTTTCAGGTCAGTGATCTAGTTCTGCTCTAGGATAGTAAGAATGAGGAAAAGGGAAAGCATATTAAATTTGATTCCCTATGGATGGGTCCCTACATTTGATTATTAGATAGGAATTATACATTCTATCTTAGAGATATTCATGGAGAAATTTTAGAACTACCAGTTAATGGCAGACATCTCAAGCATTTCTTGGATTAAGCCCATGTTTTCCTTCATAAATATGTATATGGTGTGTTTTCATTTCTATCTTTATGGCCTTATTGTGCTTTATGTTTATATAGTCTAAGTCTTTCCTTTTCTTTTGGTGTTTTTTCTAGATGCCATGTTATAACTTTGATTACCCATGGTATGTTATTTCTATACTTTTATGATGAAATCCTTTGACTCTATGGCCCAATAGATAGGTGACCAATCTAGTGTTCTTTGTGTACATGTTAGGGGTACCTATCCTCACGTAAGAGCCTATGTTAGTGCCCAAATTTGCATTGGAGAAATTGTTACCCTATCAATAAAATTCTCATGTCCACACTGAATGAGTGTCAATGTCTAGAAGGCTCCAATTTAATGAACTAGAGGTGATGGTTGCTTCTCCATCAATGGAACTAATGAGTGTTAACATTACTCAAGAATTCTAAAGATCATGTAAAAAGGCAAGGGTTCCATCCCCAGATTTTGTCTATGAAATAAATGTGATGCATGAATATTAGTTACAAGTTCATGACTTTGAGTTTTTAAGATCAATGATGAAAGAAAAATATGGAGACTCTCCTCAATCAATTGAGGACCAACAGTTGATGATCCACATAGTAATTACCCAAGAAAATGAGTATAATTTGAGAAGGACCAAAATGCTCCTACAAAAGATAAAGACTCTACTAGTCATAAAGCAAAGACTAAAGAAAAAGGACCAAAGGAAGTAAGGAGGACTAGGGTTCTGCCAAGCTTAGTTTTGTACCCTATAGTGTCAAACCAAGAAATACCCAGGACAAGAATCAAAATCCTTTATTATCTAGCATTCCTAAGAAGGATGAACCTAGGAAGCCTCCATTGAAAAGTAAAGTTAGGAATGATAGTTCTCTTAATTCTATTCCCTTGACTCTTGAAGGATGTATCCCAAATGAAAATGTTACAAGCTTACCTACTAACACTCCTTTTCCCAAATACATATGGCCTATGTATTAATTCAACTAAAGGTCACAACCCTTGTAGAATTATTCTCCACATGTATAACTAAAAATATTCTACCATATTGGAGTATCATGTTTGTCATCATCATGGAAGAATGAGCAAAAATATGAGGAATCATGTTTGTTACAATAGACTCCAAGCCCATGAAAGAATTTTCCAGCTAGAGCATCTTTAAGAATGTGCCAAGTTTATCTAAAATTGTATAAGTAATAGGGGTTTGTCCCTTTAAAAATGTTAGTTAATTTTTGAGTCTAAATATATAGATTATAGAGTCCTCCTTGTATGATTTTCTAGTACCAAATTGATTTCTATTGTAAAATCATTGGCAAGCTTTGAAAACATTCAAAATGTTTCCCTTGTTACAGAATTGTTTCACATAGTGTTCTATCATATAATTTTCAAGACATATTGGATTCAGCTTTGATTCAGTTGATAAATGGAATCTATTCATGGTTTATTGTTCCTTCTTGTTATTGAAGTACAATGTTCTATTTTACATACTCATTAGATTGGTTATCTAATGTATTCTTCTTCATGGTAGTCATTTAGGGTCTACAACTAGAGTATAAAATCCTTTCTATTTTGAGATTTGGGAATAGAGAATTGATAGCCTTTTTAAGGGTAGTCTTAGGCTCATGAATTCAGCTAGAGGGAGTTCTTGAAGGGTGATTTGTAGTATCACTTATAAACTTATGAGGATCATTTGTGCATGATTTTATTTTACCTATTTCTAAACTGAACAACATTTGTTAATGAAGATAATATAACTATTTGGTGAACTTCTCCATGCTCACTTATTGGACATCCACACCTTTATCCATCATTCAAATAAATAAAATTTTACCCTATTTTACCTTGCAGATGACACATTGCTTGCATATCATAAGTGTTGTTTACCTTATGAATGTAGAAAACCCTGCATGTTTAAAGTGTGTTTGCCATGTACACTATAAATCTTAGTGCTATAATTCTCACCTATTCCCTATTATTCAACATAATTACCAAAATGAAAATTATATCCACACTCTTGTCTATATTTAGTAGCTTGTGTATGACATAAAGCTTTTTTGTATTTTTCATGACAACTCATCTCAAGTGAAGTGTATAAGTTTGGTTATGCTTTGGTCATATTTAACTTTTTGTACTAATAATCCTCATAAAGATTGAAGTGATAAACTCCTTCATGTGAGTAAACTACCTCAGTAGGTCCTCTCACCTTGGTTTAGGTAGAGTTAGAAGTAACAAGGAATTAACCATACCCTCTGTAGGTGCCTCCCAATCATTTTTCCCATTCAGTCCATTTTAGATGTTAAACCCTTCCCCATCTATGATGACACATTAATGGTTTATCATCTTAGTTTGCCATTATCAATTCTAAAGCATGATCAGGTATTTTGATTCCTTCTAAGATGGCACCACTCTTCCTTCTTTTTATTTCTTATTATTCTTTCTTCCTTTGTCTCTTTTCTTCTCATTTCCCATTGGGAAATCATAGAAATCCACCCATTATTGGCATGCCCCTTTCAAAGTTAGTTTGAATAATTATGTGTATAAGAAAGGGACATTTTTTGATTGATTGCACAAAGAGACAAAGGTTGTTTTGTCCCTTGTAGAATTATTCTCCACGTGTGTAACTGGAAATATTCTTACATAGTAGAGTATTGTGTTTGTCATCATCATGGAAGCACGAGCACAAATCTAAGGAATCATGTTTTTTATAATAGATTCCAGGCCCATGAAAGAATTTTCTAGCTAGAGAATCTTTAGGAATATGATAAGCTTAGCTAAAATTGTATAAGTAAAGGGGGTTTGTCCCTTTACAAATGTTAGTTAATTTTTGAGTCTAAAGATGTAGCTTAAAGAGTCCTCCTTATGTGATTTTCTGGTGCCAAATTGATTTATGTTATAAAATCATTTGCAAGATTTGAGAACATTCAAAATGTTTCCCATGTTATGAAATTATTTTTCATAGTGTTCTATTATATAATTTTCAAGACATATTGTATTCAACTTTGATTCAGTTGATAAATGAAATATGTTCATGGTTTATCATTCCTTCTTATTATTGAAGTACAATGTTCTATTTTTCATGCTCGATAAATTGGTTATATGATGTATTATTCTTCATGATAGTCATTTAGGGTCTACAAATAGAGTATAAAATCCTTTCTCTTTTGAGTTTTAGGAACAGATTATTGATATCATTTTTATGGGTAGTGATAGGCTCATGAATTCAGCTGGAGGGCATTCTTGAAGGGTGATTTGCAGTATTGATTATAAAATTTTGAGGATCATTTGTGCATGATTTTATTTTACCTATTTCTAAACTCCTCAGGTAATTCAAAGGAAGTAACACTCCCTGAGATACCTTCCTTAGCATCTTTATTCATGATCCATCTCATAATAAAGGTCCTAAGGCCATGATTGGTGAAGAGTTGCATAAGTAAAACAAAGAATTTACCATAGCCTCTTTTGACCCTAAGACTTAGCTAAATAAGGAAGGCAAAGTGGTTACAGGGCATCCCATCTAGCCCATGGAATAGGAGAGCTCCATCAATAAATTTCTCATGGAATCACACCATCCTGGGTCAAATTTTGAAGTTTTGGAATAAATAAAGCCAACTTTGGAGAAAAAACATGGAATGGGGAGGGATGACAAAGAGAAAGAAAGTGATGAACACATTGAACAATGTGTATTGAGACCACAGCCCAAGCTTGTGGTTCTCCCTATGACTATCTCATCATTGACACCACCCCTCATTGTCTCAAGGCCATCCATAATGTCTACAACTTTAGTGGGATTTCAGACTAGGCCTCTTCTTTGAGTCATAGAGAAAGTAAAAGAGGAGGATGATATTATGAGAAAGATAGGGGACATTGATGTAATAAATATTCTTTAGAAGCATATGACCAAACCCCTTAAGAAGGCCAAAACACATTCTAGAGCCACCTACACTAACAAGAGAGAAAGGAATGTTGAGGTAGTTGTCTCTCCAGCTGATGCATTGAAGAAGGAGACTCCCCTAGAAAGTTACTCCATCCATAGTTATAATCTTAGGGAGCCATCATAAAAGGAGGTCAATCACAACTCAATCATGGTGACATAAAGAATGGATAAAGATAAATCCATCATGGAAGAATTGAAGGTAGAAAACCAAGTTATGAACTAGTACTTGAAAAAGTTACTAAGTGAGCCTCAATTAGTAATTACAATAACCATTAAGGCTCCAGACCTTCCTCTTTTATCCATTAGATCATTGGACCTTAGCTGAGGTGATGATTTGAAAGCTAGAGAAGGTACCATAGAAGCATTGCAAAAGGATTTAAGTACTAGAGCCAAAGAAATAATCTACTCAACACTAGAATGTTTAGATGACATAGTGGATAGAAAGAGAGATTATGAAGCCCAAATTTTCCTTTATGATGTAGACATAAAGAATTGGGAAAAGATCTAGCTTAAGGTGGATGAAATGTGTAGTATGGGAACTAAGTTTTTAGTGGTAGAGAAAATCATCACTCCCAATGATTGTAAAAGGCCTAGGGAATACCAGTTAGCAATCAAACATTAGTTAATGATGCTTAAGGATGGCATATTTGATTTGAAAGGGGAAGAGTAGAGTCTCAAGATTGCTAAAAAGGAAATAGATGACACCCTAAAAAAAATTGTGAACCTTGTTGGTATAGATTACTTGATAGAAGAGGTAATAAGCATGACCCTAAAAATCCTCATCAATACACCACAAAGAGCCTTTGATGCCAATAAAATAAGGTAGTTGTTATCACTTGAGAAATATTGTGACCAACTTAAAACATTAGTGGGGAAGAAACAAGTCATGCTTCAAAAGTCACCATTTGGCTTGAGGAATATATAATCAAATTCAAGTATCAAGCTAGTCTGAACCAAAAGGATCTTGGCTCCATGATCGATGAATATACCAAATACAAGAATAGGTTGGTAAGGGATTCAATTATCAACATTGATTCTAGAGCATGATCAGGTATTTTGATTCCTTCTGAGTTGGTACCACTCTTTCTTCATTTTATTTCTTCTTATTATTTATTTTCTTGTCTCTTTTCTTCTCATTTCCTACTGGGAAACCATCATACTCTGCCTGTTAGTGGCACGTCCCTTTCAAAGTTAGTTTGAATAATAATGTGTATAAGAAAATACATTTTTTGTTGGATTGCACAAAGAGACAAAGGTTGTTTTATCCCTTGAAAAACTATTCTCCATGTGTACAACTAATAATATTCTACCATAGTGGAGTATCATGTTTGTCATCATCACAAAATCACAAGCACAAATCTGAGGAATCATGTTTTTTAGAATAGACTCCAAGCCCGTGAAATAATTTTCCAGTTAGAGAATCTTTAAGAATGTCCCAAGCTTAGCTAAAATTATATAAGTAAAGGGAGTTTTCCCCTTTATAAACATTGATTAATTTTTGAGTCTAAAGCTATAGCTTAAACAGTCCTCCCTGTGTGATTTTTTGGTGCAAAATTAATTTCTATTGTAAAATCATTGGCAAGCTTTGAGAACATTCAAAATGTTTCCCTTATTACAGAATTGTTTCACATAGTGTTATGTTATATAATTTTCAATACATATTGTATTTAGTTTTGATTTAGTTGATAAATGAAATATGTTCATGGTTTATTTTTCCTTCTTGTTATTGAAGTATAATGTTTTATTTTACATGCTCGGTAGATTGGTTATTGATGTATTATTTTTCATGGTAGTTATTTAAGGTCTACAACCAGAGTATAAAATCATTTCTATTTTGAAATTTTGGAATAGAGCACTGATAGCCTTTTTAAGGGTAGTCCTAGGCTCATGAATTTAGCTAGAGGGATTTTTTGAAGGGTGATTTGTAGTATTGATTATAAAATTTTGAGGATCATTTGTGCATGACTTTATTTTACCTATTTCTAATCTAAACAACATTTATTAATGAATATAGTATAGCTATTTTGTGAAATTATTTGTGTTAACTTATCTACCATCCACACCTTTATCCATCATTTAAATAAATATAGTTTTACCCTATTTTACCCTATAGATAACATGTTACTTACATATCATAATTATTGTTTACCTTGCGAATAAACAAAACCCTGTAAGTTTAAAGTGTGTTCACTATGTATGCTATAAATCTTAGTGATATAATTCTCACCTATTCCCTATTGTTCAAAATAATTTCCAAAATGAAAATTATAGCCACACTCTTGTCTATCTTTAGTAGCTTATGTATGATGTAAAGCATTTGTGCATTTCATGTGACAACCCTTCTTGGGTGAAGTGTATAAGTTTGGTTATGCTTTGGTCATATTTCTCTTTTTTGTACCAATAATCCTCATAAAGATTGAAGTGCTAAACTCCTTCATGTGAGAAAGCTACCGCAGTAGGTCCTCTCACCTTGGTTCAGGTAGAGCTAGAAGTAGAAAGGAATTAACCATACCCTCTATAGGTACCTCCCAGTAATTTTATCTATTTATCCCATTTTAGATGTTAAACCCTTCCCTACCTATGATAACATATTAATGGTTTATCATCTTAGTTTTCCATTCTTTCCAAGTATGCCAGGTTGAATGAAAAGGGTGTACAAATGGGAACCAACACTTTGCTAGCATCATTATATGTACAAGTGTAACTTGATGATTTCATTCAGGCCCTTATAAACCTCCCTTTCAAACACAAAGGAACAAATCCAAGCACAGAAAAAGGTTTGGCTATATCTTTATCTTCTTACTACAAATTCTCCTACCATGGGATATTTAATCAACATTTCATGATTCCTTTGGAGCTATTAAGAGTGTCTTCTATCTTCAATAAATTCCCCTCAAGAATTTGGCAAGGAGTAGAAGAACACTCCCACTTGGTATAAGTAAGACAAAGGACATGATTAATTATGAACATGTATTCTGATCTTCTAAAGGACTGGGGCAAGCAACTAAAACATTGACACTCGTTTAGTTTGGATATGAGAATTTTATTGACAGGGGCCCAATTTCTTTAATGCAACTTTGGGCACTAACAGACTCATAAATTCCCATTTTTGGACATCTTCCTTAATGGTGCAATCAGACCAGGTGTCCTCCTAATGTGATTGATGTAATATCACATTAGTATCCATATTTAACAATCACCTAATGTCATAATTGGGTTATGGTGGCATCTTATCAAGTACATATAGGCCCATATCCTAATCTAACTCCTTTGCCTTAGTAACTAAAGGACATGAATAATACCCTATTACCATAAAAAAATTTAAAGAATTTTTGATCTTCTTAGCTACGATCTTTTTATGTGGTAGAAAAATTTGTCAGCTCAGTTCCATCACTGCCAAATTATCATCCAAATACCTCAACAACTTGTACGGAGACCCTAAGTACCCACTAACCTTGATGTATGTGAATGTTTTGAATTGTATGTATGTGGTGCCATAATTTTCAATTACTTGTTTCACTATCATAGACATTTTGTTGAGGATCCTTAAGGGATATAAAAAAATCATCATGGGGTTGAAGAAGAAATTATGAACTCTAAAAAAATTATTCTTTGACCCTTCTAGGGTAACTTCTAGGTATACTTCATATATTCTATTTCTTGAAGGGTTCCTAGTGAGCCCTTGGAAAGTCCTATTGTGCACTAGTTTTTACATCAAGTAAGAATACATGTAGAAATTACCTATGGATGCTTCTTTAGAAAGAATTGTAGCTTAGATCTATATCATTTGTATATGTAGATTATTACTGAGTATGGCCACCCAATGTAGCTTCTTCTTCCCTTCCAACACATGGAGTGACATGACTAGAACATACATCATAATACTTTTTTGGGATTTCAAGGAATTTTGTGATTTCTCACTTGTTATTTTCCACTGGTGTAGTAATGAAAAGAACCCCAAGCTCCTTTTGGGATCAACAATGCCACATGTTATAATTTTAATTTATAATCTAGGTGTTTGAGACTTTGAGGAATTTTTGGATTATGCCCACCATGAAGTAAGTGGGGTGATCTTCAAAAAGGGGCCAAAATTGAGAAAACCTTGAGGAGCTACCATGTGGCATCATTTTTCTTATAAGTTCAGATATTTGGGCCCTAAGGACATTAAGCACCTTACACATCAAAAAGTAGGTGGGGCAATTTTATAGAAATCCTAAAATACCCAAAGCCCTGAGAATATGCCATGTGTCCAACTTAAATGTGAGTTTGGACTCTTGACCATTTTTACCTATTGTGCTAGCTCTCTTTACTCAAGGAAGGGTGCAAGATCCCTCCAACCCCTAACAACATTCCTAGAAGTTCATCAAGATAAACACATGTCCTTCAATCAGTTCATTAGGCTATTTATCACTTGAATCATCAAAACACATCAAGTGTAACTCAAAAATTTAATTCAAGGCCCTAAAAACTTCCCTTTCAAATAAAAAACAACAAATACAAGCACAAAGAAAGGTTTGGCTATACCTTTATCTTCTCACTATGAATTCTCCTACTGTGGGATCTTTAATCAACATTTTATGATTCCTTCAAAGCTATTGAGAGTGTGTTCTATCTTCAAGAAATGCCATTTAGATGATAAGGAGTGGAAAAATACTCCCACTTGGCAAAGCAAGACAAAGGACATGATTAATTATGAACATGTATTCTGATCTTTCAAAGGATTGGGGTAAGTGACTAAAACATTAACACTCATTTAGTTTAGACATGGGAATTTTATTGATAGGGGCCTAATTTATCTAGTGAAACTTTGGTCACTAACATAGGCTCTTTCTCAAGGGTGGGTACCCCCATCGGGTACACATAGAACACTAGACCAATCTTGTATCTACTGGGCCATAGAGTTAAAGGATTTCATCATAAAAGTATAGAAAAAAACATACCATGAGTAATTAGAGTTATAATAGGGCATCCAAAAATAACACCAAAGGAAAAGGAAAGACTTAGAATATACAAATATGAAGCATAATAAAGCCACATAGATAGAAAGGATAACACACCATTTACATATTTACAAAGGCAAACATGGGTTCAATCTAGGAAATGCTTGAGATGTCTGCCATTAACTGGTAGTTCTAAAATTTCTCCATCAATATCTTTGAGATATAATGTATGGTTCCCTATTTGATAATAAATAGTGTAGGGACCCATCCATAGGGAATTAAATTTACCATGCTTTCCCTTATCCTCATGCCTGCTACCCTAGAGTAGAACTAGATCACCAACCTAAAAAGCTCTTGGGGTGACTTTCTTGTCAAAGATCCTCTTGAGATGCTCCTTGAACTTTACATGCCTCTCATGAGGATATCTTTTAGATTCATTGAGCTTGATGATTTGATCAATCCTTTATTCATAGTGATTCTTTCTTCTTCATTCTCAGCTATTTGTTGCATGAATTGGTAAGTGGATAACTACAGATTTAGGGGCAAGATAGCTTGAGTTCCATAAACAAGATCAAAGAAGATCTTCTAAGTAGATCTCTTTGGAGTTAGACTATCCACACAAAAATCAAAATTCAACTATTCACCCCATTTTCTCTTGTTAACATCCAAAGTCCTTTTGATGATCTTTAACATATTCTTATTACTAGACTTAGCCTACCCATTTCCTTGTGGATTATGATTGGAGGCATATGCTAAATTAATCCTACAATCTTCACATGATGCAATTAGTTATTTATATCTAAATCACACAACATTATCAAACATAATTTTGACTGGTACCCTAAATCAACAAATCACATTATTTAACAAGAAATTGATGACTACCTGGTGGGTTGATCTTCTAGTGGGAATTACTTCAACTCATTTTGTGAAGTAGTCAGTAGCCACTAGGATCCATTTGTGAACAACACTTGAGGCATATGATATTTCACCCATGAAATCTTCTCCAATTTCTTGAAAGGTCCCTTAATAGAGACTAAATGTAAGGGAAGTGATCCTAATGCCTTCATTCTTCCAGAGAACCATTGGCATTCTTCACATATTCTTATCATGGTAGTAACATCTTTAAATAATGTGGGCCATCAATACCCAACCCTTAAAATTTTGTGTGTAGTGACTTTAGGAGTAAAGTGACCACCACACACACCATTATGGAACTTTGTAATCATTTAATAGATCTCACTCTCCACTAAACATCTCAAGAGAACACCATCTGGGTTCCTCCAAGATAGGCCATCTTTTAATAGAAGATACTTTTGGGATACTAGCTTCAAATTCCTCCTTTGATTTTTATCTAAATAAGAGGGACAACTCAAAATCTTTAAATAATAGACTATATCTTTGTACTATGGAGATTGGTTGTACTTATATTTAGGGTTATCAACAACCCTTTCTACATTATTCACTTCCATATCTTGTATATTTGTTTCTGTCATTAACTTAGCAAGACCCATGGCTCTGACCACCTTAGCAGTATATATTTCCAAGTCATATTATTGAAGTTTATTGACCCATCAACACCTTTTGTCAGTATATTTATTTTGAGTTAATATGTCCTTCACCATAGTGTGAGAGACATAGGCCATGATCTTTGAGCTCAAAATGTAAGATATAAATTGCTTGATGGCCTTTAAAAGAGCAAAGGCATGCTTCTCCATTATGGTATATCTTAGCCTAGATCCATATAGTGCCTTACTAAAAAAGGTAATTGGCTGCTCATGACCCTCATCATTCTTTTGTAGCAGAACTCTGACAATAGTATGTGTAAAGGCAAATGAAAATATTTGGAAATCTTTTCTATAATCTAGATTAGCAAACACCAAGGTATTTTTCAAAGCTACATTGATATATTGAAATGACTAGGTGGCCTTCTCCTCCCACTTTATAGTTTGATCCTTATTCAACATTGAAGTGATAGGTAGAGTAATCTCTACAAAGTTGGAAACAAATCATCTAACAAAATTAATCTAGCCAAAGAAGTATTGAATACCTTTTTTGGTCTATGAGATGGGTAATTTATCAATGGCCTCCACCCTTTCAAGGTCTATCATGACACCTTGTTGAAACATAATGTGTCCCAATAACTTTGGATTTTGTACTCCAAATTGGCATTTTTTAGGACTGAGGGAAATCCCAAACTCCCTACATCTGATAAACATTTGTTCTAAATACACCAAGTAGTCACTTCTCTTCTTGGAATACATTATAACATCATCCTAGTATACAATAATGAATTGGTTGATTAGTCCAATGAAAGCTACATTCATTTATCTCTAGAAAGTGGTACTTATATCCATCAAACCAAAATGCATTCAGACATACACATAGGTGTCCCATAGGGTAGTGAAATTAGTCTTGGAGCTTTTAGATTCTTTTACTACCACTTGGTTATAACCAAAAAAGCCATCTCAAGTTGATAATAGTTTGGACCTAGTGACATCTTAGAGTATGTTATCCATGTTAGGAAATGGATAGTTGTCCTTCAGTGAAGCCTTGTTTAAGTTTTGGAAATGAATATCTAATGGGTTGAATGATCCCACCATCTCTTAATTTTTTCAATTCCTTTTGCATTTTAGTGGCTAAGATGGAATTGATGGGCCACTATTTTTGGTGGAATGGTTTTGCATCAGGGTGAAGGAGAACAACATGCTGGAACAAATCTTCCTTAGAAGCCTTCAACTCTGAATATGACCACTCTATGCAATCTTGGTACTTTTTAATAGTATTATGAATGCTTCATTTTCCTTCTTACTCAGGTGAGTACTGAGCCAAATCTTCCTTGGATTTTCTTTTATGCTAATATTAATCTCAGTCACATCTTTTGATATAGAAGTGCTTTTAGATTTGACTCTGTTGGCTCCATCAAAGGATGCTTCCAGACTAACCAATCCTATAGGGAGAGTATTAGTCTTTAACTTGATTATTTCCTTCCCATATAAGGTTTCTTTTCCATCATAGACCTGTACCATATAGTCCCAATCTATAATGGTTCCCTTAAACTTATTTATACAACATAAAAACCTCTTTATTTGATCATCATTATCAAATAATTGCTAATGATTGATGTTATCTGGGACAAAGGGTCTTACCAGTATCTCAACCTCATATTCATTAGAAGGATTTCCATGTTCAATCTTAAATTTTGCATCCCTCTTCGTAAGCATATATGACATGTGATTAAGCTCTTAGGCATGGTACTTAATATTGAAGGCATAAAACCATTTCAAGTAGTCTCATACAACATTCTAATACTACCTCAACCTTTTCTACTCCATGGTGTAAACAACCCAGACCTATTCACCACTAGTTTTGAATCACCCTTAACTAGAAATTTCTTGTATTCATATTCACAGGTGATTCAAAGGCCAATCAAGAGTGATTTATATTCCAAAATATTTTTTGTGCACTCAAAGGCCAATTAAAAATAGTATTTATAAACTTAGCCATTAGGGGTATAGAAAATAACCCCAGACTTAGTTCTAATGTTTGAACATGCTCCATCAAAATGCATGGTCTAGATGGAGTATTAGTCATTGATATTAGAGTCAGGAGGCAACTCTATGTACTCAACACTTCCCACAAAATTCCCAATGTCTATATCTACATAAAACACTTTATTAAGTTGGTACTTAGGATCTTCTAACACATGAAGCATTTGTGGCTCCTAGTTTAGGAAAACCATTTTCCCATCTAGAAGTATAGTGGCATAAGAAATATCTATTTGAAAACTACCTCAAATAATAGAAGCCCATTTTTTGGATAGAAACATACCCCATTTTGATGGACAATCTACAACAATAGTATCCATACTCAAAAATTTGTTGGGGTATTATGTGAGATGCACCACCAATCCTTTGACCATGCCAGTAACTAGTACCTCTTTAGAATCCATGGCAAGGCATCATCCATATGCTGAAGTTATCATTATACAAAAGTTATCCTTATACAAAGTTCATTTAACATAGCCAACAACATGATATTACAAGATGCACCAGAGTCAAACATGCAATTGTGGATAATTAGTCCATTAATTAGTAGGGTTGTATAAAATAGGTCAACATCCATCTGAATCTCTACCAATGTTGTTCCCAAGTACACCTCAAGGGGGTGCTTAGAAGATCTTGAGGTGTTTTTACCTTCCATAGGGAGAGCGAGAGGAAGCTCAGCTTCAATAATTTCATTGGCAGTGACTTTCTATATGAATCCCAAATACTCTAAAGCTTTTTCCCTATGCTCCAAAAATTCTAAGCAATTCCACAAAGGGTAATGTGACCTTTAGTTGACTTCATACATGGGCCACATCAAAAATACTATATTTGGGAAAAGGAGTGTTAGTGGGTAATCTTGTAACATTTTCATTTGGGATACATCCTTTAAGAGTCAAGGGAATAAAAGTAGGAGAACTAGCATTCTTAAATTCACTTTTCAATGGAGGCTTCCTAGGTTCATCCTTCTTGAGAATGCTAGACAACAAAAGAGTTCAATTCTTGGCTTGGGTATTTCTTATTTTAACACTATAGGGTGTATAACTAGGCTTAGCAGAACCTTGGGCCTCTGTACTCCCTTTGGTCCCTTTTTCTCTAGTCTCTACTTTAGGAATAGCAGAGTCTTTATCTTTTAGAGGAGTACATGGTCCTTAATTCTCAAATTGTACTCCTTTTTTTGGGAAATTTCTACATGGATCATTAAATATCGATCCTCAACTGATGGAGGAGAGTCTCCATATTTTTCTTTCATCATTGATTTTAGAAACTCAAAGTCATGAACTAGTAACTCATATTCATGCATCATGTTTATTTCAAAAACAAAATCTAGGGATGGGACCCTTACCTTTTCACATGCTCTCTAGAATGCTTGAGAAATGTTACCACTCATTAGCTCCATTGATAGAGAAGTAACTGTCACCTCTGGTTCATTCAATTGGAAAGTAAAAAATTCATATACTAGGGTATCCTCATAATTAGGGACAATTAAGGCACTCATAACTTCCTCTTTGAAAGTTTAACTTTCCATTTCCTAGAAGTCAATAATGTAGATATCATCTTTATTAGATGCAATTTTAAATCCATTTACATATTGACCACCATCACTAGCTATGCTACAAGGGGGATGAGAGAGGAAACATTTATCACACTAGTTGATCTTGTAATTGATTGTGTTAATTTTCATAGCTAAAGGATCAAGTACTTCCATTCCACTTCCCTAGTTCTAATTTATTTCATTTCTATCATCTTTTTCTAGGCCTTTTCCCTTGTCATTATTCCTAGCTTGGAAAGGTGGCCTGCCTTAACCCTAATATCGAGGATGATTCTTTTCATCTCTCTTATTATCTCTCCTATCATCATGGTTATAAGGACCTTGAGATAACCCCTTTTTGGTTCTATCCAACTTATAATAGATCTCTTTCACTGTAGTGGCTAGAGTCTTTACGATTTCCTATAGGTCTACACTCTTATGGGAGGATTGAGGTTTTTAGGATTCACTAGCTTGACATCAACCCTCTTGTTTAAAAGCTTACCCATAATGTTGATATTATTTTCTATTTGGATAGCCAAAATGAAAGCCATCCTTATATTTTTGGGAGCCTTATCTCTAAGATAATAGGCTACCTTCTTATCAAATACATCACAATACTCAATCAAAGAAGTAGCACCACTAGGTCTAATGTCATTTGGTAGCCTCCTCAATACCTTACTAAATCTAGAATTAAAATCCTTTACATACTCATTTGATTCTTCTTGAGGTTCTCAAACTTGGAAAGCAATAATCTAGGGTCTATACTATCACCATATTTCATCTTAAATGCATCACTCATATCTTGTCATGTGTCTATGGATCCATTAAGGAGGAATTTTAACCATTTCCAAACCTCATCCTCAATTGTCTTCATAAAGAGTTTTATACATACATCTTCTAGATCTATCTCATAATATTCAATGCCATTTAAGAAGGCTTTCAGATGTTGTTCCCTAGACACTACATTGTTCCCTTGAAACTTAGGTATTACATTTCTAATATTCATAAGGACCTCATTAGGGAAATCAGGCATACCATTAAAGTTAATAAGTCTAAACCTTGGGATCATAAATGGTCTATGTTTATTATCCAAGCCTTGATCATCTTCTCCATCATTATCATTGTCCATGTTAAACATCCTCTTCCTTAGGTCATGGTCTCCTATTTTATAATTTTGAAGATGAAGATGAACCAAAGGATGGTTGAGGATGAATACTATGTGGACTCAAAGGAGGGGAAATAGAGTGAATCTTCAATGACCTAGTAGGAGGGGAAAGACTTCTTTGTAGAGAAGGAGATTGACTCATGGGGAGCTTAGATTATCTGAAGTGCTCTAGTATACTTCAACCAAAGGGATATTAGAGAAAAGGGGGTAAATATAATGGGGATGAACTGATCAAGTCTTACTTGATTGCTTGAGCTATAGCCCATAATAGGTTTCCACACTTGTTTTCTTCTAGATGGAACTTTTAACTCAAGGACAAGTTATTTTGATGGATTCCTCTAAAAGGAAGACCTAATACCCTATATATTTATAGATCTAAATAAAACTCTTCAAAATAAAGAAGAGTACATATAGTAGGCATTAATATTTAAACCTTGATATAACAGAGTTGCCATTAGAAGAAGGAATTATAGACCAAAAAAATAAAGCTATACACATCAATGATGAGATACCAACCCTCAAACATTGAAAATAACTTTAAGAATATTGAGTAGCTTCTCACAAAATAGAGGTGAACATCCCTAGTAGAGTCACCAAGAAAAGTTGAAAAGATGTCAATGAACCAAGGATGAACAAATCATTATGGTAACAATAGAGAGTGAAACAAATAAAACACTTATAACTCTTTTTCAAGCATATCCCTATAATAAAGGTAATAAAAGATCTCCCTAGCAATAGTGCCAAAAAAGTGTTAGCTCCCAGCTATACACCCCTATCAGTTAGCCTTGCATAATTGGAAATAATGGTAAACTAAGATGATAAACCACTAATATGTCATCATATTTGGGGAAGGATTTAACATCTAAAATGGACTAAATAGAGAAAATGACTGGGAGGCACCTATAAAGGGTATGGTTAATTCCTTGCTACTTCTAGCTCTACCTAAACCAAGGTGAGAGGACCTACTAAGGTAGCTTGCTCACATGAAGGATTTTAGCACTTTAATTTTTACGAGGATTATTGGTACAAAAAAGGGAAATATGACCAAAGCATAACTAAACTTATACACTTTAGCTAATAAGGGTTGTCATGAAAAGTACATAAAATTTTTATGGCATATGCAAGATACTAAAAATAGATGAGAGTGTGGCTGCAATTTTCATTTTGGAAATTATTTTGAATAACAAGGAATAGGTGAGAATTACAACACTAAGATTTATAGTGTACATAGTGAACACACTTAAAACATGCAAGGTTTTGTGCATCCATAAGGCAAACAACACTTATGATATGTAAGCAACGTGCTATATATAGGGTAAAATGGGGTAAAACTATATTTATTTAAATGATGGTTAAAGGTGTGGACAACTAGTAAGTGAGCATGGATAATTTTTAAAAAATAACTATACTATCTTCATTAACAAATGTTATTTAGTTTAGAAATAGGTAAAATAAAATCATGCATAAATTATCCTCAAAAGTTTATAAGCAATACTAAAAATCACCCTTCAAGAAATCCCTCTAGTTGAATTCATGAGCATAGGACTACCCTTAAAAAGGCTATCAATGCTTTGTTCCCAAATCTCAAAATAGAAAGGATTTTATACTTTGGTTGTAGACCCTAAATGACTACCATGAAGAAGAATACAACAGATAACCAATCTATCAAGCATGTAAAATATAATATTTTACTTCAACAATAAGAAGGAATAATAAACCATGAATATATTTCGTTTATCAACTAAATCAAAGCTGAATACAATGTCTTGAAAATTATATAATAGAACACTATACAAAACAATTTTGTAACAACGGAAACATTTTGAATGTTCTTAAAGCTTGCCAATGATTTTATAATATAAATTAAATTTTTACCAAAAAATCAGACAGGGAGGACTCTCTGAGCTATAGCTTTAGACTCAAAAATTAACTGACATTTGTAAAGGGACAAACCCCCTTTAATTATGCAATTTGAGCTAAGATTGACACATTCCTAAAGATGCTTCAGTTGGAAAATTATTTCATGGGCCTGGATTTTTTTATAACAAACATGATTCTTTAGATTTATGCTTGTGCTTCTATGATGATGACAAACATGATACTCCACTATGGCAAAATATTTTTAGTTATACATGTGGAGAATAATTATGCAAGGGACAAAACAACATTTGTCTCTTTATGCAATCAAACAAAAAACATCCCTTTCTTATACACATGATTATTCAAACTAACTTTGAAAGGGACATGCCACTAATGAGCAGAGTTCAATGGTTTCCTAGTGGGAAATGAGAATAAAAAATATAAGGGAAGAAATAATAAGAAGAAATAAAAGCAAGGAAGAGTGGTGTCAGCTTAGAAGGAACTGAAATACCTGATCATGCTTCTAAATCGATGTTATTATCTGAATCCCTTACCAACCTATTCTTGCATTTAGTATATTCATCAATCATGGAAGAAAGATCCTTTTGATCCAAGCCAGCTTGGTACCTAAATTTGATTCTGTATTCCTCAATCCAAGTGGTGACCTTTTGAAGCACGACTTATTTCTACCCCACTAATGTTTTGAGTTGGTCACAAGATTTCTCAAGTGATACCAACTACCTTATTTTATTGGCATCAAAGCATCCTTGTGGTGCATTGGTGAGGCTTTTTAGGGAAATGCTCATTGCCTCTTCTATCAAGTCACCCACACCACCAAGGTTCACCATTTGTTTGAGGGCATCATTTATTTCCTTCATAATAGTCTTGAGAGTTTGCTCTTTCCCTTTCAAATCAAAGATGCCATCCTTCACCATATTTAAATGATGATTGATTACCAATTGGTATTCCCTAGGCCTTTTGTGATCATTAGGAGTGATGATTTTCTTTGACACTAAAACATCAGTGCCCATATTGCACATTTCATCTACCTTAAGCTAGATATTTTCTTGGTTCTTTATGTTTTTATCATAAAGGAACATCTGGGCTTCACAATCTCTCTTTTTATCCACTATGTCATCCAAGCATTCTAGTGCTGAGTGGATTATTTCTTTGGCTCTGGTGCTTAAATACCTTTACCATTCTTTTTTGGTTCATCCTCTATCTTTCAAATCATCACCTCAACCAAGGTCCAATGATATAATGGAGAAAAAAAGAAGGTCTAGAGTCTTAATATTAGTTGGAGTTATTGCTTGAGGCTCACTCATTAACTTTTGCAAGTACTAGATCATGGCCTAGTTTTCCACCTTCAATTTTTCTATGGCAGCTTTATCTTTATCCATTATTTATGCCACTGTGTTAGTCAGGACTTTGTGAGTTTTAATTCAACTCATTTAATGATGTCTCCCTAAGATTATAAATATATATGGAATGAATTTATATGGGAGCATCTTTCTTCAATGCATTAGGTGGAGGGACAACTACCTCAACATTCCTTTCTCCCTTGTTAGTATAGGTGGTTCTGGAATGTGTTTTACCCTTGTTATAAGGCTTGGCCTTATGATTCTAAATAATATTTGTTACATCAATGTCCCTTATCTTTCTCATAATATCCTCCTTCTCTTTTGATATTTCTATGACCTAGAGAAGAGGCCTATTTTGAAATCCCACTAAAGTTGTAGATGTTATGGATGGCCTTAAGACAACGAGGGGTGGTGTTAATGATGAACTAGCCACAAGGATCACCACAAGCTTGTCTTGAGGTCTCAATAATTTTTTTTTCAATGTCTTCATCACTTTCTTGCTCTTTTCCATCCCTCTCTATTCCATACTTCTTCTCCAAATCTAGCTCTATTTATTCCAAAACTTCAAAATTTGACCTAGGTTGGTAGGATTCCATGAGAAATTTATCTATGGAGCTCCCCTATTCTAGGGGCTAGCTAGAAGGCCTTGTAACCACTTCACCTTCCTTAATTGGCTGAGTCCCTGGGTTAGAAGAGGCTATGGTAACTATTTTGTTTCACTTAGACAACTCTTCACCAATCATGACCTCAAGACCTTTATTATGGGTCAGATCATGAATTTTGATTAGAGGAAGGAAACCTTAGGTTACTTCAATAGAAGTAACAATCCTTGATATATCTTCATAAACATATTTATTTTATGGATCCAACTATTTGTTTGCTTTTTAATGGGTAGGGTTACCCTTTTTTAGGTTTGCTCCTCCACCTTCCTTTATATTTACCCTCTCATCTAGTGTTGAGCTCAACACCTTTGGAGGGGAAGGATCATCTGACACTACTCTGATAGCTGCCTATTCTTCTTTTTATCTCTCCACCTTTGAATTACCAATGGAGACTTGGTCATCATGCTCTAGCTCACCCCCATTTCTTCCATCATATTTATAAATGTTCTCAACTTCATGAGCCTAACCAGGAGACTAAGAAATGACATTTTTAACAAATGCCTCTATATCTAGGGAAGTTACCCCTTTCTCAAGAGGGACTTGAGCCTAGGTATCTATCTCAACTCCAATCTATAAAACATCATCAAAATACAAAGGGTTATTTGAGGTTAAAGAACCTTCCTCATCACTTTTGCTTTCTACCACTAAGGGTCCTTTTTCTATAAATAAACCCATTGTTAGGACAAGAATGCCTTAAACCTCCTGAAATTATCATAAAAAATTTCCATATCACTGAGTAATCAGTCATTGGGACCTTCTAGGGGCATGATGGCCTATACATATATATTTTTTAAGGACTTAAAGATAGTAACTTGGTTTGCATACTTCATTTTCATAACCCTAACTCTCTAGGAGACTATTTTTTGAATTTGAAAGGCTTATTCTTTCTTTAGTTATTGAGAACCCTCTCAGAAACCATAATTTTACATATAATTCTAAAACATTGTTAACATCATCAATTTATCTGTAAAATTCTTGGTGGAGGATTTGGATGCCAAGGAGAGTTCTTGGCTTGTTTATGACCCTTCCCCCTGAAGAAAACATCTCAAAACTTGTTGAAGCTCCATTCCTAACTTATAGACTTGTACAAGTCATTTCAAGTTGGAAACCTCCTTGAGAATGATTACCAATGGCTCCCATGAGATTACATTTAATTTTATATGATCTTAAATTCAAGGGGAGATTATTTTTCTTTTTTAAGACCCTTATATTGAGATATTGAAAACCTCACTCTTTTTTATAGACTTGTTGAGGTCATTTCCAAGCTTGAGTCTCATTGAAACCTTAAGTATGGCTCACATGGCCTATAAATTACTTGGAGGAATTTGAATGGATATTAACATTACCTTTAGACCCTTCATCCACCATCTACTTCATTTGAGCATGTTTCAAAACACTAAATATGTATTCATGATCTTGTGGGGTTAATAAGGTTTAGGATTGAATATAACATTTTTGATGGATCAACGTGCTTCAAATATTTTAAACCTAGTTTTATGATTTGGCATAGTAGCTAAAAAAATTCCTAAACTCCCCCATTACCCATTATTTTCCATGCATTAGTAAGAGTGCATTCAAATATTAAATTGTGCCTTCTTCGATCTATCTACAGGTTATTTAAGGGCTTTGTAGTTATTATTCATAGCTTGTTTCCTTCTTGATACATCATAACACCTAGATTTGACCCTTAAAGACCTCTTCCATTGTCTCCAATGGCAATATTGAACCATGTAACTTCTTATAAAAGATTTCATGTCCTTTAAGAGTGCATGTAGGTTCTTATGAATAGGATGTTAAACTAATTTTACCCTATTTTGAGGTCTGGGGGCATGGAATTCTTCTTTGAAGGCCTGAGATGGATTGAATGTGATGTGAGTGACCCAAATGACCTTATTTTATGCTTGAATATCACCTTACATCTCTTAAAATCTTGGTAAAAACTCATAAAACTCTATAATTTCATGAAAACCTTCATGTTTAGATGCATGTTATACTTTGTTTTTCATGAAGATCCATCAAAGAAGATTGGTACACATTTTAGATGTTTCAATAAGGCTATTAGATCCTATTTCCATGCATAAATATCCATAATCCCTTGTAAGTTATGCCTCTAAGACTAAAACTTATAATTTTTTAGGTTTGAACCTCTGTTCATGGCTTATCTTCATGTGATTCTCCTTAAAACCTACTATTTATTTCATGGATGGACCTCCTTTTCATTAAGGGAGCTGAATAAGATCTGATACCATAACCTCTCTAAAATCATGGTGTTTCCTCCATTGTAACTATGGAAAACCTATAAAATATGATTACAACTCCATAGTTTAAAGGTTTGGGCCTTGAGGAGACTTGTAATCATGAGAAAACTTTGATCTTGGTGGCTTGACCTTAAGAATCTCTGTAGCATCTCCACAGGGATTTACTATAATAATGTAGTATTTTTTTTAATATTTAATCAACACTTATTATTTCATTAGATTACACTGCAATAATCTAATTAGTGATTTTCAACATACTTAACTAAGCATATCAAACTTAAGGAAACATAAGTAACTCTATTTACTAATCAGTAGCAAATTATGTAAAAAATCTTAATTGAATAAGAAAAGTAATCATAATAAAATATAGACATGATTGGTATAATAAAATAACCTCTACTATGAATGTATAATAGTAATCAATTACATTTCCATCATGCATGTTGCCTCAATATAAGTATAATAATATATATAATGCTCCATGGAGCTCAAGTCACACTAACTCTTTTATCTCTGATAATATCAAATGTAGTCAACAAGTAAGTACTACAATGGGGAAGGAGAGCATCATTCAAGCACTTTTTCACATCAACCATGAACCATTGATCCCCTATACAATCCTCCAAATAGGGAATGGCCCTCCTTTCATAGATGGGTAGATAGTGATGGTGTAGGAATGTAGAGAGACATGCTAGTACCCCATATACTATAATATTTATAATACATGATTTGTACCATAAAGAAATACATTCTAACATGATATCACATAAGCATGCAAATCATTCATATGAAATGACAATGTCTATCTAAACATTACTTTGGCCAAAGTTTTCAAATAACATATGATCTCTAGGATTAGTCAAATTCATACACACCACTTGATCAGATTACCTTAATCTAACATTGGTGATGCTAACTAAGTCAGTGAAGTCCATCTCACTACTTAGTTATAATCATCAATGATATATTTGGTTAACATATAGTTATAACCAACTAGTTCATGTAATTATTTCTACTAGCAAGTACAAACACATGCTAATAATGGAAATAATTACTATACATACATTTAGTCCATCAAACATATGAATAAAAATCATTTATATTATTTATATCATAAATAATATTTATGACAATCAAGATTATTTACCAAATAGGTATAATACAAGTCATTTCAAGAGTCGATTTTCCTTTAGTAAATATTAAGTACAAAATTAACATTTTCATAACATAAAGTTCATACCACTCAATATAACCAACATTCATAATTTTCATAAAGATTCATAAACTTTCTCTTATTCATCCTTTTTGGAATTTAGGCTATGTTTATATAGTTATAGTTCCCTATCCTTTATGATTTTATGACTTAACTTATTAGTCACTATGTTGTCCTCCAAAAATAGCAGTCATTTTTGGGACAAAATTTGAACTATTTTGGTCTTACAGACCAAAATTGTCTCTTCCATTTCCAACATTTGTCCTAGACATTCAAATTCCTCATTTTCCAAGCTTCTCAAAAGATCTACAGACTCTTCAATAGGAAGAGAAGTCTACGAACTATGCAGGCAGGTTCATTTATATAGGTTTAAAGGCTTCTGCAAGTAGTTTCAGTCAAAAGAATCAGTTATCAACACTTAATCATTCTTTGGGATTGTTTCAAAGCCTTGGTTCAAATAAAAATCTCCATCAGCAAACACCAGTAACAGGTTCAACATTTGCTTCATTCTCTGATTCAATGTCTTTTGGTTCAAAGAATTGGTTCAGAGCTTTGGTTCAGTTGAAAATCTTCATCGGTATGCATCTGAGTGTAAAAAGAGACTTGAACCATTGAACCATTAAACTAAAGTGGTTCAAAGGTTCAATGGGTTCAAAGTTCAACATCTTTGGCAAGAGTTAAGTGCTTCTTCAAGATTTAAAGTTCAATCATTGAAATTGGTTCATCGGATTCCAAACACTTAACCAAAGTAAGGCGGCTTGAACCATTGAACCACTTTGGTTCAAGGGTTCAATGGGTTCAAGGTTCAATGGTGGGTTCAACCAAAGGAATGGTTTAATGACTCGATTCAACCAAGTGGTTCAACACTTTATTTCACTCAGCATCTTTTGGTTCAACTAAATAGTTCAGTCAGTTGGTTCATTCCTTCAGTTCATATTTTAGTTCAACATCTCAAGGTTTAATAGCAGGTTCAAAGACATTTTTCAAAGCTTTGTTTGAACCATTAAACCAAAACTTGGTTCAACATCTTGGTTCAATGAACAAGTTCAACAGCAGGTTCATTCACTCAGTTCATTCACTTAGTTCATTTGATTGAACCATTGGCTTGAACCATTTTGGTTCAAAGCCTTGGTTCAATTGATTGGTTCAATTGTTTGGTTCAATGTTTAGTTCATCGGCTTGTTTCATTCATTGAACCATCGGCTTGAACCATTGGCTTGAACCATTTTTGGTTTAATCGATTGGTTTAACATCTTAGTTTAAAATCTTGGTTCAACTGAATGGTTCATCACCAAAGTTCAAAGGGGTGGTTCAATGCAAAAGGAAGCTTCCTAAAGGACAAGTGCCCTTACGGAGGACACTTAATCAATAAAAGCACCCTTCTGAAGGGTCATTTTCAAAGAAGTCCAAAAGGTAATTCTTTCAGATTTGTTTAAGGCATTTAAAAATTGGCTAAAAATTAATTCTTTCAGACTTTTATCTAAAGGAATTCCTTCGAACAAAAAGTCTGAAAGAATTCTAAGTGGCTACGGGTGTAAGAAATCTGAAGACCAGTCAAAGACTTTGCAAAACGAATTTCTGCAAACTTTTGTCTGTAGGAATTTTCCCTAGGCAAATTATTTGCAAGAATTTTTTGTGGGACAAATGTCCATAGAAATTACCTGTGGGAGAAAAAACTCAATAATTTTCCCGAAGGATAGTTTGTGGGAGACTCAAATAGAAAGCCCGAGGATTTGTCTGCGGGAATTGCCAAGGCAAAGGGCTGCCGAAGGACCACGAAGGGTAGGTGCCCTTGTGGGGACTCTTGGTGGCCAAAGTAAAGGGCTCTTTTTGACCCATTCAAGGATCATTTCTTAAGGCCCAAAAGGGCAAAGCCAAAAGCCAAAAGAGGACCAAGGGGTGACACGCTCGAAGATGTCAAATTCAAGAAAGTGAACTAGCCGTTGAGAGCACATTAACAGGCATATAAATGTCAATTTTAAAGACCATGAAATAGCCGTTGATCTTTTGGATTTATAGACCCCAATGCATTCCCAAAATTCAAGATCAAAACTAGCAGAAAGTAAGGAAAGATAGAACAACGAATGAATCTAGGACTCGATTCAATTAACCAAAAAAGAAGGAACGATGAAGACAAGATCAAACCGCCAGGTAGACGTTGAAAGTTGCAATCTTTCAATTGCACGGCTTGTTTATCTACATTGAGAAGATAAAATGGGTAAAAGGCCCCAAAGTTCTAGCCTGTCTTTATAATAGTTCCCAATGCATCATGATGTATTACTGTTCCCGAGTCCTTCTTGAAATGGCTATATAAGGACTTTCTTTCATTGTAATATGATCTCTTTTTTGACAATCTAAACGAAACTCTGCCCAAATTGAGAGGCATCATTGAGACTTTGTGTTCAGTCTGTTAATCATATTTTGTTATTAGAATAAGAAAGAAAGGGACTTTTTTAGACTGTGTTGTGATATCTTTGTTATTAAGGAAACTGTTCTTATGCCTTTTTCCTTGATATATTTTTTGTTCCATTAATTTAACAAGCAGGATTAGTAAATAGTCAGGAAGGTGTCTTGAAGAATCAACTGTGGAGAGACGTTATGCCCCCATAGCTACCTTCAGTGTGTTTTCTTTTCATTGCTATGTAAAGGACTTTGAGAAGACTTTTTGCCCTCATTGTCCTTCGTATATTACTCTTGAGCATTTTAGGTGGAGACTTTGTGCTGTATCTCAATTTGCTGGTTACCATACCCTCAGTTACATTCTACTTTTATTTTTAGGAGTATTCCTATGGCTGGCTAAATAGTTCTTTTGAAAGAAGAGGAGTGTTGTCTATCATTTCCCTTGAGTTTTTCCTTTGTTTTATACACATCATCTCTGAAGAAAGAGAGATGGATGGCTTGTCCTATCCTTGAGTATTATTTTCCATTTATACATATATATAGCTTATCCATAGGGAACCTCCCCTTGATGAGAGGAGAGAGTAGTCTCCTTCTGATGTGATAAACTTACACATTTGGATGACTAATCTTCCTACTTTGGTTGATCAGACCTATTTTTTTACCAGGACACTGATAGACAAAATATTCAACCAACAATTTTTGGTGACTCCACTGGGGATATACCCATTATCCATTTATAGCCTATTTATTCACCTCCATACTAATAGGGAAAGAATGCACAGTTTAAACCCTTAAGCTTTAAACTAAAGCAAAGTCAAATATTTTCCATTTTTGTTTCATAATCTGGCAGATTCAAGGTATACACAAAGTCAAAGGGCTAAAGGTATCATTGATCCTATGTGTGAGCTAGTACAACAAAGTGATTTTGATCTGTTTTCTTCACCATCTCATCCCAATGAACCAAGAGCTTCCCTCCTACTAAAGCCAGATCTCCATTACCAGATGAAATATCTACTTTTGCTATTGATAAAGTTGTGCCTATAATTACCTCTTCAAGATTTGTTATCCCTCCTTTTCAAAATCCTATAATGGTAATTCAAGGCCCCTGTGGTAATGCTTTTGGTCCTCTCAATCTTACTCCTCCTCTACATGAGCTTCCATGTAGTTCTAGGAAGAATTTTCATAAATTCTATGGTGATGGCAAAGTTCATCCTGATGAACACATTACAGCATTCATTATAGCTTGTGGAGTAATCAGAGTAGAATTTAAAGATGTAGCAGCCAGGATTTTTATTGAAACACTACAAGGTGATACTGTAGATTGGTTTTACCATCTATAGACTCGGTGTGTGACTAATTGGAATACTCTTAAAGCTAAGTTTGAAGCTAGATTCAAACCTGCAAAAGATGCACATACACTTCTATCTCAACTTACACAAATGAAGAAAGAGCTTTATGAGCCTATGAGAGACTTCATAGCTAAATTTGACAAATTGAGAAATAGAATCCTTGTGATTGCTAGACCTACAACTGAGAATATCAAATGCTTTTTCATTAATTCTTAGTTACCTAATGTCAATTTTCTCTTGAGACGTGCTGGTCAAATAGATCTCATTGCAGCTCAATTTTTGGCCACTAAAGGAGAAGATAATCTCATCTTAGTAGGGAAAATAAGAAGAGATCCAAATAGAAACAGAGCTTCATCATCTTTTAAATTTGCATCTACAAGCACCACAGATCCAATGGTGTAGAAATTAGCAAATGAGTTGTTTACTCTCAAAAAGCAAATGGCTCAAGGAATGTTTTCTACTCCTACATACAGAAGGACATTCCCAAATCAGCCATATCAAGGCAATGTTGCTAGGAACCAAGGGAAAAAAAATTGCCTTCCTCCCCCACAAGGGAAACTTGCCCTGGAAGATCCTCCAACCAATTCAATAATGGGATACCTTGAATCAGAATCAAAATTCTCTTTCCAGCCTGAATTGAATCAAGAAAATGATGCTGATATCATTGAAGACAATAAAAAATAATTAGCTGGCGACTCCCATATTGGTTTCCTAAATTACCAAGATGAACCTAGAAGCAAAGGAGAAGCTTCAGATGGATCATATGTAGTGTTTACTCAGTCCAAAAACCAATCAATCTAGTAGGCTAATAAAGAGAAAATAGAAGAGCAACCACAACCAACAGTCACAATTGTCAAGCGTCGAACTAATCTACCTTTTTAGCCAAAAGATATAGTAATCACCCAAAAGGTAAATACATCAATTGTGCCTTCCCCTTCTACTTCTAATTTTCAAACTAGCCCACCTCCCATCCCTCCTAAAATTTAGAAAATTGAGGTACCTTTCTCTGTACCTAGTCTAATTCAGCCATTTGACATAATTGATCATGTCAAAAAGATAAAAATATAGATGCATGAATTTGAATACTTGCAGTCTAATCTGGATCAACTGAATAAGCTGGTGCAATATGTTAAAAATCAAACTATCCCTATAGGACAAAAGGATAAAAAAGTGACTCTTGATTCTATGAAGAACATGCCTATTCAAAATAATTTGATCATTACTCCTCTAGTTGCTTCTAGAAAAATAGAACCATTCTATGTTTCCCTATTAATCAATGGCCACAAGCTGAGTAACCATATTATAAACTTAGGTGCATCTAATAATGTCATGTCTGCTAAAGTCACTGAGTCTCTTGGTCTCACACTGACCAAGACATTTGAGAGATGTTTCTCCATGGAAAACAAGCAAGTACCATTGCTGGGGCAAATCAAAGATGCCCAATTTGCATTTGCATCCTTTTCAGACAAGAAGATTAAGATGACTGTCTTGGTGGATGACGTCCTAGCATCTTATGGCATTTTTCTTGGATGAAATTTTTGTAAGGACATGGGAGGAGAATTAAACATGGATGTATTTGAGGCAAGGATCCCTATCTAAGGCATGATGAAGAGGTTGCTTCCTAATAAGGAGGTAAAATATGGAGTTACTCAGACATTAGATCCTGAAGCTCAAATCCTTTTTGAATATGTAGGTATGGGTAACTATTTTTTATATACAGATGAAGAAAAACCCTCCATCTCTGATGAGGGAAAGTTTGAAGAAAAAATAGTGTCTGATGAAATTTGGACTCTAGAATTTGATGGTAGTTATTCCTCTACTGGTTTAAGAGTTGGATTGTCTTGATATCTCCTCAAGGAGATATTTTCCCTTCATCTTATAAATTACAATTCAGCAACACTAACAATACAGATAAATATGAATCTCTATTGCTTGGCATGAAGGCTGCTCGAGAAGGAGGCATCAAATTTCTTCATGCCAAAGGGGATGCTAAATTAGTGGTATGTCAAATGAGAAATCTATATCAGACCAAGAATGAGAGGTTATACCACTACCATACCCTAATTTAGGATCAAATTGAAAGCTTTGATGCTTTTAATATTTCTGCCATACCTAAAGAGTCTAATGACAGAGCTGATGCACTTGTTGTTTTAGGAACTCTTTTAGTTCCTCATTCAGATTTCAAACAAGACAAGTATACCATTGAGTTGGTCTATAGACCAAGTGTTCTTGACAATGTTGATCATTAGCAAATATTCAATGATGATCATCAAATCATTGCCTTCTTGGAATGAAAAGAAAATTTTGAATAGCTATATTTTGAAGGCAACAAATCTCACAAGTCTGAATCTATTTCTAAATCCAGTTCATATATAAATGAAGAATTCCTAAAGATAAAAGGAAACAAAATCCCCAAAGGCCTGGTTTCTCTTGAGACTCTATTTGACAAGCATGATAGATTCATCAAATAACAACAAACATGTTCAAATTTCTCTTAGGGATTTGACCAAGTAAATCTGACCAACAAAGAAAATTCCAAAATGGTCAACATTGGTAAGTGCTGCACCCTTGAAAAAAGATTTGAGTTCACCTCTTTGCTTCGTCAATACATTAATGTCTTAGCGTTTTCTTATGAAGACTTGAAATCTCTCAGACCTGATAAAATCTGCCATCACATTCCTCTTAAGGCTGATTCAATGCCCTACAAGCAAAAATCCAGACAATACAATCTAAAATTTTTAGGTACTATTATGTCTGAGATACAAAAAATGTTAAATGCTAGAATTATCTTCCCAATCCATCATTCTACATAGATTGCAAACATAGTACTTGTAAATAAAAAAATGGTGAAATCTACATTTGTGTAGATTTCAAGAATCTGAATCAGTCATCTCTAAAAGATAATTACCCTTTGCCAATCATAGACCAAGTGCTTCAAATAGTAACAGGGTTAGAGATGTTATCAATGTTGGATGGCTTCTCAGGTTATAATCAAGTTGAAGTTGGTGAAGCAGACCAACACAAGACTGCATTCACCACACCTTGGGGTAAATTTGCATACAAAAGAATGCCTTTTGGCTTAATAAATGTTGGTTCTACCTTTCAGAGAGATATGGACATGGCTTTCAAAGATGAGATTGGAAAATTTATAGTGGTATATCTTGATGACTTAATTGTCTTTTCAAAGTATCGATCTGATCATGTATGCCACTTACAATAAGTGCTGGAGTGCTACTACCAAAATGGTATTTTTTTGAATCTTAAGAAGTCTATTTTTGGAGTAATAGAGGGGAAACTCTTTGGACACATTGTGTCCAAAGAAGGCATAAAATTAACTTAGACAGAGTTAAGTCTATTCAAGAGTTGAATTTGCCTACAAGTAAAAATGTTGTTCACTCTTCTTCAAAAAAGTGAATTTATTACGAAGATTCATCCCTAAATTTGTTGAGAAGATAAGACACATTGTAAACATGATGAAAGGGAAGACTACCTTCAGCTAGACCAAAGAAGGCAAATTGGCATTTCAAGATATCAAGACTGCCATTACTCATGCCCCTACCTTAGTTTGTCCAGATTACCACAAAGATTTCATCATATACAGCGATGCATCTAAACACACTCTTTCAGCAATTTTTGTTCAACAAGACAAGGAAGGTATGGAATCCCCTATCTCTTTCATGAGTTTCCCTCTAAAAACCCATGAAATGAAGTATTTAAATATAGAGAAGCATGCCTATGCATTGGTAAAAGTAGTCAAACATTTCTGCTTCTATATTCTGAATTCACATACTATTGCCTTAGTTCCTAACACTACAGTCAAGTCTATATTAACTCAATAGGAGTTTGGCATAAAGAGAGGTAATTGAATTATAAAGATCCAAGAATTTGATCTAGATATCAATCTGACAAAGCTGGTCAGAGGTAAAGGCCTTTGCCAATTAATGGCTAATAATAAGCTAGAAGATACACAGTGTGAAGAAGCTGAAGTGGAAGATACGCTAATAGTCCTTTTTGTCTCCAGTACCAATGAATGGTACTTAGGTATTGCCTATTTTTTGACTTATGGTGAATGTCTTGCTCATTTGTCTTACAAAGAAAGGAGGACTATCAGATTGAAAGCTGCCAATTTTGTCCTTTGAGATAACAATCTGTACAAGAGAAGCATAGATGGAGTTTTCCTTCACTGTGTAGACAAAGAACAAAAAACTCAACTTTTGAAATCTTTCCACAATCTAGCCTGTGGAGGACATTTTTTTGCTCCTGTGACTGCTCACAAAATTCTATGAGCCAGGTATTACTGGCCAACTTTTTTACAAGATGCACATAAGTGGGTGAGAAAATGTGAACTTTGTCAGCAATTTGTTGGAAGATCCAAGTTGGCTGCCCTACCTCTCAAGCTAGTAATCATAGAGAAACCTTTCCAGCAATAGGGACTTGATTTTATTGGGACAATAAACCCATCTTCATGTGCTAGACATGATTATGTCCTTACAGCAACCGATTATTTCACCAAGTGGGTAGAAGCAATCCCAACTAAGCATGCTACTTTAGAAGTTATATGCAACTTCCTCAAAGAGAATATTATTTCTAGGTTTGGAGTTCCACTCAAAATTATTATTGATAATGCAGCTTGTTTCACCTCTCAAGAGATTACGCAATTCTATTTTTATTATGGAATTACACTCTCTCATTCTTTTGATTATTTTCCACAAGGGAATGGACAAGCTGAGTCTAGCAATAAAAATTTGGTAACTATTATCAAAAAGCTAGCAAATGATAATCAAAAGACATGGCATAAAGCATTGGTTGATGCTCTGTGGGTAGACAAGATCACACCAAAAAGGGCAATTGGTATGTCCCCTTTTCAACTTCTTTACGATATTAATGCTGAGATACCAATTATCTTAGAGTTACCAGCCTTGAAATTAGCAAAGGCCATTGAAGATTAGACATATGAGAGTTCTCTTGACAAAATAATCATGTGCCTGACTCAACTGGAGGAATAGAGAACCATGGTGGTGGATATAATTGCTGCTCATTAAAGTCTAGTAAAGAAACTCTTTGATTAGAAGGCCAGAAATCATGATTTTTAGATTGGGGATCAAGTCCTGCTGTGGGACAAAAGAAGAGAACCAAAGGGGATGCATGGAAAGTTTGACTCCCTTTGGAGAGGCCTCTGTATATATGTATATTTGTACAATTTTAATTCTATTTTGTTTTGTTTATTTTCTTTTTGATGCCTTTCATTTTTGGGTAGTATGACTCCAAAGCCCAACAGTATACATGAAGACACTGGACATTTTTGATTCCACTCATTTCAATTCATTTTGCAATTGACAGGAGTTCCCCAACTGGAGCTAGCTATTGTCCTCCAAAAATAGTAGTCATTTTTGGGACAACATTTAAACTATTTTGGTCTTACAGACCAAAATTGTCTCTTCCATTTCCAAAATTTATCCTAGACATTCAAATTCCTCATTTTCCAAGCTTCTCAAAAAATCTACGAACTCTTCAGTAGGAAGAGAAGTCTACGGACTATGTAGTTAGGTTCATTGATACAAGTTTAAAGGATTTTACAAGTGGTTTCAGTCAAAATAATTAGTTTTCAACACTTAATTATTCTCTGAGATTGTTTTAGAGCCTTGGTTCAAATAGAAATCTCCATTGGCAAACACCAGCAGTAGGTTCAACATTTGGTTCATCCTCTGATTCAATGTCTTTTGGTTTAAAGAATTGGTTCAAAGCTTTGGTTTAGTTGAAAATATTCATTGGAAAGCATCTGAGTGTAAAAAGAGACTTGAACCATTGAACCAAAGTGGTTCAAAGGTTTAATGGGTTCAAAGTTCAACAAAGTTCAAAATCTTTGGCAAGAGTTAAGTGCTTCTTCAAGGTTCAAAGTTCAATCATTACAATTAGTTCATCAGATTCCAAACACTTAACCAAATCAAGGTGGCTTGAACCATTGAACCATTGAACCACTTTGGTTCAAGGTTTCAATGAGTTTAAGGTTCAACGGTGGGTTCAACCAAAGGAACGGTTCAATGACTCAGTTTAACCAAGCGGTTCAATGCTTTATTTCACTCAGCGTCTTTTGGTTTAACTAAATAGTTCATTCAGTTGGTTCATTCCTTCAGTTCATCTTTTGGTTCAATGTCTGAAGGTTCAACAACAGGTTCAAAGACATTTTTCAAAGCTTTTTTTGAATCATTGAACCAAAACTTGGTTTAACGTCTTAATTCAACGAACAAGTTCAACAACAGGTTCATTCACTCAGTTCATTCACTTGGTTCATTAGATTGAACCATTGGCTTGAACCATTTTGGTTCAAATCCTTGGTTCAACTGATTGGTTCAATGAAATGGTTCAATTTTTTGGTTCAATGCTTAGTTCATCGGCTTGTTTCATTCATTGAACCATTGGCTTGAACCTTTTTTCATTTAATCGATTGGTTCAATGTCTTGGTTCAACATCTTGGTTCAACTGAATGGTTCATTGCCAAAGTTTAAAGGGGTGGTTCAATGAAAAAGGAAGCTTCTTGAAGGACAAGTGCCCTTGTGGAGGACACTTAATCAATAAAAGCACCCTTTCGAAGGGTCGTTTTCAAAGAAGCCCAAAAGGTAATTCTTTCAGATTTGCTTAAGGCATTTAAAAATTAACTAACACTTAATTCTTTCAGACTTTTGTTCAAAGGAATTCCTTTGAACAAAAAGTTTGAAAGAATTCTAAGTGGTTGCAGGTGCAAGAAATCCAAATACCAGTCAAAGACTTCGCAAAACAAATTTCTACAGACTTTTGTCCGCGAGAATTTTCCCTGGGCAAATTGTCTGCGAGACAAATGTCTGTAGAAATTACGTATGGGAGAAAACACCTAGGAATTTTCCTAAAGGATAGTTTGTAGGAGACTCAAATAGAAAGCTCAGGGATTTTTCTGCGGGAACTGCCAAGGCAAAGGGCTGTTGAAGGACCCCGAAGGGCAGGTGCCCTTGCAGGGGACTCCCGGTGGCCAAATTAAAGGGATCTTTTTTGACCCATTCAAGGATCATTTCTTAAGGCCCAAAAGGAAAAAGCCAAAAGCCAAAGGAGGACCAAGGGGTGACGCACCCAAAGATGTCAAATTCAAGACAGTGAACTAGCTGTTGAGAGCACATTGACGGGCATGTAAATGTCAATTTTAAAGACCATGAAATAGTCATTGATCTTTTGGATTTATAGACCCTAATGCATTCCCAGAATTCAAGATCAAAACTAGCAGAAAGCGAGGAAAGATAGAGCAACGAATGAATCCAAGACTCGATTCAATTAACCAGAAAAGGAGGAATGATGAAGACAAGATCAAACTGCCAAGTAGACATTGAAAGTTGTAATCTTTCAATTGCACGGCTTGTTTATCTACATTGAGAAGATCAAATGGGTAAAAGGCCCCAAAGTTTTAGCTTGTCTTCCTAATAGTTCCCAATGCATCATGATGTATTACTATTCCCGAGTCCTTCTTAAAATGGCTATATAGGGGACTTTTTTTCATTCTAATAGGATCTCTTTTTTGACAAACTAAACGAAACTCTGCCCAAATTGAGAGGCATCATTGAGACTTTGTGCTCAGTCTGTTAATCATATTTTGTTATTGGAATAAGAAAGCAAGGGGACTTTTTTAGACTTTGTGCTGTGATATCTTTGTTATTAAGGAAACTATTCTTATGTCTTTTTTCTTGATATATTTTTTGTTCCATTAATTTAACAAACAGGATTAGTAAAATTAGTCAGGAAGGTGTCCTGAAGAATCAACTTTGGAGAGACTTTGTACCCCCATAGCTGCCTTCAGTGTGTTTTCTTTTCATTGCTATGTAAAGGACTTTGAGAAGACTTTGTGCCCTCATTGTCCTTCGTATATTACTCTTGAGCATTTTAGGTGGAGACTTTGTGTTGTATCTTGATTTATTGGTTATTATACCCTCAGTTACATTTTGCTTATATTTCTAGGAGTATTCTTGTGGCTGGCTGAATAGTTCTTCTTAAAGAAGAGGAGTGATGTTTGTCATTTCCCTTGAGTTTTTCCTTTGTTTTGTACACATCATCTCTGAAGAAAGAGAGATGGATGGCTTGTCCTATGCTTGAGTATTATTTTCTATTTATACATACATACATATATATATATATATATATACATATATATATATATATACATATATATATATATATACATATATATATATATACATATATATATATATACATATATATATATACATATACATATATATATACATATATATATATATATATATACATATATATATATATATATATACATATATATATATATATATATATACATATATATATATATATATATATGTATATATATATATGTATATATATATGTATATGTATATATATATATATATATATATATATATATATATATATATATATATATATATATAACTTATCCACAGGGAACCTCGCCCTGATGAGAGGAGAGAGCAGTCTCCTGATGTGATAAACTTAGACATTTGGATGACTAATCTTCCTACTTTGGCTGATTAGACCTATTTTGTTTGCCAATACGATGATAGACAAAATATTCAACCAACACACTACTATAAGTATAAGCACACTATCTATTATACACACACACACACACACACACACACACACACACACACACACACACACACACACACACACACACACACACACACACACACACACACACGAGGACCTATGTTATCTTATATGTGTATTATGTATATTTATATGTTCATATTATATATATCCCATAATATATATAATTTAACATACAATTAACATTTTGATCTACTAACATAACTTTTTCATTATTCTATTTAAATTCTAAAAGATAAAACTTTCAAGAAATAGGCTCGAAAACAAAAAGGGACTTAATATTTACAAAACCCCTATTTATAATTTAACATCATAAATAATGAATCTAAGTAGGATCAATTTTATTCCTAATTTTATATTTATGTTACTTCCCAAAAATTAATTCATTTATTCAATAATCTAAGTTACCCATTTCTGTTGAAAAATAGTCAATTATTTTCTTAACATAGTCAAATATGATTTCAATTTATATCAAATGCTCATGACTTCCATTTCTAGCCAAAACTTATTAAAATTCCTAATTTATTAGGTTATAAGTTGAATTCTCTTTTTAAGATTGGTCTGTTTCAAAATACATAAATCTTATAATCTCATTTTAACTCATATAACTATGAGTCTCATAGAAAATCACACAAACTAAAAATATATACAGTATATTTATTTGCTCAGACCGTGACTGTATATTTTTTTGTTCATAGTTTACATTACATAGTCTATTCATATACATTTGATTCATAACATTTAAAACAAAAGACTTATGTTCATATTAATATCTTATCTCTACAAAACCGTGTGACTATCACTAACACATAGTGTTATATATATATATATATATATATATATATATATATATATATATATATATATATATATATATATATATATATATATGTATATATATTTATTAAAAAATACATTTCCTATATATCCTTTGGATATATTTATATACACAATTTGTATATAAATATCTATACTATATTTTGTATAAACTCTCCTTTAAAGAAAAATTTACAGTCAATATATGTTTATATGTCTTATATGATACATAGTTTATATATCATATATAATATATAGTTTTAAAGCCATATATGGTACATAAAAAAAAAAAACCTTTTAAAATTTGTTCAATATTTTCTTACTTTTGATATGGAGGATATCCCTTTTACATACATGAATAACAATGCCTTATTTCCTAAAAAATTTACCCACATAAATAGAACTCTATTTTATCTATGTTTTGAATATTCCCATAATATCTTCATAATAAAATAATAGTATCCTATTTTTTTAAAAAGAATTTTGTCTAACATTTTATGACTCAATCAACATCTTTCTAAAATAAGGATAACTTATTATTCCCATATTATAACTGAGTATGTAGGTATAAAACATTTCAACAAAACTCATTCTATGTTCACATATAACTATTTTCTTAGGTTATCATTTCCTAAACTAGGGAAATATGCCATTTGTCTTTTTAGACACCTAAATCTAGCCACCGATAACCTCCAATCAGGGTTTTGGCCAATTTCCACTCAAAATGCACAGTTTGTCACAAAAATGCTAAAACATGCTAAAAGCTTTGAACCTAATAAATTCAAGTGCTGATTTTGGCCAGGGTATTCCTAAATGGGGCAATGCAATTTATGGGTTAGATAACTTCGATCAGTTCATTTCAAGTCAAAATGCCAATTTTGTACCTATGTGTTCTGGATTGCTCTTTCTTATCAAATATTCTACATAAGAAGTGTGCCTTTGTTATTTGCTATTGATAACATCCTAAATGGGAATATCATTCCAATGCATCTGAAATCACCTTCCAATTCTAATCCAGTCGAATTTTGGACCAATAATAAGGAATTTTGTTCAAATTGAGTAATTTGTGCATAAAGTACTTAATCATGCTTAAGAGCTAATTAACCCAAATCAAGTCCTAATTAATAATTCCATGGAAACTTGTTGAAAATTTATTTTTGGAAATGAATATTGAATATCTACATCATTAGGTGACCTCATTTCTTGGGAGGACATCCCTAGGCCATAAATGCCACAAATATTAGGATTCATGCCCTCCATGCCTCATCAATGCCTTCCATGATACCCTCTATGCCTCTTAATTGCCCCTTATTCTAATGTCATGATGAGGATAATAAAAAAATTAATTACAAAAATTAAATTAATTATCAACCACACATCTCAACCTCAATATGGATGGTTCAGGTTGATTCTAGAAATTCTCAAAAATCTATAAATAGGAGGCCTCACTACATCATTTCTAAGTCTTGATTATGTAAAGTTATAATGCACAAATAGTTCCAAAAGCTTTAAGAAACTAGTGTTACCATTCCAAATTGATTCCAAGCCAAGCTAAGCCACAAGTCAAAGGTGCTAAGGAGAGATGGAGGTAGCCAAGCTTCCAATGCCAAGGACTTCATGAGCACAAGCTAAGCAAGCCACCACTACAAATGCATTTGGAGCATCCAAGGAAGGTGAAAGAATTCTTGTGTTTTCATTCCTTTATTTTTAGTTGTGTTTGTCATTTGATTTTGTTAACTAAGCTCTCCCTAGTGTCTAAGCCCAAAGATGTTATGCTATTAGTGTGTTTATTTCATTTTGTTTTCATTTTGGAACTAGCACCATACTAACCATCCTTTCTTGAGTTAAATTCCTAGATCACATAATGGCATGTCTGGTGGGACTAGACACATCTCACACCTAAATAAGATCATTTTACAACTCTAAAATATTTATTTGGACTTTTAAAACTCTTCCAAATTGATTTTCTAACTTTATTTTGTCATTTCTGTTTACCACGGTTTTACATAGTAACTGACATTGGTAGGTAATACTGACATTAGTTGCAGAGCTTAACCAACATAGATTAGCAAAGGTAACCATCATTAGTTGTAATAACTAACATTAATCACTGTGTTTTTCCAAAAACATAGACCTAAGAGCTATTTTTCCAAAGTTTATTTTTTCAAGCTAAAAAGAGCTTCAAAGCTAAAAGACATGCTAACATTTTTGCTATAGGACCAAGCTTAATATTTGTTCTAAACATGTTTAAATCACCTTTTCATGATTAAAAATCAATTAGGAACCTTGTTTTGGGTGTTTAACAAAGAATTTAGATATTTTTGGTGAATGTTTTCAAATTTTGCAACTAAGACCAAGGGGTCAAATGAACACCACCAAATCTTTCATTTTGGGCTTAAAATTGAACACACTTGTCAATTATTATTTTCAATAGTTGTTCAAGTTAGATTTTTTAATAAAAGAGAGGGATGTTGCATGTATAAATTTCTATTTATCCCCTTTAGGGAACCCTTGGAATCAAAAGCACCATTTCTATTGCAAATAGCCTAGTCCAAGGCTTAGAAAGAAATTCATCTAAAGCACTCCCTAAAAACTCATCAAAGTTTAGGTGATCTTAAAAATGACCCTAAAGTATTTCCATTTTATGCTTTCTTTATTTTTATGCAAACTTGGATTATGAGGGGAATGTCATTACCTCCCATGAGTTCTTTAGACAAGCTTTAACATAGGGTTTCAGCTTCCAGCATTGACTTCACTTCTTTAGAGTTGCACACGGGACATATCTACATTTAGACATCACACTACAATGAGTGAATAGTAGGATGTAGTGGTTGTAAAAATGGATATACCTTTTTACAACTAGCTAATTTTATGATCACCTAATTTTTTTGCTTGTCTTTTGCATCATTTAACATGAAAGTCATTGTGCAATTGATTCCCCTAAAATGATCAAAAATCAATTAATTTTAGTCAACCCCATTTTGCCATATTCTTGCTAGGATTTGGATGATTATACTTAGTGTATTTTTGGATCATTTTCTCATTTGGTATGTTTTGAGACTAAAAATAATTTGTTTATTCATAAATCCATGTCAAAACCAATTTTTCTATACGTCACTCTTTTGTCTAAAGAGGCATTATGCTGACCATTTTACATCACATTGTGCCTTGAAAGTTTTGCTAAACTTGTTTGTGTGTGTGTCTTTTGAGTTGCAGAGGGTAGTGTTATGCTGCCCAAATCATGTCAAAACATTTTTGATCCTTTCGAATCTTTTACAAACATAACATTGACTGCATAATTCAATCATGCTTATGCCATTAGGCTGCTCAATTTGTTTCAAGACTTTTTCACCTTGTATCAAAAACCATTTCTTTCAAACCATGTCATGTATACCATTTGGAACTTTGTATTGTGTCATCATGCTGTCCAATCTTGTCTAGCTTGTTCGGTCAAAACCTAGTTTTCATCATTGAGTTTGTAATTAGCCTTGTCAAGTTTGGATTCAAACATTGATTGAATTCTGTTTAGGCTTCAATTCATGGGGATAATACACATATCTTTATCTTTTGGGTTGCATAACTTCACTTAATAGGTTATCCAAATTTAAAAACTATTTATGGCTTGTTTATTGAGTACCTATCCTTATCATTGTTTGTGCCTTTATTTGGGAAACATAGTCTTTCTTCAAAGAGCCTTTTGTCTTATGCCTTATGCCATCTGATCATGCTTATGTTTAATTACAAGTGATAGGTTTATGTCAAATTTTTAGATTGAATCAAAACACAACTTGCCTATTTGTTTGAGCCTAGATTTTGACTCTGTGTTTGGATAAAAGATCTAGTAACTCAAATTTTCCCTTTCCTAGTTTAGACCTTGTTTGGAGCACTTTGACCTAGACCTTTAACATGCTAGTTTTTATTCAGATGCTTGACGTTTTGTACATATGACATTTGAAATTAAACACTTGATGTTATGTTGTTTTATGACAAGTCTTAACACAAATCATTTTGGAGATACAACTCCACCTTTAGACCATATTGGAGATACAACTCCACCCCTCTGACCAAGTTAGACCAAGCTTAAACAATTTGTCCTTTAGATCATTTTTTAGAGTTTGTAGAACTCTAAGCCTTTTTAATTTTGGAGATTTCATTATTTATGTGGATATGTCTGGATATACTTATGGTGGAGTCATGTACAATCCATATTATGATATAATGGCCACACAAAATACCACTAGGAACCCTTATAGAGAAAGATTTTTTAAGGAGTTTTATTATTCTCCCTACAATACTCCATATGGGGAACATAGTCAAAATCCACAAAATCCAAATCAAGAGCTTGATTGGCATGAAGAGGCTTGTGAGGAAGACTTTGAAGACCCAACTATAGATAATTTTGTTTGGGATACAAGTCCATACCCTCTTTTCAATAATCAATATATCTAACACAATAAAAAATCAGCTTATGAGCCAACTCACAACTGGGATGATATGGTTTATGAGGAAGACTTGGATGCTTTGGCCTATGTGAGTAATTAGGCTCCACCAAATCATACCATTTCTATTCTAGGACCACAATGTCACACCATTTCTATACTAAGACCTCATCCTTTGGCTTGTGTGAGTGATCAAGTTCCACAATGCCCCTTCATCATTTTGGGACCTAGTCATTTGGCCTGTATGAGAAATCAAGCCCTAAAACACCCTATCATTACCATATTAAGACTTTGTCCTTTGGATCATGTGATAAATCATGATACCTAAGGCCCTACCATTATCCAAATATGAACCATTCCTCATCCAAAACCAATCCCATCTAAACCTCAATCGATCCAATCATTTGAAGACCAAGCTATGTTCAAAACTAGTATCTTCCAACTCATTGGAAACCAAAGCCTAGACAACCAACCAATCTAAGATGTTTTTATTGAACAAACCACTTATGATAATTTAACCTATGATGAATCACCTATTGATATTATACTAGTTATTAAGGAATCTCACACTTACGAGCCAGTCTTTATTAAGTCACTTCTTAATAATTATAACCACCTTCGGGAAAATCATTACCTTGACCATGTGCATATTTTTCAAGAGCCTCCTATTGACAAGACAATCTCTAAGGATTTGTCTCTTGACCTATTTCCCTTCCTAAAGGAGTCTCACTTTGACAAACTAGTTTTTATGGAGCTCATTATGCCATCATAGGCTATTACTTGTATAATACTAAATATTTAGCAAGACATCATTGTAATAAAATACCCATCAGATGAAGAATTAGAGTTAGATTCAGGTTCTATTCTTAAATTGACATTGGATTTAGCATCAAAATTAGAATCAACATTAGTCTCAACATTGGATTCAAAGTTCCTTGAGTTAGAATTAGATTCAAAATAAAAATATGTTCATGGCTATTACAATATTGGTTATGCATGCCTTAAAAATAATTTTACATACATTTATGATCCTTATATAGTTTTTGACGATGAATACTTCATCTTCGACACAAGTTATCCTAGTATCTTTTATGAGGATTATACATCTTTTCCCCATTCCATTATCATTCCACAGGCCATTACCATCAACCAAAAGAGCCATATCATTGACTTCCATCTCCCACAAGTGTTGATTGGGATTGATAGAATCACACTTTGTTGAAATGCATCTATGGTGACATAGTAGTTAAAGAAGAGTAAGGAGGTCGAGACCACATTCATGTATTATAAGAACACTCTCCTAGTGAAACTTTTTTAGAAGTGTTAAAAGGCAATCAAAGTCAAAAGTAAACATTCCTTAGTGAAACCTTCTCGAAGGTGCTACGAGACAATCAAGACAACTTCATTGGTGAAAACCTTTTTGAGGCACCAATAGCTGAGCACAAAAGTTCTTCACTACTTGATGAAGATAAAATCAAAATATCTTCCAATATATATCCTAATCAGATGGTAGCTACTCTCAAGATCAAACAATAAAAAAATTTGGTGGTTCTATTGAGAGAAAATGTCTTTAGCCCCACCATAACCAAATTTATGTTGAATTTGTTGGTTGAATATTTTGTCTATCAGCGTACTAGTAAACAAAATAGGTCTTATCAGCCAAAACAAGAAGATTAGTCATCCTAATGTGTAAGTTTATCACATCAGAAGGAGACTGCTCTCTCCTCTCATCAAGGGGAGGTTCCCTGTGGATATGCTATATATATATATATATATATATATATATATATATATGTATAAATAGAAAATAATACTCAAGGGTAAGACAAGTCATCCATCTCTCTTTCTTCAGAGATGATGTAAACAAAACAAAGGAAAAACTCAAGGGAATGACAGATAGCTCTCCTCTTCTTTCAAAAAAACTATTTAGCTAGTCACAAGAATACTCCTAGAAATAAAAGCAAAATGTAACTGAGAGTATGGTAACCAGAAAATAAGGATAGAACACAAAGTCTCTACCCAAAATGCTCAAGAGTAATATATGAAGGGCAGTGAAATCTCAAAGTCTTTTCAAAGTCCTTTACACAATAATGAAAAAGAAAACACGCTGAAGGTAGCTATGGGGGCATAAAGTCTCTCCATAATTGATTCTTTAGGACACCTTCTTGACTAATTTTACTAATCCTACTTGTTAAATCAATGGAATAGAAATAAATCAAGGAAATAGACGTAAGAATAGTTTCCTCAACAACAAAAGATATCACAGCACAAAGTCTGAAAAAGTCCCTTGCTTTCTTATTCCATTAACAGAATATGATCAATAGACTAAGCACAAAGTCTCAATGATGCCTCTCAATTTGGGTAGAGTTTCATTCAGATTGTCAAAAAGAAGATAATTTTACAATGAAAGTTCCTTATATAGCCACTTTAAGAAGGACTCAGGAACAATAATACATCATGATGCATTGGGAAATGTTAGGAAGATAAGCTGGAACTTTGGGGCCTTTTACCCAATTGATCTTTTCAATGTAGATAAACAAGTCATGCAATTGAAAGATTACAACTTTCAATGTCCACCTAGCGGTCTGATCTTGTCTTTATCATTCCTCTTTTCTAGATTAATTGAATCAAGCCCTGGATTCATCCATTATTCTATCTTTCCTTGCTTTTAGCTAGTTTTGGTCTTGAATTCTAGGAATGCATTTGGATTTGTAAATTCAAAGGATTAATAGCTATTTTAGTATCTTTAAAATTGATGTTTACATGCTATCAATGTGATCTCAACAGCTAGTTTACTATCTTTGAAATTGACATCTTTGTGGGTGCACCCTTTGGTCTTCTTTTGGCTTTTAGCTTTGCCCTTCTAGATTGGACTTGCCCTATTAGGCCTTGAGAAATAGCCTATGTCAAGTTGGAATGATCCTTTACTTTGGCCATCAAGAGTCCCCCGTAAGGGCACCTGCCCTTCAGAGTCCTTTAGCAGCCCTTTGCTTTGTCAATCCCCGCAGAAAAATCCCCAGGCTTTCTTCCTTGAAAGTTCCCTGTGGACAAAAGTTTCTTATGGACATTTCCCTAGGTGTTTTCTCTTTGAGTCTCCCCTGCGGGCAATTCCCATGGACATTTGTCTCGCAAAAAATTCCCACAGACAATTTGCTCGAGGAAAATTTCCGCAGACAAAAAGTCCACAAAAATTTGTTTCGCCAATTTACTCCTTTGAAAATGTCTTCATGTTTTGCCTTCGCAGTCACTTGGAATTATTTCAGATTTTTTTGTCTGAAGGAATTCCTTCAGACAAAAGCCAGAAAGAGTTAAGTGTTGAGCCAATTTTCAAATGCCTTAAACAAATTTGAAGAAATTTACTTAACTGTTTCTTTGAAAAATGACCCTTCAAAAGGGTGTTTTTATTGATTAAGTGTCCTCTACAAGGGCGCTTGTCCTTTGAGAATTTTCCTTTTGCATTGAATTGTCCCTTTGAACTTAGACGTTGAACCAATCAGTTGAACTAAAAATGGTTCAAGCTGATGGTTCAATGAATTAAACAAGCTGAAGAATTAAACTAACTTTGAATCAATAGGAACTTTGAATCAATAGGAACTTTGACATTGAACCAATCGGTTGAACCGAGGCTTTGAACCAAGTCCTTGAACTGGTTTAATGGTTCAATGAACCACACTGAGCTCCTTTGAACCGACCAATGAGCCAAGTGATTAAACTGAGTAAATGAACCTATTGTTGAACCTGTAGACATTAAACCAAAGGATGAAATGAAAGAATGAACCAATTGAGTGAAAAGAAAGAGTTGAACCACTTGGTTGAACTGAGCCATTGAACCTTGAACCTATTGAACCTTTGAACCAAAATGGTTCAATGGTTCAAGTCTCTTTTTGCATTCAAATGCTTGCCAACGAAGATTTTCAACTGAACCAATCCCTGAAAATGGCTAAGTGTTGAAAAATGATTCCTTTGACTAAAACCATCTGCAAAAGCCTTTAAACCTGTATAAATGAACCTGCCTGTAGAATCTGAAGATACAAAGTCCATAGAAATCAACATGAAAAATCCATTGAACTTGACTTGCAAAGTCTGTAGATTTTTTTAGAAGCTTTGAAAATGAAGAATCTGAATGTCTAAGACAAATTTTTGAAAATGGAAGATACAATTTTGGTTTGTATGACCAAAATAGTTCAAATGTTGTCCCAAAAATGACTGCTACTTTTTGGGGGACAACAAAATTCAACATCATCAACATTACATGTGACTGAATGTCCCAATCTTCATTTATTTCCCAATCATTTCACATTCCATTATCATTTACCATTCCATTTCATAATCAAACCTACCATCCATTATTTTTCCTTAATGAGAGAAGATACTAGGATAACTTGTGTCGATGCTAAAGTACTCATCCTAGATACCTCAAAAATATAAAAAAACATTCATAATATTTCAAAAAATCTAAAAATATTTATCCTATCTAAGCCTAGTTAGTTATCCTCAATTTGACTTACTAGGGCATTGTCATTGTTAGGATGCTTTCTTTGCTTTTGTTTTCAGGCTTACTATTTGTTTGTTTATTTAGTTTT